>CM026576.1:14992782-17392782 GCA_000180635.4 Pristionchus pacificus
CTATTGGGTGCTGAATGAAACACAAAGTCACATAGCAATTCCAATTTTGCAATGGGAAATAGAGCTGGTTATCACTCACTGGACTCTACTCAGCTTGCTGAATAAATAGTACTCATTCAGAGTGCCGCATCTACCATAGGAGTAGATAAGGCTACCGTCACTGCACATACCCTCTTCTCCTTTCCCTCTTTCCCTTCCATTTAATATCCAGAGATACAATCACCCTCACTTCTACGTCTATTACGTACTCCATGAAACACAAAGTCACATAGCAATTCCAATTTGCAATTGGGAAATAGAGCTGGTTATCACTCACTGGACTCTACTCAGCTTGCTGATAAATAGTACTCATTCAGAAGTGCCGCATCTATCCATAGGAGTAGATAAGGCTACCGTACACTGCACATACCCACTTCTCCTTTCCCCCCTTTCCCTTCCATTTAATATCCAGAGATACTATCACCCTCACTTCTACGTCTATTACGTAGTCCATGAAACACAAAGTCTCATAGACATTCCAATTTAGGGATGGAAAATAAGAGATGATAATCACTCATTGGACTCTACTCAGCTTTCTTGTTAAAAGTGTTTATTCAGAAATGCCGCATCTATCCATATGAATAGAAAAAGGCTACCGCACTCAGCAGATACCTTAGTGATCGTTCTCTTCTCCTTTCCCTCTTTCCCTTCCATGTCATATCAGAGATACTATCACCCTCACTTCTACGTCGATTGGCTATTGGATGAAACACAAAGTCACATAGCATTTCCTATTTTGGATATACAGAGATACTATCACCCTCACTTCTACGTCTATTGGGTGCTGAATGAAACACAAAGTCACATAGCAATTCCAATTTTGCAATGGGGAAATAGAGCTGGTTATCACTCACTGGACTCTACTCAGCTTGCTGAATAAATAGTACTCATTCAGAAGTGCCGCATCTATCCATAGGAGTAGATAAGGCTACCGTACACTGCACATACCCTCTTCTCCTTTCCCTCTTTCCCTTCCATTTAATATCCAGAGATACAATCACCCTCACTTCTACGTCTATTACGTACTCCATGAAACACAAAGTCACATAGCAATTCCAATTTTGCAATTGGGAAATAGAGCTGGTTATCACTCACTGGACTCTACTCAGCTTGCTGAATAAATAGTACTCATTCAGAAGTGCCGCATCTATCCATAGGAGTAGATAAGGCTACCGTACACTGCACATACCCACTTCTCCTTTCCCACTTTCCCTTCCATTTAATATCCAGAGATACTATCACCCTCACTTCTACGTCTATTACGTAGTCCATGAAACACAAAGTCTCATAGACATTCCAATTTAGGGATGGGAAAATAGAGATGATAATCACTCATTGGACTCTACTCAGCTTGCTTGTTAAAAGTGTTTATTCAGAAATGCCGCATCTATCCATAGGAATAGAAAAAGGCTACCGCACTCAGCAGATACCTTAGTGATCGTTCTCTTCTCCTTTCCCTCTTTCCCTTCCATGTCATATCCAGAGATACTATCACCCTCACTTCTACGTCGATTGGCTATTGGATGAAACACAAAGTCACATAGCATTTCCTATTTTGGATATACAGAGATACTATCACCCTCACTTCTACGTCTATTGGGTGCTGAATGAAACACAAAGTCACATAGCAATTCCAATTTTGCAATGGGGAATAGAGCTGGTTATCACTCACTGGACTTTACTCAGCTTGCTGAATAAATAGTGCTTATTCAGAAATGTCGTATCTATCCACAGGAATAGAATTGGTTACCATACAATGCACATACTCTAGGGATCGTTCTCTTCTCCTTTACCTCTTTCCCTTCCATTTCATATAAAGAGATACTATCACCCTCACTTCTACGTCTATTGGGTGCTGAATGAAACACAAAGTCACATAGCAATTCCAATTTTGCAATGGGGAAATAGAGCTGGTTATCACTCACTGGACTTTACTCAGCTTGCTGAATAAATAGTGCTTATTCAGTAATGTCGTATCTATCCACAGGAATAGAATTGGCTACCGTACAATGCACATACCCTAGTGATCGTTTCTCTTCTCCTTTCCCTCTTTCCCTTCCATTTCATATCCAGAGATTCTATCACCCTCACTTCTAAGTCGATTGGCTATTGGATGAAACACAAAGTCACATAGCATTTCCTATTTTGGATATACAGAGATACTATCACCCTCACTTCTACGTCTATTGGGTGCTGAATGAAACACAAAGTCACCTAGAATTTCCTATTTTGGAACGGGGAAATAGAGCTGGTAATCACTCACTGGACTTTACTCAGCTTGCTTGTTAAAAGTGCTTCTTCAGAAATGCCGCATCTATCCATACGAATAGAAAAAGGCTACCGCACTCAGCAGATACCTTAGTGATCGTTCTCTTCTCCTTTCCCTCTTTCCCTTCCATTTCATATCCAGAGATACTATCACCCTCACTTCTACGTCTATTACGCACTCCATGAAACACAAAGTCACATAGCAATTCCAATTTTGCAATGGGGAAATAGAGCTGGTTATCACTCACTGGACTTTACTCAGCTTGCTGAATAAATAGTGCTTATTCAGTAATGTCGTATCTATCCACAGGAATAGAATTGGTTACCGTACAATGCACATACCCTAGTGATCGTTATCTTCTCCTTTCCCTCTTTCCCTTCCATTTCATATCCAGAGATACTATCACCCTCACTTCTACGTCTATTACGCACTCCATGAAACACAAAGTCTCATAGACATTCCAATTTAGGGATGGGAAAATAGAGATGATAATCACTCATTGGGCTCTACTCAGCTTGCTTGTTAAAAGTGCTTATTCAGAAATGCCGCATCTATCCATAGGAATAGAAAAAGGCTACCGCACTCAGCAGATACCTTAGTGATCGTTCTCTTCTCCTTTCCCTCTTTCCCTTCCATGTCATATCCAGAGATACTATCACCCTCACTTCTACGTCTATTGGGTGCTGAATGAAACACAAAGTCACATAGCAATTCCAATTTTGCAATGGGGAAATAGAGCTGGTTATCACTCACTGGACTCTACTCAGCTTGCTGAATAAATAGTACTCATTCAGAAGTGCCGCATCTATCCATAGGAGTAGATAAGGCTACCGTACACTGCACATACCCTCTTCTCCTTTCCCTCTTTCCCTTCCATTTAATATCCAGAGATACAATCACCCTCACTTCTACGTCTATTACGTACTCCATGAAACACAAAGTCACATAGCAATTCCAATTTTGCAATGGGGAAATAGAGCTGGTTATCACTCACTGGACTCTACTCAGCTTGCTGAATAAATAGTGCTCATTCAGAAGTACCGCATCTATCCATAGGAGTAGATAAGGCTACCGTACACTGCACATACCCTCTTCTCCTTTCCCACTTTCCCTTCCATTTAATATCCAGAGATACTATCACCCTCACTTCTACGTCTATTACGTACTCCATGAAACACAAAGTCTCATAGACATTCCAATTTAGGGATGGGAAAATAGAGATGATAATCACTCATTGGGCTCTACTCAGCTTGCTTGTTAAAAGTGCTTATTCAGAAATGCCGCATCTATCCATAGGAATAGAAAAAGGCTACCGCACTCAGCAGATACCTTAGTGATCGTTCTCTTCTCCTTTCCCTCTTTCCCTTCCATGTCATATCCAGAGATACTATCACCCTCACTTCTACGTCTATTGGGTGCTGAATGAAACACAAAGTCACATAGCAATTCCAATTTTGCAATGGGGAAATAGAGCTGGTTATCACTCACTGGACTTTACTCAGCTTGCTGAATAAATAGTGCTTATTCAGTAATGTCGTATCTATCCACAGGAATAGAATTGGTTACCATACAATGCACATACCCTAGTGATCGTTCTCTTCTCCTTTCCCTCTTTCCCTTCCATTTCATATCCAGAGATACTATCACCCTCACTTCTACGTCTATTGGGTGCTGAATGAAACACAAAGTCACATAGCAATTCCAATTTTGCAATGGGGAAATAGAGCTGGTTATCACTCACTGGACTTTACTCAGCTTGCTGAATAAATAGTGCTTATTCAGTAATGTCGTATCTATCCACAGGAATAGAATTGGTTACCATACAATGCACATACCCTAGTGATCGTTCTCTTCTCCTTTCCCTCTTTCCCTTCCATTTCATATCCAGAGATACTATCACCCTCACTTCTACGTCTATTGGGTGCTGAATGAAACACAAAGTCACATAGCAATTCCAATTTTGCAATGGGGAAATAGAGCTGGTTATCACTCACTGGACTTTACTCAGCTTGCTGAATAAATAGTGCTTATTCAGTAATGTCGTATCTATCCACAGGAATAGAATTGGTTACCGTACACTGCACATACCCTCTTCTCCTTTCCCACTTTCCCTTCCATTTAATATCCAGAGATACTATCACCCTCACTTCTACGTCTATTACGTAGTCCATGAAACACAAAGTCTCATAGACATTCCAATTTAGGGATGGGAAAATAGAGATGATAATCACTCATTGGACTCTACTCAGCTTGCTTGTTAAAAGTGTTTATTCAGAAATGCCGCATCTATCCATAGGAATAGAAAAAGGCTACCGCACTCAGCAGATACCTTAGTGATCGTTCTCTTCTCCTTTCCCTCTTTCCCTTCCATGTCATATCCAGAGATACTATCACCCTCACTTCTACGTCTATTGGGTGCTGAATGAAACACAAAGTCACATAGCAATTCTAATTTTGCAATGGGGAAATAGAGCTGGTTATCACTCACTGGACTTTACTCAGCTTGCTGAATAAATAGTGCTTATTCAGTAATGTCGTATCTATCCACAGGAATAGAATTGGTTACCATACAATGCACATACCCTAGTGATCGTTCTCTTCTCCTTTCCCTCTTTCCCTTCCATTTCATATCCAGAGATACTATCACCCTCACGTCTACGTCTATTGGGTGCTGAATGAAACACAAAGTCACATAGCAATTCCAATTTTGCAATGGGGAAATAGAGCTGGTTATCACTCACTGGACTTTACTCAGCTTGCTGAATAAATAGTGCTTATTCAGTAATGTCGTATCTATCCACAGGAATAGAATTGGTTACCGTACAATGCACATACCCTAGTGATCGTTCTCTTCTCCTTTCCCTCTTTCCCTTCCATTTCATATCCAGAGTTACTATCACCCTCACTTCTACGTCTATTACGCACTCCATGAAACACAAAGTCACATAGCATTTCCTATTTTGGATATACAGAGATACTATCACCCTCACTTCTACGTCTATTACGCACTCCATGAAACACAAAGTCACATAGCAATTCCAATTTTGCAATGGGGAAATAGAGCTGGTTATCACTCACTGGACTTTACTCAGCTTGCTGAATAAATAGTGCTTATTCAGTAATGTCGTATCTATCCACAGGAATAGAATTGGTTACCGTACAATGCACATACCCTAGTGATCGTTCTCTTCTCCTTTCCCTCTTTCCCTTCCATTTCATATCCAGAGATACTATCACCCTCACTTCTACGTCTATTACGCACTCCATGAAGCACAAAGTCACATAGCAATTCCAATTTTGCAATGGGGAAATAGAGCTGGTTATCACTCACTGGACTTTACTCAGCTTGCTGAATAAATAGTGCTCATTCAGAAGTACCGCATCTATCCATAGGAGTAGATAAGTCTACCGTACACTGCACATACCCTCTTCTCCTTTCCCACTTTCCCTTCCATTTAATATCCAGAGATACTATCACCCTCACTTCTACGTCTATTGGGTGCTGAATGAAACACAAAGTCACATAGCAATTCTAATTTTGCAATGGGGAAATAGAGCTGGTTATCACTCACTGGACTTTACTCAGCTTGCTGAATAAATAGTGCTTATTCAGTAATGTCGTATCTATCCACAGGAATAGAATTGGTTACCATACAATGCACATACCCTAGTGATCGTTCTCTTCTCCTTTCCCTCTTTCCCTTCCATTTCATATCCAGAGATACTATCACCCTCACGTCTACGTCTATTGGGTGCTGAATGAAACACAAAGTCACATAGCAATTCCAATTTTGCAATGGGGAAATAGAGCTGGTTATCACTCACTGGACTTTACTCAGCTTGCTGAATAAATAGTGCTTATTCAGTAATGTCGTATCTATCCACAGGAATAGAATTGGTTACCGTACAATGCACATACCCTAGTGATCGTTCTCTTCTCCTTTCCCTCTTTCCCTTCCATTTCATATCCAGAGTTACTATCACCCTCACTTCTACGTCTATTACGCACTCCATGAAACACAAAGTCACATAGCATTTCCTATTTTGGATATACAGAGATACTATCACCCTCACTTCTACGTCTATTACGCACTCCATGAAACACAAAGTCACATAGCAATTCCAATTTTGCAATGGGGAAATAGAGCTGGTTATCACTCACTGGACTTTACTCAGCTTGCTGAATAAATAGTGCTTATTCAGTAATGTCGTATCTATCCACAGGAATAGAATTGGTTACCGTACAATGCACATACCCTAGTGATCGTTCTCTTCTCCTTTCCCTCTTTCCCTTCCATTTCATATCCAGAGATACTATCACCCTCACTTCTACGTCTATTACGCACTCCATGAAGCACAAAGTCACATAGCAATTCCAATTTTGCAATGGGGAAATAGAGCTGGTTATCACTCACTGGACTTTACTCAGCTTGCTGAATAAATAGTGCTCATTCAGAAGTACCGCATCTATCCATAGGAGTAGATAAGTCTACCGTACACTGCACATACCCTCTTCTCCTTTCCCACTTTCCCTTCCATTTAATATCCAGAGATACTATCACCCTCACTTCTACGTCTATTACGTACTCCATGAAACACAAAGTCACATAGCAATTCCAATTTTGCAATGGGGAAATAGAGCTGGTTATCACTCACTGGACTTTACTCAGCTTGCTGAATAAATAGTGCTCATTCAGAAGTACCGCATCTATCCATAGGAGTAGATAAGGCTACCGTACACTGCACATACCCTCTTCTCCTTTCCCACTTTCCCTTCCATTTAATATCCAGAGATACTATCACCCTCACTTCTACGTCTATTACGTACTCCATGAAACACAAAGTCACATAGCAATTCCAATTTTGCAATGGGGAAATAGAGCTGGTTATCACTCACTGGACTTTACTCAGCTTGCTGAATAAATAGTGCTTATTCAGTAATGTCGTACCTATCCACAGGAATAGAATTGGTTACCATACAATGCACATACCCTAGTGATCGTTCTCTTCTCCTTTCCCTCTTTCCCTTCCATTTCATATCCAGAGATACTATCACCCTCACTTCTACGTCTATTACGCACTCCATGAAACACAAAGTCACATAGCAATTCCAATTTTGCAATGGGGAAATAGAGCTGGTTATCACTCACTGGACTCTACTCAGCTTGCTGAATTAATAGTGCTTATTCAGTAATGTCGTATCTATCCACAGGAATAGAATTGGTTACCGTACAATGCACATACCCTAGTGATCGTTCTCTTCTCCTTTCCCTCTTTCCCTTCCATTTCATATCCAGAGATACTATCACCCTCACTTCTACGTCTATTACGCACTCCATGAAACACAAAGTCACAAAGCAATTCCAATTTTGCAATGGGGAAATAGAGCTGGTTATCACTCACTGGACTCTACTCAGCTTGCTTGTTAACAGTGCTTATTCAGAAATGCCGCATCTATCCATAGGAAGAGAAAAAGGCTACCGCACTCAGCAGATACCATAGTGATCGTTCTCTTCTCCTTTCCCTCTTTCCCTTCCATTTCATATCCAGAGATACTATCACCCTCACTTCTACGTCTATTGGGTGCTGAATGAAACACAAAGTCACCTAGAATTTCCTATTTTGGAACGGGGAAATAGAGCTGGTTATCACTCACTGGACTTTACTCAGCTTGCTGAATAAATAGTGCTTATTCAGTAATGTCGTATCTATCCACAGGAATAGAATTGGCTACCGTACAATGCACATACCCTAGTGATCGTTCTCTTCTCCTTTCCCTCTTTCCCTTCCATTTCATATCCAGAGATACTATCACCCTCACTTCTACGTCTATTGGGTGCTGAATGAAACACAAAGTCACATAGCAATTCCAATTTTGCAATGGGGAAATAGAGCTGGTTATCACTCACTGGACTTTACTCAGCTTGCTGAATAAATAGTGCTTATTAAGTAATGTCGTATCTATCCACAGGAATAGAATTGGTTACCGTACAATGCACATACCCTAGTGATCGTTCTCTTCTCCTTTCCCTCTTTCCCTTCCATTTCATATCCAGAGATACTATCACCCTCACTTCTACGTCTATTACGCACTCCATGAAACACGAAGTCACATAGTAATTCAAATTTTGCAATGGGGAAATAGAGCTGGTTATCACTCACTGGACTCTACTCAGCTTGCTGAATAAATAGTGCTCATTCAGAAGTGCCGCATCTATCCATAGGGGTAGATAAGGCTACCGTACACTGCACATACCCTCTACTCCTTTCCCACTTTCCCTTCCATTTAATATCCAGAGATACTATCACCCTCACTTCTACGTCTATTACGCACTCCATGAAATACGAAGTCACATAGCAATTCAAATTTTTTCAATGGGGAAATAGAGCTGGTTATCACTCACTGGACTTTACTCAGCTTGCTGAATAAATAGTGCTTATTCAGTAATGTCGTATCTATCCACAGGAATAGAATTGGTTACCGTACAATGCACATACCCTAGTGATCGTTCTCTTCTCCTTTCCCTCTTTCCCTTCCATTTCATATCCAGAGATACTATCACCCTCACTTCTACGTCTATTGGCTATTGGATGAAACACAGAGTCACATAGCATTTCCTATTTTGGATATACAGAGATACTATCACCCTCACTTCTACGTCTATTACGTACTCCATGAAACACAAAGTCACATACCAATTCCAATTTTGCAATGGGGAAATAGAGCTGGTTATCACTCACTGGACTTTACTCTGCTTGCTGAATAAATAGTGCTTATTCAGTAATGTCGTATCTATTCACAGGAATAGAATTGCCTACCGTACACTGCACATACCCTAGTGATCGTTCTCTTCTCCTTTCCCTCTCTCCCTTACATTTCATATCCAGAGATACTATCACCCTCACTTCTACGTCTATTACGCACTCCATGAAACACAAAGTCACATAGCATTTCCTATTTTGGATATACAGAGATACTATCACCCTCACTTCTACGTCTATTACGCACTCCATGAAACACAAAGTCACATAGCAATTCCAATTTTGCAATGGGGAAATAGAGCTGGTTATCACTCACTGGACTTTACTCAGCTTGCTGAATAAATAGTGCTTATTCAGTAATGTCGTATCTATCCACAGGAATAGAATTGGTTACCGTACAATGCACATACCCTAGTGATCGTTCTCTTCTCCTTTCCCTCTTTCCCTTCCATTTCATATCCAGAGATACTATCACCCTCACTTCTACGTCTATTGGGTGCTGAATGAAACACAAAGTCACATAGCAATTCCAATTTTGCAATGGGGAAATAGAGCTGGTTATCACTCACTGGACTTTACTCAGCTTGCTGAATAAATAGTGCTTATTCAGTAATGTCGTATCTATCCACAGGAATAGAATTGGTTACCGTACACTGCACATACCCTCTTCTCCTTTCCCACTTTCCCTTCCATTTAATATCCAGAGATACTATCACCCTCACTTCTACGTCTATTACGTAGTCCATGAAACACAAAGTCTCATAGACATTCCAATTTAGGGATGGGAAAATAGAGATGATAATCACTCATTGGACTCTACTCAGCTTGCTTGTTAAAAGTGTTTATTCAGAAATGCCGCATCTATCCATAGGAATAGAAAAAGGCTACCGCACTCAGCAGATACCTTAGTGATCGTTCTCTTCTCCTTTCCCTCTTTCCCTTCCATGTCATATCCAGAGATACTATCACCCTCACTTCTACGTCTATTGGGTGCTGAATGAAACACAAAGTCACATAGCAATTCTAATTTTGCAATGGGGAAATAGAGCTGGTTATCACTCACTGGACTTTACTCAGCTTGCTGAATAAATAGTGCTTATTCAGTAATGTCGTATCTATCCACAGGAATAGAATTGGTTACCATACAATGCACATACCCTAGTGATCGTTCTCTTCTCCTTTCCCTCTTTCCCTTCCATTTCATATCCAGAGATACTATCACCCTCACGTCTACGTCTATTGGGTGCTGAATGAAACACAAAGTCACATAGCAATTCCAATTTTGCAATGGGGAAATAGAGCTGGTTATCACTCACTGGACTTTACTCAGCTTGCTGAATAAATAGTGCTTATTCAGTAATGTCGTATCTATCCACAGGAATAGAATTGGTTACCGTACAATGCACATACCCTAGTGATCGTTCTCTTCTCCTTTCCCTCTTTCCCTTCCATTTCATATCCAGAGATACTATCACCCTCACTTCTACGTCTATTACGCACTCCATGAAACACAAAGTCACATAGCAATTCCAATTTTGCAATGGGGAAATAGAGCTGGTTATCACTCACTGGACTTTACTCAGCTTGCTGAATAAATAGTGCTTATTCAGTAATGTCGTATCTATCCACAGGAATAGAATTGGTTACCGTACAATGCACATACCCTAGTGATCGTTCTCTTCTCCTTTCCCTCTTTCCCTTCCATTTCATATCCAGAGATACTATCACCCTCACTTCTACGTCTATTACGCACTCCATGAAGCACAAAGTCACATAGCAATTCCAATTTTGCAATGGGGAAATAGAGCTGGTTATCACTCACTGGACTTTACTCAGCTTGCTGAATAAATAGTGCTCATTCAGAAGTACCGCATCTATCCATAGGAGTAGATAAGTCTACCGTACACTGCACATACCCTCTTCTCCTTTCCCACTTTCCCTTCCATTTAATATCCAGAGATACTATCACCCTCACTTCTACGTCTATTACGTACTCCATGAAACACAAAGTCACATAGCAATTCCAATTTTGCAATGGGGAAATAGAGCTGGTTATCACTCACTGGACTTTACTCAGCTTGCTGAATAAATAGTGCTCATTCAGAAGTACCGCATCTATCCATAGGAGTAGATAAGGCTACCGTACACTGCACATACCCTCTTCTCCTTTCCCACTTTCCCTTCCATTTAATATCCAGAGATACTATCACCCTCACTTCTACGTCTATTACGTACTCCATGAAACACAAAGTCACATAGCAATTCCAATTTTGCAATGGGGAAATAGAGCTGGTTATCACTCACTGGACTTTACTCAGCTTGCTGAATAAATAGTGCTTATTCAGTAATGTCGTACCTATCCACAGGAATAGAATTGGTTACCATACAATGCACATACCCTAGTGATCGTTCTCTTCTCCTTTCCCTCTTTCCCTTCCATTTCATATCCAGAGATACTATCACCCTCACTTCTACGTCTATTACGCACTCCATGAAACACAAAGTCACATAGCAATTCCAATTTTGCAATGGGGAAATAGAGCTGGTTATCACTCACTGGACTCTACTCAGCTTGCTGAATTAATAGTGCTTATTCAGTAATGTCGTATCTATCCACAGGAATAGAATTGGTTACCGTACAATGCACATACCCTAGTGATCGTTCTCTTCTCCTTTCCCTCTTTCCCTTCCATTTCATATCCAGAGATACTATCACCCTCACTTCTACGTCTATTACGCACTCCATGAAACACAAAGTCACAAAGCAATTCCAATTTTGCAATGGGGAAATAGAGCTGGTTATCACTCACTGGACTCTACTCAGCTTGCTTGTTAACAGTGCTTATTCAGAAATGCCGCATCTATCCATAGGAAGAGAAAAAGGCTACCGCACTCAGCAGATACCATAGTGATCGTTCTCTTCTCCTTTCCCTCTTTCCCTTCCATTTCATATCCAGAGATACTATCACCCTCACTTCTACGTCTATTGGGTGCTGAATGAAACACAAAGTCACCTAGAATTTCCTATTTTGGAACGGGGAAATAGAGCTGGTTATCACTCACTGGACTTTACTCAGCTTGCTGAATAAATAGTGCTTATTCAGTAATGTCGTATCTATCCACAGGAATAGAATTGGCTACCGTACAATGCACATACCCTAGTGATCGTTCTCTTCTCCTTTCCCTCTTTCCCTTCCATTTCATATCCAGAGATACTATCACCCTCACTTCTACGTCTATTGGGTGCTGAATGAAACACAAAGTCACATAGCAATTCCAATTTTGCAATGGGGAAATAGAGCTGGTTATCACTCACTGGACTTTACTCAGCTTGCTGAATAAATAGTGCTTATTAAGTAATGTCGTATCTATCCACAGGAATAGAATTGGTTACCGTACAATGCACATACCCTAGTGATCGTTCTCTTCTCCTTTCCCTCTTTCCCTTCCATTTCATATCCAGAGATACTATCACCCTCACTTCTACGTCTATTACGCACTCCATGAAACACGAAGTCACATAGTAATTCAAATTTTGCAATGGGGAAATAGAGCTGGTTATCACTCACTGGACTCTACTCAGCTTGCTGAATAAATAGTGCTCATTCAGAAGTGCCGCATCTATCCATAGGGGTAGATAAGGCTACCGTACACTGCACATACCCTCTACTCCTTTCCCACTTTCCCTTCCATTTAATATCCAGAGATACTATCACCCTCACTTCTACGTCTATTACGCACTCCATGAAATACGAAGTCACATAGCAATTCAAATTTTTTCAATGGGGAAATAGAGCTGGTTATCACTCACTGGACTTTACTCAGCTTGCTGAATAAATAGTGCTTATTCAGTAATGTCGTATCTATCCACAGGAATAGAATTGGTTACCGTACAATGCACATACCCTAGTGATCGTTCTCTTCTCCTTTCCCTCTTTCCCTTCCATTTCATATCCAGAGATACTATCACCCTCACTTCTACGTCTATTGGCTATTGGATGAAACACAGAGTCACATAGCATTTCCTATTTTGGATATACAGAGATACTATCACCCTCACTTCTACGTCTATTACGTACTCCATGAAACACAAAGTCACATACCAATTCCAATTTTGCAATGGGGAAATAGAGCTGGTTATCACTCACTGGACTTTACTCTGCTTGCTGAATAAATAGTGCTTATTCAGTAATGTCGTATCTATTCACAGGAATAGAATTGCCTACCGTACACTGCACATACCCTAGTGATCGTTCTCTTCTCCTTTCCCTCTCTCCCTTACATTTCATATCCAGAGATACTATCACCCTCACTACTACGTCGATTGGCTATTGGATGAAACACAAAGTCACATAGCAATTCCAATTTTGGATATACAGAGATACTATCACCCTCACTTCTACGTCTATTACGTACTCCATGAAACACAAAGTCGCATAGCAATTCCAATTTTGGAACGGGGAAATAGAGCTGGTAATCACTCACTGGACTTTACTCAGCTTGCTGAATAAATAGTGCTTATTCAGTAATGTCGTATCTATCCACAGGAATAGAATTGGTTACCGTACAATGCACATACCCTAGTGATCGTTCTCTTCTCCTTTCCCTCTTTCCCTTCCATTTCATATCCAGAGATACTATCACCCTCACTTCTACGTCTATTACGCACTCCATGAAACACAAAGTCACATAGCAATTCCAATTTTGCAATGGGGAAATAGAGCTGGTTATCACTCACTGGACTCTACTCAGCTTGCTGAATAAATAGTGCTCATTCAGAAGTGCCGCATCTATCCATAGGAGTAGATAAGGCTACCGTACACTGCACATACCCTCTACTCCTTTCCCACTGTCCCTTCCATTTAATATCCAGAGATACTATCACCCTCACTTCTACGTCTATTACGCACTCCATGAAACACGAAGTCACATAGCAATTCAAATTTTACAATGGAGAAATAGAGCTGGTTATCACTCACTGGACTTTACTCAGCTTGCTGAATAAATTTTGCTTATTCAGTAATGTCGTATCTATCCACAGGAATAGAATTGGTTACCATACAATGCACATACCCTAGTGATCGTTCTCTTCTCCTTTCCCTCTTTCCCTTCCATTCCATATCCAGAGATACTATCACCCTCTCTTCTACGTCTATTGGGTGCTGAATGAAACACAAAGTCACCTAGAATTTCCTATTTTGGAACGGGGAAATAGAGCTGGTTATTACTCACTGGACTCTACTCAGCTTGCTGAATCAATAGTGCTCATTCAGAAGTGCCGCATCTATCCATAGGAGTAGATAAGGCTACCGTACACTGCACATACCCTCTACTCCTTTCCCACTTTCCCTTCCATTTAATATCCAGAGATACTATCACCCTCACTTCTACGTCTATTACGCACTCCATGAAATACGAAGTCACATAGCAATTCAAATTTTTTCAATGGGGAAATAGAGCTGATTATCACTCACTGGACTTTAGTCAGCTTGCTGAATAAATAGTGCTTATTCAGTAATGTCGTATCTATCCACAGGAATAGAATTGCCTACCGTACACTGCACATACCCTAGTGATCGTTCTCTTCTCCTTTCCCTCTCTCCCTTACATTTCATATCCAGAGATACTATCACCCTCAATTCTACGTCGATTGGCCATTGGATGAAACACAAAGTCACATAGCAATTCCAATTTTGGATATACAGAGATACTATCACCCTCACTTCTACGTCTATTACGTACTCCATGAAACACAAAGTCGCATAGCAATTCCAATTTTGGAACGGGGAAATAGAGCTGGTAATCACTCACTGGACTTTACTCAGCTTGCTGAATAAATAGTGCTTATTCAGTAATGTCGTATCTATCCACAGGAATAGAATTGGTTACCGTACAATGCACATACCCTAGTGATCGTTCTCTTCTCCTTTCCCTCTTTCCCTTCCATTTCATATCCAGAGATACTATCACCCTCACTTCTACGTCTATTACGCACTCCATGAAACACAAAGTCACATAGCAATTCCAATTTTGCAATGGGGAAATAGAGCTGGTTATCACTCACTGGACTCTACTCAGCTTGCTGAATTAATAGTGCTTATTCAGTAATGTCGTATCTATCCACAGGAATAGAATTGGTTACCGTACAATGCACATACCCTAGTGATCGTTCTCTTCTCCTTTCCCTCTTTCCCTTCCATTTCATATCCAGAGATACTATCACCCTCACTTCTACGTCTATTACGCACTCCATGAAACACAAAGTCACAAAGCAATTCCAATTTTGCAATGGGGAAATAGAGCTGGTTATCACTCACTGGACTCTACTCAGCTTGCTTGTTAACAGTGCTTATTCAGAAATGCCGCATCTATCCATAGGAAGAGAAAAAGGCTACCGCACTCAGCAGATACCATAGTGATCGTTCTCTTCTCCTTTCCCTCTTTCCCTTCCATTTCATATCCAGAGATACTATCACCCTCACTTCTACGTCTATTGGGTGCTGAATGAAACACAAAGTCACCTAGAATTTCCTATTTTGGAACGGGGAAATAGAGCTGGTTATCACTCACTGGACTTTACTCAGCTTGCTGAATAAATAGTGCTTATTCAGTAATGTCGTATCTATCCACAGGAATAGAATTGGCTACCGTACAATGCACATACCCTAGTGATCGTTCTCTTCTCCTTTCCCTCTTTCCCTTCCATTTCATATCCAGAGATACTATCACCCTCACTTCTACGTCTATTGGGTGCTGAATGAAACACAAAGTCACATAGCAATTCCAATTTTGCAATGGGGAAATATAGCTGGTTATCACTCACTGGACTTTACTCAGCTTGCTGAATAAATAGTGCTTATTAAGTAATGTCGTATCTATCCACAGGAATAGAATTGGTTACCGTACAATGCACATACCCTAGTGATCGTTCTCTTCTCCTTTCCCTCTTTCCCTTCCATTTCATATCCAGAGATACTATCACCCTCACTTCTACGTCTATTACGCACTCCATGAAACACGAAGTCACATAGTAATTCAAATTTTGCAATGGGGAAATAGAGCTGGTTATCACTCACTGGACTCTACTCAGCTTGCTGAATAAATAGTGCTCATTCAGAAGTGCCGCATCTATCCATAGGGGTAGATAAGGCTACCGTACACTGCACATACCCTCTACTCCTTTCCCACTTTCCCTTCCATTTAATATCCAGAGATACTATCACCCTCACTTCTACGTCTATTACGCACTCCATGAAATACGAAGTCACATAGCAATTCAAATTTTTTCAATGGGGAAATAGAGCTGGTTATCACTCACTGGACTTTACTCAGCTTGCTGAATAAATAGTGCTTATTCAGTAATGTCGTATCTATCCACAGGAATAGAATTGGTTACCGTACAATGCACATACCCTAGTGATCGTTCTCTTCTCCTTTCCCTCTTTCCCTTCCATTTCATATCCAGAGATACTATCACCCTCACTTCTACGTCTATTGGCTATTGGATGAAACACAGAGTCACATAGCATTTCCTATTTTGGATATACAGAGATACTATCACCCTCACTTCTACGTCTATTACGTACTCCATGAAACACAAAGTCACATACCAATTCCAATTTTGCAATGGGGAAATAGAGCTGGTTATCACTCACTGGACTTTACTCTGCTTGCTGAATAAATAGTGCTTATTCAGTAATGTCGTATCTATTCACAGGAATAGAATTGCCTACCGTACACTGCACATACCCTAGTGATCGTTCTCTTCTCCTTTCCCTCTTTCCCTTCCATTTCATATCCAGAGATACTATCACCCTCACTACTACGTCGATTGGCTATTGGATGAAACACAAAGTCACATAGCAATTCCAATTTTGGATATACAGAGATACTATCACCCTCACTTCTACGTCTATTACGTACTCCATGAAACACAAAGTCGCATAGCAATTCCAATTTTGGAACGGGGAAATAGAGCTGGTAATCACTCACTGGACTTTACTCAGCTTGCTGAATAAATAGTGCTTATTCAGTAATGTCGTATCTATCCACAGGAATAGAATTGGTTACCGTACAATGCACATACCCTAGTGATCGTTCTCTTCTCCTTTCCCTCTTTCCCTTCCATTTCATATCCAGAGATACTATCACCCTCACTTCTACGTCTATTGGGTGCTGAATGAAACACAAAGTCACATAGCAATTCCAATTTTGCAATGGGGAAATAGAGCTGGTTATCACTCACTGGACTTTACTCAGCTTGCTGAATAAATAGTGCTTATTCAGTAATGTCGTATCTATCCACAGGAATAGAATTGGCTACCGTACAATGCACATACCCTAGTGATCGTTCTCTTCTCCTTTCCCTCTTTCCCTTCCATTTCATATCCAGAGATACTATCACCCTCACTTCTACGTCTATTGGGTGCTGAATGAAACACAAAGTCACATAGCAATTCCAATTTTGCAATGGGGAAATATAGCTGGTTATCACTCACTGGACTTTACTCAGCTTGCTGAATAAATAGTGCTTATTAAGTAATGTCGTATCTATCCACAGGAATAGAATTGGTTACCGTACAATGCACATACCCTAGTGATCGTTCTCTTCTCCTTTCCCTCTTTCCCTTCCATTTCATATCCAGAGATACTATCACCCTCACTTCTACGTCTATTACGCACTCCATGAAACACGAAGTCACATAGTAATTCAAATTTTGCAATGGGGAAATAGAGCTGGTTATCACTCACTGGACTCTACTCAGCTTGCTGAATAAATAGTGCTCATTCAGAAGTGCCGCATCTATCCATAGGGGTAGATAAGGCTACCGTACACTGCACATACCCTCTACTCCTTTCCCACTTTCCCTTCCATTTAATATCCAGAGATACTATCACCCTCACTTCTACGTCTATTACGCACTCCATGAAATACGAAGTCACATAGCAATTCAAATTTTTTCAATGGGGAAATAGAGCTGGTTATCACTCACTGGACTTTACTCAGCTTGCTGAATAAATAGTGCTTATTCAGTAATGTCGTATCTATCCACAGGAATAGAATTGGTTACCGTACAATGCACATACCCTAGTGATCGTTCTCTTCTCCTTTCCCTCTTTCCCTTCCATTTCATATCCAGAGATACTATCACCCTCACTTCTACGTCTATTGGCTATTGGATGAAACACAGAGTCACATAGCATTTCCTATTTTGGATATACAGAGATACTATCACCCTCACTTCTACGTCTATTACGTACTCCATGAAACACAAAGTCACATACCAATTCCAATTTTGCAATGGGGAAATAGAGCTGGTTATCACTCACTGGACTTTACTCTGCTTGCTGAATAAATAGTGCTTATTCAGTAATGTCGTATCTATTCACAGGAATAGAATTGCCTACCGTACACTGCACATACCCTAGTGATCGTTCTCTTCTCCTTTCCCTCTTTCCCTTCCATTTCATATCCAGAGATACTATCACCCTCACTACTACGTCGATTGGCTATTGGATGAAACACAAAGTCACATAGCAATTCCAATTTTGGATATACAGAGATACTATCACCCTCACTTCTACGTCTATTACGTACTCCATGAAACACAAAGTCGCATAGCAATTCCAATTTTGGAACGGGGAAATAGAGCTGGTAATCACTCACTGGACTTTACTCAGCTTGCTGAATAAATAGTGCTTATTCAGTAATGTCGTATCTATCCACAGGAATAGAATTGGTTACCGTACAATGCACATACCCTAGTGATCGTTCTCTTCTCCTTTCCCTCTTTCCCTTCCATTTCATATCCAGAGATACTATCACCCTCACTTCTACGTCTATTGGGTGCTGAATGAAACACAAAGTCACATAGCAATTCCAATTTTGCAATGGGGAAATAGAGCTGGTTATCACTCACTGGACTTTACTCAGCTTGCTGAATAAATAGTGCTTATTCAGTAATGTCGTATCTATCCACAGGAATAGAATTGGCTACCGTACAATGCACATACCCTAGTGATCGTTCTCTTCTCCTTTCCCTCTTTCCCTTCCATTTCATATCCAGAGATTCTATCACCCTCACTTCTAAGTCGATTGGCTATTGGATGAAACACAAAGTCACATAGCATTTCCTATTTTGGATATACAGAGATACTATCACCCTCACTTCTACGTCTATTGGGTGCTGAATGAAACACAAAGTCACCTAGAATTTCCTATTTTGGAACGGGGAAATAGAGCTGGTAATCACTCACTGGACTTTACTCAGCTTGCTTGTTAAAAGTGCTTCTTCAGAAAAGCCGCATCTATCCATACGAATAGAAAAAGGCTACCGCACTCAGCAGATACCTTAGTGATCGTTCTCTTCTCCTTTCCCTCTTTCCCTTCCATTTCATATCCAGAGATACTATCACCCTCACTTCTACGTCTATTACGCACTCCATGAA
The DNA here is from genome assembly GCA_000180635.4 of Pristionchus pacificus. Lineage (NCBI taxonomy): Eukaryota > Metazoa > Nematoda > Chromadorea > Rhabditida > Neodiplogasteridae > Pristionchus > Pristionchus pacificus. The sequence continues at coordinate 15,012,302 of CM026576.1, forward strand.
ACACAAAGTCACATAGCAATTCCAATTTTGCAATGGGGAAATAGAGCTGGTTATCACTCACTGGACTTTACTCAGCTTGCTGAATAAATAGTGCTTATTCAGTAATGTCGTATCTATCCACAGGAATAGAATTGGTTACCGTACAATGCACATACCCTAGTGATCGTTATCTTCTCCTTTCCCTCTTTCCCTTCCATTTCATATCCAGAGATACTATCACCCTCACTTCTACGTCTATTACGCACTCCATGAAACACAAAGTCTCATAGACATTCCAATTTAGGGATGGGAAAATAGAGATGATAATCACTCATTGGGCTCTACTCAGCTTGCTTGTTAAAAGTGCTTATTCAGAAATGCCGCATCTATCCATAGGAATAGAAAAAGGCTACCGCACTCAGCAGATACCTTAGTGATCGTTCTCTTCTCCTTTCCCTCTTTCCCTTCCATGTCATATCCAGAGATACTATCACCCTCACTTCTACGTCTATTGGGTGCTGAATGAAACACAAAGTCACATAGCAATTCCAATTTTGCAATGGGGAAATAGAGCTGGTTATCACTCACTGGACTCTACTCAGCTTGCTGAATTAATAGTGCTTATTCAGTAATGTCGTATCTATCCACAGGAATAGAATTGGTTACCGTACAATGCACATACCCTAGTGATCGTTCTCTTCTCCTTTCCCTCTTTCCCTTCCATTTCATATCCAGAGATACTATCACCCTCACTTCTACGTCTATTACGCACTCCATGAAACACAAAGTCACAAAGCAATTCCAATTTTGCAATGGGGAAATAGAGCTGGTTATCACTCACTGGACTCTACTCAGCTTGCTTGTTAACAGTGCTTATTCAGAAATGCCGCATCTATCCATAGGAAGAGAAAAAGGCTACCGCACTCAGCAGATACCATAGTGATCGTTCTCTTCTCCTTTCCCTCTTTCCCTTCCATTTCATATCCAGAGATACTATCACCCTCACTTCTACGTCTATTGGGTGCTGAATGAAACACAAAGTCACCTAGAATTTCCTATTTTGGAACGGGGAAATAGAGCTGGTTATCACTCACTGGACTTTACTCAGCTTGCTGAATAAATAGTGCTTATTCAGTAATGTCGTATCTATCCACAGGAATAGAATTGGCTACCGTACAATGCACATACCCTAGTGATCGTTCTCTTCTCCTTTCCCTCTTTCCCTTCCATTTCATATCCAGAGATACTATCACCCTCACTTCTACGTCTATTGGGTGCTGAATGAAACACAAAGTCACATAGCAATTCCAATTTTGCAATGGGGAAATATAGCTGGTTATCACTCACTGGACTTTACTCAGCTTGCTGAATAAATAGTGCTTATTAAGTAATGTCGTATCTATCCACAGGAATAGAATTGGTTACCGTACAATGCACATACCCTAGTGATCGTTCTCTTCTCCTTTCCCTCTTTCCCTTCCATTTCATATCCAGAGATACTATCACCCTCACTTCTACGTCTATTACGCACTCCATGAAACACGAAGTCACATAGTAATTCAAATTTTGCAATGGGGAAATAGAGCTGGTTATCACTCACTGGACTCTACTCAGCTTGCTGAATAAATAGTGCTCATTCAGAAGTGCCGCATCTATCCATAGGGGTAGATAAGGCTACCGTACACTGCACATACCCTCTACTCCTTTCCCACTTTCCCTTCCATTTAATATCCAGAGATACTATCACCCTCACTTCTACGTCTATTACGCACTCCATGAAATACGAAGTCACATAGCAATTCAAATTTTTTCAATGGGGAAATAGAGCTGGTTATCACTCACTGGACTTTACTCAGCTTGCTGAATAAATAGTGCTTATTCAGTAATGTCGTATCTATCCACAGGAATAGAATTGGTTACCGTACAATGCACATACCCTAGTGATCGTTCTCTTCTCCTTTCCCTCTTTCCCTTCCATTTCATATCCAGAGATACTATCACCCTCACTTCTACGTCTATTGGCTATTGGATGAAACACAGAGTCACATAGCATTTCCTATTTTGGATATACAGAGATACTATCACCCTCACTTCTACGTCTATTACGTACTCCATGAAACACAAAGTCACATACCAATTCCAATTTTGCAATGGGGAAATAGAGCTGGTTATCACTCACTGGACTTTACTCTGCTTGCTGAATAAATAGTGCTTATTCAGTAATGTCGTATCTATTCACAGGAATAGAATTGCCTACCGTACACTGCACATACCCTAGTGATCGTTCTCTTCTCCTTTCCCTCTTTCCCTTCCATTTCATATCCAGAGATACTATCACCCTCACTACTACGTCGATTGGCTATTGGATGAAACACAAAGTCACATAGCAATTCCAATTTTGGATATACAGAGATACTATCACCCTCACTTCTACGTCTATTACGTACTCCATGAAACACAAAGTCGCATAGCAATTCCAATTTTGGAACGGGGAAATAGAGCTGGTAATCACTCACTGGACTTTACTCAGCTTGCTGAATAAATAGTGCTTATTCAGTAATGTCGTATCTATCCACAGGAATAGAATTGGTTACCGTACAATGCACATACCCTAGTGATCGTTCTCTTCTCCTTTCCCTCTTTCCCTTCCATTTCATATCCAGAGATACTATCACCCTCACTTCTACGTCTATTACGCACTCCATGAAACACAAAGTCACATAGCAATTCCAATTTTGCAATGGGGAAATAGAGCTGGTTATCACTCACTGGACTCTACTCAGCTTGCTGAATAAATAGTGCTCATTCAGAAGTGCCGCATCTATCCATAGGAGTAGATAAGGCTACCGTACACTGCACATACCCTCTACTCCTTTCCCACTGTCCCTTCCATTTAATATCCAGAGATACTATCACCCTCACTTCTACGTCTATTACGCACTCCATGAAACACGAAGTCACATAGCAATTCAAATTTTACAATGGAGAAATAGAGCTGGTTATCACTCACTGGACTTTACTCAGCTTGCTGAATAAATTTTGCTTATTCAGTAATGTCGTATCTATCCACAGGAATAGAATTGGTTACCATACAATGCACATACCCTAGTGATCGTTCTCTTCTCCTTTCCCTCTTTCCCTTCCATTTCATATCCAGAGATACTATCACCCTCACTTCTACGTCTATTGGGTGCTGAATGAAACACAAAGTCACATAGCAATTCCAATTTTGCAATGGGGAAATATAGCTGGTTATCACTCACTGGACTTTACTCAGCTTGCTGAATAAATAGTGCTTATTAAGTAATGTCGTATCTATCCACAGGAATAGAATTGGTTACCGTACAATGCACATACCCTAGTGATCGTTCTCTTCTCCTTTCCCTCTTTCCCTTCCATTTCATATCCAGAGATACTATCACCCTCACTTCTACGTCTATTACGCACTCCATGAAACACGAAGTCACATAGTAATTCAAATTTTGCAATGGGGAAATAGAGCTGGTTATCACTCACTGGACTCTACTCAGCTTGCTGAATAAATAGTGCTCATTCAGAAGTGCCGCATCTATCCATAGGGGTAGATAAGGCTACCGTACACTGCACATACCCTCTACTCCTTTCCCACTTTCCCTTCCATTTAATATCCAGAGATACTATCACCCTCACTTCTACGTCTATTACGCACTCCATGAAGCACAAAGTCACATAGCAATTCCAATTTTGCAATGGGGAAATAGAGCTGGTTATCACTCACTGGACTTTACTCAGCTTGCTGAATAAATAGTGCTCATTCAGAAGTACCGCATCTATCCATAGGAGTAGATAAGTCTACCGTACACTGCACATACCCTCTTCTCCTTTCCCACTTTCCCTTCCATTTAATATCCAGAGATACTATCACCCTCACTTCTACGTCTATTACGTACTCCATGAAACACAAAGTCACATAGCAATTCCAATTTTGCAATGGGGAAATAGAGCTGGTTATCACTCACTGGACTTTACTCAGCTTGCTGAATAAATAGTGCTCATTCAGAAGTACCGCATCTATCCATAGGAGTAGATAAGGCTACCGTACACTGCACATACCCTCTTCTCCTTTCCCACTTTCCCTTCCATTTAATATCCAGAGATACTATCACCCTCACTTCTACGTCTATTACGTACTCCATGAAACACAAAGTCACATAGCAATTCCAATTTTGCAATGGGGAAATAGAGCTGGTTATCACTCACTGGACTTTACTCAGCTTGCTGAATAAATAGTGCTTATTCAGTAATGTCGTACCTATCCACAGGAATAGAATTGGTTACCATACAATGCACATACCCTAGTGATCGTTCTCTTCTCCTTTCCCTCTTTCCCTTCCATTTCATATCCAGAGATACTATCACCCTCACTTCTACGTCTATTACGCACTCCATGAAACACAAAGTCACATAGCAATTCCAATTTTGCAATGGGGAAATAGAGCTGGTTATCACTCACTGGACTCTACTCAGCTTGCTGAATTAATAGTGCTTATTCAGTAATGTCGTATCTATCCACAGGAATAGAATTGGTTACCGTACAATGCACATACCCTAGTGATCGTTCTCTTCTCCTTTCCCTCTTTCCCTTCCATTTCATATCCAGAGATACTATCACCCTCACTTCTACGTCTATTACGCACTCCATGAAACACAAAGTCACAAAGCAATTCCAATTTTGCAATGGGGAAATAGAGCTGGTTATCACTCACTGGACTCTACTCAGCTTGCTTGTTAACAGTGCTTATTCAGAAATGCCGCATCTATCCATAGGAAGAGAAAAAGGCTACCGCACTCAGCAGATACCATAGTGATCGTTCTCTTCTCCTTTCCCTCTTTCCCTTCCATTTCATATCCAGAGATACTATCACCCTCACTTCTACGTCTATTGGGTGCTGAATGAAACACAAAGTCACCTAGAATTTCCTATTTTGGAACGGGGAAATAGAGCTGGTTATCACTCACTGGACTTTACTCAGCTTGCTGAATAAATAGTGCTTATTCAGTAATGTCGTATCTATCCACAGGAATAGAATTGGCTACCGTACAATGCACATACCCTAGTGATCGTTCTCTTCTCCTTTCCCTCTTTCCCTTCCATTTCATATCCAGAGATACTATCACCCTCACTTCTACGTCTATTGGGTGCTGAATGAAACACAAAGTCACATAGCAATTCCAATTTTGCAATGGGGAAATAGAGCTGGTTATCACTCACTGGACTTTACTCAGCTTGCTGAATAAATAGTGCTTATTAAGTAATGTCGTATCTATCCACAGGAATAGAATTGGTTACCGTACAATGCACATACCCTAGTGATCGTTCTCTTCTCCTTTCCCTCTTTCCCTTCCATTTCATATCCAGAGATACTATCACCCTCACTTCTACGTCTATTACGCACTCCATGAAACACGAAGTCACATAGTAATTCAAATTTTGCAATGGGGAAATAGAGCTGGTTATCACTCACTGGACTCTACTCAGCTTGCTGAATAAATAGTGCTCATTCAGAAGTGCCGCATCTATCCATAGGGGTAGATAAGGCTACCGTACACTGCACATACCCTCTACTCCTTTCCCACTTTCCCTTCCATTTAATATCCAGAGATACTATCACCCTCACTTCTACGTCTATTACGCACTCCATGAAATACGAAGTCACATAGCAATTCAAATTTTTTCAATGGGGAAATAGAGCTGGTTATCACTCACTGGACTTTACTCAGCTTGCTGAATAAATAGTGCTTATTCAGTAATGTCGTATCTATCCACAGGAATAGAATTGGTTACCGTACAATGCACATACCCTAGTGATCGTTCTCTTCTCCTTTCCCTCTTTCCCTTCCATTTCATATCCAGAGATACTATCACCCTCACTTCTACGTCTATTGGCTATTGGATGAAACACAGAGTCACATAGCATTTCCTATTTTGGATATACAGAGATACTATCACCCTCACTTCTACGTCTATTACGTACTCCATGAAACACAAAGTCACATACCAATTCCAATTTTGCAATGGGGAAATAGAGCTGGTTATCACTCACTGGACTTTACTCTGCTTGCTGAATAAATAGTGCTTATTCAGTAATGTCGTATCTATTCACAGGAATAGAATTGCCTACCGTACACTGCACATACCCTAGTGATCGTTCTCTTCTCCTTTCCCTCTCTCCCTTACATTTCATATCCAGAGATACTATCACCCTCACTACTACGTCGATTGGCTATTGGATGAAACACAAAGTCACATAGCAATTCCAATTTTGGATATACAGAGATACTATCACCCTCACTTCTACGTCTATTACGTACTCCATGAAACACAAAGTCGCATAGCAATTCCAATTTTGGAACGGGGAAATAGAGCTGGTAATCACTCACTGGACTTTACTCAGCTTGCTGAATAAATAGTGCTTATTCAGTAATGTCGTATCTATCCACAGGAATAGAATTGGTTACCGTACAATGCACATACCCTAGTGATCGTTCTCTTCTCCTTTCCCTCTTTCCCTTCCATTTCATATCCAGAGATACTATCACCCTCACTTCTACGTCTATTACGCACTCCATGAAACACAAAGTCACATAGCAATTCCAATTTTGCAATGGGGAAATAGAGCTGGTTATCACTCACTGGACTCTACTCAGCTTGCTGAATAAATAGTGCTCATTCAGAAGTGCCGCATCTATCCATAGGAGTAGATAAGGCTACCGTACACTGCACATACCCTCTACTCCTTTCCCACTGTCCCTTCCATTTAATATCCAGAGATACTATCACCCTCACTTCTACGTCTATTACGCACTCCATGAAACACGAAGTCACATAGCAATTCAAATTTTACAATGGAGAAATAGAGCTGGTTATCACTCACTGGACTTTACTCAGCTTGCTGAATAAATTTTGCTTATTCAGTAATGTCGTATCTATCCACAGGAATAGAATTGGTTACCATACAATGCACATACCCTAGTGATCGTTCTCTTCTCCTTTCCCTCTTTCCCTTCCATTCCATATCCAGAGATACTATCACCCTCTCTTCTACGTCTATTGGGTGCTGAATGAAACACAAAGTCACCTAGAATTTCCTATTTTGGAACGGGGAAATAGAGCTGGTTATTACTCACTGGACTCTACTCAGCTTGCTGAATCAATAGTGCTCATTCAGAAGTGCCGCATCTATCCATAGGAGTAGATAAGGCTACCGTACACTGCACATACCCTCTACTCCTTTCCCACTTTCCCTTCCATTTAATATCCAGAGATACTATCACCCTCACTTCTACGTCTATTACGCACTCCATGAAATACGAAGTCACATAGCAATTCAAATTTTTTCAATGGGGAAATAGAGCTGATTATCACTCACTGGACTTTAGTCAGCTTGCTGAATAAATAGTGCTTATTCAGTAATGTCGTATCTATCCACAGGAATAGAATTGCCTACCGTACACTGCACATACCCTAGTGATCGTTCTCTTCTCCTTTCCCTCTCTCCCTTACATTTCATATCCAGAGATACTATCACCCTCAATTCTACGTCGATTGGCCATTGGATGAAACACAAAGTCACATAGCAATTCCAATTTTGGATATACAGAGATACTATCACCCTCACTTCTACGTCTATTACGTACTCCATGAAACACAAAGTCGCATAGCAATTCCAATTTTGGAACGGGGAAATAGAGCTGGTAATCACTCACTGGACTTTACTCAGCTTGCTGAATAAATAGTGCTTATTCAGTAATGTCGTATCTATCCACAGGAATAGAATTGGTTACCGTACAATGCACATACCCTAGTGATCGTTCTCTTCTCCTTTCCCTCTTTCCCTTCCATTTCATATCCAGAGATACTATCACCCTCACTTCTACGTCTATTACGCACTCCATGAAACACAAAGTCACATAGCAATTCCAATTTTGCAATGGGGAAATAGAGCTGGTTATCACTCACTGGACTCTACTCAGCTTGCTGAATTAATAGTGCTTATTCAGTAATGTCGTATCTATCCACAGGAATAGAATTGGTTACCGTACAATGCACATACCCTAGTGATCGTTCTCTTCTCCTTTCCCTCTTTCCCTTCCATTTCATATCCAGAGATACTATCACCCTCACTTCTACGTCTATTACGCACTCCATGAAACACAAAGTCACAAAGCAATTCCAATTTTGCAATGGGGAAATAGAGCTGGTTATCACTCACTGGACTCTACTCAGCTTGCTTGTTAACAGTGCTTATTCAGAAATGCCGCATCTATCCATAGGAAGAGAAAAAGGCTACCGCACTCAGCAGATACCATAGTGATCGTTCTCTTCTCCTTTCCCTCTTTCCCTTCCATTTCATATCCAGAGATACTATCACCCTCACTTCTACGTCTATTGGGTGCTGAATGAAACACAAAGTCACCTAGAATTTCCTATTTTGGAACGGGGAAATAGAGCTGGTTATCACTCACTGGACTTTACTCAGCTTGCTGAATAAATAGTGCTTATTCAGTAATGTCGTATCTATCCACAGGAATAGAATTGGCTACCGTACAATGCACATACCCTAGTGATCGTTCTCTTCTCCTTTCCCTCTTTCCCTTCCATTTCATATCCAGAGATACTATCACCCTCACTTCTACGTCTATTGGGTGCTGAATGAAACACAAAGTCACATAGCAATTCCAATTTTGCAATGGGGAAATATAGCTGGTTATCACTCACTGGACTTTACTCAGCTTGCTGAATAAATAGTGCTTATTAAGTAATGTCGTATCTATCCACAGGAATAGAATTGGTTACCGTACAATGCACATACCCTAGTGATCGTTCTCTTCTCCTTTCCCTCTTTCCCTTCCATTTCATATCCAGAGATACTATCACCCTCACTTCTACGTCTATTACGCACTCCATGAAACACGAAGTCACATAGTAATTCAAATTTTGCAATGGGGAAATAGAGCTGGTTATCACTCACTGGACTCTACTCAGCTTGCTGAATAAATAGTGCTCATTCAGAAGTGCCGCATCTATCCATAGGGGTAGATAAGGCTACCGTACACTGCACATACCCTCTACTCCTTTCCCACTTTCCCTTCCATTTAATATCCAGAGATACTATCACCCTCACTTCTACGTCTATTACGCACTCCATGAAATACGAAGTCACATAGCAATTCAAATTTTTTCAATGGGGAAATAGAGCTGGTTATCACTCACTGGACTTTACTCAGCTTGCTGAATAAATAGTGCTTATTCAGTAATGTCGTATCTATCCACAGGAATAGAATTGGTTACCGTACAATGCACATACCCTAGTGATCGTTCTCTTCTCCTTTCCCTCTTTCCCTTCCATTTCATATCCAGAGATACTATCACCCTCACTTCTACGTCTATTGGCTATTGGATGAAACACAGAGTCACATAGCATTTCCTATTTTGGATATACAGAGATACTATCACCCTCACTTCTACGTCTATTACGTACTCCATGAAACACAAAGTCACATACCAATTCCAATTTTGCAATGGGGAAATAGAGCTGGTTATCACTCACTGGACTTTACTCTGCTTGCTGAATAAATAGTGCTTATTCAGTAATGTCGTATCTATTCACAGGAATAGAATTGCCTACCGTACACTGCACATACCCTAGTGATCGTTCTCTTCTCCTTTCCCTCTTTCCCTTCCATTTCATATCCAGAGATACTATCACCCTCACTACTACGTCGATTGGCTATTGGATGAAACACAAAGTCACATAGCAATTCCAATTTTGGATATACAGAGATACTATCACCCTCACTTCTACGTCTATTACGTACTCCATGAAACACAAAGTCGCATAGCAATTCCAATTTTGGAACGGGGAAATAGAGCTGGTAATCACTCACTGGACTTTACTCAGCTTGCTGAATAAATAGTGCTTATTCAGTAATGTCGTATCTATCCACAGGAATAGAATTGGTTACCGTACAATGCACATACCCTAGTGATCGTTCTCTTCTCCTTTCCCTCTTTCCCTTCCATTTCATATCCAGAGATACTATCACCCTCACTTCTACGTCTATTGGGTGCTGAATGAACACAAAGTCACATAGACCATTCCCAATTTTTGCGAATGGGGAATAGAGCTGGTTATCACTCACTGGACTTTTACTCAGGCTTGCTGAATAATAGTGCTTATTCAGTAATGTCGTATTATATCCACAGGAATAGAATTGGCTACCGTACAATGCACATACCCTAGTGATCGTTCTCTCTCCTTTCCCTCGTTCCCATTCCATTTCATATCCAGAGATTCTATCACCCATCACTTCTAAAGTCGATTGGGCTATTGGATGAAACCAAAGTCACATAGCATTTCCTATTTTGGGATATCAGAGATTAACTATCACCCTGCACTTCTACGTCTATTGGGTGCTAATGAAACACAAAGTCACCTAGAATTTCCTAGTTTTTGGAACGGGGAAATAAGCTGATAATCAATCACTGACGTTTACGCAGCTTGCTTGTTTAAAAGTGCCTTCTTCAGAAAAGCCGCATCTATCCGATACGAATAGAAAAAGGGTTACCCGCACTCAGCAATACCTTAGTGATCTTCCTTTCTCCTTCCCTCTTTCACTTCCATTGCAATTCCAGGAATACTATCACCCCGCACTTCTCTACTCTATTACGCCCACTCCATGGAACACAATGGGGAAATAGAGCTGGTTATCACTCACTGGACTTTACTCAGCTTGCTGAATAAATAGTGCTTATTCAGTAATGTCGTATCTATCCACAGGAATAGAATTGGTTACCGTACAATGCACATACCCTAGTGATCGTTATCTTCTCCTTTCCCTCTTTCCCTTCCATTTCATATCCAGAGATACTATCACCCTCACTTCTACGTCTATTACGCACTCCATGAAACACAAAGTCTCATAGACATTCCAATTTAGGGATGGGAAAATAGAGATGATAATCACTCATTGGGCTCTACTCAGCTTGCTTGTTAAAAGTGCTTATTCAGAAATGCCGCATCTATCCATAGGAATAGAAAAAGGCTACCGCACTCAGCAGATACCTTAGTGATCGTTCTCTTCTCCTTTCCCTCTTTCCCTTCCATGTCATATCCAGAGATACTATCACCCTCACTTCTACGTCTATTGGGTGCTGAATGAAACACAAAGTCACATAGCAATTCCAATTTTGCAATGGGGAAATAGAGCTGGTTATCACTCACTGGACTCTACTCAGCTTGCTGAATTAATAGTGCTTATTCAGTAATGTCGTATCTATCCACAGGAATAGAATTGGTTACCGTACAATGCACATACCCTAGTGATCGTTCTCTTCTCCTTTCCCTCTTTCCCTTCCATTTCATATCCAGAGATACTATCACCCTCACTTCTACGTCTATTACGCACTCCATGAAACACAAAGTCACAAAGCAATTCCAATTTTGCAATGGGGAAATAGAGCTGGTTATCACTCACTGGACTCTACTCAGCTTGCTTGTTAACAGTGCTTATTCAGAAATGCCGCATCTATCCATAGGAAGAGAAAAAGGCTACCGCACTCAGCAGATACCATAGTGATCGTTCTCTTCTCCTTTCCCTCTTTCCCTTCCATTTCATATCCAGAGATACTATCACCCTCACTTCTACGTCTATTGGGTGCTGAATGAAACACAAAGTCACCTAGAATTTCCTATTTTGGAACGGGGAAATAGAGCTGGTTATCACTCACTGGACTTTACTCAGCTTGCTGAATAAATAGTGCTTATTCAGTAATGTCGTATCTATCCACAGGAATAGAATTGGCTACCGTACAATGCACATACCCTAGTGATCGTTCTCTTCTCCTTTCCCTCTTTCCCTTCCATTTCATATCCAGAGATACTATCACCCTCACTTCTACGTCTATTGGGTGCTGAATGAAACACAAAGTCACATAGCAATTCCAATTTTGCAATGGGGAAATATAGCTGGTTATCACTCACTGGACTTTACTCAGCTTGCTGAATAAATAGTGCTTATTAAGTAATGTCGTATCTATCCACAGGAATAGAATTGGTTACCGTACAATGCACATACCCTAGTGATCGTTCTCTTCTCCTTTCCCTCTTTCCCTTCCATTTCATATCCAGAGATACTATCACCCTCACTTCTACGTCTATTACGCACTCCATGAAACACGAAGTCACATAGTAATTCAAATTTTGCAATGGGGAAATAGAGCTGGTTATCACTCACTGGACTCTACTCAGCTTGCTGAATAAATAGTGCTCATTCAGAAGTGCCGCATCTATCCATAGGGGTAGATAAGGCTACCGTACACTGCACATACCCTCTACTCCTTTCCCACTTTCCCTTCCATTTAATATCCAGAGATACTATCACCCTCACTTCTACGTCTATTACGCACTCCATGAAATACGAAGTCACATAGCAATTCAAATTTTTTCAATGGGGAAATAGAGCTGGTTATCACTCACTGGACTTTACTCAGCTTGCTGAATAAATAGTGCTTATTCAGTAATGTCGTATCTATCCACAGGAATAGAATTGGTTACCGTACAATGCACATACCCTAGTGATCGTTCTCTTCTCCTTTCCCTCTTTCCCTTCCATTTCATATCCAGAGATACTATCACCCTCACTTCTACGTCTATTGGCTATTGGATGAAACACAGAGTCACATAGCATTTCCTATTTTGGATATACAGAGATACTATCACCCTCACTTCTACGTCTATTACGTACTCCATGAAACACAAAGTCACATACCAATTCCAATTTTGCAATGGGGAAATAGAGCTGGTTATCACTCACTGGACTTTACTCTGCTTGCTGAATAAATAGTGCTTATTCAGTAATGTCGTATCTATTCACAGGAATAGAATTGCCTACCGTACACTGCACATACCCTAGTGATCGTTCTCTTCTCCTTTCCCTCTTTCCCTTCCATTTCATATCCAGAGATACTATCACCCTCACTACTACGTCGATTGGCTATTGGATGAAACACAAAGTCACATAGCAATTCCAATTTTGGATATACAGAGATACTATCACCCTCACTTCTACGTCTATTACGTACTCCATGAAACACAAAGTCGCATAGCAATTCCAATTTTGGAACGGGGAAATAGAGCTGGTAATCACTCACTGGACTTTACTCAGCTTGCTGAATAAATAGTGCTTATTCAGTAATGTCGTATCTATCCACAGGAATAGAATTGGTTACCGTACAATGCACATACCCTAGTGATCGTTCTCTTCTCCTTTCCCTCTTTCCCTTCCATTTCATATCCAGAGATACTATCACCCTCACTTCTACGTCTATTACGCACTCCATGAAACACAAAGTCACATAGCAATTCCAATTTTGCAATGGGGAAATAGAGCTGGTTATCACTCACTGGACTCTACTCAGCTTGCTGAATAAATAGTGCTCATTCAGAAGTGCCGCATCTATCCATAGGAGTAGATAAGGCTACCGTACACTGCACATACCCTCTACTCCTTTCCCACTGTCCCTTCCATTTAATATCCAGAGATACTATCACCCTCACTTCTACGTCTATTACGCACTCCATGAAACACGAAGTCACATAGCAATTCAAATTTTACAATGGAGAAATAGAGCTGGTTATCACTCACTGGACTTTACTCAGCTTGCTGAATAAATTTTGCTTATTCAGTAATGTCGTATCTATCCACAGGAATAGAATTGGTTACCATACAATGCACATACCCTAGTGATCGTTCTCTTCTCCTTTCCCTCTTTCCCTTCCATTTCATATCCAGAGATACTATCACCCTCACTTCTACGTCTATTGGGTGCTGAATGAAACACAAAGTCACATAGCAATTCCAATTTTGCAATGGGGAAATATAGCTGGTTATCACTCACTGGACTTTACTCAGCTTGCTGAATAAATAGTGCTTATTAAGTAATGTCGTATCTATCCACAGGAATAGAATTGGTTACCGTACAATGCACATACCCTAGTGATCGTTCTCTTCTCCTTTCCCTCTTTCCCTTCCATTTCATATCCAGAGATACTATCACCCTCACTTCTACGTCTATTACGCACTCCATGAAACACGAAGTCACATAGTAATTCAAATTTTGCAATGGGGAAATAGAGCTGGTTATCACTCACTGGACTCTACTCAGCTTGCTGAATAAATAGTGCTCATTCAGAAGTGCCGCATCTATCCATAGGGGTAGATAAGGCTACCGTACACTGCACATACCCTCTACTCCTTTCCCACTTTCCCTTCCATTTAATATCCAGAGATACTATCACCCTCACTTCTACGTCTATTACGCACTCCATGAAATACGAAGTCACATAGCAATTCAAATTTTTTCAATGGGGAAATAGAGCTGGTTATCACTCACTGGACTTTACTCAGCTTGCTGAATAAATAGTGCTTATTCAGTAATGTCGTATCTATCCACAGGAATAGAATTGGTTACCGTACAATGCACATACCCTAGTGATCGTTCTCTTCTCCTTTCCCTCTTTCCCTTCCATTTCATATCCAGAGATACTATCACCCTCACTTCTACGTCTATTGGCTATTGGATGAAACACAGAGTCACATAGCATTTCCTATTTTGGATATACAGAGATACTATCACCCTCACTTCTACGTCTATTACGTACTCCATGAAACACAAAGTCACATACCAATTCCAATTTTGCAATGGGGAAATAGAGCTGGTTATCACTCACTGGACTTTACTCTGCTTGCTGAATAAATAGTGCTTATTCAGTAATGTCGTATCTATTCACAGGAATAGAATTGCCTACCGTACACTGCACATACCCTAGTGATCGTTCTCTTCTCCTTTCCCTCTTTCCCTTCCATTTCATATCCAGAGATACTATCACCCTCACTACTACGTCGATTGGCTATTGGATGAAACACAAAGTCACATAGCAATTCCAATTTTGGATATACAGAGATACTATCACCCTCACTTCTACGTCTATTACGTACTCCATGAAACACAAAGTCGCATAGCAATTCCAATTTTGGAACGGGGAAATAGAGCTGGTAATCACTCACTGGACTTTACTCAGCTTGCTGAATAAATAGTGCTTATTCAGTAATGTCGTATCTATCCACAGGAATAGAATTGGTTACCGTACAATGCACATACCCTAGTGATCGTTCTCTTCTCCTTTCCCTCTTTCCCTTCCATTTCATATCCAGAGATACTATCACCCTCACTTCTACGTCTATTACGCACTCCATGAAACACAAAGTCACATAGCAATTCCAATTTTGCAATGGGGAAATAGAGCTGGTTATCACTCACTGGACTCTACTCAGCTTGCTGAATAAATAGTGCTCATTCAGAAGTGCCGCATCTATCCATAGGAGTAGATAAGGCTACCGTACACTGCACATACCCTCTACTCCTTTCCCACTGTCCCTTCCATTTAATATCCAGAGATACTATCACCCTCACTTCTACGTCTATTACGCACTCCATGAAACACGAAGTCACATAGCAATTCAAATTTTACAATGGAGAAATAGAGCTGGTTATCACTCACTGGACTTTACTCAGCTTGCTGAATAAATTTTGCTTATTCAGTAATGTCGTATCTATCCACAGGAATAGAATTGGTTACCATACAATACAATGCACATACCCTAGTGATCGTTCTCTTCTCCTTTCCCTCTTTCCCTTCCATTCCATATCCAGAGATACTATCACCCTCTCTTCTACGTCTATTGGGTGCTGAATGAAACACAAAGTCACCTAGAATTTCCTATTTTGGAACGGGGAAATAGAGCTGGTTATTACTCACTGGACTCTACTCAGCTTGCTGAATCAATAGTGCTCATTCAGAAGTGCCGCATCTATCCATAGGAGTAGATAAGGCTACCGTACACTGCACATACCCTCTACTCCTTTCCCACTTTCCCTTCCATTTAATATCCAGAGATACTATCACCCTCACTTCTACGTCTATTACGCACTCCATGAAATACGAAGTCACATAGCAATTCAAATTTTTTCAATGGGGAAATAGAGCTGATTATCACTCACTGGACTTTAGTCAGCTTGCTGAATAAATAGTGCTTATTCAGTAATGTCGTATCTATCCACAGGAATAGAATTGCCTACCGTACACTGCACATACCCTAGTGATCGTTCTCTTCTCCTTTCCCTCTCTCCCTTACATTTCATATCCAGAGATACTATCACCCTCAATTCTACGTCGATTGGCCATTGGATGAAACACAAAGTCACATAGCAATTCCAATTTTGGATATACAGAGATACTATCACCCTCACTTCTACGTCTATTACGTACTCCATGAAACACAAAGTCGCATAGCAATTCCAATTTTGGAACGGGGAAATAGAGCTGGTAATCACTCACTGGACTTTACTCAGCTTGCTGAATAAATAGTGCTTATTCAGTAATGTCGTATCTATCCACAGGAATAGAATTGGTTACCGTACAATGCACATACCCTAGTGATCGTTCTCTTCTCCTTTCCCTCTTTCCCTTCCATTTCATATCCAGAGATACTATCACCCTCACTTCTACGTCTATTACGCACTCCATGAAACACAAAGTCACATAGCAATTCCAATTTTGCAATGGGGAAATAGAGCTGGTTATCACTCACTGGACTCTACTCAGCTTGCTGAATAAATAGTGCTCATTCAGAAGTGCCGCATCTATCCATAGGAGTAGATAAGGCTACCGTACACTGCACATACCCTCTACTCCTTTCCCACTGTCCCTTCCATTTAATATCCAGAGATACTATCACCCTCACTTCTACGTCTATTACGCACTCCATGAAACACGAAGTCACATAGCAATTCAAATTTTACAATGGAGAAATAGAGCTGGTTATCACTCACTGGACTTTACTCAGCTTGCTGAATAAATTTTGCTTATTCAGTAATGTCGTATCTATCCACAGGAATAGAATTGGTTACCATACAATGCACATACCCTAGTGATCGTTCTCTTCTCCTTTCCCTCTTTCCCTTCCATTCCATATCCAGAGATACTATCACCCTCTCTTCTACGTCTATTGGGTGCTGAATGAAACACAAAGTCACCTAGAATTTCCTATTTTGGAACGGGGAAATAGAGCTGGTTATTACTCACTGGACTCTACTCAGCTTGCTGAATCAATAGTGCTCATTCAGAAGTGCCGCATCTATCCATAGGAGTAGATAAGGCTACCGTACACTGCACATACCCTCTACTCCTTTCCCACTTTCCCTTCCATTTAATATCCAGAGATACTATCACCCTCACTTCTACGTCTATTACGCACTCCATGAAATACGAAGTCACATAGCAATTCAAATTTTTTCAATGGGGAAATAGAGCTGATTATCACTCACTGGACTTTAGTCAGCTTGCTGAATAAATAGTGCTTATTCAGTAATGTCGTATCTATCCACAGGAATAGAATTGCCTACCGTACACTGCACATACCCTAGTGATCGTTCTCTTCTCCTTTCCCTCTCTCCCTTACATTTCATATCCAGAGATACTATCACCCTCAATTCTACGTCGATTGGCCATTGGATGAAACACAAAGTCACATAGCAATTCCAATTTTGGATATACAGAGATACTATCACCCTCACTTCTACGTCTATTACGTACTCCATGAAACACAAAGTCGCATAGCAATTCCAATTTTGGAACGGGGAAATAGAGCTGGTAATCACTCACTGGACTTTACTCAGCTTGCTGAATAAATAGTGCTTATTCAGTAATGTCGTATCTATCCACAGGAATAGAATTGGTTACCGTACAATGCACATACCCTAGTGATCGTTCTCTTCTCCTTTCCCTCTTTCCCTTCCATTTCATATCCAGAGATACTATCACCCTCACTTCTACGTCTATTACGCACTCCATGAAACACAAAGTCACATAGCAATTCCAATTTTGCAATGGGGAAATAGAGCTGGTTATCACTCACTGGACTCTACTCAGCTTGCTGAATAAATAGTGCTCATTCAGAAGTGCCGCATCTATCCATAGGAGTAGATAAGGCTACCGTACACTGCACATACCCTCTACTCCTTTCCCACTGTCCCTTCCATTTAATATCCAGAGATACTATCACCCTCACTTCTACGTCTATTACGCACTCCATGAAACACGAAGTCACATAGCAATTCAAATTTTACAATGGAGAAATAGAGCTGGTTATCACTCACTGGACTTTACTCAGCTTGCTGAATAAATTTTGCTTATTCAGTAATGTCGTATCTATCCACAGGAATAGAATTGGTTACCATACAATGCACATACCCTAGTGATCGTTCTCTTCTCCTTTCCCTCTTTCCCTTCCATTCCATATCCAGAGATACTATCACCCTCTCTTCTACGTCTATTGGGTGCTGAATGAAACACAAAGTCACCTAGAATTTCCTATTTTGGAACGGGGAAATAGAGCTGGTTATTACTCACTGGACTCTACTCAGCTTGCTGAATCAATAGTGCTCATTCAGAAGTGCCGCATCTATCCATAGGAGTAGATAAGGCTACCGTACACTGCACATACCCTCTACTCCTTTCCCACTTTCCCTTCCATTTAATATCCAGAGATACTATCACCCTCACTTCTACGTCTATTACGCACTCCATGAAATACGAAGTCACATAGCAATTCAAATTTTTTCAATGGGGAAATAGAGCTGGTTATCACTCACTGGACTTTACTCAGCTTGCTGAATAAATTTTGCTTATTCAGTAATGTCGTATCTATCCACAGGAATAGAATTGGTTACCATACAATGCACATACCCTAGTGATCGTTCTCTTCTCCTTTCCCTCTTTCCCTTCCATTCCATATCCAGAGATACTATCACCCTCTCTTCTACGTCTATTGGGTGCTGAATGAAACACAAAGTCACCTAGAATTTCCTATTTTGGAACGGGGAAATAGAGCTGGTTATTACTCACTGGACTCTACTCAGCTTGCTGAATCAATAGTGCTCATTCAGAAGTGCCGCATCTATCCATAGGAGTAGATAAGGCTACCGTACACTGCACATACCCTCTACTCCTTTCCCACTTTCCCTTCCATTTAATATCCAGAGATACTATCACCCTCACTTCTACGTCTATTACGCACTCCATGAAATACGAAGTCACATAGCAATTCAAATTTTTTCAATGGGGAAATAGAGCTGGTTATCACTCACTGGACTTTAGTCAGCTTGCTGAATAAATAGTGCTTATTCAGTAATGTCGTATCTATCCACAGGAATAGAATTGGTTACCGTACAATGCACATACCCTAGTGATCGTTCTCTTCTCCTTTCCCTCTTTCCCTTCCATTTCATATCCAGAGATACTATCACCCTCACTTCTACGTCTATTGGCTATTGGATGAAACACAAAGTCACATAGCATTTCCTATTTTGGATATACAGAGATACTATCACCCTCACTTCTACGTCTATTACGTACTCCATGAAACACAAAGTCACATAGCAATTCCAATTTTGCAATGGGAAAATAGAGCTGGTTATCACTCACTGGACTTTACTCAGCTTGCTGAATAAATAGTGCTTATTCAGTAATGTCGTATCTATCCACAGGAATAGAATTGGTTACCGTACAATGCACATACCCTAGTGATCGTTCTCTTCTCCTTTCCCTCTCTCCCTTACATTTCATATCCAGAGATACTATCACCCTCAATTCTACGTCGATTGGCCATTGGATGAAACACAAAGTCACATAGCATTTCCTATTTTGGATATACAGAGATACTATCACCCTCACTTCTACGTCTATTACGTACTCCATGAAACACAAAGTCACATACCAATTCCAATTTTGCAATGGGGAAATAGAGCTGGTTATCACTCACTGGACTTTACTCAGCTTGCTGAATAAATAGTGCTTATTCAGTAATGTCGTATCTATCCACAGGAATAGAATTGGTTACCGTACATTGCACATACCCTAGTGATCGTTCTCTTCTCCTTTCCCTCTCTCCCTTACATTTCATATCCAGAGATACTATCACCCTCAATTCTACGTCGATTGGCCATTGGATGAAACACAAAGTCACATAGCATTTCCTATTTTGGATATACAGAGATACTATCACCCTCACTTCTACGTCTATTACGTACTCCATGAAACACAAAGTCACATAGCAATTCCAATTTTGCAATGGGGAAATAGAGCTGGTTATCACTCACTGGACTTTACTCAGCTTGCTGAATAAATAGTGCTTATTCAGTAATGTCGTATCTATTCACAGGAATAGAATTGGTTACCGTACACTGCACATACCCTAGTGATCGTTCTCTTCTCCTTTCCCTCTTTCCCTTCCATTTCATATCCAGAGATACTATCACCCTCACTTCTACGTCTATTGGCTATTGGATGAAACACAAAGTCACATAGCATTTCCTATTTTGGATATACAGAGATACTATCACCCTCACTTCTACGTCTATTACGTACTCCATGAAACACAAAGTCACATAGCAATTCCAATTTTGCAATGGGGAAATAGAGCTGGTTATCACTCACTGGACTTTACTCAGCTTGCTGAATAAATAGTGCTTATTCAGTAATGTCGTATCTATTCACAGGAATAGAATTGCCTACCGTACACTGCACATACCCTAGTGATCGTTCTCTTCTCCTTTCCCTCTTTCCCTTCCATTTAATATCCAGAGATACTATCACCCTCACTTCTACGTCTATTACGTACTCCATGAAACACAAAGTCTCATAGACATTCCAATTTAGGGATGGGAAAATAGCGATGATAATCACTCATTCTACTCTGCTTGCCAAATAAATAGTGCTCATTAAATAATGTCTCATGCTTCCTCATATAGAATAGGTCACTTTACTCTGCAGAAAAAATAGGAAAAACCGGAAAATATAGACAAAAATCCATTCTACTTCCCGACTCATGTCTAGCGCGTGAAACGGAAAATTGCCTACTACCTTCTTATTGTTCGAATTGGAAAATACTAGCGACCAAATTCTAATTCTCTCGTTAATTGCTCACCTCTCTTCGTTCTGCTTCCCCATTCGTTCTTTCCTTATCCTGATTCCTGAAACGAAAAATGCATTGGTTCATTTTATCCTTCCTACTTCACTAATCCTATTGATTTCTCTTACCGCACTCCCTCGCATCACACATTGGTCTAACCACTCAATTTTTTATTCATATCCGCTACCGTACTCCCTCACCCATTGATCTACCGTACCCTTCGCAACCTATTTTATGTCGATATTCGCTACCGTACCCTTCGCGATCTACCGTATTCCGTCGTGTTTCCGTGGCGCGTGCGCGACATTAATCAACTCCATTACAGTTCATCTCATCTTGGAAAGCGTCACGCGACCGTAATTAATTGATCAACATAAATGGAATCGTCCAAGATGTATGATCAGCTGTCGGGCTCTGCCCAGAAGCAAGAAGTCGGGGAGGATATGCCCCCCGCAATTGGAGACGCCATGGAGGTCAGAGAAACGAGAGAGTGTTGTGAAACGAGAGAGACAGAGACAATTCAGGTGAAGGATGGAAAGGAGGTGGCAGCTCCTGGTGATGCCATCGAGAAGACGGTCGACGACGAGAAGGAGATGAAGAGCGAGGAGGATCGGATGATCCAACTCGAGGTATGCTCCATTCTTATCGAGTACGGTACAAAGCAATCCATAATCACGGGTTGAATACGGTAAACAATAATTGACAATATATAACCTCCTCTTTCCTCTTCCTTGGCTAGCGCGTGAAACCCCGAAGCAACTTGCGCATTCATATTTTTCTCGATTCTTAGATCCACCGAGAACAGTGCGGTAGCTAATCAAAACTCGGTGGATACGGTAGCTAATCGATACTCGGCGAATACGGTAGCTAATCGATACTCAGTGGATACGGTAACCCATCACGCAAATCGATACTCTACCGTATTCCAGGCTCTGGCCGGTAACCGCGTTGGTGCTGCGGTCGACGCAATGGCGACCAAGGAGGCGGAGGCGCGTGATGGAGGTAAGCGATTCATCTCCCCTACCGTATCTCACACGAATCAATCGATCATCTATCCTACCGTATCCGACACGAATCAATCGATATTCTACCCTACCGTATCGTCCATAGGTCAACGATAATTCCTCCTAACCACTAGGTTACTACTGCTATATTCTCTTATAAAAATCGATAATCCAACTTATCATATTTCTCCAATTACCGTTCCCCATACATCGATCGGCGGCCGTATTTCCCCCTAGATCATTCGATAATCTGCACTACCGTACCGGACTAATTATCGTACCCCCTAGATCACTCGATATCCACCTTCATCTACCGTATCCCATCCATCCGTATCATCAACTAATCACTCGATAACCCCGTTCATCTACCGTATCCATTCCAGTCTGCACCCTCCTGCACTTGTCTGCCACGGGAGAACGAGGCGAGCACTCCAGCCGCTCGATCCCCCTCTCCGGCCGCCCCTCGCCTGCATCACCGTCGAGCGGAATCCACCTCGATATTCGAGGTGACGAGGTCAGTTCATTTCCATTTTTTTCTCGCTCATCAAAGTGAAACTGAAGAGCACGGGGCGAAAACACCAGACTCGTACGATCGACTAGCGCCATGGGGTTCAGAGTGAACCCGATGAAATATCGCGCGAATACCTCACAAAATCGGGGTGGTTATGGGCTTGAAATCAGGAGTAAAATCGGGAACATAGCCCTAGATGGGAGTCCGTGCTAATATACACTGCTTGCAGGTCAGCCTGTCGTCGGTGCGAGTCGACGCTTCGGGAGTCGCTGAGCGGTCGGGAGAGCTGTGGGTGATCGAGGATCCGGAGGCGGCGCGCGCCATTGCCAACCGCGTGCGCGCCCTCGCGGCCTCGCGGAAGCGCTTCTCCGACGTGTCTTTGGCCGTGCGTTGGCTGGCCAAGCACGCCGGCCTCCCTTCCCTCCGCCCCTCTCCTGTCGGTCGACCTGATCGAGGCTCTGCTGTGTGGGATGGACACGCCGTCATGCTCAAGAACAGGTACATCACACCCTCACTTCCCTTTCCTTTGATAGAGATACGGTGGACCCCCCCCCCTCTATTGGCCCTACGTGTGAAGCACAAAAACACCCTTACAATCTGCACCACATATTTTCCTAGGATGGTTTCCTAACTGTTCTGCTTTCTTGGCTAAATCGTGGAACCCGAAACCAGCTGGCGAAATATCAACATTTTCGATTCAGGTATACGGTAGGAGTACGGTAGTCTAAGGAATCGATGATACTGGCGGGAGTTATACGGTAGGAGTACGGTAGTCTAATCAATAAATGATACTGCAGACGCGAGCACGACAAGAAGAAGAAGGCAGCGGTCGCCGCGCTCTCTGCCTACCATGAATGGAGGTACGGTAGCTTCTATCGATTGATCCCCCCCCCCGTCTACCGAAACCCCGAGTATTGAGCCATATTTACTCACGGGGGGAGCGCACAATCTGCACGATTTATTACGGTAGTGCATCGATTCTAGAGCGATCTATCCGAGGCTGTTGCAGCACAAAATCGCCTTTGCAATTCACATCACCTTTTCTAGGGGAAACCCTTTGGGAGGAAGGAGAGATGTAATCTATTGATTCGTTCATTCAGACACGGCATTCGACAGGAGCTGGGCGAGGATGTGACTGAGAAGCAGTTGGACATGGTCGTGAGGGAGTCGCTCAGGGAGTCGGAAAGGAGAAGACAGGCCAGGAAGGAGGCTAAGAAGATGGCGAAGATGGCGGAGCGGCTGGTCGATTCTCGGTACGCTTTACACTTCGAAATACAGGATAATCGTCTCTGCATTTTGCACACTCTCTCGCCTCTCTGACCGGTGAGAGAGTGTGTGAAATGAAGAGATGGCGGTATCATTTCACGAGCATTCGCCGCATTAGCCAATGAAGAGAGAGGAGGGGAGGCGGGTTGGTGCTTCATCGATCGCAGATGATCACAGTATTGATCGATCAATCTTATTGGTTACTGTAGCACCAGGCCAATATCGATTGATTACCGTAGTACCAGTCCAATATCGATTGATTACTGTATGACGATAATGGATTGATTGAGGGAGGAGACGAGGACGATGCTCCGTGATGCGATGGGCGGCGAGGAACCGACCGAAGAGGATATCGACAACATCCTCGGTCGCATCGCCAAGAGACACCAAGAAGAGAAGGGCCATCGAGAGGGAGGAAAGAAGGAGAAGATGAGCGACCGCGACAAGAAGAAGTACGGTAATCGCCCCCCTCATACAGTACTACTTTAGAGAAAAAAAAAGATACCCAAAGCTACCGTACCGTAAACGCCCCACTCATACCGTAGCCTTTGCAGATAAAAAATGGATATGCGGCCGCCCTTCCCATTGATACCTATTACGAAACAACAATGTCGCGACTTTTGATCTTTGATCATTACTCTAGTATAATAAAGGAAAAGAAGTCCAAAAATAATAGACTAAAGATCAAAGATCAGAGATCAATGTAGTGTATTCAGGATGCAGCCAATCCTCGATTGGTCTGCCAATCTGGCTCGCGCCCAGCAAGAGAAGAAAGAGGAGGAGAAGAAGGCTGCTCGACTTGCAGCTGCTGCAGCTGCAGCCATCGAGAAGGCGGAGGAGAAGGGAGAGGCCAGGTACCGTATCACACCCCACCCCCGTCTACCGTACCCAACGAGTACACAGTAACAAGTTAATTGTCGCTTGCCCCCACTACCGTAACCATCTATAAATCAATAAATAGACTCACTCGCAGAGATGACGTCGCCCAGAAGGAAGACGCAGCCTTGCTGCAGCCGATCGACGACCGCCCGCTTGCCGACCCGAGGTACTGTAATTGTGTTATTATCGATTGATCTATTCTGGAGGCAGCGAGATTGCCTTCATTTTAATTTGGTCTGAAAATGACTATCAACCTGCACTCTAGTTACTCTTTTCTAGACTGGAGTATGCCGAGAAGGTGGAAGAGCCTTAGCTGCACATTAACTGTGAACTGATTCGACCTAACATTCCTAGAGATCAAAGATTACAGCATCACCCTCCCGGTCCATCCCCTCGTGCCGTATCCTCTATCGCCGCCCGAGAACACGCGCACCGAGGACACCACCGGGTACGCTCTCATGCATTTGTTAATTACAAACAGGGGTCAACATTAGGGAGTCAGATAACGGGCCCCGTTGAAACGAAAATACACGTACCACAAATCCCACAATGAGCGTCACGAAAAGAATCCAGACACTTTTCAGTTTTAGGGCGGACAGAAAATTGAATGTAATTGATTCGATGAAGAGGTGTTATGTGAGCATGAAACCCGAATATTCCCGTTTCGGAATTGAGGAATAGGAGTAGAATACTGTTCTTTTTCACTTCCTTTCCGTGTCTATTTCCATCCCATAATCCCTATCGAAACCCCGACCACAAAGTCCGAACAACTACTTGTTACTTTCCTGTTTCACAGTTCACTGACTGACCTGATCGCCTTTTGATTGATCATTCTACAGTATCTCTGCTTTCCGCTACCGTACCCCGTCCAATCTAATATATCGATTACAGTGACGTCTTCGAGATGGATCATTCCGTCGATGACGCTGCCCCTCTCGATTCGCCCGTCCGTCCCCGTCGTCAGTACGTGCGACGGTACGTTACTCTTACCCATTACATCCATTGTCAAGCTAACGAAACACAATACCACTAGGCAAATTCCCCCCTTTGACTCGCAAGCAACCTCGCTGGAATGATTTATAATACTTTTCGCATTATTTTCTATCGCATGATACACAAAATCACGTGCCACTTCGAACTCGCATGATACCCGACATCCGAAATGCTCTCTTTGTCTCTCCCTTCTCATCTGGAATGACTCATCCTACCTTGCGCGTCTATTCGCTATCTCATGAAACACCGAATCACATAGCAAAAAACAAGCTCAACTATTAATTTTTAACAATCTACCGTACCCCCCCCCCGTTCTACCGTAATCTTGATCAATTCAGCGCCGACATTCCCGAGCAGCCCAACGAGGACGGCGTCACTCGTCGCGAACGGTACTCTTTTGAAATATGCATCAATTGAACTACAATCACAACATGAACATGGCGGGTCAATTTTCGTACATACCTGTATTCTGAACCAAAAAAACCAAACATTTTCATATTTTTTTGTCTCGCAATGATCTCCTCTAATCTACCGTATTCTATCCTACCGTAATCCTAATCAATGCAGACGCGGCGCAGACTTCAAGGAGGACAATGAGGAGGAGAAGGAGATCGATTGGGACGCGCGGTACCGTACCACTTCAATTATTGATTTATCGATTCATTACGGTAGCACTGTGGGTCTCAAGTCCCGCTAGCAATAAATGTGACGTGCCTAGAAATGACGAAAAAAAGACCTTTCTAATGATTGATTTCGCGTTCTACTACCGTATCCTGACCTACCGTAAGCTACCGTACCCTGCCACTTTCAGAGAGCTCGAGGCTGAGATCGCTGCGTGCTCTAAGCCCGGCTGTGTGAAGAGAAGGAAGTGAGTTCGGGGAGTGTACCGTGGGATCACTGAGGGGGGGGGGGGTTACGCTACTGCTGATGGGTGATTGCGAACTGACTTATTACCATTGCAGAGAGTACGAGGTCGTGTACCAACTGGCGAACGACATGCAAGAGGAAAGGAGAATAGAAGAGGAACGAGCGGATCGAGCGGAGGAGGAATTGGAGAAGATCAAGAAGGAGAAGGAAGAGCTGATGGAGATGGTATGTCTCTGCGCTCTCCTCATTTCCCCTGCTCCCTCGCACTCTCTCACCGACGAGAGAGCGTGCGAAATGAAGAGAGTCACACACGATCATTCTCATATTCAGCTGAAGATGCTTGAAGAGGAGCAGGCAGCGCGCGCTCTCGCCGGCAATGCTGAGGTACGGTAGTCAGTCATACTGTAGCTCCGCCCCACTTATCGATTGATCTACCGTAACCCGTAAGAACTACCGTATTTCAGCCGATGAACATGGATCTGGATGGAGATGACGGCGTGCAGAAGGACTCGATCCAGCCTGCTGTCAGCTCGCCTCCTTCCCCCGTCCGCTCCCCTGTCGCGTCTCCGCTCCGCGCGCCCGTCCGCGTCCGCGCGGCCGCTCCCGCCCGCTCTGCCCGCGTCGCGCGCGTCACTCGCAAGATGGAAAAGGCGAAGAAGCGTCTCGCCTCCCTCAAGAAGTTGGAACCATCGGTGAGACGATGTTTCATCCACTGTTCATCTAGACCACGCCCACCTACAGTAGGACACACACCGCCCCCTCTCACTACCGTACTCCAGCAAAATCGATTTTCTTAATTTGAGGTGTGGAGCCGTCATGCGGCCGGACCCGCGATGAAGAAGCAGTGGAAGACCATCACTGCGACGATTGGATCGAGAAAGGGACGAATTCAGAGAGGAGCGGCTCTCGCCCTCGCTCTTTTCACCCCCAAGATCGCCAAGTGCAAGGAGAACGAGAAGGCCCTCCTGGTAAGATAGTCACTCTACGATACGATGGAATAGAGAAATATGTCTCTCCTTTCGAGCCATTTTTACACTGGAACAGCACTACCGTGCTGAACTATGATGCGAAAGGGTACGGTAGTCTCCAAAAGGTACGGTGGAAAATGCACGGAATTTTCAGACGCTGTGCGATACTTCGAAGACCATCGTCAAGGGATACAATCTGCTGGTCACTCTCGCCAAGCAGTACGCTACTGAGGTACGGTAGCCATCCTAGATTACGGTATCCACCCTAAGCTACGGTATCCTACGCACCTGCAGCACCCACCTATTCCCACCTCTCCGCTACAGTACCCTGACTGATTATGGCTGGATACGGTAGTTATCGATTCTCAGGTGGCATCGGCCCACACCGTCCTCGGCGGAGGACCGCGCAAAGTGTGCCAGAGCACGCCGGAGATGGAGAAACTGGCGAAGGAATTCGAGTGAGTACTGTAGATTACGGTAGCAATCAATAGATCGACTACACAGTACCTATAACTGGTTACGGTAGCTACCGAGTACGGTACTCACTAATCGTTAACTGACTGATTTCGGGACCTTTACAGGAAGCTGGCGAAAATCCACATGAAGGATCTTCATGCGTGGGAGAAGCAGAGTGCCACCCTTCCCGTCTGGTAGGTTAGTACCGTAATACCGTACGAAGGGCTATCGACTACTGACTAATTACGGTCAACGGCCAATCGATAGTCCCAGGGAGGTACAATAGTCTCATCTGGGATTGCAAACTGGCAGTTTGCGGTTTCTGAGCTGTGCTCTCTCTATTTCGCGTGCTCTCTCGTCGGTCAGACAGTGCGAGAGAGCACGTGATTTGGAGAGAGTCAGACAGTCTTTCTAACTGTTTCCTTCTTTGCAGAAGGCAGGACGCACGCGGGGTGTTGGTTGGGAGGTTGGAGCGAGAGTGAAACGAGTGCAAGGGGACCTCCCTACACTTCGTTTGTGTGACCACTCATGCTCCCTCCCCCCTCTGACCACCCCCTTCCACTCAATCGTGCACTACTCTCACTCGTCGTCTGTCTCTTCACTGGTCCCGTCTGATGCTGTCTCGTCTCGCCCCTTCCCGCCCTCCCAATTGGATATAATCATTCTGTCATAATGGTGAGTCAATCCCCCCTTTCTAACCTACCGTAATCCCTTTAGCCGTCTGCACTCTCTCACTTTCGCATGATCTCTCCTAACCTGTTCCAATTGCAGTTCTTTGCGGGTCCGACCATCTGTCGCCGCTTCTGCCGCCATCTACAGGCAGATTCACGTTTCGCCATATTATTAATGGTGAGACTCCGCCCCCTTCCCCAGACTATTCTAGACTACTGTATCTCGATCGATTAATCACCCACTACAGTATCTCGATCAGTCATGATCTCTTTCTCTCTGATTGTCTGGACTCTCCCGTTATCTCTAACATCCAAATCTGTCCATTGCAGTATCGATTACTCTCTGTGCCGACCATTAGTCCGCCAATAAGCCGAAGCCCATACCGGCACCTATTTGTTCTCGATTTCCGTAGTGTAGCAAGGTGAGACTCCGCCCCCTTTTTCGAATCTACCTATAGTATCCTCTTTGCTCTTCCGATCATTCTCTATCTGACCATCTAACTGTCTGGAATCTCTCTTCTCCCCATTGTCTCTCATCACTCACTCTTTCCATTCCAGTTATTGTCATTCTCCTGTCTGAGGCCGACCATTAGTCCGCCCCGCCGATGTTCTTACCGGCCATTATTTGTCTCAATAATTTGTTATAAGGTGAGACTCCGCCCTCTTCCCAGGTCATTCTAGACTACCGTACCCCACTCGATCGATCGATAACTACAGTAACTCAAACAGTCATGATCTCTGATCTCCCTCTAATTGTCTAGACTCTCTCCTTTTCCCGTTATCTCTCACCACCAACTCTTTCTCATTGCAGTATCGTTCTTTCTCTGTGGCCCGACCTTCTGTCCGCCAATACTGACCCCTTTGTCTGGACCCTCTCATCACGTGATCTCTAACCACCAAAATTTACTCATTGCAGTGCTCTTATCTTTGGACGACCATCTGTCGCCGTAATATCTATTCTTCGATCTACCTTCTTTGCATATCGACTTATCGTCATCATCAATATCTAATTACACCGAGGTGAGTCCACGTTCCAAGCATTCCTCTTCACCATCCATCTCCCTCTACAGTATCCCCAATTCAGAGCGCTAATGACTATTATCAATTCTATCCATACTTCCATCTACCTACCGTACTCCCGCTACACTCAGGTAACCCACCCTTTCATATCACTCGAGAAAATCAATACTAAATGGGAGGTACGGTAGCTTTATAGATAGGCCAATCATAATCATTGTGAAACGCATAATCACCATACCCGATTGCTCCTCCTCCTTCTTCATAACATCCGTGTAGTCCAGAGAGGGGCGGAGGGTTGAGAGCTGAGAACAATTATCGATTTATTCATTTCAGTATCTACAGTATCCTCAAGTACCGTACCCACCAATATCTTCTATCTATTCTACTTCAATATCGTGCCACTTTCTTATCTTCCATTTCTCAAGTGCTCTCATTGGTAAGTCTTCCCTTTCAATAACTGAATCTATCATCTAAGAACCTTGACGAAAAATCACTCATGAAACACAAAAGTGGATAGAACTATCGTTAGCTAGTGCCACAATTATTAGGTAAAATGTAAATGAAAATAAGCCTGAATGATGCGGCCCTGCTGAGAAGAGATGAGAATGGAGAGAAGAGAAGGCCCGGGGTAGATATGAAAAATTCAATGTATCCATTACAGTATCTATCGTACCCACGTCGACTACCGTATCTATCGTGTCTATTTGTGCTTCGTCTCTTCTATTGTTCGTCTTACTCTACTTGGTCAGTCTGCCTAACATAACTGCTTATCTGCTAGGAACACTTTGACAAAATTTATCTCTCATGAAACACAAAAATGGGGACAACTTCCGCTAGCTAGGGCATAATTATTGAGTAAAAAAAGAAATAAGCCTGAATGGTGTGGCCCTCGGCCCTGCTACGTTGAGAAGAGACCGGCGAGAAGAGAAGACCCCCGATGGATCTATAATTATCGATTTATTGATTGATTTTCTGATTACAGTATCTGTGCCCCCCGTTGTGTACGTGTGTCGCCGTAATTCTATTCATCCACGGCTGCGCGTGTTGTGTGCGAGCTAAAGGTGAGCTAATCTATATGATTTTCAAGTGATGAACTTATCCCAATTCAGTTGGATTACGGTAGCAATAATCTCAATTGATTATTTGTATTAACGGCTAGTAATTGCAGGCAAAGGCCCCCCAGTCTCTAAAGGGGGGATGACGGAGGCAGCCACGACTCTGTTTAAAGCATAATCGAGCGATTTTACACTTTTACAAAAAGTGAATCTCACGACGGAGCCTCTCTCTCCATCCTTCTCCTACCGGGTGAGCCATTCCCATAAGTATCAACGGATTACGAAACCCAAATCAGCATGGTAGATAGTGCACAACAACTCTGATCGAATGAAACCTGAGTTCACTAGTTCATTCTCTACTTTCAGCCCCTCAACCAGTCACTCTCATTCTGAACCACGGCGGAATGAGATGATCTGATGATATGCGAGGAGGGTGCTCAAGAGTTGGATCGGAAAGTGACAGAAGTGAGTGAGTGACGGAGATAGAATAGATTTATCGCTCACTTAGGACTAGTAGAAAAAGGGTGGGGATGCTGAATTAGTACCTGAGTAGAGACGAGTTGCTTGTCTCTCACTCTTCATTAGTCATCCCTCCGAGAGAGCACGCGAAATGAGGAGAGTCCCTCTCGACCGGAAGAGGAGTATGAACTGAAAATAAATATTGACATATTTCAGAGTATCCCGAGTGAAGAGTGGCCCAGCCGCTGTCGGGGAAGCCTTCTGTGTATGGACAGTCAAGGTTAGGTATTCCATTTTGCTATCTCATTAACATTGTATTTGATACCAGAAACACCCTGGTCAACAAAAAAATCGTACTTTCACTCGGGCTTTAAAATTCCCTGGCTTCGAAGGACCGTCAAATAGTGTACTAATCTCTGGTTCAGGCGCCGGCATGCGGCTTCCATCAGCCCACCATCACTACAATACTCTTCGACTACCGTACTCCTACCTACAGTATCAGAGCCACGGGCAATTCGCCATCTTCTTTTGTGTGACCACCCACGGCTGCGTATGTCGTGTAATGTATCTAAGGTGAGCTAATCTATCTCAATCTCAAGTAATGAACTTTCCCCCATTTTTCTTCACTTATGGAAAACGATTGATGCATGAAACACCATAGCAAAGACTATCCTATTTAGACCATTCTAGTAGTTTTTTTTCCCGAAAATTCGATTATGAAACGCAAAAGTTGAGGCTCCGTTAGGCAGGGAAAAGTGATTATTTTATACTTTCCAGTTCATCCGTTCCCTTTCCCACTGCACGTAAGCCCCAGTATGGGCGCTCATCGCCGTGTTTCTCTACTGTATCGCCAATTCGAGTTTGGGAATGAGTTGTGAGGTGAGCATTATCCATTACGGTAACTACAGTATCCCAAATCGAGAAATCGAGAAAAAAGTGAATTATAATTAGTGATGCTACCGTACCTGAGTGACGAGTAGTTACGAATCCCTCCTACTTCATTCGTTTTCCCTCCGAGAGAGCACGCGAAATGAGGAGAGTCCCTCTCGACCGGAAGAGGAGAATGAACTGAAAATAAATATTGACATATTTCAGAGTATCCCGAGTGAAGAGTGGCCCAGCCGCTGTCGGGGAAGCCTTCTGTGTATGGACAGTCAAGGTTAGGTATTCCATTTTGCTATCTCATTAACATTGTATTTGATACCAGAAACACCCTGGTCAACAAAAAAATCGTACTTTCACTCGGGCTTTAAAATTCCCTGGCTTCGAAGGACCGTCAAATAGTGTACTAATCTCTGGTTCAGGCGCCGGCATGCGGCTTCCATCAGCCCACCATCACTACAATACTCTTCGACTACCGTACTCCTACCTACAGTATCAGAGCCACGGGCAATTCGCCATCTTCTTTTGTGTGACCACCCACGGCTGCGTATGTCGTGTAATGTATCTAAGGTGAGCTAATCTATCTCAATCTCAAGTAATGAACTTTCCCCCATTTTTCTTCACTTATGGAAAACGATTGATGCATGAAACACCATAGCAAAGACTATCCTATTTAGACCATTCTAGTAGTTTTTTTTCCCGAAAATTCGATTATGAAACGCAAAAGTTGAGGCTCCGTTAGGCAGGGAAAAGTGATTATTTTATACTTTCCAGTTCATCCGTTCCCTTTCCCACTGCACGTAAGCCCCAGTATGGGCGCTCATCGCCGTGTTTCTCTACTGTATCGCCAATTCGAGTTTGGGAATGAGTTGTGAGGTGAGCATTATCCATTACGGTAACTACAGTATCCCAAATCGAGAAATCGAGAAAAAAGTGAATTATAATTAGTGATGCTACCGTACCTGAGTGACGAGTAGTTACGAATCCCTCCTACTTCATTCGTTTTCCCTCCGAGAGAGCACGCGAAATGAGGAGAGTCCCTCTCGACCGGAAGAGGAGAATGAACTGAAAATAAATATTGACATATTTCAGAGTATCCCGAGTGAAGAGTGGCCCAGCCGCTGTCGGGGAAGCCTTCTGTGTATGGACAGTCAAGGTTAGGTATTCCATTTTGCTATCTCATTAACATTGTATTTGATACCAGAAACACCCTGGTCAACAAAAAAATCGTACTTTCACTCGGGCTTTAAAATTCCCTGGCTTCGAAGGACCGTCAAATAGTGTACTAATCTCTGGTTCAGGCGCCGGCATGCGGCTTCCATCAGCCCACCATCACTACAATACTCTTCGACTACCGTACTCCTACCTACAGTATCAGAGCCACGGGCAATTCGCCATCTTCTTTTGTGTGACCACCCACGGCTGCGTATGTCGTGTAATGTATCTAAGGTGAGCTAATCTATCTCAATCTCAAGTAATGAACTTTCCCCCATTTTTCTTCACTTATGGAAAACGATTGATGCATGAAACACCATAGCAAAGACTATCCTATTTAGACCATTCTAGTAGTTTTTTTTTCCCGAAAATTCGATTATGAAACGCAAAAGTTGAGGCTCCGTTAGGCAGGGAAAAGTGATTATTTTATACTTTCCAGTTCATCCGTTCCCTTTCCCACTGCACGTAAGCCCCAGTATGGGCGCTCATCGCCGTGTTTCTCTACTGTATCGCCAATTCGAGTTTGGGAATGAGTTGTGAGGTGAGCATTATCCATTACGGTAACTACAGTATCCCAAATCGAGAAATCGAGAAAAAAGTGAATTATAATTAGTGATGCTACCGTACCTGAGTGACGAGTAGTTACGAATCCCTCCTACTTCATTCGTTTTCCCTCCGAGAGAGCACGCGAAATGAGGAGAGTCCCTCTCGACCGGAAGAGGAGAATGAACTGAAAATAAATATTGACATATTTCAGAGTATCCCGAGTGAAGAGTGGCCCAGCCGCTGTCGGGGAAGCCTTCTGTGTATGGACAGTCAAGGTTAGGTATTCCATTTTGCTATCTCATTAACATTGTATTTGATACCAGAAACACCCTGGTCAACAAAAAAATCGTACTTTCACTCGGGCTTTAAAATTCCCTGGCTTCGAAGGACCGTCAAATAGTGTACTAATCTCTGGTTCAGGCGCCGGCATGCGGCTTCCATCAGCCCACCATCACTACAATACTCTTCGACTACCGTACTCCTACCTACAGTATCAGAGCCACGGGCAATTCGCCATCTTCTTTTGTGTGACCACCCACGGCTGCGTATGTCGTGTAATGTATCTAAGGTGAGCTAATCTATCTCAATCTCAAGTAATGAACTTTCCCCCATTTTTCTTCACTTATGGAAAACGATTGATGCATGAAACACCATAGCAAAGACTATCCTATTTAGACCATTCTAGTATTTTTTTTTCCCGAAAATTCGATTATGAAACGCAAAAGTTGAGGCTCCGTTAGGCAGGGAAAAGTGATTATTTTATACTTTCCAGTTCATCCGTTCCCTTTCCCACTGCACGTAAGCCCCAGTATGGGCGCTCATCGCCGTGTTTCTCTACTGTATCGCCAATTCGAGTTTGGGAATGAGTTGTGAGGTGAGCATTATCCATTACGGTAACTACAGTATCCCAAATCGAGAAATCGAGAAAAAAGTGAATTATAATTAGTGATGCTACCGTACCTGAGTGACGAGTAGTTACGAATCCCTCCTACTTCATTCGTTTTCCCTCCGAGAGAGCACGCGAAATGAGGAGAGTCCCTCTCGACCGGAAGAGGAGAATGAACTGAAAATAAATATTGACATATTTCAGAGTATCCCGAGTGAAGAGTGGCCCAGCCGCTGTCGGGGAAGCCTTCTGTGTATGGACAGTCAAGGTTAGGTATTCCATTTTGCTATCTCATTAACATTGTATTTGATACCAGAAACACCCTGGTCAACAAAAAAATCGTACTTTCACTCGGGCTTTAAAATTCCCTGGCTTCGAAGGACCGTCAAATAGTGTACTAATCTCTGGTTCAGGCGCCGGCATGCGGCTTCCATCAGCCCACCATCACTACAATACTCTTCGACTACCGTACTCCTACCTACAGTATCAGAGCCACGGGCAATTCGCCATCTTCTTTTGTGTGACCACCCACGGCTGCGTATGTCGTGTAATGTATCTAAGGTGAGCTAATCTATCTCAATCTCAAGTAATGAACTTTCCCCCATTTTTCTTCACTTATGGAAAACGATTGATGCATGAAACACCATAGCAAAGACTATCCTATTTAGACCATTCTAGTAGTTTTTTTTCCCGAAAATTCGATTATGAAACGCAAAAGTTGAGGCTCCGTTAGGCAGGGAAAAGTGATTATTTTATACTTTCCAGTTCATCCGTTCCCTTTCCCACTGCACGTAAGCCCCAGTATGGGCGCTCATCGCCGTGTTTCTCTACTGTATCGCCAATTCGAGTTTGGGAATGAGTTGTGAGGTGAGCATTATCCATTACGGTAACTACAGTATCCCAAATCGAGAAATCGAGAAAAAAGTGAATTATAATTAGTGATGCTACCGTACCTGAGTGACGAGTAGTTACGAATCCCTCCTACTTCATTCGTTTTCCCTCCGAGAGAGCACGCGAAATGAGGAGAGTCCCTCTCGACCGGAAGAGGAGAATGAACTGAAAATAAATATTGACATATTTCAGAGTATCCCGAGTGAAGAGTGGCCCAGCCGCTGTCGGGGAAGCCTTCTGTGTATGGACAGTCAAGGTTAGGTATTCCATTTTGCTATCTCATTAACATTGTATTTGATACCAGAAACACCCTGGTCAACAAAAAAATCGTACTTTCACTCGGGCTTTAAAATTCCCTGGCTTCGAAGGACCGTCAAATAGTGTACTAATCTCTGGTTCAGGCGCCGGCATGCGGCTTCCATCAGCCCACCATCACTACAATACTCTTCGACTACCGTACTCCTACCTACAGTATCAGAGCCACGGGCAATTCGCCATCTTCTTTTGTGTGACCACCCACGGCTGCGTATGTCGTGTAATGTATCTAAGGTGAGCTAATCTATCTCAATCTCAAGTAATGAACTTTCCCCCATTTTTCTTCACTTATGGAAAACGATTGATGCATGAAACACCATAGCAAAGACTATCCTATTTAGACCATTCTAGTAGTTTTTTTTCCCGAAAATTCGATTATGAAACGCAAAAGTTGAGGCTCCGTTAGGCAGGGAAAAGTGATTATTTTATACTTTCCAGTTCATCCGTTCCCTTTCCCACTGCACGTAAGCCCCAGTATGGGCGCTCATCGCCGTGTTTCTCTACTGTATCGCCAATTCGAGTTTGGGAATGAGTTGTGAGGTGAGCATTATCCATTACGGTAACTACAGTATCCCAAATCGAGAAATCGAGAAAAAAGTGAATTATAATTAGTGATGCTACCGTACCTGAGTGACGAGTAGTTACGAATCCCTCCTACTTCATTCGTTTTCCCTCCGAGAGAGCACGCGAAATGAGGAGAGTCCCTCTCGACCGGAAGAGGAGAATGAACTGAAAATAAATATTGACATATTTCAGAGTATCCCGAGTGAAGAGTGGCCCAGCCGCTGTCGGGGAAGCCTTCTGTGTATGGACAGTCAAGGTTAGGTATTCCATTTTGCTATCTCATTAACATTGTATTTGATACCAGAAACACCCTGGTCAACAAAAAAATCGTACTTTCACTCGGGCTTTAAAATTCCCTGGCTTCGAAGGACCGTCAAATAGTGTACTAATCTCTGGTTCAGGCGCCGGCATGCGGCTTCCATCAGCCCACCATCACTACAATACTCTTCGACTACCGTACTCCTACCTACAGTATCAGAGCCACGGGCAATTCGCCATCTTCTTTTGTGTGACCACCCACGGCTGCGTATGTCGTGTAATGTATCTAAGGTGAGCTAATCTATCTCAATCTCAAGTAATGAACTTTCCCCCATTTTTCTTCACTTATGGAAAACGATTGATGCATGAAACACCATAGCAAAGACTATCCTATTTAGACCATTCTAGTAGTTTTTTTTCCCGAAAATTCGATTATGAAACGCAAAAGTTGAGGCTCCGTTAGGCAGGGAAAAGTGATTATTTTATACTTTCCAGTTCATCCGTTCCCTTTCCCACTGCACGTAAGCCCCAGTATGGGCGCTCATCGCCGTGTTTCTCTACTGTATCGCCAATTCGAGTTTGGGAATGAGTTGTGAGGTGAGCATTATCCATTACGGTAACTACAGTATCCCAAATCGAGAAATCGAGAAAAAAGTGAATTATAATTAGTGATGCTACCGTACCTGAGTGACGAGTAGTTACGAATCCCTCCTACTTCATTCGTTTTCCCTCCGAGAGAGCACGCGAAATGAGGAGAGTCCCTCTCGACCGGAAGAGGAGAATGAACTGAAAATAAATATTGACATATTTCAGAGTATCCCGAGTGAAGAGTGGCCCAGCCGCTGTCGGGGAAGCCTTCTGTGTATGGACAGTCAAGGTTAGGTATTCCATTTTGCTATCTCATTAACATTGTATTTGATACCAGAAACACCCTGGTCAACAAAAAAATCGTACTTTCACTCGGGCTTTAAAATTCCCTGGCTTCGAAGGACCGTCAAATAGTGTACTAATCTCTGGTTCAGGCGCCGGCATGCGGCTTCCATCAGCCCACCATCACTACAATACTCTTCGACTACCGTACTCCTACCTACAGTATCAGAGCCACGGGCAATTCGCCATCTTCTTTTGTGTGACCACCCACGGCTGCGTATGTCGTGTAATGTATCTAAGGTGAGCTAATCTATCTCAATCTCAAGTAATGAACTTTCCCCCATTTTTCTTCACTTATGGAAAACGATTGATGCATGAAACACCATAGCAAAGACTATCCTATTTAGACCATTCTAGTAGTTTTTTTTCCCGAAAATTCGATTATGAAACGCAAAAGTTGAGGCTCCGTTAGGCAGGGAAAAGTGATTATTTTATACTTTCCAGTTCATCCGTTCCCTTTCCCACTGCACGTAAGCCCCAGTATGGGCGCTCATCGCCGTGTTTCTCTACTGTATCGCCAATTCGAGTTTGGGAATGAGTTGTGAGGTGAGCATTATCCATTACGGTAACTACAGTATCCCAAATCGAGAAATCGAGAAAAAAGTGAATTATAATTAGTGATGCTACCGTACCTGAGTGACGAGTAGTTACGAATCCCTCCTACTTCATTCGTTTTCCCTCCGAGAGAGCACGCGAAATGAGGAGAGTCCCTCTCGACCGGAAGAGGAGAATGAACTGAAAATAAATATTGACATATTTCAGAGTATCCCGAGTGAAGAGTGGCCCAGCCGCTGTCGGGGAAGCCTTCTGTGTATGGACAGTCAAGGTTAGGTATTCCATTTTGCTATCTCATTAACATTGTATTTGATACCAGAAACACCCTGGTCAACAAAAAAATCGTACTTTCACTCGGGCTTTAAAATTCCCTGGCTTCGAAGGACCGTCAAATAGTGTACTAATCTCTGGTTCAGGCGCCGGCATGCGGCTTCCATCAGCCCACCATCACTACAATACTCTTCGACTACCGTACTCCTACCTACAGTATCAGAGCCACGGGCAATTCGCCATCTTCTTTTGTGTGACCACCCACGGCTGCGTATGTCGTGTAATGTATCTAAGGTGAGCTAATCTATCTCAATCTCAAGTAATGAACTTTCCCCCATTTTTCTTCACTTATGGAAAACGATTGATGCATGAAACACCATAGCAAAGACTATCCTATTTAGACCATTCTAGTAGTTTTTTTTTCCCGAAAATTCGATTATGAAACGCAAAAGTTGAGGCTCCGTTAGGCAGGGAAAAGTGATTATTTTATACTTTCCAGTTCATCCGTTCCCTTTCCCACTGCACGTAAGCCCCAGTATGGGCGCTCATCGCCGTGTTTCTCTACTGTATCGCCAATTCGAGTTTGGGAATGAGTTGTGAGGTGAGCATTATCCATTACGGTAACTACAGTATCCCAAATCGAGAAATCGAGAAAAAAGTGAATTATAATTAGTGATGCTACAGTACCTGAGTGACGAGTAGTTACGAATCCCTCCTACTTCATTCGTTTTCCCTCCGAGAGAGCACGCGAAATGAGGAGAGTCCCTCTCGACCGGAAGAGGAGAATGAACTGAAAATAAATATTGACATATTTCAGAGTATCCCGAGTGAAGAGTGGCCCAGCCGCTGTCGGGGAAGCCTTCTGTGTATGGACAGTCAAGGTTAGGTATTCCATTTTGCTATCTCATTAACATTGTATTTGATACCAGAAACAACCTGGTCAACAAAAAAATCGTACTTTCACTCGGGCTTTAAAATTCCCTGGCTTCGAAGGACCGTCAAATAGTGTACTAATCTCTGGTTCAGGCGCCGGCATGCGGCTTCCATCAGCCCACCTTCCCCACCCACTGTACTCCATCTACCGTACGCTGCTACCGTACACCTACAGCACCTAACTCATGGACTAATGAACTGAATCCGTCAATGAAAAGTGAGATGCTCCGTCATTCCAGAAAGAAACATAAATAGCCTAGATCTAAATCGTTTGTATGTTTGCCAAAAAACAACTCTTTCGCTAATGGAAACATCGTGGAACACCAATCTAACTGCCTCCAAATTTCGAAATCTGCCCTACTTTAGAAATATTCAGTGATGAATACACAGAAAAAAATGGCGTACCTCCAGTTTGCTCCATTGTAGAGAGAAGAAGGAAGAGCAAAGAGAAGAGGGCGGATCTAGAAATAATGAATTACTCATTGCAGTGCTAATTGCCAAATGCGCGCAAGTGAGGAGTCGCCCAACTACTGTAACAAGAAGAGATCGATCGAAAGGATCGTTCTATTGCTCATTACGAATGAAAGACTGCTAATAGAGAAGATATCGCCAAGTGAGGAGTCAATGTAGATAAAAACCAATTAATCGTTGAACTATTTTCGTCCGCTCCTAACTTTTTTTCGATGACAAATTCAGTGTGGAACAGTAAACTTCGAGGGAATAATAACAAATTCGTTGCAGATAAATGACGCGAGCCCTTCCATCTACTGTGATGCAGTCGAGATGAAGCAATCGTACTCAATAGAGGGATCTACTCTATTCCACCGAATAGTAGCAGAAGGGAAGGGAAGGAATCAGAGATGGAGAATGAGAAGTGAGGTACTTCAGTGTTTCAATACCAACTAATAGAGTCAAAGCGAGCCTTGACAAGGGAGGAATTTCGACGTACATACGAACAATGAATAAATAAAATTGTAATTAATTAGTGAAGATAGAATACCTGAGATGGATCGAGCTCCTCATATTCTTCTTTCTCCCTCTGATCGACGAGAGAGCACGGGAAATGAAGAGACCGAGGGAGACGAAAACTGAAGTTAAATATTTATTATTTACAGATTAATCGAGACGGTAACAGTACCCCCAAGAGGACTACCGTAATCAAGTGGCCGCCGAGGGGAGAAGAGAATAGAGAGAAGGAGAGAGAACAGGTGGGACAGAGTTTCACAGACCATTCATAGAATTAGGAAACACATTGTTTCTGATTCGATGGGACGATTGGAATATTCTAACTGTTCGAAATTGGTTAAAACGTAAAATTCCTTGGGTACGTATTTTTGGAAAATACAATCAGCATGAAACACAATAACCACGTGTTTAAAATCGGGATCGGCCAATCTTAATTTCATAATAATAAATCATGAAATTTGGCATTGCAGTCATCTACCCCGCCAGTTACTGATCGACTGGCGGTTTCCCCTGATGGACCCTTCTTTCCTTCCGTTAGCGCCAAGGGCGTTTCGCCGTTTGAACGAGGTAAGTAACCATAGAAATCAACTACAACTTTCGATCGAATGTGAAACGGAAAAGAGGCGGGTTAAAAATTCTCGGGGGAGGGGAATGTAGAAACTATATCTAGCAATGGGATACGAATTCTTAGTAATTCATAATTAGTGACGCTACTGTACCTGAGTAGAGACGAGTAGTTGCTTGTCCCTTCTTCTTCATTCGTTATCCCTCCGAGAGAGCACGTGAAATGAAGTGAGTCTCTCTCGATTGGAAGAGAAGATGGCTGGAAATAAATATTATGAGATTAAATCAGAGAAGGATAGTTGGAGAACCAGGTGGACTAGTGTTTCAATCCTAAGTGATTGAAAGTGGACTTAAATAAGGGAAGTTCTAAATTCAACCAGTTTCGAAACATAAACAGGGGAATGAGAACTAATAATTGATTGATTTATTCAGACGAAGACTACCGATCGGACCACGTCACAGCCATTTCAGCAAGCTCCAATTGAGAGGGAATCTGCGCCAATGGGACTACCGTGAGCGCCAAGGGCGTTTCGCCGAATGAGATAGGGAAGAATGGTGAGAAGATCGATCAGTTCAAACTAATTAGTGATGAGTAATTAATGATAAAACGGTACCTGAGTAAAGGGGAATTCCTTCTCTTCTCTTCTTTCTCGCTCTGACCGACGGGAGAGCACGGGGAACGAAGAGAGCGAGACAGACGATAACTGAAATTAAATATTTATTATTCACAGATTGATGGGAGCACCGTATCCGAAGAGATCATTGAATGAGAAGAGTGACGAGGGAAGAAGCAGAGATCAGGTGGGTCAGAGTTTCACACTACATTAATATGATTGGGAAAAATAGGCTATTGAATTGGTATTGGACTGACATTCGAAAAACTCAAGGAATCAGGCGAAACTAGAAATGGATTGTGGAAGAACCAGGTGAACGCGTGCTTCAATGCTAAGTGAACAAAAGTGGACTTGAAACAAAGGGAAAACAGAAAATGAGTGGGAAAGAAAAAATAAAATTTTCAATTGGGAATGTGATGGTACCTGATTGGACGAATTCCCTTCCAACGAGAGATTGTGTTGATTGAAGAGAGCGATAAATGACGAGATTGACGAGGAGAAGAAGGAGTTGCAAAGAATTCGTTAGAGTTCGAAATACGAGTAATCGCCTCTTCATTCTCGTACTCTCTCATCAGTTTGAAAAAGACTAGAGAGCACTCGGAATGAATAGACGATTACCCGTATTTCGAACTCTAGTTATTATCCCCCCCCCCAACCACATTGATTTACACCCAACCCCCTCCCCACCGCATTTAGAGCTCGGGAAATGATACCACCGTCTCTTCATTTCACACACTCTCTCTCTCGTCGGCCGATCGGTCGAGAGAGTGTGCAAAGAGACGATTGTACCATTCCCCGAGCTCTACTGTCTTACCTTCAATGAAGAGTAGGTTTTGGCGCCCTCGACTCGGGCGCCCTCCGACCGGGACAGAACCCTGGCGTCATAACATCCCACTCCATACGGACCGGGACTGAACCTGTGGTCAATGAAGCACCTGAATCCCAGGCCAGCTAAGGGGATCCCCCCGGGGTGCTATGACCATTCAAATATTGACCATTCCCCCCTTCGAATTCGATCCGTAAACAAGAAAAAGGTCGCTGGCCTGGTTAGACACAAAGTTGAAAAACTT
Organism: Pristionchus pacificus; assembly: GCA_000180635.4. Lineage (NCBI taxonomy): Eukaryota > Metazoa > Nematoda > Chromadorea > Rhabditida > Neodiplogasteridae > Pristionchus > Pristionchus pacificus. The sequence goes on from CM026576.1 coordinate 15,054,961, forward strand.
GTTGCCAATCAGCATTTCACACTCTCTCCGCCTCGGCGGTGAGCCGCTCAGGTCTAATGACCCTTATGAGACGTCGACTAGCATACCTGGCTTATCTTATGAAGAATTGAAGACTGCCAAGTAGAATAGAAGATCGATAATACTGAATGAATGAAATACAAATGGAATCACTTATGTGGTGTTAGTTTTTCGGAAAAAAGACTTGGAAAAGGCACCAGATTTGAATTCCCGCATTTTCCGTTTTTGCGTAATATCTCGGTTCATGATGATTCAATCGATACAAAAACTTGGCTCCGCATGTGTTACCCATCTGGGAATCAAAATTTCATTTTTTTGGTGATTGCTTAGTTGGTAGCCGAGATATTGATCAAAAACGGAAAATGCGGGAATTCAAATCCGGTGCTTTTTACAAGTCTTTTTCCGAAAAACTAACACAGCATTAGATACGAGAGTTCGGGGATCATAATACGATAACGTATAAAAAAAAGTTTAGTCACAGCAACCCAAGAGGGTCGCCGATAAAATGGTGAAACACACGGAGCATTTGTTCAAATTAAAAATAAATATTTTAGGTCTCAAAATATTTATAAGTCTTAAATATAAGAGCATTGAAAGGGTATAAAAAATGAATAAATCTTAAAAGTGAGTAATTAATGATGAAACGGTACCTGAGTAAAGGCGAATTCCTTCTCTTCTTTCCTTTCTCGCTCTGACTGACGAGAGAGCACGGGGAATGAAGAGACGGAGGGAGGCGATAACTGAAATATAAAATTGATTTTTCACAGACACTTCGAGACTATCGTACTTCCCGAGCTCTACCGCATCACAAGAGATTGAGATGATTGAAGGAGAAGAGATTCAAGGGAAGAAGGAAAGACCAGGTGGGTCAGAGTTTCACACAACATTATTATGATTAGGAAAAATAGGCTTTTGAATTGTCATTGGAAGACTACACTATATTAGCCTGACAATGAGAAACGCTCCAGAATTAAGTGAAAGTAGAGATGAATTGTGAAAGAACCAGGCGGACTAATGCTTCAATGCTAAGTGAACAAAAGTGGGCTTGAAAAGGGGGGGGGGGCTGACAATGAGTGGGAAATAACAATAGCCCAGATCAGATAGAAAATTGCGAAAATCAACCCGATGTTTTATGTTTCATAGCAAAGTACAATAATAGAAATAATAACTGATATGTAGCACTTTATAATGTGAGGGAAGGCTTAAGTTATCTTGAGTGAATTATCACTTACAGACGCACGACTAGTGCATCGATGCGGCCATTACCGTCTCTCTCACGGTGGATCGAGAAGTGGACGTCAGCCTACCGTATCCCCTCCACCCTCCATATGTCACGAGAAGGGACGAGAAAGAAGGAATATGACAGAGAGAGAGAGGTGAGAAACTGATTGGGAAATAACAATAGCCTAGATCGGGATAGAAATTACGATCAGCCTATTGTTTTTATGTTCCATTTTATGTTCCGATCATCCAACACGAAAATAGTAACTTTAAAAACGACAAAATGCATCCTAGCTTCGCATTTTTAGGGATGACTTTTGAAAAAATAAATATAATACCTGAATGTGATTCCTCCTTATTGACGTTCCACGAGAGAGAAGAGGGAATAGAAGGAAGGAGAGGAGAAGAGGGGTCTGGAAATATTAAATTACTCGTTATTACAGTGGTCGAATTCTTGCCCCTTTCACGATGAGAAAGGGGCAAGAAGGAGAGATAACAGAGTGAGGTTAGTATACTAACGAGAAATAAAATAGGGCAGAAAATTGAGCATTGCAAACTATTGTTTTCATCTTTCATGTACAAATAACGTAGAAAAAATGTGTAGCACAAAAGATGCGCTTCGCCATGGCATCTATGTAATTAGTAATTTAATTAAACAACATGAATACCTCTTGTCGACTCCATCGAAGAGAGAAGAGGGAAGATGAGACGGACCTAGAAATAATAATAATTCGTTACAGATAATCAAGACACTCTGAGACGAGTTCGACTATTGTATCTCAAGCGAGATGGAAGAACATTCTTATATGAAGAATACTTATAATGGAGGAGTGGGAATAAAGGAGAAGGCACCAAATAGATAGATATCAAGTGAGTTGTGATAGTTAAAAGAAAATTTGATTCACTATCAACTAAATTTTTTCGTTTCAAATTATTTCGAACATAAACACACTGTGGAACATCAAACTAACTTTTCCCGAATTCGGGTTTCTGCCCCATTTTCACCGATTTAGCCATAAATTATTAGTAATAATAGCGTACCTCTTGGCCGCTCTTTCGTAGAGAGAATGAGGAAGGAGGAGAAGGGAGGAAGGCAGAAGATGAGAGGAGAGGGCGGGCCTAGAAACAATAATTACGCATTGCAGTGAATGCAATTCGATGGAAGAAGAGCCCTCCCTTCTACCGTAACCCTCACGAGATGGATCGATGCGACCCTTATCCCGCTCACTCCGAGCAGTGTAGGAAGGAATGAGAAGACACCAAATGGAGAGAAATCAAGTGAGGAGTATAGTCAAAAGTGAATTTAATTGATCATCAACTATTTTAATTCGTTCCTATTGTTTTCGAAAATGAAAAACCGTGAAACATCAAACTAATTGCTTCCAAATTCGGATTTCTATACTAATTTTCCTTTACTAAGTGATAAACTAATAAAGGCATACCTTGTATTCGCTCCATTGTGGAGAGAAGAAGGAAGAAGGAAGAGCTGACCTAGAAATAATTAATTACTTTCAGTGAATCCATGAAGACACAAGAAGTCCCGACTACCGTAACCATGGGGAGATGGATAGATTGGACCCTTATCCCGTCCATTCTATGCAATGAAGGAATGGATACTAAGGAGAAGGAGAAAGTTAGATAAATCAGGTGAGGAGTGGATGGAATTGGAACATCGAGGAACATGTTGAGGTCTTCTGAGGGATTGAACTAGTTCAATTTAAAAATTTTTTGAATTTATCGTGTGTTGATTTGAGTAGATTTCAACCCTAGCAAACCTCCCAAAAAATAGGTTAGGTGAATAATGTAAATATTTGCAGAACGAGGAAGAAAGAAGAAGAAGGAAAGAAAAGGATTAATGAGGAGAAAAAAAAATGAAATAAAGAAAAAAAGAAGAGGAGAAAATGGATAAAATGAAGAAATAAAAAGGAACAGAAGAAAGGAAGAAAATGAAGAAAGAAGAAAATTAAGGAACAAGAAGAGAAGAGAAGAGAAAAAAGAAGAAAGAATAAAAAAGAAAAAAAAGTAGAGAAGAGAAAAAAAGAAGATAGAAGAAAGAAGAAAAAAGAGAAAAAAAGAGAAGAGAAAAAAAAGAAGAAAGAAAAAAAAGAAGAAAAAAGAAGATAATAAAAAAAGAAATAAGAAGAAATGCTCAATGAAGAAGGAGTAATACACACTACCATAGGTGAGTATAATTTACCCTATTTCGTCTACCATACTATGCTAGATTTGAGAGTCTAGAATTATTCATTTTATCCATTTCAGCTTGCGATTGCACGATCTACCGTACTCACGAGCCACAAGAAGGACTACAGCTAAAGAAGGAAGACTTCTACTAGGCTGGCGGTAGGGAAGGGTGTAGTGAGGCCAGACACACTCTTTCTGAAGGGTTTCTACCCGCCGTCAAGGTTTCCATACCTCTGATCCCTCCGGGGAGAGAAATGGAAGATCAGATCGGCCTACCGGATCTGCTCGTGTGGGGTAGTGTTCCGGTGGAAGGACCGAGTTCACATTAGTCCTCACTTGGCCAACCGAGCCAACTCACCCGGAGTTAACCCGAAGGGACGGTAAATCGGTAGTCGTAAGACGAAAGGATATATCCTATTAATACCAAGGACCGCACACCTTCCCACTGCGGTCCGAGGCCAGCCAATGCCTATTGGAAACATTGGTAGTATTCTCGAGGTCAGTAGTACCGAGAGATGCGCCCCTCCTCTCTCATGGAGGTCCTCACTGAATCATCGGATTCATCCACGGTGAGCAAGCTAATCATTCTATCATAGGGAGACTTGAAAATTGTCATGTATTATTGATTTTATCGATTGCAGGCTCTACAGTAACCTACAGCTACAACACTCGGCTACCATTGACCCAGCCAAAAGGAGCGATGCAAGGATGAATATGCACTCGGTGAGCACATATATTTTATAAATTGCCCATTATTGATTAGTTACCTGGGTGGTCCTTCTTTTGTCTCCTTTCTCTCTCGCCGCAGAGAGATCACGCGAAACGAAGAGACGGTCGTCTCTCCCATCGTAGACTGCAAAATATCGATTGATTACTTACAGATGGTACCGTACTCGCTCTATAGTACCGTACCATAACCGGGTGGACCCCTCGAGTCTGAAGGCAATTGCGGACAAGAGGATTGGAGACTACAGCAAGAACAAGGTGAGACAGAGTTCAAAGACTAGGAACAAAGCGATTTCCAACGATACGCGAAACCTCAGTGAACTAGTTTTGAATGACAAATAATCGGACTAGTTTGCGAAATGTAGCAAACATGGTAATTTCAGGCACCGAGATGCCATCTACAGTGCCAAGAAAGAGCTACCGTCTCTTCTTCGAGCGTGGCATCCTACCGTACTCCTACAGTACTATCAGTACTCCATTCACGAGGTGATAATTTAGGAAGTTGGGATACCGGGGCGTGGTCGATCCATAGTGGAAGAGGAGGGAGGTAGGAAGGAGGAGGAAGTGGGTGGAGTCTGGAATCAATCAATTAGTCATTGCAGAATATCAATCACGTGCGAGTACGAGAAACAAGAGGAATATGGAGAATACAGGACGACAGGCGAATCGACTCATTCCGAATCAGGTCCGTTTTTTTGCATACAAAAAACATCCAGAATTTGATATTCGTGAACTGGTTTCTATTACACCATCTCCCTATTTTCGGGCTGTTTTTAGCAAATCAAATGAATATTTTCAGAGCCCATCGGAAGCGATACAGAGACTCAAGCATCAGAGCAGTGCAATGGACAAGGCAGTTTGAGGTGAGCAATCGATACCGTACCTTGGGTACCGTATCCCTCGTAGCGGGTAGATGGCGGGCCATGGGACGGCTGGAAATAATAAAATTACAGTGAAGAGTATGAAGAGTGAAGAGGGACCACAGTATGCCGCAGCTCCATCGACAACATCGAGGAATAAGGAGCAAGAGGAGACGAATGCAACTATCAAGTGAGTGAACCAATCATTTTAAGAGATGAATTGGTCATTGGTTTTGGCTCGAATAGGAACAAAAAAATTTTCAGAAGATAATTACATTAACATTTTCAGAACGTACTCAAGTTGCCAACGTCCTCTCTAACACAGGATTATACCCGGATCACCAAGGACGGGAAATCATTGAAGAGTCAATTTGAGGTGAGTAGTAACTACCGTACCTTGACTACCGTACTCCTATCCCTTCGCTGTCGCAGCTTCTTCGTAGTACATCTGAGGGGCCTGAGAAATGACATTAGCATGTCAGGAATAAGTGGAAAACGAGAGGGATAATTACAGATCGAACGCGAATGGAGCAGTTAAAAGATGATGAACGAAGTGTGGAGAAATGAAGAAATGAAGAATGGAAAAACATCTTGAGCAAGAACACTCTTCATTGAAGAACGATAAGAGGAGAATGAAAGCAAGAGGAAAGAGCGGATTAGAGGTACACAAGCCATCCCTTCAGCTTAGAAATAGTCCCCAATTTCCCATTTTCTCCTTGCATACACTTCTTTTCCGTTTCTAATCAAACGAACCACTGACCATTCCCCCCACCGCATTCTCACACTTCTATTTTAATAAGGAATTGCAGGCTCTACAGTAACCTACAGCTACAACACTCGGCTACCATTGACCCAGCCAAAAGGAGCGATGCAAGGATGAATATGCACTCGGTGAGCACATATATTTTATAAATTGCCCATTATTGATTAGTTACCTGGGTGGTCCTTCTTTTGTCTCCTTTCTCTCTCGCCGCAGAGAGATCACGCGAAACGAAGAGACGGTCGTCTCTCCCATCGTAGACTGCAAAATATCGATTGATTACTTACAGATGGTACCGTACTCGCTCTATAGTACCGTACCATAACCGGGTGGACCCCTCGAGTCTGAAGGCAATTGCGGACAAGAGGATTGGAGACTACAGCAAGAACAAGGTGAGACAGAGTTCAAAGACTAGGAACAAAGCGATTTCCAACGATACGCGAAACCTCAGTGAACTAGTTTTGAATGACAAATAATCGGACTAGTTTGCGAAATGTAGCAAACATGGTAATTTCAGGCACCGAGATGCCATCTACAGTGCCAAGAAAGAGCTACCGTCTCTTCTTCGAGCGTGGCATCCTACCGTACTCCTACAGTACTATCAGTACTCCATTCACGAGGTGATAATTTAGGAAGTTGGGATACCGGGGCGTGGTCGATCCATAGTGGAAGAGGAGGGAGGTAGGAAGGAGGAGGAAGTGGGTGGAGTCTGGAATCAATCAATTAGTCATTGCAGAATATCAATCACGTGCGAGTACGAGAAACAAGAGGAATAAGGAGAATACAGGACGACAGGCGAATCGACTCATTCCGAATCAGGTCCGTTTTTTTGCATACAAAAAACATCCAGAATTTGATATTCGTGAACTGGTTTCTATTACACCATCTCCCTATTTTCGGGCTGTTTTTAGCAAATCAAATGAATATTTTCAGAGCCCATCGGAAGCGATACAGAGACTCAAGCATCAGAGCAGTGCAATGGACAAGGCAGTTTGAGGTGAGCAATCGATACCGTACCTTGGGTACCGTATCCCTCGTAGCGGGTAGATGGCGGGCCATGGGACGGCTGGAAATAATAAAATTACAGTGAAGAGTATGAAGAGTGAAGAGGGACCACAGTATGCCGCAGCTCCATCGACAACATCGAGGAATAAGGAGCAAGAGGAGACGAATGCAACTATCAAGTGAGTGAACCAATCATTTTAAGAGATGAATTGGTCATTGGTTTTGGCTCGAATAGGAACAAAAAAATTTTCAGAAGATAATTACATTAACATTTTCAGAACGTACTCAAGTTGCCAACGTCCTCTCTAACACAGGATTATACCCGGATCACCAAGGACGGGAAATCATTGAAGAGTCAATTTGAGGTGAGTAGTAACTACCGTACCTTGACTACCGTACTCCTATCCCTTCGCTGTCGCAGCTTCTTCGTAGTACATCTGAGGGGCCTGAGAAATGACATTAGCATGTCAGGAATAAGTGGAAAACGAGAGGGATAATTACAGATCGAACGCGAATGGAGCAGTTAAAAGATGATGAACGAAGTGTGGAGAAATGAAGAAATGAAGAATGGAAAAACATCTTGAGCAAGAACACTCTTCATTGAAGAACGATAAGAGGAGAATGAAAGCAAGAGGAAAGAGCGGATTAGAGGTACACAAGCCATCCCTTCAGCTTAGAAATAGTCCCCAATTTCCCATTTTCTCCTTGCATACACTTCTTTTCCGTTTCTAATCAAACGAACCACTGACCATTCCCCCCACCGCATTCTCACACTTCTATTTTAATAAGGAATTGCAGGCTCTACAGTAACCTACAGCTACAACACTCGGCTACCATTGACCCAGCCAAAAGGAGCGATGCAAGGATGAATATGCACTCGGTGAGCACATATATTTTATAAATTGCCCATTATTGATTAGTTACCTGGGTGGTCCTTCTTTTGTCTCCTTTCTCTCTCGCCGCAGAGAGATCACGCGAAACGAAGAGACGGTCGTCTCTCCCATCGTAGACTGCAAAATATCGATTGATTACTTACAGATGGTACCGTACTCGCTCTATAGTACCGTACCATAACCGGGTGGACCCCTCGAGTCTGAAGGCAATTGCGGACAAGAGGATTGGAGACTACAGCAAGAACAAGGTGAGACAGAGTTCAAAGACTAGGAACAAAGCGATTTCCAACGATACGCGAAACCTCAGTGAACTAGTTTTGAATGACAAATAATCGGACTAGTTTGCGAAATGTAGCAAACATGGTAATTTCAGGCACCGAGATGCCATCTACAGTGCCAAGAAAGAGCTACCGTCTCTTCTTCGAGCGTGGCATCCTACCGTACTCCTACAGTACTATCAGTACTCCATTCACGAGGTGATAATTTAGGAAGTTGGGATACCGGGGCGTGGTCGATCCATAGTGGAAGAGGAGGGAGGTAGGAAGGAGGAGGGAGGTAGGAAGGAGGAGGAAGTGGGTGGAGTCTGGAATCAATCAATTAGTCATTGCAGAATATCAATCACGTGCGAGTACGAGAAACAAGAGGAATAAGGAGAATACAGGACGACAGGCGAATCGACTCATTCCGAATCAGGTCCGTTTTTTTGCATACAAAAAACATCCAGAATTTGATATTCGTGAACTGGTTTCTATTACACCATCTCCCTATTTTCGGGCTGTTTTTAGCAAATCAAATGAATATTTTCAGAGCCCATCGGAAGCGATACAGAGACTCAAGCATCAGAGCAGTGCAATGGACAAGGCAGTTTGAGGTGAGCAATCGATACCGTACCTTGGGTACCGTATCCCTCGTAGCGGGTAGATGGCGGGCCATGGGACGGCTGGAAATAATAAAATTACAGTGAAGAGTATGAAGAGTGAAGAGGGACCACAGTATGCCGCAGCTCCATCGACAACATCGAGGAATAAGGAGCAAGAGGAGACGAATGCAACTATCAAGTGAGTGAACCAATCATTTTAAGAGATGAATTGGTCATTGGTTTTGGCTCGAATAGGAACAAAAAAATTTTCAGAAGATAATTACATTAACATTTTCAGAACGTACTCAAGTTGCCAACGTCCTCTCTAACACAGGATTATACCCGGATCACCAAGGACGGGAAATCATTGAAGAGTCAATTTGAGGTGAGTAGTAACTACCGTACCTTGACTACCGTACTCCTATCCCTTCGCTGTCGCAGCTTCTTCGTAGTACATCTGAGGGGCCTGAGAAATGACATTAGCATGTCAGGAATAAGTGGAAAACGAGAGGGATAATTACAGATCGAACGCGAATGGAGCAGTTAAAAGATGATGAACGAAGTGTGGAGAAATGAAGAAATGAAGAATGGAAAAACATCTTGAGCAAGAACACTCTTCATTGAAGAACGATAAGAGGAGAATGAAAGCAAGAGGAAAGAGCGGATTAGAGGTACACAAGCCATCCCTTCAGCTTAGAAATAGTCCCCAATTTCCCATTTTCTCCTTGCATACACTTCTTTTCCGTTTCTAATCAAACGAACCACTGACCATTCCCCCCACCGCATTCTCACACTTCTATTTTAATAAGGAATTGCAGGCTCTACAGTAACCTACAGCTACAACACTCGGCTACCATTGACCCAGCCAAAAGGAGCGATGCAAGGATGAATATGCACTCGGTGAGCACATATATTTTATAAATTGCCCATTATTGATTAGTTACCTGGGTGGTCCTTCTTTTGTCTCCTTTCTCTCTCGCCGCAGAGAGATCACGCGAAACGAAGAGACGGTCGTCTCTCCCATCGTAGACTGCAAAATATCGATTGATTACTTACAGATGGTACCGTACTCGCTCTATAGTACCGTACCATAACCGGGTGGACCCCTCGAGTCTGAAGGCAATTGCGGACAAGAGGATTGGAGACTACAGCAAGAACAAGGTGAGACAGAGTTCAAAGACTAGGAACAAAGCGATTTCCAACGATACGCGAAACCTCAGTGAACTAGTTTTGAATGACAAATAATCGGACTAGTTTGCGAAATGTAGCAAACATGGTAATTTCAGGCACCGAGATGCCATCTACAGTGCCAAGAAAGAGCTACCGTCTCTTCTTCGAGCGTGGCATCCTACCGTACTCCTACAGTACTATCAGTACTCCATTCACGAGGTGATAATTTAGGAAGTTGGGATACCGGGGCGTGGTCGATCCATAGTGGAAGAGGAGGGAGGTAGGAAGGAGGAGGGAGGTAGGAAGGAGGAGGAAGTGGGTGGAGTCTGGAATCAATCAATTAGTCATTGCAGAATATCAATCACGTGCGAGTACGAGAAACAAGAGGAATAAGGAGAATACAGGACGACAGGCGAATCGACTCATTCCGAATCAGGTCCGTTTTTTTGCATACAAAAAACATCCAGAATTTGATATTCGTGAACTGGTTTCTATTACACCATCTCCCTATTTTCGGGCTGTTTTTAGCAAATCAAATGAATATTTTCAGAGCCCATCGGAAGCGATACAGAGACTCAAGCATCAGAGCAGTGCAATGGACAAGGCAGTTTGAGGTGAGCAATCGATACCGTACCTTGGGTACCGTATCCCTCGTAGCGGGTAGATGGCGGGCCATGGGACGGCTGGAAATAATAAAATTACAGTGAAGAGTATGAAGAGTGAAGAGGGACCACAGTATGCCGCAGCTCCATCGACAACATCGAGGAATAAGGAGCAAGAGGAGACGAATGCAACTATCAAGTGAGTGAACCAATCATTTTAAGAGATGAATTGGTCATTGGTTTTGGCTCGAATAGGAACAAAAAAATTTTCAGAAGATAATTACATTAATATTTTCAGAACGTACTCAAGTTGCCAACGTCCTCTCTAACACAGGATTATACCCGGATCACCAAGGACGGGAAATCATTGAAGAGTCAATTTGAGGTGAGTAGTAACTACCGTACCTTGACTACCGTACTCCTATCCCTTCGCTGTCGCAGCTTCTTCGTAGTACATCTGAGGGGCCTGAGAAATGACATTAGCATGTCAGGAATAAGTGGAAAACGAGAGGGATAATTACAGATCGAACGCGAATGGAGCAGTTAAAAGATGATGAACGAAGTGTGGAGAAATGAAGAAATGAAGAATGGAAAAACATCTTGAGCAAGAACACTCTTCATTGAAGAACGATAAGAGGAGAATGAAAGCAAGAGGAAAGAGCGGATTAGAGGTACACAAGCCATCCCTTCAGCTTAGAAATAGTCCCCAATTTCCCATTTTCTCCTTGCATACACTTCTTTTCCGTTTCTAATCAAACGAACCACTGACCATTCCCCCCACCGCATTCTCACACTTCTATTTTAATAAGGAATGACAAAGACCCCATTTCAATTTTCCCTTCGTTTTTTTTAGTCTTGTCTGCTTACTCTACTTCGCATTCTCCTATCATTTCATTGCCTATTTCGAGACTAGTTGAAAAGCCTGGCAAAAAAAAACAAAAACAAAGAAAAAAAATAAAAAATAATAAGAAGCAGGCGGTCAAATTTTCAAAAAAAAAGAAGATGAAACAACAACAGTCCGAAATTGTATTGTATTTTTATCTTGTTTGAAAAGCGGATGATAGAAAGCGGAATGGGTCGCTGCTTTCTATCGTGAGGAAACGTTAATTCCATTCCCGCTTGCTCTCCATAATTTGTGCCCTCGGGGAAGCTTGCGGTGTGTATGGACTGCTCGCTTTGACGTCATAACGGCTCTCCCCCATAAGGTCCACCGAACCATTCCATCCCTCCGTTGGGTCGGTTAATCGGTAGTAGATTCTATCTACGAAGATGCCCGTCATAGGCATCCGTTACTCTGCACGTGAATGGACAGCAGTTAATGTAGTCCAGAGGATTAGATCGCTTACACCGATTTGAACCTCAACCCTCACCGAATATCTGTCGGTTCTTTCTTTCATCCTTGTGAAAAACAGCGCATTCGAAACACTTGCATTTGTCTCATCCCAGTATTTGAAAGTTTTCTTTCCTTTTTCGATCGATCTTTTCTTTCAATATCGGTGTCTATCTCCTGAGAGAGAGAGGGGAGAGTGGACAGTAAGTGAGAGGGTGAGAGAGAATATTTCTTCTCATATGAGGGCGATGGCGATTCTACTCTACTCCAACGAGGTCAACGACTCAATAAGGTGAGTTTGTTCACCATAGAATCACTTTGTCCAGTCTGTTATTCGTCACCAATCGGGATCACTGCTGCACACTGGCCAACGAAGAAAGAATATGCATGTTTTCACCCTTTATTATCTTCTCACTCTATCGGGCACCAGCGAACGGGATCAACTATCGTCAACATCTGTTTTATTCCACGTCCACTTAGGATATTTCTTATCAGCCAGAAATACAAGAGGAATTAACGTCATCCCAAGCCATCAACCAAGAGAGGCGTCGCCAGTCCAGGCCGTCATTTAAAATATTATTATCACTAATCAATTTAATAATAATAGTTAATAATATTAATTATTATTATTATTATTATTATTATTATTATTATTATTATTATTATACCCTCCTCCCCATTAATACTTCATCATAAGAAATGATCCCTCTCCATTTTTTTTATATTTAAAACATTTTTAAATCTACTACTTTCACCCCCCCCCCCTCTCTCTCTAATAACCAATTACCATCTTTTCCAAAAAAAAAGAATAAATTTAAAAAAAGAAAAACTCTCTCCCAAAAAAGAAACAAAAAATCTTTTAAAAACCTTTTTAAATAAAAAATGAAAAAAACTTTTAAAAACTATAAAAAATACTTTAATAAAACTTTCTCTTTATGTAGCATGGCATGTGCATGAATAACCCCCCTCTAACTAACACCCCCCCCCCCCCCTCCACACCCTAGGTTTACAGGGATGGCCGTGGTCTGACCAGCCACGGCCATCATGGACCCACTACCAAACCAAACCCCCCCCCCCCCCCTGGTCCCCCCTACCCTAGGTTTACGGGGTGGTCGTGGTCTGACCAGCCACGGCCATCATGGGCCCACTACCAAACCAAACCCCCCTTGGTCCCCCCCCCCCCCCCCCCCCCTAATCAAACCCCCGCAGGTTCGACGACAGGCTGCGCCGGAGACCTACGTCACAAGAAGAATGAATAGCGTGAGTTGCACTTAACCTAGTCCCATATAATATTCCCATGTTTCTAATACTAAATTATTCATTTTCATGATCCTCGGGGCTATCGTCTTGCAATCGACTCGATCAACGGGACAACTACATTCGGCAGGAGTTCAAGCCAGGCTGAGCTATTTTAATTTCCTTTTCATTGTTCCCAAGTCACAAATATTTCTTACAGTAGCCGCACGCGCAGCCCAACACAGACAGCGGCGAAAAATGGAGAGAACGAGAATGGAAAGGACAAATAATGGTATGGTAGATGGAAAGAGGGGCATGGAAGTGATAGTACGGTAGAAAAGAAGAGAAGATACGAAATTACCGAATGGAAGAATTCTTTTGAGGGTGCAATTCTGATAAATTCAGTCAAAAAACACCGCGGTCGGAATAGAAAAAAAAAAGAATAGTAAACTCGACTCACTCCAACGGAAAGAAGGTACCAAATAAGAGGAAAAGATAGTGAATGATTAGAAGAGAGGGCGATAGAAAACCAATAAATAATAACTGTAGGAATCAACGGCGAGGGCTGAGTCAAGGGGCGAAATGGGCGAACGACATACACGGTATGGTAAACGGGGAAAAGTTAGAGGGGGTTAAATATGAGTCGAAAGTACTAAATATCATGATAGAAACAGATGACAGGATAAATAATACCAAACTAATCATTTTTTCCAGATCCATCGAGCCACGAAAGAAGAGCGAGAACATTTTTGGAGCTACTGAGTATGTTATTAAAAAGCTGTTTGGACACATTGATTATCAGTACGCGCTAAAATATTGCAAAAACACTATGCGTTATTACAGTTCAGCTCAAATAAGAACTTTTCGGAATGGCTCGGGCATGTGGAGAGACTAGTACAGATCGGACGGGAATGATGCAAAGATTCCAAATCGGTTTTGAAATCAACAATTTAGCGTCTGCATAAGGCTTTGTGCTAAATATAGTGTTCTCTTTTTGTAAGGAAATCTACCTACCTCTGATTTACCTCTACCTCTGATCTCTCCTTCCCATCGATCCCCTTCCTCCTCCCCCAACGGACTTTACGACCGGCGAGAGACAAGGGGAAAGGAAGAGAGTGCTGAAATGGGAAGGGAGGAGGAAGAAGATCAAAGGGGAAGAGAGACTCGAGGTAGATCAAAGGAAGCAAACAAGAGGAAAGATGGCAAGATGGCACAATGTACTTGCAAGAAGAGAACGCTATATTTTACACAAAACCTTATGCAGACGCTCAATTTTTGATTTTAAAACAGGTTTGGAATCCCTGCATCATTCCCGTCCGATCTGTACTAGCCTCTCCACATGCCCGAGCTATTCCGAAAATTTTTCAATATATAAAAGTATTTTTTAAATAAAAATAGGCGAAACAGTAGTTATTTTTTACCTCCCGACAGTCATTAACTACACAACTAACCATTTACAGACGCTCCAACACGAACGAGCAGTGATATTGCGTGACGAGGCGTGGAGACGATAGAAAAAGGAGGAATAAACAATGTGAGTGCATTAAAACAAATAAGAAGAAGCGAAAATAGTAGAAAAAACGCTCGATAAAATCGAATGCACTATTGTGAAATCGACTGAATTTTTCGTCACTCCATCAATACCAGTTATATACCGTAATCCAATGATGCGCGAAATTTCGAAAGCTTTGCATTTTTTTGCGTTTTTTTCCTTCTATCTACATTAACTGCTAACTTCTTTATTATTAATTTACTATTTCTATAATTACAGTATTCTCAGCGCGTCCTACTGGGAAACACAGGAATTAATGAATAACATAAGCTAGGGCTGAAAATTTTTTTTGTCCAATTCCAGTTCTTTCGACAGTTCTTCACAGGAGGAAATCTGCACCACTGAAATGAACTGTTGAAGAGAGAAGATCACCAGGTGTTTGACCAAACTTTTAAAGTTTTTATTCATTTTCTGAGTGGAATTTTCTAGTAGGGCCGCCGGAGGCTATCGCTAATTTTCAAATTGTATTTCGAACTTCAAACGATAATTCATCGGATTCAATCGACCTTGAGGTCACGGTATCTGATTATCGATTCATCCTTTCCCTTTGCAGTCTCCTTTCGACGCTCTTCTCTTCTCGGATGGAATCAAACCCACTCGGATAAGATGTTGAAGAGAGTTGATCACCAGGTGTTTGACCAAACTTTTAATGTTTTCAAATTCATTTTCCGAGTGGAATTTTCCGATAGGGCCGCCGGAGGATATCGCCAATTTTTGAATTGCTTCTCGAAGTTTAATCGATAATTCGTCGAATTCGAACGACCTTGAGATCACGGTATCAGATTATCGATTCATCCTTTCCGTTTGCAGTGTCCTATCGACACTCTTCTCTTCTCGGATGGAATCAAACCCACTCGGATAAGATGTTGAAGAGAGTTGATCACCAGGTGTTTGACCAAACTTTTAATGTTTTCAAATTCATTTTCCGAGTGGAATTTTCTGGTAGTGCCGCCGGAGGCTATCGCCAATTTTTGAATTGCTTCTCGAAGTTTAATCGATAACTCGTCGAATTCAAACGACCTTGAGGTCACGGTATCTGATTATTGATTCATCCTTTCCCTTTGCAGTCTCCTTTCGACGCTCTTCTCTTCTCGGATGGAATCAAACCCACTCGGATAAGATGTTGAAGAGAGTTGATCACCAGGTGTTTGACCAAACTTTTAATGTTTTCAAATTCATTTTCCGAGTGGAATTTTCCGATAGGGCCGCCGGAGGCTATCGCCAATTTTTGAATTGCTTCTCGAAGTTTAATCGATAATTCGTCGAATTCAAACGACCTTGAGATCACGGTATCAGATTATCGATTCATCCTTTCCTTTTGCAGTGTCCTATCGACACTCTTCTCTTCTCGGATGGATTCAAACCCACTCGGATAAGATGTTGAAGAGAGTTGATCACCAGGTGTTTGACTAAACTTTTAATGTTGCCAAGTTCATTTTCTGAATGGAATTTTCTGGTATGGCCGCCGGAGGCTATCGCCAATTTTTGAATTGCTTCTCGAAATTCAATCGATAATTCGTCGAAATCAATCTTAAGATTGCAAAGGGAAAGGATGAATCGATATTCAGATACGGCAGTGTCCTTTCGACACTCTTCTCTTCTCGGATGGATTCAAACCCACTCGGATAAGATGTTGAAGAGAGATGATCACCAGGTGTTTGACTAAACTTTTAATGTTGCCAAGTTCATTTTCTGAATGGAATTTTCTGGTAGGGCCGCCGGAGGCTATCGCCAATTTTTGAATTGCTTCTCGAAGTTTAATCGATAATTCGTCGAATTCAAACGACCTTGAGATCACGGTATCAGATTATCGATTCATCCTTTCCTTTTGCAGTGTCCTATCGACACTCTTCTCTTCTCGGATGGAATCAAACCCACTCGGATAAGATGTTGAAGAGAGATGATCACCAGGTGTTTGACTAAACTTTTAATGTTGCCAAGTTCATTTTCTGAATGGAATTTTCTGGTAGGGCCGCCGGAGGCTATCGCCAATTTTTGAATTGCTTCTCGAAATTCAATCGATAATTCGTCGAAATCAATCTTAAGATTGCCGTATCTGAATATCGATTCATCCTTTCCCTTTGCAGTGTCCTTTCGACACTCTTCTCTTCTCGGATGGATTCAAACCCACTCGGATAAGATGTTGAAGAGAGATGATCACCAGGTGTTTGACTAAACTTTTAATGTTGCCAAGTTCATTTTCTGAATGGAATTTTCTGGTAGGGCCGCCGGAGGCTATCGCCAATTTTTGAATTGCTTCTCGAAGTTTAATCGATAATTCGTCGAATTCAAACGACCTTGAGATCACGGTATCAGATTATCGATTCATCCTTTCCCTTTGCAGTGTCCTATCGACACTCTTCTCTTCTCGGATGGATTCAAACCCACTCGGATAAGATGTTGAAGAGAGTTGATCACCAGGTGTTTGACTAAACTTTTAATGTTGCCAAGTTCATTTTCTGAATGGAATTTTCTGGTATGGCCGCCGGAGGCTATCGCCAATTTTTGAATTGCTTCTCGAAATTCAATCGATAATTCGTCGAAATCAATCTTAAGATTGCCGTATCTGAATATCGATTCATCCTTTCCCTTTGCAGTGTCCTTTCGACACTCTTCTCTTCTCGGAATGGAATCAAACCCACTCGGATAAGATGTTGAAGAGAGATGATCACCAGGTGTTTGACTAAACTTTTAATGTTGCCAAGTTCATTTTCTGAATGGAATTTTCTGGTATGGCCGCCGGAGGCTATCGCCAATTTTTGAATTGCTTCTCGAAGTTTAATCGATAATTCGTCGAATTCAAACGACCTTGAGATCACGGTATCAGATTATCGATTCATCCTTTCCTTTTGCAGTGTCCTATCGACACTCTTCTCTTCTCGGATGGATTCAAACCCACTCGGATAAGATGTTGAAGAGAGTTGATCACCAGGTGTTTGACTAAACTTTTAATGTTGCCAAGTTCATTTTCTGAATGGAATTTTCTGGTATGGCCGCCGGAGGCTATCGCCAATTTTTGAATTGCTTCTCGAAGTTTAATCGATAATTCGTCGAATTCAAACGACCTTGAGATCACGGTATCAGATTATCGATTCATCCTTTCCTTTTGCAGTGTCCTATCGACACTCTTCTCTTCTCGGATGGAATCAAACCCACTCGGATAAGATGTTGAAGAGAGATGATCACCAGGTGTTTGACTAAACTTTTAATGTTGCCAAGTTCATTTTCTGAATGGAATTTTCTGGTAGGGCCGCCGGAGGCTATCGCCAATTTTTGAATTGCTTCTCGAAATTCAATCGATAATTCGTCGAAATCAATCTTAAGATTGCCGTATCTGAATATCGATTCATCCTTTCCCTTTGCAGTGTCCTTTCGACACTCTTCTCTTCTCGGATGGATTCAAACCCACTCGGATAAGATGTTGAAGAGAGATGATCACCAGGTGTTTGACTAAACTTTTAATGTTGCCAAGTTCATTTTCTGAATGGAATTTTCTGGTATGGCCGCCGGAGGCTATCGCCAATTTTTGAATTGCTTCTCGAAGTTTAATCGATAATTCGTCGAATTCAAACGACCTTGAGATCACGGTATCAGATTATCGCTTCATCCTTTCCTTTTGCAGTGTCCTATCGACACTCTTCTCTTCTCGGATGGATTCAAACCCACTCGGATAAGATGTTGAAGAGAGTTGATCACCAGGTGTTTGACTAAACTTTTAATGTTGCCAAGTTCATTTTCTGAATGGAATTTTCTGGTATGGCCGCCGGAGGCTATCGCCAATTTTTGAATTGCTTCTCGAAATTCAATCGATAATTCGTCGAAATCAATCTTAAGATTGCCGTATCTGAATATCGATTCATCCTTTCCCTTTGCAGTGTCCTTTCGACACTCTTCTCTTCTCGGAATGGAATCAAACCCACTCGGATAAGATGTTGAAGAGAGATGATCACCAGGTGTTTGACTAAACTTTTAATGTTGCCAAGTTCATTTTCTGAATGGAATTTTCTGGTATGGCCGCCGGAGGCTATCGCCAATTTTTGAATTGCTTCTCGAAATTCAATCGATAATTCGTCGAAATCAATCTTAAGATTGCCGTATCTGAATATCGATTCATCCTTTCCCTTTGCAGTGTCCTTTCGACACTCTTCTCTTCTCGGAATGGAATCAAACCCACTCGGATAAGATGTTGAAGAGAGATGATCACCAGGTGTTTGACTAAACTTTTAATGTTGCCAAGTTCATTTTCTGAATGGAATTTTCTGGTATGGCCGCCGGAGGCTATCGCCAATTTTTGAATTGCTTCTCGAAGTTTAATCGATAATTCGTCGAATTCAAACGACCTTGAGATCACGGTATCAGATTATCGCTTCATCCTTTCCTTTTGCAGTGTCCTATCGACACTCTTCTCTTCTCGGATGGATTCAAACCCACTCGGATAAGATGTTGAAGAGAGTTGATCACCAGGTGTTTGACTAAACTTTTAATGTTGCCAAGTTCATTTTCTGAATGGAATTTTCTGGTATGGCCGCCGGAGGCTATCGCCAATTTTTGAATTGCTTCTCGAAATTCAATCGATAATTCGTCGAAATCAATCTTAAGATTGCCGTATCTGAATATCGATTCATCCTTTCCCTTTGCAGTGTCCTTTCGACACTCTTCTCTTCTCGGAATGGAATCAAACCCACTCGGATAAGATGTTGAAGAGAGATGATCACCAGGTGTTTGACTAAACTTTTAATGTTGCCAAGTTCATTTTCTGAATGGAATTTTCTGGTATGGCCGCCGGAGGCTATCGCCAATTTTTGAATTGCTTCTCGAAGTTTAATCGATAATTCGTCGAATTCAAACGACCTTGAGATCACGGTATCAGATTATCGCTTCATCCTTTCCTTTTGCAGTGTCCTTTCGACACTCTTCTCTTCTCGGATGGAATCAAACCCACTCGGATAAGATGTTGAAGAGAGATGATCACCAGGTGTTTGACTAAACTTTTAATGTTGCCAAGTTCATTTTCTGAATGGAATTTTCTGGTATGGCCGCCGGAGGCTATCGCCAATTTTTGAATTGCTTCTCGAAGTTTAATCGATAATTCGTCGAATTCAAACGACCTTGAGATCACGGTATCAGATTATCGATTCATCCTTTCCTTTTGCAGTGTCCTTTCGACACTCTTCTCTTCTCGGATGGATTCAAACCCACTCGGATAAGATGTTGAAGAGAGATGATCACCAGGTGTTTGACTAAACTTTTAATGTTGCCAAGTTCATTTTCTGAATGGAATTTTCTGGTAGGGCCGCCGGAGGCTATCGCCAATTTTTGAATTGCTTCTCGAAGTTTAATCGATAATTCGTCGAATTCAAACGACCTTGAGATCACGGTATCAGATTATCGATTCATCCTTTCCCTTTGCAGTGTCCTATCGACACTCTTCTCTTCTCGGATGGATTCAAACCCACTCGGATAAGATGTTGAAGAGAGTTGATCACCAGGTGTTTGACTAAACTTTTAATGTTGCCAAGTTCATTTTCTGAATGGAATTTTCTGGTATGGCCGCCGGAGGCTATCGCCAATTTTTGAATTGCTTCTCGAAATTCAATCGATAATTCGTCGAAATCAATCTTAAGATTGCCGTATCTGAATATCGATTCATCCTTTCCCTTTGCAGTGTCCTTTCGACACTCTTCTCTTCTCGGAATGGAATCAAACCCACTCGGATAAGATGTTGAAGAGAGATGATCACCAGGTGTTTGACTAAACTTTTAATGTTGCCAAGTTCATTTTCTGAATGGAATTTTCTGGTATGGCCGCCGGAGGCTATCGCCAATTTTTGAATTGCTTCTCGAAGTTTAATCGATAATTCGTCGAATTCAAACGACCTTGAGATCACGGTATCAGATTATCGATTCATCCTTTCCTTTTGCAGTGTCCTATCGACACTCTTCTCTTCTCGGATGGATTCAAACCCACTCGGATAAGATGTTGAAGAGAGTTGATCACCAGGTGTTTGACTAAACTTTTAATGTTGCCAAGTTCATTTTCTGAATGGAATTTTCTGGTATGGCCGCCGGAGGCTATCGCCAATTTTTGAATTGCTTCTCGAAGTTTAATCGATAATTCGTCGAATTCAAACGACCTTGAGATCACGGTATCAGATTATCGATTCATCCTTTCCCTTTGCAGTGTCCTATCGACACTCTTCTCTTCTCGGATGGATTCAAACCCACTCGGATAAGATGTTGAAGAGAGTTGATCACCAGGTGTTTGACTAAACTTTTAATGTTGCCAAGTTCATTTTCTGAATGGAATTTTCTGGTATGGCCGCCGGAGGCTATCGCCAATTTTTGAATTGCTTCTCGAAATTCAATCGATAATTCGTCGAAATCAATCTTAAGATTGCCGTATCTGAATATCGATTCATCCTTTCCCTTTGCAGTGTCCTTTCGACACTCTTCTCTTCTCGGAATGGAATCAAACCCACTCGGATAAGATGTTGAAGAGAGATGATCACCAGGTGTTTGACTAAACTTTTAATGTTGCCAAGTTCATTTTCTGAATGGAATTTTCTGGTATGGCCGCCGGAGGCTATCGCCAATTTTTGAATTGCTTCTCGAAGTTTAATCGATAATTCGTCGAATTCAAACGACCTTGAGATCACGGTATCAGATTATCGCTTCATCCTTTCCTTTTGCAGTGTCCTTTCGACACTCTTCTCTTCTCGGATGGAATCAAACCCACTCGGATAAGATGTTGAAGAGAGATGATCACCAGGTGTTTGACTAAACTTTTAATGTTGCCAAGTTCATTTTCTGAATGGAATTTTCTGGTATGGCCGCCGGAGGCTATCGCCAATTTTTGAATTGCTTCTCGAAGTTTAATCGATAATTCGTCGAATTCAAACGACCTTGAGATCACGGTATCAGATTATCGATTCATCCTTTCCTTTTGCAGTGTCCTTTCGACACTCTTCTCTTCTCGGATGGATTCAAACCCACTCGGATAAGATGTTGAAGAGAGATGATCACCAGGTGTTTGACTAAACTTTTAATGTTGCCAAGTTCATTTTCTGAATGGAATTTTCTGGTAGGGCCGCCGGAGGCTATCGCCAATTTTTGAATTGCTTCTCGAAGTTTAATCGATAATTCGTCGAATTCAAACGACCTTGAGATCACGGTATCAGATTATCGATTCATCCTTTCCCTTTGCAGTGTCCTATCGACACTCTTCTCTTCTCGGATGGATTCAAACCCACTCGGATAAGATGTTGAAGAGAGTTGATCACCAGGTGTTTGACTAAACTTTTAATGTTGCCAAGTTCATTTTCTGAATGGAATTTTCTGGTATGGCCGCCGGAGGCTATCGCCAATTTTTGAATTGCTTCTCGAAATTCAATCGATAATTCGTCGAAATCAATCTTAAGATTGCCGTATCTGAATATCGATTCATCCTTTCCCTTTGCAGTGTCCTTTCGACACTCTTCTCTTCTCGGAATGGAATCAAACCCACTCGGATAAGATGTTGAAGAGAGATGATCACCAGGTGTTTGACTAAACTTTTAATGTTGCCAAGTTCATTTTCTGAATGGAATTTTCTGGTATGGCCGCCGGAGGCTATCGCCAATTTTTGAATTGCTTCTCGAAGTTTAATCGATAATTCGTCGAATTCAAACGACCTTGAGATCACGGTATCAGATTATCGATTCATCCTTTCCTTTTGCAGTGTCCTATCGACACTCTTCTCTTCTCGGATGGATTCAAACCCACTCGGATAAGATGTTGAAGAGAGTTGATCACCAGGTGTTTGACTAAACTTTTAATGTTGCCAAGTTCATTTTCTGAATGGAATTTTCTGGTATGGCCGCCGGAGGCTATCGCCAATTTTTGAATTGCTTCTCGAAGTTTAATCGATAATTCGTCGAATTCAAACGACCTTGAGATCACGGTATCAGATTATCGATTCATCCTTTCCTTTTGCAGTGTCCTATCGACACTCTTCTCTTCTCGGATGGATTCAAACCCACTCGGATAAGATGTTGAAGAGAGTTGATCACCAGGTGTTTGACTAAACTTTTAATGTTGCCAAGTTCATTTTCTGAATGGAATTTTCTGGTATGGCCGCCGGAGGCTATCGCCAATTTTTGAATTGCTTCTCGAAATTCAATCGATAATTCGTCGAAATCAATCTTAAGATTGCCGTATCTGAATATCGATTCATCCTTTCCCTTTGCAGTGTCCTTTCGACACTCCTCTCTTCTCGGAATGGAATCAAACCCACTCGGATAAGATGTTGAAGAGAGATGATCACCAGGTGTTTGACTAAACTTTTAATGTTGCCAAGTTCATTTTCTGAATGGAATTTTCTGGTATGGCCGCCGGAGGCTATCGCCAATTTTTGAATTGCTTCTCGAAGTTTAATCGATAATTCGTCGAATTCAAACGACCTTGAGATCACGGTATCAGATTATCGATTCATCCTTTCCTTTTGCAGTGTCCTATCGACACTCTTCTCTTCTCGGATGGAATCAAACCCACTCGGATAAGATGTTGAAGAGAGATGATCACCAGGTGTTTGACTAAACTTTTAATGTTGCCAAGTTCATTTTCTGAATGGAATTTTCTGGTAGGGCCGCCGGAGGCTATCGCCAATTTTTGAATTGCTTCTCGAAGTTTAATCGATAATTCGTCGAATTCAAACGACCTTGAGATCACGGTATCAGATTATCGATTCATCCTTTCCCTTTGCAGTGTCCTATCGACACTCTTCTCTTCTCGGATGGATTCAAACACACTCGGATAAGATGTTGAAGAGAGTTGATCACCAGGTGTTTGACTAAACTTTTAATGTTGCCAAGTTCATTTTCTGAATGGAATTTTCTGGTATGGCCGCCGGAGGCTATCGCCAATTTTTGAATTGCTTCTCGAAATTCAATCGATAATTCGTCGAAATCAATCTTGAGATTGCCGTATCTGAATATCGATTCATCCTTTCCCTTTGCAGTGTCCTTTCGACACTCTTCTCTTCTCGGAATGGAATCAAACCCACTCGGATAAGATGTTGAAGAGAGATGATCACCAGGTGTTTGACTAAACTTTTAATGTTGCCAAGTTCATTTTCTGAATGGAATTTTCTGGAATGGCCGCCGGAGGCTATCGCCAATTTTTGAATTGCTTCTCGAAATTCAATCGATAATTCGTCGAAATCAATCTTAAGATTGCAAAGGGAAAGGATGAATCGATATTCAGATACGGCAGTGTCCTTTCGACACTCTTCTCTTCTCGGATGGATTCAAACCCACTCGGATAAGATGTTGAAGAGAGATGATCACCAGGTGTTTGACTAAACTTTTAATGTTGCCAAGTTCATTTTCTGAATGGAATTTTCTGGTAGGGCCGCCGGAGGCTATCGCCAATTTTTGAATTGCTTCTCGAAGTTTAATCGATAATTCGTCGAATTCAAACGACCTTGAGATCACGGTATCAGATTATCGAGTCATCCTTTCCTTTTGCAGATCCTATCGACACTCTTCTCTTCTCGGATGGATTCAAACCCACTCGGATAAGATGTTGAAGAGAGTTGATCACCAGGTGTTTGACTAAACTTTTAATGTTGCCAAGTTCATTTTCTGAATGGAATTTTCTGGTATGGCCGCCGAAGGCTATCGCCAATTTTTGAATTGCTTCTCGAAATTCAATCGATAATTCGTCGAAATCAATCTTAAGATTGCCGTATCTGAATATCGATTCATCCTTTCCCTTTGCAGTGTCCTTTCGACACTCTTCTCTTCTCGGAATGGAATCAAACCCACTCGGATAAGATGTTGAAGAGAGATAATCACCAGGTGTTTGACTAAACTTTTAATGTTGCCAAGTTCATTTTCTGAATGGAATTTTCTGGTATGGCCGCCGGAGGCTATCGCCAATTTTTGAATTGCTTCTCGAAGTTTAATCGATAATTCGTCGAATTCAAACGACCTTGAGATCACGGTATCAGATTATCGATTCATCCTTTCCTTTTGCAGTGTCCTATCGACACTCTTCTCTTCTCGGATGGAATCAAACCCACTCGGATAAGATGTTGAAGAGAGATGATCACCAGGTGTTTGACTAAACTTTTAATGTTGCCAAGTTCATTTTCTGAATGGAATTTTCTGGTAGGGCCGCCGGAGGCTATCGCCAATTTTTGAATTGCTTCTCGAAGTTTAATCGATAATTCGTCGAATTCAAACGACCTTGAGATCACGGTATCAGATTATCGATTCATCCTTTCCCTTTGCAGTGTCCTATCGACACTCTTCTCTTCTCGGATGGATTCAAACCCACTCGGATAAGATGTTGAAGAGAGTTGATCACCAGGTGTTTGACTAAACTTTTAATGTTGCCAAGTTCATTTTCTGAATGGAATTTTCTGGTATGGCCGCCGGAGGCTATCGCCAATTTTTGAATTGCTTCTCGAAATTCAATCGATAATTCGTCGAAATCAATCTTAAGATTGCCGTATCTGAATATCGATTCATCCTTTCCCTTTGCAGTGTCCTTTCGACACTCTTCTCTTCTCGGAATGGAATCAAACCCACTCGGATAAGATGTTGAAGAGAGATGATCACCAGGTGTTTGACTAAACTTTTAATGTTGCCAAGTTCATTTTCTGAATGGAATTTTCTGGTATGGCCGCCGGAGGCTATCGCCAATTTTTGAATTGCTTCTCGAAGTTTAATCGATAATTCGTCGAATTCAAACGACCTTGAGATCACGGTATCAGATTATCGATTCATCCTTTCCTTTTGCAGTGTCCTATCGACACTCTTCTCTTCTCGGATGGATTCAAACCCACTCGGATAAGATGTTGAAGAGAGTTGATCACCAGGTGTTTGACTAAACTTTTAATGTTGCCAAGTTCATTTTCTGAATGGAATTTTCTGGTATGGCCGCCGGAGGCTATCGCCAATTTTTGAATTGCTTCTCGAAATTCAATCGATAATTCGTCGAAATCAATCTTAAGATTGCCGTATCTGAATATCGATTCATCCTTTCCCTTTGCAGTGTCCTTTCGACACTCCTCTCTTCTCGGAATGGAATCAAACCCACTCGGATAAGATGTTGAAGAGAGATGATCACCAGGTGTTTGACTAAACTTTTAATGTTGCCAAGTTCATTTTCTGAATGGAATTTTCTGGTATGGCCGCCGGAGGCTATCGCCAATTTTTGAATTGCTTCTCGAAGTTTAATCGATAATTCGTCGAATTCAAACGACCTTGAGATCACGGTATCAGATTATCGATTCATCCTTTCCTTTTGCAGTGTCCTATCGACACTCTTCTCTTCTCGGATGGAATCAAACCCACTCGGATAAGATGTTGAAGAGAGATGATCACCAGGTGTTTGACTAAACTTTTAATGTTGCCAAGTTCATTTTCTGAATGGAATTTTCTGGTAGGGCCGCCGGAGGCTATCGCCAATTTTTGAATTGCTTCTCGAAGTTTAATCGATAATTCGTCGAATTCAAACGACCTTGAGATCACGGTATCAGATTATCGATTCATCCTTTCCCTTTGCAGTGTCCTATCGACACTCTTCTCTTCTCGGATGGATTCAAACACACTCGGATAAGATGTTGAAGAGAGTTGATCACCAGGTGTTTGACTAAACTTTTAATGTTGCCAAGTTCATTTTCTGAATGGAATTTTCTGGTATGGCCGCCGGAGGCTATCGCCAATTTTTGAATTGCTTCTCGAAATTCAATCGATAATTCGTCGAAATCAATCTTGAGATTGCCGTATCTGAATATCGATTCATCCTTTCCCTTTGCAGTGTCCTTTCGACACTCTTCTCTTCTCGGAATGGAATCAAACCCACTCGGATAAGATGTTGAAGAGAGATGATCACCAGGTGTTTGACTAAACTTTTAATGTTGCCAAGTTCATTTTCTGAATGGAATTTTCTGGAATGGCCGCCGGAGGCTATCGCCAATTTTTGAATTGCTTCTCGAAATTCAATCGATAATTCGTCGAAATCAATCTTAAGATTGCAAAGGGAAAGGATGAATCGATATTCAGATACGGCAGTGTCCTTTCGACACTCTTCTCTTCTCGGATGGATTCAAACCCACTCGGATAAGATGTTGAAGAGAGATGATCACCAGGTGTTTGACTAAACTTTTAATGTTGCCAAGTTCATTTTCTGAATGGAATTTTCTGGTAGGGCCGCCGGAGGCTATCGCCAATTTTTGAATTGCTTCTCGAAGTTTAATCGATAATTCGTCGAATTCAAACGACCTTGAGATCACGGTATCAGATTATCGAGTCATCCTTTCCTTTTGCAGATCCTATCGACACTCTTCTCTTCTCGGATGGATTCAAACCCACTCGGATAAGATGTTGAAGAGAGTTGATCACCAGGTGTTTGACTAAACTTTTAATGTTGCCAAGTTCATTTTCTGAATGGAATTTTCTGGTATGGCCGCCGAAGGCTATCGCCAATTTTTGAATTGCTTCTCGAAATTCAATCGATAATTCGTCGAAATCAATCTTAAGATTGCCGTATCTGAATATCGATTCATCCTTTCCCTTTGCAGTGTCCTTTCGACACTCTTCTCTTCTCGGAATGGAATCAAACCCACTCGGATAAGATGTTGAAGAGAGATAATCACCAGGTGTTTGACTAAACTTTTAATGTTGCCAAGTTCATTTTCTGAATGGAATTTTCTGGTATGGCCGCCGGAGGCTATCGCCAATTTTTGAATTGCTTCTCGAAGTTTAATCGATAATTCGTCGAATTCAAACGACCTTGAGATCACGGTATCAGATTATCGATTCATCCTTTCCTTTTGCAGTGTCCTATCGACACTCTTCTCTTCTCGGATGGAATCAAACCCACTCGGATAAGATGTTGAAGAGAGATGATCACCAGGTGTTTGACTAAACTTTTAATGTTGCCAAGTTCATTTTCTGAATGGAATTTTCTGGTAGGGCCGCCGGAGGCTATCGCCAATTTTTGAATTGCTTCTCGAAATTCAATCGATAATTCGTCGAAATCAATCTTAAGATTGCCGTATCTGAATATCGATTCATCCTTTCCCTTTGCAGTGTCCTTTCGACACTCTTCTCTTCTCGGAATGGAATCAAACCCACTCGGATAAGATGTTGAAGAGAGATGATCACCAGGTGTTTGACTAAACTTTTAATGTTGCCAAGTTCATTTTCTGAATGGAATTTTCTGGTATGGCCGCCGGAGGCTATCGCCAATTTTTGAATTGCTTCTCGAAGTTTAATCGATAATTCGTCGAATTCAAACGACCTTGAGATCACGGTATCAGATTATCGATTCATCCTTTCCTTTTGCAGTGTCCTATCGACACTCTTCTCTTCTCGGATGGATTCAAACCCACTCGGATAAGATGTTGAAGAGAGTTGATCACCAGGTGTTTGACTAAACTTTTAATGTTGCCAAGTTCATTTTCTGAATGGAATTTTCTGGTATGGCCGCCGGAGGCTATCGCCAATTTTTGAATTGCTTCTCGAAATTCAATCGATAATTCGTCGAAATCAATCTTAAGATTGCCGTATCTGAATATCGATTCATCCTTTCCCTTTGCAGTGTCCTTTCGACACTCTTCTCTTCTCGGAATGGAATCAAACCCACTCGGATAAGATGTTGAAGAGAGATGATCACCAGGTGTTTGACTAAACTTTTAATGTTGCCAAGTTCATTTTCTGAATGGAATTTTCTGGTATGGCCGCCGGAGGCTATCGCCAATTTTTGAATTGCTTCTCGAAGTTTAATCGATAATTCGTCGAATTCAAACGACCTTGAGATCACGGTATCAGATTATCGATTCATCCTTTCCTTTTGCAGTGTCCTATCGACACTCTTCTCTTCTCGGATGGAATCAAACCCACTCGGATAAGATGTTGAAGAGAGATGATCACCAGGTGTTTGACTAAACTTTTAATGTTGCCAAGTTCATTTTCTGAATGGAATTTTCTGGTAGGGCCGCCGGAGGCTATCGCCAATTTTTGAATTGCTTCTCGAAATTCAATCGATAATTCGTCGAAATCAATCTTAAGATTGCCGTATCTGAATATCGATTCATCCTTTCCCTTTGCAGTGTCCTTTCGACACTCTTCTCTTCTCGGATGGATTCAAACCCACTCGGATAAGATGTTGAAGAGAGATGATCACCAGGTGTTTGACTAAACTTTTAATGTTGCCAAGTTCATTTTCTGAATGGAATTTTCTGGTAGGGCCGCCGGAGGCTATCGCCAATTTTTGAATTGCTTCTCGAAGTTTAATCGATAATTCGTCGAATTCAAACGACCTTGAGATCACGGTATCAGAATATCGATTCATCCTTTCCCTTTGCAGTGTCCTATCGACACTCTTCTCTTCTCGGATGGATTCAAACCCACTCGGATAAGATGTTGAAGAGAGTTGATCACCAGGTGTTTGACTAAACTTTTAATGTTGCCAAGTTCATTTTCTGAATGGAATTTTCTGGTATGGCCGCCGGAGGCTATCGCCAATTTTTGAATTGCTTCTCGAAATTCAATCGATAATTCGTCGAAATCAATCTTAAGATTGCCGTATCTGAATATCGATTCATCCTTTCCCTTTGCAGTGTCCTTTCGACACTCTTCTCTTCTCGGAATGGAATCAAACCCACTCGGATAAGATGTTGAAGAGAGATGATCACCAGGTGTTTGACTAAACTTTTAATGTTGCCAAGTTCATTTTCTGAATGGAATTTTCTGGTATGGCCGCCGGAGGCTATCGCCAATTTTTGAATTGCTTCTCGAAGTTTAATCGATAATTCGTCGAATTCAAACGACCTTGAGATCACGGTATCAGATTATCGCTTCATCCTTTCCTTTTGCAGTGTCCTATCGACACTCTTCTCTTCTCGGATGGATTCAAACCCACTCGGATAAGATGTTGAAGAGAGTTGATCACCAGGTGTTTGACTAAACTTTTAATGTTGCCAAGTTCATTTTCTGAATGGAATTTTCTGGTATGGCCGCCGGAGGCTATCGCCAATTTTTGAATTGCTTCTCGAAATTCAATCGATAATTCGTCGAAATCAATCTTAAGATTGCCGTATCTGAATATCGATTCATCCTTTCCCTTTGCAGTGTCCTTTCGACACTCTTCTCTTCTCGGAATGGAATCAAACCCACTCGGATAAGATGTTGAAGAGAGATGATCACCAGGTGTTTGACTAAACTTTTAATGTTGCCAAGTTCATTTTCTGAATGGAATTTTCTGGTATGGCCGCCGGAGGCTATCGCCAATTTTTGAATTGCTTCTCGAAGTTTAATCGATAATTCGTCGAATTCAAACGACCTTGAGATCACGGTATCAGATTATCGATTCATCCTTTCCTTTTGCAGTGTCCTATCGACACTCTTCTCTTCTCGGATGGAATCAAACCCACTCGGATAAGATGTTGAAGAGAGATGATCAACAGGTGTTTGACTAAACTTTTAATGTTGCCAAGTTCATTTTCTGAATGGAATTTTCTGGTAGGGCCGCCGGAGGCTATCGCCAATTTTTGAATTGCTTCTCGAAATTCAATCGATAATTCGTCGAAATCAATCTTAAGATTGCCGTATCTGAATATCGATTCATCCTTTCCCTTTGCAGTGTCCTTTCGACACTCTTCTCTTCTCGGATGGATTCAAACCCACTCGGATAAGATGTTGAAGAGAGATGATCACCAGGTGTTTGACTAAACTTTTAATGTTGCCAAGTTCATTTTCTGAATGGAATTTTCTGGTATGGCCGCCGGAGGCTATCGCCAATTTTTGAATTGCTTCTCGAAGTTTAATCGATAATTCGTCGAATTCAAACGACCTTGAGATCACGGTATCAGATTATCGATTCATCCTTTCCTTTTGCAGTGTCCTTTCGACACTCTTCTCTTCTCGGATGGATTCAAACCCACTCGGATAAGATGTTGAAGAGAGATGATCACCAGGTGTTTGACTAAACTTTTAATGTTGCCAAGTTCATTTTCTGAATGGAATTTTCTGGTAGGGCCGCCGGAGGCTATCGCCAATTTTTGAATTGCTTCTCGAAGTTTAATCGATAATTCGTCGAATTCAAACGACCTTGAGATCACGGTATCAGATTATCGATTCATCCTTTCCCTTTGCAGTGTCCTATCGACACTCTTCTCTTCTCGGATGGATTCAAACCCACTCGGATAAGATGTTGAAGAGAGTTGATCACCAGGTGTTTGACTAAACTTTTAATGTTGCCAAGTTCATTTTCTGAATGGAATTTTCTGGTATGGCCGCCGGAGGCTATCGCCAATTTTTGAATTGCTTCTCGAAGTTTAATCGATAATTCGTCGAATTCAAACGACCTTGAGATCACGGTATCAGATTATCGATTCATCCTTTCCTTTTGCAGTGTCCTTTCGACACTCTTCTCTTCTCGGATGGATTCAAACCCACTCGGATAAGATGTTGAAGAGAGATGATCACCAGGTGTTTGACTAAACTTTTAATGTTGCCAAGTTCATTTTCTGAATGGAATTTTCTGGTAGGGCCGCCGGAGGCTATCGCCAATTTTTGAATTGCTTCTCGAAGTTTAATCGATAATTCGTCGAATTCAAACGACCTTGAGATCACGGTATCAGATTATCGATTCATCCTTTCCCTTTGCAGTGTCCTATCGACACTCTTCTCTTCTCGGATGGATTCAAACCCACTCGGATAAGATGTTGAAGAGAGTTGATCACCAGGTGTTTGACTAAACTTTTAATGTTGCCAAGTTCATTTTCTGAATGGAATTTTCTGGTATGGCCGCCGGAGGCTATCGCCAATTTTTGAATTGCTTCTCGAAGTTTAATCGATAATTCGTCGAATTCAAACGACCTTGAGATCACGGTATCAGATTATCGATTCATCCTTTCCCTTTGCAGTGTCCTATCGACACTCTTCTCTTCTCGGATGGATTCAAACCCACTCGGATAAGATGTTGAAGAGAGTTGATCACCAGGTGTTTGACTAAACTTTTAATGTTGCCAAGTTCATTTTCTGAATGGAATTTTCTGGTAGGGCCGCCGGAGGCTATCGCCAATTTTTGAATTGCTTCTCGAAGTTTAATCGATAATTCGTCGAATTCAAACGACCTTGAGATCACGGTATCAGATTATCGATTCATCCTTTCCCTTTGCAGTGTCCTATCGACACTCTTCTCTTCTCGGATGGATTCAAACCCACTCGGATAAGATGTTGAAGAGAGTTGATCACCAGGTGTTTGACTAAACTTTTAATGTTGCCAAGTTCATTTTCTGAATGGAATTTTCTGGTATGGCCGCCGGAGGCTATCGCCAATTTTTGAATTGCTTCTCGAAGTTTAATCGATAATTCGTCGAATTCAAACGACCTTGAGATCACGGTATCAGATTATCGATTCATCCTTTCCCTTTGCAGTGTCCTATCGACACTCTTCTCTTCTCGGATGGATTCAAACCCACTCGGATAAGATGTTGAAGAGAGTTGATCACCAGGTGTTTGACTAAACTTTTAATGTTGCCAAGTTCATTTTCTGAATGGAATTTTCTGGTAGGGCCGCCGGAGGCTATCGCCAATTTTTGAATTGCTTCTCGAAGTTTAATCGATAATTCGTCGAATTCAAACGACCTTGAGATCACGGTATCAGATTATCGATTCATCCTTTCCCTTTGCAGTGTCCTATCGACACTCTTCTCTTCTCGGATGGATTCAAACCCACTCGGATAAGATGTTGAAGAGAGTTGATCACCAGGTGTTTGACTAAACTTTTAATGTTGCCAAGTTCATTTTCTGAATGGAATTTTCTGGTATGGCCGCCGGAGGCTATCGCCAATTTTTGAATTGCTTCTCGAAGTTTAATCGATAATTCGTCGAATTCAAACGACCTTGAGATCACGGTATCAGATTATCGATTCATCCTTTCCTTTTGCAGTGTCCTTTCGACACTCTTCTCTTCTCGGATGGATTCAAACCCACTCGGATAAGATGTTGAAGAGAGATGATCACCAGGTGTTTGACTAAACTTTTAATGTTGCCAAGTTCATTTTCTGAATGGAATTTTCTGGTAGGGCCGCCGGAGGCTTTCGCCAATTTTTGAATTGCTTCTCGAAGTTTAATCGATAATTCGTCGAATTCAAACGACCTTGAGATCACGGTATCAGATTATCGATTCATCCTTTCCCTTTGCAGTGTCCTATCGACACTCTTCTCTTCTCGGATGGATTCAAACCCACTCGGATAAGATGTTGAAGAGAGTTGATCACCAGGTGTTTGACTAAACTTTTAATGTTGCCAAGTTCATTTTCTGAATGGAATTTTCTGGTATGGCCGCCGGAGGCTATCGCCAATTTTTGAATTGCTTCTCGAAATTCAATCGATAATTCGTCGAAATCAATCTTAAGATTGCCGTATCTGAATATCGATTCATCCTTTCCCTTTGCAGTGTCCTTTCGACACTCTTCTCTTCTCGGAATGGAATCAAACCCACTCGGATAAGATGTTGAAGAGAGATGATCACCAGGTGTTTGACTAAACTTTTAATGTTGCCAAGTTCATTTTCTGAATGGAATTTTCTGGTATGGCCGCCGGAGGCTATCGCCAATTTTTGAATTGCTTCTCGAAGTTTAATCGATAATTCGTCGAATTCAAACGACCTTGAGATCACGGTATCAGATTATCGATTCATCCTTTCCTTTTGCAGTGTCCTTTCGACACTCTTCTCTTCTCGGATGGATTCAAACCCACTCGGATAAGATGTTGAAGAGAGATGATCACCAGGTGTTTGACTAAACTTTTAATGTTGCCAAGTTCATTTTCTGAATGGAATTTTCTGGTAGGGCCGCCGGAGGCTATCGCCAATTTTTGAATTGCTTCTCGAAGTTTAATCGATAATTCGTCGAATTCAAACGACCTTGAGATCACGGTATCAGATTATCGATTCATCCTTTCCTTTTGCAGTGTCCTATCGACACTCTTCTCTTCTCGGATGGATTCAAACCCACTCGGATAAGATGTTGAAGAGAGTTGATCACCAGGTGTTTGACTAAACTTTTAATGTTGCCAAGTTCATTTTCTGAATGGAATTTTCTGGTATGGCCGCCGGAGGCTATCGCCAATTTTTGAATTGCTTCTCGAAATTCAATCGATAATTCGTCGAAATCAATCTTAAGATTGCCGTATCTGAATATCGATTCATCCTTTCCCTTTGCAGTGTCCTTTCGACACTCTTCTCTTCTCGGAATGGAATCAAACCCACTCGGATAAGATGTTGAAGAGAGATGATCACCAGGTGTTTGACTAAACTTTTAATGTTGCCAAGTTCATTTTCTGAATGGAATTTTCTGGTATGGCCGCCGGAGGCTATCGCCAATTTTTGAATTGCTTCTCGAAGTTTAATCGATAATTCGTCGAATTCAAACGACCTTGAGATCACGGTATCAGATTATCGATTCATCCTTTCCTTTTGCAGTGTCCTTTCGACACTCTTCTCTTCTCGGATGGATTCAAACCCACTCGGATAAGATGTTGAAGAGAGATGATCACCAGGTGTTTGACTAAACTTTTAATGTTGCCAAGTTCATTTTCTGAATGGAATTTTCTGGTAGGGCCGCCGGAGGCTATCGCCAATTTTTGAATTGCTTCTCGAAGTTTAATCGATAATTCGTCGAATTCAAACGACCTTGAGATCACGGTATCAGATTATCGATTCATCCTTTCCTTTTGCAGTGTCCTATCGACACTCTTCTCTTCTCGGATGGATTCAAACCCACTCGGATAAGATGTTGAAGAGAGTTGATCACCAGGTGTTTGACCAAACTTTTAATGTTTTCAAATTCATTTTCCGAGTGGAATTTTCCGATAGGGCCGCCGGAGGCTATCGCCAATTTTTGAATTGCTTCTCGAAATTCAATCGATAATTCGTTGAAATCAATCTTAAGATTGCCGTATCTGAATATCGATTCATCCTTTCCCTTTGCAGTGTCCTTTCGACACTCTTCTCTTCTCGGAATGGAATCAAACCCACTCGGATAAGATGTTGAAGAGAGATGATCACCAGGTGTTTGACTAAACTTTTAATGTTGCCAAGTTCATTTTCTGAATGGAATTTTCTGGTATGGCCGCCGGAGGCTATCGCCAATTTTTGAATTGCTTCTCGAAGTTTAATCGATAATTCGTCGAATTCAAACGACCTTGAGATCACGGTATCAGATTATCGATTCATCCTTTCCTTTTGCAGTGTCCTATCGACACTCTTCTCTTCTCGGATGGATTCAAACCCACTCGGATAAGATGTTGAAGAGAGTTGATCACCAGGTGTTTGACTAAACTTTTAATGTTGCCAAGTTCATTTTCTGAATGGAATTTTCTGGTATGGCCGCCGGAGGCTATCGCCAATTTTTGAATTGCTTCTCGAAATTCAATCGATAATTCGTCGAAATCAATCTTAAGATTGCCGTATCTGAATATCGATTCATCCTTTCCCTTTGCAGTGTCCTTTCGACACTCTTCTCTTCTCGGAATGGAATCAAACCCACTCGGATAAGATGTTGAAGAGAGATGATCACCAGGTGTTTGACTAAACTTTTAATGTTGCCAAGTTCATTTTCTGAATGGAATTTTCTGGTATGGCCGCCGGAGGCTATCGCCAATTTTTGAATTGCTTCTCGAAGTTTAATCGATAATTCGTCGAATTCAAACGACCTTGAGATCACGGTATCAGATTATCGATTCATCCTTTCCTTTTGCAGTGTCCTATCGACACTCTTCTCTTCTCGGATGGATTCAAACCCACTCGGATAAGATGTTGAAGAGAGTTGATCACCAGGTGTTTGACCAAACTTTTAATGTTTTCAAATTCATTTTCCGAGTGGAATTTTCCGATAGGGCCGCCGGAGGCTATCGCCAATTTTTGAATTGCTTCTCGAAGTTTAATCGATAATTCGTCGAATTCAAACGACCTTGAGAACACGGTATCTGAATATCGATTCATCCTTTCCCTTTGCAGTCTCCTTTCGACGCTCTTCTCTTCTCGGATAGAATCAAACCCACTCGGATAAGATGTTGAAGAGAGTTGATCACCAGGTGTTTGACCAAACTTGTAATGTTTTCAAATTGATTTTCCGAGTGGAATTTTCCGATAGGGCCGCCGGAGGCTATCGCCAATTTTTGAATTGCTTCTCGAAGTTTAATCGATAATTCGTCGAATTCGAACGACCTTGAGATCACGGTATCTGAATATCGATTCATCATTTCCTTTTGCAGTCTTCTTTCGACACTCTTCTCTTCTCGGATGGATTCAAACCCACTCGGATAAGATGTTGAAGAGAGTTGATCACCAGGTGTTTGACCAAACTTTTAATGTTTTCAAATTCATTTTCCGAGTGGAATTTTCCGATAGGGCCGCCGGAGGCTATCGCCAATTTTTGAATTGCTTCTCGAAGTTTAATCGATAATTCGTCGAATTCAAACGACCTTGAGATCACGGTATCAGATTATCGATTCATCCTTTCCTTTTGCAGTGTCCTATCGACACTCTTCTCTTCTCGGATGGATTCAAACCCACTCGGATAAGATGTTGAAGAGAGTTGATCACCAGGTGTTTGACTAAACTTTTAATGTTGCCAAGTTCATTTTCTGAATGGAATTTTCTGGTATGGCCGCCGGAGGCTATCGCCAATTTTTGAATTGCTTCTCGAAATTCAATCGATAATTCGTCGAAATCAATCTTAAGATTGCCGTATCTGAATATCGATTCATCCTTTCCCTTTGCAGTGTCCTTTCGACACTCTTCTCTTCTCGGATGGATTCAAACCCACTCGGATAAGATGTTGAAGAGAGTTGATCACCAGGTGTTTGACCAAACTTTTAATGTTTTCAAATTCATTTTCCGAGTGGAATTTTCCGATAGGGCCGCCGGAGGCTATCGCCAATTTTTGAATTGCTTCTCGAAGTTTAATCGATAATTCGTCGAATTCAAACGACCTTGAGAACACGGTATCTGAATATCGATTCATCCTTTCCCTTTGCAGTCTCCTTTCGACGCTCTTCTCTTCTCGGAATGGAATCAAACCCACTCGGATAAGATGTTGAAGAGAGTTGATCACCAGGTGTTTGACCAAACTTGTAATGTTTTCAAATTGATTTTCCGAGTGGAATTTTCCGATAGGGCCGCCGGAGGCTATCGCCAATTTTTGAATTGCTTCTCGAAGTTTAATCGATAATTCGTCGAATTCGAACGACCTTGAGATCACGGTATCTGAATATCGATTCATCATTTCCTTTTGCAGTCTTCTTTCGACACTCTTCTCTTCTCGGATGGATTCAAACCCACTCGGATAAAGTGTTGAAGAGAGTTGATCACCAGGTGTTTGACCAAACTTTTAATGTTTTCAAATTCATTTTCCGAGTGGAATTTTCTGGTAGAGCCGCCGGAGGCTATCGCCAATTTTTGAATTGCTTCTCGAAGTTTAATCGATAATTCGTCGAATTCGAACGACCTTGAGATCACGGTATCAGATTATCGATTCATCCTTTCCTTTTGCAGTGTCCTATCGACACTCTTCTCTTCTCGGATGGATTCAAACCCACTCGGATAAGATGTTGAAGAGAGTTGATCACCAGGTGTTTGACTAAACTTTTAATGTTGCCAAGTTCATTTTCTGAATGGAATTTTCTGGTATGGCCGCCGGAGGCTATCGCCAATTTTTGAATTGCTTCTCGAAATTCAATCGATAATTCGTCGAAATCAATCTTAAGATTGCCGTATCTGAATATCGATTCATCCTTTCCCTTTGCAGTGTCCTTTCGACACTCTTCTCTTCTCGGAATGGAATCAAACCCACTCGGATAAGATGTTGAAGAGAGATGATCACCAGGTGTTTGACTAAACTTTTAATGTTGCCAAGTTCATTTTCTGAATGGAATTTTCTGGTATGGCCGCCGGAGGCTATCGCCAATTTTTGAATTGCTTCTCGAAATTCAATCGATAATTCGTCGAAATCAATCTTAAGATTGCCGTATCTGAATATCGATTCATCCTTTCCCTTTGCAGTGTCCTTTCGACACTCTTCTCTTCTCGGATGGATTCAAACCCACTCGGATAAGATGTTGAAGAGAGATGATCACCAGGTGTTTGACTAAACTTTTAATGTTGCCAAGTTCATTTTCTGAATGGAATTTTCTGGTAGGGCCGCCGGAGGCTATCGCCAATTTTTGAATTGCTTCTCGAAGTTTAATCGATAATTCGTCGAATTCAAACGACCTTGAGATCACGGTATCAGATTATCGATTCATCCTTTCTCTTTGCAGTGTCCTTTCTACACTCTTCTCTTCTCGGAATGGAATCAAACCCCCTCGAAAAAGATGTTGAAGAGAGATGGTCACCAGGTGTTTGACCAAACTTTTAATGTTTTCAAATTCATTTTCCGAGTGGAATTTTCCGATAGG
Organism: Pristionchus pacificus; assembly: GCA_000180635.4. Classification (NCBI taxonomy): domain Eukaryota; kingdom Metazoa; phylum Nematoda; class Chromadorea; order Rhabditida; family Neodiplogasteridae; genus Pristionchus; species Pristionchus pacificus. Next base: position 15,092,835 of record CM026576.1, read on the forward strand.
GCCGCCGGAGGCTATCGCCAATTTTTTAATAGCTTCTCGAAATTCAATCGATAATTCGTCGAAATCAATCTTAAGATTGCCGTATCTGATAATCGATTCATCCTTTCTCTTTGCAGTGTCCTTTCTACACTCTTCTCTTCTCGGAATGGAATCAAACCCCCTCGAAAAAGATGTTGAAGAGAGATGGTCACCAGGTGTTTGACCAAACTTTTAATGTTTTCAAATTCATTTTCCGAGTGGAATTTTCCGATAGGGTCGCCGGAGGCTATCGCCAATTTTTTAATAGCTTCTCGAAATTCAATCGATAATTCGTCGAAATCAATCTTAAGATTGCCGTATCTGATAATCGATTCATCCTTTCTCTTTGCAGTGTCCTTTCTACACTCTTCTCTTCTCGGAATGGAATCAAACCCCCTCGAAAAAGATGTTGAAGAGAGATGGTCACCAGGTGTTTGACCAAACTTTTAATGTTTTCAAATTCATTTTCCGAGTGGAATTTTCCGATAGGGTCGCCGGAGGCTATCGCCAATTTTTTAATAGCTTCTCGAAATTCAATCGATAATTCGTCGAAATCAATCTTAATATTGCCGTATCTGATAATCGATTCATCCTTTCTCTTTGCAGTGTCCTTTCGTCCCTATTCTCGTCTCGGGACCGAATCATCGGTTTTTCGGTATACTGTACTGGCTGCCGTACCCCGTCACAACTTCTTCACACGTGATTTAGATCAATAGCCCTCTGGACCACTCACGATTCTTTAGCCGCGCTTTCCCGCATTCATTCGTCGTTCTTTTTTCTCTCGTTCGTCTACTGCCGACAGAAATGAAATCACCGTCTCTTCAATTTGCACACTCTATAGCGTGCTCGGTCGATAAGAGAGCATGTGCAATGAAGAGACGGCGGTATCTGAATCTCGATTCATTCTTCCTACTTTCGAGCTTTACAGTCGATGGCTTCATCTCGTCATAGATGCTACTCCTGCTTCTCCTTCTACCACCCTCAACGTCGTCTCTTCTCTCGTGGGCGCCTCTTCGAAAAGCTCTTGGAGAAATAATTATGCCATCATTTTCTTTTGATGCCTGCAAGCTCGCGCTTTTCAAACTTTTAAAAAAACAATAAACTTTTCAAGGTTATTCGCGATGTTAAATACTTGTTTCGATCGTGTAGGCTGGGCTGGGGAAATTTTACTGTGTCTTCCTACTATCTAGCAGCAACTAAATGTTAGCATTCGGGAACAATTAATAATAGATCCCAATTGATATTTTTTTCCGCGAAAGTTCTTTGTCTCACCCCAGTAGCATTTAGAAAGTATAGTAGTTCCCTCTAGTATGCTTTCTTATCATCCCCACATCCGTCTGAACTCTCCGACCTCTCTATTGGCATTATATTTGCCTATCACTACACTAATCTCTCTCTTTCCTTTCCACTCAGTCCACCCTTATTAGTAGCCCTCTCCTTTGACCATTCCTCTCATCTCTAGTCCTTCCTCTCCCCTTATCCCCTTGTCTCTCGCCTTTCTGACAGATCACTGAGAGGCTAGCGAAGTATTTGCGTTCTCTAGAGTGAGGGCGCTTACAAGTGATCTGTCGTTCTTATAACAATATTTGACAGGCCGCTACTTAGGCGGATCAGTTAGTGTTCTAAGGAACCCGTGCCACTTCATTATGAGCATCAGGTTACAGGCTTTGATGTACCTATCCGCAGACATTATTTGCCTCACAATGGTCTGTCTCATCCACGACCTCCTCCCTGTAAACCCCGAATTCGATTTTTCTTCTTATTTCAAATGATGATCGTGTATCCCTTTCGCATCCTTCAATGACAATCTTCCTCATACAGTGCGAGCGCTTTCAATCGCGCAATAAAATAGCGCTCATCCAAAGCGAAAGACCGCTTGGTTATGGGCAGTTTGAAGAGGAAAATTGCAATTTATGTTTTCGACATTTCCAGCGTGATCTTTCAAAGTGGGATTGAGATCAAACCTTTAGCCGTTCCTGCTCTTTAAAAATTTGAACTGCCTGGGAATAAATCAGAGTCTGCGACTATTAATTTCGATTGACTTTCAGTACTTCTTGAACGATGGATGACCGATGATGGGAATGCATCTACATTCCTCCTACCGTACCCCGCACACCACACTACACACTTCCCTGATAGTGGTAACCGCTGTGCTCGTTGTAAGAGTGGCCACTTATTTGTCCCTTTCTCTTCTATCGCTTCTAAACTGTCGTCTCACCATTCCAAACGATCTCTTCTGTTATAGAGGAATGCTCCGAATTCCTTTCGTTCTTGGATCACTGAAGAGACGGTGATGATGACCTTTTCTGTGTACGAATGATCAGAAGGAGAAGAAGGGAGAAGGGTGCTAACAAGGAGAAGATCGAAGAATGACAGTCACGTACATTCCTCATTCAAACGTGCACACATTAAACTCGATTGACGAGAAAGCACCATTTACGTTTCAACTACTTCACCACTAGACTTTGAAAAGTAACAAAATATCTAGTTATATGAAATCACTCTTCGCACTCCTCATTCCACGTTATCTCTAGTGAAGAAGACAGTTGATTTCCTTATGATATAACTTGTTATTTTGCTTCCTTTCAAAGTGTATCCAACACTATTTCGAACTTGGACTAATGGTCGGCCTTGCGACAGCCGGCATAGCGGCATAGCCGGTTACTCGAAACCCTCGAATTCTGCATCACACGTCATTCTGAGCTCAGCCCGTATCCCTATCGATTAGTGATGAACTAACTGCTGAAAAAGCGGCAATTGTTGCTACATTTACTGTTCCAATGTTCCAACAATTCAAGATGCACATCCTCGACTAAGCACTAGTTTATCACCTCTCAGAAGTGCCAAACTCGCCGTCTCTTTGTCGATGTTCGTACAGACCAGTCCCATCTCTCTTCACTGCAACATCGTGCAGTGTCTCTCCTCTTAACACATCACAAATCGGCTCCTAATCTTGGCCCTTCTTCTCTCCTCATTCTGAGTGTCGGCGGTGATAAAAACGACGGTGCAAATAGAGAAGATGGACGAAGGGAAGAGAGAAGAGAGGGCGAATCGATAGATGTAAACGAGATGAAAAGTTATTGAAAATATAAAAAAAAGCTATCGATTCAATAATATTCAGCATTACTTCGCGAAAAACCTGCTGCGGAAACCGCAGAATGCGATGTTTCGAATGTATTTGACGATGACGATGTACGATTGTCGTACGATAGACACACTAATAAATAGTCGAATGAGAGTTCATCCAATCATTATTGCAGTACTTTCCACAGCACAGCGATCTGTTAACCCAGGACCTTCTCCCTGATAGATGGTACCTTATCAACCTCAACATCTTCATCACTCACAATCACGTCCTTATCCATCAACTACACTTGCTTCCTTCTCTCCCTGCTTGTCTTCCCCTCTCTCTTTGCCTAATCTCCCCCTGTTTATGCACTCTTCCTCCTCTCGTTCGGACTACAATCAGTGGGCGGAGTCTCTCGTACGGTACTCAAGTGGAGGGGGCGGGGCTACACTCCATGTATCTCTTAGTCCCCATCCATCCTCAATCAGTAGTCAACTATCGCCTCCGGTTGAGTGGCCGACTCTCCTCTTCTGTCGCCTCTTCAACCCACCAACTGATCTACCAGCCCTCTGCCAAGGTGCAAAGCCAAGCTCCTAAAGGTTAGTGTCCCCCTCAGCTCCATTAACATTCCGCTACCCTTGCCTCCTTGCCCCGCTACCGTACCCCCTTGTGGAAGTCAAGACGAGACGTCTTACACGACACGTATTGGAGTGAGTCCCCCGTCCAGGGGACACTAAATATGCATCTAATACTGTCATGTAATGACTTCTCGCGACTCATCTATCCACCATTTGGCATATCGACAATAGTCTGAGATAAAGCGACTAACCACTGAAGAATAGTTGAATCTTTCCTCACTTATGATTGATTGTTACTACATTCACGTACGGCTAAGTGTGCTTTTCCTTTCATACTTTCTCTAAATCTATCGATCGTCTATCTAATGCGCTCAAAAAGACAGAGACTGAACAGCGTATGGAACACGTGGAATTCAACGAATAGAATGAGTGTTTCTTAAGAAGCATTCATCGGATCTTAGGATCCAATAAACGAGTTGTTCTTGAAGAGTCTGTGAGTCTTCGTCCATTGAAAGTAGCATTCAGGTAATGATAAATTTTCCTTTCAAAAAGTGAGCGAATCGCCTACGATTTGACGAATGACGAAGCTTCTATTTGATCAAAATCATCAGATTTTCTCTAGTCCAGACAAAGAGACTTCAATCAAAAAGTCTCCGAAGGAACGATACTTTTTTAGCTAGAAAGCGATGTCAGGTTTTTGAAATTCCCATGTATCTGCGCTCCTGAATAATGGACACTCTGACCTTCTCCTCAAAGGCCATTGGCCATTTCAGAATCAGTAGTTCAACCCTAACGACCCCAGAATCTCTTTCCGTAGCCCCTCTGTAGAACCACTTCGCCTCTCAAGCATTTCGCCATAGCTCTTTCAACTTTTATTTCCACTATTAAACGCTCCAGAACAACGGATTCAATCTATAGGCTCGTACTCGAAACATCTATCTAGAAGCCGTTTCAAGAACCACTAATTTTGACGAAATGTGAACGTCTCTCGACCGAGGTATTCAACACTCTCCAGTTTCTCCCATCACATTGCGCAATTCACGCGGTGGAAAAGTGCAAAAACGCGATGGTCCGTAGGCTAATTGCGAGTGTGGTTGTGAGAAGTGATTCACCGGATGGTTAGTCAGCCCTTTCTTCGAGGAAAAACCGTCTCTGTAGCGCGGATGATACTTCGATGCGCCTTTCGCATTCTCGTGGTCAGTTGTTTTTTTAACGTATTGTTAAATAATAAACAGTTTCGCATCTTATTCATTTCTTCAATTTACAAATTTGACTGTACATAGATAGGGTTTCCGTCCATAGCTGATGATTGTTACGATAGTCTGTCCTTATTGAGTATGATTTAAGGATTGTTTTATGATCCAAAAGAAAAAGGCTTCATTGAATTGAAAATGTTCACCGCCTCGATTGGCATAGACGCTGTGAAACACAACTGCTCTTCTCCCTCCCTTCAATCCAAAATGCCTGTTCACCATGTCGCGTCATCACAACAAATCGTCGCTGAATGGACGAGTATGAGGGGAAGAGGATCAAGCCACTCTCTGTCTCTCTCCATTCCGCCTTCTCTCTCGTCCACTCTGATCGGCGAAATAGTGTGTAAAATGAAGAGACGTCAGTCCATTACGCCTCCCTTCCAATCGTCAAGCTGTTACATTTTTATTGTTCGCTGCTGTGGGAAGGGAAGGGCGCAGTTTGCAGTCTTCCTCTGGAGTTAAAGCCCCGTTAGTGAGAGGAGTGGAGATCAAAGATCAGGATGGTCTATACTTCGAAGGTAAGCGAGTGTTATGTATCTATAGGAACTCTTCTTGAGAATCTATCCTCAAAACTGGCAACAATAGTCTTGTGATTAGTCCGGAGACTGTTTCATATGATGATGACACACTTTCCTTCCACTCTTCTTTCCTTGTCCGTCTCCCAATCTTCCAGCTATTTCGTCCATCAGAGACCACTCGATAGCACGTAAAATGGAGATATTACTATTTCGACGAGCAATGTTCGCGTCTCTTCATTTCACCTACTCTCTCGTCAGTCAGAGAAGCGAGAGAGCGGGCGAATGGAGAGAGTCAGACGATCTCGTCCCTTCACTTGCTTGCTTCTGTTTGCTTGCTTGCTCGTGACCTTATCATCTGTAGGAAGGAAGAGTGATTGTAACAACAGGGAGGGGCTGACCTACTGATGTTATCTCATTATCCCGAAGGATCACGCGGTTTCGGAGAGAACGAGCGATAGTAGAGCGGAGCACGTTCAGAATCGAAGTCTGATAAAAAGAATTTATGAGGCTCTCAGTGGGAATCATACTGGAAAGAGATAATTTCGACGTTTGAATGTTCATCCGCTTATGTTTCACCATGCCCATAATCGTCCCTCGGCCTGAATGAGAACGATTCATTGAACATTTACTTTCAAAACTACTGAACCACCCACAATCTGTCAGCATTCTTCTACCCGTTCCCATCCGTAACTCGATCCCCTCTCGAGACTGATTAGATTGCGACACTCGATCTCATCAACAGGAGCGATCAGGTTAATCTGAGGGCAAACAAGGCCTACCTGTGTGATTTCGAATCTAATTAGCCGTAAAATTTAGAACTTCTAGGTAGATACTCTAAAAATGGCCGAAACACCTCGATTTCATCAGTTGTCGACATGCTAATGGAACTAGTGTCTCACTAGTCACAATGTGGACAGAGAGCGGGGTAGGTCACTGCTCTTTTGATCGACGTGTGTAGTTTGTAGGCTGACAACTATCGAACTCTAGCACTTTCCGTTGAGTAGCGCACGTAAGGGAGTCTGCACTACTCACTCTCCCTCACTCTGTCCCTGATTGCAGCGTAACGTTTACAAGTTAGAATTTTCGTTACACGGTCGATGGTAACAATAACATCATTTGTCATGTACTTTTGACCTATCTTTCTGCAGGTCGGAAGCCACCAACCTCCCTATGTTCCACAGATCAGAGAACTCTATAAAAGCATGGCCCCATCGGGGTCTCCCTTTCTCCCTTTTCCTCTCTTCCTTCTCACCTCTCTTTCCTCTTTTCTCGTCTCTCGCTGTCTCTTTTCCCACACGCACGCTATTGAATAAGCGTTGAGTCACATTTTGCTTGTTTAGAGGGTGAGTGGGCTCGATTTCGCCCGTAAAACAGGGTGGGTTCAGCTCAAAACTTTCTTTTTATTCGCTTTGTTCATCTTTTCTTTTCTTCCAACGAAATCTTGGCCAAAATTTGCTAAAAACCTGCAAAAGTTTCCTAATTTCCGTCCATTTCATCAGTCTTACTCTGCCTGTGGCTGTTTCTTTGGTCTTGCAATTTGCATGCCCGATCTTTTGTCTATTTGCGTCACGCTGACTCTTTACACGGTCTTATCCTTTTGATTCGTGCTACGCTCTACCAGATTACTTCGCCCGATAAGCGGCTATTTCGGTTGCTATCGCACGTTTTGTTCAGGTTTTCGCCCCTTTATCGCTATTTATGCACGATTCTTCACTTTTGCTCAATCCTTAAGATTTCCTAGTCGTTCTTGTTGATATATTCGCGTCCCTTGGCCCGCAGTTCTTCCATTATGTTACACACCAACAACTACACGGCGAGGGTTCGTGCCAGATGGAGAGAGATTAGAGAAAGAGAGAGAGGGAAACTGATGGGATTGAGAGATTTGAGATAGAAATGAATACATCAAGAGCCACTAATTTCTTCTGCTTCTTTCATTTCCGCCTTTGAAGATTGCTTGGGTTTCTAATGAGACGCATTCGCTCTTTTCGGATGGTTAGTGCTGGTGAAAAAAGGTGATTTTGGCATTATCCTCGCTAAGGGCGGGCTAGCCACCCCAACGCCGATTAGCAACTTGAGCCTGCTTACAATTTTCCTGCTGTTATCTCATGCCTGGTTCGGTTTTTTCTAGCGGAGTATCAAGGCTCGGTCAAATCGGTGTTGTGCGGAATGTGTAGTTCTTTGAAAGATCAAAGATCACCTCTTTCCAGATGTCAGTGAAGGCGAAGCACTTCTACCGTCGTGCTCTTCCCGATAGTTGCGTCGATTTCGCATCGCCCGAGGGCAAGAAGATGTTCACGGAAGCGCTACTCGAAGGTCCGATTTCTCAATGTCTATTACCTATTTGAAAAGTACGGATTCCTCTACTTGTAAGAAAATTACGTGTAGAATGCTGAAGAAATCAATCAATCTTGCAGGCAACGCCTCCATTTTCTTCAAGCTTTCCTCGCAATTTCGCACCCAGGACGACCCTGCGTTCTGTGGACTATCCTCCCTCGGTACGATAATTATTCACTGTATTTTAACAAAAAGAGAAGGACGTATTGGCATTCGAAGAATTTCCTTCATGTGAATACTCCCTGAAACCTATTCAATTCAATTCAATTCAATTTTTTTATCCACCAGGTTTAAGGGAAATACATTATCATTTATCTTCGTTAGATTGTGGTGGAGGTCCGTCGTCGTTGTGGCGAAACCTAACCAAATTCAAAAGTTTTTTCGATGAATTCAACACTTTACCATTCCAGTGATGATTCTCAACGCCCTGGAGGTCGATCCCGGCAAGGTATTCAATGGTTATTACCCGGTCAAGCCACGGAAGGTTACTCTTTCCCCAATCACTAACAATTGAAGATCGATTGAGTCATCCTTTCCTTTTAAACATTTTTTTGAATCGGAACTCAATCAATCTCGCCCATTCGCTTGATCTGCTCTCTCCTGCTTGTTGCTTCGCATGATTGCATGACTTTATTATCTTTATTTTTAATATAAAATTGAGAACAATTAAGGTATGGATGGCCCCATGGCGGTTTTATCATGAGACAATGCTTGATTGTTGTGTGCCCGTCGACAATATCAAGAAGGTCCAGAATATCAAGAATCTTTCATTTTCGTGCGATTTTCCTCTCTGTTATTCATTGATTTGTTTGACCAGATACTGGAGCAAAATCAATCGAACACGTTGAATGATAACTATAGCCTAGCGATGAAACACAATCCATTCACCGATTGATCTTTGATCTCTCCTCAGGTCGGTCTCACTCTGGCGCAAGTGTCCTGTCTCGCCTCGTGTAATCGACTCAGCTCGGAGATGCATCATGCTGCCGAGACAGAGGGTGAGTACGGTAGGGTACGGTAGATTGATCAGAGTACTGTAGTCTTATCAATTTGCTTCCCCATCTCAGCAAGGTCAACCCAATGCCATCATGTGTGGCACCGAGTCCAGTGATCTTTGATCTCTCTCCTCTCCAGATTCAATCACCTCCTTCCGACGAGACGTCCTTCGTTCAGTGAGAGGAGACGACGTTGTCATTCTCGCTTCTTATAATCGAGCGGTGCTCAGTCAGACAGGCACTGGTAAGTGATAGGACTGCCTAGCGTCACTGCTTTCCCCAATATTTCGAAAAATTAGGCATAAAAAAGGTTGACTACTGTTGAGTAGGCCTAGAGCTTAGAGCTCTGCGTCTCTCGTTTCTGATATAAGTAGGATTAGGTAGGGTGTCAACTTATTCAACTTTAGAATTATTAGAATTATTAGGCTCGAATTGCCGATTCAATCGATCTCTCACATTCCACTCATCCTTTCTCCCCTCATTGAAACTCATTTCATTCTCTCATTGCAGGCCACTTCTCGCCAGTTGCCGCCTATCATGCAGCCAGTGATAAGGTTCGCATTTTCCTTGATTTTTCTGAATTTCAAAGCTTGATGTTTCCAATTGCCACAATGGTAAACCACATTGGTCACACTTTTCTTTCACAACTTTCGATATTCAAATCTTGAATCAAAAAAAAATCTACGAACCAATGGACAGAATTATCCAACTTTGTTTATAAAAGAAGTCTCTTTCTTAGTTATCCATAGAAGTTTCTCTGCCCTTCTTCAACCCGCAACCACGATTATGTTATAATTTCCCCTTTGCAGGTTCTCCTTCTCGATGTGGCTCGATTCAAGTATCCTCCTCACTGGGTGGACCTTCGCCTATTCCATGCTGCCATGTGCTCCATTGATAGGGCCAGCGAGAAGAGCAGAGGTACGGTAGTGATCTTTGATCTTTCATGTTCATTAGAATTGCTTCTACCACGTGATAACCCTGTGTGAGAGTCACCAAAATTATTTCATTCTTTATCTAGAAAGGGAAGAGACTAACGATCTTCAGGTTACCTCAACCTGTCCCTCATCCCGAACACTCGTCCACTGTTGATGTTCGGCCTGCGAGCATGCGTCACCAGCTCCGAGCCACAGGTTTGATCTTTGATCTTTCATTCTTTTTTCTTTTTATCTGTTTAATCCACGTCACCTTTTCCATCTTGATCTTTGATCTCTCATCAGTTCGCCGTCTCCCTCGCTTCATGGAACAAGTTCCTCACTGAGGAACCCCTGGAGGACGAGAGCGAGGAGGTACGCATAGGGGCCACAAGCTCCGCCCACTTTGGTGTGACATGATTTCACCAAAAGGCGAGACGGGGAGTGCACAAGGTTCATTCTAAACCAAATCACTCGTTCTAAACTGCTATGGATAGCTCTTAGTATCCCTAATCGATATAGCGCTGTCCGAGAAATGCACAACTTCACTAAGTTGATCAAAATTGGACTTAAACTAAGGGAATAGGGTCGATCCTCGACGAAAAGGGACTTTTCCAAGGCTTCCAATATGACAATTCTGCTCGGACAAAGTTTTTCTGACTGCTTGGAATATTTTACGATTTTTAGAGAAAAAATTAGAATTTTAGCAGTTTCCCCGGGCGTGTGCATTCACGATTTATAAAGGACGCGCGAGAGGCGGGCGGAGGGGAGCGAGAGAGGCGGGGAGAGGCACACTCAAATTAGGCTCCGCCCCCTCCCCTCTCGTCTCGCGTTTCCCTCCTCTCCCACAGTGCGTTTCGCGCGTACTTCTCGGTCTCTAGCACAGCTCAGAGGTAAGATATCAACAAACGGCCAAAAGTATGATGTTATTGGGACCATGAGTAGTTGTTTGAATCCGCATTTGCCTGCATTGTGAAAAATCGGCATCCTGGGTTGTGGCCCCTAGGTACGCATTTTAGCGCTTCTTCCATTTTTAGCCCATACGTCCCCCATTCTTCTCATTTTATACCAATCCATTAGACCTGCAGGTTTCCGCATTTTTTAGTGTAAATAATATTTATTATAAACGTAACCTTCCAGTTGGCCCTTGCATGTCGTCGATTCTCGCAGTGCTTCACTGACTTCGCCATCTCGTGTAAGCCGTCCGAGTCGTTCTGTCCCAAGGTGAACTTTAATGTTCTTAATTCGACATACCTAATTTCCGACTAGAGGTCGATAAATGACACGACAGTCTCTCCATTTCACACTTTCTCTGTACAAACTTTAACTGTAGAAGAAACTGTAGAGACGGCAGTTCATTTCTATTTCCCACTGAACGCACACTCCAAATAAATATGTTTCACCGCCATGCCAAAGGCTCTTGTTGCCGAATAGCAATCGATTATCGAGCCTCATTGGCTTGACAAAATATAAAACAAATCTTATGATTGCAGCAATGCTCGGACGTGGAAACATGTACTCTGGAGGCTGTGAAGTCGATTACGACCGAATTGAGGTGAATTTTAGATTAACTAAGCTATTTTAACACGCTGAAATCAATCGAAAGAGCTTCAAATACATTCAATTTTGCGAAAAAATATGAGTTGATTACATTGATCAAGCCCAAATTTTAGAGCGACAACTCCCGCCAAGCTGCTGCTATCTTCATCTGTGGCTGCACTGCTCTTCGCCTTTCCCTTCGACGTGAGTTGATCTTTGAGCCTTCAAGACATTCCCAAAGATCAAAGATCAAAACCCCATTCCAGGCCGACGTTCCGGTCACCTCTCGTGCGTCTCGTCTGATCACTCTTCTTGACGCTGAGAGGAAGTCGTTCTCCATCGATACTCTCAATGAGATCGACCTCCTTCGTCAACAGGTCTCCACCGTCATGTGCACTTGCAAGCTGCCCATGAAATTCGATTGATCTTTGATCTCTGTCTTCTTCCACTCTCCCGGGTAGCCCCACTCGCATATCTCCCAGTATTACACATGCTCTTAGGATTGTTTATCACGGATTCGGTATATCACATAGCGTCATGAAACACACACTCGATAAAGGGATGAATTGTCAACTCTCACTTTGTACAGAAAACAAACACAACAAGGGGCACTACCCGACCAAATCTAGGCTGTTTCTCACTCGAATGGGGGGTCAATTATGGGAAGAATAAGAGAGGAAAGACGGGGGAATCAAAGCAAGTCATGGGCGAGAGATCGATGTAGGGCTGGTAGTATGGACAATCTGTTACTTTTCGTGCTCTTTCACCGTTTCTGAGCGACGAAAGAGCACTGAAGAGACGAATTGAGCATTCTAATTAATGGCGGTGGACTAGAGTTCCTAGCGGAGGGGGTGGGCGCCGATTTGGCGTCAACGTCGTCAGATTCAGACGGGATTCGCTGCTCCGGGAGCTTCGGCTTCCGCCTTCGGAGCATCGACGACGACGTCCAATGCTTGCAACGGAGCCGTGATCGAGGTGCTCTGAAATGATTATTTTATTTACGGATCATAAAGAAAGTAATTGAATATCATTCAGCACTAAACGAGAACGCAGTGAAACGTAACGCATCCAATGCTTCAAATTCACGGACAACTCGAAATAACTCAAGTTCGGATTTTTTTATAGTTGATCTTTACCTTGGGAATGGTGGGCACCTTGGCGGCGCCACTCCTGATGGCTTTCACAGCATCCTCGTACGATGGTAGTTGACCATCCTCGATTCGGACCTGCAAATTGATTGACTTGCAAAGGAATGCAGAGATCTGTCCTCTAAAGAATTGATTAAGGTTTTAGAATTAATTCAGTATTGATTTACGCATATCAAAGATGCTTCCAAAGATCATTGATCGCATGGACTATTCTTTCCTTGCACACATTTTTTTCAATCTCTCACCTCCTTATAAGTGGGCGGTGCATTGGCTGCTGCTCTCATCCTCTCCACGAGTGAGAACATCGCCGCCAGCGAGTAGTGCATCTACAATAATATTATTATCGAAGTCAATATTATGAACCTGAATAATTTTCACACAGCAGTCCACAACCTAAACCTCTCTATCCCCAGCTACTTACTACTATCATCTTTCTATCTCATTTCACTGAGCTCTCCAAGAACATTGCTCCCTGCAGCCACAATAGTTCAGCCCAACACTGGCCTTTGAAGGGAATCGACGTGTAGTCTACCGTATTCTACCGAAACGAAACGTATACCGTACCTCGAATATGCACAGTAGCGCAGCGATGGTGTACCACAACAGCATAATCTTCGTTTCGGTTCCCTGTTCTGCTCCTTGAAGGGCGAGGAAGAGAAGAGTTGAGGCGAAGCAACCCTGCAATTGATTATTCCATCAAATAATTTCAATCATTGTGAATAAACCGTTAGATTAATCCGTTAGGACCACAAAAAAGACATCATGATAGGTTTTGTGGGTTGAAGATGCCTGTCCCGAGAGGCATACTGTAATACCGACACCATACCGTCACATTCCTATGAGAGCGATCATTAGAATTTTCGTTGAAGAGAGTACGTGCTATCGCCAAGAAAATGTTTCTAAACCTTCATGCAAATGTTGAAACGTAACTGATTTTGAATTACCGACAATAGGTTTTGAACTATACAAAGCAAAGTATGCATTACAAACACTGATCATCTGATTAATTTGTATTAACAATAATAACTAATAAGTAATTATTAATACCCAATTAATTATATTACCTTGAATATCATATTCGGGAGAAGGAGACTCGGTCGTTTGCACGTGAGAGCGATGAGAAGGCAGAGGAGAACGAGCAAATGAGCGGATTGGATGATCTGAGAGGGAACAGAGATCAAAGATCAACGATCAAACGTTATTATTCATCCAAGGAGTGATAACTCCGTGCCTATTGATGGGTCTCTGATGAGTGTAGCTGATGGAAATACAGAAATATCAGTGCTTTTCTCAGCATGGTAATAAAGAATCTGCGACTATTGGCCAGAGATCTGCTTGGAGATGACAAATTGTTATTCGTGTCAATTGAGATGAGATCAATTGAGATTGCAAGCCAGACAAAGATCAAAGATCAAAGATCACTCTCACCAAACACGTGACGATGTCGAATCCGGCGTAGACGACACCGATGAAGTTGATTATGGAGATGAGAACGATCAATCGTTGAACCTCATCCATCTAAAACATGAGAATTATTGAAAGATCAAAGGCCAAAAATGGAAAGAATCGAACGTTGAAAGATTTCGCTACAAATTTCAGAGCTGTCGATAGAAACTGGGACATTTGTAGTGTTGAGACAAAAAAATACAGCTAACAAGTAACGAGTAACGGCTTTTCCCATCGAAAGTATATAGGAAACAAATAAGATAAGAAAAGGAGTCTACACTGTAAAGATAAGGCTGGCGCGTGCTAAAGTTTTTTATGCGAAATTGATGGAGATATCAAATAAAATTCTCGGTACAGTCTGGCCTCCAAAATAAAATAATAAAAAATGCACCGAGAACTTCAATGAGGACATCATTGGCTGAGGAATCATAATAAACTACAATTTCCTGAGTGGACAGGGAAGTCTAGACATTTCGAGATATTATTCGCAGGATGGAACATTGTGACGTCGCTAGCGCAAGTTCCTGCCATCCTATCTAATGAAGACCACCTTATCACATTATCATTAGGTATTATCCATCCGCCCCTTCCTCATTAGGCAGAAACATGACACTATAATGCGTTGATGAGATGGCAGATACTCTGACATCGTCTCTTCAATTCACACACTCTTTCGCTGGTCAGAAATACTTTGAAAGTGATGAGTCGACTCTTCACTACACTCTCTACCTATGGTTGCTGTTTCGTCAGAGTAACGATACAATACAAATATCCTATTTTGACTCCAGTATCCAATTGCACTTCAGTTGGTGGGTGGGGACGATTTTAGATAGATGGCAACAATCGAATTATGGAGAGCAATTTAGGGCATCTATAATGCGAAAATAGAAATATTTGCGCAAAGTGCAGTATTTGGATGGGTAAAGACGAGGCCCGGCCTCTCACTTCAGCGCTTGGCAACGGTCATTCAAAGGTCTCTTTCGAGGCAACTGCATCCGGGATGGAGAAAGGAAAGGGTTTCGCTAATGGTTATTGCACTACCGGGTGAGATGGCCACTGACGCAACGAATTATGTTTCACATGGTCTTCAAATTCTTGTAGAGCACTACGATTTCGATTTCAGCGTGTCTTATTCGATAAAAAAACAATATTTAAAAAATGCGCACAACCTACTCTTCATTCCTCTTTCTTCATTCCTAGTTATCTCTGGCTGATCAGAGAGTGCGACAGAGCGCGCGAATTGAAGAGACGCAGACAACAAGTACACATCACTATCACTTTCCATTGCATCTTTGATCGTAAGAGGGGCGTGAAAGTATGTAGTCGCTTTTTATGTTACGTCTCGCGTGCTAATTTAGTACAGCAACGCGACAAAAGGGCCTGCGAGAGGAGGGAGGGAAGAAGGGAGAGCCATGAATAGATAACGCCTTCGTTTGCCTAGAGGGAGGGAGAAGTGGACTCAAGAGAAGGGAAGGTGGAAACATAATACGAAAGTAAGTGACCACAACAAAGTAAGTGGAAAAACAATGGAATATTTATTATTGCCAGTTTTCTCGGAAAAGCGAGCATATATTGTTGATAACCATGAGTGCCCTATCAATTTCGCATCAATTTTATATCCCTATTGCACTGAGCGCACTTTCGGAACACGATGGCGTCATTTTGGGTCAATTTTGATTGGGAGAAACATAAAGACGATCAATCACTGGATTATTTACTGATTGTGACGAACTGATCAAATGAATGAGTGAATGATCAGAGAACTGCGACACTACAGTAGAACGGGGTGATTGCAGGAGTTGAAAACTCATTTTACGGCTAATATTATTGATGTATTAGCCCAAAAAATAAGATCCATCCCCACTACGACCTACTTATCGCTACAAAGCAACACATGCTTGAGGGGACTGCTGATGTAAATGGAAGGGGAGAAAGTGGGGTGAATGCTCGCTCGTCCAGCTGATTAGCTGCAACTGACCTATCACTGCTTCTCTCTCTAATCACTCTTATCTCTTCTCTTTTTCTCTCTCGTCGTCTCGTCGCTCTCCTCGATGCGCGTGCTCTCTCGTCCCCTTCACTTTTATGAGATGATGTTTCTTAGTTTGTGCTGCGGATCAGAAGGCGAATTAGAAAGCGATCGGGGCCTATTCTGGGAGCTACGTTGTGTTTTTTTAAATGGGTAGAGCGGATTCATCAAAGCGAATCTGATTCTCGAATCTTTGAATATTTCATGAAATGTACCTGAAAGAATCGGTTCACGGCTTCGTAGGCGGAACGGGTGTGGAATGCACAGCAACTTTGCATTGATTCTGGAATTTAGAAACATTTAAATTAATATTTTTGCAAATATTGTGCCAAACAATGCGATCACGTTCAAGAACGACCAAAAATCGCGAAGAGATTGAACGCGATGGAAGGGATAATCTGTAGGAGGAAATGGGAGGCGGAAGAGGGGGAACAATTCTCCAATTCCATCTGAATGAGCTAGAGATACGCATGGCGTTCACACTGTGAATCATGCATTTGGAATGAGCGTAGTTGAGATTGAAGTCGATTTGATTTTCTAGAAAATGTGCTGTTGATGATGCATTATAGAAGCTTCGCGCTCGACCTGATTTGATTGGCACCCCTACGAATGTGTGTGAATATCAGAAACGATTCATGATGCCAAAAAAAATGTAAGCCCTCCTAACTTGGATACTTATATTTATAACCTTCGGAAGCGCTTGCCCTCACGGACGAATGTGAAGAATGAAATGAGTTTCAGACATCATACAAGCGGTAACGGGATTCTCATTTATGTTTTGTCTTCCGTATATCACGCCTGTCACGAGAGAATCGAGCTAGAATGGATTTTTTTGGGATTTGAGCGAAATTCCTAAAATGAGTTAACATCAGTTTTAGGCACCTCTAGGCATGTCCTAACATTACCCAAAGTCCCATTGTGCAGAATTCATTTTACACCGGGTTGGTATCCTACACCGGGTTGGTATCCTGGATCCCCAACTTTAACCGTTAATATCTCCGTTCTAGTGCATTTTTGCGATAAATTGTTCTAAGATTAACCCCAGCTAATTTTTGATGCTCTTTTGATCTGTCCCGGTTAGAAGTCATGAGAGTGCCGCTGGGCGGTGGTACACTCTATGAGGCATAACTCAAAAATGGCCGATTCGAGAGAGCCCAGTTAAAACTATGTTGTACATCTCGTCAAGATCTTTCGAATGAGTGGCTTACAGAAAATATAAAGTCATGGAGACGTATCGTTCATTCCCTTGAAAGTTTCCCGATCATTTGAAGTCTTTTTTACTCCATCATTCCACACCGACACCGCGCACTTCTGCGAGCGCGGAATGGAATGAACAAATCCTTTTCGATTTTCAGTTGTGTTTCACTATCATTTGTGATGAGTTCAAGCTTTTGCATAGCATTTTATTAAATTAGGATGACATGATTAGTCTAAAGAAAGATCTCATTGTGCATTTCCTTAATGCAATCCCACACGAGGTCTTCCTCATCATCCATTCATCAGCATCCTCATCAGCATTCAATTTTTTCTCTATTGTCTCATGAATATTTTTGCGTAGAACAGATCAGATCTATAGATAACCTTCATGATATCGATAATTGATGACAAAAAAATCTTGCATCATTCGTTGATTTTTTAATACATTAGATTCACATTTCGGTAGTGAGGTCCTACAGTCTTTTTAAAAATAATTGTTATTCAATAAAAGCTGTCGAGTTTGAGATTGATGTTGAGATTGAGATTATGCAAGTAACATACTTTAGAAAAATCACTAGAATGATCGTGAAACACATCCGAAAGTGAAAGTGAACGACTCATTCCATTCCGCGCTCGCAGAAGTGCGCGGTGTCGGTGTGGAATGATGGAGTAAAAAAGACTTCAAATGATCGGGAAACTTTCAAGGGAATGAACGATACGTCTCCATGACTTTATATTTTCTGTAAGCCACTCATTCGAAAGATCTTGACGAGATGTACAACATAGTTTTAACTGGGCTCCCTCGAATCGGCAATTTTTGAGTTATGCCTCATAGAGTGTACCACCGCCCAGCGGCACTCTCATGACTTCTAACCGGGACAGATCAAAAGAGCATCAAAAATTAGCTGGGGTTAATCTTAGAACAATTTATCGCAAAAATGCACTAGAACGGAGATATTAACGGTTAAAGTTGGGGATCCAGGATACCAACCCGGTGTAGGGAGCTCCAAAATGAATTCTGCACAATGGGACTTTGGGTAATGTTAGGACATGCCTAGAGGTGCCTAAAACTGATGTTTACTCATTTCACGAATTTCTCTCCAATCCCACCCCCAGCTCGATTTTCTCGTGACAGGCGTGATATTCTGTATAATATTTCCACCTCGGCAACTATAATAAAAAGATGATAATTCATCTCGGGAGCAGGTGACACGATTAAATATTTGCCTAAAAAGCACGAGTAATCATCAAAATGAGCAAACATTACGAAACTGGGGCTGGCAGCAGACACGAATTAGGCAGAAGGGGGAAGGAGGACTGAAATGTTTTCCCTTGGGAGGAACACTCTCGACGGTCAGAGTGGGCGAGAGATCAGGGGAAATGGAGAGAGTGCCGAGTCAAATCGGGGAAAACAACACCACGAGGAGACGAGAGAACAACAAATGGGACGGACGCGTGTCTTCTGACCCTTCTAATATTCACTTGGAGTGCAGAGAAAACGAGTGAGTAGGCGATCTAGAGAGAGTCAGAGAAGGAGAGAGAACGGAGAAATTGTTGTGGAACGAGAGAGGGAATAATAAACATGTTGATGCGCCCTGTGGCGAAAGAAATCTAATATGATCCGAAGTGATCGTTTGAAGGGAGAAAGAATGAATGAGTGTCCATGGCATTCGATTCAGGGCATATATAGAAACGAGAGCGGAACGAAAATGAAGGCATGGAAACTGCTTGGAAACGGGATTTCTTTACGTGTTTCTCATCAGGAGATCAACACCTACAGTAGATAGGAATAGAATACATACAAATGATAGGAACAAATTGTCGATTTTTGAAAATCATTGAAAGAGCACGAACCGCGGGGCCACTGTGGGGAATACCCAAAGCGCTCCGTTTTCACGGGGGAATGATCAGGACAGTGAGATGGAGAGTGAGATGGTTCAAATGATCAGAGGCCACAAAGCTCCTATGATCAAAATGAAGAAGTTTTGCAGGAAGACACCATGGTAAATGATTTGTTCCGCGACCAGGAAGTTCTGACTCAGTCACGGGAGTCCCTGAATCAGATACCGACTGCACATAGTAAACGTGCGGCGGAAAACTGAGCAGTCTCTGCACGGAGGGATTGTTTTCGCGTGGTTGCAGGGGAAGACTAAGAGATGGTGAGAGGAAGGAGGGATTCGAGAGGAAGAAAGAGGGAAAGAACAATCATGATCTCCCCCGTTTCACACTGTCTTTCTTCCTTCTGACCTCAGAACAGAACATGGAAGAGATGGAGGGTAAAGGGCGAAGAATAGAGTGCGCAATACGGGTCGTCGTCTATTCATTTCACATACTCTCTAACCAGTCGACCGGGCTAGAGAGTAGTTGAAATGAGGAGACGGCGACCCGAATTGCACACTCCAGCGAAAAACAGCAGTGGAGTCAGGGGTGGAAACGAGGGAGCGAAAAAATGAACGGGGGCAGGGCATTTTTCATTCATTCATTTAAACAACTTTATCAGCTGGTTATTGGTGGGATCTCAGCTGGGTTGCCATAAGAGTTCTCCACTGAGTACGGTCGCGTGCGAGTTGAAGAAATTGTGGACCGGCGGCATTGACAAAGTCGTCTCTCCAACGTTTCAGTGGCCTCCCGCGATTTCTTCTTCCTTGCGGAGTCCATTCGAGAATCCTTAGACTCCACCTTTCGTGGGAGAAGTTCGAGAGTCTTTCAGCCCACATCCATTTACGCTTTTCCGCCTCTCGCACAACATCCTTCAGTTTTGTAATACTACGCAGGTGCTCATTCCGAATGTGATCAAGTACAGTAATGCCGAGCATTTTTCGTTCAAGTTTACGCTGGGCAACGGAAAGAATTTGTTTGTCTCGTTTACAAAGATACCATGTTTCGGCTCCGTATAGGAATGCAGGGAGAACTACACCATCGAATAGCCGCTTTTTTAATACCATGGGACATCCTCTTTTCCTAAAGAATTCAGAGTACTTGGAAAAAGCCCAATTTGCGCTTCTTACTCGGCGGTGAATTTCCCCCTTGAATCGATTTGAATCCATTGTGACCTCTTGCCCGAGATAAACCACTTTGTCTTTTACTACTACTGTTTCCCCTGCCACGATGACCGGTCTGCTGTTAGGAATAGTTGAAAGAGCGACAGTTTTTGCTCCGTTGAGACAGAGTCCCACCGCTAGTAGTTCCCGTTCCAGCTCCCGAACCATGGATTGAATTTGGCGCGGGTCGTGTGAAATAAGGACGCAATCATCTGCATAAAGGAGATGTGATAAATATTCTCCATTAATGCAAATTCCCTTTTTTCCCCAGTTGAGTCCCCTGAATACTGTATCTAAGACGGCAACGAATAGACGCGGACTTAGACCATCCCCCTGTCTGACCCCTCTCCCGATGTCTACTTCTACTCCTTTCCCATTGACGACCACAGAGCTTTTACTCTGAACTGTGAGTGATTGGAGGAAACGAATGAAAGTAGAATGAACTCCATCCCGTTCCATGGCAGTAAGGACAGAATCACATAGAACAGAGTCAAAAGCCTTGCTTACGTCGAGAAAGAGTAGGTAGAGGGGGCGTTTGAATTCCCGACAGTTTGCGATGAGAGTGTTTAGGATGAAAATACCGTCTACTGTTGAGTGACCACCACGGAATCCCTGTTGCTCCCTTGCCCGAAGATTGTCGAGTGAACAACCAATCCTATTGTTGATAACGGCGGTAAGGGTTTTTTGGATGACTGGGAGAAGGGAAATGGGGCGGTAGTTCTTAGGAAGTGTTTTGTCCCCGCCCTTGAACAGGAGGATTGTTCTACTGTCCCCAAAACCCTGTGGAATAAAACCTTCGATGAGGATTTTATTGAAGATTGCAGTGAGGTATGGTGATAGTATTTCAGCCCCTGCCTTAAGCATTTCCCCGGATACCCTGTCCTCCCCTGGCGATTTCCCGGATGTGAATCCCCTTAGAACACTCTCCACTTCGTCTCTCCCAATGGGAATGAATTCCTCTTCTGTTTCTCTCACTGTGTAGTTTCGTCCGCCATCCCCTTTGTAGAGTTTGTTGTAGTATTCTCTAAAGACTCCTTCTAGGTCAGCTTGGGTAGTGACTATGCCCTTTCCACCTTGCATTTTGACAATTCTTTCTCTCCCGACACTCTGACTTCCTATCGCTTTACTGTAGTTTTTTCCCTCTTCTACTGCCTTTTCCACCATTCTAGTCATCCGATCTATTGCGTCTTGTTGTAAGCTACCCCGGAGCGCCTTGTTGATGGCTACCCATTGGACCCGATCTCTCCCTTGAACTGTGGCTTTGATCTTTGATCTTTCCGCGAACAGTTGCCTAGTTCTAGGAGAAAACCGAGGGACACTTGGAGCAGGCGTAGAGGAAAGTGTTGCAGCCTGTTGTATTGAGCTAACCAGAGTACTGTAGTCACATCCCACAGGAATCCCCTCTATCGAGCGTACAAGGTTATCTTTGAATTGGTCCCTGACTAGTACCACCTCATTTTTCCCTCCTCCACGATGACCTAGCGGTCTCCCTTCCACGCTGAATGAGGCCCGGACCATTCTATGATCTGAAGTGAAGTCCATCCGATTAACTACATCTACATCAAGAGCAGGGAAGTCCCGTGGATAGAGAATGTAGTCGATACGGGTAGTTGTGGTCCCAGTAGGTGAAACCCAGGTGTGGCAATGGCTTTCCTGCTTTTGAAACATAGTATTACCTATGCGAAGGCGCAAAGTCTCACATAGAGTAATTACCTTTTCCCCTCTATCGTTTCTGTCCCCATATCCGAATTTCCCAATAGCAGTATCCCCTGGGAGCGCTTTCCCAACTCGTGCGTTCAGGTCGCCCATGATCACTCTGTACACTTTTCGAAATTTCCGTTGCCCTGGTACTACTTGACGAAATACGGATTCAAGCTCGCTAAGGAATGCATCGTACTGATCATCGCTATGGTTTGAGCAGGGTGCGTAGCATTGAACTAGACGGAGAAGGACATTATTCGGAAGGCGGCAATCCAAAAGAGCGATGCGGGGCGAAATCGTCAAGAACCTCACCACTTTGGGCTTCATCCTCCGACTGACGAAGAACCCGCAGCCAGCAGATCGATTCCCGAAGCGTCCCGTGTGGTAGAGTGTGCCAGATGAGCTCGTCAGATCAATTGCTCCTTCCTCCTTTCTTCTCACTTCGCATAGTCCGATTACGTCAGCCTTTATCTTCATGACAGCTTGATCGAATAGCGTCAATCTCCCGTCCGTAGCGAGGGAGAGGACGTTCATGGTTGCCAAGAAGAACGGTAGAACCATGGTTGGCCGTACGCCCACGGATGGCCAATTCCGTGTTGGGCGGAGACGGAGAGATCGGCGAACCAACCGGTCGGAATGGGGCGACTAACTCAGAAGTCGCGGCAGAATGCGATTATACGTGTGAAAGAATGAACATTGAGGTCGTGCGTCATGGAGGGAAATTCCCGCGCCGGTCGCAACACGCGACGTTTTTCCCCATTTCCTCTGATTGTGAGCATGGGAACAGACTCGTGAAAGTGATGTGTCGTCTACAGTGCACAGTATGGCGACCGTAGAACCGTAGATTGTCCAAAACAGCGCCAAACGACTTGAGGCGAAGGTAGAAGGCTCATCCCGTATAAGTATTCGGGAGCCCACTACTAGGCGAGAGAGTAGAGACAAATGCGCCAAGCTGGGATTTAACCTTTTTCCCTTGGCTGCCCTGTTCCCGAGCTCGTAATGGGGAAGTTCATGGGGGTGATTAGGCGGACTTGCTCGAGTTGGGCTATCAGTGGGGATCCTCAGCTGGAATGATCTTTTCGGTCAGAAAAGGTGAAAGATGTCAGAACAGTGGAAAAGTCCAATGGATACACACACACACTCTCTCACAACTCCCTTACAAAGAGGAATGGTCTGACTCTCTCAATTTCGCATGCTCTCTCGCTTCTCTGATCGAGGAGAGATCATGGTTAGATGAGAGAGTCAGACGATTGGTTCTTAAAAAGGTTGAGCCATTCCAACTCGCGCAGGTCAGGAATACGCACTCATATCAATCCGCAACTATTTGTCCAATTCCCGCTACGATCTTCATCAATTACCACGCTGTTTCTCTCAGTTGATCGTGTTGTGACGCAATGTTCTCGCGCACCTTTGAAGAAACGAAGAAGAACTGTGGAACTGTCAAAAGAGAAAAGTTTGAGATCAAATATAGAAGAGATCAGCGCGTTTGGCTGTTGATTACCGCCGCAATCTCTGAATTTCCCCTATACCTGTTCAACTATGTTTCACTCATCATTCTAAACAACGGAACTCTAGATAGCAATAATTTCGAAGACTGTTGAGATTGGGCAAGAACGAATGAGGAGCCAAGCCAACTCAATACTCCTCTTTCATTCACTGACAGGGCAGATTTGACAGATTCTTTCATTATTCATCCCTTTGTTGTGCGAGTGAAGAGTGGATCTTTCCATCTGCCGTGATCCTTATTGAATTGAAAGCGCCTTCTCACGTGGGGGAAATTCACTTATCGCACAAGTCTTACAATTAATTGGCAAAGGGAAGGAAATGGATAAAGTACGATCATGATAAAGAGTATCTAAAAGTCGCATGGCACTTGCTTGCTCTATTCGTATTGACGCCATCTCGCAATTTTCAAGGAACTCTACGCACATACTATCATATCTAACTACGATATCGTGCTGATAACTTCCCAGAAATTGGCTATTATCTCACGCTTAGAGGCTACAAATCTCTAATCTTCTTCCCCCAGACTTTGGTACAAAAAGCCCGTGTGAAACTGAAAATTCACGCTACAAATGCGATCTTTATTCTATACATTTGCTTCGGTACTATTTGAAAAGCGAGAAAACCTTAGCGCGTAACAATTCAAAGGTGTAAAATGGGAAGAGGGCAATGGAGGAAACAGAGAACGCTCTCTGAAGAAAGTGAGAAGAAGGAAGAAAACAATTGAACAATTGGATAGAGAAAGGTTCCCCCAATCAAGGAAATGCGAGTGAAGCCCAAGAGAAACAAAGTTTTCGTACACGAAATGATTCGAATGGCCAGACAGTCTCGAAAAGTCTGAAACCAGTCTATGACTTACTTTTATGGGTGGCGAAACTCGATCAGAACTAATGGAATGAGAGAGGGAAACCAATTGGCAATCGAATGGGTGATAAGTGTCATTGTTCCAAGCGCGGAGAATAAAACCTCTCTGCCTCTCGGGAATTAGGAAAGGGAGTGGGAAATGAATGGCTCGGGGCATTCCGCATGACAGTGGTACAAGGTTACGGAGGGTTTGAACAGAGAGAAATTGTCTGAATTTCTCCGTTTCGCGTGCTCTCTCGCTCTCTCATACCGTATTGAGTGGGCTTGATCACAGAGCTCGAACATCCGTGTGCGTGAACGACATTTTGCTATTTTGCGGTTGATCGTGAATTTCTCACCCCGGATGTCCTTGCAAACACACGCAAAGAGTGGGTACATAGGCGACCATTTGCACACTCCTCGGAAATTGGCTGTGAAAGGGCGATGGACAGACACGCAATGGAAGTGCAAAGTGATGTAGAATTCATTGGTGACCAAGGGTAAGAATTCCTATCTCCACAAAATCGATGTCAAAGATCAAAATAATAAAAGAAAGATTGACATTTGCATTTGATTGACAGCACCATAAAAAGCAAGCAGAATGAGGATAGGCAGCTGCTAATCGAGAGAAGAGGGGCTAGAGGGATGCACAATAGAGTCGTCGTATCTTCATTTCACATACTCTCTCGTCACCCTGCCAGTCTAGAGAGTACGTGAAATGAAGAGACGGCGACCCGTATTGATCACGCACAGTCCTTGATCGTTCAACCGCCGGCGATGCGAATGGCAAGGTTAGCGAGTGGATTACAATTAGATGGGATTGGGGGTGGAACCAAGAGTGACTCTCTTCTTCTCGCTATGCTATATCTTTATCCAGAGAAAGCACATCATGAACTTCACACAACCTTATCCCTTTCCCCTTTCCAAAAACACACAACAGCATCGTTCGCGATCTAATCTCACTGCAGAGTCTCGACATGGGGCAAAAATTACTGACATGTGAGCAGAGAAATACGGATATCGTTTCTTCATCGCACGAGATGTGTCAAAGATCAAAGTGTAAAAAGAGGATGTGAACTCTAGTGATGAGAACGAATAGTGAAAGTCCGCGCGGATGGTGTCATTTCGCTTTCACCCATCCGCCAATTGTATCTACTGATTGCCATGTCACTTCTCCCCTCACTTCCTCTCCCTCTACCGGTTACCAGTTCTGCTTTCCCCTTCCGTGTCCCTGCAGCCGGACAATCGCCCCATCCGGAGTATGGCATCCGGATTTTAGCCCCCGGTCGCATCATAAACAAGCCAATTACGAAGTGATTGTAGTAGCTTCATTACTCGAGGAACACAGTTCGCTTAGAATGCATTGCATGTAGGAGATAAACTCATTTTCAATTTCACCTATCTTCAATTATGTTTCATACATAATCCTAAAGATGAAATATCGTTAAAAACACTGTTTGTTCGATCCTCGTTTCAAAAAAAATATCTTCAACTTCTTTGGCTGCTTCGAAAGAATATCCAGACATTCCATCCCTTCACCTCATTGACAGTAGCTTCATGTAGTGTAGACACGTTCATCACTAAGAAAGTTTCCTGCTTTCTTCTACTTCCACCACCATTCTCCTCAATGATCTTGACCGAATTCTTCCATTATGTTCTTCAACTCACGGAATATGCATTTCTGGTCTAGAAATTCAAGGTTCTACACATAAAAGCCTTTTCTGAAAAAAGCCTATCAACCAATTTGTCAAACCCAACCTGCGAAACTTCAGCTATCATATCAAATCACTAAGCACAATATTGAAAATTTTGGATTAAAATATCTTGAAAAGTCAATGAAATATTCATTACGGTAGAGCCATAATTGGAGCCGGTATAAAGCAAATTGGAAGGAAAATACAGAAACTACAGTACCAGTCGAGTATTTCTCAATCGTTGACTAACTTTACAGTCGCGCTCGCAAAAAATGTATTCATTGTTTTTACTGTGTTTTGTTGACCATATCGTACTGATTGTATTGCAGAATGGAGGAACCTGACGTGGACCATGAAGTTATCGATGAGAGGATGTTAGAAGGTTGGCTATTTTGATACCCATGATTTATTTCGTAATAGTTAGTTCTTCTTACACGTCAGTTGAGCTAAACTCGCTCTTGTTTTATTTATTATTGATAAATTTTATAAATTTCAGGTGTGAGCAACGAGGTTGTGTTGTTCATCGTGTCGTTGGGCGTGTTGCTTGTCTCCACGGTCGTCTTCTTCTACTATCGACACAAGTTAGTTTGTTTTCGCCTCCGAACAGTCTCAGTCGCCAAGGAAACGGCTATATTTCCTATGGGAAAGCCATTATTGAGTCGCTTATCGTCGTATGAACCTCTTCCGTCTCAGGTCCCGTCCCGTTCCCGCCATTCATCCGTCCCTCGAGAACGAAATACGCGAGTTTCGTGAGGTGTACGAGCGTGTGAACGCCCCTCTCCCGGATGAGGACGGAGTCAGAGTACGTTTTTTCCCAATATTCTTCCAGTAAAAATACTTCCCTGATGAAACAAACTGATGCTTACTTGAAATAGCTGGGTGTTCTACTTTCGATACGAGTTGGCCATCAATTCAAAACTATCAAACTGTGAAATAAAATTATTCAACGCTGTCAAAGCTGTTTAAAACCCTTCCTCGCAGCGTCTAATCGATGGTCGTTCTCGCTCCGACGGCTCCTGTCCCATCTGCTACGATTCCGCAAGGAACGCCGTGCTCACCGACTGCGGACACTCATTCTGCTGTTAGTTTGCTCTTCTTTGTTTTCCTGAGTTTACGTTTCTTGTCGTCAAACCTAGCGCTGTTGTACGACTGTGACATCTCTTGACTGATACACATTTACCTTAAGCTCATGATTGTTGGGCAATATCAAATATAGGATGTTTATTCAGCTGAAAAATGCTAAACGTGTCATTACAGCTTGCATGTATAATTGTGTATTTTGCCCGATGCTGCAATACACGGGTAGATCAATAATATTTCCCCTTTCAGGTAGCTGTGTGATTGGCTACTGGCAGCATTCGGCCTCTCCCATCGCCCCTGTCAACTGTGCAGTATGCAGGGCACCGGTATTTGTTTTTTGGATACTTGCTCAAGTTTTCGATGATGGGTTGTAAACACGTAGTATAGAGCTCATTTCTACATCGGATACGGTTTCGGTCCTTCTTCCTGTCTCTAAGTTTGAATTACAGTTGCAACATGGATTTTATATCGAGATCTTTGTGATTATTTTCTAAATATCAAATATCAGGTAACAATGCTGCTGCCGATTTCGTGGCCGGCACGAGAGACGATCGAGGATGAACAAGGTACTTTTATATTTAATTATTATTTCAATTATAAACGTTAATCATATCTAGAAAATACCAATGCAATTTTATATTCTAATGTTCAAGAATGGGTCATTGTTGATTATTAAACAGGGAACGGTGTAAGTACTGTAGAGACAGTAGAGAGTTCTCGTGGATACGGCAGCCTTAATCAATAAATGGATGCTCAGCGGCCGATGCTCTGCATGAGGCGAACATGCACGTTGATGACTACAATCGACGCTTCTCCGGGGAGAGAGAGGTACGGTAGGAGATTGAGGGATCGAGTTAATGAAATGTTATGCGTTCACCATTATTTAGTGCCATAAAATTCAATCTATTGTAGGAAATTTAAGAAGCAGGTAGAGTAATTCACGCTCGAATTCGTTAAACTACCTCATTCCTCTTGAAAAACTCCTCCTCTTAGTTTTTTTATATTGATTCTTATTTCAGTGGTATTCGGTGATCACGGACATTCCCGTGCTCATTCCCTATCTGCTCAACAACTTCACTGCGAATGGAGCATTTATTGGAATGTTCAGGATAAGGTCAGTTCGCATTATCAAAATGATAAGGGGACTTTCTGTTGAAAATATTTCAAAAACAATAGGCGTGAAATGTATGAATCAATGAAGAAATGTCGAGGTAGTCATAGCCTTCGTGAATAGAATCCTTGTTTCGTCGGGGAGTTACAATAGGAAGTGTTGGATAGATTTCGAAACGAAATTTCTTCTCATTGCTTACAAGCGGAGGAAGGTTTCTATGATATCGCTGTGAAACCTAAAAGGGGAAAGTTAGATTCGTGTTAGAAAATTTGAAAAAAATCCTTGTAGAGAGAAACATCCGCCGAAATAGCGAGTGTATAATTTGTATCATCCAAATAACATGCTCAAACACTATTTCTTTGAGAGCCTACATCACGATCGTGTGTATCATCATGTACGTGCTGTGCCCGCTCGATCTCGTGTCGGAGAACATCTACGGCGTCCTCGGTGAGTGATGGAGCACGGTAGGAGGTAGGGGTCAGGGCGGTGAAAACGGATCGCGGATATCCGCGCTTGTTTACCAGTTCTGCGGATAACCCGCGGGAGACTCATTTACAGCCTCACTCTCGGCGGATGACCCGCTTTATTACCCTCTGGCCGCGGATGAGCCGTTTTCTGCGGGTCGAAAGCGGGTCGAGAGGGTTTACTCAGCAGATAATGGTCGAAATCGGCCAATATTTACTTCGTAGATCTCGGGCTTGAAAGGGCTATCAGTCAACTATTCATTTGGATGGATAGGGAGAAGTATAAATTTGGGTTAGATATTATCGGAAAGAGAGGGTGAAGAGGATGCGCAATAAAGAGCAAAACGTTGTATTGATGAATATTACCTCATATGAATATGTCCTGGATTGCTCTTAACGAGCTGAATGCATCGGTGGTTCATTTGCTTCATTTGACCCACTGGTTCTTGAGAAAACCCCTTCGACCCGCGCTCGACCCGCGCTTAACGGTTCATCCGCAGGACAGGGGGCAATAAAACGAGAGGGAGCAGATATCCGCGCAACCCGCTTTCGACCCGCTGGCTGAGGTAAACAACAAGACCCGCGATCCGTTTTCGCCGCCATAGTAGGGGTACGGTATTTCGAGAATATTGAAATGAGAGGGAATAATTGAAAATTAAATGTAGTACGGAATGACAATGAGCACTGCAGTCAGAAACATTTCACTTTCGCTCAGAATGAAAGTGTAAAGGCATTCGAAGTTTGTAAGTGTTAACAACAATCAAAAATCGGGGGTTCGGAGTGAATTATGTTGAATTTCCCGGGTTTCGCTTCAAGTATCGGGGTTTTTAGGTTTCAAAGGTAGGGCAAATCGGGGGAGCAGTCGTAGATCCGATCCAGTGATCATCACTCTACAATATGTAACATTTAATTTGTGAGGTTTCCTCGATGACGCGTTCATGGCCCTCGTTGCTCTCGTGTACATCTGTGTCGCCCTTCGTACGTATATGCAGAGACGAGGAGAGGTACCCCTCGAAGATTGATTCATTACGGTAGTATTAGGTTACGGTAGAAACGACCCCCCTCCCTTTCCGAGTATTGATCCACTGATATACTGAAGAAGACCGGTATTGCACGCCTCTCTCTTCCCTGTGATATAACTACTTACCTCCCTCTTACGCATTGTATTGAAAAAGTTTGTATTCCTTGTACATATGATGGAAATATTATTGTGATTACGCTAGCCGATGTGAATATCGATAAATTTGTATGTATCTGTAGAATGCGACAGATCAAAGATCACTTCTTGTTAGTATGACAGACTTTATCGTTTTCTTCAAATCGTCGGTCTAAAACAGGCAAAATATGGAATAAACAGGAATGAAAGTGTAGTGCTGCATAATTGGTTTTGGTGGGACTGCTGCGAAATCTGAGAGATCGTATGAAAGAACATTGAGATCATCAAGAATCACGGGGATTTGGAGAGATCAAAGATCAAGTCGGACAACAGGGATTGGAGATCAGAGACTAGAGTTCAAAGATCAAAGATCACATGAGAGTGCATTTCTTCTTCTTTGCATTCTTTCCCTCTCCGTCGTCCATTGTCAACTGCAGTTGCCGCTTTTTCTCCATCGCGAGCAGTTTCTGTAATGTATTTAATTAATTCATTGATTAGTTCGCTACGTAGAAATTGCACGCATTTCAACGTAATTGGCCAATCTCTGATTCGATTTCGTTGTCGTCCTTCTTGTTTTCCCCTCATTGCCCTAATGGATGATTCATCTCATTAGGATCCTAATGGATGGGATGAGTAATATCGTCTAGACCTGGGATGTGCAACAATTTCTTTGATCTTTCTTTTCGTAATGGTTTCTCGCCTGTCAGAGAAATCGAGAGGACATTGGGAAATTAGAGGTCAAATCAAATTTGTCGCACCCCAGATCACACACAAACCTGGAATAGTTCCTGGACATTATCGTTGTTTTTTGCGGACGTTTCGATGAATCCACACTTCCATTCCTTTGATGCTTTCTCGCCGAAGGATGTGGGGATCTGACGCTTCTGAAATGCATAATAATTATTGATATTCTTAAATTAGGATAGATACGTTATCGGCCCATTCAATCTGGCTAATGGCATACTATCCTAACTTTCACACAGTGGATGTTACTTCTTTACTCGGTGACCTTTTTTTTAAATATAATATCTAACCGATGGTGGTTCGTCGTTCTTGTTGCCTACGAGCATCACGGGAACGTCGTCGATGCCCGAACCCTGCAGTTGTTGTTGTTTTTGTAAATCGAAAAAAAAACAATAGCATCACTAACAATAACAATAGCAAACCTTGACTTCGTGTATCATCTTAACGATCGGAATGAGTTCCTCGAAGGATGCACGGCTAAATTGAAAAATGAGAAATTGATTGGAATGAGTTTGACGATGAGATCTTCTACGGGTCTCGCAGTAATATATGCGAGTGTCCCTCGATCACATACAAAAATTGTATCAATTGTACTGTGGTACCCAAAAAAACGCATGAATAGGGCGTATGAGAGGCAAGATTTGGTAATTTCTTCACTGTGTTTTGCCTTCACTAGCACTCGCAGCAGACAATGAATACGCGATACGCATTCCAGAGTGCATTCAAATCCCGTTACAAATTACACTGTTTCCTACCCCTATCTCCTGCCATTACTGCCAGATTTCGATTCTCATATCAAGCACAAATATCACTTTTCGAATGTGTTGCAGCCTCAGAATAACAGAATCAGGAGAACAAAACGCTGTAATTCCGAGACGATTACCTGGTGACGGCATACACCAGTACGAATGCGTGGCCTTTCGACACGGACAGTCGCTGCATCGCGGGAAACTGAAATAATGGGAATCATCACTGCAGCCACATGACCTCCTATTGTGTCGCTTATCTTGACAAAATCAGCTCTGACCAAGAATGCGAAGCAAAGAATGGAATTCATGGAAACGACAGTAGCCTTTTCACTAACACAGTCAAGATGAAGAAATCGTTTCTACATCCTTCGTACTTATCAGTCAGAGTGTCAATAAATGAAGCGAAGAAACGAATTCGTCATTCGGGCAGTCACAGTTAGTATGATTTCATTGAACCCTCTCTGTTGATTATACGCTGTTTCAAGCTCAATGTCAGTTAGTTGAGCGGATATTCATGGCAAGAATTGATCCCCTAACTGCCCTTAGAAATCTCAAAAAAATCAGTTCTTGAACGGTGACGATTCGTGAAGAATGGCGTGACAGCGTATTCTAGAGGATAGAGGAGATGTATGGAAGTCAGGCTAAAAAAATGCCAGTCTCGTATTTAACTCATGAGGGATGTCAGGATGAATAATTCGCCTCTTCCTTCGACGTTCACTCTCATCGATACTAGTATCTACATCTCTAATCTATTCACCTGATGACTTCCCGTCGTGTCCGTGATCTGCAGTGTGCACACCGACTTCTGATTGCAGCTGATCACCTGACATTTAATTATTTTAACTATTTTTAAAATCATTAAATTTGTTTTGTATTGCAGTCTGCTCGTGCGAAGAATCGCCTGTCTCATTGCATACGAGAAGATGACTGATCTGTGAAACACATTCGAAGATCAACTTGCTTTCTCATTTCTCGAAACTAGAAATTAAATCGAGATAATTTACAATATGTCTCGCGAGGATTGTAAGTTCGCTGCAGAATATAAGCAGCGTCATCTTAGCTGTTGCGTTTAAAAAGTAATATTATCAATGCACCCAATTTGTCCTTTCTGCAGCTTGTATCCCCATCACTTCCGTTTCATTCACAGGTGTTTCAACATTGCAAATCACCTGTTCGACTCTCTCATAACTGCTAAAAGAGATGAATCCTAATACTCTACATTCTCTTACAGGTTAGGCAGTACGAGGAAGCATGAGAATTCAAAAAAAGCCATAAGATATCTTGCTGATCATACGGAGCGAGAGAGCATGGGAAACGAAGAGAGTGTCTCTCACCTGTCTGTAAGTGTCCTCTATCGTGGGCACGTAATTGTCGGAGAAGGTCCCCTTCACGAATCTCTGCGTCAGCGACGACTTCCCCACACCACCTGCAAGGGCGACGTTTACTAGATGGAAATGGTCGAACTGCACCATCAATACCCACCACCATATTTACAATATTGTTTTCCAGATGAGCCTTTCTCGATTTTTTCGTATGAATTTTTTAAATTAAATTTTTTTGGCAGATGCACAATTATGCAGACAACTCAATGAAGACTATCGAGACTACCGTGATGTCTGAGCTGATGCATCCATAATATTTGCAGCAAATATCAGATAATCTATTTTCTCTCCGAATCTATTCGTAGGTCTTCCCCTTTCCGTCTCACTGCTGCTCCTCTCTTGTTTCACGTGTCATCGCCATGAGAAGAGCTTAATCGAACTCTCTCACTTCGCTGCGCTCTCTCGCATCTCTGACCGGCGAGAGACAATGTGGAATAGAGAGACGAGAACATTGTCCAGAGTTCAAATATTCAAACGGGCTCCCGGCTTCAGATTCAATTTCGCGCCGAGACTCGGATTGTATTGCCCCGACTTTTCTCGCCAATCTAAAGGGGGAGGGGGTAGATAAGTGTGGATTGCTATCGCGATGAAACCTAAGATGGAGGTGATTCACTGGTTGATATTTTGGATATTTTCTGATGCTGCACTAATAAGGCTTCAGTGATGCTATTTTTGATATGATTTTCTTTTCACTGTACTTGGCTAATATCATACAAGTACTACGAGGGGGAAATGCCATAGTGATATGATTACAGGGAATCATGGGGATGGGAAAACATCACGCTATGCATTCGAAAGTTCATCGCCGTCTTGGAGTGCATTTCATCAGCCTTCACACAATGCTGATCGATGCGGAAAAAAAAAATCATCAACAATGATTTCGTTCGTAGAAAAAATTGTCCGAAAATAAGTGCGGATACGTCTCGTATTTTCCTTTTTCGCCCAACTCAACGGCTGGTTTCACACAATTGTCTAACGGGGAGCCAATTTAATGGAACATTGGGCGACAAATGAGAGAGTGGATTGATCCCTAAGAATCTCTAAGCACCACCATTCTGAGCTTTGCCGTGTAAATTGAAGCGATTGAAATGTGATCGGTAATACTCCTCACCAGCTCCGAACACAGCCACTCTGTATTGATTTTCTCGAGAAACGAAGTCGATAGCATGCGTATTTAACAGTTCATTAGACCAGTCATAAAGTCCCGCTCCAAGTCGCATAAAAAGACTTTGTGAACAGCTCCGATCATCGTACCTTTCTAGTCGGCATTTTCACCAGACAATAAGTTCACTAGACCACTACGGATCTCTTATGCGAGCCCTTAATATTCAAGAGGAGCGAGGGATATGCGATAGAGATGTGTATTCCTCACCAGCTCCGAACACAGCGACTCTGTAGTCGGATCCATCGCTGCCCGCAGCTGAGGAGCCACCGCGCCCGCTCTGAGAAGGAAAGACACGTCTATTAAGATATAAGATCTGAGGCTCTGCGCTCTGAGATAAAAGATGCATGTAAAGGTACTTCCTATCCTCGAGACAGGCCCAATGGGCTATTTTCAAAGAAGACCCGCTCTAATTGTAAGAAGGACTGTATTACCGGAGCAGCTATTATCATTCTGATTTGGCACTCAAGGAATGTATTTTTCGAGACAGAAAGTCGAAGGTATTAACGCGTCTTCGATTTGAAGATACTGTGAAACTCAACGAGTTTCAAATTTTCAAATTTTCGAAAAAAAGGAAAAAATCTCACGGCGCCTCCGGCACTATCGTCCCCAATGACGCCGAGTGGATAGAGAGATGAACCTGATTATTATTATCTTAATCATTTTCGAAAATAGGCAAAATCACGAATATCAGGAGTTATCTAAAATGGGTTGCGTAAGCGCGCGTAAGCGGTCAAAGAGCACTTCTACACACAACACAATCGAACAATGGGCACATGCTAACTCTCTGAGTGAGCGGGGCTTGGAGAGAGAAGCGGGCCGATTGTGTAGTAGCCACGCTGCTCCCTCCCAACTATGGGCCTCTCCGGAAGCTTAGTGTGTGTGGTTGTGTGTGCTCCGCTGCTACGTCTACAAATCGTCGTCTGCTTAATTTTCGGCAAGCTGGCTGACAAAAACCCCGCGCGGGACGAAAACAACTGCGGCAAGGCGTTTTCAGAAGGCCGTAAAGGAGGAGGAGGAGGGGAGGTGACTGTGAGAAAACTCTCATTTCGAGATGAATTCAAGCGGATGAAAAACGGCGGGAGGAGGAAGATGAGACGAAATATATTCGAAGATAGAAAGACATCTTACTCGCGAATGAGCGCTGGCTCATGAAATATGTACATGGGAATAGTCTCGAAATGAGTGAGAGAGGGGAGAGGTCGGGGAAAGGAGTAGAGGGAGGGAGGAGGAGGGGAGTTGGAAGACGGGGGCGGACTAACTCTATTTTCATCTGACTGTGGAGGGAACACGGAAAAGCGGGAGGCTTCCGCGCTAATTTTGCTACTTTTCCAGCGAAAACGAAGGCAATTCGGCGTTATTATCGGGCGGTTTTCGCCGTGTGATTGGATGAGATTTACATCGGGGGATCTACGGTAGCTCACTCACATGAGAAGCGTAGAGTCCATTACGCATATACTGGAAAGAGCATGGGATACCATTACTCTACTATAGTGCTACTGATTCTCGCAATCCCTCCCCTTCGACGTATCTAAGATAAATAGTACGAAATCCTGTGGCTTTCCGTGCACTTTAAGGGGCTTCCTGAGCTGATTTCGTTGCTAATCCAATCGGAGGGACGCGCCCCTAGGCAATATTTGATCTCATATAATTACGGATTTGGAGGGAAATAGGGAGCAGCAATTCAGGGCACATCGCAACACACTGCAGAGACGTGCCAATTTTCGGCTTCATATTTCTCGCACCGCCTATTTCGGGGCAAAAAGAGGTCGGATCAAAGGCGCTGACAAATAGACAGAATTTTATCTAGGAACAGAGCCGTCGCTCGAACGATGGCTCCCGTTTCCCGGCTGTGGACAGACATTTTCTTCTCCGGCTCCTTCTAATTTCCCCTCTCTTGCCAACTCCCGAGGGGGGGGGGGCGAGTTCAAACATGCAAAAAAGGATAAGTTCGCTTTCTAGCTAACGTCCAGTGCACTTTTTTGTTCACGCAGCAAGACAGGAAAGAGTTAGTGGAATTAGAATGCAGTTCCAGCTAAGCGAAGTGACTGATTACGATGCGATGGACTTCAGAGATCGAGCAAAAGACAAACGAAGGCTTCTAGAAGAAAAGAGAGACTTGCCGCTAATAAACAGGCTAGATATGTCGTCTACTTTTTTCGTTGCTTGCTTGCTTCGTTTTTTCCTCCCTCCCTCTCTTCTCACCCTCCTCCCTTCACTACTCCATCGATTCCCTCCTCGCTAGCGACAACGGGAGAAAGACGAGAAGAGAAGAAGAAGGAGGAGAAATATGGGAAGGAGTAGAGAGGGAGATGTCTATGCATGAGCAAAGACAATGGGTTAGAGAGGGAGGGGGAAGTGGGGCTTGGAAAGGAGAAGAGAAGGAGGAGAAGATGGAACCACGTGATAGAAGCCCGCTTCATGGAACCGAATACCGAGATTGATGTGGAAGAATGTAGTTTGGATGATTTACTACAATAGAGGCGTGATGGGATGAGGAGGAGGTTCACGGAATAACGAAGATCTCATTCAAGACAAAAAAATGAGTACTAATGCAATACAGCGAATATTTTGATAGAACCATTGACAATGAAATGATCAAGTGAGCATTGTTCAAATATTCATCGTAGTATTAGGTGGAGTTGTACAATATTTCTGCCGTTCTAAGCCATTCTGATTGCCAGAGGCCCCACGAAGCGTAGTCGTCGCTGTAAAATTGCTTTACGTGGAAGCTCCTTCACCTTCTGCCCTTCCCCTTCAGTCGAACCCACTCTGCCGTTTCCCATGGCTATTAGCACTCCAAGCACAGAGGCCAAAATAGGAGGAGTAAGGGGACAGGCCTGCCCTCCAATCACGATTGGCAGGACCCGCCACGGGGCATCCTTCCTGATCCTACTCATCTACTCTCGCCGTCTCTCCATTCTGAGTGCTCTCTCGTGCTGCCTGATCAGTGTGGGATCATGTGGAGTGGAGAGTCTGATGGACCTGGGGACATGGCATAAGTGTGACAAGTAGATGACGGGTGTTGAGTGGATCAGTCTGATCCGATTGTGATTATAGACAAGGTGTGAAGATCTCTTCACTATTCTGCATGCACCTTATTGTTCATTCGTTTCCGGTCAAATAATCGAATGCCATGCTCCTATACTCCTTTATATTGTGTATTGATTAATAAAATCTTCACATTGGCAGAATGACATTTATCAAGAAGTTCTTCCGCAAAAAGTACGATGAGGTCGACTCAACAGGGAACAATGCCATGATGCATTCCAAGGTGAGTTTCAGCAATCCCTAATAATTTTTCTCCCCTTCTCCCTCTTGTTCAATTCCTCATACGGGTTAAAAATAATAATTTGAATAGTTTCTAAGCTTTCCTAGCTATTTCAGGGGCTTCCACACAAGCAAAAATAAGAGCTGTCTTCGATTCATTCCTTTACTTCTTTCAGTACTACTCGAACACGACCTTCCCGCACGTGGATTCGTATCAGATTCTGATGTCCTGCGATCCGACCATCGTTGATGAAGTGGAATTCATGGAGAAGAAGAAGATGAACAAGAAGCGAGGAATGTTCTCGAAGATCGTCAGGGTGCTGTCGAGAAAGAAGAAGAGTACTGATGCAGTGAAGATGGAAGTCGTTGAGAAGATTGTCTTGACAGATAAAGAAGAGGTCAGACTTCAGTAGATCTGCTAAGACATGGAATTGGCAAAGAGCCTTTCGTGTAAAAGTCTACATCTTTTCCTACTAGAGGTGAACAACAATATTTCCAGTCTGCCTCTCCTATCGCTCCTTCTGACGCTCTTGCCGATATGCAAAGACAATTCGACGAATTCAAGAAGCAAATGGCTGATGAGCGACATCGATTCTTGTACGTTTCCTAGATCTTATCTGGATTACTGTAGACTCAGTTCTCGATCCACCAGTACCTTATCCTTCATTATTGATTTTTCCTTTAGGGAATACCAATCCCTTCTGGAGGATCGACTGCATCGATTGGGTAGGCGATTGACGAATCGGGATGCTGAGCTGCACGAGCGAATTGATGATGTGGAGGAGAGGAGTAGTCATCGACGAGAGAAGTTGGGGTGAGGATCAGCTGCTTTTTGAAAGAACATTCCCTAAAACTTACTTACAATTAGTCCAGCTGAGTACAGTCTTAAAAATCATTTACCGATCACCTTGTACCGTAAGATAATCAATAATCTATTTCCAGATCGATCGATGTTGTCATGATCAGCGCTAGGAAGTACGAGAGGATGGTCGCAGAGTATGAGGAGCTCAAGAAATTCGATGTACGATTTTCTAAACTGATCTGCACTGCTATTTCACAATTTCAAAAAATGGACCTTTTTGTATAGGAAAGTTCGGCGGATCGAAGACTAACAAGGCATATTCCTTATGATTTCTTTCTCATTTCCAGCGACTCCTTCGTTCGTCTCCACTTCGCAGCACTCCCCGAAGTCGATCGAATCGAAAACCCTATCGTCTTCCTAATTGTTCCCGTTCTTTTCGAATTGATTGATTATTTTTCATGATAAATATAATTGATAAATCTATTGAACAGGCGTAATGACAAAAATTGATGCATATTGTATAACTATGCCTTCTGGCCGCCTCTTCTCACCTCATAACCCCACTGTCTATTCTCAATCCTTCTCCCTCCTTTGATCCCTCCAATCTCGAGTCCCTCCGCAGGGTATCTTCCTTTGCCTAATCTCCGCCATCCCGAGTACTAATCTCACTCTCTCCCTTTCTCCACACTCTCGCCCTCGCCAGAAGTGGTAGGGACAGGGAGAAAGATAGGTCATGTCCACCCGTTTTCGCGCCCACTATGACACAGTGTCAGAGTGAGTCTCTCAGAGTCCCATTAGCATTCGGCCATTTGTCACCCGGCGCTGTTTGAGGGGGGACGCGACACGTTCGCTTCCCTTACCTGATCATGCGTCTATTTCGCATTTAGCTCGTTTTCTGATCCATTCAATTCAAACGATATGAATTTTAAAGAGTCCGATACTTTTTTTCAGGATGCCCCTCTTTAACTTCTTCAGTAAAAAGAAAGACAAAACCACGCCGACAAACGATCTTTCCTCCTCACTCGAGGTTTGTGCTTTTATTTTGGCTTTTCAGCCTTGAAATTTATATACAAGATCAGTGATTATACTGCCCAACAACTGTTTTATGCAAATAATTGTCCAATTTCATAGAATTTATGAGAAATCATAGAATTCATAGAATTTATATTGGTGAGTTTGAGTGAATGAATTAAAGGATGCCCTGCCCCGCCACCACTCATCCTCCTCAGCCGGTCGAAAGCCGTACGGTGCAGATAATCTTCCTCCTTGCTACAAATCGACCAAGGAACGACAGCATCGGAAGGGGCCCAAGTCGTGCCCCATTGATGTTAGTGACCAGGATTTCACATTTTTTCGCACAAATTTTGCAAAGCGAGATTGGATTAGGTTTCTTCGGTGCCATAAAATTACCTGCTTTCATTGTGACTAATTATCTCCACTGTTCGTAGTAAAAAATAAAATACGAGTAGCTCATTTTTATCGTCGATAATACCGCTAGATTCAGAGATTATTCATTGCAGGTCGGTTCTCCGATCACCTCCCGTCGTCCGCCCTCCATTCCCATTCCTCGTCATTACGTCTCACAATCTGATTCCGATGATGAGCAGGAAGTAAGGATGACTGCGTTGGAGAGGGTGAGTGAGGTGGTTACGGTAGGGGTTACGGTATCAGTCGAAACCCCGGAAACATATTATATTTGCGCGAATCCGTGTCGGGGGTGTAACACAATGCACCTTGATTGGAATAAAGGAGTTAACTTTGATTTGATTTCGGTATCAGTCAATAAATGCTTCAGATCCGCGAGAAACTGCGCAAAACCGAGGAGGAAAAATTGAATATCTTCAGAAAGTACGAGGAACTGAAATTGCGAAGGAGGGAACAGAGGAATCAGACAAGGTATTAGCTTGTTTGCTTTTGACCATTTTATCCCATGCAATTGCATACGAATCTTTCCTTTGCAGGGAAGATATGCTTCTAATTAACATGTTGCAAGAGGAAAACGCCGAATTGAAGAGGAAAAACGAGGAGATGAAAACGGAGTTGGAGTGGAGGAAAGCACAGGAAATGCAGCGATACCAATACGAACAAATGCAAAATCAGATTCGAGAAATGAGCGTGAGTACTTACCATCGTTGACAGCAGGAATAGCAAAATAATGCATCAGCGACACAGATTCTCAAACATTATTACATTAATGTTCGATCCCTATCACGTCATATTTGTCTTGACATCAGGCATTTGAAATATATATTGGACTCTTTTGGGTAGGATTGGGATGATCATCACCTTATTTATAGGGCCGATGGGCCGGTCTGTGCTCAATCCTACCACCCTCAGATCCGTCAGGAGCAATTCGCACGTCTCAATCCGATGCCAGCCCCTGGCGCCTTTCCCACTGGATTTCCTCCTATCTTCCTCACTCCCGCCAATTCCGAAAGCAGATCAGCGTTGAATATCTCAATGCCACTGAATGGGGATGGTGAGTACTATTGTTCGAGACCACCGTCTCTTCATGTTCCACACTCTCTCGTCTCTCTCTGACCGGTGAGAGCGCACGTGAAGTGAAGAGACGACGGTACATAGCAAGGGTGTCCAGGCCACCGACGAGGCCCTTTTTGACCATGAATCACCCTGTCGCCTTCGCGGTGACAGGGCTAGCGATGACATGGTCAAAAAAGGCTGCCGCTAGTGCCGGTGCGGTGAGCAGTCACCGTACATGCTATATGACCGTATCCTTAGTGCATAGGGATAAATAACTCTTTTCAGGTCCCCAGCGGCCCATCAGCGAGAATTTTGTGCGGCAATTTTCCAGTGCCTCATCGGGTAATGAGGATGCTAACTGATAAGGGATGTTTTGCAAATATTTGTTGACTGTTTGATAAAAATATTACCAAACCTCTCTATTTTTACACAGATGCGAGCATTGAGTTACATTCCACAATAATTTTATTTTTGCATTTTTTAATACAATGCTGCGTCCACGTGAGGCAATTTGCATCCATTCTGGTGGGTGAAAAGTTAAGAATACGCTCGGCCGAACTACTCGCATCGCGCTGCGGCTGACAAACAGCGGTCTCCGAATAAAAACTCACCATCGCCCTCTAAAGACTATTCCATTAGCATTTTGCTTCCAATCAGTAGATTTATGATGCGAGTATTATCCGCAGCCATTCAATGCCATACAGATTATCCTCTATTTCAGTGAATTTCGTGCGAGGATTAGGAATTATGGCGGAACCCTCACCTACACCAGGTAAGCCCAAAAAGAATAGCTTCGAGATGCGGTATTCGAAAGTATTTTTTTAGAAGAATTGGCTGATACTTGGACTGCAATATTCTCGATGCTCGAAGAATGCGGAAGCAATAAAGAGAAATTTGATTTCACAGAGAAACAATGTGTCGATTTCTTCCTCGGAATCGACAAACTCCGTACTGCGGACAACGATGACTACAAAATAAGACACTGTAATCTAAGTGAGAGGGAAAAGGAAATTATTCGAAAAATATTTGACGATGAAAGAGTTTTCGTATTCGCCACTGGTGCGGGTGTGGATCGCATTGCTAAATCAAACATCGCGAAAACATTTCATCAAGGTGTTAGTGAGTTCAGAGTCGACGTTTCTCCTGAGTTCGCTCGACTTTTTGAAGATACAAATGAAACATTGTCGTTACGTATTTGCTATAATGCGCTCGCATTTGACGTTCTCTACGTAAAAACTTTCTTAAAGCAGAATCGGGATGATAACGAGCATTGGAAATACTTTGCTGAAATGAATAAGAAGCTTTTCAATGCTAGGTCAGAATATGAAGTTCTTGAAGATTAGATTTTGCCAAATGCTGAACTTGTTCAAATCTTTAAATCCATTTATTGTATTCAAATGTACACATAAACACGCGATCAGTGCCTATTTCATTGTTGTGACTAGATTGTAGTAATGGAGATTGTACTCGTTACGCGTACCAGAAAGAATCAATAAATTACAATGCAATGCTCTGCTGTAAATCTGGATAAATCAATAATTTCAAGAGTGAAAGGCTAAAAACAAATAATGACATGAAGATTACTCGACGATTCTCACTTCCGCAAAGTATTTGATGTTCTTAGCCCAAACCTTTCCGTGAGTATTATCGAACACGAGCTTGTACGTGCCCGGTTCCGTTGCATCCACCTACAATTCATGATTAGTAAGAGCTCCTTTTCTAAGCACGTTCAATGATTTCCCATAGAATGTTTTGAATCTGAAATGATGCTTCTACTTCTTGCAAACCGTTTTTTGCTGTTTACTGGCTATTCATTAATCATTTGGGATGCCTATTTTCTAGTGAAAGTATCCATAAACTACTGATTGCGATGATTCAATAATTATTCAATTAATCTTGCGAATCAACCGACCTCTCCGTCCTCCGGAACGTACACCGTCTGCAGTCTCCATCTCGGTTGGACGACGTCATCGTCGTCGTGTTCCGCCACTCCCTCTCTGCCTTCTCCGGCACGAAGCACCGAGAAGCCGACGTCACCCGAATCGACCTGACAATAAACAGAATGCAATCAAACACCATGTTCGAGTGTTTCTGAATCGACCTTGACACGTGTAACAATGCGATTATTTTGACTTTCACTTTTTAGCTATGATTAGCCGTGAGCGGCCATTCACGATCTTCATGATCAGATGGAATATTCATGATATCGATAAATAGTAAAGAACTCACTCGCCACCACCAGTACAGTCGCCGCTTGCCGGATGTGGGAGCTGGGCCTGCATTGGGTCACTATTATTCAAGTCGATATGCATTTGAGCACATCATCCTATCCTTCTGCAGATGATGACAACTGCTGATTTCGAACGCAAGCATAAGGGAGAGTATTCATTTCGACACTAGCCTTCACTAACCATCAACGACGATCGGAACGAAGGCTGTGTTTCTCGCGGACACTTTGAGCGACGTCAATTTCGCGTCGGGAATGTCGTTCGCCTTGTCGTATCTGAAGGAAAACTGTCGATTTCCGATGACTACCTCTCTCGCAGCTGGCCCTACCAGTGGGTAGCGTTGTCTCACGATTGTAAAATCGCTTGACGTTGATATACCTTTGCCTTTTACTTATTATTACAAAATCTCAAAAAATCAGATAACACTGTAGCAGCACTATAAATTCAAACTACAATTACGATGATGGGCGAAAATATTTTAATGTCACTTCAAGTGTGCGGGCGCCTTTCCTCCCTGCCGCACGAACCCGTACTCGCCCTGCAATAATTCATTATAATTTCTTATGATTCTGCTCTTTTTCAATGAATTATAAAACGGAACCGTGGTGATCAATACTTCCCAGGTGGGGCGTAAGCTCTTCAATTTACTGTGA
Organism: Pristionchus pacificus; assembly: GCA_000180635.4. NCBI lineage: Eukaryota > Metazoa > Nematoda > Chromadorea > Rhabditida > Neodiplogasteridae > Pristionchus > Pristionchus pacificus. The sequence continues at coordinate 15,135,929 of CM026576.1, forward strand.
AACATATAACATCAGAATGAGAAGGCGGAACGGCATTTCGTGTTCCATCGAAAGACAGTAATATCCCCTCACCTTCTCATGTTTTCTCGTGCCTCCCCATCGCTCGAACAGAACCTCATCCCCGATCGCTTCCTGTAATTTTTGGTAAACTATCCAGAAGTAGTAATCTATCCACGATAGATAGTTTACTTATTATCACTGTGTAGATCAGCATTCGAAATAAACAATGTTTACCTTCAATCGATCCTTCCAGTTATCGCCCAATATCTCGATCTTCTGCTGGGTTTGCTTCGCTAGGGCGGGAACGATCAAGGACCAGAGCAGCTGCATTGCTTGCGTTTATTATTTTTTCAAACCAATGACTCGATCAGACAACAATGCGTTTCGTCAACTGTTGTATGCAGTATGAAACATAACGCGTTTTCAAAATTTACCTGAATGAAATTCGGCACATTGATCACGAAGATCTTACGTAGGACGTCGGGGAACATTTCCTGAATTTTTTCACTTGATCATTCTGGTTATCATTATTTCACTATTTGTCTACAAAAATTCAATGTGAAGTTCACCTGCAACTGGCTGAGCATGGTCATAATGGTCTTCAATGCCACCGTGTCCACCATACTCATACTCATTCCATCGAGATCAAAGATCACTGACGTGCCCAATTGACGGCCTTCGGCACGCTCGCGCTCACTGAAAATCACGTTTTTGACTGACTATGAAACCGAATTATTTGAGAACCTAATATGCAGTCATGAGAGGCAAGTGTTAGAAAGTTTGGGATTCGAAAGGAAAGCCCACTGACCGAATAATAGACATGACTCCCTCGCTCTCCGCTATCCTCATGCGGTAGAGGTCGCTGTTGCGTGTGCACACCATCAAACCTGTAAGATGATTGCTTCGTACTTGTCGATTTGGATTCTTTGAATAGTTGTCCTAACTCACTTCCAAAATTTTTAATCCGCCATTTTTAAATGATGGCGTAACGTGCTTAGTTCAATCTCTATTTTCACCCACACAAAAGATACTAAACGTACTCGGTGCGTCCAATCTGCCGATCATCTGCAGTGACAATACATTCCCGTCCTTGTCGATGCCCACGAGGGAACCTGAAGGGAAAATCATTATTTTATTTCAAATCCATGTCAGACATAGCATGCAATTGCGGATAGAATGCACCTAAATAATCAAAAAATTCGAATTTGTTAGGGAAAAAGTGAACTTTTTTTTATTTTTTCATCAGTACATTCTTGAAAGATCGCTGATATACAGAAGTGCTGAATGCAAATAATCATTATTCTCACCGGGCAGCCACTGCAGTGGAACAGAGCACGCATCGCAGTAGTCCGTGATCTTGTCCAGCGTCGAGAAGTCTTCCTGCAATATTTATTTGTTATCTAAAAGCATCGAAATCGACTTCAATATTATATTCGAAGGTGTGCTTCGATTACGTAGCCGAGGTGAAACATATTCCAGAATGTGCACATTCATGTGGAAAGGAGTTTCCACAAATACGAAAAGTATACGTTGATATTGACTAATTTTTGCTATTTCAGTCAGTATTACTAGCGCCGAATAGGTTGAAATATCGCAAAAAGGTGTACCTTGTGTAGTCCGAGTGCGTAGATCGATCGCAATGAGAATTTGATCTTAGGAACGACCACATCTGAAATTCAGATATTTTCAGACTATTTTCAAGAATTCTGTTTTACAGACAGATTATGTTCAAATTGCATAATGGATCGATTCAAAACAGAATTAGACCCACCAACTTTCCTATCCCATCCAACCAACCATCGCAGCAGTGAAATATCGTCGTTGTATGCGGGAAGGAGGTCCAATTCCTGGAATTATCAAAATTTAAAACCTCTTTTCACCACTTCATCAATAACAATTCTCTATGAAGAGTTGATGAACAATAGAGTTGTGGGAACGATCGGGTGTGGCCAACAGGAGTATATATTTACTGACCCGTTTGATCTTTCCTCTTAACTCCTCTATCAACGCCTTATCCGCATCTGAGATTTCCGTTCGTTCCGGTTTCGAATCCTTTGATTCCTCTGATTTCTTCGAGTCCTTGCTCGATTTTCGACTAGAGACACTCATTCTGGAAGGAATTATTTCATTCCATTCTGCACAGAAATGACATTTAGAGATAACGGGATAACGGAGGGAACACGATTGGAAACTGATTTCGTTGACAAATATGATTGAGGGCACTTATCAGCAAGAAATAACGAAATTAGTCACGCAAAAATGCCGGGATAATCGGAAATTGTGAAACAAGGAGTCTTTGTGTCACGAAGCTATCGGTCGTAGGATTACTCAAAAGGAAACACCCTAACGCTGATTCTTGCGCTTCAAACTAATGCTTTTACTTGATTTGTTGCTCAAACGACAAGGAGGACGAAAGGAGGATTTCAAGGAGTAAATAGCAAGTGAAAGTTCACGAATTGTGCTGCGTAAAGTATGCGGTATGAGTCAGTTGGAAACCATTGAGAGAGACAAGGACAAAGGAGAGGAAGGGGAGAGAAGAAAGGAACTCGATACACGGGAGAGAGGGCGAGTAGACAAATACAGTCGACGAGTGGGACAACTCTCTCCAGTTCATGTAGTCTCTCTCCTGACAGAGATGGCGAGAGAGCAGGCAAAAGTGAGAGAGTGGTGAGGATCAGGCGGAAATCAGGCGGAAATATCATTGGAATTGTTATTATCCAGTTATCGATAACAAATCTATTTTCAGCACGTGTCTAGTAGTCTATTTGCCCAGATCTAAGGATAAAGGGAGGACAAGAGTAAAAGCAGTGACTGAGAATCCCTTTATCTTTAGATTCAATCACCTCCTTCCCCATTATCACCAAGTGCCATAGAGAGAAGAGAGACGATAGGGAGAGAAAGGAATCCCTGGGACCGGCCCCCTTCGCCTCGTTTGCGCTTACCGGCTTGCTCTATTAGGAGTGACGAGAAAGTGTCTCGTTCTCTTCCATTTGCGCACACTTTTGCTGTTTCTGATTGACGAGGAAGGGAAAACAAACAAAAAAAACAGATAGAAAAAGCTGTTTCAAAAGGAACGTGTAGATATGTTTCAGCGTGTAGATAATTTGAAGAAAAATGAGGAGAATGCAATTTCAACAAATTCAAAAGCATTTCTTTTATTAAAAATAGAATAAAAAGCACATTCAATTACTCTGAATTGGCTTCGCAAGCGGATTACTCAAGTAGTCAATGGGTTTGTGTGCAGTAAAGGCACAAAGTCAAGCGGGATAATGTGAAACGAGAGCATCAACATTTGAATTTGAGGCACATTCACGGGTCGATTTACTTATGAAATATGAAATATATCACAAAAAATTTTTCCAAACAATGCAAATATAAGCGGGAGAGGTTGCGCATGAAATGTGAATCTAGATGGCTAGACTACACTTGATTCTCTTTTGTTGCACGATGAGTCTATTCGTGCTGTCGAATGCACAGATAGATATGGCAGTCTACTTTTGCTCTCTATCGCTATCGAGAAGCAGTCACAAACTATGGTTATCAGGATGAAGAATCCGTCTCTTCATTCCTCGTGCTCTCTCACGAGACGATTTCCTAGACACAAACATCGCACGAATTGGCACAATCCCGTAAATGAATGATCTCGCGATCCAGAGTGATCTCTTGCAGGCAGAGAGTGATCATTCATTGAGAACACAGCTCTGGACATCTGTTATCATTTGTTCTCTGCTTCTCTGCACTCTCTCCAATTCAATACTCTCTCGTCGGGTTGCGCTTCAAATGGCAGCAACAATGTGCTGATAAGAGAACGATGCAAACTTGACGATGAGCAAGATCAGGGTAGAGTGACGAGTGAATTAATGATCGACGATGAAATATGCCATCAATACCCAAAAAACTTCAATACTCAATACCCAAAAAAACAAAAAGAACGTGGATGCGTTTTTCCGTTTAGACAGAATGACAAAAATGCGTCCGAGAAGAAACCTCACTTGAAAATCTGAAAGCGCCAAGAGACCTTATGAGCACATTTGAATATTTTTCATAACACATTGTCTCTTATCGATAATAAGCTAAATTTACAATTATATCAGTCATCGATTCAACACAAATCCATTGCAGAGAGCAAAGATCAGTAGAGTGAGAAGGGCATAATGCGATTGAAGAGGATCAACACTTGAGGAGATAAGATGAAGTGAGCAAAAATAATAATCATGATGATTACATCTGTAGTCCCCATCACTTGTGTTGTTATTTGTGCACTACAGTCCGAGGTTCAACGGAGGGTGTGGACCGGATAAGGAATGATGAAGTAAACTACAATTGATGAGGACTCTTGAAAAGGTAAACAAATGAACTAGAGGCTTATTGCAGTTATTTGTGCAATAACTCGGTGAGAAACTAGTTGAAGTATGACAGACAAATGTAGGGGCCTGTGAAAGGTGGATCCTATCCTCTGGGAGAAGCCCCAATACTTGACTGGACGAGAGTGGCCACTCGTTGCTAGGAGCGAAGACCGCGAAAGAAATGGTTTGACTCACTTGACTATTCATGCTCTACCTGGACGGCGAGAGAGTATGTGTAAGGAAGAGAGCAAGTACATTATCTTCGTAAGTGCTTACGACCAGAAGCGGACGATAAAGGGGAAATTGGATTCGGAGAGGAAAGGATAGACAGGAAATTAGCAATGCGAAAGCTCGTGAAGATGAACCGTTGTTTTAAAATTAACGTGAGTTGTGCAATGAATTGAGCAATTACTTATCGTGTAAATCAGCTCGATCACACACAATCAAACATTCCGATCTTCTGAAGAAAAAGGTACACTTTTAAGGGTCGTCTCTCTCTCAATCCTGCCGATGTTCTACAGGAATAAGTGCCATTTCCTTCATTCCTTTTGTGCACTTTCCATTCGACTCATAAATATCGTCTTCGATCGAAAAGTGAGCGGCTGAACTTGTTTCTTCTCTCTTTTTCTCTCGAGAACATCAGCTAATCACTCGTATGCGCTCGCTTTTCGAGTAATCTTGCTTTACTCGACCGTTTCGATTTCAAATTTTAGCTTCGTTCCATATTCATCGGACGCTAGCTCGATCATTTGTGGTTACGATCTCGTGCCATCAGCCCGTCAAATCAATCGATTTCACGCTCTCATTTCTTCTCACGAAAACACCATCACGATTGAGCGCCCGCAGTGTCATTACGGTTCACTTCTCTTTTCTCCCCTCTTCTCTCTCTCAATCTTCCAATCACTACTGTCGTTTCAACTCTGCACTTCGCGTATCATCCACCATTTCTGCCTATTATTTATCCTCAATGCTCACTCAATTGTGTATCAAAACAGATCGTGCCAAATTGTGATAAATTCGGGCGAACCGTAACAGTACCGTCCCTTTCTTCGCGTTTTATACCATTTTCCGCCTTTTCGATCAATGTTCGAAGTATTTTTTTCTTTGTTCACAGAATTCGACCATTACTCCCCGCTCTTCATCCATCACATGACCCATCGAGTGCCCTCATTATGGACCAAAGTCAGTTTGTGATTCATCAAGATCAAAGATCAGAGCTTATGAAATTCCTGTCTTTATTAAACTCGAACTAGGTAGCTACAATTCAGGGTTACGGTAGACTACGGGACGATTACATAATGAAATTGGACGGAGGGGGCATTTCGACAGCGTTAGTCGTCCTTTTCGATGATTCCTCGTCGTCCGCGTCTTTCTTCTTAGACGTGTCAGACGACGTCCTGGAGATCAAAGATCAAAGATCAAACTAGGCAAAGATCAAAGATCAACTCACACGACTACTTTGCTCATTTTCTTCTGATCCGCAGCCTTCTCCCTCTTCACCAGCTCCATTTCCTCCTCCATCGTTCGATCGACGAAATATCTTTCAATCCCAACGCGAGCCGCGTCAGAGAATTCATTCTGAAGTGGAGATCAAAGATCAAAGATCAAAGGCCATCTCCGCCCCTCAAACGCTCACATTGAATAAGACGGCCTGCTTCTCGAGCTTCTCCCTTTCCACGTTCAGATTTCTGAACCAGCGCGGATGCCGGTGCAGTTCTTGCTGCAATTTTTTTAATTTTTAATATTTTTTTAATTTTCGAGATTACTCGAAACCCACCTTGCCCAAAACCCAGTTGGCGCGCAGCTGGTTGATGTCTGTAATTTTAAAAAAAACAGTCCCCGATCGAGAACCCGGCTAATGGTCGGCTACCGTATCTCGCAACTCACCGACGGGCGGCAGCGAGCCCAGCGACCGATAGCGAATGAAGCCGTCGATTAGCTCTGAACGGGTTGATCTTTGATCTTTGGCCTCTGATTTTTTGCACTCACTGACGATGGACGTCTTGAAATTGTGGATCGTCACTTCAGGCTTTTCCTCTGGGAGATCTGGAAAGAAGTCATGTTGATCTTTGATCTTTGATCTTTGATCACTCACTAAACATGATTGTTTCCTGCTGCTGGGTGCCTCGAGCGACCAGCACTGCACGCATGCGAATGGCACGCTGAGAGAGAGGGAGGGAGATTACGGTAGGAAAGGGTAAGATCAAAGATCAACTTAAAGACTGACGTACCCCTTCCGTACTGCTCACCTTCTGGAATCGATAGCACTTAATGAGGTACTCTGCGAGATAGTACACCTGTAGCAGGATGTAGCAGCTGAAGCAGCGCATGAACCAGTTCTGCAGACAAAATCGATATGCGGTTACGGTATCTGGGTTCTGCCACGAAATGTCAAGGTACGGTATACCGAGTAGCTGCCAGTTGGCGCGGCGCCGCCTACGGTCGTCGCCTTGCGCGTCCTGTTCAGCTCTTGACGATGACTGAATGGGGGATACGGTAGTGGCTGGTACGGTAGCCATTGGCTCGGTTCCAAGTCTTACTGTAGTGCGGCCGTGGCGAATCCGTGCCAGAAGTGCGAGTTGCAGTCGGTCATGGCGCACTCGCACCGAACGAACGTGTCCAGGCCCTTCGTGTACTCCTGAGGTTACGGTATTGATTGAGTAGGGTAATCGATTGAGTACGGTATGAATCGGGTACGGTATTCGATCGGACACGGAATCGATACCAAGTTGCGTCGATTGGGTACGGTACCCGATCTCGGTAATCGATACACTACCGTATACCTGGCACGATCCGGCCTCCCTGTTCCTGGGCACGTCACACCCGCGCCCGATGAGGTCGTCCGGCCTGCCCGATTATTGATTTATCGATTGGTTGACAAATGCCGGATGCCGTACTCCCCCGGCCACGATACACTCACCGAAAATCGGAGGCGAAGCGGGGCATACGGCGTGTGTAGTAGCAGACCTGAAGGGTTTAGTCAGGTTCTAGGAATGGAGTTGGGAGATTACGGTATCCTGAAGATACGGTATCGGCCAATCGTAAACTGACCAATTGGTTGCGGGTGCACTCTCCTGAGAGTCTGCGGTAGTTGGACACGTAGCAGGAGAGCCGTGGTTGGTCCCGAAGTGTAGATCGGACAACCTGAGAGTACGGTAGTTAGCTACTATAGATTGGATGATACGGTAAGAGTACGGTAGGGTACGATACCTTCTGTTTTGCCTCGTGCAGAGCCGATCCCGCTAGCAGGAGAAGAGCGAGGGGGACAAGTCGGCCGCCCATCAGAGAGGAAGAGAGCGGGAATGGAGAGAGAGAGGGAAGAGTGGATGAAGAGGGGAGAGGAGGGGGATGTAAATTTACTAATTTACTTTTATAAGTGAAATTTTGTATTTTCAAAGTCATTATTGAACGCAGAGCGATAACGGCCGTATAGAGAATATGGAGTCTCTTGCCCATGATTATCTGGGCTCATAAATAACTCAATTTCCCATTCAGTTCAACTGACCTACTCACAGAAAACAGCGCGCACTTTCCAATATGCTCCTAATTATGCCGCTCCCGCAGGACTTCGTGTGCCTTGAGTGCGGGGTGACCTTTACCATTTTTCCAATTCAATCTCTCATTCAGTTCAATTGGCTCATCCTTCCTCAACTCCTTCTCTTCCTCGGCCTCACTGCGTATCTCATCGGTGGCGTCTTCGTCTTCCAAGCACTCGACGACAGTGTAAGCCACTTCATTGGACCTGATGATAGTGCCTTATGTGCTGGATAGTGGGGGCCCCACTGGGGGAGGTGGAGGGGAAAAGTAGGAACAGGGGTGTTTCAAGAGCAAAAAATTGATAACGAAAGGCGATTTTCAAGTGAGTTTCATACTGTCCTCTAAAGCATCTTGCCAACTTCTTTTCAGTTTTGGAGACATCTTCAATGCACAATAACACGCAATAACTTTTCCTTGTACGAATAGACAAGAACATCAACTGAACCATTTTTTGCCTGATAGCTGTAATTGGAAAGTGGGACTATCTTGATCAACCTCTCATTGCAGTTAGCGGAGAAGTCGTTCAATCAGATGCTAATGTTCGAGATATCCACACTCGCCACTATTGGTCAGTACACATTACTCTTAGCTAGTATATCAATGTGTATGTCTGTCTGTATGTATGTTCACTACATTTTGCGTATTTTTATCCCCCTTCTGTGGGTAATGATGCTTGCCGGCATTAGCCTGGATATACCTTTTGTTTAGGTAATAAATTTTGCAATCGGGGGAGGTAGGGATTCTTCGAGAAAAGGGTGTGCGAATGTACCACGAACTGCTCTCTTCAGGCTACGGTGACGTCTCACCTCGGACCACGCAGGCACGAGCATTCTGCATTGCTTTCTCTGTATTTGTTAAGTCGATGAAAAATTAAACTCGTCAAAATGATGTTCCAATTTAGGCATTCCTCTCTTCTTGCTGATGGTTGCCAACATCGGGAAACATTTGACCAAGGCTTTCTGGCATCTGTACTCATGCGTCGTGGGAAAGGTTAGTAATGAGAGATTGGGGAACGTTACGAATAATTGATCTATCTAACCTCTCTGATCAGTGAAATAGTGTGTACGAGTATGTGGCGAACATTCAGTCCTTTTCCACTATAATTCTAGAACATTTTCGCCAATATGACAATTAGCCACTAATTGTTCGATAGATGTAATTGCAGAAACAGCTCGGAGCACTGCGAGGCGATCTCAAGATGCCTCTGTTCGTCTCTCTCCTCCTCTTCATTGCAATAATCGCCATTGGCAGTGAGACAATGGCACATTCGGGCGATGAGACGCTTGTGGATGATGTTTACTTCAGGTATCTAATCTCCTTTCAAAAAATATAAAATTTACAAGTTTCAAGTTCAAGTGTGTTTCACACAGTGCTCAAAGTTCAGTTCACCCTCAATGTTTCGATATTGTGAAGTCTCTGTAAAATATATCTAACACCAATCACATTTCAGTTTCATCTCATTCGCAACCGTCGGCTTCGGTGACAAGATTCCTCTAGTGGACAGTACACTGAGGATCGTATTTGGATTGGTAAGACAGCCTTTCTTATTCTTTTACAAACACAAAAGTGGCTGATACCGCTGTGTAGACGCACTGAGTACGAGGACTCTAATATCCTCCCGCAGAATCTTCTTTCTGTAGGCCCATTGCCTGATGTTAGTAGTCCCCGAACCACCCTTGATTGATAATTTGATTCATAGCTTCTTTGCTCAGGTCTACATCATCGCCGGAGTCGTCGCCATCTCCGCACTCTTCACCACTTTCAACGATTGGTTGAGGAAGGTGAGAGATCAGAGATCAATTATCGTCCAACAAGATCAAAGATCACTGTGTAAACAATTATAATTGCAGTTCCACTACCTTGGGCGGCGATTCAGAGGAGCTAGAGACGTGCAGGTAGTACAGTTTGAAATAGATAACAATGTTTCTTTGATGAGAACGTTAAAATCCAAATTTGCAATTAGAAATAAGTCAGTAATTAACAAATAAATAAATAAAGGTATGGATGGGTGGTCGATCGATGCCCGTCTCCCGACTGCTCACAATTGTCGGAGAGGAGTTCAATGTGAGTTACGATTCGAGGCACGAGTTCCTTATGATACGAACATCACCTCTGACCGTTCGTAAGGTTCGGAAACTGCCTTGAGTATATTAGAGCGGAAATGACCGTTTTCAACGCTCTTTGCTGAAGGACATTCACTGACGACTATCCAATTGTTGATACACGATTCCCCTCTTCAGGCATCTCCCCGTGAGATTCGTGAGGTACTCCGTGATCTTGATTGTCTTCTTCTCTCCGTCGCCGAACATCAAGAGGAAGAGAAGGCGAGGAAACGGTACTTTGAGGAAAAAATCAACTGGTCTTTCATATTCGGTATCGGGGGCGGTATTCTTTCCTCAATTTCGACCGAGCCGAAAATTTACGCTGGCCGAAATGTCGGCCGAAATTGAGGAAAGAATACCGCCCCGGTATCCGATATTGTCTAGATTAGCGACTTCTCGTTCACACGCTATTTCTGATGCCTGACCGTCTCGCGAAATAGCCATAGAGTAAACGGATTCGTCACACAGAAAATGCGAGAGTCATAATTGATGAATAAATTTGAGGACACTTCATCTCTACGCGCCACTTGCTACTGAGGAAGACTTCGACTCGTGCTCAGTCATGGACCTATAGCCACCTTTCACACGAGTTATAGTTCAAATTTTGTATTTCTCCCCGCTTCTGACGGTTTATTGCCAAACTTTAATCCAATTAATGCTACAGGTCTATGAATGAGTTGCGACGTTTTGCATAAAAAAATACGTTCAATTATGTTTCACAACGTCCCCAAAATCACTTGAATTTCGTCAAATACAATAAGAGCGTGGTGTAAAAATCAATAATACTTTATCTACGTTTTTCATATTTGATTGTCAATACAACATCCTCTTCAAATCTCTCATCAACTTCTTCGCATCTGATTGACTCAATCTGAGATCTCCTTGAACGTCCAAAATGCGCCTGAAGAGATCCGAGGTGCCTGAAATCATCCATTTTTTCAGTTTCGAATAATCCCTGAGCAATAAAAATCCAGTTTACCCCTCATTTCATGCTGTCTCAGCATGTGGGCTACCCTCGCCGCTCGTGTATTCTCCATGTTAGTAATGAGCGCTTTGTAGGCCGCCTGGATTCAAACTCAATTCATCGTATTATGGAATGCAAACTCACCTGCAACGCAGGGTGCTGCCGTTCCAATATTTCTTTCACACTGGCGAGTAGTTCGTATCTGAAACAGAGTTGTGTAAAGATAAGACTATGCTGTAGAACCAAAGATTAAGCATTCCGGAGTAAATTGGCCTTGAATAATGCGAATTTCCTCAGAAACTACTTTAAAAAAGGAAGCAGAAAAATGGGTACCTGGGAGTGTAAACATCGTCTTCGAGTTGTTCCAGAATCCTCTCGTCCTCCCAATTAACGATATCGGCCAATTCATCAATGTATAGGGGATACTCAGCCAGTGATAACTCTGGAACGATGTTATATCATTAAAACAATGTATTAGAGACTGTGAAAAAGCACATTTTCTCCCTAATAGGTACTTAGATAGTGCATGAGCTAGCATGTGAATAGTAATGACTTACCAGAAAGGAGGACAATCAGTGAGACGACGAGGAGAAAGCACTTCATTATACTGCTCGATTCCCATCCTCACTCACGTCTTTTGTATGCTGTGTTATCACCAAACAGGAAGGGGTCAGGCACAGACTAGTTGGAAAGAAGGAGCAAAATAGGGGGAGGGTAAATAATGAAGAGATGATCCGGCCATTTGGATACAAACATTGATAAATTTTTTTCCTATATTGTCTTGCGGAACTATTGTTTTAAATGATTTTCTTTGAAATATTCGGAACTTGTGAAACACATTCTTCACTTGAATTGTCAGAAAATCAATATTTATTCGACAATAACTTCTTAGTTCAACTGTCTCTTGAGATCTCTGGTTTGCTGCTTCACTTGATTCTCACTCAAAGACAAATCGCTTTCGATTGAGAGAACTTGCTGATAGATCGAGTCGAGACCTGGAAAATGCAACTTTTATGGAAAAAGGAGAATTATCCTACCTCTGGCCTGATATTTCTGTGACTTTCTCATATCTTTCGACATTCGCTCTGCTTCCTCACGAGTGACGATTGCTTGGTATGCAGTCTGCAATAGATGTACTAGATGTAATTATATTGATAGTTTCCTATTTATTCCCATAAACCTGACAAATCACGATTTTACGGTCGTCATGCGACTGGCGGAATGCCCGGACGTTATTTCCTCCTTGAATACAAATATACCTGTACAGCCGGGCTCTGCCTGTTGAGAATCTCGTCGAACTGTGACTTTAATTGCGATCTGTAATGCATTTCCTTTAGGAAACGGACACGTAGCTAAGCACAGTAAAAAAATCAAAGTCGCAAACGACAGTAACTGCCACCTCGGTGTGAACTCATCATCATCCAGCACGTCCAGCATTCTCTCGTCCGCATCACTAACGAGGTCTCCCAATTCATCAATGTACAGGGGATAATCAGCGAGGGTCAAGGAGAAAAGGAGAGCGATTAGGGCAAGAAGACACTTCATTATTGCTTTACTTACTATTTACCCCTGTCGATCTCTTAAATATCCCTTCTAAATAGACCGTTCGACGTCCAAACTGCGGCAAACATGGAACTGTGCAAACAGAACAACATAAGAGTGACTAGAGTTCGAAATACGGTTAATGGTCTCTTCATTTCGTACACTCTCTCACCGGTCAGAGAATCGAAACAGTGCTTGAAATGAAGAGACTATTACCCGTATCGCGAGCTCTACGAATGACTAAGAGTAACTCGAAAGAGCAAACCAGAGTAGGCATCTCGAACATTTACTCTCGCCTTTTCCGAATGATCTCTATGGTTTGAGAAGTGCGAACACGTCATGTAAGATCCGCCTCGAACCGAGTTCAAGTTTGTAGCCATGATTTTTTTTGCGCTCTTATTGATCTTATGAGTTCATATTCTGCACTATGACAAAAATCGCAACGAATAGTTTAGTCCTTTATCAAATCCGTAACAATGACAGTATGGTGAGGGTACCCGTAAAACAATACAATGGCAAGTAATTAGACAACGGCGGTAGCTGTATCCAATAGGAATCCCTTGTTTGGCCCTGGAGCGGAGAGAGCCCAGAAGGGAGTGGAGTAGCACATAGAGCAGAGTCTATAGAAAATGGCGTCATTTTTGAAAAATTTACAAACAGTCAGTTGTCATCGTCTAATGCAAAAAACGCCAAGTTTGTATCGTTTAGTTCGTTTACGTCTCAAATTTGCTGCATCACTACAATCTATTCGTGTTGATACACCTAAACTTTCACGGTATATCGATAGTCAGTGACGTACCTCTCCAGATTGACTGCGAAGCATTCTCCTGATTTGATGATGATGGCCTCCACGTACTCAAGTCGATCAGTGGAGATGTAATGACGAACCTGTAGAGAATTCATTCAAAAAGGTCCCTTAGAAAGTCTTAAAAACCAACTTAGCCTTCCACCCAGTATCTTAGAAAGATAAAAAAGAAATGGAAACCTTCTCGAAATGGAATACTTCTTACCATGGCCTTGAACCACACGTAATTCTCCGATCCTCCGCCATAATTTCCTCCGTGGATCACATTCCTCTCAAGGATTCGCACGTAGAACTTGATCGTCAGCCATTCGACGTCGCTTCTGGAAAGGGTTTCGGTTCCTCATATTTTAATAATCCCTTGAAAATTTGTTCCCTTGCCAAATGATCGGGCCCGTTGCCAGGATAAAGTCTAAAGTATCGCATAAGATGGCATCAAACAACGTACGCTTCCTCATCGACCTCCCTCTCGAACAATCGATACGCATTGACATGGAACCATCTCTTATCCTCTTCGATCCCCTCGATGCACGGTTCTTGAATGGCACGAGACTCGACGAGGTCGTACACGCGCTTGTACAGGATACCGTCTCTGAAAAAAAAGGTAGCGGTGTATCAACATCATGCGATATTACAGCCGTAAAGCAACTCTAGATGCAATCCACTGGTAGTGTCAACTGTCATCGCTGAAAGGGAGATAGGTAAAACTGCTTCAAATCAAATCGGAGTTGATTTTTTAAATGGGGTTTACCACCCGTCCAATCATTCGATTTCATTTCGCCCATTGTTTCAAGATGCTGTGAAACTCAACGCATTTCACGTTGTTCTGCAGTAACGACGAGTGCTCTTTTCTCAGAGCAATTTTTCTATTATTTTTTCTATCCTTTCTTTTTTTGTATTCAAATTTATTTTAATTTAGGGACTCTAAAAATCAATTAAACCACTTACGCATTCACCGTCGCATTCCTCTTCTCATCCGTCCCGAGACACAGACAATTCTCGTCGGGAATATTGAGAGTCGTGCAATTTCGCTCCTCCGGTAGCATCTCACCGAGCAGAGAGGTCGCCTTCAATTTCTTTTTATTATATCTAAATTTAATTATCGTTTTATTCAGCCAAAGCTTCCGTCTAAACTTTGCTGATTCAAATACGTTTCACACTGTGTGCATAATCACGAGTGCGGGGACATTGAATTATGTCGAGGGAGGTTTTTTAAACAAATTAACATTTTGCTTCCTGATCGTTCACATGCCATAATTTGTAAAACTTTAGAATATCGAGTGAATGACTGAATGTATAAACCTGAAGATGCTCCTCATCCCAATCCCTCCACTCGACGAAATCGGGCAGACTTCCATCGGCTAATTGACGAAGAGTCTCGCTGACGTCCCGAGTTGTGATCAATCTGAGGAAATATTTATTAATCTTTGCTATCTCAAATACTGTTTGAACCTTGAGCCTACTCGGCCATGACTAGAGTAATCACTCAGATCATACAAAAATTTGTATTGATGTATTTTCCCGGCACTTACTGATCACTTATTAATAACTGATCGTGCACTGATCTCAATTCGTATCGTATTCATTTTATTCATGATAAACTACAACTAAGCCACATACTTGTCCATGTTCCACGCAAACGTTGAATAGTGCTCGTTGCGCGTCATTCTGCAAGCTTTCTTTCTTTTTTTATGTATCTTGAGAACTCTGTTGTTTCTGTTCCCCATTGGAGATAGCTTGGAACGATTGCAAATCGCCGTCGCAATTTTTTTGTTCACCAGGTCTTACGAGCCTTTCGCATGTTAGTCTACCTAAACTGAGCGGGGAACCATGCCGCCAGCAGCGGACTCTTCGTCTCCACTGCTCCCGAAAGTCCGTGACCTGTAATTCAACTTTGCTGACATGAAGCTGGATGTTTTCATCTCATAGCTCTAGCCGTGAATTTAAAATATTTCGCGTTCTTAGATATCTAATGTTGTCATAAAGCTGCATGCACCCATAATTCTGAAGGTACTGCCTGGGAACATTTCCCACCTTTGAGTCCGGACGGTGATATCACAAAGATTGCAGTTTTGGATGTGGTGGAGAGAAGTTGAGAGAGGGCCGAACTGCAATTACCGTACCACATTATACCGAGTTCATCCTTCTACTGAGCTAAGGCGGTCTTATGCTCTCACTGACAATGCGAATGCAAATCACAATACGCTCCCTAACGATGTTGATTCATATAGGTTCACTGTCGAATTGTAGGATAAAAAGCAACGTGTCCAGAAAGCATACGTATAGCATACGGTACCTCAGCTCCTCATCGATCGATCCCAACAGTGATCGATTCCTTGGGGATCGCAGTCTCGTGAATGAGAGTGTGCACAAATCACGGAAGGAAGATGAGAAGGAGAGGAGCGGGGAGAGAACGGACGAGACGGTCGACTGAAAGGAAGTAGAGAATCTTTTCTCCTGATGTCTTATGACAGGATAGAAGTCTAAAGATGCATTAGCAACCTTCCATGTGAGTGCAAATTTATCTCGGGAAAAAGTATTTTCATAAAATGTAATTTTGATTCATTCGTTGTTTCTCACTTGCTGGATAATGTTTCGCAGCCCAGATATGTTTCATGACCGATTCACCACTCTTCAGACCATGGCAATCGTACTGATGATGCGTACATTTCTAATTTTAAAAAAAACCACCAACCTTTCCATTCGCTAGACAGTACTCATTCGCTCTCGTCTTCCGATTGTACTCATGAAGGGGACGCGTGTTGATGTCGGCAGAGGGAAAGAGAAGGATGTCATCGTTGAGGGAGGGAAGCAATTCCTCGTTCGAGAGAGTGAGACAACCACGGGCTGGAAAGGGAGACAATACATTCAGAAGTTCGAATTCAAACTCGTTCACGGTAGCCGCTTACTTCATCGACTGAAACCGAAAGAAGAAGAAAAATCTCACCTTTCATCAACTCCACCAAACTCGTGCTGTCATTTCCATTGAGCAGTAGCTCGAGATTCGATGCGGTATCGGGGAAGGACTAAAATGATGTCCTCTCTATAACCAACTTCACTATCATTTATAATAATCCCGTTCTGATTGGACTTCACAGCGAAGCTCTTTTTTGGCCCAATATTTTACATACTTCCCTTTCATTCTCATTCCCTACCCTCACATTCAGGGCGGTAAATTCTGAACAAATGTTATGTTTCATAGCTTCTTCAAGATCTGAGATCTTCGTTGGGTTTTGATTCGTCTATCATGCATTTCTCCGCACCCAACCAACAATTGTGGTTTCCGACCATAAATTCGAAGTCGTTCACGACTTGCCCACCTGTGAGTATCTACTCGGTACGAAGAAGTCCTCGTCTCTCATCAACGACATCGTCTTCGGAAGATTCCTTGCCACTGCTGCACTGGAGACGTCGTCGATGAGGACGATGGCGAGGGAGGGACTCATCTGAATGGAGAGAGCTTGATAAGGGTGGTAGGCTTGTATTTCTGCAGCTATCTAGATAGCAGAATGCATTGACTCTTCTTCAGATCATCTGAATCAGACAGGAGATGCTTACCCCCAGGATTTTCATAATAGTATGCAATCTTGGAACGTGATAAAGGGCATTGAATTCGAAGCGTATGATTCTATTGTTGCTGATTCATGGGGCTTAGTAAAGGTAAAGTTGCTTCCACAAACAAGGCGATTTTACAATTGTCTTGAGACAACGACGCCTGGTGTTGTACACAGGTAAGGCCAGGTACGGCAAGGCCAGCGTGATCCCTTGTCTAGGGCACGTTTACCTTTCGTTACCGAGGTTAGCCGACCCCTGAGGGATAGCAGGGCTTGGTCTGCCTCAGCGGGGGATTGAACTCGGTACCCTTCGGTGATTGATGGGGCTTACTGAACGAACAGAATCTCTAACGTTTACCCCTTTGTTTTTCTTGTTTTTTAAAACTTTCATCTCATTGTTGTTTGCATTTCTTTCTTTTGTCATTCACCCACCGGATCCGCCGCCGCAAAGCGTCCCGCCTCCCTTCTCGCTCTCGAGGGCACCTGTAATGGGCACTTATCCACGGATCGACTTCCTTTCCCTTTCTTCGTTCCCTCTCTCCATTCTCATATATCTCTGCCGTGACAATCAATGCGAGAGTGAATGCGGGAATGCTTCCTTTATAGTCTGCTCTTCCTCACTCTAATCCGAAGTGTACAATAAAGCTCGTTTCACAAATGGCTGTCAAGCCAATGAACGCGGTCTATTTGTGAAAAGACCACAAAGACTTCCCCATGCTAAATTCGAGTTATTATGATTAGGCGTGCCCAGACTGTGCTTTTGTTAATTTAATCCTAGAGCCGGTAGATCTATGCCCATCTTGTAGGAAAGTGCGCATTGGCTCACCTCAACTTGGGCGGTCGGATTGAAAAAGGCTTCTTCGTAGACTGTTGTAGTCCCGTTGACACAATTGACTACAAACTGGTCATGCTCTGCTTTGCTTCGAGTGTTGAATTGAATCTGGAAAGGGAAGGAAGTAGCGAGTGTCTATGCAGATTAGCCTTCTTCTGCACTCGTAAACTCGGGGGAAAGTTCCAGTCGATTCGTAACCTGATCTGGTTAAACAGCTAGAGAGGAAAACCTCCTATTCGGTTAATCCCGTTAGGCACACAAGCGTTCTTACGCTTCATCTTGCGAAGGGAACAATGTGGCATCCATTTCATTTGTGAATTATTGACCTACGGATCGAGCGTATCAACGTAAAATCAGGCCAAACACGGGCATACTACACTAAATTCGAAGTTTCTCTTTCTCCTTAGCTCAATTTTCAGTTGAGAAGCACACTAGTTGAAAGAGGCTGTTTCTCGCAAAATAAACATAAATCGAACCCTAGTCGGTTTCGCTCTAGTACCTCCGTCTTGCGATAGTGGTCGATAGAAGCATCTAAAATTCGAATTACTACAAACGGAAATTCATCATTTTATTCCTTTTGAAATGCAAGTATCTACTAAAACATAATAAAAACGTTAGAGAAAACATAATTCTCACTTAATCTCGGAATAATCCAGTGTCTCCGAGAACGGCTCGGTGACAATCAGATGACCGTCGCTGTTGAGAGAAGCAAAGGATGTCTGAGTGGATGGGCACTCGATACTTCTAAAATAAGAACGTACCAAAAAATAAGAACTTCATAAATAAGAACGTTTTCCGAAAGATGTCTCTCAGGCCACGCTGTGAAATTGCGAAATTAACACTATATTTGATGAGGCCGGGGTCGTAAATTAAGTTCACTTCAAATATGCCCTATTGTCAATAATAGGCTATTGAAGATTCGGTGAAACTCACCTGATTCAAAATCCATAAATCTCTCACTAACCGGGCAAACGTCGAATTCTTGAGCTGATTGCGGTCCCAGATGGAGAATTTGGGCCATTCGCACGTGATTTCGTCTTGGCTCTCTGAATAATTTTTTTTGCCAAATTCAACTGCACATTTTGGCTCTAAATTGCCGTTAGACCTACAGCAAACAAACGAGGCATCGTAGAAAAAACTGACGTAGTCTGGACAGTGTAATCATCTGCTTCTCCAGGGGCGTTTCCACATCGAGTCTCCATGTGAACCACCCGGCTACTGCTCCGATGATTAGGAATGGAGCGATTAACTGAATTTACAAACTGTATTTAGATAGATAAAAATAGTAATTCTGTCTGTTTAAAGCACACAAACAGCACGAAGAATGAAAGTGAGAGTTCTTTTCCGGAAAAGTTGAAAACTTACTCTAACATATGGAATGCTCTTCGGCAGAGGCCTATCATTCTCCATGGTTGACAAACCTCGCGAGGAATGATCACTTTCATTGGGACCCTCAATCCCTCCTCCCTCCTCTCGCTCTATCATCTCCCTTCTTTCCCTCCCTTCTTTTAGCTTCTTCTTCCTCAATCGTTTCCTCTCACTTTCCTCATTGCATTGACCATTGATAGGAAAGAGGGATAGCCATATCACCGCACTCTCCTTGATCCTTTTATTCGCTCTTTCCACAATCGATGCCCGGCGACCTTCTCTAGTATCAAACTGCAGTGAAATATCAGCCTCGTACTGTTCCTTTCTTTCGCACAATTCGAGGTGTAGTGTTTGATGAGGTGAAGGAGCAGTAGGTGTAGAAGGAATATTCGGGGTGAGGTGAGGCGAGGTCAATCCAACTCGAATCTTTCATTGCAAAGACACTCTAAGAAGTACTGTCAATTGAGG
Source organism: Pristionchus pacificus (assembly GCA_000180635.4). NCBI lineage: Eukaryota > Metazoa > Nematoda > Chromadorea > Rhabditida > Neodiplogasteridae > Pristionchus > Pristionchus pacificus. Next base: position 15,155,444 of record CM026576.1, read on the forward strand.
GCCCATTTCAAGCCACTGTTCCATTGCACAAACCATCACAGCAGCGGCACACTGTTCCAATGCTCCCTTTCACATCAATAGATCATCTCAGGACGCTCCAGTTCCTCTCGATACTCCCTCCCAATTTGAACGAAAATGCAAGGTCTCTCATTGCACCATGCTCTCTCGCCGGTCAGACATATTTAGAGAGCATTGCAAAACGAGAGACAGTGAAATTTTGGTCCAGATCCCAATCGCCCCTTTCCCGTGCTCAACACGCACCCAGTCGAGTAGCGAAACAGCTAATGCTCAGCGGGAGCCAACAGCAAGGAATGAATATAGCCTGCATCTCTCCAATAAGAATTCACTCTCATCCGCAAGAGAAATGAAAGAGCAGGCAGAGTAGAGAGGCCGTTCTCTTGATCCCTTGAGGGGGTTTACGGAACTGGTCTAATCTGTATTGCATGCGCGCGTGCGAGAGAGACCGAAGGAACAGTGTAGCTCTCGCCCCTCCATATAAGGCCCTCCCATAAAGAGACTATCAAAGCAAAGCCCTCAAGAAGGGGATGGAGCTCGGACATTGCGCAAGTGAATCAACATGACATTATGCGTTGAAACGGGGTTTATCAATTGGGTGAAGAATAGTCGTGCAGATATATGCAGTTATCCGTGTCTAAAACGATTTGCTGAACCGTTGCCTTTGGCGTCGACGGCTGAAAATACTAAAGTAATTTTCGTGATGAAAAAATCTTCTTACTCGAAGAAATAGCGATGAGAATGAGGAGAATGACGATGAGAGGGAAACGCATTTCTGGTTGACGTTCAGGTTGTGATGGAAGTTCGAGAACGAATTTCTTTTGTGCGGATGGATTCACATTCGGCAGTTGAATCTGATGGGCTTCCATTTTCTTTGAAAACAATGGCAAAATAGTGCGTGAAAACGAGAGTGAACAGAGGATGTTTCGAGCGGTATTCCTACGCCACGTAGGCTTATTCTACGAAGAAAAATGTTGAACTTTATCAATAAGTAAATATCTCATACGAATAATTGAAGTAATAGCAAAGAGTGTGGATACAACAATTTTAGATAGTTTCCTTATCACTTCTTCTAACACTTCAAACACTGAACAATATCGCTCATTTAAAATATTGAAGCATTGCATCCCCGCGTCGTCAATGATGCACATTATGTTTCACATATTAAGAGAAATAAGATTTCTCTACCATTTTTCGATGCTTCGATCGAATCCTCTCCAAAAAAAAGTAAACAAAAGTGAATGTTTATCAAGTTTTTTATCAAATTTGATCCTATTCGTTTCCATTCTTTATCTACTTCAGTTAAGTTATTATCAAACTCTATCCAGTTAGAGAAGCGAAAGAGTGTACAACCCTGCCACCATTACGCATAAATGATGTGCCAGTTATTACTTTTCTTCGCTACAAATAGCTACGGATTCGCTCAAAGTCATCCACTTCTCTTCTCCTCATCGTTTCTACAATGCGTGTTCTCTTCGTTCTTCTTCTTATCGCTGCTGTGCTGTGCACTGTGATTGGTAAGTAGAGAACGTAAATCAAAAAGAATGTATATTTTTTCTGTTCGCATTTGAAAATAAAGAAAAACCCATCAGAAGCTGCTGAAGATGTGAGGCCCATTTACCGCCCTGAGCACGACAGAGCCAAGAGAGCAGCAGCGAAAGCTGTGACTAAGAAATCAGCAGGAAAGTTCACAACTCCTCCTACACCGGCGATGGACGAACCAATCATCGACGGTGTCGGTTATGATTTCAACTCGATGGATATTGAATAAGATAAAGTGACAATGAAAATATTTGTGAAACGAAGAACGGAAATAGTGGGGATTTCTGAAGAGGGAACGATTACAAATGAAGAATAACATGCTTGGGTGAAATTCGAAGATACTCTACTTGCAAGACTAACATTGTTTTGCTTTCCACTGTGAGTCAAGTCTCTCTCTCGAGAGTTTCGGAGATCTCCACATCGAAAAACAAGATCTGCTTCGACCTTCAATGTTCACATCTCCCTTGGCTACGACAAGGGGCGACTGGGAGGAGTCTCGGTGATTTGAGAAGAAGGTCTCAACGGCCTCACTTCGACGCCAACGATGGTCTGGAAGGTGCCCATCTTCATTACCCTCATCATCGTTCCTTCGAATCTGGCGAGAAAGAGTGCGACGACAGCCAAACCGACCACGACAACGATGCCGCCTACCACGACTGAATACGTGTCCCAGTGCGCCTCAAAGAACTACAACTGCAAGAATGGGTACTGCATTCATTCAGCCTATTCGCGCTGTTATCTCACTTTCGTTTAGCTACAACTGCAAAAATTTGCATTGAAATAATGATTGCTTCATGACTTCAGTGTTTGTCAGTGAACTTGAATAAGCGTACATCTTTTCGTAGCAGAAGAGTAAGAAATACATTTAAGAAATACAGAAAAAATGTATTTCTTCAGGTACTGCCCAAAGAAGGAGCAAGTGGATTCGTTCTGGAGTTGTACCTGCAAGAAGTGCACTTGTCCGAGTTCCTGTCAGCAAGGGCAGTTCTGCGATCAGAGTTCGTTTTCTTCTTTTCTGATACTGCTTCAGAGACTAGAATCCACAGTCCTCACTCGTTAGATAAGTCGTGCAATGGAAATGTGGTTGTTCAGTTCACCCTCAATATTTGATGAATCCATTACAGTACCCTCCTCATGTGATCCGTGCAAGCAGCCCTCCGCCTGTCCCTCCAACAACTTTTACTGCTTTTCGTCCGGTGGAAACAAGCAATGCACCTGCAAGTCGGGATACACTGGAGTCGACTGCGTCTGTAAGAAACAGTACCAATTCATGCTTAATTATTTGAGTGCGCAATCGACGTCTCTTCATATCACATTCTCTCTCACCAAATGGTCGAGCCAGTGTGTGAAATGAAGAGACGGCGACTCGAATTGCCCACTATACTACTGATAATGACAATCCGTTCAGCAATCAACGAACAGTGCGCCTCCTATCCCTGCATGAACGGTGGAACTTGCACTGGGGACCGGTACGATTACACCTGCGAGTGCCCGCAAGGATACAGCGGAATGCAGTGTCAGGGTGAGTATCTCGATTACCATAGAACCATCTCCTAAGTATTTTTGAATTTATGTACGAAAAAACCCAGGGATATCTCTGTTCTTCGTCTCTCATTGAATCGTTGAATTGTCAACCCTACTCCTATTCCATTCAGTATCGGGGAACGCCTGCGACGGTCTCTCGTGCGAGAACGGAGGCAACTGCACGCTGGTGCTGGATGTAAGACATATTTTTGAAAAACTCCAGTGACATAATTTATTCGTATTCTTCAGAACTCTCGCGGCGTGTGCGATTGTCCACACGCCTGGCAGGGACCAACGTGCGAGCAGAACAATCTACTGTCGACTAGTGAGATTTTCCGCCCTTTTCTTCTTCTCGTTTGCCCTTTTTGTTAGACGTGCTTACTTGTGCTTCTTGTACCTCTTGAATGTTGAAAATGATCCATTGCTCCTTCAGGAAACTGCGAGAACTGCGACGGCACATGCTACAAGCGGCCCTCCCAACTCAACGATACTCGTCTCTTCACTCCTCACGAAAACGACCCGATGACGAGTGCAAAGTGCAAGACGATTATGATGGGCATACCGACGGCCGAGTTCTACAGTGAGTTGGTCCAAGGGTTTTGATAGAATCGTCCTAGCGAAAACAACATCCCGGGCACTTTGGTATTCGGTACAACAGTTGCATGGTGGGCTTCAAATATGCACGTAAATATTGCAAACAAAAAATATTGCTTCCACTCGACCTCTTCAGTCCTCGCTGGCTCAATCTGCTACACAGGCACCGAACCGATGGTCACTGAAGAATCGAATGATGCAGCCTGCGATACGGCCTGTCCAGGTACATTCGCTGTTCGCTTGGTCGTATTTTGCGTGTTCATCTAACAAGCAATGCCGAAGAAATTTATAGTAAAGGGAAGGCAGGAAGGAAGGGGCAAGGAAAAGACGATGAATGGCATGTTTGCACATTGCAGGCAGCACCTCAAAGAACCCCTCAAAGTGCGGCGACGACGACAACGTCCTTCTAGTGATGTATCCCTTTGACGGTGAGCTCATCATTGTCATCTTATCGACATCGTCCGATTCTTTTCATTCTGGAATTCAAAAATTTCAGAGGAAGCAACTCAATGTACGTCCTCCTCATGCGGCTTTGCGGACAGGGGCTACTGCGTCGAGCAGCTTGTTCGTTTGCTGATCTTTGGTCTTTGATCTTTAATCTCTGATTTTCCATCACCATCTCACTTTACAGAAGGGCTTCTCATGCGTGTGCGCTCCGGGCACAACGGGCAAAACTTGTCAGACAAGTGAGTGGTTGTTAGGATGAAGAAGCCGTTTTCTCATCCATCGTTCTCGTACTCTTCCCGTAAGAGTAGACGAGTAATGTGCTAACGGATTCTTAACTCTGACCAGATTTTTCATTCACACGCAACTGTTTGCAACAGATTTTTTCAGGTGAATTTTTCATTTTCAGCCGTCAATCCGTGCACGAACTTCGACTGTCAGAATGGCGGAGTGTGCATGACTACGGAGAACAATTCGGCAGCACGGTGTCTGTGCAAGGACGGGTACTGGGGAACGAATTGCGAGCGTGAGTTCTCATTACTTGATTTCATTAGCGAGAGACGAGCCCTCTCATTCCAGCTGCCTTCCGCAGGAACTGGCATTCAAATAAGCCTAGTTCGAATAGCCTAATTGAATTTTCATTTGTAGATGAAGACACGTGCCGCTCACAATCAGTGACGTGCAAGAACGGCGGCACTTGCGTGAATTCGGTTAGTTTCGAGCTTCCAAATTTTCAATCGTTCGAGTTTTGTAGAACACGACCAGCGGCTACAACTGCACGTGCTACCCGAACTACGGCGGAGACGAGTGTGAAAGTGAGTTATTATTTACTATTATCACCTTATCGCAAAAAAGTAGGTCTAGGCACACTAATCACGAATAGAGATTGATTCAGTATCCAGACATCCCTTATTGCGAAGATTTCCCATTGCAGATTTCCTTGCGTGCTCCTCGAATCCGTGCGGTTACGGCTCCGAGTGTTTGTCCACGGGAAATAACGAGTACAAGTGCGCATGCACGGCCGGATGGCAGGGCGACGATTGCGATGAGGGTGAGAACAGTCGCGGCACTTTTCCAGCATCGCGGAACAATAAAATATAGCCCTACACTCCCCACCCGAATTCCTTCAATTTCAACAACACTTCGCTCTTAGGCTGTCAGCCGCAGCATACGGGAACCTTGAGAATAAACATAATAATAAATTGTTCATGATCTTAACCTCTTTCCAGACATTAACGAGTGCGAGGTCGCGGCTAACAAGCGACCCGAAGAGTTCCTCTGTGTCAACGGAGGCACGTGCAATAACACCATCGGATCGTACAACTGTCTCTGCCTCGAAGGAACCAGTGGATTCGACTGCTCTATTAGTACGTTTCATCCCGGCTCAATACATATCAGAATCATGAGGAGTGGGCGTTACAATTAGGCCACATTCTGATCTCGTCTGGTTTACACTTCTGCGTGTTGCCGATCACCGCTCGCAAAATGTAGAAGATGTCATCTGTAAGTGCATGGATCCTTCCATTTCGCACGTCCGAAAATCAGTAAACCAATTGGTTCAATGCTCTCCTTTGTTCCCTTTTTTGCCGCTTCTTTGCGCTAGGCTTTTGGTCATTTGGCCTCTTTCTTCGCAATTTTTGGTTGCGCTGAACTAGTGTCCAAACGTCGCGTGGTAACGAGTCAAAACAAGCTTTGAGCTGAGAAAGTTGGCGATCAATGATGAATAGGAGGACAATGGACACAGATCTTGCTCATTTTCTGTTAGAGTGAGCAATGGTGGCACAAGTTCAAATAAAAGGGGCCCACAAAACACGACTTTTTACTTATTATTCAGATCCCGATGACTGCAATATGAGCTACGTTGGCCCCGATAACAATACGTATCCGAATCTGTGCAACTACATCGTGAGTTTGATTCTTTTGTTCTTTCTAGGCCTAAATAACGATAGCAACAGCTAAATAAGGCGAAAACAATAACAATAATAGGACAAGGAGGCAGTCTGCTTGGACGGAATCAACACGTACACTTGCAAGTGCAGTCCGGGCAGCAAAGGACAGTACTGCATGGATGGTAAGAACGCTGCTTTCTTGTTGGTTCGGCTCTTCAGTAACTTGATAAGTAGCACGCCACAGGCTCTGTTTGCTGCTGTGTCTCACGCGCTTTTTTTAACGTCGTGATGCTCTTTTTTACATCGTGTGAAAAATGCGCAAACAATAGTACAATGTGAGTGTTGAAGGCTGAGCAGTAACAAATTTACTTAACAGCATAACCTGATTTGCAGACGTGAACGAGTGCACGGAATCTCCGGAGCCGGTGTGCGAGAATTTCGGCACGTGCATCAATTCGATCGGATCGTTCAGCTGCCAGTGCCTCTACGGCACCTACGGATTCAACTGCTCCATCAGTAAGTTGACATTCGACGCAAAATGGTTGAGGATCACACATATCACAAACGTTGGCAAGGGAATTGTGATGGTACAGCAGATATGACACAATTTAATTAGTGCCAACAAGTATTCACTTCAGACCCCGACGAGTGCGAGATTAGCAATGTGACTGTGGACGGAATAGTGTACGGGAACGAGTGTATTGCGAGGGTAAGTATCTTCTTTTCATTTTGTACCACTACGAATCATTGAACATCGCAGGATAAAAACGCGACTTGCATCGACGGTTTCGGCACGTACAATTGCAGTTGTACTCCCCAGTGGACGGGCGAACACTGCCTGACGGGTCAGATACCTTCATCTCTTGTATTGTAGATTATTTATTCCCCACCTTCAGTATCCACATATATCCACGTCATATGTTAGCATTATTATGGTCGTGCCTTAGGGTGTAGTTAATATTTCTAATAATTAATAATTTAGACGTAGACGAGTGCGCGTTCGACCCTCCGCCGTGCATCAACTTCGGCTCATGCTTCAACACTCCTGGGGACTACGAGTGCAAGTGCATCAATGGAACGTACGGGAAGAACTGCGAGATCAGTTAGTCACCTCTTCATTCAATTTTTTACATTCTACCGTCAACTGGGAATAAAACGTTCCACAGACGATATTTTATCATATTTTATCATAAAACACAATAATGGCTCCCATTTCCGTCAGAGTTGATGAAATTGCACAATTTTTGGAATTTGGGCGTTTCAAGTGATGGTCTTTAAGACACAGATAAAAAGAAATAGTCAAAAACTCAAGAACGTACAGTTTCAAAAGCGTGGTGTGTGGTGTGATTTCGAGCCGCGGAGTGCGTGTGGGGTGCACCGGTGCAATTCTCAATTTGCCATTTTTTGCACATATCGGTTGAAATACGAAATGGTGACGAAATGTATCAATTGAATGCCTCGAGTGCGAAAAATGGCAAATTGAGAATTGCACCGGTGCACGTCACACGCACTCCGCGGCTCGAAATCACACCACACACCACGCTTTTAATACTGTAATTTCTTGAGTTTTTGACTATTTCTTTTTATCTGTGTCTTAAAGACCATCACTTGAAACGCCCAAATTCCAAAAATTGTGCAATTTCATCAACTCTGTCAGAAATGGGAGCCATTATTGTGTTTTATGATAAAATATGATAAAATATCGTCTGTGGAACGTTTTATTCCCAGTTGACGGTACTGATCTCCGCAAAATTTCGTTTACCTTTGAATGCTGATGAAGTCTGCGTCATATGAAATATGAGCATTCCAGACCCGGACGACTGTGAGAACGTAACCATGTGCAATACAATGGACGATAGGGCGAATTGTACGGACGGATACGCCAGTTTCTCGTGCACGTGCGGACCCGATTACACGTTGCAGTTCTGCGATTTAGGTACTTTATTTGCCATTTGAATTTGTGCTGTTTCTGAACCTTTCTTTTTGTTCCTTTTAGCTTCGAAAACAGCATTGCAATTTTCATTTGCAGAAGTAATCATCTACAAAGTGCTCCAACTCATCGGAGGTGGAAGTACGAACGAAGTTGAGCTAATTTCCGTATGTTTATTGTTATAAATACGGCTCTTTATTGTAACTCTCTCTCTCTCTCTCGCCCCTTTGATGAGTGAGCAAGGGTGTCAAATGAAGCGACGACCCAAAACTAAAAAAAATAACTAACCGCGAATTTTTATCGGTCACCATAAAAATTTTTTTCCCATTCTCGCTCGTGCTGAGTGGTCGGCTCGCCCGGCGCTCTCGGATTAGTGGATTTGGAGGAGGAACGGGTGACAGTCTCTGCAACAAGACGGCCCTAGCTCCATCGGTTGCGTGTGTGTGGTCTGTGGACAGACGAGTACTTTGAGTACTGTGGCCTGAGTGCCTGTGGCAAGTGTGCCGTTGTGTTCCCTTGAAGGGTTTGGCCGTTGTGCCGGTGTTCGAGACGAGTAAGGCAGGGCCTTCTCGTGAGTGTGATATTGCACCAGGCTGGAAAGACGGTCAGAGATGATATCGGATTGGCAGAGACGGAAAAATCGAACCAATGGAGAGAAGAAGGATGGTATGCAAATGAAAAGAGAGAGGAGAGATGGATATGGAATGACGAGGAGACCGATCGATGAGTCGAGAGAAGGGAGAAATAAGATGGACAGGAATGATTGTTTACGAGTTGGATCGTTGAATGTGGGATCGCTCAATAGTAGATCATACGAAGTGGTTGATATGATGAAGAGAAGGAGAATAGATGTACTTTGTGTACAGGAGACCAATTGGGTAGGACAAGAGAGCAGAAGAATCGATGGTTATCAGATTGTATATGTGGGATTGAATAACCAGAGAAATGGAGTCGCAATCTTTATTGCCCCGAAATACACGGGTATTATCGTCGAAGTGATAAGACCAGAGGTGCAGCATGCATTGTACGACCGAATCATCGGACTGATACTGGATGTGGACGGAAAGTCGTTTGGAATCGTTTCTGCTTACGCGCCTCAGGCAGGCTTGAAAAGAGACGAGAAGGAACGATTCTATGAGGAGTTGGATATGATTGTGAGAAGTATGGCCAAGTGTGACATATTGGTAGTGGGAGGAGATTTTAATGGACATGTTGGAAGGGCGAGTGATGGATTTGAAGGCGTGCATGGTGGTAGAGGAGTCGGGGCAAGAAATGCCGACGGAATTAAGTTGTTGGAGTTTGGTGACCGGCATGATTTATCCATTCTCAACACACACTTTAAGAAAAGAAAGTCACAGCTGCTGACGTATCATTCGGGTAAACACCATTCGCAGTTGGACTATCTCCTAGTGAGGAGTAAAGATCGAAGATTGGTGAAGGATACGAAAGTGTTTCCCTCTGAGTGTGTCGCATCTCAGCATAAGCCTGTGATTTGCGATGTGTGGATGATGAAGGATGATATGTCAGGGATAAAGAAAATGGAATTGATGAAAGTTGAGCGGAGAGTGAAATGGTGGAAGTTAAGAGATAAGGAGGAGAGAGACAAATTCGCTGTTGAGGTTGCCATTAGAGGAGTGCTGAGTGCGGATCCACTAGATGCAAGCACGAATGTTGACTCTCTCTGGAACACGATGACTGGCAGAATGATTGAATGTGCCCGAGAGGTGCTTGGAGAAACAAAAGGAATGAAACGAAAGAGTGATGACCGATGGTTCTGGAGTGATGAAGAAGTGAAGAAGGCGGTGAAGGAGAAGAGAAATGCGTACTGGCAATGGCATAGAAGGAAGAGTAAAGAGTCGTGGGAGGCTTATAAGGAGAAGAGGAGGGATTGTCGACGAGTGGTAGCGATTGCTAAAATGAAAACATTCGATGATCTCTATGAGAAGCTGAATGGGCCGGATGGAGAGAAAATCGTATATAGAATAACGAAGGCACGGGATAAAGAAAGTAAGGATATTCAAGAAGTCAAATCGGTAAAGGACGAGATGGGTAATATCTTGAGAGAGGAGAAGGAGGTGAAATGCCGATGGGAAGAATACTTCCGTGAGTTACTGAATGTTGAGAAAGGACAGACCAGATTGAATGAAGGAGATAAAGTGCAGGGGGTGATTCCGGAATGGAATGAATTAGAAGTGAATCTGGCACTTTCCAAGTGTAAATGGGGAAAAGCAATGGGTCCAGATGGAATACCCGCTGATTGTTGGAAAAGTATCGGAGATTTTGGAGTGAGATGGCTCACACGGCTGATGAACCGAATTCTAGAAGATGGAAAGATGCCCGATGCGTGGAGAAAGAGTGAAATCGTGCTGATTTACAAAGGAAAGGGAGACGTAAGAGAGTGCGGAAACTACCGCGGCATAAAGTTGCTCTCTCATTCAATGAAGTTGTATGAGAAGATGCTGGATCGACGATTGAGAGAATGCGTGACTCTGAATGAGTCTCAATTTGGATTTATACCCGCTTGCTCAACAGCAGAGCCAATATTCGCCTTGAGAATGCTCTTGGAGAGACATTATGAGTTTGGAATGCCCGTAGTCGCTGCTTTTCTGGATATGGAAAAAGCTTACGATCGCACGCCGAGGAGGCAGATTTGGAGATCTTTGAGAGACAGAGCGGTGCCGGAGCGATATATTGATCTGATCAAGGACACTTATGAAGGTGCTTCGGCAATGGTGAGAACACCGTGTGGAAAGACTAATGAAATCCCGATACAAGTCGGCGTTCATCAAGGGAGTTCTCTCTCCCCATTGTTATTCATCACAGTACTGGATAGTGTACTGGAAGGACTGATTTGTGAAGCACCACAGACAATGATGTACGCAGATGACATATGCATTGTTGGAACGGATGTAAAGGAAGTGGAGAACAGTGTGAGAAAATATCAGACACGATTAAATGAGGCTGGTCTGACTCTCAACACGGGAAAAACGGAGTTCATTGGATTTGAATGTGGAAATGGACTGATGACCGATGTGAACCATACAGCGATCAAAAGAGTGGAACAATTCAAGTACTTGGGTGCGATGATCACTGTGGATGGAAGTGCTGAGAAGGATATAGAACATCGAATCAAATGTGCGTGGATGAAATGGAGAGGTTGTGGAGGAGTGATGAATGATAGAAGGATCAGTTTAAAGTTGAAGGGAAAAGTCTACAAGAGCGTGATACGACCGACACTCTTGTATGGCAGCGAGATGTGGTGAAAGGCAAATGGATAAGATGATGGTAGTAGAGATGAAGATGCTGAGATGGGCTTGTGGACTGAATGTCCGTGATCGAGTAAGAAATGAGGCTATTAGAGCGATGACAAAGTGTGCTAAGCTGGAAGGGAAGATAAGAGAACGGAGATTGAGATGGTTCGGCCATGTGAAGAGACGAGAAAAGGAGCATGTATGTAGAAGGATGATGACATATACCATCCGAGGAAAGAGGCCAGTGGGTCGACCAAAGTTGAGATGGTCAGAAATGATCAAACAGGACATCACGCAGCTGCGCTTGACCGAACGCCACGCACTCAACAGAGACTTGTGGAAAACGAAGACCTCCTTTCCTGACCCCGTTTAACGTGAATGAGAAGAGCATGCCCTAACATCCCAGGCCTGCCCTCTCAGATACAGGAAATAAATGATTTGATTTGATTTGATTTGATCATCGTCGTCGTCATTCAGATGCTTCGTGATCTCCTTCGTAATCCATCGATGATGAAAGACTTGGTTCCCTTTGTGATCGGACTCCAATCGAAGGAGAACAGGACGAGATTGAGTTGGAATGTCGAGGATATGTTTATGTGGATTGCTTATGAAGAGAAGAAACTGGACTTGAAGTGAGCTAAATTCTCTTCTTAGATTTCTCACGAAAAGGGAACAGTGATGTTCAAAATAGAATTGATTGCAGCAAAGACCTCGTCGCATGGAACGATGTTGTACTTGGAAACTGTTTCACGTTTAATCACTTCAACAACACTGAGCGATCGTATCTGATGAGGTCGGATGGATCGATGGGAGGTAAACAAAATGCACATTAGCCGACAATGAACAGACTCAAGACAGCCGAAGAAGGATTCGATACTTTCACTCGCAAATCCTGAATTTCAGGCCTGAAAGCCGCTCTCAAACTCAATTCGGAAGAGTACGTACCGTGGGTGGATGTGACCGCTATCATGACATTTATTCATCCTAACGTAACTGATTTTACTATTCAGACAAATTATCATTTTGTACTTTCAGAAGGAAACGATCTTCTCGGAATCTCCGCGGTACAACGCAGCGCCGTCAGCGATGACCACAATTCAGAGCATAGAGGTAGTGCATGCACACAAATTAGTTTTCGACTTTGGCTCAATCCAACTATGGCTCATTTGCGTATGGGTTTCGAATAGTAAACCCTCAGGTTAAATATTAACATTTACGTTCAGTCCCGCTACCAGCGATTGGGCGGTCGATACGGCAGATGCATCAAATCGACCAACGAGGTCGCTTCGTATTACTACGATGGAGCGTATACCACTGATGTTAGTTTGAGAAACGCTCGTTCAACTTCAGGACGATGACGATGATCTAAATATGGGTAATTCAATGAAGAAACATATAGATAGGGGCCACAAGCTCCGCCCACTTTGATGAGACACGACTCCCCACAAAACACAAGTCAAAGTCGCAAGGTTCATTCTTGACCAAATCACTTATTCTAAAGTGCGCTGGATAGCTACTGGGATTCCCAATCGATTGAGCACTGCCCAAAATGTGCACATCTTCACTGAGTAGGTCAAAATTGAACCTAAACGATGGGAATAGGCCGTTTTGACGGGTTGCAGTGTGCACTTTTTGGTTGGGCAGCAATTTTTCGACAAATACGAATATTGTAGGAAGTTTAGTGAAAAAAAACAGAATTTTATCATGCTTCAAAAGCTTGCGACTTTGTTTTAAAGGTTTCAGTACGCGCGTATTTTCTCGATTCCTACTCTCGCTAAACACAGTGTGAGCGACAGAGGGGATAGTCAAATGAGAGGAGAGGGGGGAGAAACACACCACACTCCCTCTCCCTCCGCCTCGACTCTCTCTACTGTTTCTAACCCGTCGTGACTAGCACACGCTCTGCCTGGATAAGAGGTAATTTCTCCCTTGAATTGTCTCTCACGACTTGGCGAAGCTCTTGCCTCCGAATTTTGGGAATGAGTTGGAAATAGGCTCCGCCCCCTTTCCCTCTCGTCTCGCCTTTTCCCCTTCACAACAGTGCGTTTCGCGCGTACTTTTCGGGCTATAGCGCAGCTCAGAAATAAGATATCAACAAACGGTCAAAAGTATGATGTTATTAGGGTCACAGGGAACAGTTTAGACACAAGTTTGGCCCCAATGCGACAAATCGGCTATCTGCGTTGTGGCCCCTACATATAGATTTTATTTTTGTCGTATCCAGAAAAGAGGAAACTTTGTCGGGGTAAGAATGATTGGGAGGAAATATTCTGCGATAAAAGCGGACGCCGAAGTGCTCTCTCTAGGGTTGCCTTCGATCGTGCTACCAGGACGAGGTGAAGAAGGCGTGCGAGTGCATGGATTCTCGATATCCACTTCCCGAGGACGAAAACGTGTGCGAACTGGCGGACCGTAAGCCATTTTCCATCAGCATTTGTTTTCTTTACGAAGTTTTGATCCACTCCTAGCTGATGTTTCTTCCCACAGACCAATTGTCTAATTTCAGAAAAGACTGTTTTGTGAACCAGATGAATTCAGGCAAATGCGTTGACTCGATAATCGCTCGCGGAGACGTGTCTACGTGGGCCAATTGTGCCTGCCCACTTCCCTGCGCGAATTCGCAATTCGACTCCAGCTTTACTGTGGTGCCGTTCGTCAGAAATGTAAGGGCTCAAGGAAAACATATTGCAAAAAAAAAGAATAATTGCAGCGCAACAAGTGCAATACGTACACTGCGGCTCAGCGATTCAACCGAACGGAATGCGACGATCTCAATGGGCAAGCGGACTACGTTATCGTCAACGTGCAAGTACCGCGCATGTCCATAACGATCTACCAGGAGACCCCGAGCTGGACGGTTTGTTATCTACTACCGTAATTAACAACTAATTGATTAATTACAGCTCAATCGCATCATCGGTAACGTGGGAGGTCTGGGCGGCGTCGTGTGTGGTCTCAATCTGATCACTTTCTTCGAATTCGCCTGGTTCTTCCTCTTCCAAATGCCCATGCAGCTGATTTTCAACAAGTGGAACTGGTAGAAAATTGCAGTCAATTTGTTACTTTTCGTGCCTTTGTGCAATCCTCTTCACAACTGAGTGTTTTGGTGCTGTTTGTGCTTCTTCGTTCATAATGAGTGATCAACTAACCAAAGCTGGCTGCCCTCCACCCTCACTGACCACTTAGTTGCGTAGCGACGATGTAGCCTCTTGTACATTGAAAGTCCGGTGTTTTCGTTGCGAGTTGTGATGTTTAATGTTTCGTAGAGTGAGCAGAATAAAGCATGAGAATATTCTCTGAAGGTCAGCAATCATGAATGTATTGGAAGAGATCAATAACCATCACTTGCGAAAGTGTTAGAAGTATCAACTTCACAATGCAAACAATAGAGAAGCCACTGTGAAGGTGCCTCATTTCGTTTCCTTTGTCGAGAGATCGTAAGTGATACTGCATTCAATAAATGGCCTCTCCATTCCACACATTCTCTTGAAAGTTAGATACAACTAGATAGCAGGCGAATGATGAGAGTAAGAGCATTTCCATTGCATTAATCCTCAATGAGTTGAGTGACTACAAAAGGGCGATGGATCTTCTACATCAGCATCCCGTTCTCTCCTTCCTTCTCTTCTCTTCAACAATGCGTCTTCTCTTCGTTCTCCTCATCATAACCGCTCTAATCTGCGCTGTCGAGGGTTAGTTTAAACAACAATCATCTCATATTTTCTCCTCTTGCCTTTTGACACCTCAAGTAGGGCCAATAAGTTCGAAGTAGCAATGAAATAATTAACCGAGAGCAAATTTATGGTTTTTCAGCAGGAGACCACGATCATCTCACTCGTCGTTCGGTGGAGAAGAGGGCTGCAGCAAAGAAGACCGCAAAGCCGGCAGGGAAGGCAGTGAAGAAGACGACTCCTCGTCCAGTGGCTGCTGAGGAGGCCGAGGCTGAGGCTGAACCTGAGGAATAGATGTGTTCCATGCCTCCATGCTTCAATACTTTGATAAATAATGATACTTTTATTGGCTGTTCAATACACGATTTCAACTCAAAACAATTTTATAATCGAAATATTGTATTAGTGTGAGAGAAGTATTACGCGTTCTATCAACAGATTTTTATCAAATCTATTTTACCCCTAACAAGCTTTCACCGTGTCACAATGAGACCAGTGAAGAAAACGTCCAATAGTTGCTGCTGAGGAGGTCGAGCCCGAACCTGAGGAATAATTGGGATGAGCCGTGTTCTCCATGTCTCCCGATAAAGATTAAAGGAGGAGTAACATGAATATTTTTGTGACCAATCTGTCAACGTCAGATTATGGCAATCCATAACCATATCAGAGATCTGAAACTCCTATGTCTCTACGACATCAATGAACCGAGTTATAGCGATTTGGCATAGTTCCAGAATTCCCCTGAGTCCAGGCAAGGGCGGGGAATTTGAACAGAGGATTTGATTAAGCGTGCGCTTTTGATTTACATACGCCTGTCTCCCTCCCTCCCCTCCCCTCCCTCCCCTTCCTTCCCTCATTTGACTACAGTGTCTTGCAAGTCCCGGGTTTTCCGTGTGAGAGTCTCTAGCATTCTTTCCTGTTACTCCTCCTTTAATATTTCATCTGATTAGTGATGGTGCATACATAAATTCAACTGAAATTGTAAATAATTATTTTTATTTGGTAAGGTGAAGACTGGATAATCCAGTCACTGGATTTAGAATTCTGTAATGAAGATGTTTTATCGATCGCACCTTCAAATTGATATTACAACTGATAGTATATTGTGAGCAGATCGCATGCACAATACACACACAACTCAAGACAGTTCAAGGCCTGACAGTAGTGACATGAGTAATGGATTGCGAGTTCGATCGAGCACGCACTGAAAGCTAGGAGTCGTGAATAGGGTTGTCAATGTGAAGAATGAGTTTTGTCTCTTCATTCTCACTCACAAAGGACCGCAACGCGGCGTCAACCCCCTCATTCTTCGTGAAGAATTTGGCCAGAAATGGGATATTTTGGATGGTTTTTGACAGATATAAATAATGGGAACTCATGACACTATAAAGAAACTATCTATACTATGATTTGTCATAATCTAATATTGTCACTCATAATACTAACTCGAGCTCCCAAGGTGGAATCAAGTACACTACATGCGGTGTACGCTATTTTCGAGTTAACTAGCAACGTTTCCAACGTGGGTGCGCGCACGAGAGCCTCCTTCCTCTCGTCTCGCCTTTCCCTCCTCTCCCACAGTTCTTTGCTCTCGATATTATCGGGGTTTAGCACATCTCAGGAACAAAATATCAACATACGTCTTTAAGTATGACATTATTGGGTTCATGACGGACAGTTTGAATACTCTATCGACCCTACTGTGAAAATCCGACTCTCATATAGCAATGGGAACGATTTATGACACAAACTGCTCACCAATTAAAAAATTTATTTTTTTGTTGATTGCCAAAGATTTTTCGACTCGTCCTGTCGAGCAGGAACTATATATGTCAATGGAGAAGCATGAAAGACCCAGTACAGATTTCGCAAATCTATAGGGAAGAGTCAACTAAACCGTTTGAGACATAATAAAGAAAAAAATCTCCCTTATTTGGACATGAGTAAATTTGGAATGACCCTGGTAGGCCATATTTAAAATTTCTTAAGAAAATATTCATTTATTCCCTAGTTATGGCTCATTTAGTGAAAATCGTTCTTCATGAAGAACGAGACTCACCGGGTCATTCTTCGTGAAGAGAGAATGAGAGAGAGGGAAAATTCATTCTTCATTTGACACTTTTTTCTTCACATCGACACCCCTAGTCGTGAAGTACACGATTCATCGTCCAGGTCGGGTCTGAGCCAGCTAAAGAATCACAATTGCTGAGAATTTCATGCCTTGATAAAAGCTAATATTGCATCTGATACGTGGTCGTGAACAGATAAACAATTACCACTAAAAACGGTATAATGCCCAAAACGTGTGAGCTGATACATTTTTTGCGAGTGGTTTAAAAATGGACGGAATACAGAGGAAATCATCCATTCTTCTTGACTTTGGGTGGCAGGCTAATTTCAATTGAACTATACTTCCGTCTTACTAAGATAATTGTGATTCAATGAGAAAGGGAAACATGAAGTACGAAGTGAATTGGAAATGTAATGCCGGTATTCAGTTTTTCTTCATAATCCTTTGTTACCACACCTCGTTACTGCTTTTCCGTTCATCCTTGATGGATTTTCCTACTACAAAAAGACGACATAGCGCTACCATCAGCATCCACTTCTTCTCCTCTTCCAAAATGCGTCTTCTCTTCGTTCTTCTCGCAATCGCTGCCCTAATCTGCACTATCGAAGGTGATTTCGGAGATTGAAAAAAAAACTTGTTATTGATTCACTGATGCCTTTACTATAGTTGCTCTTCAGTGATAAGCTAACAATTCTGATATTTTATTCTCAATATTTGCAGCAACCCTTAATCCTAGCATGTCGCGGTCTGCACCAGCCAAGAGAGCCGCTGCCAAGAAGACCGCAAAGCCGGCAGGGAAGGCAGTGAAAAAGACAACTCCTCGTCCTGTAGTGGATGACGAAGTAGCCCCCATGCTGGCACCAGTGGATGAAGATGAAGCCAGGGAGTTGCCGTCGGATGACGAACAACATCCCATATTCCCGATGAATAAACAGCATTTATACGATATCAAATCAATATAAACATCGACTCAAATTAAATAAAAATAAACGAAAAATTCAGAAATTTCTCCTCGCTGCCCTCATAGCCTTTTGCTCCACTTCCTTTCGAATATCCTCCACAAGAGACCACTGTTCCGTTGTCATATTGCCGAGATTGAGGGATAGCGTTGTCTCGGGCATTATAAAAAGGCCAGCAGAGTGCACGATCGAATCCCATTCGTGACGCTCCAGCAGCATCTGCAATTCATACTGGAATCAGGAGCGTACCATAAAATGTACGATCATCAGTGGTTGAAACGCACCCTAATCGCTCCTCGATACAACTCCCTCTCCTCATCCACTTTCTTCTTCGCCTCGGCTTCTTTCTGCTCCTTCTTTATACGCGATCGCTTCACCGCTTCGTTGTTTTCCCGCCGCATTTTCTGTGAATTTTCGGAGTGAAAAAATGTTGATCTGAGATATAATTACCTGATATTCAGGGTCGCTTCTCTGCTTATCATTCTTCAATTTGTACGATCTTGTTCGCTTCGAAGGCCCTCCTTCCATGGACGATTCGCGTGAGAACTCGCCACTCTAAATATATTTTAAAGAAGTTTTTTCCGATTTAGTTCAGGGTTAATCGATTATCACGTCACACTTCCTTGCTCGGGTGCTCCCACTCAAAAGGCCGCACCTCATTTGTCTACTCGCAATGGATGGGAGAAAGTGATTGATTGATACGAAAAATCTAAGACTCCACACAATTATCTTTTTTTATGACTTACGAAAAGATGCTATAATTTTTACTCACTACATTCTTCGGTGTTGTCGATCCTCTCTTCTTTACAACTCTACCAGCCGATCTCACAGTAATGTTGCTGCCAGGGCAGAGTGTGCTATCTGCAAGATTTTTATTTAGACATTCATGCCTCATGATTTTCCACGCACTTTCGTGTTTCTGACCTGTGGCAGTGTGTGTGAAATCACTTAACAAGAACCAGTTCGCACATTAGAATCCAAATATTCCCACTTCGTGAATGCTGTTTCGAAATGGCTACTATGTACCTGAATCAATATCCAGATTGGACATGCCACTTCCAATCGATTGCGAGGGCGAAAGACTCGAGAAACGAGGTTGAGCGTCAAGTCTTGCGGAGTGTCTCGAAGTAACCGCGTTGATCGGGGATGCCGCTGCTCCCACTGTGATGTTTGTATTGATGTTTCAGTACTAAAATACTACGATTCATACCGGGATGAAAGGCGGAATTCAATTCCTCGACTTCTGCCTTAACCGCTGCGATTCTCCACGGAGCCAATTCCTGCAATTAATCAATATAAATAGCAAATTTGTCGAATTTCAAAATTCAAAAAAACGATAATCACCTCTTCCGGCAATGGTGCGGTATGCAGATCGTCGGGATCACTCGTGGGTATATAGCGCTTGAAGAATCCCTTCATTGTGGACTACAAGAAGCGGCTTTCAAAATAAATTCAAACATTTCAAAACATTTCGAAATTCCGCCAAAGTTCTTGCCCAAAGGGCATTTAAGTTCTAAAGATTAATTAGTATCCGTTACAAGTCATGCACAAGAACATAATTAAAACTTACAATCATTTTCAATGAACTTGGTGGGGGCGCGGAGATGCCACTGAACCGCGAAGGGTGAAGGTAGGAAGAGCGATCCACTCTCTTCTCGTCTCTCCTTATCTCTCCTCCCTTCACTTCTCTCCTTCTTTCCCTTTTCTCACCCTCACGTGTGATATCAATCTAAACATTGATCATGTTGACTCATCGGATGTTAAAAAAATGCAACGAAAAAGCTTATAAAAGTCAATATTTTTTATTGGTTTTCCTCATGTAATGTTCAGATAACGAGAATGAATTTTTCCAGTAGCTTCAACACATCTCTCTACTTCTGTGAACTGTGATATGAATAAATGGGATGCAGTAACGCATAGTGTAAATGATGTTACACGTCAACGTAATGCGTACAAATATGCATGGATTCATCGGGAGTTCAGTTCACTATGAGAGTATTCGTTCTTCTTTTCGTCCTTGGCTTCCTATGCATCTCAGCAGGTAAGAAGTGCCCTAAATTGAAGAAAGCTATCTTCATTTCATGCATGTCATCAAAAGAATCATCAAAAGATATTGTTCAGTACCCCCATCACAGGCTTTCGACACCTTCAGCTTTGACCGATTTAGCAGCTTCCGTAGTGAGTGTTTTGACTACTTGTTTGTTAATAAGTATTTATCTCAGCTTCAGAATCAGGAATACGATAATTAATCTGTAAACCTCTCTTTCTCGAGATTAGAGTAGCGAGTTAGCACCTAATCATTAGGAAAGGCTGTAATATAGTAATCCTTAGAGATGAGTAGATCCCCCCGTTATGAAAAACTCACGAGCAGAGCGAGCAGTCGCGAAGAATGGACTAGTGAAGACGACGAAGAAACCACTTGCCAAGCTCCTTCCCGCTCCTCTTCCCGAACGAACTCCAGATTACACACAGCGGGATGAAGGCGATGTATTCGATAATTAACGGCATCAGTAAACACATCTTTTAAACAATAAACGCTTTTATCAAACGAGTCAGTGTTGGTGCAAATTAGAGTAGATAATCCGCACAACATCAAAAATAATTCAATTGATACAGTTCAATGAAAGTACTACGTATTCAAGTTGATTCGTAAGTTGTGCAATACATTTCCTCAGCGTTTAAATTCTTTTCCGAATGCATCTTTGTATATTCTCTTGAATACTATCAGCTCGACCTTATCAGGATTAGGTGAAAGAAGCTCCATAGCCCTCTCTGGACCAAGATTTTTCAACGCCATCTGTACATGGATGTATCTAATTAACTTTCTGCCACTCATGAAGCCAACCTTGTAATAGTTCTTCTCTACTTCGCCCTCTGATTTCTTTTTTGTCCTCGACTTGACAACGTCTCTTCTGATCCTCTCAGCTTCGGCCTATGATAAACACTTTTGTGGACCAAGTCTAGACGATATGTGTACCTTCCATTTCAGACATGTTCTCATTGCATCCGTAACAACTTCTTTCTTCAGCCCTTCTTCAGAAATTTTCTTTTTACTCCCTCCTTTGTCTACTTTGATCAACTTTTTTCTTCCGCCCTCCTTTTTTCTCTGGAAATTATCACTTTCATGATGAGACCTAAAATTTCGGCCGCTCACCCACGACAATCTCCATCCCACACAAACTTCGCATGTGTGATCTTCTAATTGTCGCTGTTCGATTTCAGAGTATCCTAGAACATTGTTCAATCAATAGCCAAGCCACAGCTTCCGCAAAAACCTATCGATGACTGATCTGATCCGCTCATCGAATCTTCCGGTACCGAATACCGAGCCTGTGATATTTCAGACGGAGACCTGACCGATGCAGACGGTCCAACGGAACTAATCGTAGAGGCAGCACTCGAACCATGAGCTAGATGCCCTGAGAAACCTGAAATTAAGGGTTGTCTACTCGTAGAACCCGAAAATGCGTACCTCCTCCATAAGAAGAGTTACCATATCCAACCACTTGAGTTTGTTGCTGCGCAACAGGTTGCAGTTCCACGTATTTCGGCTGGGGATAATTGGTACTAGCAACCATAGACTCAGCATTCATGGCGCCATCATCAGCGACACGATTCTGAGCAATCTTATGTCTTATTCCGAAATCTTTTTTTTGGAAATCTAATGCATGAAAAAGTTTTAATATCAAATTGTTTTTGAAATGCTTTTTACTTTGTGAAACTAACCGGAAGTGGAATCTGTCCAGTATTGCTTATTTGCCCAGAAGCGTGGTCTGAGTTCTGAATGATACGAATACATTGTTTTATGCAATTAAAATCTTTATCTATCTCACATTACTTCTCGCTGCAATTCGGTCAGAACGTCGAGGACAGAAATGAGGAAAATTGAAAAGTTCCTAAAATATAAACAATTCTGTAAGAATAGACTGGGCGTAATAAGTGCACATCTACCTCATCTGGGAAGGGTTGAGTTGGATTCTCGGGATCAGATCGAATTTGATTGAACCATTTATCGATCGGATCACTCGGCTGAAGATAAACACGTTGAATTACTCGATGACATTTGAGTTTAACCGGAGCTGCTGATAATGAAGAGTGATATTTTCTTTAAAATAATGAATAAATAAATAATTGTGTGACCGTCTTCGTATCACTCTGAACAGCTCCATCCGTCTTGGCTTTCTTCGTTCGTTTCGCAGGGCCATCGTCGGATGATAATGTATTGTTCTAAAATATATATTCAATCGTACTTATTACTAGTTCGACTGGTTTCACTGCATTTCATGAGTCACTGCTGGGGCACACCTCATTGCTCCTTATCCATAGACTTGCAAATTTCTTTTTAGTGCATTCGTGACCAACCAAAACCGTTGCAAATAATATATGGTGGCGAAAAACATCTGTTTGAAAAATCAAATATAATGGAGAATACACTTGCCTCCCCATTGGATGCCCTTTGTTGATTCTTTCCTCTTCCTCTTCCAGAGCGTTTCGGAGAACCTTCGCCGACTAAAATTGCCGTTGAACATCAAAATCCGGTTAAAGTTCAAATTCGAACCTGGATTTCCTTGGATGCTGTCGTCGCTCATGAGTCCACCAGGCGGAGGTGTTGCGTAGTCTCTCTATAATAATTCTTGGTAATTATAGACCTGAATTAGCTTGAAGAAACAGCTTGAAGAAAAGAAAAAAATTATTATAGCTTGATTAACGGGATTACTTTTTGGTGAATTCTAGGAATGATAAACACAGACAAAGTGCAAATAAAAAACCTGACGAAGCCTCGGTTGTGGATCATCCGAGTTGTTCGAATTGAGCAAGGCACTGCTTCGGTTAGCATGGAATTGCATTGATGCCTGTAAGTTGTTCATTAGTTTGTGCAAAATGTGAATGAACGATCATAAAATACGAGTGCAGCGGAATAAGAGTGTGTGGTGAAGTGAAAGATCCCTTTTATGTCTATTCTCTCTCCATCTCTCGCACGTGAGTCAACGTGATAACGACCGTGCGCACACACAAAAATTACGTAATTTCGCGCTCTGAAATTTTCGAAATTTTTGCTGTTTGCAAAATTTTTAGGGCTTGTATGTGAAAGTATTCCGAGAACCGAGAAAGCTGTGAATTTTCATGAAGATATCGTCGTCTGATGCAGAGATAGTGGCTAAGTTGAGAGTAGTTGGCATTATGACGATCATTTAGCGCGGTTCACTTTTAAAATATCTTTGTCTGAGTTTTTTCTATTGTGAAACAGCGCCTGCGGATCAGACCGACGAAAAAAACATGCGCTGAGTATCATTTATATATCTACACGAATTATAAAATAATTAAGTAAACATGGACATAATTATGGGAAGACAAATAAAGTTAAAACTGACAAACAACAAAATAAATTTTTAAAAAATCACTATTACGAAATCTAATCAAAGTATCGTAAGAATCTGTACAAAATGTGGCACGATTACGAATGAAAACATCTAGATTGATAGATATCTGAATAGTTTCAACTTCTGCTATCTCCTCGGAAGGCATCATCATAGAACTTATTGAAAGTTCTCAGCTGAGCTTCGGTTGGATTGGAAGGGAGGAGTTTCCTTGCTTCTACTGCTCCCAATAATATCATCGCGTCCTGTAAAAAAATCATTTTGAATTGTAAGGGAGCGAATCATCACCATTAGAAACATGTCCTTTGCTTCATCTTCCAATTTCCTTTTGTTCCTCCATTTCCGCACGGACTCAGTTGCTTTTTCATTTTTTTCCTGATGATATTTCATATTACATACGTGATCCCAATGCCTTCACAAAATGAGACAGATTCTTTTTTTCGCTGTGCCTGGATGTGCCAAACGAAGGATATAAATCATCACTTACCCTCCACAAGGGATCATTCCTCTGCTCTTCCGTGGTTCGTTTACGATTCTTCGGATATGGCATCCTCCCGTTTTTGCGTCTTGTAACCGATCCTTCGGTAAGCTGCGACGATTCTCTCTGCAAATCTCTACCCTAATCTTTGATTGCTCCATTTTCGGAATGGCTTTTACTGACCGATCGAGAGGTGCATACAGATCCAATGGTTGAGCCAGTTTGAGAGGCATGTTCGGCGATTCCGTAGTTTCCTACAATAAAACTTCATTACCCAGATGTATCCCATTTCAAACCTCTACTATCATATCCTCCCATCGGATTCCACTGTCCCTGATGTTGTTGCGGCAAAACAGGATGAGGGGCGAAGAATTGAGTCTGCTGCTGTTGGAGGCTTACTGCATTCGCCATAGATCTCGTTTGTATAGTGTAGTCATAGGGATCATTCTGGAATGTCTTCATTTTGAAATTGCGAATATATAAAGGTTTTGTAATTATCAACGAATAAAAAATTCCGAAATGCTTTCATACCGGTTGCATGGGCGGATTCACAAAGTTTCCATTCATTTCTGGTACGTGCTCGCTTGGCGCACCAGCCTAAAGGATTCTCATAAGATATTTAGATTGCAAGCAAAAAATTATCACCATGAGGTTATCGTAATTTAGCGCCTGTGCATCTCCGTACTGCGTGTTTCGTCGGGTTCGTTTTGCGGGACAATCCAGGGAAAGAGCAGCAGCGTCCTGGAATATTACTTATCAAAATGCCTTCATATGCAACACTATAATATTTCAAATTATCATGTTCATCACGATAAACTAAATACCTGATTATCGGAGGTCGTCGAATTACTCAATATCTTCTGTTGTTTTGAATAGCTTTTCATCGATTTCTGAAATGACTTGTCTTGAAGTTTCGGCACAGTGCTTGAAAGTAAACTATATACTTACTCCTTTCGTTGCCGGTGGCTGCTTTTTCGACTCTGCTCTTCCGGATCCTTTTATTGAAACAGGGGCAACTGCAGTATTGTATTTGTTGAACGATGCTCTTTGGGTTGAAGTTCTTACCCTGGCTCGATCCATTGGTTCTGTCATTGGTCTGATCAGGAGGAGGGTCCGATGGATAAAGAACCTGAAATTGCAAAAAAAATGTATGAATAGCGAATAAAAATTACCTTTAAGCTTATGCCGATAACCTTCCTTAATTCGGGATCGGAACAATTTGAATTACTCGACGGATTGACTCGCTTCGAAAAATTTCCCATCTTCAGCTGAAACGTTTAATTGCATCAATAATCAAGATTTTCCTAATTTACCGGGCCCATTTGCATTTGTTTACTTTTGATGTGTTTCGATTGTCGAGGAATATTCGCTGAATTTTCAATTTCATATTGCCGCGCATAAAATCAATAGCGTACCGATGTGAGTCATCCCCTCGTTGAATTCATCACTGCTAAGGAAAAGTAGTGAAGGCGTATTTATTGGCTCCTGCGATAGTATAATCACATTTACATTTCGATAAACACAAATAAAACGAAAGGAAATCACTTCCCATCTCTGGTCACTTCCCATCTCTGGTCACTTCCCATCTCTGGTCACTTCCCATCTCTGGTCAAGGAGAGAGAGGGTGAGCATCCCTTCTCTCTCTCCCCCCGCTGAGTTTCCCCTCGAGGACTCCTTCTCTAGGCTAACCTACCCAGAGAAACCCCGCATTGTTACTGGAAATTATCCCCTTGCCAATCAGCAGCCGACACTGTCTGATTCCCGCCTTTACCCCTACCAGTAACTTGTAAGCCGGTCCCGTGTGTGCACTCTTCTCTCTTGTATCATTGTATTGTCTCCATCCCGTGCCTCCATCCTCAACAACGATGGGTAAGACTACTCTCGAGAACATTCTCGAGGAGTTGAAGATCGATCGCGAGGAAAGAAGGAAGGAACGAAAAGCATTGGAGGAGTCGATTCGAGGTATTCAAGTCCAATTCACTAAGACGCTATCCGATCGTGTCAAAACTCTCGAAAAGACATTCGAAACGTTTGCTGAAAACACCAATAAGTCAATTACAGTATTGGGACAGTTAATCGGTCGTGTTCTAGATAGTCAATCAAATAGCATCAGCAATATCCCGGCAATGAAAGCGTCATTCGTATCTACGATGACGAACTCTCATATGATCAACGAAAAAGCCACTCGTGCAGTTCTCATCGGTTTCGCAGAGAAACAAACCCCCGAAGAGACTGATCTTGCGGATTTGAAAACTGTAAGTGATATGTTTCGTCTCATGGGAGATGACCACCTTCTTTCTATCTGTGAAAACGTTACCTTTCATAGACACCCGATCGAAAAACGTGAAGGTGCTAGGGATCGTCCCATCAAAATCCAGTTTCAGAATAATAAGGACAGAGACCATTTCATTGCTGTCGCAAGACAGAAACAAGCTTGTCGCCTTTCCGGAAGTGTGCACGCTTTTGTGAGACGCGATCTCACTATCGAGGAATTAGATGTCGATCTTTCCCTGAGGAGAGAGGCAGGAAAGAGGAATGCTGAGGCAGGTCAATTAGAGTATGTCGTACGCGACCTTAGAGTCGTTCGTCTCTCTAACCCTCGTCCCCTTCCTCACAGGCACTCGATCGTGCTATCGCAGCTCAAAGTGCTGCCTCTACTTCCTCCTCTCTCCCTCCCGCACTCTCCTCACTCACCACACTCTCTCATCCTGCCCCTTCCCATCCTCGTTCTCAGTCTTCCTCCTCATTTGGAAGAGGAAGAGGAAGAGGAGGAGGTAATGGAGGTGGTCGAGCTTCCTCTCGTCAATCCCGTCCACTCGTCTCCTCTCCCTCCAATCAACGTAGTAATCACAGCAAGTCTGTGAGCAGGAAGAGAGGTCGTGCCTTCGAGGACCCCTCCACGATGTCCCCCTCCGTCTGTCCTCCCAAGGCTAATAAGGTAATGACTATATCCGCACTTTCTCCGGTTCATTGTGAATCGGAGGATCATCTCGAGGTACAGTACTAGGAAAACTCCCACTCTGTCCCCCTCGCTGATCACATTGATTCCCCCCTTTCGCCACTTTCTCATCCCCAACCGTCCAGTACCTCACAATTCGCGCATTCTAAGTTACCAATACAGTCCGATTCCATCTCGTTTTGCCTACTAAATACCAGGAGCATCGGATATAAAATACCAATGCTCGAAGATTTTATCAATACTTTCGCATATGCTGTAGTCGGATTTACCGAAACCTGGATATCCTCACATAATGTTAACGATGGAATGCTCAGCCTTAGTGGACAATATACGGTTTACCGCGCTGATAGAGATGAATCGGGAGGAGGAGTTGCTCTTCTCATCCGATCAGATTTTCCCTCTACTCTCTCCTTCTCTCGATCGTTCTCTCCATACTGTCAGTCTATTGCCGCAATCACTCACTTTGGAGACACACAATTCCTCATCTGCCTTGTTTACCGATCTCCCTCCTGCGACTCGGCCAGTTTTGATGACTTTATTTCCTTCTTCTATGATCATGCGTGCTCCCTTTCGATACCGCTCATTTTGTTTGGAGACCTTAACTGCCCCGAAATCGATTGGAATTCCCTTTGTTCCTCAGTTCGCAATCAAACGCACCCGTCAAACATTCTTCTCTCGCTAGTTAGATCACTTTCTCTTACTCAGATAGTGAGCGCCCCTACAAGAGGAAACAATATCCTTGATATCGTTCTCTCTTCTCATCCCAACTTATTACAAAACTGCCGAGTCCTCCCTCCCCTCCCCAAATTAGATCACTCTCTCATCACTTTCCACCTTTCCACAACTACTCCCCGCGCCAAAGTAAAACTTCTAAGAGACTTTCGAAAAGTTAATTGGGACCGTGTTAATTACCAGTTATCGTGTATAAACTGGGACATCACCTTATCCACATGTGATCAGTCCCCCGATGGCATTTACGAGTCATTAACTACTTTTATTCATGACATAATGGATGAAAACATTCCATTCCGAAAACTTGCTCAAAAACCTAGTTTACTTTCTCACAAGTCCCTCAGATTGTTACGCAAATCGCGCAAACTCTTTCGCAGGCGTTTTTCAATTGGTCTCGCTCCATTTAAAGATTCAATAAAACGGTTTAATAAGTCAGTTCGCTCGTCTCGCCGTAAACGCGAACGCGATCTAATCCGAAATCCCAATTCTAAACGTTTCTTCCGTTTTGCCAGCGATAGATTGAAAGATAACTCTGTTCCCATCCCCCCTCTCATCGATGCAACAGGCTCCCACTTTGTCAGCGACCAATCCAAAGCTGACCACATCTCCAAACATTTCTCTAAGTGTTTCAACCATCAAACGTATCCCATCCCCGCTCAACCTCCTCCCATAGCTGGCCCAACCATCGATTTCGTCCCTTTCTCCCCAATGGTTATTCTTAAAACCCTCTTGAGACTCCCAAATCGAAACTCTACTTCTCCTGACGGCATTCCGTACATCTTCCTTAAAAACACCCGAGATCAGTTATGCCGCCCCCTCTCAATCATTTTCAACTCATTTATGCTTCATTCTGATATCCCATCCATTTGGAAAACAGCAATTATTCGTCCCATTTATAAAAGAAAGGGCAATAAGCACAGTGTCGATAACTATCGACCTATCTCTCACACTTGCGCACTTTCGAAAGTAATGGAAAGGATTATTTGTCGTGATATCTCTCAGTTTCTATCACTCAATAACCTAATTCCCGATCAGCAGCATGGGTTTAGGCCAAAGAGATCTTGTAGTACCGCCCTTCTTTCCACCTTCTCTCATTGGCATGCTAACCTAGACAAGCGAAGATACATAACGTGTGCATTTGTTGACTTTTCGAAAGCCTTCGATTCCATTCCCCTCAATCTTCTCCTCTGGAAATGTGAAAAACTTGGAATCAAAGGGTGTTTACTTAGATGGATTCAATCGTTTTTGAGCGACCGCACCCAATCCGTATGCGTGGAAGACTGTATGTCACCCCCCTTTCATGTTATTAGTGGAGTCCCGCAAGGCACATGTCTCGGTCCCTTACTCTTCTCAATCTATGTTTCTGACGTCCCGTCCATCCTCCCTCCTGGTGTCTTTTGTAACATGTATGCTGATGATCTCAAGATCTATAGCATCAACGACCATACCCTTCTCCAATCCGCAATGGACTGTCTAGTAGCATGGAGCACTAAATGGGGACTGACCCTATCACCCTCTAAAACCGTCCTTATGTTGCTTGGCTCCAACCACCCTTCTTGTAAGATTTCAGTTCTTGGAACTGATCTTCCCATAAGAGATGAAATCAGAGACCTCGGTGTTACCTATAGTAATAGACTATGCTTCACTAACCATATCAACGACATCATCGGCAAAGCATCAGCACGTTGCTCTTCTTTTTCTTTTCATTCACAGGTCTTTCCAATCGCAAAGTATTACAATCTTTTCCAAGCTCTTCTCCACCTATGTCCGTCCCCTGCTAGAATACTGTAGTGAACTCTGGAATCCCTGCACGGTAACCCATATTGCGCGAATTGAAAAGGTACAACGACGTTTCTCCCGGATCGTGTTTTCCCGCTGTGGTCTACCCCCATCTCCTTATCACGACCGTTTGAAGATTATGAACCTCCCTTCCCTCTACGAACGTCGCACTCGCATCGATTTGTTAACTAGTTACAAAATTATTTTCGGTCACTTTGACTTGAACTGTCGTACTTTTTTCAATTTCTCCCCAAGATTAGGTAGATCTAGAGGTCACCGACTCAAGCTATCACCCTTTCGTACATCTTCAAATAGGTACTGTAGCTTCTTACCCAACAGAATTATCGTTTTCTGGAACAGTCTCGATGACTCAATTTTTAGTAACAGCTCACCTGTAATTATTGAATTTCTTAAGAATTTTGAAATCCCTCCAATTGTCACCTAACTTTGTCGCCAGCCCGACATCGTAATATCGTAATTGTTGAAACATGTCTAGCCCAATTTTTCCTTTGACTCGTGAATGTTTTTACACATACGATAAATATATAATAAATCAAAAATATTTTAACTACCTGCGGAAGCGACAGTGGCGGAGGATCGGAAGACAACGCGTTGAGCCTCTTTGAGAACCGTTGCATTGTCTGCCAACAATAGAGAATAGTCGATAGTTAAATCGCCGCGGTCAAATTTTTCGCACGTAAAAGTATCGAACTGGCAAGTGAGAAACTGTTGTGTGGTCACACTGACAAGGTTTCGAGAGAAGAGAAGGAGGGATCACTCTCATCCCTTTTCTCACCCCTCACAACCCCCTACCACCTGAGTCACCTGATAACGCTCCAACGCCCAAACAAAATCTAACGAAATATTTTTCGTAATCTCATGCATTCGATAGTGTCAATACATTCCAACAACATTCATCCTTGACTATTGTTCTGATGAGGTCAAATACCTTCACCACCTCCGACCGAATTTATTGCTGGAATTCAAGACAAAACAAACATCACAGCAAAATTTACTTTAATGATGACACTATCATAACTGCCTATTGAACTCAGAATTCGTTCATTTCTTCTCCTTCATTTTCTTCTGTCGAGAACTCTGCACTACCGTGATGTTTTTCTTGCGTTTTTGCTGAATCTAAAATAAAATCGTTATCTAAGTTACTTATCAGCCTACTTATCATTACTTATTATTACTTATCAGTTACTTATCATATAGCCTATCAGTGAACAATTTTTGAATTTTTTGAACTCTGCAAATAATATTGTCTGAACTTTCCTTCGCAGCTCCACCCGATACCACTGAAGATTCGTTGCTCTTTTGGCTACTTTCTTCTGCAATGTATGAAGGTAAACAATATTCTTGTCTCACATTACTATCACAGTTCCACTCGCCTGAGATCAAAGCGGGAATGCCGCTTGTTCTGGCCGCACCTGAATGCCATCCCCGGAATTCGGGAAGTTCCTGACAAAGTACTACATAAGCTTCAAATTTCTGGGACGTCTAAAATATGCATGCATAGCTGTAGTGTTTACCTCATCGTTGTAGGCATCGGGATGAGGAGTTGGAAATCGAAATTTTGCCGAATTTCGAGGCATAAAGCGGAGAAAGCCTCTCATCTCTATAGGCTGCATGAAAATCTGTTTATGAACATCGTAGCTCGAATTTTAGAAGGAACGATACTGAATTGTAATATTTACCTTATCCTCAGAGAAAGTCAGCGGCATGATGGAATGCGTTAGCTAGCGCTGCGTTTCACTCTCTTTATACCCATTTTATTTTTCTGCTCTGATACTGTAATCATCGCTCGATCAACAAACATTTCAAAAGAATGATGGCATTTTCGAAATGTGCAAACATCGGATTGTTCCTGTATTTATCAATTGAGGAGTATGCATCGTAAAAGTTAAGATAGCAAAAATAACAATAATTGGATCAAATAGTTACATAAACAAGATTACATGGCAAGCTTGTTATCCCGAGAAAAAATTTTTTGCGAACATTTTTTCGTTGTTCATTGTTTAAATGTGTCATTCAATTCACATTAGTTTAATTTTCTTTTCATCTATGGCAGAACATAAATATTTTCTGCCGATTGTAGTAGTATCGTACAGCTCAAGGGAGGGCAATCAGAACTACGAATTTGATTTCATCAACAGTTTATCACGGAGATACTTTGAACATTTAGTCAACGTTCGCGAGCAAGGAAGCTCCAGCTACTGGGTATAAGACACAATGGAAAGCCTATTGAAAAATACATATAGTCGAAAAGAAATGACGAATCGCAGTGTAAGTGTATCTTGAGTAACGTGCTATCCTATGTCTTCCTTTATTTCTTTCCATTATTCTTCTTCTTCCGAGTATTCTTCACTTCAGCATCCTTGTCTTTACGAGTGCTCTGAAATAATAAATTGTTAGTTGTTTACGATTTGCTACTTACATTTCTCAAGCAATGAATTCACCTCATCTTCCGAATTGTGTTGCTCGGTTTCCTTATTCATTTCGCCTTGTCTTTTTCTCTTGACAAAGCCATCGTCTGAGGATTCG
This sequence comes from Pristionchus pacificus, assembly GCA_000180635.4. NCBI lineage: Eukaryota > Metazoa > Nematoda > Chromadorea > Rhabditida > Neodiplogasteridae > Pristionchus > Pristionchus pacificus. The sequence continues at coordinate 15,187,207 of CM026576.1, forward strand.
GAAATCTCCTGATTATTATCATACGTATAAAATATTGTCACGCCTCAAAACGAAAAGAGAAACCGTACCTCCTCCAATGGAAGTGTTTGGACACTTAGATCTTTAGGATCACTAGTTGGAACGAATCGCTTGAAGAAACTTTTCATATCCGTCTGTATAGTATATTGTTCGCATGTTCGTTTTGCAATCGCATTTGTGAACCGAGTAATTGCAATAAAAACGTTCTCACCAGTCCATCCGTTGTCTCCGATCGCCTCTTCTTTACTGAAGTTTCGGCATGATCGACATTATCTTTCTTCGGACTAACACAATCGTCTGCGAAGTTACCGTTTGATCATTCGAACTTGTATATTACCTGTTGTAGAGTTGGGAGTTTCATTCACAGGAGACAAGACGGCTTGAGGATTGGAGAAGCGGTTCAGCTCCTGAATTTAAAATAATAAATCAACAAATCATTGTTGCTGAAACAATCACTCACATCTATGGGAAGAGGAGATTCATGGCTGTCTGGATCACTGCTCGTTACGGATCGTTTCGAGAAATCTTTCATCGAAGACTTCATCGTGAACTAAAATTGTAATTTGAAATTCAGTTATAAATAAATAGCCCACCTGATTCTTGCGGGGTGGCAGCGACATTTCGAAAACTAGAAGAAGGTGAGCCGTTTAGCTCTCCATATAAATAACCCTTTCCTGTGCTCGCGTGATTTTGCGCACAATCGTCCCGTTGGTAAACACTTCTTTTGAAATGATGACGGCGTTTTCGAAATGGGCAAGTCGCGATTTTCTCTTTGAAGCCAATTTCTGGTTCGATCTCTGATCGACTATACTTCGATCGGTGATGATGCAATTATTGGCATAGTAGCGAGTTAATAGCGAGTTAATTTATTATTACAAAGTGAAAGAGACAGTTGAATTACATACATTTGCTAATCAAACAAGAGTGATCAATAGCGATTCGGAGCAGTATTTTATCGAGATCGGGTCACTCGTGAGAACGTTTCGTGAAATATTTCATTGAAGACGATTTTCTGTTTCTCGTCTAGTGAATTAGCAAGCCCAGTTGTCTCCTCTTCTCCTTCTTTCCGCATGATCATCTCAATTTATTTTTTCATACAACTTTAGAAATATTTGTCAATATAAATACCTTGATAATTTCCCTCATCGCTAAACTCTTCTCCTTTTCCTCCCTCTCCTGCCGCTTTTTCTTCTCTCTCGATCGCTCCACGGCTTCATTGTTCTTATCGCGCTTCTCCTGAAGTTGCATTTTGATTGCCTGAGAGTTTCCTAGCATTGTGTTTATTGTTCAGAAAAAATATGAACGTTGTAATTACCCTGTATTCCGGATCCTCCCTCTCCTTATCCTTCTTCAATCTGTACATCCTTTTCGTCGCTCCACCCCGACTCACTTGAGAACTTGAGGAAGAAGTAGATTGTGCCTATTGAATAAACTTGACAGCGAATAAGGTAGAACAAAGCCTTACTGGAGGAGGTCTCTGCACGGAATAAGTCCTTGCTGCTGAGATCGTCCTGCGGACTCCCTGTGGTCTGTACTCATCGTCATCGTCGGAATCTGAATAACGAAGACTCGTGAATGAGTTATTCCGACTGTACGAACCACTTTCCGACGATTCGCTCATCTGACGATAATCCGGCTGATTGAGGCTAGCTGCTTGATAAGAATCGTTCCATTGATAGATAGAGTAGTCGTTGCTCATACGGTTATCGTAAGGTTGAAGTGAAAGTTGTTGTTGATACTCGATCGTTTCAAAATCCTGAAAGCACTCAGTTGAAACTTAATCCTAAACTTGGAAGCCCAATTTATTACAAATATGTCGAACAAACCGGTAATGGTGGTTGATTCCCGGCTGACTCCACTTGGATCGAAAGGGCCACGATCTCGCAGCCACCCTTCCTGAACGGCGCGGAGTTTTTTGAATATTTAAAGAGCTCCTGAAATGGACACAACGATACGATCTGTAACACGGCGAAGAATGATCCTGATCGAACCGTGTCGACTGATTGTTCAGAAAGGACTAACTGTTTGATGCTTTTGAAGGAACAGTAAAAAAAAACGAAAAATGCATCAAACCTCGTCTGGCAGTGGCATAGTACGAGGGTTCTCGGGATCGCTCGTTGGCACAAATCGCTTGAACCAGGCTCTGATCTCATTGTTCGTCTGCAGTGGCTATTATATTACGAAAGCGTAAGTCATCGACTGGCGATCAGCGATTAATCATAATTTTTCGTAAATTCAACAATATAAAGGCCAACCTTGAAACGTCTCCGGGAACGCGGCGCCATGGGGAGACTACCAAGTGATTGGCGACTAGTAACTATTCGACTTTTATCACCTCTTTCTCTCACGTCTCTCGTGCAAAAATGGTCACACTTCTCGCTCTTCTCATTTCTTTCGAAAGAGTGACCTCAGCACACATCATAAACAGAGTGTTGAAATTACGAAAATTTCTGTTGGTGATGATTTTCTAGTTTAGCACAGGGATCAGGAGAGAAGGTATCAAATATGACCTCTCCAGGAACTAGATTTTTCCTCTCCAGGAACTAGATTTTTCAAAATCAATTGTATCCAACCATACTATTATGGTAATATGTGCTAGTGATAAGAATTCTGAACATCCGGTCCATTTGTCCCAAAACCGGCTTTTGCAATTTTCCGGTTCTGGAGCCGTCTATGTCGTATCTCACCCCCCAGATGAGCTAGAGACCTCCGGTTTGGACCAAAAAATCCGTAAAATAATGACGAACAACTTTTCACTTTGTACGGACCTCGAATGAAAATAACCAAAAAGCTAAAAATCAAAAACCGATTTTTCAAGCATAAATAATGTTTCAGCATGATACCAATTTACGGAATTTTGTTGCTGAATATGAAAGTACAACCCCACCACCTACTTAGAAAAAAATACGAAGGAAAGTTAAGGGGGGTTCTTTCGAGATATATTCGTGCGAACACTGAAAATCATCGATTTTTCACTTTTTCAGAAATTCCAATCGTCAATTACTCACGGAATTGAGCCTTCTCGATTGAAGAATCTGCATTAAAGTGAGTTTACCGGCACTAACTTCAATTTCGAGAATCAAAATTGAGACTCTTACACATTTTGAAAAATCATATTTTTTGAATTTTTTTTTTTTTTTGAAAGAACCCCCCCCCCCCTTAACTTTCCTTCATATTTTTTTCAAAGTAGGTCGTAGGGTTGTAATTTCATATTCAGCAATAAAATTCCGTAAATTGGTATCATAGAAAAATGCTGAATTCACCATTCAAACTCAGGTTGGAGAAAAGAAAGGTCATAAAAATATTACCATATCGTTCAGATTCGGAAAAGTGGGTAAAATAGACTTGGGTGTGACCAGCCTAACAATAACATGCACGGATCTATATCTAATCATCGTGCCTAACAAGGGTATTGAATACGACGAGGCAAAGGTAGCATCAATCTAACTCTTAGTAATATGTTTTCATGTTTCAGGAGAAAAAGAATGCAAAGGAGCTGAAATTGAAAGCTCTTGAACAAATTGAGGCTGCTAGGGAGGCCGAAAGAGGGTAACGATTCGTAATATTGTGTATTTTTAAACGATCCTATTTCAGAAAGAAATGCGAGTCTGGTTCAGGGATCTTTGACTGGTTTACAAATAAAGCTATGCATATCAAGGTGACAAAATACCAAATCAAAATATATAAATAAATATAGATAATTATCAACAACGTGCACATTCGCTATGAGGACGAATTCAGTAATGTTGAAGCGCCTTTTTCTGTTGGAATTACCATCAAACAGATACGAATTCTAGTAAGTTATTCCTCCTAGATATAAATACAGTCCTGGCGATTCCCCCCTGTGAAAAAGGAGGTTACCGAGGGGTTATGCGGAGCACTCTGTTTTTACAGGGGGGGGGGGGGGGGGGGGGAATCGCCAGGACAGTATAATCGTAAATAATTGAGAACTTTGACGCGAGCGAAGCCAAAGTCGACGTGTCTGATATGACTAAGAAGAGAGTAAGCTAAAATTGTGAGAATATGAATCAATGAATACAATCCAGGTCGAGTTCGAAGACTTCAATCTCTACTGGAACTGCAACAGCACGATCGCCTCTCTTCTTGACAATAACGAACGGATGCTGAAGAGAATGAAAGTGGAGATAGAAAGTGGTACCAATGCTTACGGTAATTTGATCCATAGGAAGGTAATCGAAGTCTGAATAATCAGTTATCAAATCATGGGACCCATTCTGCGCACTTTACTACGTCAAATCGCCTGAAAAGCACCAGTGGAAGATTGCCCAAGTGGTTGTTGCTACCGTACTTCACTAACCTACAATTTAGACGGATACAAGGATGGATCTGAAGAATATTTCGATCAAATTGAACAAATTGCAGTATAATGACATGCTCATGTTGATGGATTCTTTGGTTAAAACTAAAATATCTAATCAACAATTTACTATTTCAGGACCGGTTTTCTAAAGCGGAAAATATCGGAAATATCACGTTATGCTGCCAATGAAATGGAAGAGGCCGCCTCGAATGCTGTAATTAAATATTTTTTCAAATTTATTTTAAAAAAATTTTAAACAATGAAGCATATTTTATGTGGAAGTTCGCCTATCAGTGCATCTTTTGTGAGGGCGTAAGAAGACGAAGAAACGAGTGGAGTTGGAAACGAATCAAGCAACATCGGTGATTTATCATAAATTTTTGAAACGTATTATTCTTATCTAAATTAATAAATGTATGAAATCTGACAATCCTGTGGGGTCACCTAATAAACCTTCAATTCAGCGATCTCGTCAAAGAATACGAAAAATATTACTTCGATAAACGAACTTCATCGATTTCCAAGGACAAACAAAATGTCATTGAGGTAATTATAGATTCAATCCTCTGACTATAATTGTAATGCAAATTTAGGAACTCGAGGAAAAACTGGACTTGTGGAATATCAGTCTAGCCAGAACAAGGGTGGAAATGGAGATAGACAGAAGAAGTAAGAAACTAATTTTCTAGGAAAAAAATGAATTCGTTCAGAATTAACTCGTATTGAAGACCAAGGCCTAGCAGATCGAGTATCATCCATGTATGCTCTTTTTCGATTTAAAATGTATTAAATCTATTAAATCTATTTCAATACAGTTTCAAATCCGGATCCCACACTAACGTTCAACAATCATTGGAGAAGAAAGACCGAGCAAAATTAGCTGATTCCTGCGAGAAATTAGTAAATAGATAGATGATTTTGATTTTCGAACACTCCTATTTTCAGGCCAATGCCAGCCTCTTTCCGAAAGATTACGTTGACAAGGAAATGGGAATTATTGCGAATGAGGTCTGATTGAACGCATATTTGGCATTCAATGGTCATAATAACAGATTCGTCTGTCTCTTGATGACTCTATTTCTGTTGTTCTATCGGAAATCAAGGCTTGTGTGACGATGCGAAGTGGCGCTGCAGCTATGGAGTATGTTTGACTCAGTTTTATTGAAATTATTAGAATAACGAATGTTACACTCCTTCTTTGTTGTACTCATATTGATGTATTCTAGCTCGAAGGTGGTCATTTCTGATATCTCCATTTGTTCGTCTGGATGCGAGTTTCTGCGAAAATCCTCGAAGAAAAACTGGTTCACTGCAAAGGTGAAACGTACTTTTATCCACTCGTAAAGCACTCATAAATGTGCAGCACAATACAAACCCGCTAGATGGAAGTTTCGATCAGAAAGCGGAGATGCGGATTGAGCACATCGTGATCAAGTTCAATGCTGAGACAGTTTACGAAATTACGAGGGTAAGATAACAAAGTTTTTCATAATAAAAAATAAAAATAATTTATGCAGTTCTTCTCTCCACCGGAGTCCATCATGTTTAATCAACTCCTCTCTCTCCATCTCGCTGGTTACGATTCAATCATCTCCAATACACTCACAGGACTGAAGCATGCCGCTGCAAAACGGCAGAGACTTATTCTCGATATTGTTAGCAATCACGGATTGCGGGTTTCAAATCAAAAATCATAGGTGATCGAACCTGCCAAATTGTGCATCTGTGAAGGCAGTTCTTTTGATGAAAAGAAATTAACGATGATTGTTAACAGTGGAAAACTCGAAGTCACAACAATAACGGTTTTGGTGCGTTAACAGCAATTCAGTTTACAAACACTGAACTCTAGGATTCTAAAATGAATGAAGATGAAAGAATTCGACTTCAAGCCTACCATCGATTCTCCATTGTATGGAAAGAAATGAACGTTGGCATTGGAAAGGTGTGTTTTCAAGCATTATTTTTCAAAAAAGTAACATAAAAAGTTTCTTCAGAGCTTTGATGATCAATCAAATAAATCACTCTTCCACCCGATCTCAATGCATCTGCAGTTTCACATGTGTTCTATAGAAGATCATAATCTTCCGAGGTTACCTTTTAAAAATATATTATAATCAAATAATTTGCTATAGCTTTCGAGTCTCCGGATCCCTTCCCGAACTTGTTTTATCCATTGACGAAAAGTCTCTGATGGATCTTATCAAAATTGGGCTATCGATTCCACAAAATAGAGCTAATTCTACGGTAAGTTTCTTCATTGTGCAATTCAAGTACAAATTGATTTATTAAATTCTAATTACAGCAAGAAAAGGTAGAGAAAGCAGTAAGAAGGATCAGTCTGACGAATCTCAACGTTAAACCGATCGAATACCCAAAGAAAACGCCAGTGATGTTCTCTTACGAACGACCAATCTTAGAGGCACATTTATTCTGGGAAAAGGTGAATACATTTTAAAATTATTTATTTACAAAGTAAAAATAACAGACTGGATGCGAGCTCCTCTCTGGCAACAAAGTCGTTGCTCTTTTCTTATTGAGCGGAATGAATATGAAAATATCGAAAAGAATGTTCGATGCGCAAATGATATTCCAGGTTTTATTTGAAATCAATTGTAAATTAATATTTTTAATTAAGATTGGTGACATCAAACTCGGCTCGCCAATGTTGAAGATATTGGAGAAGGCCAAATCATCAGATACTTTGCTCAAACTGAATTATGACCAGGCAATCTAAGAAATGAATATCCGATGACTATTAAATATTCCAGGCATCACCTGATTCACCCGAGTTCAAGAGCAAATTCGAAGAAACTATGTCGAAGATGGTTATGAAATACGCCAAAGTTGATTGTAATTTGTTTCAAGTGAGTTCCGTCTCGAAATTTATGATTTTACATTTCTTCATAGGAACCTCTGATCGAACTCTCCGCCAAGCTGCGAAAAGTGTCAAATCATGTGAATGCTTTGATCGCAGAATTGCCTACTGAAGGTTCTCCATTACAAAAGAAAGGAAACAATATTGTATTTCCAGAACAAAGAAGAAATGCTAAATCGGTTGTCTCGGAAGCAGCTGCCTCGATTACTGAGAAAACGTTGGACTACGTTGTTGATTTTAAATAACAAAAATATCTACTTTCAAGAAAATCTACTCTGAAATCCACTACCGATGTTTAGAGCTTCGTTGTAATTTCGAAAATATCAGCGCGATTTGTTGGAATTAGAGTGAACATTGAATCGAAGAAGACGCTGGAGACTGTCGCTAACATTGAAGATGTGAGAACTTCTTGTTATCATACATTTGCATTTTTTTATTAGTTTCAATTGGATGGAATCGTGCAGTCCGAATACAGCAAGTATCAAGTCAATCTCAAGGGAATCACGGTGGAAGATGCTACTGTTGGAGCAATACACAGGTTTGTGGACTGTCTTTGCTCTGTCACCTATGTAAATTTTAGAAACGTTCTGACTACCGAAATCGGAAACCGTAATCTGATGCTTGACTGCTCGCTCGAGCAGTATCTCAAGCCGAATAAGACTGCAACAGAACCGGATTCGAAAGTGACGGTATCAATACAGTGCTCTTTTCCACAATTCATTGTCCATGACAGATTCGTTTCTCTGAAGTCAAATGCGTTTACACTGCTCTATGGGCTTCCAGAATGACCGTTTGGCTCGCACCTTTCTCTAGAAAGCTTTCTGATTCCGCAGAGAGAATATACGCTGAAGTAAATATTGCTTTCTTGTTGCAGTTTAGATCGAATCATTATCAGATTTCCAAGCCGACAGTTGGCGGTCCGTCAAAAATTTCCATAGACATTTCTATCAAGTCTCCAGTAATCTACGTGCCTTGTTCCTCGACTAGTACCGATGGACTTACTATCTACTTGGGCAATTTACCCTTTACATTTTTTTTTCAACTAGAATGTCTCAGGTTCCCTGCGAGCGCTTAATCAATTCAAGCAAGAGCACAATGTAATTCTTGATGTAATCACAGTTGGATTGTCGGATATTAGTGCCACAGTGTAGGCCAATGATAACAATACATTTTCTCAATTCAAATTTCAGTGGTGCCCTTGACAATTCAGGGCAATTCCTCCTAGAAAAGACGATAGTGTCCTGCAAAATCACTAGAAATTTGTCATGGGAATCGAACAAGACGGTGAGGCTGATAAACGGTGTTTCACGTTACCAATGTCTTTCAGCAAGCACTGTTAGCTGCAAATGTCAAGATTAACACAGCTTATGTGAGGCTTTCGAAGGATCAAAACGCGATGTTGATGGGCATCTCAAGCGGAAATCTGCAGGAAAAGGTTAAATTATTGTGCAAATGTAAATTACCCTACCTGTTTTCAGGTTGATAATGATAACGACACTGTGATCGCATTCAACAGCAAAGAAGATAAATTGGACTTTGTTGTTTCGAGCTCATCAATCTCCAAGTGAGCTCGATAGATTTAAGCTGATGTGAGCAGTAACTTCAGATCGACTGCAATCGCTCTTTCTGTGGAATTTGTCGCCGAAAAGCTTGGAATCGCTCTAGTCGATGAGAAACTTTCAAGCTTCGCATCTTTCCAGTGCAACGGACTCGTTGCAGATTATATCGTAAGCTTTTAATACCAATTTTAAATTATTCATCCACATCAGGCACTCGAGAGCGGCCTCACCCGTAGTCAAGTGAAGCTCAAAACGCTTGTAGCTGAAGAAATTATTCCCAATGCATCAGCAAATGGTTTTATTGAGGTAACAAAGCGTTCTCTCCGTACCATTTGGTTATATTTCTAGATTCGAAATCAACAAGCTTCAAACATGTTCGACCTCACATTCGTGCAATGCAAAGAGACTGGATACAAATGTTTGCAACTCATCAGACTTTAACGTAATGACGTTTTTAGTGAACGTTGCCTCGATGCCTCTTACTGTCTACTTCAATCCGAAGTTCCTTGGAACACTGCAGAAATTCTTCGCAGTCGAAAGTGTCGAACAGCTAGAAAAGGATAAGTAAGATATTGAAAGTGCAATGACAAGTGAAAGACGATTCAACTCAGGATCACACCACTAACGGGTTTTACTTCCGGGAAGACTGTTGCAAATACTCAGCCCTCTTCTATGATCCTTCATGTCAGCATGAAGGTTAACAGCATTTTCGAGGATTCAATCCAATTCTTCAACTTAGGAAATCGAGTTGGTGATCATCGAATCTTCCACCGTCTGCTCTTCACAGTCACTCATTCTCTCATTCGATATCGAGGCTCATCCAGTAACTTAAATTTCTTCGCCAATTCTAGATTGTAACGAATATTTTAGGAAAACGGTTCACCCACGATACTAGCTGGCATCAACAATCTCGTTATGTACACTGCAGCGTCTGAGGATCGAAAGCACATAACTTATGAGGTCCTGTATTCAATTTCTGGTGAAACTTATCCACTATCATTCAGGTGCTCAAGCGAACGAGTATTGGAATAAACTTATTGATGACCAGCAAGGAAATGAATGTATCTGTAAGCTATTTTCGTATTCTTTAGAGAATACAATTTTGCAGCTCGATCTACACACCCTCGACATTCACATCGCTCCTTCTATCATAAGACTGATGTCCAATGTGTCCAAGACGTTCACTGAAGCGAGCTCGGTATAACTCATTTCTTCATTTGGAATGAGCACCGAGATTTCTGGTTTCTACAGGTATTTCACCTTTACCTTCCTCGATAATTTTTCCTCTTCAGCCACCCACCGCTGCAGTGTACATAACGAGATTGTTGATGCCAGCTAATATCGTGGGTGAACCGTTTTCCTAAAATATTCGTTACAATCTAGAATTGGCGAAGAAATTTAAGTTACTGGATGAGCCTCGATATCGAATGAGAGAATGAGTGACTGTGAAGAGCAGACGGTGGAAGATTCGATGATCACCAACTCGATTTCCTAAGTTGAAGAATTGGATTGAATCCTCGAAAATGCTGTTAACCTTCATGCTGACATGAAGGATCATAGAAGAGGGCTGAGTATTTGCAACAGTCTTCCCGGAAGTAAAACCCGTTAGTGATGTGATCCTGAGTTGAATCGTCTTTCACTTGTCATTGCACTTTCAATATCTTACTTATCCTTTTCTAGCTGTTCGACACTTTCGACTGCGAAGAATTTCTGCAGTGTTCCAAGGAACTTCGGATTGAAGTAGACAGTAAGAGGCATCGAGGCAACGTTCACTAAAAACGTCATTACGTTAAAGTCTGATGAGTTGCAAACATTTGTATCCAGTCTCTTTGCATTGCACGAATGTGAGGTCGAACATGTTTGAAGCTTGTTGATTTCGAATCTAGAAATATAACCAAATGGTACGGAGAGAACGCTTTGTTACCTCAATAAAACCATTTGCTGATGCATTGGGAATAATTTCTTCAGCTACAAGCGTTTTGAGCTTCACTTGACTACGGGTGAGGCCGCTCTCGAGTGCCTGATGTGGATGAATAATTTAAAATTGGTATTAATAGCTTACGATATAATCTGCAACGAGTCCGTTGCACTGGAAAGATGCGAAGCTTGAAAGTTTCTCATCGACTAGAGCGATTCCAAGCTTTTCGGCGACAAATTCCACAGAAAGAGCGATTGCAGTCGATCTGAAGTTACTGCTCACATCAGCTTAAAGAGAGTCGGCGTCCAAAAATTAATATTTTTCAATTTCTTTTAAACTTCGAATTTAAGCGAAGGCATGTACTGGTGCTCCAAAACTTCAAAAATATTAAATAAAAATATAATAAACAACTGAAAATAAAAATACAATTAATTTGCGTGTATTTCGGGTTACTGTCGCTCCTGCCACCTGAAAAATTCTGCGTTTTCGCACAAGTCGAAGGCAAGCACACCACGCCTCGGCAGTTAAATTTTTTCGAACATTCTGTTTGTTCTTTTTTCACTGATCCTCTATCGTTTTTGATTGTGTTTTTGTATAAAGTGATGGTTCAAGTAAGATCCACAATTCGATTGTGAAACGTTTGATATAATCTCAATTTACTTTGGTAACGTGAGGGGCTTTTCGCGCGACCTATTCTCTGCTATTATTTCAGTTATGTGATACTACTGAAATATGACCTGTTCTGTGTGATAATTGTGTTGTTATTCGTGTTATCCTGCTGACTTTCACTTTTTCGTTTATTAAAATTCTTAAATTTAGCCAAACATGGCCGACGAATGGGCAGTTGAGGTTAACGAGGCCGTCGATGTTGCGCCCGCCTCCGAGCTCGAGAGCGATCTTCCCGAGGTCCAGCTCTTCGGAAAGTGGAGCCGCCAGGAGGTATTATATATCTTTTTTAATGTTTTAATTTTTTATTCTGTTATATTCTATAAAATAGCAAGCTGAGCACTGTGATAGTACGTTGTAGTTCAAGTAAATAAATATTTTTAAATATAAATTTGTCAGGTCAATTTTGCCGACATCTCCCTAGTCGACTACATAGCCGTCAAGGAGAACTTAATCAAGTAAGGTTATTGTACAAATGATTATAATATTATGGCTGGTTTTCCCATACGAAAATTGTGTAAATAGCCATTTATCGTCTTTTTCGGTGCTTAGAGCGACCCATGCAGTGGTCTTAGTTCATATCTGTAGCTGATTTACTGATTCCTCTTATGTTCCCTTCCCTATACTCTTCTCGGTACTTCCGTGCTCTACTGGCTTGTAGCTGTAGTATCTATCTCACTTGTTAGTCAGCGAGCGAGTGGTTTATGACGTTCTTTGCCGCATCAGTTAGTCACACCTTTGCTCTTTCTGACTCTATTCCGGGTTCTATCCTGCCCGTTTTCAGATGCAATAATGCGTAGTCAGAACAACATCAGCTGATAGTCATGACTATCTCCAACTTTTGCGTCGATAACAAGGATGTTGTTTGTTATCTCGTCACGAAGCACTCGTGGAAGGGCAAGTAAGTGATCGTTTCAGAAGCAACGTTTCGCAATTTCTGATTCCCAGATCATAGAACCAGACAAGTACGTGTTGGAAGAAAAAGGGAAGAGCGTAGCTAGCTTTCTTGCTATAATAAGCCGATTTCGCAAGTTTATCGCTCGATTATGTCCTCTTGTTTAGATACAAACGGATCTTCTCCATCGGAACTCTCGCAATTACGACGTACAATCCAGCGACGCTTGAGATAACCAACCAGGTGGGCTTATCTCTACTTTGTCTCGTTTCGCAGTTACCATTTCATCTGCTGTCACTCTCTGACAGAAATCAATACCCGTCATCTATAAACAGCGCAGGATGTTTATGTTAGGTGTCAGGGCTTGGTTCTGTGAAAACAGAACAGCAATGATTCACAGTAGAATGCAGAAATGATAATCATTTTAAAGTTACGAACAATTTCAGCGGGAGTACAGCGACTTCGCGCATATTCAACCGTCTCAGAATGCCGGTGATGGGAAGGTTAGTGTTTTAGCACAATTAAATATTACTGCGGCTTTTCCTTCCTTCGTTCTAGTAATAAATATTCTTTGAAACACATAATTTACTTGTGATTTGCTAACATTCACGACCATGTATTCCAGCTCGCCGACTTGCATAGTGTCCTGACATTTAGTCCCTGTAAATATATTGTGGTCTGTCAGCCGGCCCGGTTGGGTACGAAAATACCGTAACCGTAATATTGAAGATTGACGATCGTTGTCTCATCTTCGTTCGTTATCCGTTCATTAATTTAAATTGTTTTTCATATTTTTGAAAGTGTTCAATTAGATATTTTGTAGATTCTCCGAGAAGCTTCGTAACGTGATGGGTCGATGCCTGAAGCTGATTGCAGAATGCACTGCATTCAGTGCTGCAGGACTCGATAAGATGAATCGGATGATACGTACGTTTAAAATATTGAATATTATTCTTATTTTTGTTATTGAGCATTTTTTTCAAATTATTGATTGTTTTTCAAATAAAATTAATGCCAAAAATTATTATTACTGTAATGTGCGCAACAATTTTACTGCTCCTTCTTGACATTAATGTTTCAACAGGGCTTCGACATATGTACTTTGATAATGTGTGATTGTTAGTTTTTGCCACTATCATCAAACATTTTTATATATTTGACAAAGAAATCAATGACATTTCAGGCGACGAACGATGATACTACTACAATCAACAGGAGGAAATCATCATGTAAGTTATGGAGAACAATATAACAACAAGTATTAAATGTGTCCTGTCTATTCCCCTCTATTCCCCTTCCCCTTACCCCTTCCCGCCCCTCTCCCTTTCTTGACCGGAGGTTGATCGTAGTCCGAATCCGTCGATTCCCGTTCTTCCTCCATGTCCTTCCTTGCCGTCTTCGATCGTCGTTCCTTCTTCTCCCTTCGATCTCCCTTCTCCTCTTCGGGTGGCTGTCCTTCTCCTTGGACAGTGGTACTCTTGCCTGCTGCCACTGACACAGCTACCGAACCCCCTCTGCCCCGACCTCCTCTTCCTCCACGACCTCTTCCCCTGCCTCGTCCTCTTCCTCCTCTCTCCAATGCTCGCAGTGCGGCTTCTCCCTCATCCCAGTCCGATCCAGAGCCTTCTTCTCCTTCTCTCTCTACCAACTCCTCTTCTGATTCTTCGTCTTCCGCATCACTCAACTCGATGGTGTTCATGGCTGGTTCGTGATCAGAATCCACTTCCTCACCATACACTCCTCCTCCCAATTCCTCTGAGACGTCGCTCTCCCCTCCATCCTCCCCTTCTCCTTCCTCCTCATCTCCCTCATCCATGTTTTCCTCCTCTTCCTGCTGCATGGCGAGCATGTATTCCCTGTCGTTGGGAGCGTTTATCCTCTTCAGAAACTGCTCCATCAGTCGTCCCTCGATCACCGCCGGAATCGCCTCCCATATCTGGAATTGGCAATTTAGCATGCCATATAGCTTTTCCAAATCATTTGACGTAGAAACATGAATGCGCATGGTGTACCTCTCTCCTCCACGCATGATCCGCCTTAGCCATCTTTCTCTTCACAGCATTCGATTCACGTCCAAGAACGTTCACTGAACAATTCCCCTTCTCTTCTCTAAGATTCAGGAGATTGAGAATGGCCAGTGTATTTGAGTGGAGTGTGGCGAGCTTCACTCTCTCAGAATACCATCTCGGGGAACTGTAAATAGGTGCATTGCTCATCTGCCCCTTATGTGTCGACACTTTTTCCAGTGTTACTACTACATATTATGGTAGATACTCACCATGCTCTGCTCTTGGGAGCATACAGATTTATGATGCTATTGAAGCACTCGTTCGGGCTTGTATTCTTTTTCGGGCTAGCCCTTAGGAATCCCGCCAGAAACGTTGGCTTCATAATCACCGCCTTCAGTTCCTGATACTCATCGCTATCTCTCTTGATTTGATGCAATGTTGATGGCTGCAGCCTCTTGTGCTTGCACCGTCTGATTCCGTCCAGGAAGGGAATCTAAAAGAATTAGGTGGTACGGTAGTCGATATTTACTAGGATTACTGTAGCTATCGATATTTCTTTTGATCTCTCGAATTATTGCTGAACTCACCTTGCCCAGATTCGTGTGTCGCCCAGTTACGTGAGGAAGGACGGCTTTCCAGTAATTGAGACCGAGTTGACGACTTTTCGCGTACTTGAAGTGGAGGAAATATGCGTGATTGATAATCTTGCGTCTCCAGTACTGGATGTTCCCACAACTCCTCTTCTTGGCTATCTGGGATTGTAATGACATCAACATACTTCGTTTGATTCACATTAACGTAATTATTTAATTATTCATACATTGTTTACCTCTCGTAGATCGTGGTTTATCGATTTTATGAGATGCCAAAAATCGAGAAGATGCTGAATGTCCTTGAAGAGAACGTCCTCCCTCAGCATCTTCCCCAACTTGGCATCGTTGTCCGTGCATACGGAACGTATCTGACACCCAGCATGATTTATGTTTTGTTAATTACTAATCAAATGCATGTTCCTTCCACTATCTATAGCTAATCGATATACCATAATTTACTCACTCTCAATTGCATCGCTTGTATTCTCCTCAATCCCTCCCTCACTCCTGCTTTCTCCATCCTCCCACTCACATTGTCTGGAGATACGTGCTAGTTTTAAAATATTTAAAAAAAAACTTACTGATCCCAATCTCCTTCTTGTGCTTATTTACAATCTCCAATATTAAATTCGTTTTCAGGTCTATTGCGCTGACAGTGCAATTCGACGCTGAGAAGCCTGGAGAATCGTACCTCCCGTCCATGGACAAATCGAGTCCTCGTCTCTTCAAGTGAGCCATTATTTTCTATCATTTTTGTTAGTAGATATAATAAGAAATAGCTTTATTATTCGTCTATCTTTCGTCCACTATTGGTATTCAGATACTGCTAAATACTCAACTAACTACTATTAACTAGCTATTATAATTTCAGGTAGACCGCTTTCATCAATTTCGCCCTACTCAACGATGGCGCTCTCCTTTGGTGGTTCGTTTACGCCTCATTTTTGTAATGTTTCCATTGATGCTGTTCAGAAAGGCGAGACCGGAAACAGACGCTGCGTAATGTGTACTCCTGGCTGCAGCCTCAGTCGCGCTACTTTGATGACTACTCGAATGCGATGCCCATCGAACAATTCGAGAAGTACGTAAAGAGGAATCTTGTTCAATGATTTGTACCTCCTAATTTTGATTTAGGCTGTGCGGGCCTATTCAAGACACCCAGTTCAATGCGGATCTCGCTAAGGAGATCGTTCTGAATCCTTGCCTCAATATGGCCGAAGGACTCCTCATCGAATATTCGATTATATTGGGATACAAGCCAACCGACTTCACCCTGCCCGTTAGTTTTTTTTATGAAAATTAATACTTTGAATATTGAGCGTTCGAGTATATTTTTACAAGGATATGGACGCATAATTGATCACCCGACTATTACAGCATGGTAATCCCGGAAAGGAGCTGGACCTCACTCTCGCTCTACTTCAATCTTGTCAAAGGAAATAAGGCGCTCTCCGAGGTGATCATGTGATTAGCAAGCCCTACTTCAATTCGTCTGTACCGTATTCATATGAGAACACTGTAGAGCATGAATGTGTTTAGTTACTACAATAATTTTAATATTTTTTCCCATTCAAGAGTAGATCAATTTAAAGTCACTTACATTCATTGCATTGCGAACAATTGATCCGACTTCTTTCATATGATTTACATAGATAAAGTCCGTAGCGGGGAACACGAGCCGAACAAGTAGGTCGTGTATAGTTCTCTCTTTCGGGAGTGAGAGACCCATCACAGAGGCGAAATCGTGTAATCTCTGTGATAGATGTATTAGGTACGTACTGATTCTAGGAGCAAACCGGGAAAGGAAGTCCTGTCGTGTGAGCAGCAGTGACTAATTTCACATTCCCGTGATAGTATCGTCCTTTGAGTAGGGATTGAGAGCGCCATGACTGTGGAGTAACACAGTGCTCGCAGTCCCATGCGATTCTCACTGCCGATCCATTCAGAGTAAAACTTCTTGACACTATTGCTTTCAGGCCGCAAGACGGGCAACGATCGAAGAGGGAGAGAAGTTGAGATGATTCGATCAACAGGAACTCGGGCAATTCAAGTGAGGTGGACTCATCGACCGAATCAGTGGTAGTCTCTTGTGAAGAATAGTCTCCCTAAATTAGACTTTTTCAAGTTGTATATTCGTTGTCCCTCCCTTTATCTGATTTTTACGTACCGCATCAAATTCTTGTGAGTTGTAATCGTTACTCTGGTCGTTCTGAGTAAATCCATTTTTTTTTAAAAACATATTGCTCGTATTGATCTACCTCTGATTCGATGGGAGGAATTGATGATTGAGAGAAAAGAGTAAGGGAGTGCATGCGAGATGGAGGAGCAACAGACACATTACAATCACGAACTGCCACTTCGGAGAGCTGAATTTTATCGTAGTTTATTCTTTGAATATTATTGCTTTATAATGTTACTGACCATTCCCCTCGATCCCTCGATCATAATTCATCCACGCCCCATACATAAATAATTTAAGTTTTATATTTACTTTTCTCGTCAAGAGTGGCATGTCGAGAGGTGCAGTTATATTGGGAAGGCCAAGAGTCTTCTGGAATGAAGTATGAAGCAAGGAAGAGGCAGTCATTCGATATTAAAGCTCATAATCGCTCACATCTATGGGGTCAGGTTGATCACCATCGAAGTGGGCAGGGCACCAATACGTCCTCACTGGCGGTTGCTTAGCCAACCCCTCCCTGAACTGCTGGAGCAGCGCATCACCCTCCTCGGGCAGCAAGTTCAGTCGACGAATCCACATGGATTGCTTTTCGGGGAGAGAGTTGACAGGGAAAGAGCGCATCGGAAGTGAAACTGGCCTAGGGCACACGCCACACCTCTTCACCATTCTTCTGAATACATGCACCGAATGTCGTAGGATGTTAAAACAAGAAGTAGTCAATCAAAACTGCGAGAACAGTGAAGAATACGTCAAGTTTGCAGTTTCAACAAGGTTTCCGATGCAGAACAGCTACCGGGTAAGTAAATAAGTGCTAAACCAACAAGCAGGATGACAACCAATCAAAAATAATCTTAAAAAATACTGCGAAAAACAGCGGAAATGCTAAAATGTTGCTAAAACACAGGAAACTAGCACTGAAAAAAGTCGATAACTTGAAAATACAGTATCCGTGAAATCCGGAATTACGGACCGGCTTTTGCCAAAATTTCACGAAAAGTAAGAATGGTGCAGGTGGCAGGAGCTACCGTAATCTTTTTATTAAATTGCATTTTGCGCCTTATATATTAATTTTTGAAATGTAATATTTTGGCATTGTACCCATGGCTAAGGAACACGCCATTTGAGCCCTGGTCATTTTTGGCCGCCGACTCCCTTTAAATCTATCGAGCTCACTTGGAGATTGATGAGCTCGAAACAACAAAGTCCAATTTATCTTCTTTGCTGTTGAATGCGATCACAGTGTCGTTATCATTATCAACCTGAAAACAGGTAGGGTAATTTACATTTGCACAATAATTTAACCTTTTCCTGCAGATTTCCGCTTGAGATGCCCATCAACATCGCGTTTTAGCAGATCTCGCTCTTGCTGTTATGGAGTACCAATATATTCGCAATAACATCCAAAGTGGACATCCTCTATCTTTTTCTCTTAACCGAACGTTTAGATATATTGATGATCTCTTCCACATTTCGGACAAAAAAGACGAATTCGTAAGAATTACAACTGATATGTATCACCATTCACTCACTCTGGAACAGACTAATACAAACCCAAAAGAGTCAGCATTCCTTGACATGTCTATTAAAGTAACCATCACTGGTGCGGTCCAAACCTCACTATACAATAAGACCGATGACTACTCATTCTCAGTGGTTAGATACCCTCATTACGAATCGAATATTCCAATTAGTATGGGTCTAAACACGCTACATGGAGAAATAATTCGCATTTTCCGAAACTGTTCTCTATTCGAACACTTTTTGGAGAGAACTCGTCAACTTGCACGTTATTTCCTGCAAATTCAATACCCAAAGGAAATCTTGTGCTCTAGACTGTATTCAACGTTAAACAAAACTCCTGCGATATCCCTGAAATACGCAGTTTGTAATAATGATATATGCATGCATATTATCGAAAAACTATGATATTTCCCCACTAATTCACTATTTGAAGCATCTGTCCTTCCTTCCTTATCTTCCCTTCTCCCGGCAGGGGGTAGATCATTGATCTCTTGACCTTCCGATCTCTCCTCTCCCAGTCTATTGATCGCTTCCCTTCTTCCCTCGGACAGCAGTCACTCAAACTAACGATCGGATGGATGTCTCTCTCTTCTCTCTTCGTCAAAATTGGTTTATTCCACACCCACCATTTAGCCTATAATGATATGAAACACTTACTGTCCCATTAGTTCATTTGCGCGATACATTGACTCGTTTCCGCGTTAGTTGTTTGTTGTTTACTGTCATCTTCTTCATTCCCTATCTCTCTTGTTTCCCCACTTTCGAAGGGCGTCGTACTGACGAGGTCCACCCTTCGTGAGGCGGTTGGGTGTCTGCGACCCAATGGACCGAAACATCCAGCCGCATTTCTTTAGGAAGTCTTATAATTTAGTTCCTTCCTAGCAGTATCTCTATTCTTTTCGTCTCTTTAAACCATATTTTATTTTAATTTGTCGAAATGGCCCCATCAATTGTGCGATCAGAGCAAGCAGACGTCAACCTCTCCCGACTATCCATTACACTCGAGGCCGACGATCGCAAAGTAGCTTTATTATCTATTATTGCAATCGTTATTCCCACTAATATCTCTACAGGTGCGCGCACCGCTCGTTCATTTCGAAATGGAGGCGAATGTGCGCGCTCAAGACTGGTATGTTTCAGAGAGGGAGTAAGATTACATGGAGGTGACGAAGTCAATGTTCGAAGCGACTATCCTGCAACAACCAATAAATATCCGCTCAACTCTATCAATATCATCGGGATCTGCATTTAGGTCGACTCGACTCGAATCGTCGGGAGAAATTGCACTCCAGATGAACTACTACAACGAGCAAATCGGAGTATGGGAACCGGTACGGTCTTTATGAGTTGTCACTCAATATAAGGTGTTTCCGAATGTTTTATGATGTGACCTGTCAAAATATGCAGGTAATCGAACCATGTGAGGTGCTCGACAAACCCTACGAACCATGGCGAATGCAGATTACGGTATCGATCACTGATTTCCTACTTTTGAAGTTTCTTTCAGGCTCACACAACACCATTTCACGAAGATAAACCCGACTTGGCCGTATCCATAACTGCAGAAAGAGTTATGAATGTGACAGTAACGAAAACCTTCTATGAACTGACAAAAAAAATCCAAGAGGTCCATCTACTTGATTATTTTTTTATCCAAACACTTTATTTGCCTCCTTGTCAGACTTTCTTTTAAAAATAAAGCTCTCAAGTACATATGAGTTTAATTTATAAAATTTGAGAGCTTCTCCAGTGCACGGAACCTCGTTACTCTTAATTCTTTATCGACCTGGCCTGGATCTGAACCACTCGTCATTCATAATAAGACTGGCGTCCTTGTGACCGTTCGCAGTTCGAATAATTTGAAGGTACTAACAGTAGTCATCGGTCTCAATTTTGTGTCAGTTTTTTTCCTTTATGTTTATGCAAACTCCGACAATTTGGAAGATTGGGAAGTGACCTTTCAGGTGGTCGGTTCTGAGCTCCTTCTGCCTGGTAAATACGCCGATCTTCGTGCTCACAACGACGTGTCCGATGTGGAGACGGCAGTTGAGAGGACGGAGGAGAGGATGACTGCTCTGAGGCAGACAATCGTGTCGAATGAGCTCGTGTGAGTTTGTATTTTTGCTTTCAACCACTACTTTTCCCTACTTCTAGACTAGAAATCAACGGAATCATGCGCAAAGTGATCATCAGCAACACCAAACGGCAAATAATCTCATTCAACGATACCGAGAAGGGAGTCTTCAAGGTTGATGGGCCCCATTAATTGATAAATTGGAGGCACTTGCAGGTAGTGCTGCAATCCTCGGTGCAGGGAGGTAGAAGGCTGTTCACTCTGACGTCTCTCGTCAGAATCGAATCGCATCTTGCCGTCGATGTTGAGGTTTTGATCATGACGCTATAGTTTCGAGTACAAAATGAATTCTTCAGATTCTAAATCACAAAATGGATCCAATTGGCGAGCTCAAAGCCGGCGGATCCCTTCACGTTCAGGCGAATGTCTTCCATTCCACTACCATCTTCTTTTTCAGACATCATGGGTTAGGCGTATCTCATTCTCTAAAAAAATATTGTTTCAGTGTGACGTCATCAACGGGTGTAAATTGGTTGTCGATCGGTGTCAGGAAGGATAAGACGAATGATCATCGTCAACTTGTCCACTGTCAATCCGAAGAGAATCAACTCCGATGCGAGGCTGTTGTCAAGGACAACAAATGCGGTAAATAGTCCAATTCTCCTAAACGTATGGTAAATTGGTGAATTTCAGAACCGTCCGGTGTCTTCTCCGTTGTTCATCTCCACCCACCGATTACATTGCAGAATCTGTTCACAGTGCCGGTGAAAGTGCAGGTTTGTTTAACTCACAAGCTACTCTGCAAAAGAAAATTTAGAATTTGTACACCATAAATCCCGGCCAACAACTTGCCCTCAATCGATCGTGTGGGGAGCATTTATCGTTGATGGTAAGGGCAAGGGTGATAATCAGAAATGTAATAGTCATAATCTTACTGAAAGATAACCAAACACGATTTATCTAGGAAGTCGCACTATTTAGTTTTTAATTGCAGTATTTGTATTCTTCTTCAAACCACAGCCAATATTTTTGTTTTAATTCAAGAGTCAGCGATATTCCTATTAATTAATATATTGAGATCACCTACTTCAACGAGCCGTTCACTGTCAGTTGGAAGATACGCGAAGAGAAATTCACGAATATTCTGTTCAGAAGCAACCAAAAAGCCATGGTAAAAAAGCCATGTTTTTTCTAGTCCCAACGACGAAAACATGGCTCTTCTCTGTTTTTGGCCCATCCTCTCCTCGCAGAGTATTCCTTCCCCCTTTGCCTGCCCTCCCTCTAATCTCGGATAAAGTCCGAAATAATTCCAGTACTTTGGTGTGCACGTCTATCGCTGCAAGGACGGAGGACTGCGAGGGGTTCTCTTCGCTCCCTACTGGATCGACAATAACACCCAATTGAGCCTCACTTGCATGGTGGGCATTTTTTCCATTTTCATATTGAAGGTCTTCAACAATCATCCATTCAGCTCTTTTCTTAATAAACACTATCATTGAAACATAACTGGTCACTTCAGGCCGAAACGTCCATCTCATTCGCCCCTACCGACAGTGTCGAGACGATGTTTCCCTTCTCAGGAAAGAGTCCGAAGAGCACTCAGAAGGCAATATCGATATTATAATTGTTCTAAAATAACAGTTCAGATGCGAATTGCCGTCGAGAAATCGGCCTTCTCTAACAAGTTGGCAATGGACATTGTTGGCAAGCAGGACAAGTTTGTGTGCAAGGAGGGGCAGAGGACTTACGAGGTCAGCAATTAGCGATTAGGTTGTCTTCTGATGTCAGTGAAGCTCGACAAGAATGGTAGATGAATTAGCGCCAGATAGATTTTTCATCGGGGTAGTAACGGTTATGTTTCATTGAAAATGTTAATAGGCCGAACAATTCTAAGAATAATCGTTGCGCACGGAATACCATTAAGCAAAGTCATTGCTCAGACCATTTTTAGAATGTTGATAAATTGTAGCTCGCCATCACCATTCGCATGTGCACTTCGGGCCTCACGCGAGTGATCACCATCTCGCCCTACTACATGGTGTCCAATTGCGGCGAGTGAGTATTCTGTCCTCCAAAGTAGGGCGGACGGGTGGGCGGAGTCTGCGCCAACCAGTTAGTTGCTGACCAGTGAGTGGATGACCAGTTGCTTGCGTATCCGTCAGAAACTGGTCACGAAAAGCCAGAGAAGGCCTTCTGGGAAATCCAGAGTTCTTGATTTTTCCTACTTACTCACTGGCCAGAGCGATGAGAGATTACGCGGAAAGAAGAGACTGAGTCTCGTACTCTTACCCGCTCGTTCCAGTTGGGACCTCAACGTGTGCGAGCCATCGTCGGAGACGTGGATCAAAGTGCCCGCAAAGACTGTTTGTTATCCCCCTAAATATTTAAATGCAGACGACTTTGCAGAGTATCGGCCTTTACCCAATCGAGAAAGAGCCTCGTCTGATCGCCCGTTACTCTGGCAGAACGACAGAATCAATTCCATTCCCGATCAGTCGAAGCATCGACATTTTCGCTGTCAATGATGATTATGATGATAGTGTAGGAGGTCGGATTTTCAGCCCTCTTCTTCAACTTTGCCCTAGAATCACCAGGATATGGTAAAAAAGTGTTAATTTTGCACCTTTTTTAAGTTTGAAACAAAGAAAATGTATTCAGTATCCATCTCCGTCAACATATCTTCCAATTCCGCCGTTGTCTATCTAACTCCTTTCACTCACGGTGCCGCTCCACTCCAGATCATCAATAATACCACAGTAAGTTTCTTTTGCTAGGAAGTACAGTTTTCAACACTCCATCGATCAACCATTGCCATTCCATGATCGATTCACCTTATGCGAACCCCTTGAAACATAACCGATTTCTTGCGGAGCAGAGCAGGAATGAAAAGTCCAATTGAACAATTTTCAGTTGCCTCTTCACTTTGGCCAGAAAGGAGCGCGATTCAGGGGTGTCTTGGCCCCACAGAACACTCAGATGCACACTTGGTCGAGTCTCGCCCTGCCTCTAGTGATCGAATATGCCAGTGGAAAAGCTACCGTGAGACTATTTAGCTCTTGGAAAATCAGTAATAAAAATTCAGGGTGAAGTTAGAGGCGATCACTCCTTTCTCGAGAAGATGAAAGGCGGCGAAGGGTGGGTTGTTCATGAAAACTCAGTTTGTGATCGAGAATCGATGGGTACCGTACTCCTCCAGATTCGTCGTATCCTTCTTGAATGTCAGCGCGCACTTCTCTTCGAGGACAACTCGTACCGTATTCGTTCGGTATTGCATACTAGCGCACATATTGCCCAGTTGGGTGAGTGACAAGAAATGTCACGGGCTGTCCGGATATCGAATTCCTCTTATTATTTCTCATGATGTCTCACCACTGGTGACTTGGACAGAGGTAGTGAGAGGCGCACCCTTGTAGCCCTAATCGTGACCGATCATTCACATTCTTACCAGCCACAATGCAGAATAGCCAATAGTTTACTACAATCCGTTCTCCAGATCTCGACGGAACTTCGCCTGGAGTTGGAGGGAATTTCCCTTTCTCTCGTCGACAACGTCAATCGTCGTGAGATTCTGCTGGCCGCCGTGACGTCATCGGACCTCATCTGGGGAAAGACCACGACTACGAGCAGATTCGAGGTATTATTTATTATTTGTATTGCTAAGAAGGCGAAGATCGAACTCATCATTTCCCCTTCAAACGCTAACTGTGAAATTCATTCGAAATCACAGCAATTCGACGAAAAGCAGGCGCGGTCAGTTGAGGGATTCTATCAACTGTACCGGGCGGGAGATGATCGATATAAAGTAGGGCTTTGATAGAATTTTACGTACAATAAATAAATTTAGCGTCCCGTAATCGGGAAGATCAACTTTGATTTCTCGACTATGACGTTGGACAAGGGAGACGTGCAGAGTAGAAGGACGATTACGAGAGTGGGAGAAAAGGTTGAAAGGCCTACCTTGAGCGTTCTTGCAGTTTTTCATTACAGGCTATCCAAGCTACGGTTACTATCTGCAAGGAGCGAACATCGTACTGTCTCAAGTTGAGCAGAGTGCAAATCGATAATCAGGTACTGTACCTACCGTACTGTTGTCTGTTCGTCTGTCGATTTAACGGTGAGCATTTTGAATGCTAACATGACTGAAAACAATTCAGCTGGACCACTCGCCCTTCCCTTGCATTCTCTCCATTGCCGCTCCTCCTTTCACTGAAATCGTCGAATTCAATCGAAAACCGCTCTTCGAAATGAACCTAGTGCAGAGGAACCAAACGCATTCACTCGTTCCTGAGGTGTTAAGATAATTTTAAAAAAACATTATGTTTATCAATTATTCATCAAATAATTCTCTAGATTGAGCGTCTCACCACCTCCACTCATGCGATCGCTCTCAAAATCGATCTCGGAGTTCTCGGGGAGCTTCAGAGATTCACAATCTCTGAAGAAGACGAGGACATTTCGAAGGGATATGGGGCAAGATCAATACTTCTGTCCTAAAATATTGACCTACCCATAAACCGGGAGAAAATGAACGATTCCCAGGTTTTTCCGATTTTTTCCCGGAAAAATTCGGCACAACTTTTCTCCTCTCTCAAGTGCCCAATTGAGCTAAAATTTTGGCTGTCACCCTCTCTTGCCATGCTGGCACTGAATTTGATTCAAAAATAATGTAAAATTGTGTTTAAAAAATAAAAATATTTTAAAATCAATTTGCAATTGCACCTAGCGAATATTTCGAAAAGTCAGTTTGCAATGCGCCAAGGTTTGGTATCATACCTTCAACTTTCAACGGTCGCATGTGTCCATTGGCCGACAGAGGTGGATTTGGCCCATTTCAGTTTGTTGCTCCACTTTCCTTCATGTTTCGCTGACTTTTCCACCTGTTTTCCTTTTAAATTTTATAATTTCCAGGCCTTTAATAACAAGTACATTGCTTCAGGCTCCGCTAGAGCCCGTTTGGAGGTCGCCGTAGGCGGCCGGCGCCGTCTGGAGCGTAAAGATCAGTCGTTTTGCCGTATTTACTTTTCTACTTTTGTTTTCAGGCCCTTTCTTAGCTAGTTTCATGTATCTTTCGGTTGATTATGGTCCAAAACAGGTTAGATTCATCGTGAATTCATTTTGAACGGGAAATTTACATGAGTTATACTACTAAAATATAACATTGAGGCGGTAATCATCCGAGGAGCAGAGAGGAGGCACTCGGAGACGAGCAACGGTTAGCTTCCTTTGTTATTTATTTGCTTTTTCCAATGAAATATGAGTATAACTGCGAAACGTAGCTGAAAACTTGTGTTTCTCGAGCTGCGGGGCACATTGTGTTGGGATATTTATTTATGCAAGCGAGGAAGCACTAATTCACAGGGTTTACTTCAAAGGGTTCGCGGAAACGAGCATTTTTGCCAATTTCTTGTTAAATTATGTGGATCGATCAGCCAAATACGGTGAAAGTGTTCTTATTCAACTGCACGATAGACATTGAAATGTTGTGAACCTGCTTATTCGGTGAAAGAAGGCTGAAACACTTGCAAATTGCTGCGTGGTAATACGTTTTTCCATTTGATTAGCCGTAAAATTAGATAATTATAAGGACAATGCCTTCTAATCAATTTAGATTACTATAATTTTGTTCTTCGATTGAATAATAAGCTCGTTTATTTTTTACTTTCCATTCTCACTCCAGGACGCATCATTGCTCGGTCGGCCTCTTCCGATTCGGGATGCCCCCTCCCCCTCTCCTCTTCTCCAGTTCACCGAGGGGAGGGGGTGGATTGATCAGATAAGTGATTATTACTACATTTTCTTACAGCTCGAATAGGTGAATTGTCCACTTTCAATTAGTGGAGGAGGAAATATAAATCAGATAATCCTTTTATATATTTCATAAAAGGAATTTATTGATTAAAAATACATAAAGTGCTTTGGGGTTGATACAATGAGGGAATGGTATTATTTTGACAGTGAGAATTAGGGAAAAAATGACTGTGATCGCGATGCTTTGTGGTTAAGTTCCAGGTATTGGCGTCCGATGGCGCCAGTCTGCCCTCGTCACATGGATCGACGACTGTTCATGGCAATCAGGTTTGATCATTTCTTGCTTGTTATTTTATTTTATCTTGGATTTGAAGCGCCATTGTGCCAGGTTTTGATGCTGTGAAACTTCCAATATCTTTTGATAATTATGTCCATAAGATCAGAGTCGTCCGCAAGAACATCGCCCGTTTTGACCGTGATCAAACGGACGGGCAAGGAGCCGTACTATGCGTCGCGCTCTCACCAAGCATGAGGCTTCCATCAAGGTGCGTTCTTCTTAATTTAACGACCACATTCGCTGTTATAATTCAATAAATATGTGTAAAATATAGAGCACGTTCTATCAGTGTTGCTGGAGCAAACTATGCTCCACTTTCGCTTTGAAAAGGTGACATATTGCAATATTCTGCTTTATTCTCGCTTGAAATACGTGCGTTGGCTTATTTCACTTAAATTGCTATACAAATCTCACGGATCAGGGCATTTTAGATTGTGTATAAACACTGTTTAATCAAATTTGCGCCTTTTCTCATTTTGGAATCGCTCATTTTCAATTTTGCAGATGTAAACGCGAGACGAAGCTTCTTCCCACACTGATCTTTATCAAATCAGTTGTTTGGAAGAATTTGTTCAACAAGGAAGCGGACAAGCTAGAAAGGAGTAACGACGACAATAAGACATGTGAGTATGAACTTATGATTGCCAATATAGTTAAATTTTAATCTATTTTGGAATAATGGTATCCTTTTTATCGGTTACTTCTGCTACTTCATGTTTTACTAATATGTGTCTATCTCTGATTTGAGTATAGAATCGGTAGTAAGGAGGCACATTTAACTATTTATTGCCAATTAAATAAACAAAGGAACAATGTCTAATACAAGCGAGTATTTTTCTTATCAAAACTCGACAGACATTTCACTCATTTCTTCTAGATCGAAGACTTCATCAACTTCGTCGATGAGGGTCGTCAATGAGGGCATTTCTCTCTCTCCTTCCTTCTCCACTCCCCCCTCTTCTCATGAATTGTTGTTGTTATTATTGACTTTCCAATCACTCATCTTGTAAATATTTATAAATAAATTGCCCTCATACTGCTAATTTTAATAAAGATACATTACTAGTCGCTTGTAATTCAACAATGGAAGATGAATTGATCAAGAATTTACCAGATCACGATGTTCATTCCTGCTTTCCAACAATAGCATTCATTCATACATTTATCCCATTGCGAAAGTGGTACAATTCATTTTTGAGATGTTTACTGTGGACAGATAAAATTAAGACAAAAGTAAAGTGGAAATCAATAAATATTGTGGGATCAGGGTATTTTTTTACAACTCACGAGGGGTGACACGGACAGACTAGCTAGAACTATTTCAATCAATTTCCAGAAGCTACTAAAAGCAGGTGACTACAATAGAAGGTGGGGTACGGTAGCTCAAAATGGAGGGGGGCAGGGTGAGCGCCATATTGGCCGAATTGGAGGCGGCGCAGGGACCACGGGCCGCTCATCGAGACGCCCGCATCGATCGACGTCGTCGCAGTCATCTTAGCCTGAAAAATGAATACTCAATAAATAAATATAGTGATACCATAACTGATCACGCACCATTTCGCAAACATCTCTCAGTCTTATCACCCTTGCGAAACACCAGTCAACAAGCTCGAAATGAAAACCAAAAAAACGTGGTGTTTCGTGCACACCACACGCCTCATTTTCCAATATGGCTACACTCACCGAAGTGTAGGCGATGCCGAGCTTGCTCTCGAAGCTCTTGAACAGGGACGAGTTGCGCATGTCGTTGAACTTGGACTTGACCGTCTCGGCCGTGGCGGCCGCCCCTTCGGACGTCTGCTTGTACCTGCCTATTCCAATTTATTATTATTATCGCAATTTCCTCCGACCTTCTGGAATAAAAACACTCAATGTGTCGACAAACAATCGATGTTCTAATCAAATCAGTCAGAAAAAACCAAAAAAAGGAAACTCGGGCTGAATTCGACAAGCTCACCTAATTATCGTCCCTTGCTCCATAACGATCCTTGCGGGCCCCACGACGGGCCAGTTACCTGAATATTTAACCACAAAGCATCGCGATCACAGTCATTTTTTCCCTAATTCTCACTGTCAAAATAATACCATTCCCTCATTGTATCAACCCCAAAGCACTTTATGTATTTTTAATCAATAAATTCCTTTTATGAAATATATAAAAGGCTTATCTGATTTATATTTCCTCCTCCAATTCAAGTGGACAATTCACCTATTCGAGCTGTAAGAAAATGTAGTAATAATCACTTATCTGATCAATCCACCCCCTCCCCTCGGTGAACTGGAGAAGAGGAGAGGGGGAGGGGGCATCCCGAATCGGAAGAGGCCGACCGAGCAATGATGCGTCCTGGAGTGAGAATGGAAAGTAAAAAATAAACGAGCTTATTATTCAATCGAAGAACAAAATTATAGTAATCTAAATTGATTAGAAGGCATTGTCCTTATAATTATCTAATTTTACGGCTAATCAAATGGAAAAACGTATTACCACGCAGCAATTTGCAAGTGTTTCAGCCTTCTTTCACCGAATAAGCAGGTTCACAACATTTCAATGTCTATCGTGCAGTTGAATAAGAACACTTTCACCGTATTTGGCTGATCGATCCACATAATTTAACAAGAAATTGGCAAAAATGCTCGTTTCCGCGAACCCTTTGAAGTAAACCCTGTGAATTAGTGCTTCCTCGCTTGCATAAATAAATATCCCAACACAATGTGCCCCGCAGCTCGAGAAACACAAGTTTTCAGCTACGTTTCGCAGTTATACTCATATTTCATTGGAAAAAGCAAATAAATAACAAAGGAAGCTAACCGTTGCTCGTCTCCGAGTGCCTCCTCTCTGCTCCTCGGATGATTACCGCCTCAATGTTATATTTTAGTAGTATAACTCATGTAAATTTCCCGTTCAAAATGAATTCACGATGAATCTAACCTGTTTTGGACCATAATCAACCGAAAGATACATGAAACTAGCTAAGAAAGGGCCTGAAAACAAAAGTAGAAAAGTAAATACGGCAAAACGACTGATCTTTACGCTCCAGACGGCGCCGGCCGCCTACGGCGACCTCCAAACGGGCTCTAGCGGAGCCTGAAGCAATGTACTTGTTATTAAAGGCCTGGAAATTATAAAATTTAAAAGGAAAACAGGTGGAAAAGTCAGCGAAACATGAAGGAAAGTGGAGCAACAAACTGAAATGGGCCAAATCCACCTCTGTCGGCCAATGGACACATGCGACCGTTGAAAGTTGAAGGTATGATACCAAACCTTGGCGCATTGCAAACTGACTTTTCGAAATATTCGCTAGGTGCAATTGCAAATTGATTTTAAAATATTTTTATTTTTTAAACACAATTTTACATTATTTTTGAATCAAATTCAGTGCCAGCATGGCAAGAGAGGGTGACAGCCAAAATTTTAGCTCAATTGGGCACTTGAGAGAGGAGAAAAGTTGTGCCGAATTTTTCCGGGAAAAAATCGGAAAAACCTGGGAATCGTTCATTTTCTCCCGGTTTATGGGTAGGTCAATATTTTAGGACAGAAGTATTGATCTTGCCCCATATCCCTTCGAAATGTCCTCGTCTTCTTCAGAGATTGTGAATCTCTGAAGCTCCCCGAGAACTCCGAGATCGATTTTGAGAGCGATCGCATGAGTGGAGGTGGTGAGACGCTCAATCTAGAGAATTATTTGATGAATAATTGATAAACATAATGTTTTTTTAAAATTATCTTAACACCTCAGGAACGAGTGAATGCGTTTGGTTCCTCTGCACTAGGTTCATTTCGAAGAGCGGTTTTCGATTGAATTCGACGATTTCAGTGAAAGGAGGAGCGGCAATGGAGAGAATGCAAGGGAAGGGCGAGTGGTCCAGCTGAATTGTTTTCAGTCATGTTAGCATTCAAAATGCTCACCGTTAAATCGACAGACGAACAGACAACAGTACGGTAGGTACAGTACCTGATTATCGATTTGCACTCTGCTCAACTTGAGACAGTACGATGTTCGCTCCTTGCAGATAGTAACCGTAGCTTGGATAGCCTGTAATGAAAAACTGCAAGAACGCTCAAGGTAGGCCTTTCAACCTTTTCTCCCACTCTCGTAATCGTCCTTCTACTCTGCACGTCTCCCTTGTCCAACGTCATAGTCGAGAAATCAAAGTTGATCTTCCCGATTACGGGACGCTAAATTTATTTATTGTACGTAAAATTCTATCAAAGCCCTACTTTATATCGATCATCTCCCGCCCGGTACAGTTGATAGAATCCCTCAACTGACCGCGCCTGCTTTTCGTCGAATTGCTGTGATTTCGAATGAATTTCACAGTTAGCGTTTGAAGGGGAAATGATGAGTTCGATCTTCGCCTTCTTAGCAATACAAATAATAAATAATACCTCGAATCTGCTCGTAGTCGTGGTCTTTCCCCAGATGAGGTCCGATGACGTCACGGCGGCCATGTACCAGCACCTCTGGGAGGATGGATGTGAGATCAAAGATCAAAGTTCGAAATCTCATGATTCGAATCTCAGATTCATCTCGCCATTACCTCGGGCGATGGTCTTGTGGCATTCGATCTGGGCGCCGCGACTAATTTCGTGTCCCTGCTGACGAAATTTGCTGGAGTGGATACTGTGCTTACGTGAGTCACTGATTTTCCATCAATTATTTTTCAAAACGGCAAGGAACAGGGATCAATATTCCTCATCTCCTGTTGTAATATGTAGAGCGTGAAACCGATCTCATTCGCGATCATTGCAGAATGAATTCGATCGAGCGAAGAAACTTCTCGTGCTCGTCAGCTCAATTACAGGCGAGATTTACAAATTATTCGTTGAGAAAACTAACAACAACTGAAAGTTTTCGGCTCCTCTGGGAACCCGATCAGGGCCTGTTTTTGATACTGATTCTGTATTCTCAGGCCGAGCTCACGAACGAATGGCTCAGTTTGGACAGGAAAATCGTGCTCGGGCTCAAATCACTCATGGCCATTGACGCTATCGGAAATCCCGTGCAATTTGTGCGAGAGATCGGGAGGGGATTCGAGGGAGCAGCGATTGCGGTGAAGGAAGGAATAAAAAAGAGGGTGAGATTATTGCTTTCTCTTCTCAGGCATCGCATTTTTCAGTAGAACCATGGTGTCCGATACTATTATTTACCGAAAGCTCTGAAATATCCATCATGTTTTCAGAAAGCTTCTCGCGTCGCGAAATACATGCTCAAGAGCGCTGGCCTGCTTTCCGGCCACACATTCGGAGGCACGACAGGAGCACTGGGCAAAGTGGTCCAGACTCTGGGCAAGGTGCTGTTTTCATTTTTATCTCTTTCAATGAACAGCTTTGTTTTTGTTGTTGTTTTGGTTTGTAGTTATACTGCCTTTTAATAAATTATCAAAACATGGATTATTCCAGGGCGCAAGCACGCTCACGTTCGATTCTGAGTATCAGAAGAAGAGGCAGAATGAGATATTCAGAAGGCCTAAGGTAAGTCATGAGCATTATATAAACATCCAGCCGGTTTCACATAGGTCTCTCTCCCTTTTATCTTTATTGAAGAGTCTCCCTTCTATGATATTTCACATACACAAACCACGTTTCGTACTAATTAAAGTTGAAAATTTCAATGAAGTGTTTTTAGGCATTCATCAAAGAAGTTCCCCATTCCTTCATCGTTTTTGGTCGGTCACTTCTCGGAGGAGGAACGGGACTGATCAACAAGCCCACTCGAGCAGTCAAAGACAATGGAGTAGCGTCGCTTCCTGTGGTCAGTTTCCCTTTGCCACTCACAGATGGGTGCACAATATCTGATCTTTGATCTTTGCAGGGCATCGGGAAGGGCCTGATCGGAGCCGTAGTCAAGCCAGTCTCCAGTACCCTCGACCTAACCTCTTCCATGATCCATCAAGTGCGACACGCGACGAGCATTCAATGGGAACCGGAGCCCATGAGGTTGTTGGAGCCGGAGAATTATAACCGGGAATTAGAAAAATCAATGACTTATACAGACCGTCCCGTCGACTCGAAGAGGATTGCATTCTGCGGCCCTTCAACCTCTATGAATCCATTGGGAATGCCATTTTCAAGGTACAGCTAGTCTTCTTACAATCTTTGATTCCCTGGAAGAATTACATTCATATTTTATTTCTTCGAATTGCGATTCCGTACAGAAAAATGACGTTCAGGAAACAGACGATGGTTACTGGATGGACAGTGATGAATTCATCGCCCATGGATCAGTGAAGGAAGATGAAGTGATACTAGTGACTGACAAGACATTCATATTTACAAAGGTACTTTACTATTTGAAATAACACTTTACCTTTAAATTGTACAGCTCGGAGCTGTCTGGTCATCACAATGGACTGTGGACTACAGTAATATCAAGGAGTTGCATCCCTTGCAAGGAGGCGTCAAGGTATCTGAAAGACGGCTCTCAATCGACAATTGACTTATTTTAGATTGTCACTGCTTCAACGAAGAAATTATTCAAAGGAGGAAACGGCAAGATTGTGATGTACAACAATGCCGAGGTGAACGAAAATTGCATGATTGAGTTCAATGATTTCCCGCTGTAGAAGATCAATACAATATTGATAGAAGCCATCGCAAAATGGAAGAGTCCCTCCCAGTGATACTTTCAAACTAACTATTATATTGAGAATCGAGATACAATTAATTTATGATTACTTTATGGTATTGC
The DNA here is from genome assembly GCA_000180635.4 of Pristionchus pacificus. NCBI lineage: Eukaryota > Metazoa > Nematoda > Chromadorea > Rhabditida > Neodiplogasteridae > Pristionchus > Pristionchus pacificus. The sequence continues at coordinate 15,220,609 of CM026576.1, forward strand.
TAACACAGCATTGAGTTCCTGAGATCTCTCACATCCCTAGTTCCTCTGGAACCCCATTCATTTCGTCATTTACCGAATTCTCAAATAGATCGCTGGACAAGCATTTCGAACTCTTGCTGATGAAACTGCTCTGCTTTCTGTTTACAGAGAGCACTCTTCACGTGTGATTCATGCTTCGTACTTTCGTCGCACTACCGTAATCACTCACCAGCAATTTGATACTGTATGATTGGGAATGGCATGCAAGCATTTTCAAGAATAAATTCCAGTGGGTCTAGTCAGCACGGTTTGCGTACGAACTTTCACTGGAGTACTCGTTCAGTATCAAGTTTCCTTTCCCCTGACTCAGTTGTTCTACTCATTCACTTTCTTTCGCAAACCGCAATCAGCATTGCACTTGTTGCGTTTTGCTTGTATGAGAGTGGGGAACTCTCGGAATTTGACCCTGACTCACTTTCTCCTATTCTCGCTTCTTCTCACGTTGTGACGCAATCGCTCCTACGTAGCAATTTCATGTTAGTCATAGCCAAAAATTCGGCAAAAAGCGATTAGCAGCGAGTGGTTTCGATCCACCGACCTCTGGGTTATGGGCCCAGCACGCTTCCACTGCGCCACGCTGCTGATGTTCTCCGCACTCCCTGTGTGGTCTTTCCCTCTGCCTATCGCCAATATTTTCGATTAGCGTTTGCTTGCACCGTTTCGCATTCCTGTGTGTCTACTCATTTCGCCTCGAGGAGTCACAGTAATGCGAGGAATTCACTCCGTTTCACTCGATTAATCGCATTCCATACGTCACGCGCGGCCGCAATACCGGCTCTCTTCTTTGAACTTCGATCTCTCGATCCCTCAGTGATGGTTAGATTGTTTCAAACTTGCATCATCATTGTTTGATCTTTGAGTAGCACTCTCACTACCATGATTCACACCGTTGGTGCCAGTGTGGGTGGCTACTCTTCTCCTGGTTACACTGCCTTGACGGGGGGGGGGGGGGGGGGGGGGGGAGAGAGAGAGAGGGGAGAAGGGAGGGGTGTAGTAGTCATCGAGAATGGAGAGAGAGGGGCAAATACACACTGAAAACAAGCAGAACGGTGACGGAACGGCCGCCTAATTATAGAAGTGCCAATCAATCAATTGAGAATCGTAGCCGTACTTTGATCCTCACAATCAGTGGCACATACTAACATACGCTAATTTGATGTAAAAACACATGTGAGGTATCAATTATATTCATCACAGCGATTCTGTTATATCGCATTGCCATATCTAGCAAGCAAACCCCTTACCATAAAGTTCTAATCCAGTCCAAACTGCAATACAACCTTGTTCCATCTCGCCTAATTCATTACCGTAATCCCCACAATCATCACCCGATCAGCCCATTTCCACATTAGTGATAAGGCAAAGTTCGCTCAGTTCGGACCCCTCTTTCCCACGGTTCGATGAGCCCGTCAATCGATGAATAAAGGGTGCGGCCTCGTGTGTGTTATTCCACGCCCTAGTCCCGATTTCAACTCCGCTCGACCGAACATTCGATTAGAACGAACAGCTCAGATAGATCAGGGCCAAGTCTGTTCTATAGAACAGATATCAAACGTTCGTGAAGGGACAATTAGCATTGCATGATTCGAATTCAGCTGTGGTTGTATGGCTTGTATGAATGCACTTGATAACAACGCTTATACGTTACGAACAACTTCACGCTTGACGACTATCGATAATCAAATACCGTGCGAGGATTTTTTGTCAATTTCGGCATTTCAAACCCCTGCAAACCCTGCGTGGCAAGCGATTCGATGATCACTCCTTACGTACAACGATCTGTTTGTTGCCCATTGTCACCGTAATTCGGCAGTGAAATAGGGGCCATGAATAGGTTTTAACGATCGGGTGTGTCCAAAGGGGTGAGACGATTCGGGAACAGAAGAACATCGATCATCACTGCGCAACTAATTCTGCGAAATGTGCAAAACTGTTTTCGTTGCAGCGATGATTGATGATGGAATGATAGTGAGCGAAGTTCAGTAGGTGCAGCGATAGGAGAATAGTGCTTATTCCTCAGTATAATGGTTGCCCATCGTACATCGCTGTGCTGCCTTGTTGGATACGATTTTTACAAATCGTTCACGGTGTGTCATTGCAATGCGACATCGAGACGGATTTCAAATACCTTGTGAAACTCAACCATTCCGTGCTAAGAAATACCGTGCAGAAGTGGCATCATTCTCTGCTAATTCATCGATCAGCCCCCCCCCCTCGAGATCATCGATCGTTCATTACTCGAGAGAGAGAGAGAGAGAGAGAGAGAGAGAGAGAGCTGTCTCGATCAATTAGTCCTTCTCGTAATCGATTCCCTCGTTCCTCATTCCATTTCTCCTGCTAATTTCAGCGATTAGATGAGGTCGCGCGCCTATTTATAGTAACCACAATCCTATTCTTGTACGTTGATGTGCGCTAATGACATTATGAACATATTGATGAACAGTCTCGATCTCTCATCCTTTCCATCGATACCCCGTATCCCAAACGAGGGAACTTCAATTGTTCCACTCAAAATAAGGAAGAGTCGGGTGACCCCATGACAAAACATCCCTCTGGATAGAGAGTACTTGTTGGTAGTCCACAATATCATCCATTGATTCGGTCCCTGCCTGGTCCCTTCTCATTACTTTGTTTCCACTCACTGTCGAGATCACACACTAATTTACCTCCTCGCGTGTCTCAACTATTCGTCCCCCCCCCTCTCCTGCACCCAAACAGACACAAAAGGCAACACAACTACAGTCGAGCCCCTCGAGCCGTTTCCACTGAAAATTGCTAGCTTCTAGCGTAAGTTTTATAGTGGAACACGATCCCTCAGTTCAAAAGATCTCTGGAATGCCTGGTGTACTTCCACTGTACCCAATGCCAATCAACCCATTTCCTGTGTGCCCTCGTGAAATCCTTATCATCCCCAGACATCATCATATCTCCGCGTCTGACGCGGTTTTTGACCATTCCGGACATTCCGATTATGTTTTATTTGACTCAGCCCGGTAATATACTTCAGAATCCTTGATTCAATTGAAATGATTGATGAATTAGAAAGAGTTCGGAGAAAACAGGAAGAATCAGATTCCTTCTCAATTCTGAAAATCAAAGAGTCTATGTTCTCTGATCACGTGACAGTTTCATTATCTAGACGTGTGAAGGTGTTGTTACCCTTAGATAATGAAAGTTTCCAAGTACCCGCTTTTACAGTATTTCTCCAAAGAGGCTAGCAACAATAAATCAGAATGTCAACATCCAAACCCACACAACATAGGTGCACTCCGCTTTTCACTGAACCCATTTATCCAAGTGACCATGAAAGTGTTGCTTTTCTGTTGAAATGGTCTACAATCAGCAACCTCAATATATTTCGCCAGACCATTGTCAGTCTGGGTTCACTACAACTTCTACCAACTATCACTTCTCAAGTCTCGGACTTGTGCTCCATTCTCCAACAAGGAACGCTCTCGAAATAGCCCTCGAAAGCGGAAGAGCAGACAAAGCCCGCGGGTCTTAGGATGGGTCTCATGGTGTGGCAAAAGAGCTATATCGAGCCCTCGCAGGAAGTCCAAAGCAGCATGAAAGCAGTCAAAATAGCCACAATTAGCCATGGTTGAGCATCTCGGGAGGGATATCCCATCGCACTTTGCTCGTCACAATCATTACTTTCCCGTTGGAACGTTAGCCATAGAACGAACATGCACGAAAATACGCATTTTTCCATTAGCATAACATGACGAACTTCCCCGCCAGAACACGAGTGTTTCCCCATGTAGCTATGGCTTTGTACTGTAAACATCCCTCTTGAGAGAATAAATAGAAATCTGCTAGATAGCTGCACAGAAATTTGCTGATCCGTTCACGCGTAGTTTCGCAGCTTCCCACTCTCTTGTTTATCAGTGGTAATAATCTCTGATTATCCCTGTCATGCTGCTTGTTCGAGACAACAACCCGCAAGATTGCCCATGGCTTCCCTCTTATTTCATCGCTCAGCACGACTTTGCCCCTATAAATGCACTCTAAACAAATACTATAATGACAGAGATCGGCTATAATCACGTATTTTACTTTGTCTGTTTGTTACTAGAAACGTGAGTCTGTGTGCGTTTATTGGTCCCTGATATGGTCGTCTGTGCATGAGGCCCATACTTTGGTCCTCATTCAATTGTGGATGTTACGTCAGCAGCAGTCGTGGCAGCAGCAGCTGCGGCTGCATAACAATAGCTGCAATCCCGTCGACGACAACGTCCTCTGCGTTGCATGAAATGGCGAAAGAATACTGCATAGGGGGCGATAGACGAATGGGTGCCAAAGAGACGGCAGACTAGGGAAAGGGAAGGACGGAATAGGCCCGAGTGTCAATGAGATTGAGTAGAGTCAGACGACGAAATGATTCTACTCTGATTCATTCTCCCTCGGGTATTTATCGTAAGAGAGCGCATGTGGTTGATAATGCCATTTGTGTGTCTCGTCTCTTCACTGTGACGTACTAGGCAGAAGACCAAACTCAAGAATGTCCAATCGGGTAAACGAGGCAGAGAGGAACCGCATCACAGCACGCAAAGAACCACCACAAGGAAGAGGGAATCGCAGATTGATGGGATACTGTAGCTTACCGTAGTCTATGCTACAGTTCCCCTGACATCAATAGGTCACTGTGGGACTACCGTAACCCCCCGAGAGTGGAGCGTTATCATAGATCAGGAACTGTGTCTCTCGAATGTAGAGGAAACATGTTTTTCTACCACTTTCGCTGATGCGCAGCTCCGATTAGACCCAAAAAGGGTGTGGTGGTGGTGGTTTGGGGCGATACTGCACTTGTTTCGGTTACGGTTGACTACGCTATGATAAATAGGAGCATTTCTTTTCGGTGTTTGATTGCTTGTTTGTGTGTGTGTGTGTGTGCCGGACCGTAGTGTGAGGGCGTGCAGAGAACGATAAGGGCAATTGTGCTCACTCATTGATTAATGACTATTGTGTACTGTGTGTTCGCGCACGTGCGCTGCCCGCGGGCGAGATTTGACGAATCACACCACGATCATATATCGGCTACGCTGCAGGTACTGTCCAACGGATCGGAGCGAGTTTCAGTTGGCCGAAAACTGTGGCAGAGAACTTTCTAAATACACTCGATCCCTTCGCTGTCTTGACGATCCCGAAAACATGCGGTGGAAAAACCTCGTATTTTGAATTTTAGTACCTGACGCTTGTTGGCTTCGACATGCTGCTTAGCAGATTAGATAAGTTTAACGATGTTTATTGGAACGTTTATTACTATTTACCGCCCTTTCCGATCCCACATCACTTATTATCCCACATCATATCCCGTACAAGTTCAATTAGTATCCTTCCACTCCAGAGAAACATGAAAGTTTCAGTGAATGAGATGAACTTCGAAATGTCGTCCCTTCAACGCTGTTTCACCAGTACTGCATATTTCATGGGATCCAAAAACAAGATTCGCCTCTCTGGCGTCACTCCGAAAAGAGATCTCTCCTTAATGAAACATGCAGGGGGCTTGGGAAAGACGATAAACAAAGAAAACGTCCTAACTGAAAGACAGTCTAAATGGGGAGGGAGTGTGGTGTAAGGAGACAGTACCCCCTTAGGAAGGCCATCCACCCCCTATTTTCGTCCCTCTTTCGATCTTTGGGTGCTGGGTGCATGTAAAATTGAGCACACGTTCTCGTCTCCTTTGTCTAAACATTGGTGCTGGAAGTTATTTTCGAGTCAAGAGAAGGGAGGATGAGGACGACTAGAAATAGCATTGGACATCAGGAACGGCATTTGGCGTTGAGAGGAAGGCGAGTTTCGGAACCGCCATTGTTCGCTGGCTGAAAGTATTGCGTATCTTCTGTTCCTCGTGGTCCTCTCAGCAGTAAACGCGAGCAGTATTCGGGGCTACACTCGGGCATTCAGAGCGATGTATCAACGATGATAGATGACATGACATTCTCACAACACACAGAACCTTGACATGCGCTGCACTAGAGAACACTCTGTGCTCCACCCCCTTGCCCGTTTGTCTATTCATTGACACGATGTCGCTCACAATCGCTAAAGATGCCCATAATGAAATGGGCTATTTCGGGGGATTGGAGAGGACAACGTTCAGAGATCTTCCACACGTTCCTATGACAGACAATTGCAATAAAGACTTGGAGTATGTTTCCTTACAAATGAAACACAACATGAAAACAACGATATCTTCCAATGTATCTTCCATTAACAGTGCATAATTCAACGTAGTAAGTACATAGTTTCTCTTCTATTCCTGGCTCTCTCTCTCTCTCGATAGTGCGCGTTCTCCGACTCTTCCTCGATAGCGCAGCCCCCAGTTGAAATCAATCAATGGCGCGATTGGATCAGACCGTGGGAATTCTTTTCCTTGTCTTCCCTCTATTCGACCACCTCGCACTAATTCGATAATGCCTCTCAGCGATGAGAGTGAAGGCGAAATGAGGAGAGTGCAGACAGAAAAGGAAGATAGATGACGCAAATGGGAGAGAGTACCTAGTGATAATCAGTAATGAGCGAGATAGTGTGCTGATTGGAGAGAGTCAGAGCAGCAGAGTGGGTGTGGTAGAAGGAGTGGTCGCTATGAGGAAGTGTACATTTGCCTCCTCCCTTGCATCATCCATAGGTAACCGCGAAAGGCCACGCAGGCGGACTGTAGCCCGAATGGGTTGCCTCTCATAAAGATTAAATTGAATCGGCAATTGTCACGTTCGAAAACAATGCCCAATATAGCTCACTATTGTCCAAACGACATTAACGACACCCTCGCACCCAGGAGTGCTCGAAATAGATGTTTTCCTATGAAAAAAATAGAGTCTGAAGGACAGACAATACGAATTGGCAGACTCGATCTTGCGGTGTTGTTTGATTCGCTATGTGTGTGCGAACAAATTATGATTAGTAGTTCGAAGAACGGGTAACGGTCTTCCCTTCACCTTCTCATCCTCTAAGGGTATTCCCGGTATGCAGGTTCTCCCTAGCGGGGCATATGTCGTCACAAGAAGACATTAGTCACGAAGCGATCGCTTAGGCCGAAGTTCCATCTCCAAAACAGCGCTCATCTCATGCGTCTTCTGTCTGTTGTCACTGTGCTGTTTTCTTGGAAATGCTAGAGTTGAGGATCTCGAGTCGGATGGGATAAGGGAGATCGGACAGTGGTCAGACCAAAATAGCCCCTCTATCGTCCGATCGTCGCATGAGTAGTTAGTGCAGTAATCGGCCACAATACCGACGGGTTTTTCGTCAACTCTGACCATTTAATTCTGCTATTTATCAAGAAGTGAACGTGAAACGACGATCCCGTGTGTAGTCAGCAGACAGCCAAAAAATATTTTTTGCTAATTAAATAATGAGTCAAAACTGGCCGAGTGTCCTGCGAACTTTGCGCGAGGAGCGGATTCACTATCTCATTCCTTCTCTCTCTCTCTCTCCCTCATCACTAATCTATCGCGCGGATAGTGCAGCGTACGCTAATTATAGTCACTAAAATGAGCAACAAGTGAGAAGTGAAATTCATCAACTGCCCTTTCATTCATCATCCATCGTGCCATGGAGCGTGGAACGATAATGTGTTACAGTGCCACCTTCTCGTCTCACCCCTCCGCCTCCCCTCCTTCTCTACGGCACGCATACATAGTAACGACTACAGCTGCAACACGGCAATAATAATGAGAGAGATCAATTCCTCGAGACGAAAGGACACGTCACTTTCGAAATACACGCTCTGTGACGTAATCACACGCGAGGCTTTTCCGAACACGAATCTATTTATAGCAACATACACTAATTAGTTTGTGCTAATTAATGACTAATTAGTGCCCAGCAGCTGAGAGCATTCGTCGAATTCCATTGCAATCGTGAGAAAAGAGGAGCAAGTCGATCCATGGCGGAGCTTTTGCTTGTTTGATCAAGAAGAGTAAGCAGTCAGACTGACGAAATGAAGTAAAATGCCCGCAAGCCAAGTAACCATCCCCTCCCCCCCCCCCTCCTGCCCTTGACATTCCCCATACAGATAATGTCTCGCTCTCGACCATTTCCTTGTTGTGTGACTATTGGAACGGAGAGGTGAATAGTTTAATAATACTTTATTATACAAGCCTCTTTGAGAGGAATCAAGATGGTTACTTGAAAGCAAGGAATATAGATGGGAAGCACAACACGTTACAGTGGATGATCCAGCATGAGAGAGAAAAGCTCGTCAATTGCTTGTGGTTACACGTCAAATATGGTCGAAAAGAGGGGGGGGGGGCAGAATTAACAAACAAATTCGGGCCTGTGAGATCAGTGTTTTCGGTTGTCAGATCATTGAGTGGGGTTGATAATGCCAAGGTATGCACCAATCGTGATGAAGAGAAGGGGAGAAGAATGCAGTGGAGAAGGGGGACGAATTATGAAAGGAAAGGTGAAGAATGAAGAGAGGGGCGAATTGATAATGGGGAGAATAACGAGCGACGGTAGAATATTGCATGATATTAACGATAATTATTGAAGAGAATCGAGAGTAACGATGAAGGATATTGAAGAATATCGATTGAATCGATGGCGACTAGCGAGATTCGATCCTGACGCGAAGAGACTACGGTAGATCGGAGTGGATACGGTAGCAGTGTGTCACCGGTCCGGATGACTGCTGGAGGACCACGGTGGTTTCTTGCGTGTGCAGCTGCGACTGCTGCTGCAGCACCGATCGAGGGTGTTGCATGGTCGCATACTTGCTGCTGTTGCTGCTGCAGCTGCTGCAGGTGAGTGCATGCAGCTCAGAAGAGGTCGGCGCAATCGTCGAGCGTGTATCGCCACGGCGGCAAGCATGCAGCCATTGGGCGGGGGGTGGAGCGGCACGGGGACACGTGGAAGAAGGATCAGAAGCCGATGAGGGGTGGAGCGGCGAGGGGACAGGATGACTGGCGCCTCGGGAGTGAGGATGAGAGGAGCGTTTGAGAGAGGAGAAGAGAGAGAATGAGAGGCGGAGTAGAACCAAAGCCACACCCAGCCGCGCCCCTCGCCGTTATATAGGCGAGAAGGCGCGAGGGGCGGAGTAAGAGTCGGCTATTGGCTCAGTGGGGGCAGAAAGGGGGCGGAGCTAGACCTCCTTGATCAGCCGTGTGCACTCCTGTTCACACCGTGGGAACGATGACGTCATCGACTGGAGTGTTTGAGAGACGGTGATGCGACTGGGTAGAGATATCGTTCGACGAAGGCACAGGCGGCTAGCATATTTTGACGCTGTTTCCCCGTTTCCCGCGGACTTTTCTCGGACTTTCGCCCATGACCCGCGAGCATTTCCTGTGTTGATCGAATGAGCTTTGCCAAAATTAGCTCAATATCCGGTGAATCATTAGGTATCACAGCTTCCGATTCACTATCAAAGCGAAACCCTTCATGGTTACAGTACCTCAAACGAGGAAGTTTCTTGATGGTGGTGGTTCTTCGTTGCTTCGTTTAATCTGCTGTAAGGGGATTAGGTCTGGCTCCCTACCGATTGAGGGTGCGGTCCCTCTCTGTTCTCTTCGTCTTGCTTGGTCCCTTCCCGTTACAGACCGATTCGAGCACACGCCTCGATAATGACGATTACGAAGGGAAAAAGAGGGACAGAAGAAGATACAACTCCCTGCTTAGCACTTGAGGAATGCGCCCCCTGAGAAGCGAAAACTTTGAATGGTTTTTGCTATCGGCGCGCGAATTGTTAGGCGAATATGCCAAACTGCGTAGGTTGTTAATAGTTGAGTAACGGATTGATTGCCCATGGGCGCACCGTTCAATTGAACGCTTTCTCGGTCTCTCACTGATCTATGCCTTCACTTATACTTCTCAACTTATGATTCACGTACCCTTACTAGACGAAGATTCCAAAAACCGAGATGTTGTCTGCATAGCTGAGAGTACAAAAGTAATTCTTATAGTGTGTGCTATCAATATCATCGACAGAGCGAGCAGGTTCCTCGTTGGTCTTCTTCTTCAAGCTGATCTGTACCAATCTTCTCCTTCTTCTCTTCTAATCTAAATATCACTCTGCATCGTCGTATTTACGAGTCCCTTCAATTAGCAGATCGAGTAATCGACACTGTCACATCTATTCCTAGTATCGAATAGTGCATTCGTGACGTTCCCGAGAATCCTCCTACAAAACAACCTCCGTCCGTCTTCATTCCACGCTGGTGATGTTACAAAGTACACTAGCACAGTATACAGTACGCTATACGATCGGAACAATCGCACGATGAGAACTGGATATATCGCACAGATTTTGAGGGTACTGTAGTTTCTGCAAAATTTTGAGCTGCAAATATGCACGAAAACCGCTGAATTTCAGCGCGCATAGTGTGCTTGTTCTAGTTGAAAAGTCGATTTCGAATGAGGAACCGAATGCGATTTTTCCCTCTTTATCTCCTGCTTGTCTGAGAGAGAGCAAATCAATTAGAGTGGAGATGAGAGGCTTATCTGACACGAAGGAATGCGACCATTCGTGCATGCTGCTGAGAGAGATCGAACGATGATCCTCGTTAGCACTCAAACCACAGCTATTCTTTGCATAATGTGATGGATTTCGCTACTTTCAAGCTTAATTCATGTTTTATGGCTTGAACGATCCTTGAAATAAGTGTGGTTGTAGGATCCTAGATACATTCTGCGAATGCAGTGATGTGCTTCTGCTTGACCTCCCTTGGGACCAAGATAAATTCCCTGGAGCGAAGGTCAGTCGGAACGTGCCAGACTCCATTTCCATCCTAGGGTGAAACCAGAGGTCAAGACCGGAGATCTGACCGGAATCTAGTCCAGGTTGCTCATCCGTAAAGAGTGCCTTCCGCTCTGCAGAATCACAGTAGAATCGAGCACTACAAACTCATCTTCTCTTTTCAGAATTAGACGATGAAGCGAGAAAACAAAAACAAACTGAGAATGCAAACGCAAAAGTGGAATGTTATTTGTGTGGGATCAGACTCATTATTGATGATCAGACATCAACGTTCCGAAGTGTGCTCATCCCATGAATCCTTCGAACCGGAACGAGTGAGAAAAAACAATAAGTTGGGGAGTAAGAGTCGCGACTCTCCTCTCGACTTTGCGTCATCCGGCTCAGCTTTCAGGTCTGATTTCCACGGATCGAGGGTGGTTTGTGTGGTCGGAGAGAGGGAAGGGTGTCAGATCACTTCCTAGAGTTGTCCCCCTCTCCTCTCCCCTGAGAAATCCGAGCTGATGCGGAAACGAAACGGGCGTATTTTTAGCCGAGGGCATCTCGCTTCTTCCCGGGATCAGATCGCTTTATGCGTCGAGGCAAGGGATTACTTTCTCTCGAGGAGGAGATGAAACAAACAAGAGAACAGGGGAGAATAGGAGTAATGAATTTCGAAAATATCCTATTAATACGCAGTCACTTTTGAAGATGGCGTCTTATCATTCATCAATCACCCTATCATCCGACCGTGGGTGCCAATATTAGGTAGTATTGTTTGTCTGGAAGGCATCACGTGGCATGGGGTCGAACCACTATCTAATGAGTTGCAAACGAGGGAGTGAAGAATTCGTCTCTTCAATCCTCAATCCTGCGAGAAAGGGCGAGGAATGAAGAGACGGAGTGTACAACCTCACAGTCCTGCTTATTAGAGATCGAGAAATGATACAGCCGTCTCTTCATTTCGCACACTCTCTCGTCGACCGAGCACACGAGAGGAATGAAGAAACTGATTCCTCATCCTGATTTCAGTCCTGTCTTCAACATGAAAATGGCATCTCTGATGTGTTTATGTGTTCTCCCTCTGGTCTCCGTCCGTTCACTCGATGTGTACAGTGTATTCACGAATACCATTCCAAATCAACATCAGTCGACATTCCCACGCCTAATTCATCTCTTTCTCCACTGCAGATTACTCCTATCAACAGAGAGAATGGGCTGCTGATCGGGAACTCGTGGTTGTGTTGGGTCAATGACCTCTCGTTTCAGACTGATCCCTCAGTGGTCAGAGAAAGCGAGAGAGTGTGCGGTTTGAGGAGAGTCGGGCGCACTCGTGCTTTTAGGTGAGATCGAATGAGGAACATCGTGAGACTACGCAGCACAGCGAATTATCCTCCTCCTCCACATACCAAACTATCGCTCGCTATTCTCTTCTGTCCATGATGTCTATCACTGCATTGACTGATTAGAGACCACGCAAAATGGTAAGGCTGATTCGTAACCTATAATACCACACCCCTAAACGGTTTGAGCTCGCGATAATGCGAAGCGCCTGATACGGAATAGTTCGAAGTTCAAGACCAATCGCCTCTTCTCATCCCCCGTTCTTTTCTTGCTGATGCTGATGGTAAAAATAGTGCGTGATGAGCAGACAATTGTCCTGATCATGCACTATTCCCATGATCGTCTGATATTCGATGAGTAATAAGACTGGGCGAGTGGGCAAGGAAAACTGACGAAATCGCTCCCGGCCCCGGGGGGGGCGTCTCAGAGACGTGCGAAGTTGTGTAATGAAATAATTGCTTCCTCGTCTCTGCCCTTTCCTCCGGGGTTCTGGAAGTGACGCGGCGCTCATTCGATTATCGCAGGGGATTTCCCTCAAAATCCGATGAACCGCTGAGAAACTAGAATGTCCACATTAGGGCATACGCGCTAATTCGGGAAGCCCAATATCGCTTCCCCGTTTGGAATGACGAGCTAATCTCTGGATTAATTGTAAAATGTCAATCCGATGTCTGGAATAGATCATCGCGGAAGTTCAAGAGGTTAGAAAACGCTGCAAAGTGCTTGAAAAACTGCAGGAAGCCACGCGGCTTGACATCACTCCTCTGCTGGGAAACGGCAAGAAGTTTCCGGTTTCAGAGTACTCGCGTCACTGAGAGAAATTGTTGTTTCTTTGAATGCACACGAATGATCGGGAGAGTCCCGCAGAAAAGAGACTCGAGCGTAGGCATTCCTGCAGAAGTGATCATTCGTCTCTTCTTCAGCAAACTTGTAGCAGGAATGTGGGATGTTTCAGGAGTTCGGCGCAGTGTAATACGTCAGGATAAATGGATGCAAAGCAAAAAATGTCTTTTCTGCACACCACGAGGAGGTTGAACATTTTTACACTCACTTTTTTCCACTGCAACAATTGGTAAACACGGAAAACTATCGTGTTCCTCCTGCGTTGATTTGATACGACAACGCGGAAAATTTCTGCATTTCCCCTTTGTTTACGATAAGCCGCAGAGCAATCTCTGAGGTGGTGGTGGTGAAATGACAAGGGATAAATCAGGCCTGTCCACCCCCTCAGGAATGTTCGAAATGCCCCCACAACAAACCCACGTCCTCCCCCACACATTCGCATGGACACAAAGTGTGTATGAAATGTGATCGCCGGTTCGTCCACTCTGCGTCAAAATTAGTACACACTTTTTGAGGGAGCGAGGGTGCGATCGGCCGAAGAGATGGGCGCCCTCAGGGTCAAAAGATCGCACGAAGTGGAGGGTTTGATCGCCATTCGTTAGCCGATCACAGTTCATCGGTGAATTTGACGAGAAAGCTTGAATATTAAGTGAACTCGATTATAGGGTTACTCAAACCTATAACTATTTGTTTTGTATTACAAGCGAAGAACAAACTCCATGGACGCCTGTCCCTGATCTCTACTAGCCAATTCATTCTCAGCATCTGCAACGTGAGGTCAGTGAAGCGTTCGATGACGGGAGATTCTATGGAGACCTCTCACCTTTCCTTCCGGAGGACAGCAGAGAACGAGCAGGGTGCACCCGATTTATACTCGAAGATTTACAAATGATTCTGAGACGTGTAATAAATGAAACATCACATCAGTGATTGGCAGTCTGTGTTAGTTACACACAAGAAAAAAGGTGAAGGTAAAGGTGTATCCACGTCAAGCGATTTTACGGCGTAGGACAACGCTAGGTGGGACCCACTGGTAAGGTCAGCTGTTACAAGAAATAGTTGCTTTATTATCACGTTCCCCTGTACTCATTACACTTGCATCTATGTCTTCTCTCAGGCATCGCCACATCGACAGTGTCCAGTTCTTCCCGATTCGGATAGGTGAGAAATACGAATTCGAGCCGCTCGATCAGCAAATCGGCCATTACTCTCATCATTTCGCTGATTCCACGGTTTTGAAGAGCTGATGTCTCGACGTACACCTGAAAAGTTTGTTTTTTTTTATAAAAATGTTTTTAAATCGTTCACTTATCCCGATCTGGCATCTTGCCAGTCATAAACTAAAGAGTTTCCGTCTAATGATTAGGTGCATATTCGCTTCCTCGAGGCCAGCCATTGCGGATATCAGATAGGTTAGTAAATAATCAACCGTGGAATAAATCGTTCAAAGATGCATGTATTTTACGTGAAGTAGTCCTTCTGAATCTTCATCTTCTTAGAAAGGAGGCTCACCATGGATTTCTCATCAGCCAATGCTCTTGCTTCGTCCTCGCTCACTTTCCTCTCTTCTGCCAAATCCGTCTTATTCCCAACTAGTACAAGACTCAAATTCGAGATGTCACATGCGTTTTCCAATTCTTAATTTAATTATTTTTTTAAATAATTAAATTGCTTACCTGCATACCACCGTGCGATAGCCTCGAAACTGTCCCTATTCGAAATATCGAAAACAAGAAACGCTCCGTGCGATTTGCGGAGATAACAGGGCATCTAAAAGATCAAAGATTAACAAACATAATCATCTTGATTCATTAACCATGCATGAGTATCTCTCTGTGCCGACAGTATCCCATATCTCCAGTTCCAGCTTCTTCTTTTCTTGGTAAACTCTGAAATTTGGTGTTCAAATTTATGACAAACTTTCTTTCGGGGCATCCGGAAAATAAATAAATGCAAAACTGACATGGTTGCATGGATAAAGTTGGCACCGATCGTTGCCGACGTCTCTGCAGTGAACTCCCTCCTGTCATGTCTTTGAATTATCGAAGTCTTCCCAACTCCTGAAAAGATCAAAGATCAATCAAATTGATAAAGTGGGAAACTCACTTGAATTTCCCATGAAGACCACTTTTGCTTTGAGGTCCGGTTGTCTTCTCATTGCTGATTATTATCAAATAGACGACGATGATTCAGTGGTGCTGAGAACAAATAATATTTGATTGCGATTTTTCGGATTGATGAATGATGTTTTACTGAAAAAGCGACTGAATATCATCTTTGATACCCGGCAAGTGATAAGGATGGATGCGGCACCCCATAATTAGGTGCATTTGAATAAAAGATGATAAAAGGAATGACTAGATCCAGAAAATATTTCGAAAGTGTTGTAACATTTTCGAAATGTGTTTCTGTTGTGAGCAGCTGGCGAGAAACAAATCAACACTTTGCTGAAATGATATTTGATCGAAGAGATAGAAGAACACAAGTCGATTTAATTGATAGGTCAGAAATACAGACCAATTTAAGGACAAATGTATTCACAATTAGTATCTTAAAGCGATGAAAATGAATCCTTTCTTGGGGAGTGCGTTTAACATTTTGCTATGAATAATGCGATAGTGTCGATTAGTAATCGCTAACTAACACGTGCAATCATTTTATCTAACAATTTATCTATCTCAACTACAAGCACTTCTACTCGATTTGTTAACAAATGCAAACTACCATAATATCATTTGATAGATTCGGCATGAAAAAATAGACACGTGAGTAAATTACAAGTTACATTCAATACTATTGTGTCACTTTTCGCAATAGCATGTCTTCCTACTCTCTGTGGAATTCACTCTGGTGTCCGGAATCAACTTGGAATCAAGCAATTCCCACAAGTTGGAATCAAGCTTGATGGCAACTTGTGGGAAGTGCTTGATTCCAACTTGTGGGATCGTTAGAAATCGGTGAGAATTACGGTAGCTTCCTCCATTATTGATTGATGGAGAGCATGGGTTTCCCCATACCGTGACCAAAGGCCTCACATGGTACGACCATGTGGGGACGGTCACATTCAAAAGGCGGTCCAACTGGGGTCCGCAAATAGTCAAGCACGCTCGTTCCCGAAGGCAATCAGAACAGGACTGTGAAAAGGGACCTTATAGGCGAGGTGCGTGCTGGACACTGCGGGTAAATAAGCCTGCTTGATTCCAACTTGTGGGAATGGGGCATGGGTACTGTACTTGATTCCAACTTGAAACCCCATTTCTACTTGATTCCAAGTTGATTCCGGACACCAGAGCACGTCTACCGTATCATGAGCTGATTGCGCCGGAAGATGCTTCAACTCGTATCGATTCACGATCAAATTCATCATTGCCATCTCGTATATTCCTCGATTTTGAAGTGCCGAAGTCTCCACATAGATCTGAATGAGCATTTGATGGAACAACAAAACACAAAATAAACCCCCATCGTCATTGCCTTCCTATCGTCAGAGCCCGGAATATACCCCGATGTGGTCTCACACACATTTTCTCGCCCGCTCAAGCTGAGAAAGAGTGTAAAGTATGAAGAGACCGAGGATCAAGCTTCGACTGTACCCAGTGCCACGCAGGTCTGATGAAAACGCTTCAATCATTTTGACTCACCATTGATTTCTCTTCTGCGAAAGTTCTGGCTTCCTTCTCATCCATAACCCTTTCCTTTTCCAAATCGATCTTGTTTCCCACGAGAACGAGGCTCAATCCACTGATGTTGCACGCATTTTCAAGCTCTAAGTTTTCCAGATAATCTCGTTTATGAAAATACTGCTTACCTCCATACCAGCGGGGCAGGGCCTCGAAGCTCTCCCTATTCGCAACATCAAACACCAGGAATGCTCCAGTAGATTTGCGGAGATAGAAGGGCATCTGAAATATCGGCGCTCAGCCTATCAAAAAAGTGAGTGATTGGGCAGAGCGGAGGGAACGGAGGAGGCACTCTCATTTTCCCTTACATTCATTTTCGGAGCGGTTCGCTAACGGACTGGAAAAGGTCAACCTTTGGCCGAATTCAAACAGGACGAATAGAAAGGGAAGAACTTCAAATGAGGGACCAATCCTTTCATCGATATTTCAGGGTGAATGGATATCGGCGTTGACGACTGTAGATGGATCTCGTCTACATCAATGATAATTTCATCGTCAGAAGTTACAAGTATGTTCACATCAACAATTTCCTATAGTAAGTACAAATTAATAGCAAAAGGGGGAATTTATTTCCCTCTACAGCCGTCACATTTGAGAGCAACGTTTGAATTGTGAAACACACACGAACCGCAGTTCAAAACAAATATTTTTATCAAAAATAAGTTTCCGCGGCGTGCATACTTCTTCTGGAAAACCCTTGGAAAGCTCTTCATTTCGATCACAGACCACCGATCGGCATTCTGAATGTGTCTACTGGGAACGCACTCGCTGTTTTGCTATTGAATCAGCCGTTCGACTGCAAAAGGGTCACCGAAAGTGGGAGTGGACTCGCTTACTCTTCACACTCAATGCTCTCTCATCGGCCATGGCGACGAAAATACCGTCAAAACATACGGCCGTCTTCAAAGTTCACGGTCACTTTCATCTCCTTGTCCGGGAAACCCCTCGATTACTGTTTGAAATTGGAAGGTATTTTCTTTGCCGGCTGAGCTTTCGCTGATTTCACCCCTGTTTATCAGTGTTGATATCACACTCCACGCTGCTTTACACTACACAATTGACCCGAGATATGTATCCGAGAAAATGCCTAGTCTGTCTCGGCTATTTTTGTGGGCTGCCTTGCACATAAGTAGGCATAACCTTGGTATGGGAAGGTCGATCGAACCATTCCCTCTTCTTACGTTACCTATGCACCCATTTCTCCAATATTCATCCTTTATTTTCCTGGAAATTTGCAGCGATTGCATGTTGCTCATCGTTCCTTCTTGGCACATCGCTGGCACGAGTATAAAAGGGATGTTTTCAACCGCAGGGGCAGAGTGTCAGAAGGAAGAGAGGACCACAACTTGGACACAGTCATACTGAAGTGAGAGACGACTACGATAGTGAACGGATCGGCGCTTCATCTAGTGGAGAGAAGCGATCCCTCGGGTCAACCGAGTGAAGCAATCGGACTGATTTGGTCGGTGATTTTAATATCAATATGTTCCAATAGTTCCTATTTTTAATGTTCTCTATTTGCCGACTTTGTCATTTTTGTCAAACAATAAATAAATTTCAGCAGTCCGCAATGATGGATCAGGCGAGAAGGAAGGTTTCGCGAGTAGAGGAGGTGATAAAATAAATTTTATTCATTTGAATCATTAATTAATTTTAGATGTCAAACCTCGTAAGGAAGATCTCATCATCTGTGCGGTTTCAAGTGAGTCAAATTTCAATTTCCAAAAAATCGAAAATTGTGGTTCAAATGAAATTCGAGTATGTTTCACAACCCCTTGGTACTCGGTTAAGGCCTTGACAAAGTTGATGTGGTTGTTGCCTCGAACCGAAAATAATATTTATTTATCGCTACTGCTCAGTACAGTATTTCCATTATTCACAATATTATTATTTTGCGCAGCTTCTTCAGCTGAATTACTCGTTGGTTTTCGACTGATTAGCTTCTGCCTTTCCGTAGCATTCGTAGTCTGCAATTATTATTATTACTACTCCGTCTGATCTTTAGAAACTAAGAAGAGCTATGTTAGTGCATAGAACAATGGATATGAACATGAGCTTACTTTGATCACATAGTAAATATAAGCTGCGAATCCGGTGCAAACGAATCCGAATGATATGAGAATGCAGAGACCGAATGTCGAGGGAGAGGGAAGAGCGATCACTAGCAGGTCCTGAGAAAAACAATCGTTTGTCTTGCCAAATTTTCATAATTCAGTAAATGCTCCTCAATTAGGTACGGTCAACTTGAATCACATTGATTCGTGCTGATCGTCCTCTATGCCAGTCTAGACTATCGCTTGCTATTTACGCTTCTAGTCGTATTTTGGCAAGTCTTTAACCATCCCCATTTTCCTCACTTTCATCACTGAGAATGCCTGGCAGATTGCATTATGCACTCCGAACACAGTGTTCCTCTGTGATTCCGGAGTGGCTATCTGCATGATGTGAGTGATCGCGAGATCCGCCATCCACAGACCTGGAGAAGTGATCTTTGATCTTTCTCTTGGTCTCAGAATTGATCTTTGCTCTCTCACCAAATCTGGCGGTCGATATTCCGATGAGGAAGGAGAAGATGGAAGCGACGCTAGCGCCTTCAGAAGTGGTCCATGTTGACCAGTCTGGAATGGTTAGGCTAGTTGCTGGTATTTCCCTTTCTGTCGCGGGAGAGAACACTGTTGTAAGATTGTGAGGCTTCCTAAACTATTATTCTGTGAGCGTAAAGTATCTGTCTGGTCAAGTCTCTCTTCGAAGCGTAGCCTAGACCCCACTAACCAATGGTTGCTGGCGGTGGCGGGGAGGCAGTCGGGGCCTCAGGGGAAGGAGCGAATGAGCCGATGAACGATTGCCACCAGGATGACCAACTACAAAAATTCATTGAAACTGCCTCTTATTCATCTCCTCTTCACCAATTATCGCAAGTTCAAATATGCTTCACATTAGCACTAATCTTGTATTCTGCCGGTTCCTTTCGATGAAATCGCGATTCGTTGTCAAAAAAACATCAACTAACTAACGTGAGAGTATCAAAGTACGACGATGGATTCCACGGTGATCCAGGCAGCCAAATTGAGATAACAGCGAGGATGAGACAGATTTGTTGCGTCTGAGAGGAAAGATCAAAGATCAAACTGAGAGTTGCAACTCACGATCATTCCGACCATTCCCGTTTTGAGAACTCCGTATTTTCGCTCGAATACAGCGTACATTATAGCGCCAGCGACTCCTGAAAGGAAGATAGGGTACTGTAGCTGTGAACCGATTCTCAAGCTCGCGCAACTTTGAATAATAACTTTGAATAGGAGTGGCTGAACATTGTAATGAATCAAATTCCCATGTCTAATGAGTGGCAATAGCACTAGTGTGTATCTCACCTGCGGCCGATCCAAACGATCGAAAGAATCCCAGAATGTTCTCGGGTAAACCGACCGATTCGCCATAGCCAATCGCCAACTGAAAGTAATTCGAACCTGAGCTTACTCTAGTTCCTGCAAGGTTACGGTAACACTCACTCCATCGAATCCGAGTACTGTCATGAAGAGCAGGGCCATACCAAAGGCAGCGGGGAAGACCTGAAATAGATTTCTATTGTAATTGGCTCGTGCAAGTCAACGAAAATACGGTCAAAAAAGGAACGCTAGCGAAACGAACCGTCTGCCTGTAGTAGGTTACGAGGACAGTGAAGAGAGTCGCGATTCTCTTGCCGATTGAGGGTTCCTCTTCTTCTAGTTTTGAGGCTGGTAGTTCGGGTTTGTCCTCTTCCGATTTGTCCTCCTAGAGCACTGTTAATTATGAATGGTACACTTTTGGTCACTTCTGAGCCGTCAGAGTCTGAGCCTGGACTCTGGTTTGTCCTAGAAACAGAAATTCTATCAATAACTGGGCGAAGAAGAAAAATTGCATATCTAATTAGGGAGATGGGATGGCAGCAAAATACCTTGACTCGTAATCGCTCATTACTGCCGTAGAGAGACGCCAGTAGGGCGCCCTTGATGACTAGTGAGACAATGGAACAACCTATTGAAAGTAACCTTATTTTCGCCCTCATACTCCGATATTTAACCAACCCGCCAGAACGATGCAGGTTGTTGTCAGGGAAACAAAAGAGAGAAGAGCGCCGAGGAGAAGTGGGGAGAGCACGTTGGCCAGTTGGTCAAGGGTCGTGAGGATCGCATTCGTTTCTGAAAGGAAAACTCGATTAAAGGGGGAGGGGCACGAATATTTTCACACATAAGCTGAGCCTGTGGGGTAATAGGGATGCTATACCCGATCACAGATCACTTTATCCGAAGTTCTAGAAATGCCTCTGAACCTCACTACGGATTTTTGAAGTGTCATTGATTGTGCAGGCACGATTTGGGGTACTGTATTCTTGTATTGATTTCACTAGATTGGCAGTCGAAAATAGCAGCAATAGCGAGGTTTGCACACTGCGGGAGTCGAACCAGCGGGTGCCGGATAGCGAGGCAAAAGCACAACCACTAGGCCAAGTGCCATTATATCAGATGAGTCTAGACGGCCTAGTTAAGGGAGAGGACAGAGTCAACCGCTGTAGCTGATTACTGTAGTTACAGCGGGGTGCAGGCACGTCGTGGTGGGACCCACCAATTTCGATTCGTGCCCCTCCCCCTTTAATAAATTTAGGTTGTGTATTATTCACGCGATACGAAGCAACATTGACTCGTTTCCTTAGAGTTTGTAATTATTCGGGCGTTGCGAAGATACCATTGACTCATTTCATCTTCTGTCGACTAATTGTAAGAATAATTCGTGAAACTCACTCGCGAGCGCACGGCCCTCTTCCTTGTCATTCACCAACACGAGCACCCAGTCTCTGAGAAATTGTCCATTTTATTTTCCGTTCCGGAAGTATTTCCGATTCCGCCTGGAACAGGAGAATTTAGCAACAATTGCTCACCGTGACGACAGATTCTTCTCCGCCATGACGAATACTCGATATGATGAGCAGAAGAGCATTCCGAGTAGGAGACAGACTGTCTGCAATTGACTGTTGGTCCTTACGAATATGAAATATCAGTGGCGGCGTATCTTTTGTTTTTCATTTTTCTATTCGAGCACATGGATTCATTTTAGCTCAAACTCTTACCGAAAAAAAATTAAAAAGGTTCCGGATTGAGTCAATCCGAGTAAAACACTCACATAAACCCACGCGGTCCTCTCTATGCTCAGACAGATTGCGAATAACCCGCACGATGCAATGATGGAGAAGTTGTTGCCCAGCAGACACATGATCATTCCTGATGAGAGATCAGAGATCAAAGATCAAACTACAGTATTCGCTTACCCCACTTTCGCTCGCTGCGCAAGTCCACTGCGCAGCCTACGGCGCCGCTGAAGCCCATCTGAATAAGGAATAACGACTGGGAGACCTGGAGTTCTAGAAAGATCAAAGATCAACTCTTGCCTGGGCCATTCCTTCCGCTAGTTGTTCAATCGAGACCAATTGCATTCCTCCCAGCAGTTGCATGCACAGTGAAATGGCGAACGACCAACCACGATCTTCCTGTGAGTATTATTATGATTGGCATCATTATTTTTGCAGTGTGTGTTCTTTGCTGCGCTGATTATTTTCTTTTTTTGTACAGAGAGGCTTGATACTACTGACGTGAGTGAGAATGGCAAAATAATCAAGTGGGCGTGAAACCTAATCGAAATTGGAGCACAGTGGAAACGAAACTTTCAATTGTAAATAAAGAACCAACCAGACACGTGCACATGTACGCAGCATAAAGCAACGCTTGCTGCACGGATTTCTTCATTGTGGAAGAGCTCGGATTCGACTGATTCTCTCTTCTGTTGCTCGATGGCAAATCGCCTCAGATTGGGCAAAGCAATAAGGAGACGTGGTTTTCAAAAGAATCGAAACAAGATAAAGCAAAAAAATAATACGAAGCAATGAAGCACTTTCTTTCTAGAATTGCAAAAGCTCGATACACTTCAATCGACAACGCTCCCAGATCAGGAATAAAGGTCACGAATGGCAAAAAGAGAATATCAACACCCTTCTATCATCCCAGAATCCATTTATGCGTTGCGATCGTACGTGAACTAGCGGGAAACATGAGCCAATTCGCTTATCACGGGTCCAAAAGGGGATTATCATCAGTGATTATTCCCCGCTCCATTCGCTCTTGCACGCACTTCGGTGTCTACTGTTACTCTTGCTCTCTCCGATTCCCATGCTCTATCAGCCTGTCTGATCGGCGTGAACGGGGTGATCTGTCCAATATAAACGTCAGTCTTTCATAGATCATGTCCGAATGGCGGTGATAAGAGATGATCGATGAACCAAAAGGGAATCATCTTGTACGAAAAATCCTGAGATCATCTCAACGGAGTGATGCTTGTGAGAAGCATCCATGAATAACTCTCCTCCATGTAATTCGTAATAGATCATCTGATAACTGGAATATAAATGAATGTAAGAACTTGTCGAAAAAAAGAAACCTCAACAGTCTCTAAATTCAATATCTTCCGACTATGATGTTTAAATAAAATCAGTGGGCGTAAATATCCCTTCCGCGAAGCCTTCTCGCTCTCGCTGTCTCTCATTCTCTCACTTTGCATCCTGCTCAGCCACTTGTAAAGCTTTTCCCCGCCAGGTTTTCTGACTTTTAGAATGTTCATTTTAGCGCTTTGTACAATATTGTTTCAGATGAATTTAATTTCGTGCAATGAAATATACCCATAGAATTTGCGAAGGATGACTCATGATATCTCACAGGACATTATTTCTCAACCCTGCTCTCTCCGTACGTCCTCGTTCCCTTCTGATCCGTGCACTGTCCGTACCTGACTGCCGCTGTCATTGTTTTCTGCACACTTTTCCGTGTCGTCCTCGCACCGATTTCGTCCCTTCGAAGAGCACACTCTCCCCATTCTCCCTGCTCTATCACCGGTTAGACGAAGCGAGATAGCGTGTGATTTCGAGAGAGTACCCCTCTCCCTTTCCCCATTCTGTCTCCAGGCGCCTCTTATCAATAGCCAGAGAAGTGACACTCTTCATTTTCCCCCTCGCTGCTTTCAAACTCTCGCTTTCAGTCGATTCGAGCGCGCGCTAACCTGCCTGTGCAATTGCGTAAACGCTGCGAATTTCTCCTTTTTTTAATTTATAGATTTGATCTTTTATCTTTGCAAAGTTCGTGCCAGTCGTACCCTTCTGTGCGCCTCTCGTTGTTTGCTCATTATGATAAGGGGAAATCTGATTCCATTTTGATACACTATTATTCCCGCTGATTTCCACATCATCATCTAGATCAGGATCAACTTTTTATCATTGATATTCAGTTTTTTTTTCTTCTTTTTCATCTTACTGCCCTGTCAGAGATATGCACTTACATTGAATTCATGTGCAAAAAATGATCACTCATTTCCACTGGTCAATAGGATTTTTTCTGGTAGGATAAAGAGCATACGAGATATCGTCAGGAACGACTCGGGTTATGAATCACTCCACGTCTGGGCACTCCCATTACCAATTTTTGTTGTTATTTGTCGCCTCACCCTCTCCTCCAACGGCAACTTCCCCGTCCCGCTCTCCTTTATTTGGCTGCACCCCCTCAACTCTCCCCATTTTCCAAGCTCTCTATCCTCTTCTGGCGTGAACATTCGTAATACTAAGAGTTATTCGCCATACGCCGCCCCTCCCCGCGAAAACACGCGTTCCATTGTGATAACAGCCCAAATTGATAAGTGGATCCCCCGTTTTTCCCAGTACTAAAATTGGATGATCCATTGTCGATCACACACTTTTTTCGCACAATGACGCGCAATTTGAGGGGCAATTATCCACCATTTGAACTCCTATTCCATCCGTTTCTCTGCCCTTTTGTTCCAGGCCGGAATGGGATAGTCGCGCGCTCTATTGACTCTGTGAATCGTTCCCTTATTTGGCCCATCCCCCAATCTCCTTTCCCTTTCTATGTCTCGTACAATATTGGCAGTGCTCTCAAAAGTCGTACGAATTTTGGTTCACTATCATTTTCTCTTGCAAAAATCTGCATAATCTCCATTGGTGGTGCAGTTCTCATGTTGTGAATGAAACATCCTGAACTCCCAAACAAAGCTTATTGTATAGCGGTTCTAGGGTTATCAGAGTGATGAATTAGTAGAACTCTATTACTGTTATCTTGATGATTCCAGACCAGAAAAGAAAATTACTAATACAAAAAAGAATGATCCTTGTAGATCTTCGATCGTCTTCTCGACATGGACGAAATGACACAGGAGATCAACGTCGTCGCCGTATTCATCAACATCTGTTGTCTATATGGATTCGGTATGACTTCTTTCTTGCTGCTCCTTAGATACGATACTTGATTCACTATCTACAAGCAACAGCCAATTCATTCCGAATTTCGATCATCGCTATGAATTACTCAATTGTGTTTCATAATGCTAATAAAAGCTCTGCAATGGAAAATGTGCTGTTGAACCAACCATTCGTATAACTGAATAGATAATTTTCCGTTAACGTAGATACAAGTTCTTTCCGTCTCAGGTGCCTCCTCCTACATCGTTCCGTGGTTCACGGGCGCTTTTCAACGGGGATTCTTCTGCGATGACGAAACCATTCTGTACAAGTTCAAGGTGGGCTACTTTCTTGTATTCTTCTTCTGAATTGAGTATAATTTTCATGATAAAACTGTAGAGATGATAGCAAAGAATAGAAACGTGCTTGAGTGAATCACTGTGAATGCTCATACAATAAAATCATTCCATTCAGCCGAACACAGTTCCCGTTTCGTGGCTTATGGCCGTTTCCATCGGAGCTACCATTACTGCTGTGAGTTTAGAAATTTCCATTCTTTCTCATGTCTGAGCAAGATGAGACAGATATGAAAATGCAAGCTATGGACACTATTTTTGCTTAAATTTCAAGGTGACGTAAAGTTCAAATTCAGATAATGATGACAGAATACTTCATAATGTACAAGATGGAGAAGTCACTCTCTCGTCCGTCCTATCGATGGAGGAATGGTCACGTGCACGCGTACTTCGTCGAATCACTCGTCTATTTTGGTACGGTGTCAAGCCATTTTGAATCTAGGTTTGCTTTGGAACTAGTGTCTTTGTAGTTAGCACCTTGAAACCTGAGAAGCTCACGAGTCTCTGGCGGAAACATCTATGAAAATCCATAAACGTATATCGATCCCATTAAAGGCTACGCCCAGATCGGCTTCATCGTGCAGCTCGTGATCACTCAGGTTTATTTTTGTTTTTCTAGAAATCAATAAGTTCACTATACTAAAACTAGAGCTCAACGAGAAGAAATGAAGTGGTCATGAAACATATAATAAACAGAAACGAAGAGAGATACCCAAAAGATAAAAGATCAAAGATCACCACTCGTGTTCAGGCGACAAAATACTCGGTCGGTCGTCTTCGTCCCCATTTCATCGACGTGTGCAAACCGATCGGCTACAATTGCACCAACCAAAATCAGTTAGTGTGTCGTTCAATTAAGGGGATGATAGCTTTGAAAGAGTCCAAGACCATTACTGCTATTGCCATGATGGTTGGAGTTGTATATATTTTTTAGATAAAGGTAGTAGCCAACATACTATTTTGATCGCACTCTTCTGTAGAATGAGAACTGAAACGTACAATGAACACAATTTTAAAAAATCGGGCAAATTAACCTGACAATCACATTCAATACAATTCGAGCAATGGCAAAGAGATAATTAAAATTATTTTTCACTTCATTATTTTTAATTATCTAATTAATTAATTTTTATTCAGATACATCTCCGAGTACACGTGCACGGGCGACCTCAGCAGGATCAAGGAGGTATATTTTAATTATTTTATTTTTGTTGGTATTTGAGATTCAAACTGAGAACGAGTAACCCGATTGCACATAACATGAAAAGGAGAGGGGGGCACGTCGGCATGGAAAAGTCCACTTGCTCCTCAGACTTCGGTGGGAACGGGGGCCATGTTTGCAGCCTGAAAAATCATAGTTTATTTCACAAACGACTAGACAAACGCAGTAGTAGTTGCAATATCTACTTACGGTTGAAACAGTCTTAGCCGTTGAAATTCGAGACGGCTGTGAAGAAACTCTGGATGGCTTCGAGCACCATCTTCGAAGAACGAAGTAGACTACGATAATGACCACAATTAGCACCACCTGTAGAGATCAAAGATCAAGATGTGACGTCAAAGATGAAACTACCAGTATTGATCCAGCAACTGCGATCGTAGTCCACTCGAGAAAGGGAATCTGAGACATCTCGGAGACCTAGGATCGATCGATCAGCTACCGTACCCTCCAGTTCCCCTCAGGACTCATCACCTCAGGCGCGCACTTTCCATTCTTCACGATGTGCTCACATTTGTTGCATGCGACTCCAGTGAATCCATTGATGCAGATACAGTCATTGTGATCTCTCGTGAAGTTGCCGTTTACGCAATCCAGTTTCTGCGAATAGGAATGTTGCTAGACAATTCTCGGCTCTGGATTTCACGGTCCCGGCTCTACTTACCTCATCGCACAGTGTGCCCGCGTGCCCGCCCCTGCACTCGCATTTGTTTTGCGCACTAATGCGTCCGCCGTTTAGACAAACGAACTCCTGGAATTATGATGACCGGTTACGCCATTTGCCGGATTCCGGTTCCCGGCTCTGGCTCCGACTTACCTCCTTGCAGAAAGGACCGGTGAAGCCGATGTCGCACACACACGTGTACTCATTCTGACCTGAAATTTTGTAAAGTTTTTTTCCCGGACGATTCCTCTCTGGTCCTGCCACTAACCGGGGAGGATGACGGGCATTCCTTGGTGGCAGGGACGTGATTGGCAGAAGAGCCCCACGAAGCCCCTCTCACACTCGCACACACCCTGGACCAGTCTGCCTGAATGGGCATTATTGAAGATTAGAAAAGTCAATTATCAATTGACGGACAGGCTGAAATACCGTACCATTGTCGCACTTGGTGACTTTGTCGCATCGCAGTCCATCCAATCCGAATGGGCACGCGCAGGTCACAGTTCCATTCGAGTTCCTGATTGCACGACCACCGTTTTTGCAGCGCTGAGATGTGATAAAGTACCGTTATCAGTGATACCATTGTAGCATGAGCAGGGTCAGTTGGTGCTAAGATAGGATAGGGAAAGATGATTACGGTAGCTAGAGCTGGGTCATATGGTACTAGGTCTCGATTCTCACCTCTTCCTCGCATGTGGTTCCAATCCATTTGAGAGGACACTCACATCTGCCCTGCAATCAAATTATACTGTAGTTGTCTCCTTATTCCCACTATCTCTTCTCTTGATAAGAATGGAGATGAGAAATCCATCAGAATCAGTAATGATCGCACTCACATTTCGAAGCACACCGCCGTGAGTGCAAATATCCACTCGTTGGAAATTGCGAAGGCCTTTCTCATCGTTGACCGAAGAGGCGGTTGCGATCGTGGCTACGAACAGATAGATAACTGATTTCGTCAGTAATGATTTCATTTAACTTCTCTGAAAAAAAATGTTTCACTATTCATTGAAGAGGGTTCGACAAAACATCTTGTAATGTCGAAGAAATATTCAACGTAATAGAAAAATAACGAAAATCTGGATAAAATGAAAATGGTGGTCTCGATGAGGTCCAATGGGGAATCTCTAGTACACCTCGAGATGGAGAGGAAGGGTCAGGGGGGGGGGGGTGAGGATTGAGTACCAGACGAGGGAAATGAAATGGGCTGTAAGAAATGATTAATGAGCTGCTTCTGGGTGAGGGGAGGTGTACGAGAGAGCGGATATGGGCAAAACAGCAAAGTTCTTATGGAAGTTCGCGGCAACTATCGATCGCGGGACAAAGAGAAGCACCCTAACCACCTATAAACGCGCTGGGTCAAATGGTATCTTCTGATGGTGTAATAGTGCAGGCATTGTCTTCGGACAGTTGCTACGATTTGGGTACAGGAGATAGGGAGAGATCGAGAGGAGGATGAGATAGAGAGAGTCTTTATGAGCCATCTATCTCCGGAAATTCATCTCATATTCAGATAAATTTGTTCGGGGCGCTATCTACTCGCATTTATCAATGAAGCTTTGAAGAATAGGGGATAAACCCTTCTTTGTGAATCTTAATATTGGAAGAGTCAATGACTTCGATAAAAGAGTAAACGATAATAATGATCATTACAGGGTCGTCTCTCCTTCTTCTCCGGCCACTCCGCAACTGCCGTTTACGGTGCTGTTTTCGTCGTTGTGAGTTGATCTTTGATCTCTGATCTCTGTCGAGCAATACTATTTACTGATAATATCTCTTCAGCTCTATCTGCAATCTCGTCTCGGCCATCGTGTTGGCTCTAAGCTGCTCCTACCCATTGTTCAGGTTTGATCTTTGACCTTTGCACCTTGATCTATGCAATTGTATCTTGACGAAAATGGTCAATCTCAATATATTAACAAACCTAGATTTTCACTAGGTCAAATGAAGGCAGTGAAACATATCTCATTCCACAATACTTGTCCAATTCATTAACTGAGTCTTCACGATATGTATTCAATGTCTTTTCTCCCTTGATCGATTTCCCTGATCTTTGATCTTTGATTTATCCAGACTATCGTCATCCTCTCCGCCCTTCTCACGTGCTACTCTCGCATCACGGACAACTGGCACCACTGGAGTGACGTGCTGGCCGGTGTGATTGTGGGCGCACTCGTCGCCATTTATACGGTAGGCACACCAGAGTCGATCGATAACTGATTTTTTCTTATATGAAATTCCATAGTTCTCTTGAACTTGTCTAGATTTGCAAAAATGATTCTGTAAGTATCGCAAACTGACCTACCGTACCCCTCTCCTTCAGGCCGCCTTCTGGGGCGGGTTCTTCGATCGTCGCAAGGGCTACGCTCCACTCAATGACCCGGCCGGCGTCAATATTCTCGCCCGGACGATCACTCGAGATGGTACGGTAGCCGCACACCAGAAATCGATAATTGACTTATTTCAGCCGCTGCTCGCAATCGCGCCGAATCCAATGAGGCTTTCGATCCTCATAATCAGTCGTCCGCAGGATACGGTAGCACCGAGCGATCGATTTCCCCCGTGATATCGTAGTTTCGCCCCCATCGTGACCCCATATTTTGTTTTGTTTTCACCTCAAGGTCTCATCATGCTGTGCATTCATCGCTTTCGTTACCGGATTTATTGATTACATACGGGGAGACGCGGTCTGATAAAGATACACGTAATTTAGTATATACTGTTCGGTCTACATTTTTTTTAATTCTATCTGTTTCACTATCAATTTCTGAAACATTCTCACCGTGAATAATTCAATCATCCTTTACTGTAAATAATTCAGGGGAAAAAAGGAGATAAACTCATTTCTCTCTCTCTCTCTCACTTCTCCGGCTCACTTCTCTCCCCTTCCCCCAAGGTTCTCATTTTAAAATTCATCTGAATTATCGTTGCACAATGCCCTTTCTTTTATATCGTGAACTGTGTATTTTAATCAGTACGAGATCCGCGAATATTCAAGTGACGACATATGATAACAGTTCACGCGAGTATTTGCCTCTCTTTACCGTGAAAGTTCAATAAAACGCTTGCGAGTTGGAGTTTCCGGAACTTCTTTCTCATTCTGAAAACATCGATGGATGCTCAACAATGGTTTCCAAGACGAACCTTGGGGGAAGGGGGGAGAGAAGTGAGTCAACCCCGAATTTCCCCTCGGAAACATCTCACTGACCCTCCTCTTCTCATAGTGTAAATCCCCTCTGTATCCCCACTGCAATGTCATCTCTTGTCCTTTCTCTTCCTCCCTCCATTTCACTGGGATTATTTATTCACGGCATACCCTATGGGGCGAGAGGATAGACCACAAACAGTATAGAATATCACGCCTGTCACGAGAGAATCGAGCTAGAATGGATTTTTTTGGGATTTGAGCGAAATTCGTGAAATGAGTTAACATCAGTTTTAGGCACCTCTAGGCATGTCCTAACATTACCCAAAGTCCCATTGTGCAGAATTCATTTTGGAGCTCCCTACACCGGGTTGGTATCCTGGCTCCCCAACTTTAACCGTTAATATCTCCGTTCTAGTGCATTTTTGCGATAAATTGTTCTAAGATTAACCCCAGCTAATTTTTGATGCTCTTTTGATCTGTCCCGGTTAGAAGTCATGAGAGTGCCGCTGGGCTGTGGTACACTCTATGAGGCATAACTCAAAAATGGCCGATTCGAGGGAGCCCAGTTAAAACTATGTTGTACATCTCGTCAAGATCTTTCTAATGAGTGGCTTATAGTAAATATAAAGTCATGGAGACGTATCGTTCATTCCCTTGAAAGTTTCCCGATCATTTGAAGTCTTTTTTTACTCCATCATTCCACACCGACACCGCGCACTTCTGCGAGCGCGGAATGGAATGAGTCGTTCACTTTCACTCTCGGATGTGTTTCACGATCCTAATTTAATAAAATGTTAAGCAAAAGCTTGAACTCATCACAAATGATAGTGAAACACAACTGAAAATCGAAAACGATTTGTTCATTCCATTCGCGCTCGCAGAAGTGCGCGGTGTCGGTGTGGAATGATGGAGTAAAAAAAGACTTCAAATGATCGGGAAACTTTCAACGGAATGAACGATACGTCTCCATGACTTTATATTTTCTGTAAGCCACTCATTCGAAAGATCTTGACGAGATGTACAACATAGTTTTAACTGGGCTCCCTCGAATCGGCCATTTTTGAGTTATGCCTCATAGAGTGTACCACCGCCCAGCGGCACTCTCATGACTTCTAACCGGGACAGATCAAAAGAGCATCAAAAATTAGCTGGGGTTAATCTTAGAACAATTTATCGCAAAAATGCACTAGAACGGAGATATTAACAGTTAAAGTTGGGGATCCAGGATACCAACCCGGTGTAGGGAGCTCCAAAATGAATTCTGCACAATGGGACTTTGGGTAATGTTAGGACATGCCTAGAGGTGCCTAAAACTGATGTTAACTCATTTCACGAATTTCTCTCCAATCCCACCCCCAGCTCGATTTTCTCGTGACAGGCGTGATATAGCTGAGTCGACTCCGTTCTGCTTCGAAAATTCGTTGTTCATTTCGTGGCATTCGCAGGCTAATGGGGGTCTTATTCATCGAAGCTAGATGCCGGTTGACTCACCACTTTTTCCAGCCTTTTTTCTGTTGTTCTGAAACACAATCTGTTCTTCTTGTCTGATTCTCCTTCAACCTTGTAATCTCTGATAATCAGGGTAGGCAAAAAGCGAGCGAGTAAGATTTCTTTATTTTTCCCCAGAATTCTCTTCACGCAGTTGGTGCTCTAAATTCTCCATCTCACTCTGTCACAAATCCTCCAGTCGTCTTGTTTCTAGTCGAATAGGATCCACGCATTTTCTCTATTCCAGCGCCCAGTTACACACAATTTGAAGAATTGTGAAAAATGTTCAACAACATTTTTGACTCGCTCATTCACTCATTTTCCTCCGTTACGCTCTTCAGTGTCGGTCGATGAGTGACCCATTGCTCTCTTCCGTCTGACTCACCGAGCTCCTACCGTAACCCGCAATGGCTCGCAGCAAGACCGTTCAGCTCAACATCATCCTCTATCTGATCAGCACGATCTTCCTGTATGTGCTTGGTGAGTACCGTAATCGATCGATAACTACCGTATCCGTAAAATCTGAATAATCGATTTTCAGTTACGTTCAGTCTGCTCGTTCCCGAGTGGATCGGAGCGCGCAAGAGCCCGTTCGCCTGCAACGACTACAGGTACTGTAGGAGTACGGTATCGATCGATAGGTGCTAATTACAGTATCCGCAATCCGCTCAAGAAACAGACGGTCTCAACCCTTATGCTAATCCTGATCACAGTCCTGGCAACAATATTGATCGTAAGGTCAATTGATGTTTGGCCTACCGTAACCCATTGCAGATTATCGTTACTGAATTCATTATCGATCGTCACTCCGGCTCGGATCATTTCTTCAAATTCCAGAAATACTACCTTCCAGCGCTTCTAGTGCACATCATAGCGTTCTTAGGCGAGTTCGATGATCGATAAACGACAGCTACCGTAGTCATTTCAGGCTACTTCCAGCTGGG
The DNA here is from genome assembly GCA_000180635.4 of Pristionchus pacificus. Taxonomy (NCBI): domain Eukaryota; kingdom Metazoa; phylum Nematoda; class Chromadorea; order Rhabditida; family Neodiplogasteridae; genus Pristionchus; species Pristionchus pacificus. The sequence continues at coordinate 15,253,278 of CM026576.1, forward strand.
ATACGTGATGCAGATAGTCGTCAATCAGGTATACGGTAGACTTGTCGTCGACGATCAATAATCCTTTCGTAGGTCACAAAATACGCCGTTGGTCGACTACGACCGCATTTCTACACTGTTTGTCAGCCCATCAACTTCACGTGTGTTCTACCGGAACAGTGAGCACCGTAATCTACCGTACCCCAAGCTCAGTATCAGTACCGTAATCAACCGTACTCCTAGCGTAGAACCATTGATCGACTACCGTATAGTAGGTTGATCTACGACTACACCTGTACTGGCAACAAGAAAGAGTTCGATGAGGCCCGATTGTCCTTCTACTCTGGTCACTCATCCATATCCATGTACACTGTCACCTTTCTCGCTGTGAGTTACAGCAATCGATAGTCTTACCGTACTCATCCCTTGAATTGAACCGATATCAAAGGCTACCGTACTCAGCTCTATCTCCATGCAAGGATCGGTCACATCGCACCACGAGTTATTCTGTCAACGCTGCAGACGCTACTATTCAGCGGAGGCCTTTTCATTTGGTACGGTAGTTTTTTCATCTAATCGATAACATCTACCGTAACTTCTCTCAAACGCAACATTTCAGCTATACTCGTCTCCAAGACTACTTCCACCACCCGTCCGACATCGCAACGGGAATGGCAGTAGGCATTATTGGAGCCTTCTACTCAGTAAGACCCTTCGACTACCGTAGCAATGGCAATTGATATATTTCCAGTGCTTTGCGTGGGCTGATATGTGGCAACAAAGAGGCAACTATTCTGCTGTACACGGGAAATTGATCGAAGAGGAAGATGCGAGTGTCCCAAGTGCAGTCAAAGTAGACACGAAATCTACCCAACCAAAACCGGGCAATTCTGAGCAGCCCCCACCGAATGCTCAGATTTACCATCAAGAAGGATCGCCAAATGTCGATCCCCTTTTCATCGAGCATCTTTAGCCCTTCCACTTGCCATATTCTATGGATTCGATAGAAAAGAAATACGAATCTCATCATCGTGCCATAAATCCTCTTAATTGTGGTCAATGTGTTGAGCACCTGAACTTGTTTGGGTTTTGAGAATTTATCAATGTGAAGAAAGGGGAAGGAGATCGTCAGACGCGATACAACATCGGTAACTACATAAAGATGTATAAATAGTAGAATTCGGATGGATTTCTAACGGAATGCAACGGCGCTGTTCAACAAGTAACGAGTTACCGTCGATTATTACGGGGGAAACATTACAGTAAAAACGTGAACGAAAACAGGGCTCACAAACAATGAGTGAAGTCGAGCAAAGAGACGAAAGTAGAGAGACGAGAGGCAGTCTGAAATTAAAAATGATTAATGAAATGAAATATAAATCAAAAAAATAATTATTTATCCAAATCAAAAGATCACAATGTGTCTATCTCAAGGCTACATTATAAATCTGCACACTGCCTTGCAACCTAATTACTAGGACATTAGGCAGGCATAAAATATATAATTTCTGTATATAACTTAACTAATTTTATTAACAAGTAAATTAACTCACAATTAGCATCTTAGCGTCTAGGGGGTCCTCCACGTCCACCGCCGCGAGGTCCACCACGGCCTCCGCGACCTCCACGGCCACGCATGCCTGCAATGATTTAATTTTGAAAAAATAGATTATCATTTAATAAATTAAAGAATCCAATCGTTTGAAAGGTTTCGACCGTAGCTTCTGATGATCATAGGAAGTCCCCAAGAAAAAAGGGTGCCAGTGGAAGGATTGCGAGCGACACGCAGTATTGATAATAATAATAGGTTTAGAATTTGATACGCGCATTAGACCTTTTTTTAATCTAACAGTTCGTTCAATGCAAACGCGTGGGCAATCCTTCGCTAGAGGTTATTTCAGTGTGGGGAATGAGGAAGGTATAAAGTACATAGCATTCCGTGATTGAAAATTCCACTCGCTCGTACCTCCTCGCATGCCTCCTCTGCCGCCTCTTCCGGCCGCACGCTTGGCAGCCTTCTTGCGAGGTTCCTCATCCACGAGCAGCGTGTCCAGAGGGCACGAGTCGGGCAGGATGATGTAGCGGATGTTGTTACCTGCAAGTACCTTATAATAGGTAAAAATAAAGATTCGGGCATAATAACGTTTAAACCAATGTTTATTATTTACATGTCATCCCGTGCGCTGTAATTTTTAGTTTAGGATATATCAAAAGCAGAAAAATAGCTAAAAGTATGCGTTGACGAACCTCGGACGGTGAGGGACTCGAGGTTCATCGGGTCGCGGTTCTTCTGCTGCATCTTGACGGACTTCAAGTGCGTGTTCATGGCAACATCGACTCCGGCAATCGTTCCTGACCATATATCGGCTTAGTATTCGTAATCATAATAATTAAATTCAAGAAAACGAAATATAATCGAATAGAACAACTATTTTCGAAAATGGCCCGCTTACCGGTTACTTGAGTTCCATTTTTCAGCTCGACGGTGACCGTCTCGTGAGAGAGCTTCATGAGAAACCGGACCAACTTCATTATGGCTGCAAATATGAACGATAAGCTTAAAAAGGGAAATAAACAATTAAATGAAAAAGACGATTGAACGGACGCCAAATATAAGGGATATTCTAATCGAAAGTTGTGGGAAATCAAGCTGAAAGATTAGGATAATTTTGATCATCAAACGTAAACAAAAATACAACCGTAAATCACCGTGCGAGCGTGTAAAAACGAATTCGAAAAGTGGTGACGCTTGATCACGCCTGTCCAATATTTCGAGGGCTTTCGAAATTCGAAAGTTTGATGTGCAAATTCAAAAGCTACCGTAATCCGCCGTGTTCTGTGCGGCGTGCGCCACATATTTAAGGTGGCGTCACAACATTCTCCATTTTTTGCATGTTCTCTCGTACTGAGTATACCTGGCGAGACAGTGCGCAAAAGTAAGAGGTTTTATGGGTCGCCATACACGCAAGGTGGCCTTTTATTTAAATTCGAACTTTCCTGACGTCATACAAGCGTCGTTTGTATTGATTTGTGCTGTCTCCGCCCCCTTTCCGTGCTTTTTCCATGTAAATCACACTCATCTTCGCACTTTCAGCGATGGGTAAGGCCAGGGTTTACCTTGGTCGCATCCCCTACGCGGCTCGTCACCGCGATATTGAGGACTTCTTCCGTGGATACGGAAAAGTCACCGATATCGCCCTCAAGCACGGCTTCGCCTTCATCGAGTTCGATAGCTACCGTGACGCTGAGGAGGCCGTCGATGATCTCCATGGAAAGACCATTCTCGGAGATCGGTGAGTACAATTATTTATAACTATGATTCATTTGGTGTTTCATCTCGGGACATGATTAGGGAAAGATGCCGTTGCGCTGATTGTTAGCTACTATAAGTCAGTCACAAATATTTTATTTTTCAGAGTGACTTGCGAGTTCGCCAAGGGGACGCCTCGGGGCAGTGATGCCTGGCGTTACGATGGTAGAAGATCTCCTCTTCGTTCATCGAGGCGCTCCAGATCTCGCTCTCGCTCACGCTCCAAGTATTTTTTTAATATTTTAAAAATATTTTTATTGCAGAAGTTGGCACAAACATCTTACTTCTCAATAATCAAATATCAATATTTATACAAATTACAATAATTCAAACAACAATTTAGGTCTCGCTCGCGTTCCCGTGATAGGAAGCGCAGTCGCTCTCGCAGCAGGGACCGCAGCAGAAGGAAGCGCAGTCGCTCCCGCAGCAAGGATCGCAGGTTAATCAGTTAATCCACAACTTTCACACATCACACATCTCGATACTGTTTGCACAAGCGGATTTCGAGGCGAGACGGTGACTATCGCAACAGCTTTGTTTGTCTCCAGTTCAGTAGTGCTAATTGCAGCCGTCGGAAGAGCCGGTCTCCTCGTAAGAGAAGCCGTTCTCGCTCGCCCCGTCGCAGTCGTCGTTCACGCTCTCGTAGCGCGTCCCGATCCGTCAGCCGTTCCAAGTCCCGCTCGCCCGTCCGATCGCCTTCGCCCAAGAAGGACAGGAAGGACACGAAGGTGAGCATGCTTTGTCTCCACTTTGTCTAGTCGTTTGCCCGGGATGGTATCGGAGAATTGTATCACTGTGTGTGGTCGGTCGGTCTATCTGTGGTGATTACCGCGGTTCCAGCAGTCCCATTCACCCCAACCCTCACCGCAATCTTCACCACCACAACCACAATTCGAGCCAACCTCACCACCACTGCCATCGAATGGCTCGCACGAGCAGCAGCAATCTCCCGCTGAGGAGCCGCTGCCGGCTCCGCCCGTCAGGCGAGGCCCCAAGACCCCTCCCACACCCGAGTGGTGATTTGTATTCGTTTCCCCCCATAGGCTCTCCATCTCTAGTCATTCTTATTTGTCTTCTAGTCATTTTTTGGCATACTAAGTTATCGATCATTTATCTGGTCACTGTACTGGATCTCATCCACGTATCAACCCCGTGTTTTTCATTCCAACCGAGAGTGCATCTTTTTTGATCTCATCAAACGAATCCCGATCTCATACTTTTCATCCCGATCTCAAATGTTATAGCGATCTCATTTTCCAATAAATTGGATACATTTGTATATCCGAGAGTGAGTGTTTTCTCTAAATCTCCATTGGCTAGGTGTCAGTCAATCTCAAGGCGCACGATTCCCTCCTGTCAATGGTCCTCTTCCTCCCATTCGCACAAGCAACTGCTCGATCTCACCTACCGCAATCGGCGACATCGAGTCTGCTGCCCATACAATAACGGTTATTCCTATTTAGTGATGAGTATATTCCAAGTGTGGAGATTGCCGACGATTTCATTTGGGTGTTGTGCGAGAACTAGTCAACTGATTTTGAGAGGAGTTAAATATAGGAATAAATAGTTGCATTGCAGGACCGTGATCGCAGCAGATCCCGCTCGAGAAGCAAGGACAGAAAGGAGAGCAGATCTCGGTTGGTGTTTATTTTCTTTCTTTTTTCTAGTACTTGCTCTTTTTTGCTTGTTCTCTTGTATAAACTAGTCAAGGAAATGGCCGGGAATGCATTTATAAACAAATGATTCTTGCAGCTCCAGATCCCCTGCCCGATCGCCGGCCAGATCTCGTTCAAGATCTCCCGTAAGATCGCCCGCTAGATCTCCTGCCCACAACGGCGACACCAATGGAAACGGAAAGGAGGAAACCAAGGTACTTTTACGTTATGAATCAGTAGGCTTAGGCTTATTTCTTAGAGTGCTTGTCGTCGTTAACATTATTTAATTTTGAGCTGGTTCGGGGATGTAAAACAGTGCCCAGTATTTTTTGGTAGGGAATTAAGTAAAATGGGGCACAACTAAAGCTTTTCGTTTTCAGCGCGAGTCTCGTTCTCGTTCTCCCTCCCGCTCTCGTTCCCGTTCTGCCTCTCCAATGAACGGTGACGACGAGAAGACGGGCCGTTCGCCCGGATCCGTCGGTTCCCCCAAGAGAGACAGCAGATCCGCCTCACCCGAAGAGTAATCGACATCCCAACTCAAGCAGGCAAATGTATTCGTAACTGTATTCAAGTTTCCATTTTAAACCCAAATCTATCTCGGCCTATTCATTTTAAACCTAGTTTCTGTCTACTATCGTAGAGCCCCTATCCCTGTTTAGTGATGAAACAACGATCACACCACTGTTTGGAATATTATTTCATGTTTCGGTTCTGTTTCCAAGTATCTCATTTCTAATATTTAAATGAACCTATCTACTTCTAATCTGTCAATGGTAGATTCAAATAAAATGCTTTACCATTACGATGGTATCTATTCCACTGCATTTTTGGGATGGTTAGGGTAATTTTGCATACACCGTGTTGACCCCATTCACAGTGACCTAGAAAAGAAGAGCGATGGAGACCTCTAATTCTTTTCTTATTCGTATCTCAAGGCTCGAGACTAGAGAGAGACTACTATTATGAAGTGACCTCGGAATAGCTTTTACTTTTCACGTTGACGAATTGTGACTACTTTCTTCAGTCTCCCATGTTAGTAGGTAGCGTGGGAGGAAATTAATAACAGACATGTCTGAATTTTACTCTAACCGTCGTGTTCTCACTCATTCGTCGAACTCTTATCTGTTTTGGACAATCTCAATTCTCGTTCTCTCATTCGCAAAATACATTTCTCGCCGTTTCCATTTCTTTCGCCTTCTCCCTATTTTCACACTTGATTTCTTGATTTCGTCTGGCGTCTTAGCCTCCCTTGCTTTCATCTCCATTATCCCCCCGATATCCTCTGAATGAAAGGATAGGATTTAGTGATTCTCGGGGGTCAGAGCGACGAGAGAGCATGGCAAATTAAGAGACCAGGTGGGATTATACGAAAGTTGAATAGGAAGTCGTACTGATAATCCCGCCGATGTTGTTATTGCTATCGAGAGAGATACTCATGTGAGGGGGGGGGGGATGGGAAGATCAGAGTAGGTCACGATGCACTCGAAACGTCACGGCGTGTGTCTGGCGCCAGACGAAGAGGTGAAAACAAACCACCACACGCACATCACCCGGCGACGTTTCCGAAAGGTCGCCATGTAGAGATTGTGATAAATTTGTGTCGTTGAGATGAAAGATTCACTGAAGTATCTACAAATTCCGCTGAAATTAATAGAAAAAATCAGGCCATTTTAGATGAATAGAAGATCCGAAGATCTTTATAGTTTGCAAGGGCATCAGTCCGTTTTCTTTGCGCTTTTTGCAATCGGACAACTGTTCAGCAGTCTTTTGAAGAGTGGACTTGGGTGCCTTAGACTCTTCGATTCTCTTGAAAGTGGAAAGAATGATTTCCCTAATTTCTATTTTTTCCCTCATAATCAAGCCCATATTCATTTAGCTTCCGTAGATCTTCCGTTTCCCAATCATCCTCCAAATTCCCTTCCATCGGCTGCCCTTTGATCTCCCCATTCCATTCAAATTTCGCGCCGTTTCAATGGGAGCCAGCAGGCCCCTCTCTTTCCTCTAGGCAGATGGTTCCCCTCCCCGATTCGCGAGCGCTTTTTGCTGCCTGAAATTTGTGCTCTCCTCATTCCACCCGGTATCTCGCGGGTTAGATAAGGATAGAGATCAGGAGAAATCGAGAGAGTACCAGAGAAGAAGTGAGAGATGGAAATGAGAGGAGACGGAAGGAAGGAGGGATGCAAAAAGTGTGAGCTGAGAGGTTAGAGTGAGGGAGAGAACATAGGGAATTGAGAGAGACAGAGAAAGGGGAAATGGTTAGACGGGCACACGGAATCGGCGCGTCGCCTCAAGGTCGACTACAGCGAGACAGATCCGATTTCTCACGCTCTTCTCCTTCTGCCTTTTTTAGACTCGATAGGAAGCGAGGGACTTTGAGCTTCGGATTTTCACGCGACTTCAACACTTCGACATTCTCAACACTTTCTTTAGCAAAAATGGTAAACAGTTCAAAACGGTCGAACACTTCGCGACCTTCTCACGTAAGAAGGTAGTGGTAGTTCAGGCTATCTCGTCCAACGGTCAGAGTGAAGAGGGATCACTCGGAATGAAGAGACGGTCTCTTCATTACCATTTGGCGTGACATTTTCTCCTCCTGTAGGTAATCGAGATTAGGTTACGAGATACAGCTTTTCGATGTTTGCTATCTAGCAGAATCTGTAGTTTGTATAGTTCACGTACGTGCTTCTGACCCGTCGAGTAGTGTTCGAAATACCGGTTGCCGTCTCTTCTTTCACACACTCTCTCGTCACTCTGCCTGGTGAGAGAGTGTGTGAAATGATGAGACGATTACCCGTATTTCTAGCTTCGGCCGAGAGAGCACGCGAAATGAGGAGAGTGTCGAGAGGGAGTTAGAGAAGAGAGAACCTCTCTCGACCGGCGCTTCTCGCTTCCGCTATTTGCTTAGTGTATTCGTCGATGACCCCTCCTCGAGGGCTGCTTTTCATGTACCGTGACAGTGTTTGTGTGTGGTGTTGTGTGCACGCACACACACACTACGACGTATCCGAACGGTCGCCGTGTAGAGATTACGATCAATCTGTCACCAGTGTCCATTCAGATGGTTGGGACATCTGTTAGAGAGGCTATTCAATGGGATGGGAGACCAACTGTCTTCAGTCTCCCCCTTCCTACCCTATTATCTCATTTGGCTCGGAGAGTCTCCTCTTAAATTTCGGTTAGCATTCACCCTTATTTTCTGCATTTTATCGCCATTACTCATTTGTTTTCTTCGCTATCTCTTCATTTCTCTTCTTTCTTCACGAGCGCTTTCCGCTTAGCTGCTTCAAACGAAGTAATAGAGTTCTCGATTCTGACGGCATCGTTTTCCCTTTTCGGATGGTCGGTTTAGAAGAGCGGAACCGCCTTTCATGTTTACTTCCTCGCTGGTGTTATCATATCAGTGAGTCGGTGCGTGTATCACAGATTAGGCAGAGGGGGGGGGGGGAGTGATGAGTTGATTGATTTACGAGTGGAATAAAGAGTGTTTCTATTTTGAATTTCTGGGGCTGAGGAGGAGTGGGAAACCGCTAATTTCTCTCGCTTCGACGTATTGAAACCTCACGCTCGACTATTAATAATATTTTTTATTTTCATTCCATAACCCCCCCCCCCCTCCCCTCCCCCCCCCCCCCCCCCGAAAATTATTCGCACTCTTCATTGTTCAACAAAAACTCTTCAACAATTTCCTCACATTTTCGAAACTTTCCTAATCGTGACGTAACTCACAATTGCGAAAATCTTACGTAATTCTTATGAAATCTCTCCACCGGGGCTTGCGAAATACAGTCAACTAGATACAAAAAGTGGCCAATTTTCGGAATGGACGAGCGGGGGTATTTTCGAAATACGCCTCCTCCTCCTCCTCCTCCTCCTCCTCCTCCTCCTCCTCCTCCTCCTCCTACCGTCCCTCCCTCCCTTCTCTGGTCCGATGCTCGGGACTGTTTTGTTCGTCGCTCTCTATCCAAATCGCCGCGACTTTTCGCTGTTCCACTTTTTCTCTTCCTCGCTCGCGCACTCTCCTAATTTCGCACGCTATTTCGCACCAAATTCTAGAGAATTCCCAGCTCGTCTCTCTCACTTTTGCCCACTCTCTCGCCCCTCGCTAACCACCCTCCCCATTCGCCGTGCTCTCTCTGCCTCCTGTCTCGTCGTTCGGCCGCTCTCTCCATTCGTAATCCTCTATGGGCTCCGAAAGTGGGCGGAGCCTGGCACGGCTCTCCCTTCTCCTCCTCCCTGTTGCCTCCTCCCTCCCTCTTCCCCCTCTCCGTCCCTCCCTCCTCCATCTCCCCTCCTCATTCTCCTCCTTCTTCCCTTACTAGTTAGTTATATCCGACATTGCGCATTATTTTCGGACCTATTTTTATGTGAATTTCGCGCAATATTTGCCAAAAAAATGAGAAAATTGGTGTCATGAAATCTTGAATTTTTTTGTGAATCGGAATCCTCTTTCAAAATTGTTTTCGACCAGCGCCCAGCATCAGAAGAAATTTCGAAACACTTCGAATCTTCCGAGAAATGATTACCTATTTTCCTTGCCGTCTTCAAGTCCTGTCTTCACATGTTCCTTCATGACTGGCGAGCGGGGGTGTTCTATTTATACCCTACTTGCCTCCTTCTCCCTTCTCCTTCTATTCATTCATTCCTCCTCCTCCTACCGTTCTCTCCCCCTTCATCGGTCACTCAAGGCTCTCTCTTTCTTCTTCTTCTTCTACCTTCCTGACTCATCCCTTTCAGCCCGCTCGGACACTTCTTTCTTTCGCTTCCCTCAGATCTCTAGCTCATCAGACAAACCGATAGACCAGGCGCAAGTGAGGGAGTGTGGAACCTTCCTCCCAACTCACTCTTCCCTCCACCCCTCCCCCGTTCTCCCTCCCCTCCTCCTCTGTGCTACCCGGTGCGAACACTACTCGCCCGTCTTTTTGTGTTCCCCATTCTTCCCGCGCTTTCTTCACAGAATTTCGTCAGTTCACGATCGCCGCCCTTTTCAGAGTACCGTACTCCTACTTCTCCCCCTATCGATCGATAATGTCCACCGAGGAGGTCGCCGCAGTCGTCGTCGCCGAGGAGGAGAAGGTACGGTAGTTTTAGGGTATGGTAGTCGTTGGCACCGTGCCAGAATTCAAATCGCATCTTTTGATGTGCAGGTTGAGGTGCCCTCTGACGTGCCCGAGGTCGTCGAGGCCGTGGCCGCTGAGGCCGACGAGGAGGTGTCCCAGGAGGCGCCCGAGGAGGCGTAAGTTGATTAATTCAAATTTGAATTTCGCGCGCGAACTTTCATATTTCGCCCAAAGCTGGTCATTTCTAATGGGAGGTTCGGCCGCCGTCACGCTTAGCGCTTGCGCCGAGAAGATTGGGGGATGGGTGAGAAGAATACTATGTGGTTAGAGAGGGAAGAGTAGGGGAGAAGAGAGGGATGGGGGCATAAATCTCTCACAACATACATACAGAGTGTGTATGCACAGCGATGTGAAGGTCATGAAAGGCCGTGGGGAGGCGGCGATTTGAATGCGTGCGGGGTCCTGAAGCGAAATTCTGGGGGCTACGGTAACCAATATCGATTTTTCTTCAGATCGGTTGACTCGGCCGACGCCGACAACGAGGCCGCCGAGGCCACCGGAGACGACGAGACGTCCAAGGTAAGTAGGGCCGGGTTTTATTCGACGGATGCAGCGGCGCTGTCGAGAAACGCCAGCGCCGCGAGAGCCGCGATTTAGCAGATGACGGAAGAGTGCTAATTGCAGGACGGCGAGGAGGCTCCGGAGGCGCCGGAGACGGAGGAGGAGGAGAAGAAGGAGGAGCAGGAAGAGGCCAAGGGCGAGAACGGCTCCGCTGCCGCCGCCGCCGCGGACGCCAACGGAAACGTAATGCAGTTTTTGACGCGGAAGGCGATTCCGGCGATTAGGATACGGTTTTGGGCGGGCTAATTGCCGGCTTTGCAGGACCGCAAGCGCGCGGTCGAGGAGGCTGAGGCCGCTGAGGAGGAGGAGGCGCCCGAGTGCAAGAAGGCCAAGGCTGCCGAGGAGGAGGTACGGTAGTTGAGTCAGTTGGCGATTCGCGGTGTGCTCTCTCGTTTCGCCGTGCTCTCTCGCTTCTTTGACCGACGATAGATAGGGCGAAATGAAAAGATGATAGCCAGCATTCAGTTTGCGATTCGGGGTGAGGGGAAACTACGGTAGTCTCATATCGATTGGCTGTAGCGAGATAGAGAACGCGGAGAGAGATGCCTAGACAAGGAGAAATCGATTCAGAGTAGGAGGAATGGATGAGATGAAGAGAGAAGAGACGGGGGAAAGAGAGAAGACGTTTCCATGACTTCGGACTGTTGGCATGGAGAAGAGAAGGGGAAAGAAGCGAAAGAGAGATAAGGGAGGCAGAAATGGGAAAGAATTGGAGAGAATCGCACTTGAGGGACCGAATGTGTTTCAGCCCGGATACAAAGTGGAATGAATAGGGGAGAATTTAATCTGTCTTCAGAACTTTCCGACCAATCAATAATTGCAGGTCGCAGCTCCTGACGAGCCCGTCGCAGCTCAGTAAAGTACTAATCGATAATCTACCGTATTCGATCTACCGTACCCTACTCTCCCCTCCCCTCTTTCACCCACACGCCCCACTACACTTCTCAGTATTTATATCTAATACCTGTTTATTTATTGAGTAATAAGTTAAGTTTTCCGACCAAAAAGTATTGCCTCTCAATCTAGGTTGTATTCGATCTTGTTTCCGTTAAGTTTCCCGTATCGCAACTGTAGCCCAATCGATGATTGGCTACAGTATCCATCTCTCCTGTTGTCACCAGTGATATAGGAAAGGAACGGTAGGCAGGGAATATCAATGTCTACCGTATTACGCCTAGTATTGATTGCATCTCTTTCCCGTTATAATAAGTTATTGATTATTTCCCCGTTCACAAATTGTTGTGTCTATTGGCTACCGTAAGACTTGTGCAACCAAGATACTCACACCACTATCCCCACTCCCTGTTGAACTATCCCCCCCCCTATCCGTAGTATGGACGCAAGATCAGACTACAAACTACAGTGTACTGCAAACTACACTGTAGTTTGTAGTTTGCTCGCTTCGGCTTGAGCTGTTACATCGTTGCTTGCTCGCTGTTATCACGTCCTATTCGTCGTCGGCTGACCTACCGTACCACCCACAACGATCCGAGAGTACGATATCGATCGATCGAACCGGCCTACCGTAGTCGATTAATGGTCACCCATAATCATGTCCCCGTCCCCCTATAATCTCATTGATTATCTCTTTATCGTATACCGAATAATCAGGATAAAAAGCATCTCGCACAAAAAGAGAAGAATTTGATCGTCTTACACATTACAAGCAAGGGGGAAACGAATACGGTATTCCGAAGAAGCAATAATCGATTAGAAGAAGCAGTCTACCGTATGCTAGAGAGATATCGGAGTACGGTGCATTTGGCCATTGGAGGGGAAGAGATCGATCGATTACTGTGTAGCTATGGTATGGTAAGTGAGGAAGCTCATTGGTGAGTATCAGATAGATAATTGACCTAGGATCAAAGATCAAAAAGATCATTTGGCGATGTGACTCTCGCCGGCTTCATCGACGATTACGGTAACTTTGGGCGGATGGTGCGGTTTGTGGGCTGACGCTTCAGCCGCAGCGACCGCGTCGTCCGCGTGAGATCCCACGCGACGCGTACAGCCTGAAATAATTTTTTATTTATGAAATAAGTCGTTTTCAGAAAGGAGAGAACCCAGAGAAATCCGTGCTACAATTCTTCAGCAACATTATCTTCTACATGAAACCTACCCGATTTCTGAAGAGATTCATAGGTGATCAAGTTGGTGAAGGCAAAACGGATCAATAGGCTAACAAAGATCAAAGATCACTCACATTTCGCGTACGCATCACAGAGGATGAGTGCGAGAAGGATGAGAAGGGCGAGGGAGACAGTGATGAAGAGAAGGATGGAAAGGAGATACAGGGGAGGAAGAGTGGGAGTGGACAGATTGCGATTGATCTGTATTGTTCAAGAGAATTACAACTTCCTTAGTGCGTGCTGCATCGTTTGCCAGTTCATAATCTGAATTGGCACTACGTCGGATGAGAAATGAGAAGAATGCTTTTGTTAGTATACCCCAGAAACCCCAGAAACCCCAGAAATATGCGAAATATCATAGTAGTCATCCGACCTAGTGCCGCAGGACTACCTTTGTGCTGCGTTCGTCGATATCACTCGTCTACCGTACCCCTACCGTATCTACCTGAATGGTCATCGTAGCGAACACTGCCACGTAGAGGGCTGTCCAGTAGTCACGAGTGGCGCGAGAGTAGAGGAAGAGAGAGAGCAGTACCGTCCTGAGTATTTCATTGTAATTTGCAATCGAATGCGTTTCACGAAGTACTCAAAATGCTCAAAGTAGAGGCGTCTTCAATAGTACTGTTACTTCATCGTTCACAAAAATTCCACATTGCCAAAATTTTAAGAAAGAGTACCACGAATTTGTTGTTCAGATATACTGGCAGTGTGGGGTGATAGGGGATGGGATGGAACTATTAATTCACAGCCAAATGTGTTTCACGGAGAATTCAAAATTCAGAAAGAAGAGGTGTCGTCAATAGCTCTGACCTTGATTGACGAGAACAAACATTTTTGCCAAACTTCTAAAAATATTATGAAATACTAACCATAGCGTGAGGAATGCCGCTACGAGGAAGAAGGCGAGCGATCGACGTCGAGCAGTCGCCAGGAGGGGCTGTATTTTTAATTATGGCACTTTTCTGTTTTTTTGGCCCTGCTTTTTCTTGCAGAGTATCATTCTCATTCCCTACCCCCTTCGCACTCAGAGCGGTCGTAGGCCGGGCCAAAAAACAGAGAATTTTCTTTAATTATTTCCTTTTACAAACTTCGTAAATTTTTACGATACAAATGTCGTGAATTTGAAAAGAGGACCGCTTCAATGCAGTGCTGAGACATTGATACATTATTAGTTTACACATTTATTTATTTTGAAATTTATGGCGAATGGCTTCGTTGCCCATCTCAAATATCGGGTATTCTTGACTTCCTCCTCCTGGGCAAACAATCGAAGAAGTTCCGCCCACCGTCCGTCAACTCACATTGAACAGCGGGAAGATGGTGTATCGGACGACGACGAATACGGTTCCGAAGAAGAGAGGCACACCGAGCAGGACGTAGATGAGGGAGAACACCTGATTGGGAGAGATTGACTCAATTTTGATTTTGTATCTTTCGACCATTTTCAGTTATGCTTCATTACTCATTCATAGCTTTTTTTACGCCGGGTGAAGCGATGAAGTTCCGGATCCTCCTTTCAAAATCAATAAATACCACGACTATCGTACGTATTTAGGTACATATTTACCTGGAATGTGTAAAAATATTTTACTGATTTTTCGAAATGCTTTCACACAAGTAAAATAAATACCATGGCTATCGAATACTAGGAATTTTCGAAAGCTGAGAGCTGGACTCCTATCGTACTCCTCTCGTACCTGTCCCCCAAGTGTCTCGGGAATCTTCGCATCGTGTCCAAGAGTGAGCAGCAGTCCGTAGGCGTAGTTGAACGAGTTGAGCAGATTCCAATCTCCAGAGGTGTGCTGCTGAAAGAGATTACGTACGGAATCATAATAGAGTATTAGTCAGAATTAATAATCAGTCTCTTCACAGTCATAAATCACTACCTAAAATCTTCTCGAAAGATGCTAAAACCGTCAAACAAGGTTATTTTGTTGACTTTCTCCAGGAAGTAACACATTCTGAACCAGAACTGGAGTTTTTTTCAGACAATATTTCTTCCTGAACGCACGTTGAGCTCCAGACGATCCTCATACTTCTTCAACGAATCAACGAGCAGTTGCTGCAATTTATCAATTTGATTCGAATCAAGTAATCGTTCTTCGAGTCATCATCCCCATTTCTGCTCGACTGCCTTCACATTGCCTCTCAACACGCTCATCACATTCTGACGCTCTTCCTTTTCCAAATCGGGCTGTCGAATGAAGATGCCGTCTCTCCATCCGCCATACTCTCTCGGAGGTCAGAGGGACGAGAGAGCACACGAAATGAAGAGAGCACGTCTTCATAGGTCATCCCCAATTAGTCGCCCTTGTTACTTGCTGTCCTCCAAAGAGCATTGCTACTCCATTCTTTTCTCTCTTCCACCGGAACTATGAGAAAACCCCCCAAATCGATACTTTCGAAATGGGCTACCGACTCTTTCGAAATACATACAGCAGCAGTGCTCCCTAAGAACAATGCGATTTGCGCCTTCCTTATTCGTTTAGGATCGGGAATCGGACTGAGGGAGAGGGGAGAGGACACGGGAAATGTCCCCTCTTTTGAGCGGATTATCCTGATTGTAGGGAGGAACGAGAGACAGTGGGGTCAAGTACCTCCCAGTTGATTGCTACTGGTTGCATCTGCATAATCGGATATCGTTTCTAATAATGTCAGTTGTCGATAGGAGTAGAGTACGGTAGGAAATTAGCCAGTTCGTGATAGGATAAGAATACGGTACATGGACACGGTCGGTTTGGTCACGATCGATAATGATGAGCAGGTTGCGCGTGTCGTTGAAGATGCGAGAGGAGATGGCCCGAGCGTAGTGTCGTCTGCAAGGGGTACGGTAATCGTTGGATACTGTAGGCGATTATCGATTTTTAGTAGACAATTCAGGATTTTCGTGCTGGGAAACCGCGTGTCATAAGTTGTTTTCTACTTCAAACCCCCTCGGGATTGGCGACAAATCTGAATTGAGAAGGCAATCACATCATCATATCGTGAAAAGTCTATCTTTTCCCGTCTGCTCATGACACTTTCAGCGAGATTTCACGAGCAGATTGCGAGTTGAGTTGAGGACAATTTCGAAAAATCCTCTCTTGGATACTATGATTGATACCACTCCCACTGCCTATCGAGGAAAGATTTGAACCAGAAGAACGGGTGACGCAGATTCGAGTTTTGAACTGGTACTTCATTTCCAGAATCGCTATTGGACAGAGCAGAGTGTTAGAATGGAGCTTTCTCTGTATGGGCTCCATAATGAAGAGTATTTCATTGTTCAATGATGACTCGATTCGGGGGTCATTTCTAATTCTCGTCCCTTCATTGAGTGCCAGTCTCTCCATCTTTATTGTCGCCCGCAACTTCCGATGGATGGACAGCACGCTATTCTCAATGATCTACCAACCATCTCTGCTCTCTCTCACTTTCCCGAGATATCTTGCTCGCTTTGACTGTCTACAGATTATAGAAAGAGCAGAGAATAGAAAATTATTCTGTGAGTATCTTGTTTTAGTACGACGCGTCATCTTCATCTGCAGACTACAAGCGATTCTACAATCCAAGGAGTGGATAATCTCTACCGACAAGTCAAAGAAAATGATCGTAGTTCGACCTTTGATCTCACCTTCCCACTCCCTGGTTCATTAGATGTCGTCTCACGACGGCTTCATGGTGAGAATTCTCGAAGAAGAAGAAGGCCGTCGCTCCGAGGAAGAGATATATCTCAAATTTATGATTTTATTATTGATTCGAACCTCACAAACGAAAGTTATTTTGCCTGTCGCACAACGCCAAACAATGTATTGGAGAAATGAAGGGGTTCGATTGAAGTTCGGATAAGTTTCACGCAACGCTCATATGCAACGTACCAGACGACTGAACGATTATTGTGGAGATACGAGATAAAAAAGTATTTAAAAAATGAAAAATGTGTCTCTCACCACTAGCGCGAGGAAGAGAAGGGCGGGCGCGAGACGGCGTACAAGACGAGAGGCGAAGACGTCCGCCGTCGAACGACGAAGGCGCTCGAGTAGCATCTGAAGGTTAAAGATCAAAGATCAACTATCAGCAATATAAAACTATCCTAAGACGACGCGCTAAACGCGCTAGTGCGAAATGGCCCGGCAAAGTGGGTCGGGAACGGAAGGGTCATGTCGGGGAGAAGGGGAGAGGAACGACAATGGCTGTCTGATTACAGCCTGTGCCCGTCCGCCTTCCATCCCTCCATCTCTTCGAGGGTATTCCCCCGGGCCTAAACAGCCACAAACAACATCTCCCATATTCTTCTCTTTCTTGCTTGCCTTGTTGGCGCGCTCCAGATTGGCCGCGAGGGCGCGCAGGGGACGCGTGACGCGCCTGCCTCCGGACGCGTGAGCCGCGTCCGCGTCATCATCCGCGCGCAACGCGTCACGCTCCGTCGGTTCGGCGCCAGAGGCCATAACCTCGCTCATCTCCTCTAGATCTAGCAGACTATGATAGGGAGGGGAAGATATGGGCGGGGATTGTCCTTCTTCTCCCTATTCTAAGCGAATAAAAGGGGCCAGTTGCTCAGTTGTGTCCTAATCAGGGAGCAACCCCGGATGGAAGAGGAAGGATGTCTGACTCTCTTCTAATCGCGTGCTCTCTCGGTTGTTCTGACCGATGAGACAGAATGGACAAAGAGATGATGGAAGGAAGAGCGGACAAAGAAGGGATGTTTCAGAGGAAGAAATCAGTGCGGAGGCAAGTAGAAAAGCAGCTACTGCGCGAAATGCACTGCTGGGGATGTGGTGAACAGTAGTGCGATCTATCTAGTGCATCTCAGTGTCAAGTATTCGAACAAAAAAAAACTACCATAACCATCACCAGCTGTTAGTAGTTTCCCGTATTTATCTATCAAGAAATTTCTAGCACACAGTAGCAAATAAAGGCGCAAAGAGTGACAGATAGAACAGAATCGGAGCAAATCCTATCGTGAAGAGTTTCGAGAAGTGAGAAGACAATTGACTTGACTCGCAAGTAAGAGAGATTGTCTCCTCCCTCCCCAAGCAATGTCATCAATCTTGAAGCAGCTAGAGAAGCGCTCCCGAAAGCAAAGCAGAACCTCGAGATTTCGGAAAGCGCCTCAGGAACACATTTTTTAACAGTAGAAGGATAGGATATTGATGCTCCGAAATCCCGCCCAGAAAAGCGAGGATATTCTCTGTTCACAAGTGAACATCAGACTGCGCTCCGTTCCGCTCATTCGATTACCCAACCATGCTGAAATTTTGCAAAAGGAAAGAGAAACTGCCAATTTGAAGCGTAAGCAGTGATGATGGGTGAGAACAATAGAAAGCAGCAAGACAATGCCAGTCTATCAATCTATCGTGATCAATGGGAGAATCTGATCGGGAATGAATAAAGAGCCAAATCAATGATCTTGCAGCTTTTTGTACCGGAATAAAGTTCGCTCTCGACCGACAAACAAACGCAACAAACGGAGAGAAGAAGTAGTGGGAATGGGTATGCAATGAGTCCCCGGAGGGGGAGAGAGGAGATGAGTATGGGGGGAGATGGTGTGTGAGGATGAGAATGGTGATCAATCATAATCTGAGGGAGGTGCGCGAATCACACTTTGGAGGGTGTCAAGCTGAGATTCAAAGTCGAGAA
The DNA here is from genome assembly GCA_000180635.4 of Pristionchus pacificus. Classification (NCBI taxonomy): domain Eukaryota; kingdom Metazoa; phylum Nematoda; class Chromadorea; order Rhabditida; family Neodiplogasteridae; genus Pristionchus; species Pristionchus pacificus. The sequence goes on from CM026576.1 coordinate 15,271,648, forward strand.
ACTAAATGAAGCTGCCCTTGGTCAACTCTCATCGAATCAGATGAGCATTGTTACTTGTTCACCGATTTTGCAAAACCATGGCTAAATGCGAAGTCATCGAAACTGTCTCGAAGTATTTAATCATTTCTATCCACTGTGTTCACTGGGAATCAAAACTAGGCTTCTTTCAAGCCTCATGATGGATGCGTGAAACACATTATTTTCACATTATTTAACACATTATTCGCGAATGCAGCGAAAGACTTGAGCTGTCTCAGTTCATCCTATTATCGTTAGCTGTACTTGCACCTGCACCTGCAGCCCCACTCGCCCCTGTCTAAGGATGCAGCACCTGCAGCAGCTCAACAGCTGCAGCCCCCTCCCCCGTCACTCACGGCCGTTCTCTCCTCATCCTGCAGCACGTGCAGCCCGTTCCACTCGCCATCCTCCGCCTCGGCCAGCGGGTCGTCTGAAGATGGACATAATTATCTAACTACATTTGATAGGGAAGTTCACACACGTCGCAGTTCTGCTTAGAATTTTTTCCTTTTCTGTGCCACATGAAGATTTCACATGTGTTTCACAGGATCTTCATTGCTCTAGGCAGCGATTTGTAACTGATTTCGCCAATTTTTTTCAGTTTAGAATACAAATATTGCCAGTATAGCTCTCTGACACGTTGAACGATGACAGTGAATAGTACCTCCAAGCAGATGGTGCGGCTTCGTGAGCACGCGCAGCGCAAGCAGACGCATTTAGGAGGAAGAGGAGGGGAGAGAGGGGACAAGAGGCTACGACATACCTGCAATGAGATTAATGAAGTTCAATTGAAAAGCGATCTTCAACAGGTAAAGGGGCACAGCGCCAGGACCCATAAGGCTGTTCTTCAGCAGAATATGAGAGAAATGTGAACAGAATCTTAGACTGCTGCCGTTAATCACCAGTAACTATCGGTTACAGATACGCGTTATCTACAGTACACTGTGCCGAAAGATGGAGAACAGAACAGTCGAATAATAGGAATTATGACGATGACTAGAATGTGATCTCTCAACGATATCATCTCGCAGACTTGCGACGCACAGCGCAACTCCTTCAACCCCCGTCACGCCGCCATTATGTTTACGAGTTTCCCGGAATTCCACACTTGGGACAACTCTCTTCGCTCTCTTCATTTCCCATGCTCTCTCGCCCGCTCTGACCTATCAGATAGCAACACTCATAACAGACAAGGAAGACATGAGAGTAAGTAAAAGACCGGAGGAGCCGGGAAATGGAATATGCGACAAGGGGGGTCAACAAACGGCTGCCGTCGAGAGACAAATGACTGTGAAATTACTAAAAAAGAGACTGCGGAAAACATGCGAATTGTCTGTTTGCAGGGTAGGAAATGGGAGGACGTAGGGATAATTTGATGATAGCCTGTGGTCCTTCGTTGATGCAATACAGTTCCACAGTTCAGTTGGAAGGAAAGGTTTGTGCACAAAAGGAAGGACTTTCCTTAAATTTCATTGCGTTATGAGCACAATATTTTCGAAAACGGAAGTGCAAAAGGAGGAAAAATTACGCGGGTGGCGCGAGAATCAGCGATGAGTTACGAGCGACTGATTTTGACGAATACGTGTGCCCATCGTCTGACTCTCTCCATTCCGCACGCTCTCTCGCTCGCTTTGACCGCTTAGAAAACAGAGGAAATGGAGAGAGCAAGGCGACTGCCCCGCTTGCTCGTTTGCTTATGGAAAAACAGTGACTGCTCTGACGGGGAGAAGAGGCTAACAGTAATCTATGGGTAGAGAAGGGACAAGGGAAATGCGAAGATTCTGAGGAAAAGCGCTATTCTAAAAATTCCCGAGTCGTTGAAAAATGACTAGAATGAAGGAAGATTCTGTGAAGAAAGGCGAAAAGTTCGAAGATTGGGCTGTTTCGCGGCTAATTCATTTTGGCAGACGCAAAATGGATCGAAAGTAGAACATCTTCTCACGGGAAAGAATGAATGTTCTCTGTCTCACTCATCAGCTGTAGATACAAAATTGCGTTAGAGCAGGAAGGAAAACACTCGACGACAAGCGACGAAAACGCGTAGGGACAACGAAGACACTGGAACCGGAAGGAAAGCAGGAGGATGAGAACTATCCGTGGGTGGATGAACCTGTTTGCACTCTTTGTCTGGGTCAATTACGATGGAATCAAGCTTATCATCCTCAAAGCTCGATCAATTGTTCATTGTGCTCGTTTAAACTTAGCCTAAAGGGGATAAAGTTCGAGAATGTTCGAAAGTTGCGAAGAATGGCTGTAAATTGCGCGAGAATGCATGCTCGAGTGAACTAGACAGACAAACATCGCAGAAATTGTTGCACGCACTCGCAGTTTCTTGCAACTTTTGAAGAAGAGCGACGGGCGGAAGTGGACCATGGCGGGCCGATTTTCAAGGGCGAAAAATGACTGAGTTGAGTAAAATGGTGGCCTAACAGCTGACATTACCAGGGGTCCCACCTAGTATTGTCTGATACACCTTTACACCTTTTTTAGTGAAACTGTGAATAGTAACTAGAAAAAAAATGATTGAAGAATGATCATATGCATAGTTAGCAAAGTCTGACAGTAAAAAAACATCTAGTAAACATCAATGACGATGTTGACGAAGGCTCGCGATCTCGTGCAAATTCTCTGCATTCGGAGAAAACGGACGGAAATGAGGACGATGTGAGATGTTGGAGAAACTTTGCTTGACTCGAATGGAGAAAACAAGTAAAGGCTCCGGAATCCGAGGGACGGACGCAAGGATTAGAGTTTGAACTACTCGTGAAACATTTGAAAAATCGAACATTGCTGCGATCCCTTATGTTTTTTAGGTTAGTAAATCAGGAAGGGAGTCGTGAAACACAAGCCAACTCGGAAAGGAGGGAATGGGAGTACTTGGGAACGTCTTTGCGTGGATTATGTGCAGAGAGGGGAAGAAAAAAAAAGAGGAGAAGAAAGGAGAGGGGAGAAGTGGATTCATGGAAGGCAGAGGGGGAAAGTGAACTCAGGCGAGTGAGGATCTCATTTCCCTATATCGAGATTGAGAGATAATGAGGACGATCGAGGGAACTCTCGATAGATGGAAATGTGATATCGACTAAAATTCAGAAATTAGATCGGGAAAATATTTCGAGAAACTAGAATTGTAATGAAGATGATCGGGCATTGTTTCTGTATGTATTCTCTCGAATATCATTCTTCATAGATAGCTTCTACGTGCAGAGCAGGATGCTAAACGTAAAGAAACGTGCCAATTTCGCATTGCGCCGTGCTGAATAACAAAATAGAGAGACAGTTGAGCGAAAGGATTCTAACTGCTAACGATGCTTTCGCCGATCATATTTCTCACGGGACGAAACGAGTAGCGATTATGCGATGCGAAGATGGGAAGTAAGTATGGGTTGTAGGGGAATTCTGATAGCTTGAGCAGGTTTCGTTTTTCTAATGAACCTTGTTTTTCACTCAAATCTGATCTGAAAACAGAACAGCAATCACAAAAAGGGTTCAAAAATGGAACCATAATGGACCATCGTCGTAGAGAATATACTCGGAGCACGATAAATATCTACAGCCCATCTGAATACAAGGGGCGTCTGGACAAGGACGGGCAAATGAAGAGAATGCTCTCCTCATTCTGCACACTCTATCACCAGTCTGGTCTGCGAGAGAGCACGCCGAATGAGGAGAGTTGTATTCCTTGGTCAGCTCGAGTCTGGACGCTTCTATGAAGATGGAACAAGTGACTAAAGACTAAGTGGAGGGCGCCCGCCTTCCATTAGCAGCTCTTTCCCCTAACACTACAAGCACATGACGAGGATTGGCTGATGTGCAGCACGCTTTGTACTTGATGTCTGCGCGCTCAGAAATAGCGTTGCTCGAAAGAAGAATCCGTCTCTTCATTGCGCATATAATTCTAGCAGGTAAACGAGTACGATAGATGAAGAAACGGATTCTCCTTGGCATCGTCAAGTAGAAGCCAATGGCAATGCACGAAAGACGGCATAACTTTGGGTATATTGTAGAAAAGCTCATGCGAGTGGGTAGTCGAATTCAGAATGCGACGGGTACTCGAAAAATCAGCTCCAGAATGCGCGAGAAGGAGTATTACCTGGAACGAAGAAGAAGAAAGAGAAGAGTGGGAGAGATTGAATGAGTGAAGAAGGCTCTTTGTTAGAGGAGGAGAAGAAGGGAAGAGAAGAGAAGAAGGATGAGATGGGACGAAGAAGTGTGCAACAGCACTCCTGCAATTGGCACAATAATGCAATCTCCGGCCCGGCCCTGATTGGATTCGTGAAGTTCACGGACCCGGAACCGCCCGTGCGCTACGCTATCGGGTACTAGTCAATCAGTTATCCCTGCACACTTCACTTATTTTCATCTTCGAAACCCTGATTTTTATCGGGTCGATATCCGAGGTTTTTTTAGTCGATTACCGTAGCTCATCAATCCATACACCTACCGTATCCCCCATTCTTCCTGTCATCAGCAGTAGCGTAATAGTGCAGTGTCTGATACCGCCAGATGCGCATGGATCGAAGCTGATCGGTTACAGTAACCCTGATATCGATCGACTGACAGGATTACGGTAGAATTACAGTACCTCCCACCGCGCGGCGCGCACCAGCAGTAGGCCTTCTCGTGGTGGGACTTGGCCGTCTGCAGGAAACAGAAAGTCAGTTCACGACAATCTCGGAAGGAAAGATACCGTACCTGGCAGGCATCGTGCGTGACGTTGGACATGAGATGATCCACTAGTAGTCCAGCAAGAGTCGTCTCGAAAGTGCATCGTTGACGACTTTTCTTGCCTGAAGAGAATGAAGAGAGTACATTGTATGTGGGGGAAGCTGAGGATAAATAACAAAAAAGGCAGCAAAAATTTTGCAAAATAAGGCAACCTCTGAGATAGATTTGTCAATCATCGCCCTTACGGACTAGGACGGCAATTCCTATAGAAGGATCGTCATCGGCGCCGAACCGAACCCGCGTGAGTTGGGCGCTAGCCTATCGCACTACCCACTGCGCCACACCAACCATTAGCGAGAGAGGCGGCAGAGCGCACTATGAGAGTGTCGCTTTCGTGTTTTCGAGAACTAGCAACCTGACAATGGGGGAAGACGTTCTTAATTTTAGTTTTCTAATTGCCAATGTATTTGAGAAAATCGATAATTGCTACCTCTCAACCCAGTCCTCATTATGTAGCACATCTGATTTTGCGCACATCGCGAGAGGTTGCAGTAGGGACATTGGGGAAGCTCCTCTGAATTTTATATTATTATTTCTTATCAAAGTTCAAAGATCAAAGATCACCTTTGGGCATCTCAAATGCAATGAATGATGTCCCGTTGAACCCTGGAGGAGGTGTTATAGGGAACTTAGAGGGTGTTGGAGTACTGTATTCAACTGCAGCGGATTGGAGTACGGTATCATTCGAGATATCGATCAATTCATTTTCCTCTGACGACTCTGGTAGGCCACAGATTACGGTAGGAGCACGGTAGGTCAAACCTTGGCTCTCACCACTCTCCAGTATCGCCAGTAGTGTGTCAGACTCCTGCTCGGTTAAGAATGTGGCAGATTGATTGTTGGCTAGGGATGATGCTATGGGAAGAAATATGAGAAGAAGTGAAAACATCTGGAAAAAAACACACTATTTTCAGGGCAGAAAACTCGGATTAAGGCGAAAAATATAGGAATTTGGGGGCCCACGCGAGTCTAGGAGGCAGCACGCTACTTAGTCGTTGATCTTGCTTTCCTGTGCTCTCTCACTTTCCCATACTCTCTCGTCTTCTCTAACTGTCTGCCGTCTCTCACTTTCCCCTTGTCTCTCGTCCGTCCGCGCTTCTTTCTTCACCCAGATTGAGTAACGAGTACAGGAAGGACGGGACTGAGAAGTTGTCGAGAGGGAGCGGCTGGGGAAGGGGATTTCGAGGACGTGCGGAAAAGAAAGAAACGATGACGAATGGGGAGGAAATTACAAATCAATATTGTTCGATAACTTTCGAACGGACGGAAACACAACTGGTGAAAGACAGAACAATCATAATGTAAACTTTAGCCTGGGACACAAAAATAAGCAGAAGAAGGAAGGATCCAGTCTATCTCGGGTAGCCTGAGACGACTTGGGATGGCACCCACCAAGATATTCCTGTGGTCGTCCGATATTCATGGGAAACGGACTCGGTGCCGCTCTCCGCCCATCCCATGCTCTCTCGCTTACTCTGCCTATCTGGGGTCTCTCGAATGACTACGCTCTCTCGCCGAGAATATTCTTTTATTGAGCAGTGCGAACTAGACGATGCAAGACTGCAAACTAGCGACATGAAAATTCAGACGGTAATAAATACTACGAAGAATCGATTCTCGAATATCTCAAATATAACGTGAAACACAAAGAGAACATGAACTTTATCACATGACTTTGTGAATATCTAGAGAAAGACCTTATCCAAGTCTTCCTTCACGTCTCTATCGCTTGTATTCAATTGAGCGAGGCTAAGTTGTCCAGGGAATATCACCCCCCCCCCCCCTCTTACTCCCTCCCATTTCCACCCAATTCTATTCAAGTTCCTCGCTGTTATTGAGCCAAAACGAGGATTGAGATCACAACTTTATTCGAATATACCAACGTAATTGCAACAAGTCGTATTTACAGAAAAATCGAGAAAGGGAATACATCAAATAAGTTAGTTATCAATCGAGGTACCGTATCCTATCGGAATCCTCATTTCTTGGCCTTTTTCGCCCCTTTCTTTGCTCCTCCTCCACCGTACTTCTCCTCTAGTCCCGCCAGGAAAGAGGTCGCTGCAGAGATCAAAGATTAATTTATTTCGCTCACCAACCTTTTAACATTGCTAATAATATGTAGTGGACAGAAATCCAAGTTCAAGATGCTCTGGAGCTATGAGGAGACAGTGAAACCTAACCCCACCTATCCGCTAAATGTGAGCAAAATCAATCCTCCTTTAGCCATGGACAAGAGATTCCCTTTGATAGTCCCGCCAGGAAAGAGGTCGCTGCAGAGATCAAAGATTAATTTATTTCGCTCACCAACCTTTTAACATTGCTAATAATATGTAGTGGACAGAAATCCAAGTTCAAGATGCTCTGGAGCTATGAGGAGACAGTGAAACCTAACCCCACCTATCCGCTAAATGTGAGCAAAATCAATCCTCCTTTAGCCATGGACAAGAGATTCCCTTTGATATTGCTAATAAAATTTTTGTGATGAAAATCAAATTTCAACCCCATCTAGAGCTATGAGGAAATCGTGAAACCTAACTCAACCTATCCACTAAATGTGAGAAAAATCAATCTTCCTTCAGCCATGAAAAATATATTCCATGGATGAAAGATTCAAGATTCCCTTCATTCTTCACTCACCCTGATTGGCTCTCTCTCCCTGTCTGCGGAGGATCAACGCCGCCAGATCACCGTCGCCTTCCTGAATAAAACGATATTTATAAAAATCAATAAATTAAATAAACTAAAAACTACAAAATGTTCTTTGTTGTTAGCACCTATGAGAACATTCGTGTGATCGATAATCACCATCTCTCTACCATACTCCTCCTCATTCTCATCCTACCGTACCTTCTGTTTGATCTTCTTCAGTTCCTTCTCTGCTTCCTTCGCCTCTTCGACGGCCTTTCGCTTCCGCGCCTCCACTTTCGCCGGTGCCGAGGATGTCTGAGAATGGTCGATTTCAAAAATAGCTCCAAATTGAACAAAAAGAAATTAAAGAAACAATTTTCAAGGAAGAATAACATAACTTCAATATAAATATGAAATCAAGGAAAACAACCCATTCTAAACAGATACCAAAGATCAAAGATCATGTTCCCTGACCTTGAACTTCTTCGTTTCCTTCAGTTCTCCCTCCTCGATCAGCTCCTTGATAATAGAGACGAGTCGCTCTTCGTCGTTCTGAGAAAAATTGATAATTAAAAGCAATAATTAATTAATACGGTAATAATCATTCAGGATAAAGTTCAATATACGGTAGATCAATCCTTATTCCAATAGAGATCGTATATTAATTAACACAGCCGAAGTGGCAGTGTCTTATAATTTGTTCGAAGCTGAAATCTGACAAGTTCCCAAATGTAACAAAAACGAGAATTTCGACCTAAAATTGCACTACAAAGCCACCAGAAACAACCAATTGATCCGGCAATGAATACCTGACCTTTCCTAATAAAAACGTGGGAAAAAACATCAAGCAATGCGTGACACTTATTATTTTAACCTAGAGAACGAGAATGTCCCAAGGTTGGGGAAAAACACACACCATCCGCACAAAAACATCAACTGTAGATAGTTATCAAGCATTATTGATTTGTAATTTCTTCCCCATTTCTTTCCTCGCGTACTCGACTAAACTAGCATCTTCCGAAGACTAAACTTACATCTACCTTTAAAAAACTGATACAGCAATAAGTGACATTCATTTTTAACCTAGAGAACGAATAAGCCACAGAGTTGAAGAGAGGTGATCATCACTAAACTCACATCTTCGGAAGGTACGTGCTCGACGATCTTGTCCATGTCTCCCTTGCACTTCTCGTACGCTGCCTTCACGTCCGACTTCTCCTCCTCAGAACCTGAGTGGAGATATTGCATGACTATTTTGCCAAAGAAATCCTAAATAATCACACATAATCACCCATAAAAGGTTGAATTAAAAAGGTGCAAAAAAACGTCGATAAACCAATGAAATATCCTGGTCTAACAGGATGTCAAGTGCTACAAATGCTGTCAGGAGATTTTAAATGAGCCAGAATATAGTGTGAGCTAGTCTACCTGTATATGTTGTGAAGAATGCATCGATGTCCTCCTTGGTGACCTTCTTGAATTGGCCACGCCACATCTTCACGCATCTGAAATGTATTCAATAATAGGAATAAAAAACGAACAATTAGCAAGTCCCACGAACGAGATCTGTGCTATTCGTTGTTTTATTAAGCGCTACTGCTTTATTCAAAGTATTCCATTTTTATCATTCTCAATCCCTGTAGTGTACCTGCTACATTTAGAAGGATCGATGTCCGAAAAACAGAAGTTATGAGTTCATATCCTACAATGTTCTCAATTATTTCCATTTATCGTACCTCTCGAAGTCCTCCTCACTCATTCCCTCGCCGTCGTCTCCCACTGATCCAGTCTCGTCGTACAATGCACGAGACCCCTTGTCATTCAGAATCTCGTACGCCTAAATCGACATTTTAAACTTTAAGGACACAGAAAAACGATCGAAATGCAACATCATGATTTGATCTCAATCAAAACATGTGTAGCTTTGAATAAGTCGGTACTCGGAGGTCCAAATTAGAAATAGGTCGATAACGTACCCTCGAGAGTATCTGGAACTTCTCCGTGGCCACTTCCTTCTTCGTCTCATCGGCGTCATCGGAGCTGAACCGATCGGGATGCCACTTGAGAGACTGCGTGTAGTACGCCTTCTTCACTGAAATTATGGAAATTATGTAGTGAAGATGAAAACAATTGAGAACAGAATAAAGAAAAAGTCTAAAGGAAACTCGTTGACAGTGCCAGTTGGAAAATGATGAAATGTAATGGAACTTGTCCATGACGAATATAAGTCTGCAGCCAGCCGGGGAATGCGATCATAAATCAGTCTAGAAAAGTAGCAAACACACATTTCTTGGCGTCGATGTCCTTCTCAACGTGGAGGATTTCGTAGAGGTTCCTGGTGCCGAAATGAGACTCGCAGTCGTCGAGCAGGCCCATGACTTCTGAATAGCAACTTATAGCAAGGATCGAGAAAGGACAACGGGTGCAAACAGCCGAAAACAAGAGCAATATTACACAATCCCGAATAGCGCGCCAAAAATTTGGAATACTGTAGGTGGTTTCGTCTAACTTTATGCAGATCATCAACTGCTTTTTCAATTGAATAAAAATATTTAGGAGCTAATCAATAGCAAGCTTCTTCCATAAACAAGATTTCTACGATTGTATTCATTGAATAATATAAATAGTCATGTTTAAACGTTAGCAGAAAAGGAATTTTGAAAAAATCATTTTCCGATTGAAATTGTTAGTAATACGGTAGTAGGGGCTGTGACGTCATTTTTGCCCTCGAGCTCCTGGTCTAGTTCCTCTTGTTTTCGTGTTTGAGCTTGATTTTGTCACTTGTTTATTTTTAGTTTCGCTTCCTCCTCCTACCGACAAGACAGCAGCCATGTCGTATATGCTAACTCACTTGAACAATGGATGGCAGGTCTTTTTTTTCATAAGTTTATTTTTTCGAAAATGATTTGCTTTAACGACCATTGGTTTACTTATAATAAATTCAGGTAGATCAAGCCATCCTTGCCGAGGAGGATCGTGTGGTTATCATTCGATTCGGGCACGATTGGGACCCGACCTGCATGCGAATGGATGAGGTAAAACGTTTTGTCCTTAATAAGGCTCCTTATCCCGTTCTCGTAAGTGTATTTCTTCACGGGTTTCATACTTCTCATTTACTTTATTCCACTGCTTATAGAGACTGCTGGACTAGCAGTGTCCTCCCGTGAGCGAAGACTCGATGACGGGGCGTCCCTGTTAATTTACGTTTAGTTTTCCTATCACTCGTGTTTCTCTTTCACCAATCCTAAAACAAGAAGTGTAGCAAGTTTATTGATAAGTTGACTGAGATCAATTTTAGACGCTCTACAAAATCGCGGCTAAAGTGAAAAACTTCGCTGTGATTTACGTTGTCGACATTACGAAGGTAGGTGTCTATCGATTGGAGGTTACTATGGAAACTGAACTTGGGCATTTTTTATAAAGAAATCTCGCAAAAGTGGTATATCTTTTGTAAGAATGATGACTGGAGATTTTGATCAATAGTTAGAGCTTTTTAATCCTTTTAAGTTGTAAAGGTAAAATTACTCGTTACAGGTGCCCGACTTCAACAAGATGTACGAGTTGTACGATCCCTGCACGGTCATGTTCTTCTTCCGCAACAAACACATCATGGTCAGCTACTCTATTTATTATATTTTCTTATTCTATCAAAATTGTGCGGCTCTAGAGCACATGTTAATAACATCAATGAATCACACTAGCATGTATGCTGTGTGCATGTTTTATTGATTAGCACTATTTTATGAAAATTGGCTTAATTGAGGTCGATCTCGGTACGGGTAACAACAACAAGATCAATTGGGCGATGAGTGATGGACAGGAGTTCATCGACATCATCGAGACTGTCTACAGAGGTGAATTTATGCAATTTGTTCTTAGTTGAAATTCCTAAGCGTTTTGTGCACTTCCTTACTTTTGTACCCAAACGTAGAAGACTATTTTATTCCTCGCTCATTCGATCGCTCGAAGTCTAATTTCTCCCCACCCACTAGTTAGAGAGCCGCCTTTGGGCACTAAAGCAAGGAAGTGCCACGTTTTGAAGCTAAATATAGTTTTAACTTTTTAATTATTGATTGTCTTGTCAGGAGCGCGCAAGGGTCGTGGTCTGGTCGTCTCCCCCAAGGACTACTCGACCAAGTACAAGTATTAATCCACTCATCAATCCCTATTCGTTCGTGATCCACCAAACATTCTTCCCATCTCATTACACTTTAAATTGTTACCCCTCCTTCCCGATTATCTAGATATTGTACATTCACAGCCATTCTATCGCAGAAATAAAGTTCATTTAAGGAATTATGTGTGATTCAAGAACTGAAAGTACTGAAGCCTTTGAATAATATCTTCATCGAGATTCGCAGTTTTGAAGCCAGGAATAAAATCGATATTATCGAAAAATGATGGGACTTTCCAGTCACTTCGTAAACAGCTAGTAGTTTACGATTTTTTACAGCTGGTCATATTTATTTTGCTGATTTTCAATGACTAGCTGGTTAGAAATGAAGTGACCAGTTGTTTATTTTTTACACTCTAATCGATAATCATCGTTGATTTATAAATATATAGGATACTCAGATGTCGGACCGACTGACGCAGCTGCAAGAGTGCATCAACGAGCAGGCTGGACACTTGTGAGCACTTTTTATTTTTACATTTTTTCAAATATTTGTTTTGAATGTCGGGGATCGCGGCGGGTAGTATGGAGTTTCAATGATGTTTCATATCTGCATATTTTCAGCTGCAATTCCATCGGTATACTGCAGGGATCGGCAACCCCATGCGGATTCGACACGAACAAGGCGAGTCTTCTCGAATAAATGTTAAGCGACCCCATCAACTTTGGTGTGTACCCTCGCGATCGGACCTTCCGTACACTTAAAAAATATGCGAAAAATATCGATTATACACAATTATACACCCGGAAACTCCCTCTACAACTCCCGCAAAACCTTGCGTTGGTGGTTCATACTCTTCACTGTCTCGAATATAAAATACAATAATGGCTGCGCGAAAAATGATATATAAAAGTCACCGAACTGAATGCTTCGCAATGTAACGGTTCCCGCAAAGATGATCAATGGGTGAATTGGGTGGAACGGTGCTACTCGACTATGGGGTCTCTAACTAACCCGCCTTCCGAGGAAAATGCCAAACAATCTTTGCTTCCTTTTTTTACCTTTCGCTTTAATACAACCGAAAAAAAAATCACTCGGGGATTCTTCAATTTTGCAAAGTGACTTCAAAAATATATGATTCCCCTTGCAGGAGTTACAAGCAGATATGCACTGCGATAACTACGCGAGCTTTATCGCGAGAACCGCCAAGGACATTGAGGTTTCGTTGTTGCACCAATTAAACAATTCTTGGTACTTGATAGCCCAATGCCAAAACGTTTCTGACAGACTCCTATTCGTCTTTCTGAATATTTGTTGGCTAGTCTTATGTTGACTGAATTCGTTGATCGAAAGTACGTAAGCACGATGAGCACGGGGTCGGACCATACCCCCGATTTTAGGACCATACCCCCGATTTTATACCTGGTTTGAGGCTCATAACCCTCGATTTTGACAGCTATACCCGCGATATTGACCGGGTTTACTCGGAACCCCCGTTATTGGTCGTTCGTCCGTGTCTGGTGCTCATCACTGACTGTCAAATTCTTCGTGATGGTTTTCTCTGATGTTTCTTTATCAATTGGTCCTTTTTTCATTTGTGAGTCTTAAACTACCAGACATAGATAACGTGCCTGGCATAAAGTGCATTCAGCACAACTTTTCGAATACTGATTGGAGTCGTCCGCATTACGGTATTTGCAGCTGTTGATCGATTCGATTCCCATCGAGGAGAACATGAACGATCTCAACAAGGAGGAGCTGACTACAGCGAATGACAAAAGGAAGGAGGTACTTATTTCGAAATTTAAATTTTTTCAATACTATCATTATTTTGAATCGATTTCTAACTTATTGAGGCGAAGTATCCGATGACTAATGAAGATTATTTCAGTTAAGTGATCAACTCGTAGACGCAATGGACGATGGAGAAGAGCTGGTGAAGTTATTCTTTGATTCTCAGTTTACAATTTTTTAGGAATTTGGAAGATCACTTTATGAATTTTGAAGATCAAAGGTGTTTTTTTCTAGCAAGATTATTTTATGAGAATATTATCGATGAACTGTTAATCTACAGTAACCCGATCGATCTACAGTAACCCATCCTCAGTTGTCTCATCTACGCGAGAAGCTCGATCAGATCGCTCAAGTGCAGATCAACTCGCGACCTAATAAATGATCTACCCTCGAATCTATTATTATCTATGATTGTTGTACATTCTCAAGTTTGAAACGGGCAATAAATAATTTTACAAAGTGGAAGAACTGAATTTTTCTTCAATATCAAGTCTCATTTTCTCAAGATCATCTTCATGAGTATCTAATACTGCAAAGCTCCCTTGTCCTTCTACGAGCTTCACGCTTTCAATATCACGTTCAGCCTCGTGAAAATCATGAGATCATTGTTGCAGTATTGGAAAGGAGCGTGATTTCTAAATTGGATGATGACTGTAATTTGGGCACACTTTACTATCTAGAAGTATCTAATTATGTTGATATAGCACAATATATTCCTTTTACAAATTGTCTGACCGTTAATATTTCGCACGGTAACCAGAATCAATACCCCGAGTGGAGCGGGTTGGCACCACCACTTCCACTCTGCATTTTCCATCACGACGATCGATCGATCGATATTGAATCTCGTGCACAGATTAATAGTAACCCGCAGGAGTTGTTCAATACATCACATCAGACAGTAACCCACACGGGTCAATCGATAAAGTAACCGACGCGTACAGATCGATCGTTCTTGTAACCACCACGGTGAGAATAATACAGTGCACACATTTCCGCTCACATACACAGATCGATACAGTAACCCACACGGACATGTAGACAAAATAGATTCACCTATTTCGCTTCTCACGGATTGACCGATTCAGTAACTCGGGCGGAATAAACCCGGCATCTCACAACGATTTAAAATAGAAAAACCCATTACCCCACACGGGTCGATCGATACAGTACCCCCAATTTAATGTGTATCCACTAAGCAGCAACCCAAATAGATCCATCGATACAGTTCTCCAATTTCCACACACATGCATGGGTATTTACAGTAACTCACATAGATCGATATAGTATCCCCGCATGTAGGAATCGATCGATACAGTATCCCCATTTTCACGCGGATCGATCGATACAGTATCCCCATTTTCACATATTCGAATCGATCGATACAGTATCCCCCTTTTCATATATTCAGATAGATCCATACATTATCCCTCGATCGATACTCTCCCCATTTTCACATATTCGGATCGATCGGTACTCTCCCAATTTTCACATATTCAGATCGATCGATACATTACCCCTTATTTTCACACGGATCGATCGATACAGTATCCCCATTTTCACGCGGATCAATCGATACAGTATCCCCATTTTCACACGGATCGATCGATACAGTACCCCCCCCCAACAAGCAAAACAAAGGCAACACAAGTAACAATAAAAGCAGCAATATACGAGCAGTAGGGATAAGGGAGAGAGGGTATGGGGCTCTTCCGACTACTCTTCAACATGTTCACTTGTCTTCAATAAGGGATCGGCCACATAGAAGAAGGAAGAGACGGACTGCAATTAATTTAACGTTCATTTATCAATAGTAGAATATTGAAGTGTCTGTCTGTCTGCCGGTCAGTCAGTCAGCCAGTGCATATGTTTGTTGATCGAGTCTAACGTGCGGGAATGGGATAAAATCTAATATGATAAGTAAGCGCATGTTATCTATAACGCACACCCGAGAGGGGCAAACGAACATAGTTCGATGGGTGAATATATAACAAAATTTAATTGATATGATTCCGTTTGCGTAAGAAGGGCCAGGCACAGCTCAAAATATCGACTCTCGAAAACTTTGTGATTTGGAGTTGTCAAAGGTGCTGATGACGATGAGCTCACTCATTTCGTTCATAGATCACTCGTTGGCTTCTTTGGTTTCACTGCTCCGTGTAGAGCAAATATTCCGAAATTTTAGCACCGGGTTAGAATTGTAAGCTGATCACACCCACCAATGTCATAGTTTTTTGGGTTGCGGATCGGCGGAGTGGTTTTCGTGAAAATATTCGGCGCTCCGCGCCGTTTGCGGGTCTGCGTAGTGTACATTTTTCCAACTGCGGATCCCCGAACCCGGCCTTTTGCGGATCCCCGGAAAACTATGACATCGAAGCTCACCAGTGGTCTACTACCCCGTCAATCCAAAAGAATTATTTCCATTTAAAAAAATAATTTGAATTTTCATGGAAAAATCAATAGGGCAGGCTCACAAATTGAGACCCAGGAGCCATACTCGCCTAATTTTAGCGATATCTGGGGCATATAAATTCAACAAAAACTGTTTTCGACGTGACTTCGTCTGGGCCCAGCGAACGTTTTTGAGCAAAATCAATACGCCCGAAATCAAAAGTCTCATGAAATCGAATTGTTTTACTGCGCAAACCATTGTCCCACTCTTAGACGAGAGGGCTCATAATCATGGCCATCCCTCCATAAATCTACGCAATAAAAAAAAAGCCGAAACCTATATCGATTTAATAGTAATTTGGAAAATAAATAGGATTGACAATTTGATGGATGCGGCGCTTTGCCAATCATAGTACGAAAATAGTAAAGATATTCAATAATTCAAAAGGCACTGCGGATGACTATTTGAAAATGTATCACTATGAGCTTACCTAGCATTTCAAAAAAATCGTAAAATAAATGTTCGGGTCGATTTTTTCACAATATAAGCCCATTGTCGGCATGTAATGCCTCCATTTTCTGACCACTTATGGTTTTCTTCATACGAACCTTCTCAGATTGAAGAAGGGGATTCCCATCGATCCATCATGGAATGACGACTGTCCCCACATTCAGAGGGAAGAGAAGAAAGAAGAGGAAGGGAAGAGATGAGATCTGGAATAAAAGAGATCAATCACATGTCAATGGCATCCACAAGACAGTTTAGAAACAAAATCAACTTCTTTAAAAAAAAGCCTGCTTCATTCTGGTTTGATTACTTTCACATAAAGTTTTATATTAGAACTCAAATCCGAATTTTTCCGACAAAAGGAAATGTTCCTCTCTGTAATAGATAAAGATGAGCAAAATGAAATGTCGTCATTTGTTTCGAATGAAAAATGAAAAATCAAATGAAACGCAAAACAATCAACAACCACTTGGCCTGCTCATTGACAGGCAACTCTGTTTTGAATCTATTCACATTAAGAACAAATCGACATATATCTAATCTGAGCAATTGTGTAAATCGGAATTCCAAAACAGCGAATTATATTCAGATTTTTCAGGTTTTCTACAAGGAATTGCTGTTGAAGTATCCATCAATAGTTTCAAATGCAATTTTAACCGAGAAAACATCTGATTCTCAGTTACTGTACCTTATTATGACGATTCTCGGCTTGGCAATCGAAGAAGTACGAACGGATGAATCCTTCCTTCATTGAACAAGTAGAAGATGGAAGGGAATGAGGCTACCTGAATGAAGTATCTGATTAACCAGTCTTTCATCTCTTTCACTCACCAATACCATAGATTGAGCATGTAGTAGTCACCTCATGTTCATCCCATTGGCAGTGTGCGTGTAGAAGTATAGGGCACAAAAGTCGACAACGGCTTCGAAGAGAGATACGCACTGAACACATTTCATTATATAAGTGAATGAATATGAACCAACCTTGAGGCAATCTTCCCATTCCTTATTGTGATCGGCTTCCAAATACCGTAGAGTCCAACGGGACTGTAGTGGATGTCTGACCAGCATTGAGGGAGGGGACGGGCGAACAACCAGTTGCGCCTGCAGTGAATCGATAAGTGTAGTCATAATTAGATAACGCAGGCCAGCTGGCGCCAAGAATCGGGAAGCCGGCTCGATAGAGGATAGTTCCCATTGGCGATCGATTCGATACCTACCTCGCTAACGCTGCCTCCATTAGTCTTCAGGAGGATGGAAGGAGATGAAGGGAGCAGGACCCTGCAATCAATCGATAAGTGACCGTAATCAATGTTATTTTTTCATCAACCAACCTCTGACCATCGATCCTTCTCATCTTCAATTACAGTCGGGGTGCGGCCGAGAGGATGCTGATCCTAGAATATCATTTGATTGATCATCTATTTTTCGTCATCGAATCAGACCTCATACTGCGTCCTCTCCTCCATTTCTTTCCATTCCCGTTCCATCGAGTCTTTCTCATGGTCTCGATGCGAGAAGCGGCATCTGAAACGATACTGAAACAAATTGATGACGTCATATTCGGATCTCAACGGGACCTTCCACCCTTTCAATCGTCCTCTTCTTATCGTCGTCGACACTCGTCCTTCCACTCGATCGATCGATCCCATCAGTGTGTTGCTGTTTCCCTGTAATCAGCGAAACGCAACATCTGTTCTATCATAACACTTCAGCTAGTTGGGGTGCACTCTCACAGTCATCTACAACTTACCATCCCCGTTAGTGGGCCTAACCGGCACCGCTTATCCCTAATGCACTCTCATCTAGTAGCACTTCTTCCGTCAACTAGCCCTTTGCCTGATTCCAGTTGGAACCATCGCTATCGTGTCACATAAAGGCCCCTAAGCCACACAATACGACCTCACTGTCGTGTCTTGCTCACGCCAGCTGCCATGCGTCCAGGCACTCAAGGCCCTCGCGAATGACATTCCTCTTAAGGGGCCGTACCACCCGACATAACGCCCTCTAACTGACACGATCGCGCGGCGCCAGGATCTTTGTTCCTACGGAAGAATCTACGTGCACTCTCACCTAATGTGGAGCCAAGGAAAGGAGCACGATCGGATGACTGAGTGAGGCTACCCTGTCATCGATCGCGCAAAGGCTAGATCAAAGTCGCGACAGAAGCCAGCATCCATTCTGACCTCCGAAGTTTCCGCTCTCTAGCGTGCGAACCATTTTTTATGGTTTTCGGGTCCCATCGGACAGCTACCCTATGTCCGGAACACCACTTCCTGGTTATCCTCCCTATCCTCCGGTTTCGGGAAATCCTCGGAATGGATCATCGAGGAGGCCATAGCTCCCTACTACCCGGAGGGCGTGAGTACACGCGATACCTAAGAGGCGAAGTGCCTAGGCCTCTCTACCGTCTCCAGCCCCGTTACTTACGACCCCGTCAGCACTCTCGCAGGTTTCGGGGGAATCGAAGAGAACTTATCTTATTAATCGGAGGGAGGAGTGGAGCAGCTGCGGGTCGGTTCATCTAGTTGCATTTCACGAGAGGCAGTCGTTGGCGGACCCGATTCATTTGTAGTGACTGCAAAAAAAACATTGCGAGGTTGAACCCGTAATTAGCACAGAAAAAACATGGAATGCACGGTACGACGGAAGGGAAAAATAAGATTCAAACGCAGGTCATTGGCCGCAAAAGCTCAACAAAATGTATAACCATGCGTGGTCTTCAACTAAAAGTGAGAAAACGCATTTCGAAAATATATTGTGACTGGGATTGCCTCGTATTGACGCTAAGAAGCCGCTACCGCAGTGACTCAAGCAAGCATTAATGTGGTAGAAGCTACGTATCTAATTTGTCATCATGAAAGAAGCGCCAAACGCAAACAAAAATGAAACAAAAGGCGTCATCGACGATAGACGAGCAATAAAGAGAATGATTTTCGAAAATGTGCTCTGGAAGGTTCTGCGCGAGAGGGTAGATCAAGAGGAATGCCTCCGAAGAGGCCCTTGATCTATCAATCGATACTGAACTGTTCAAGAGATCAAGAACCGTAAAGTCGAGGAGCCGGGAAACGGTAGAATTTCGTGTTGAACGTCGGAATTTCTACCGTATTCGCACCATAAATACCTAAAATTACTCGTTTCGGCCTTGGTTTCCACGTTGCTAACGTTGTTATTTTGACCAATTTCAGTTCCACGAAGCCGTCATGGAATCGTGGAACTCCGTCGTCATATCAGACGACACGAAGGGTGAGTTGTAAATCCAATTTAATCGTCCTATAAATTTTAATGAGACCATGTTCACGTGCTTACGATTCTTGTGCAGTTATTGAGTATACTTTGATTGAATTGGGGTATTTTTATTAAATTGATGCATTTAGCGTTTGCATGGAGCGGCGTAATGAAGGCGTTCAAAGAGGATTCGAGCGTGCCCAAGTACGCGAAAGCATTGCTAGGTCTGTTGTTGTTATTGTTGATTGTGTTCTTGATTTATGCAATTAAACCATCATAATGATCATTGTGCAGAGCTTCTAATCGAGGAACGTCGGGAGATTCTCGACACCCAGCAGAGGATGGTCAAGATTATCGATGATATGGGACGGAAGGTAAAATTGATCGCCACTTTTCGCTCCTAAACTGCCATCTTTCAGGTAACTGACCTGTCGTCGGCTCAATTCACGTCGAAATCTGGCGAGTCATCCTCGAATCAGACTCCCGGTATGCTTTTCCATGTTGCATAATTAAAAGCGGTATTGGCTAAGTTTGGGGGAAGTGAATAAACTACAAATTCCAGCCAACTCCGATTCATCCAACGAAGTATTGGATTCATCGAACGGAAGTATCAATATGCACTCTATCGTCGACTCTCATCAGAGTACCACGGTCGAAATCGTGACTGGAGAGCCTCTCTTCTACGATTCATTCCCGACCAGGTACAGTCGAGTTTCGTGGACTAGTGCAAAAGTAAAACTTTAGTGCCCAAAGGTAGAAGACTATTTTATTCGTCGCTCATTCGATCACTCGCAATCTCATTTCTGGCTATCCACAAACTTGAGTGTGGTCTTTGGGCACGAATTTAAAATAGTGCCAATCAGGTTTTTCAAAAATTTGTTTGCAGTTCCCTTCGTCTGGCGAAGGACGAAATGAAGGAGGAAGAAGAGGACGACTACGAAGACTACACCAAGGCAGCCTTCAAGAGACTGCAAGCATCATCCGCCAAACTGATCCGTAACAGTTTTGGGTGAGTAAATGAGGATTTGATGGACTTCGAATTGAATTTGGAAATTGTCAATAGAGTGAAACATAAGTGTAGCTTGCAGTGCCTCTTCCTCCACTGGTCCATCCTCATCGAAGCGAAAGCGACCTCATTCTTCAGGAGATATCAGTAGTATGTTTTTTGTTTCGTCAATCTCTTGGGTTTCAAAAATTTGTATCAAATGCGAATGCATCAACACATAATGTAAGACTCGTCACTAAGTTTATTTCGATATTTACGTCACGTGATTTTTTTGAATGGATGTGTGACTTGAATGGCGTATTTTAAGTTTGTCTAGACACTATTCATTCCCGAACAATACATCTCATGGCAGAAGTATGGAATCATAGTCATGACATCATCTCCCCCAAGGAGAAAAAAGTTTCCTCATTGTAAAAAAACAGTGGTCGAAAAGTATGTCAACATCAACATGAGATGCCCGACGAAGTCGGGCAAATTTTTAGTCTAGGTGCCCGAAACTTTGAATTTTCAAGTGCTCTAACCAAGTGTGCAAGCATTTTTGTCAGTTTTAGGTCTATGTGTCCGAAAACGTTTGAAAATATAGGCCTAGGTGCCCGACGGCAAAACCCTGTTGACATGACTTTTCGACCACTGGTAAAAAACAACGAAAAGAAACATCCTCGGTTTTCATATAATTGCTTGAATATTTGGACGATTTGGCATCTATTATCTTCGGTTTTTGGCTCAGCGTTTTCTCGGAAAATATTCCCTCCCTACCATTCTCTTTCCCCACCCCCTCCCACCCTCTCCACATTCGGAGCTTACCCGGGCCAAAAATCGAAGAAGTTTCATATCTTCACGATCTCTCCATTTACAGGCACTCCCATCCCCGCCTCCTTCTCCTCCGGTTACAACTGTCGCTACCAAGACTGCGAGGAGACATTCGAGAGTGCGAGCGAACTAGAGGAGCATGTCAAGGGACACATCTACAAGCAGAAGCACCATGTGGGATTATACTCGAAGAACCGTTTTTTTTCTGTGAAAAACAATGTTTAGGGATATCAGACATTGACTTTCTGAGGAAAATTTATTTGGATTTTGTAATTGAAGAGTGGCCGTAATGTCTATCATAGCGTATTGTGTATGACAAAGTACATGATATCAGAGACATGAATTCGTCTGAATTAGGGTTGATAAAATCGAGAATACCCGATAGTCGAGGCCTCGGTCAGAAATAACCCCTCTATTCTCGATCGATCACGAAACCCGACTCGGGTACTCGATGTTGAGAGTGAGTGGTCGGGTCGGACTCGGACAGTCGAGAATGGTCGGTCGGTCGGGTTCGGTCGGGCCGATCAGTGAACAATTTCGTCTCGTTCTCATGATCCTACTCTGAGAGACAGGAGCAGTGTGCCTCGATGGTATAGCGGTTGCGTTTTTGTATTAGCAAAAATTTTTTGCGAGTTCAATCCCGAAAGATACCAATCATTTTTGCCACATTTGTACATTATGCTAACAGTGTTCCGACTTGATAATCGTTTTTTATCTGCATGAAACAAACATTACCTATTGGAAAACATATTACTATGATGCTCCACTGCTGATAGTTTTCTAATAGGTATTTTTATCATAATTTTGTAATAAAAGTACTAGACAATAGAAAAAAACAAAATAATCAAAAAAGTGTTAGCATAATGTACAAATACGGCAAAAATGCTTAGTATCTCTCGGGATTGAACTCGCCAAAAAATTTTGCTACTACAAAAACGCAACCGCTATACCATCGAGGTACACTGCTCCTGTCTCTCAGAGTAGGATCATGAAAACGAGACGAAATTGTTCACTGATTGGCCCGACCGAACCCGACCGACCATTCTCGACTGTCCGAGTCCGACCCGACCACTCACTCTCAACATCGAGTACCCGAGTCGGGTATTTCAAATTTCGAGCTACTCGACTAACTAAACTCGATCGAGTATTAGGGTCGAGGCCTCGAATACTCGACTCGATTTCACCAACCCTAGTCTGAATCTTACATATAAGGGGTGTGATTACTGGGTTGGGGCCCTCTTACGGGGCCGTCATAGAAGACATTTCATCTCTCGGGTCTCTCCCTCGACCCTCTCCTCCTTCCAATCCCCTCTCCAATTGCAGTGTGCAGTGTGCGGACTGGGTATTCGATCGGAGACGAGACTGAGGGACCACATGAATCAGGTAGAGAAACTTCTTGCAATATTATAGAGATTGAACAAGGAAGATGCTTGTCGACATCTCAACACGAAAGACTATTCGGAATGCAATTGAGATATTGAACAAACAAGAAAACATAGTATTTTTGTCAATATTTGAATACAAAAAGGTGATATTGAACGAAGACGAAAAGATATTTTTTTAATCAATATTTGAACAGGAAAGAATGTAGAAAATATTTTTAAAACTTACAATTTCAATTGTATTTAATAAAATAATTGTGAGCACACGGGTGAGCGTCCGTACGTGTGTGAGCACTGCGGGAAGGGATTCACGAGAGTGGATGCGAAGAATGGACACACGAAGAAGGTGAGAAAACAGTGATTATATTAGAATGAAGGGTGAAGAATTCTACTCTTCTTCATTTCGAGGAAGAAGAAAGAAACATTCTTTTTTATGTTGGTCCTAGTTAAGATTACACATTCTCGGGCGGCGCCTGACATGGGCTATTTTGGTTCCAACATTTGGGATTGCATGACGTTTACAAGGGAATTTTTGTTCTAAAATTACGGGCTCCCTCCGATTTTAAAATGATCCAAATCTCATGGTTTGCAGTGTGCCGAGAGGGATCAATCGTCGTCTCGTCTGCCCCTCGAGGAGATTCTCGGCGCACTGGAAGCGGGCAGTCTGGCCACCACTGCCGCCTACATCGATAACGATGACGATTGAGCGACTTACAGTATTCCCCCCTGATCCTCAGGGATTCCCCATCTTACCGTATTGTATTTGTTTTCCTTGCTCTCCACAATTCTGTAACATAGTATTGAGATTTTTTTGAGACCCGCCGATTTCTTGCGAAGTGGCCAATTTTTCCTTTGCTGCGTCTATCGATTCCATGATCTCACTTTACGTATTGCAGCTACCGTATTCACATTTTCACTAATATTTGTTGTCAAAAAGCTTTACATAGAAGAAAGAGAATATATATATCAGATGCACAGATAGATAACAGATCAAATGTTCCTTCTACTAACTGTGATGTGTATCCCTTGTGATTCTATCCCCTTCGGTGTGTTTATCTCTCGTTTACAACGATTTCTTCCCCGTATTTTGTATGCTCCGAGCTTGCCCCTCCAAGTGTTTCCCCCCTATGTGTTATATTACTTCGAACCCTGTTTTTTAACAACACAAAGTCATGCTAATAAAGAGATTTCCTAGTGAGTGTTCGTTGCATAAGTACAAGGGCAAAGCAATAGGTATTAATGAAGTCTATCGTTGTATATCTGATTGTGAGGTCTATGGAAGGGGCACGTCAGATCGGGGATCGGGTAGTACAGTATGATGCAGGGTGTACTGTAACAAGATAATTCCAGATGGAATCGGTCTGGGAGCGATTCGCCCCGAGTAATGAGGTGAGCACTCCAAACTGTATCTTGATATAAGAGAATGTCCGTGGATGCTTTACGATAGTCTAGTCCAATGATTTTAACTATTTTTTTTTCGGATTCCTCAATTTTAAACGTAACTATTTTTCCGCCGTCGCTCTCCGTGGCCGCCCATCCGCTCTACGCCGATATCAAGAAGATGATGGAGAGCGTCACCGTCATTCTGTTTGTTTTTTGTGTCGTGTTTTTTATTCGTGTCTTGACTCGCAACGAGTTGAGATTCCAGTTGACGTTTCGTCGACACAGTGAAACGAGAAACTTGCTGGTTAGGCGCATCATAAATGAAGATCACCGATTAAAAAAACAGTGGAAATTACCCGAAGACCCGGTCCTTCCACTGCCATCTTCGCCCAGATGGAGAAGGGAGGCGATGAGAGGAGATAAGAGGCGGACAGACTGGTGAGTGGGAGATGGAACAATGATGGGGGAAAATGATGATTTTGCCCTAGCTCATTAGTCACGGAGTGAATTTGAACAATACCTAGGGAATGTCCGAATGATAGACAATCCTAATCAATCTGTCTCTTCATACCGCATAATGCAACTGATTAGAGTGAAGAGTGATAAAGCAAAATGAAGAGGCCGATTCTTCATCCTGTCTTTGATCTGTGCCATTTGTGCCAAATACATAGTAACTTTTTCGTGTACATTATCCTGCTTGTGATCTTTTTTCGTTCTTTTTTTTTCCAATTTTTCAACAGCAAAAGAAAAAGAGCAACATATTGTTGAGATGTCTGGATCTGAAAACTAGAGTTTAGAGGATACATCATATTTTACAGAGCTGGTGAAGAAGGAGGAGCCGGTGGACGAGGACAACGATCTGGACGTCATCAAGGTCGTCCGTCCGAATCCCGCCAAGAAGAGAGGTACGGGTACGATAGGGTGGGGTACGGTAGTTATTGGAAAATCGATATCACCCCTTTGGCTAGTGGAGAGTGCGAATTGACTACGAATAGGGTGTGCTTCAGCAATCTTTGGACTGAAGGTATTCTCGAAATGAACATCTTGTAGTAGAAGCGTGTATGCATTAAATGATGAAGCCATGATTTAAAAAAAATATTAACGTAAATATATCCATTCAGTAGCGAGGGTGAAGGTCGAGCCGGAGCCGGAGGAGGAGATCGCCCCGACTCCCTTGAGAAGGTACGGTAGTTGATCGATATTGATTTATTACGGTAGTCAAGCAGCGATATTGATTTATTTCGGTAGTCAAGCAGCGATATTGATTTTTTACGGCAGCGAGTATTGATTTATTACGGTATAGTCGAGCGATATTGATTTATTTCGGTAGTCAAGCAGCGATATTGAATTATTGATCAGTTATTCATTAAGATGTTTGAGTACAGATTTGGCAAACAATGCGTGCCATAGTTGTTTTTCGATTTTCCAGCAACTAATCGATATTCCTACAGATCGACTCGCAGTCGCCGTGTCGTGCGCCTTCACACTCCCGTCGCTCCATAAGAAGGAAACAGTAACCCTTTTTTATTGTTTCCTTTTTTGTCTTTTGTATCTTTTCTTGTAGATTTGTTCGTGTCTCTTTGATAGACTAGATAGTTTCCGAGTGTATAGCCATGTGATGGCGCTAAGGTTTATCGTTTTACCGTTGAAGTAATTTAATTTGTTTCTAACGAAATAAACTAATTGTGATGAGAAATTCGATGGGTTGACACTATACAATGGACATATGTGATGGTGATATGATTTCACGCTGAGTCGGTGTTTTCTCTGGAACTATTGTGCAGCCGATTGCAACCTCGTCCCCACTATCTTATCAGCGAGTCATCGAGAGGGTGATAATCGATAGAGAGTGGAGGGAAGGGACGGAGAGATGGAAGAGAGAAGGGAAGAAATTAGGAGTCATCGTTGAATGGACTTCCATATCGCCCCTTTCACTTTTATCCTCTCGTTTGGTTCCGTGGTTTCGTGATTCAATAATGATGTCTCTTCCACCTTTTTTTTCTTCAAAATGCTTCAAGTTTTATTTGATATTTCCTATTGGTATTCGATTACCCATGTTATCAAGTCAGTTATCAATCAGTATTGATTACTGTAATCGATCTATTTCAATCGATAATGGTAGATCATGGACACCTCTTCGACCTCCCTTGCCGATATTTCTCTGCTCCTTCTGGCCGATGCCGCTGTGCCGCATTACGCATCGGCTATCGTTGCCGCACTTATCAACGTGAATCAAGTCGGTTTGTGATTGAGGGAGGGATACGGTAGATCAAATCGATTGGGGATACGGTAGATTACGGTACCAAGGTGTTCCCTTTGAGACGCTGAAGACACAAGTGGAGACGATTCAAGCTGACGTTCGGTCCATACGAGAATCGATTGAGGAGCTGAAGGAGATGAAGAGAGAGGAGAGAAGGGAGGTGAGGAGTGGGATCTCACGAAATTCTGCATGTGCTATGTATATTTGTAGATACGGTGTAGGCGCTTTTCACTACAAGAAAAGCGTGTGAACAAGCAGGCCGAAATTCTTCAATTGTTAGCTAGTGTAGACAGCTGGGAATAGAGGAATTGATATTGAAGACAGTAGCGTGATAATACTTGAATGAGAATAGCATACTGATATTGAAGAAGTTCCTGAAAGTAGTGTTGAACAGCCCTTTCCGAGGTGTTCTGTCAGAATATTATTCCATTTCTTCAGTCCGAACATCACAGTCATCAACGCGACCAGGAGGCCGGAGAGCAGAACAGAAGTGATGCGCCTAATGTGATTCTTTTCCTTCAATTATCGATCGATTCCTTTCTACCGTACCTTGTTCGGCTATTTAGATAGTTCACTTATCGATTCACAACTACCATACTCTCCTTATCGATTATATAAATTAGTTCTCGGTCGACCTTACCATCCTCTACCGTACCATTTCAGAAGCGAGATCTGGCCTTTTCTGTGTATCTCCGTGAGATGAAGTCAGAGCCGGGGGAGACGGGAGGTCAGAGGGGAGATGAAGAGGAGGAAGAGGATGATGATGAGGAAATGAACGAGGAGGATGAAGAGGATGATGATGTATGTTGTTTCGAAACCCTTTGATCTTGCTGATATGAACCTTTCTCGGTTTCTGAGATTCTGAGTTGAAGAGAGACTAAAAATTGAAGAATTGCAGCAACCGGGCCCTTCTGCAGCAACTGCAGCGGCTGCAGCAGGTCATTCACTGCAGCAGCCCGATTTTTCCTCCATGGCAGCGCTGCTGATGAGCAGTCTGCCCAGTCTCGCCAATCAGTTCACGATGAACCAAATGCCTACCTTATCCTCCTCCTCCTCGCTGCAGCAGCAACAGCCGTGCAGCAGCAGCTCATCTGCTGCAGATGCTGCAGCGGCTGCAAGGGAGGAGACGGCGACACCGGGCAGCTCGAAACGCATCATACTGCCGTGTCCTAGGAGTGGATGTGAGGTAAGCTGATCTTTGATCTTTGAAGAGTCTTGATCTATGATCTCTTCAAGGTGCTGCTCTACTCGCAACTCGGCTTCTCTGCCCATCTGCGTATTCACGATGGAAAGATGCCGTTTGAGGTGAAGATTCATGTCTTCTATTTTCTGAGAGCTTCCGAAATGTGAAGAAACATCATGAAGAGCTTGCCACATTTTTTTCCGAAATAATGATAATTTACTGATGTAACCGCAGTGCACCAATTGCGGCCGCGAGTTTCGCTTGAGGGACGGTCTAGTGAAGCACATGC
The DNA here is from genome assembly GCA_000180635.4 of Pristionchus pacificus. Lineage (NCBI taxonomy): Eukaryota > Metazoa > Nematoda > Chromadorea > Rhabditida > Neodiplogasteridae > Pristionchus > Pristionchus pacificus. The sequence continues at coordinate 15,299,368 of CM026576.1, forward strand.
GAACGCACACTGGAGAGAGACCATATCCGTGCCAGGTATAGCTTAGATTACTGTAGAATGCTGTATTTACTGATTCTACAATGATTCATCGTCCGATACGGTAGCTTAGATTACGGTAGAATACGCTATTTATCGATCGATCACCAGGTGTGTGGCAAGAACTTCAAGCGCATTCACCACAGGAAGAAGCATCTTCAGCAGCACATCGGAACGGAGACGACGTCTACCGTACCCCAGTGATTATCGATTGATTCGTGTATGATAAATGGTTCACTCAAACGTTATGAGCACTCAAACAACACCTTCAAATCCTTTCTTCATTTACTATGTATGTAAATTCTACACATTTACATCAATTGTCTCCCCCTTCAACTTGTTTTCTTCCCTCTCTTCTCCCCTCATTTCCCCATTCTACTCTCTTGCCGAGTGGCGAGCCGTCGCCATGTCGGACGCATTGGAGCACAAAATCACGTTCGATCCTCCCAGATATGTGTTACCCAACCCCTGAATACCATAATCCTACCGTAATCCAGGTGACATTCAAACCAGTTAATGAGGAACAAATCAAGGAGATTATCATCGCGAACACGCACAACCAGGCCGTCATCTTCAAGGTACGATTGATCGATGGATACGGTAGATCAGAGATCAAAGATCAACATTGAAGATGAAGACAACTCGCCCTGGCGTCTTCAAGATGAAGCCCGTCTTCTTCTCCCTTCAGCCCAATACGAAGGTCGGAAAGCGAAAGATCAAAGATCAACCCATCCATCGCCTTCAGAAATCGATCAAACTCCACTACTCGGGCTGCCCGGACGGCGTCAAGCCGAATCTCAAGGTACTGTAAGGACTAGTGTTGGCAATTTGATTCTTCAATGATTCTCAGACACTTTTGATTCTCTCTCATTCGGAGCGGTTTGATTCTGAGAATCCGCGATTCTGAGAATCCAGGATTCTCAGAATCCCGGATTCTTCGAACCATAACTTCTCTAAAAATCAATATTTCGATTTGAAATTTTAAGAGTAGGGTAAGGATCCCTATCCCACTACTCTGTTAAAATTTCATAAACCTAGCTCAATTTTGAGAAACCCGTGTCCTCTTCTGGACAATAATCCTTTTCAGTATTCATCTGTTTGTAAGATTTAAAGTAAAAACAGATCATTCCTGAAGTTTCCATGACAGCTTACATCAAACAGATTCGATTTAACCCTATTTTCTCCCCTGTGCCTGTGATTTTGACATTGAGTGAGGGTGGATGGGGTTGTAATTCAGGGCTTCGCTTTGTGGGAAGTTTCCTTTTCTTTAGATTTATTTACCTTTCTATGCAAAAATGCTCCGAAAAGTTCAAGAATCCTGGATTCTTCAACTCTTTTCTCGAGGAATCATTCGATTCTTCGCGAAAGAGAGGGAATCGGTTTCGAAAAATCATTCCATTCCTCAACCCATTAGTGGAAGCGGTCGGCCAAGAATCAAAATGCCAACACTAGTAAGGACCTAGGCACGGTACTATCGACAACTGATTTTTTGCCCCGGGTTACGGTAGCTACCGTACCCTTCTACTGACTTTTCACTCAGGACCGCTTCTCGGTGATCATGGCCATCGTGCCCAAAGACGCGCCCGCGGACATGGACGTGGAGAAGGTGTGGGAGGACCAGAAGATGCAAGTGGTACGGTATCACCACTCCAGATCGACAACTGACTTATTTAGGAACTGGCGGACAGCGTGCGAAGGAAGGTGCTGCGCATCCACTATGAGGGCTATGAGGTCGGATCGAGATACCGTGTCCAATCAATCACCAACTGACTTTTCTTTGAGGTGCCCGTGGATGCTCCCGAGAAGAGCGAGAAGAAGAGTAAGAAGGGAAAGAAGAAGGGAGGCAGCAGGGACAATAGTGTCGAGGATGCTGCTGCTGGACATCACAAGAAGGTGTGAATACCGTACGAGAACACTGCACCATAATGAGAAACACTGTATCCGACATGCTACAGTAGCGTGTAGCTCATGTGTGATGCATGTATGAGCGACCACTGTCAAATGTTAGTACGGTATCTACTACCGTAACCCTATTCCATTTCTACCACACTCCTAACGACTACCGTACCCTCACAGTACTCCTATCGAGTATTGATAATACTTCTGTCGACTACTGCCGTAACTCTACCGTACTCCTCCCTATTTCGCAGTTCTCGGCGGCGGCTCACACGAACGCGCACGGCGCCGGCACTCCCGCCGTTCAGCCCATCGTGTACATCGTCTACCAGGGACTGCCACCCAGAGGTATTCGATAGGATGGAGGGGCAGCTATACAGTGGAGAGGGGCAGCCACCCAGAGGTATACGGTAGGAGGGAGGGATCGAGTAACCCCCTACCGTAACCGACGACGATCGATAACTGACATTCATTACAGAGGAAGTCGAGACCAAGTGAAGAGACCCCCTGGCCGTATTCTATTTCGTCGAATAAAGAAAGTGTTTGAATCGAGAGATTGTTGGTTGACATTGTAAAGACACATGAAGATTTCCGAGAATCATTGATTCACTATTCGACAGATTCCTTATATTGTTAGCATGAGTCATTCCAAGACAAAAAGTACGAATGTTGATGAAGGCTGTCAGAGTGAAGAGAGTTTTAAGAGAGCACGACGAAAGAATAGTTTGATTCTCCATCGATCCTGATCCTTAAAGATCTTCCAGACAGCCATTGAATCCCGATTGCGATCTCCCGATAAACTTTTCAAAACCATTTATCGCAATACATAATGTGTGGCTACACTGTAGACAAAAGAAGTTATCGATCAGTTATAAATACTCTGGACTAGGGAGTGGAGAAGGGGTACTGTATTACATCGACTCTACCGTAATTTCAGGCTACTACTATTACAAACAATGGGCGAGATTATACATGGAAAGTAGTGAGGGGAGAGTACGGTATCCGGATCGATAATCGATCGATTGAGGGGGATACGGTAGTCGCTTAGGCCTGGGGATTGCGGAACTTCTCGCCTGCGTACACGGCGTCCGCGCCCATCTCCTCCTCGATACGGAGCAGCTGAAGAGGAAATTAATCAATTATCGATTACTGGATACCGTAACCCCTCTGATCTACGGAGTCAAATAATCTTCTATTCAACTTCAATCAACATCACATACCAAAACTCCATCCACCAACAACCATCAAGATACCGTGGAAAAGTCATGAATCAATCAATAATCTTCATTCAGATACCGTACCCCATCAACCCCTACCGTACCTGATTGTACTTGGCGAGTCTCTCGGATCTGCAGGGTGCGCCCGTCTTGATCTGTCCCGTCGCCAGTCCCACAACGAGATCGGCGATGAACGTGTCCTCCGTCTCACCAGATCTGACAAATCAATTATTGATTTTTGGACTTCGCCTATAGGATTACGCCACATCGTTCTCCAATAGCACTTTTTGACTATACATCAACCCATTTCCTGGTGCTACCATGTGCGACTTTGCCGAACATTGTCGCATTATCACACGTGGATCTTCAATAGCACTTGAAGACTGTAGATAGTAACCCATCTCCTTCTGTTTCTACTGTACCACTGTCCGCTACAGTATCTGTGCGGCTCTACCGAACAACGTCCCATTGCACCACATGCATCGTAGCGCCCCTCCGGGTACCACCGTACCCCCCCCCCCCCCCCCATCTTCCGTACCTGTGAGACACCATGACTCCCCACCCGTTCTTGCGGGACAGCTTGGCCGCCTCGATCGACTCGGTCACGGAGCCAATCTGGTTCACCTGCAGAGATCAAAGATCAAACTACGTAGATCAGACTACAAACTCCAAGGATCAAAGATCATTCTAGTTTGTACCTTGAGGAGGAGGCAGTTGCACGACTTCTTCTCCACGGCCATCTGGATGCGCTTGGGGTTGGTGACGGTGAGATCGTCGCCGACCTGGAGGGCGGTGTGTGGTGTGATTACCGTATCCCTTATGGTGCATCGAGTGTGCCAAAAGGCGTCGCCCTTTCACTATCGTCGCCTTCGAACTCACCAGCTGGATCGACGTCGAGGTCATCAGCTTGCCCCAGTTCTCCCAGTCGTCCTGGTCGAAGCCGTCCTCGATCGAGACCACGGGGTACTCCTGAAACGAGCGATTGGTAAACGTCGACCACATCACGCGTCAGACTTGTCAAAAAAAAAATTCGATTAGTAATCGTCGCCTTGCACCACACCACCACTAGCGTACCTTGATGAAGGTCTGGTAGAGGGCGGCGAGCTCGTCTCCGCTCAGCCACTTGGACGGGTCCGATGCGGGATTCTTGAAGTCGAGGTCGTACTTGCCGTCCTTGTAGAACTCGGACGCCGCAACGTCCATGCCAATCTTGATCTGCAAGAGCACCGTTGCTACAGTAGTAAACGTCGACCACACCATCCCTCAGTCTAGTCAAACTTTGCACAGGGCCGTCAATTGGTATTCGTCGACGCTCACTACACCACACTACCGTACCTTGCCAGTGTAGCCGGCCTTGGCGATGGCCGTGTTGAGCAGGTCGAGGCCCTCCTTGTTGTCCTGGATGTTGGGCGCGAATCCTCCCTCGTCTCCCACGGCAGTCGCGTCGAGACCATATCTGAAGGGATACGGTAATCGTCAGTTATCGATTGCACCTCTGGACACAATAAATGCCGAAATAAATTTATTACAGGCCGGGTAGCACAGTGGTTGTGTGTCAGAATGCGAATCGAAAGGTCACGAGTTCGACCCCCCGCGCCTGCAGATCCACCCAACCAAGGGGGTTAAGAAATGGCCTAGTAAACACGATCCAAATTCCCCGCCAGCGTGCACACAACATGCCAGTTAGTCTTTAGCAACAGGCCACTGTTCTCACAGGTTAGGCAGCAGTTGCAGTTCCGACGTGGGGTAGTCGACGACGCGTTACGCGTTAGTAACCGACTCAGTACTTTACTTTACATGGTTGAATCTCCGTTGTAAGAATACGGTAATCGCCACTTATCGATTGCATCTTTGACCACAATAAACGGCGATAGATACACAGTGGCAAGTCTCCAAAGTACGAGTACGTTAATCCGTCAATTATCGATCGCATCTTCTGGATACCGTACCTCTTCTTGATCTCATCCTTGAGGTGGTGGTACACCTCGGATCCCATGCGCATCGCCTCCGAGAAGGATGCGGCGCCCGTGGGCAGGATCATGAACTCCTGCGGGGAATATCGATTAGGATATTTACCGTATTCATTCATCAGTCTTGTCAAAATTTGCACAGGACCGTCAATTAGTAATCATCGCCTATGGCCACACCACACACCTGCATGGCGAGCTTGTTGCCGGCGTGCGAGCCGCCGTTGATGACGTTGAACGCGGGCACGGGCAGCACCACCTGCGGCAGGAGGGAATCAATCGATAATTGTGGCTACCGTATACTCTAAGAGTCAGGCTACCGTAATCCCAGACTACCGTACCTTGTCGGTGCCGGCCAGCTGGGCAATGTACTTGTAGAGGGGGAGGCCCTTGTGGACGGCGCCCGCCTTCGCAACGGCGAGGGAGACGCCCAGGATAGCGTTAGCGCCCAGGTTGGACTGTAATATAGCAATATTAATATTAATAAAACAAAATAAATAAATCATTAATAGCCTAGTTACACAGTACAGAATCAATCTGGCAAAATTCTCTCAATCGGTCGATTCCTGATCAAGCCCACCGCACTCTGACAGGCTACCGTAATCCAGAGTTATCCATTGATTCCCTGATCCGCATGTCACTACCGTACCTTGTTCTCGGTTCCGTCGAGCGCGAGCATGAACTCGTCGATCGCGCGCTGCTCCGTCACATCGATGCCCTGTAGGAGAGAAATATTGAAGTAATATTTCCAAATTCAAAGTTGTCCCGATAAATCCATGTTCCACCGTCTATCCATTAGCTAACACTTGGCCCCAGACATCAGTATTGTAGGCAATGATGTGGAAAAAAACGAAAATAATTTCTTTATCGTTTCTCCTATTCAAATACAGTGTTTCATCTGTACATCCCTCGCACTACGTGCTCAAAATAGACAAAAGCAAACATCACTTTCTAGTAACATTTTCTGCTGCCCCACACCTCTCTCCCTTGGTACTCTGCAAGTACTTCATCAAAGCTGAACTCGCCAAACACTACAAACACTTCTTTCTGTTCAAATTCACCCGTTCCCATTACATCGCACACATCCTTTACGATGGCTTCCTATTGATTCGAGGAGGGATGCGTCTCTCCCTCTTCTCTCTTCCTCGCGTCAAATTCAAGTCTAGAGTACCCTCTATCCCTCGGAATTTCCTCGTGTTTCGCACGTCTAGCGGGATTCCCCATGTTTCTCGCACACGTTGACCTTCTAGTCCCTTTCAAAATCGGATTATCGATTAGTCTCCCCATAAAGCGATGAAAAGAGTTCACAAACAGCTCTCCCTCCGAATTTTCTCCGCGACATTCTCACAGAGGGAGCGATTACAAAGTACAGAGAACGTTCACACACTACACTTCTACCCCTCTATCTCCTCCCTTTCTCTCACAATCAACAAAAACAGAGAGCAGTGAGTGAGTGACACCACTGCAGATTCGTCCCTTGCCCATACACGACAACAACACAATACCTAACTAGTGGATAATAGAGTACCAACCACCAATGGAGTAAACAAAGGGAATGCCATCAACAATCCTTTGCATCGACGTTTCAGCAACCCTTCTACCCTTGAGACGGTATTGGAAATCGTGTGGATCAGAAGCCAAAATGCGTTGATTTCAATAAACAACCACAATAGCGCCTGCATACTCACATGTCACATCAATAATCGATTCGTTCCGACTATCGCAACCTCTTACTTGCCACACAGATATGAGAGCGGGTCGGAATGTACAGATTCCCATGATTCGGGAACAACTAACGCCTTGCCAACGCCAGATAGGCCTCAATATGTTCCGGCAAACCCCTGCATTTCGAGAAAAGCCAGTCTTCGATGCTTGCTCGTCATGCGGCTACCGTACCTTGGCGATGAGGGCGGGTGCGATCTTCTCGTTGATGTTGGCGACGGCCTTGAGCACGCCCTTGCCGTGGTGCACGGCCTGCAAAGCGGGAGGGCCGGGTTATAGCAATCCTGGGGCGCCGCGAATCCGCCAAGTTGGCGCCACCAAATCCTCACCTTGTCCTTGTCGCGGAGCTCGAGCGCCTCGTGGACGCCGGTGGACGCGCCCGAGGGAACCGCCGCGCGGAAGACGCCTGCAATGGGGACGCCATGTTAGGGTCAACTTGGCCGGATCCATAATATAATACTAGCTTCCACTACAGTGAACATAAAGCCCTTCTAGCCACATCTTGCCTTCATGATCAGGGCTTTTCGTCATTCCACAAAAGCGACCGCGCAGTTTCGTCAATACTAATACTTCCGCGTCTAGGCCAACAGAAGTGGGACATTTCGTCAATGAAAAGGCGAGAATTCGGGCTGTTTTCAGCCCATTTCAGGTCGATTTTAGGCTTAAATTCAGGTCAATTTCATGCAGCTCACCCTTCTCGGTGTAGAGGTCGACTTCGACGGTGGGGTTGCCGCGCGAGTCGTAGATCTGACGAGCGTGAATCTTCGTGATGGGCATGATTATCCTGCAAGAGCGGAGTGGTAAATGACAGAACGGTGATCGCACACTCGGCACACCACGCGAAACAAAGATGTAACTAAACGGGACCTAGTGAGAAAGGGAATTGATTCGGACGCGAGCGGCAGACGGGATGGAAAAGAGGGGGGAGTGAGGGGTTTGTTGGGCGGTGAAGGAAAGAGGGGAAGGGAGTGAGAGAAGGGAGGAGAGCGTTAGTGAGAGAAAGGAACGAGGGAGTACACACAAGTTAGAGAGGAAGGGGGAGGATGGGGAAGGAAATAGCTAGAGATGCACGTATTCTAGCACAACTCTCGAAGGTTCCGACCGAAAGGCCGAAACCAGGAACTGAAATCGATTGGCGGCTTGCGATAGTGAGGCCAAACAACGAAAGAGTTCACAAAGTTCAAACGCAAGAGGGTTAGAGGCAGCCCTACCTAGCGACAGTGTTGATGAGTGACTGAAGACGGGACGTGATTGGAAGGAGGTGAAGGGATGCGGGGTAGATCAAGGGAGGATGGGATCAAGGGAGAAACGGACTCGACTGGGAATCGATTGGAGGCCTGAATGAGAGGGGACGAGAGGGGGGAAGATGCCACGAACGAAAGATGTAAAGTTGACGACAAAGCGAGAGCGGCCAAAGCCGCGATAAAGTGGACAACAAGCGAAGATAGGGAGAAAAGATCAGTGTTAGGTGGTCGATGCTCGAACAGTTTAGCGCTCAGGAACTGTTTTAGGTGAATAATCACTAAAAATGCGGCGCAATTAATCGCGATTTCTGAGGCCCTAGCAAACAAAACAGAAGAGCAGCATCAGCGAGTAATCAGAGCCATAAATGACTGAAAAGGAGCGAAAAAACAGCAACAAGAACAGCCACGTATCGACAGACATGATGAAAAATAAAACTCCAGAAAAAGTCGATGTCAAACTGCCAGTACAGTATGATTATTAAATCGGATTTACGCGCGAAATACTACCGTATCCAGAATTCATTAACGAACGCTGTTTCATTATTAAAATTTATTATTTGCTTGTGATAAAGTGGCATCGAGTGAGATCATGAACGCTTTTGAGTGTGCGATCTGATGCTTAGTGCTGATTGAGCAAGCTGATGCTTGAGATGCACGATCGCAAAATATTGTTTACTTCGATTTTTCATTTCGCGATTGACAAATGCTGAATCATTTCGAGCGCTCGCTCATCCGTCGAGGGGTTTCTTGTATTTGAATCGTAAACAAGAAGAGAAGGTAAGTAGGGCCATCTGCTCTAGAACATTCGAAAGGACAGATAATGATTACTATCTCGCCTAAATACCTGCTGACAATAGATCTATCAACGAATCAGTATAATCGATCCTTGTGTCGTAATTGCGTGGACCGATTTCACACTATGAAGCCAATCTCTGTGAGAATTGTACGTACTCGAGACCGATCGCAACTGCTGAACCAGCATGATCCTACTGTGGTCTGTGCGGAATCCAGTGAAGGTCTTGTTCTGATAACGGCTGCTTCCACAATCAAAGATTCATAAGGCGAGACAAGATTTCACTCCATTCCTCCGTTAATTCATTTCATCTCTTTCCAATCTCTACCAACCTCCCCTCACCTCGTCACTCGTCGAGAATCATTTTGTCTCTCTTCAATTCGCATTGTCTCTCGCCACTCATTTGCCTACTACCCTCTCCCCATAAAAGGCTCGAAGTTGATCAATCTGGTCATTTGTCTTTTTCGATCGATCGAGGATCGCCTCTCCTCCCCTCCTCCGTCGCTGATCTACCATACTCTACAGCCGATCTCCCATGGTGAGGATCCCGACCCCCTACCGTACCCCCCCCTACCGTACCCCCCCCCCCCCCCCCCCCGAGACCCCTTCATCCTTCTGACACTTACCGTACCTGTCCTGCCCCATTGGTTCCACAACTCCTAGTACTGTATCCCTGGTACCGCTACAGTACCGAATCCATGATACCCTACTGTACCCATGGTACCCGACCGTACCCATGGTACCCTACCGTACTCGTTATACCGTACCGTACCCTACCGTACCCATGGTTCCCTACCGCATTCATGGTACCCTACCGCACCTTGGTACCCTACCGTACCCATGGTATCCTTCCGTACCCATGGTATCCTTCCGTACCCATGGTATCCTTCCGTACCCATAGTCCCTTACCGCACCCTGGTACCCTACCGTACCCATGGTACACTACCGTATCCATGGTACCCTACCTTACCCATGGTACCCTACCTTACCCATGGTACCCTACCGTACCCATGGTACCATACCGTACCCATGGCACCTAACGTACCCATGGTACCCTACAGTACTCCTGGTACCCTACCTACTCATTTTGCTCTACCGTACCTCAGAGCCATCATGAATCGATTATTGAACATTCATAGTTTCAGATCACGCGATTATGGTCACTTACGGTGCTCGTTATTCAAATCGTCCTCGCTTACGATCACAAAATTGATCTCTCACGGTGTAACGATGATACGGTACGGATAGGAAGGCACTGCTCTATTCAATTTCTTCTCTCAGGCCTGCTTCATTCGCGAGTCCTGCCTCAAAGACAAAAGTGATCCGACCGCGTTCCCAGACAGTCACAAGAGGCTTGTTGAATTCAAAGATGAAGTTGAGAAGTTGAAAAATGGCGACTGCGATGTTGTTCTTCAAATGAAGTAATACATTATAAAATCTTTCGAGGAATTTAATTGTGTTTATTCAGGGCGTTAAAAAATATATTATTTCATGCGATGCTGCAAGTTAAAGGCAAAAATTTAAAGAAAGATGAAGGCTTGAAGCTGAAACAAGGAGTAACACAATTTCATTGCAAGAAGGGATCGATAACAATAACAGGATTACCTACATTGAAACTGGGTATTACATTTATAATACTATTTTTATCAATCTATACTAACTCAGAGAATGTTGGTGCTCAAGAGTTCACCGAAGCGCAGATCTTTTGCTCGTTCTTAGGCACATTGCAAATGCCAAACGTAAGAGTTAATTCCCAACTCTTAATTCAATTATTTTAAACAGGTGATTAATATTATTAATTGGGATTTGGCAAACGATAAACCGAAGATCGTAATATCAAATGATGATTCCGATCCTGAGTTTTCTAAAACCGCCAATGAAATGTGGAACATAATTGAAGGTGATAAGACCACATGGGTATATAAAATAAGGTGTATTGTAGATACTTGGAACAAATGTGACCACGGCATAGTAAGTTCGTCGACTAAAGCAGGAACTGAGAAGGATACCATACTGAAGGAAATGAATACTTTCTCTAATTCATTCACTTGTCCCAATGGAATTATGTAAGTTAAATTATCAATTAAAAATATTTAAAATTCTCAATACCAGGGTCGAATCGGCATCTCCACCAGAGAAGGCAGTTCAAGTATCTTGTGATCAGCGAAAAAAAAAGTGGATTAAGAAATTGAATAGCGGAGAAACCCCACTTGATGCACCATTCAGCATCTACTGTTCCGAGAAAAGTGATCCATTCCCTTGTTTTCCCTGCATGACTGTATTATTATAGGCTGTCAACAGTGCAAGTCCGTCCCACTACAACTGGAATGCGATGGTTGCACTCCGTTGACTCCAGCTGCCGATGCTGACGGATGCCCGACCCTCACGGTACGATACGGTACTCCCGTTTGTTCAACTACTCTCTTCACTCTCTTCGTCTCTTCATCCATTCAACGGTAATTATGACCATTCAGTGCCCGAACAAGAAATGGACGTTGACTGGGAAGGAGATCATCGTTCAAGGCGACCAAGACACGATTGAGTGCAAGCAATCAGAGGCCGATGCAACCAAATACAACTGGTTCCTCAAGGAGGTCGAACTGGAGAAGGCAGCTTGCATGGAGAAAAGTGGGTTGAAAGATCAAAGATCAAAGTTCACGATCAACTTTAGTCGACTGCGGCAAGCGATTCGCCGCGACGCCCAAGTACCCGACCGTTCCTGCCACCTGTACACCTGCCACCGACAAGTGCACGGTACGGTGAGATACGGTAGTCGATCGATGCTTACCGTCTCCCACGAGAACACTGTTGTCAATCGATACTTACCGCATTGCAGATTGAGGGACTGGGCACTGATAAGCTCAAGTGCAAGACGGGCCACCATTTCAAGTGAGTTTAATTAATTAGTTTAATTAATATTAATTAAACTAATTGAGATTTGACACGACGGTCGATGGCGGGGACGTGTTCGAGCTCGAGTGCGATCATTTGACTGGACGATTTCGGAAGAACGGCACGAGTGACGGACAAGGACTCAACTTCACGTCGATTGAATGCGTTGGCGGTAAGGAACATCCTAGGGCAATCAGTTCTTTGGTTTCTCACCCTCAATGAAACCTCACCCAACGGGTTTGCCAGTGGGTGCGAGAAACCAGCTCTCTTAATTTCGCATGCACTTTCTCGTTACTCAAGAATGAAAGACTAATTCTTCATCCTGCTCTTCCCTCCTAACATGATCATTGCAATTTTGCAGAGAACATCAGCAAGGTCAAGCAAGAAGAAGGAGGACTCAGCACTGGAGGAGGAGATATGAACCTATATATCGGTAACACTGATCCTTTGATCAAAGATCAAGGATACATTCAGGAATTGGCTTTGGCGTTCTCGCTGTTATCGCCACGATTGCCGGAATTATTTTCTACTGTTTTTTTCTAAAGAATGCAAGTCGGGAGATCAAAGATCAATCTTCAATTCACCCGTTTAGCGTAAGAAGAAGGCTGCAGCAGCTGCTAAGACGCAGACGGCGTCGGTCAAGAAGGTACGGTCGATCTTTGATCTCTGAGGATTGATCTTTGACCTCTGTGCAGGCGGACAAGACTGATGCGTCGACGAACAAGTCAACGGCTTCGTCCGTGTCTTCGATGGCTCCAGATATCGTTGTTGAGAGCAGTGATGGAAAGAAGAAATCTGGGTCGAGAAAGAGCAAAGGATCGAAGAAGGAGAAAAAGTTTTACGTGAGTTTTGTCGATCTTTGGTCTTTGATCTCTGCTCAAAGATCAATTCCACTTCGTTGTAGTTGGAAGACTACGAGACGTGGGACAACGAGAAGTTTAACAAGCAAATTTTGCCGGTAAAGAACGATGTTCGGAGCTGAAGGAGAAGAAGATGTTTCCTGCAGAATTTCAAGTATTGCGAGTTTGACGCGCAGACAAAGTGGGTGCGCAATTGTCTCGGGCGCTTCTACGCCTACTGCAATACGAAAAAGGTGAGGGAAGAGCTCGAAATATGAGTATCATTGGCACTCTTTTGCCTCTTCGGGGGGGCGAAATAGTGTGAGAAATGTACAAGATCACTGCTCATATTTCGAGCTCAGACGAAGGAAGACTTGGGGGATATCGACATCTCAACGATATCCATCGCTCAGACGCCGGAGTCTGGCACCTTCCAGCAGTTTTGGCTGCTCGTCAAGCAATGCGCCGATGATAAGGTGAGGGTTGATCTTTGATCTTTGATCTTTCAATTAAAATATTCAAGTGCGTCAACGCGGGCGTTTGGTACGAGCTCTTCCGCATCGTGTTTACCATGGGATACTCGATCGCCGAGAAGGTACGGTAGAGATCAAAGATCAATCGCAAAGATCAAAGATCATCTTTGTCAGAATGAGCACTTGGACAATATGCGCATACTACTCATCAAGCCCTTCGAAACGTACATGCTGGAGCACCTGAAGATTTGCGACTTCTTCAAGCAGAAGGACGAACGTGAGTTTGATCTCTGATCTGCGATCCTTGATCTTTGATATCCAGCCCGTCACGTGACCGAGATGCGCGTCATCTGCATCTCCATCCTCATCCACACGCGTCATCCGGAAGTCACCGATGTAAGAAGATAGAAGATCACTGACCAAAGATCAACGATCAATCGCCTCAGAACCTTCGGAAGCTGACGTTCAATGAGAAGCTCGAGGTGCCGCTTCGCATGCTCACTGCTGCCTGCTACACGAGGGAGCGGGACGAAATTGTATTTTTTTTTGTAATTAATGATATTAATTATTTTAATTAAGGGTACGGGCATTCAACAGCAGTACATTCGCGTGTGCGAGCAGGGCATTGTCGACCCGCACTGCTCCGAGGGATGGGGCACCTATCTCCAGGTACTACGGTAGACGCACGATGGGCCACTATCGACGACTGACTTTCTTGACCTTTGATCTCTGTTAAGCACTGCATCTACGGACTGGGCGGCTTTCTGATCACGCTGAAGGAGGCGTACCAGACGTACCTCTTTGACGCCATCTACCAGGTATCGGAAGATCAAAGATCAGAGATCAACTCTTCTCCTGTTGCAGTTTCCGATGCAAAAGAGTGAGACGGAGCCTCGTCGCTTCTCTCCCACTGATTGGCTGTACGCGTACAAGGGCGCGTGTCTTCACGAGAACTCGGCCAAGATTGCCATGGAAATGTTTGAGGTACGGAATGGAGATCAAAGATCAAAGATCAACGGTCATGTTGTTTGTAGAAGATAAACGCCGGCTCGCTGCTGCACATTGAGACGCTGCTCAAGCAGAAATAGTGAGTGCCGAGATCGGAGATCAAAGATCAAAGATCAACTAACTTTAGCGAGGATCCGGACGAGCGAGGACGCGCACGCGAGATGTACAAGAGGGACATGAAGGTGCTGTGTCTGCGTCTCTTTGATTGCCATGCTCTCTCGCTCACTCTAACATGCGAGAGATCAGGGGACTTTGATAGACTTGAGCGTCGTGGGTGGTCTAAATTAGGAAATTGTAGGAGTACACGTTGCTCCTGTCTACGCTGCTCATTGGCGAGGAGGAGTTCAAGACGTTCCAGGTGAGGATGATCTTTGATCTCGGACGTTGATATTTGATCTTTCAGCCGCACCTTCGCTTCGTGATTCTCTTCGTGGGCGACCAGGCAAAGTGCGAGGAGCCGCTCGACGAGGATCGAGTGAGTTTGACTGTCTCTCGTCTCTTCATTTCCCATGCTCTCTCGCTCGTCTCTGACCGACGAGAGAGTGTGTGAACTGAAGAGACCATCTTAGAGATCCACCGTAATCTCTACCGTATCAGATTCGCGAGCGAGCCATCAACCTCCACAATATGATCCGCGACCGCAACTTTGCGAAGGTTTGATCGAATACTGACTTTTCAAGTTGAAAATCGTCTAAATTACAGGAAACGTGTGAGTGCCTACGGGCAATTGGAGCCAAATTAACCCAATAAGAAGGGAAGAAATGACGGAGCAAAAAGCAATCATCGATCGATTGTAAAGTCCCATGATGAAATCCCATGATTGGCTTGCGATTCTCACTTTTTCCATTTCTCATAATTAACTGGGCTTTGTAGATAAAAAAAGTCACAGACAAAAATTGTTGTTGCACAGTGAACCGATGGGAGAAAGGGGAAGAGTTCTCTCGATTGTTCGCTTTAAGAAATTTCACTACTTGTTTATAGTTATCCTCGTGAAGAATAGTAATAGACACATCTTCAGAACTTTCGACTTGTTTCAAATGATGAAGCTCAAGAGAAAATTCTTACTGATCTTTCTTCCGCTATTCCTCGACATTCTTGTATCTATGAGGCCTATTCTGTTGCTATCCAGACACAAGGCCCATTTCAATGCGAATTAGGATCGTAACGTAGACTTTTCTCCAGTCCCTTTAGCTTTCTTTCCTATTCTATACTCTCTTCTCTTCTTGACTACGATGGGACAGCTGAAGTTGCTGTTCATGCTGGGTCTGTGTGTTTCCTTGTACGAAGTAAGTGAGTTGCATTTGGGCTGACAAATTCAGAAAATGCTCCTATATTTCCCATTCACTCTCACTCACCATTTCGGCAAGAAAAAAGATTAATGGGGATAGTATTTCTTTTTTTACCAGCAGTAGAATTTGCAGTAGAATAGAAGGAGCATGAGGATAAATCCCCTTATGTCAGGCCCAATTCTGCTTCCGTGAGGTATCTATCATCACTGCCTACAAGGCCTTTCTTACTCCCAACAACAAAACGCTGTCGGATTGCAAGAAAATCTGTTCGAATGAACAGTGGGCCGATAGAGTGAGCTGATTACGATTTTGTATTGAAATCTGGATAGTCTCTAACACTTCCTTTCATTGGCATTTTTCTCCAAAGAATGTCGAATTTGATGATTGAAGGAATTGGTAGGAGAAAAATGAGAGGGGAATGAGTGGTAAGAATGGAGATGAAGCGCACCTCTAGAGTTCTAGGGCTACTATCTTGCTTCTCGTCCTTATCTACTTCTGAACGAATCCTTCCATTGCAGTGCATCGGGGTTCGTCTCTCTCCGAAGGGCGAATATGCCCTCGCAACGGCTACTATTCATAGTGGATACCAGTGCAAGGCTGTCTACACACTGTGGGAAAAGTTCGACTGTGATTCATTCCATACTTCGAAGACATTGATTGTATGAGTTCAGCAATGCCAGATAAATTGTAGTTTTTGATGCAGACTTCTTGCAAACACGCAAAGCCCCAAAATTAACTCTCAATGAACGTTTGCTGATGTCTTCGTCAACATCTCGCGTGAATTTTTTGCAGTGCTACCATTGACTTTTCTCTTTTGACTCAATTTCATTTTCGGGCTTTGAACTTGATTCACATTCTCTCAACGCCTACATCCACAGACTACCTGAAATTCACACATAGCCACAAATCGGCGACTTGTTTAGGCAGTGAGATTTCCCATGAGCCTTCCAGAGGTTGAGTGCTCTAGGGATGGACACAATTTGTAGTAGTGATTAGTGGTTTTTATCAGGGGCGGGGTTTCGGGAACTTGATAGCTCTCCACGCAAATTTATGAATATTCGTAAACACGTGGGCGCACAATTTACTGTCAGACGATTAAATTATTCTTGCTCAATGCTCGTTGAAAGATCACAGAACGTCCGAGTTTATCGTATGAATATCGCCCACATGCTATCTTCTATCGATCATTCACCCTCGAGCCAGTCTCCATATGGCACGACTCTCCCGATAATTGAGTCATTTATGGAAATTGTGTTAGTATGTAAACCTGCGGAGTATTTTAGTGCGAATACGTATTTATTATCGCAATCGCATCTCTTCTTGAAATGAAAAGATGAGTATTCTTCTGCAGTTATTCACGGCTTTTCATTCTTTAGAAACCATTTCTTTTTTGAGGTCGATAAGGTGAAGGAAGAGTTCAATGGGATTAATTCCCTCGATCCCTCGATCTCTTTATTATTCATTCTGCTTCATCGTATTTCGTGCTTGTTTATCATTGTTTCGCTCCTCATGAATATCCGTTTTCACATCACGAACAATTCCTCCCTCATTCTGCACTCTTGAACCCCCTTTAGATTCTTTCCCACTTGTTCTGTGCTCCGTCACAGACAAATCACCTGCTCTGTCTCAGCCAGACTTCGGTTGACTTGAGATGGCAAATTAAAAGATTGCTCTCTCCATTTCGCTTTCTCTCTTACCGTTCGACCATTTTAGGGAGTGCGAAGAATGAAGATTTTTTTTTCGCAATTTTCCATTGACTTACTTTCTTACCGCAAAAAAGAGTGTGAAAAGCGAAGTGACCACTTTACCCCTGATCAGACGCAATGAGCTCGACCAACTCAAGCAACGACACACAAATGGACGAAGCGCCCTCCGCAGACTACATCTACGCCGGATGCATTATTGGCATTGTATGTTTAATTATTCAATTAATTAAACAATTAATATTGTTGAAGATCGGCTTGGTCGGCGTCATAACAAACGGCCTGGGCATTTACACAGTGAAGCGATGTTAGTTTGGCATTTTTTCAAGCAGCCATCCTTGATATTCCACAATAAAATCACTGCGTAATAACACCGGATATTCCATGTTCTAAAACAGAGAAATTTCTTTGTAATGCCAACAATGAGAATGAATCCGCCATCTTCCAGGTCGTCATCTGCACAACTCCTTCGGCTATCTCTGTCTCTCTCACTGCATAGCCAATCTGGGAGTGTGCGCCACCTTCCTGATTTGGTGCGCACCGACTACCCTAGCGTGAGGATTTTATTATTATTTATCTTCATAGTTCTATTCAACCACTCCTGGAGAATGCATCAAAGTTGAAGATAGAATGAAGCATATTCGCATTTTCTACTTTGACTCTTTTTTTCTACTTTTCTTCAAAATGATGCTGGAGTATGATGAGAAACTCTGTGCAAACTGATTGTCTCAGAGACTACCTTTATATTCGGAAATGATCAGCGTGTGATCTCAATAACTATGAATAACTTTTTGTCTGGGCTGCCTGCGTGAGAATTTTCGCTGCTAGATATTTCGAGCAACATGTGGGTGTAATCCTCAAATATCCGAGAAAGTTCGCTGCGCACCCAAGTTTTGACCTGACAAAGAAGTTCCCACGCAAACGTTTTTGTATCTTCTTCAAACCAGGAAATGAATGATATCTTAGACTAGGAAGTGTTTTCTGACTTCACTACACTTCTTCGATGGACACATCCTGAAGGATTATTGACCTCCGAAGATTACGTAGTGTACTTGCAAAATACGAAAACAATCTATCATATGATGTATTCTTTGTTGAGCATGAATGGTGGCATGCACGGAAAAAATAACTGAGCCAGATACGTCAAGTATGTTTATATTGGGGTGTCCCACATATTTGTGACATTTTTATTTATTTTTATTTTTTTGTTTATTCCTTCAACAACAACAAATGATCAGTAATCAATGTATGCTCCCTTAGTAGTCACGACCTGCCTCCATCGATCGGGCAGGGTCTCGATCCCTCTCTTCCAAAAGGCCTGGGGCTTAGAGTTGATCCATGCCTCGAACTCCTTCACAAGTGCGTCTCGGTTCTTGAACTTCTTTCCTCGACAGAAGTTAGAGAGGGAGCGGAAACAGTGGTAGTCGCAAGGGGACAGATCAGGGGAGTAAGGTGGGTGAGGGAGCCATTCCATCTCCAGCTCGTCCATTTTCTTCTGGGTGATTTTCGCATGATGAGGGCGCGCGTTGTCCATGAGCATGAGGATTTTGCCCTCGCTCAGGAGTTTGGGAGGGACCCTGACCGCCACCTCTTCCAGTTGGGTAGTGAAGAGGTCAGCCTTGATGGTGATGCCGGGAGGGAGGATCTCCCAGTAGATGGGACCGAGGACGGAGAAGAAGAAACAGAGGAGTTCCTTCTTTCCGTGAAGTTCCGCCTTTGGAGCCTGCTGGGGTTTCTCATCGACGTCCACCCACTGAAGTTTCCTCTCAGGATTATCGTAGGTGATCCACTTCTCATCCATGGCGACGATGTGGCTGACCCAATTGAAATTGGATCTACGGTGGAGTAATCCCTGACAAACGTCAACCCGCTTTTTCAGCTGAGCTGTCGTGAGGTCATGCGGAATCACTTGGGGGAGCTTAGGTGTCTTCCCAGCATCATGCAGGATTCGAGCAACTGTGGTCTTAGGAATATGGATGGTCTTCTCAATATCGCGCACACTAGATTTGGGATTGGCCTTCAGTTCCCTGAGAACACGACCCCGAACACGAGAAGAAGGGCGTCCAGGATGGGGTTGGTGTTCCAGATTGTAATCCCCTCGCTTGAATCGGGTGAACCAATTGAAGCAGGTGTGAAGGGAGGGGGCATTTTCGCCATGAGTCTGGACCAGCTTACGGTGGGATTCCGTCGCCGTTCGACCCAGGAGAAAATAATGAAGCAAAACGGAGCGGTAGTCTCGAGCAGTGTTCATGACTATAACTGATGAAACTAGTCAAAGACTGATGCAATCGAGAAGCGGCTAAGTGTAAACAATTGCACAACATGATGACGTAATATTGTATTGCATCAGAATGATTGTCGATCATGCAGTAATTATTGGCAAGCAAATTCCAAAAATATGTGGGACACCCTGATATATATATATTTTGCAGGAAAGCTGAGGTCATCACTTCGGAAGAGATCGGAAAGCGAATCGGACAGGTGCAATCGAAAACGAATCAGTCTAAAAAATGCCATTATTTCAGCTCAACATTCTATTCTGGGATGCATGTGTATACTCGCACTTCTCAATCTCGATCAATCGGTTTATCTGCATCACATTTCCTTTGAAGGTACTGTAGCTGCACCTTCATATAATAAGAAATATAGGCTCTGGTGTTGTTATGGGGGCCTTCAAAAATAATGGGGGCCCAAGAAAATTATAGGGGCCCATCCCGGACCAATATTTTTATGGGGTCCCATGATAGTTATGGGGGCCCAATATCAATTATGGGGCCCTTTATCATTGGGGTTAATTCATCAGAAACAAGTGAGAATCGAATGTTTTATCATGCTGAGCGTTACCAAAAGACATCCTTCACCTATTTATCAGTCGTTCAGTGGTATTGCTTTATCATAGAAGTGAGAGAAGAGCCGATGGTTAAGAGATAGAGGGAGAGAGAGAGAAGAGAAGGAGATCACTATCGGTTCTATCCGAGCCGATACAACCTACAATCCCTCCCGCTTCAGTTATTGTTCGTACTCCCTCCACAGTTGAGCCACCCTTACATTTAGCCTCACTTCCCATAAATTATCCTATCGTCTGTCAGAATATTGTTCCTGAACAATGATGATCAATTCGCAAGGGATGATGACCTCAACATTGATGACCCTTCTTTTGATAACGATA
Organism: Pristionchus pacificus; assembly: GCA_000180635.4. Lineage (NCBI taxonomy): Eukaryota > Metazoa > Nematoda > Chromadorea > Rhabditida > Neodiplogasteridae > Pristionchus > Pristionchus pacificus. The sequence continues at coordinate 15,319,616 of CM026576.1, forward strand.
TTGATGCTATTCATGCACCCACTTCTACTCCGTCAACTATCACTGAGACCAAAACTGATCTATCACTGAGTGATTGTACTTCTGCAATCACTTTCCCTAGACCGACTCGAGCCACTCGCCATTCTCGAGCTACGAAGAAGCCTAGATTTTGAACGGAGTACATATCGCTGTATTTTTCATCATTATTTTTGTATTACTGTCTTTTGGTAGCGCTCAACATTATAAACCATTCGGTTCTCCTTCGTTTCTGATGAATTAACCCCAATTGATAATGGGCCCCCCATAAAAATATTGGTCCGGGATGGGCCCCCATAATTTTCTTGGGCCCCCATAATTTTCATAGGCCCCCATAATTTTTGAAGGCCCCCATAACAACAACAGAGCCGAAATATATTTTCAGGCCTCAACCTTCTTCACTCCGCGCGTTATCGGCATTTTCATTGGGGTTCCCTGGCTACTTGCTTGCTTCCATATTGGCCCGTACTTTTGGGGTATGCATCTTCCTCTGACTGGGAACTGGAGATAAAATAAAATAAATTCCAGTTGATCAATGCTATATCGCCTACGATGCTGAGTCGTGGACATGGAATTTTGCATTGACTGAGTGCGGGTGAGAAATTAACTCCTTATTTTTATGTGGACCAGGACAGATTACGACTTTGATTCAATTTTTCAGTAACATAATCTCGATGTACTTCGACTTCACCACTGGGATGGTCGTGATGGGCTTGATGATCTGCTTTGACATGGGAACACTGTTAAATTTGAGGAGATTGCACAAGGTAGGGCAGCCCAATTCCAAATATCTATCTATGTTTCAGGGATTACTGGTGAAAATTGGAATAATAATTTCAGGAAGCGGCTCTCTCTCGGGGCGATTTCTCTCGGAAACGTGCTCTCGAGACCAAGTTCTTCATGCAGGTATACACAGCGGTTGCAATCTCTAAATAACGTGGGCTCGCAATTCCATTTACACGAGCGAATTTGTGATGCCTTTAGAAGAGAGTGGACATGTACACATTTGGACTTGGAGTGCGAAGCACAATTTTCTCGATAGTGCATTTTGTGAAAGATTCTTCTTCAGAGTCTCTGCCAATCAGCAATTTTTGCTTTCGAACTGTCCAGTTTTTACTTCATCTCCACACTTGCGCAGGACAAGTGGCAGGTTTGTGAATAATTGAAATTATAATTTTAAAATTATTTTACAGATGTTTTGGCTGACAACGATGGCTTGGGTCGGGTGCCATGCGGGCGATGGGTAAGAGATGAAAATATCCTTTTTTCGGACACATCTAGAGTTGTTTTGAATGAAAAAAGGCTTTTTATAAAAATTTTTAAAAAATTAGTTGATTCCAGTCTGATTCTCGACCTATTCCACGCAAAGAAGGCTCTGCAACGCGTAAGGGACGGTCAGGGACCGCAGTCAATCTCAGTTGTTGCATTGAAGAGAGATCGATCAACCGTGACTCAAGGATAAACGTCGTCCTCAAAGCACACCACAGCACTCCACTATGTCTGTCGCGTCTTCTCAGCGTCCGTCCCTACTACGTGTAATCGTCGCCTATGGAACGATCTTCAATTTTTGTTTTTACACTCATGAATTTGTTTATGAACACATTGCACAATATTGTGTGATTTCATGTTGAGTGTAGAAACGCAAACACTTTTCTTCGTTATGTTATTGATGATCACATTTTGCCGAATAAACATGGTCGCCGCAGCCACATAATACTACAACTTCACTATAGTAACACTATTACATCGGCTAGAGATGCGAGGGAGAAGGAGACTTGAAGAGTTTATGTACTATCATAGTATTGAACTCTTGCTAAAGCCTCTACTTTAAACTTCTCAACACGCGATACATCTAAATTCATACAATACAATGATGTACAAAGAGAGACTTCAGACGGGCGAAAGAAATGTTCAGTACTATAGCATGCATCTTGCCTGACTGCACGTGCGAGTCATGTTTATCAATGATAGTCTTCTTATCTTTCCCTCCCATTACTCTCCTGTTTGTGGTTCGCCGTTCAGGGTCAACAACTTGACCATTGCGCTCTTTAGTGATTCAATTTCGTACCACACCGAATTGTCGTTTTTTGGACTATATTTTTATACAATCTATTCTGGTAACTAGATTCCTCGTCCACTCTAGTTCTCCCATCACCTAGTATTCCCTGAGAGTAAGTATTATTACTGCATGGCCGATAAGACCTCCTCGCATTTTTTCATTAGCAATTTGTTCCCTGATCCGTTCCCATGTGCTACGATCTCGTGAGAATTCAATCGTGACTTTTCCGAGTCTCCCAAATTCTTCGACTTTTCTTTTTCCCAAGAACATCTGATCCAAACCAAAAATCAAAGAGGACGTGTACTTTTAGAAGGGACGAGTGCTTTCAGATTCCGTTTGGTTCACAATGGAAGCAGGGGAAGAAATACGGTCGAACGATCACGTCTTCGCTGGACTGATACTGCTTCTGGTAACCTGACAATTTTCTATTGATATTTGCTAAAAAAGGACAACCTTTTCAAAGTGAAAATTATCAGTAATTAGGGCGAAATCGGTCCTTGATAAGAGCTATTATCCACTTTAGGTGGGTGCAATCGGCTTCGTCGCTAACGTCATCGGCGTCTACACAGTGTATCGATGTGAGTGATCTACGACGACGTCGGATTTTAGAGTCCTGTGAACAAACCGCGAACCATCTTTTTTCTTTATATGTCGGATTTGAATGCAAATGTACGCCTAGTAAACTTGTGATTGAAGGTCGTCATCTACACAATTCTTTCGGTTTCCTCTGCCTCTCCCACTGCATCGCCAACTCGGGAGTGTGTCTGACCTTTGCGGCATGGTGCGCACCGACTACTATACTGTACGTTTAGTCATTTTGGAAACGCGGTTATAGAAGGCATGAATATTATCATGAATCCCTGCAAATAATGCAAACAGAACCAATCGTTCACTTTCTTGTCTACCCATTACTCACTAGAACGACAAACTTCATGAATACACTGCCGCACCTCTACAAATCTGAAAACAAATTGATCAGAACAGCGTTACCTGTAATTTACTACGATATGACAGTCATCTTGATTCCTCAAAAATACATACAATCACAAATCGCAGTGAGGCTGGCTTACAATTGACGTCTTCTACACTGGGCAAACATGTTGGACAGGTTTGTTGATAGGCATTTCGAAATTCGAATGTTGATTCAAGGTGAATATTATGTTCTGGGACGCGTGTGTTTACTCGCATCTTTCGATTTCCATCAACCGATTTATATGCATCAATTTCCCAATTCAGGTTAGAAAAATATGCGATAAGTAAGTAATAAGTCTACTTTCTCTGTTGAACTTTTGAATCGCCGGTGTGTGAAATATCATTCAGTCTCTTCGAAACGTGTGAAAGTACATTTTCCCTTGTCCTATTATTATAGTCGAGGGTTCAACGGGACTAAACTTCAGGCCAAGAACTTCTTCACCACTCCGGTCATCTGTGTGTTCATCGGAGTTCCGTGGGTCCTGGCTGTCTGTCATATCGTTCCCTACTTCTGGGGTACTGTAACTCATCATGCCCCCTTATCGACAACTAACTTTCCAGTGAATGAGTGCTTCATCTACTATGATCCCATGACGTGGACCTGGGATTATGCGGAGACGCTTTGCGGGTACTAACAATCATGTATTTGTAAAAAAAAAACAATTTTCCAAAAATCAGGAATTACATCTCGATCTACTTCGATTTCTACACTGGACTGGGCGTGTTCTCAGCGATGTTCGTATTTGACATGGGGACTCTTTTGAAATTGAAGATCATTCATCATGTAAGTCAGACTTTTTCTTACTTTTCTAGCTTCGAAATCTTTTTCTGCTCTAAATCGAGCGATTTTTGTTTTTTTCAGAAAGCCGCAGTCTTTACTGACGTCCGATGGAGGCAAAGGAAGCAGGAAACGCGATTCTTCTGTCAGGTATTTTTTTCGAACACTAAGGGAACACTAAGGAAAAAAGGAAAAAAAGAAAAGGAAAAACTTCTCAGAGTCTCTGCCAGTCTGCCATTTTCGGCATCGAATTGGTCTGCTTCTACTTCATTTCCACGCTTCCGGACAATCAATGGAAGATGAGTTGGAATACCTAACCGACTCCAATACCTCATTTACCCTCTAGCAATTGCGTATTGAATTGGTGAATCACAATGGGCAGTTTTGTGAATGGAATGTTTGCCTGAACGCATCGTTTACTGATGTTGTGAAAACAACTGTATTGATGACGAATCAACAAATTAAGATGCAAAATCGACTACATTTCAGATCTTCTTCAGCTCAACTTTCGCGTGGGTTGCCTGTCACGCGGCTGATGGGTGAGATCAAAGATCATCGGAGTTTCGAAAATGAATTAGGAATTTCAGGTTGATCCTCGACCTATTCCACACGCGTCGCGCCTTCAAAGTTCAGCAGAAACACGACACAAATTCCGCCAATTTCCATACAATTCGTGCGATTTTCATTTATTATAATTCTGTCAATAATTTAATTCTGTCAAATTATTGCACATAAATGGCACGAGAGAGTTTACCAGATATTCACAGAGACTTTTCTTTCTCACAATCCTCGTAAATGGACGAAATTAGGATAAATAATCTAATGAATCTTTAGAAGAGCACCATCCTCAGCCGCACGTCGCTCACGCTGGAGACAATGATTTCTAATTTCTCATTCTTCCTTTCAATTGCGGATGCTCTACAATTCTTCCCATGAATTAGGGGCCACAACGCAGATAGCCGATTTATCGCATTGGGACCAAACTTGTGTCTAAACTGTTCTGTAAACTGTAAACATTTTCGATCTCAGAAACCATTGATCTCATTCGCTGTCGCATAATTATCACCAATAAAACCCTTGCCATTTTTCACGTGTTTTGCACAATGTTTGTCATTAAAGCAATTTATTCGTTGTCAAATCAATGGTTGGAAACAAGTATTCAATACGCTGAAGCAATCCTCTATTGCTTTCTGACTTGATCCAGTTACTGCAAAGGAACAATTCGGTCGTTCAATTATTTTCGCTATTTTGCTAATGCGCCAGGGCAGTTTCAAAATTGCAGCTCATCATGACGATATTAGATCTTCATGGTTTATCGTGCACTCCTACCACCGTACCTATTTTGATCCATCGTTGGGTGGCGCCTCTTGCTCTTGAGTCACCGAGTCCGGGTTGTCCATCTGAGTTGTTATCTTTGATCTTTGATCTATTGCGCGAATCTTACCGTAGACCTTTTGACGTCGATCTTGTCGACTTCCTGAAAAGTTAGTTCATGATCACGGTGTGCAATAACCTACAGTACCCCTTCGGCCTTGCTCTTGTCTTCTTTCTTGTCCTCGTTCTTCTCATCGTCTCCCTTCTTGGACGATTTCTGTAATTGATTAGAGAAATGAGTCGTGGGAACGAATTTAGTGTGCAGCACAGATGAAGAATTGGGTTGACAAGGGAACCGCAAAAGTCGGCCCTTTGGGAACCAAAATTTGCTATCACCAATCGAAAGGTGCCCCACTAGGATGTCCAAAACAACTCTAACATCATTGGATAAATGATTCCTAAGAACCGAAAATCGATACTCAAAATTAGGGAGAAATTTGTTTGGAAAATGCTCTATCTTCGCGCAGGCTAGTGTGAGCGTTGGAGAGAACAAGGAGAATGTGTCCTCTGGCGCAGCAGGTAACGTGATTACCTTGAGAACGCTATGTCGTTTGTTCGAATCATTTTGTGGCTAATCATTTGCAACATTTTTTTGCACTTTCAAAATTACTTTACTTTTCTTCGCAGGCTCAACCAACGTTGAAAAATGTATCACATTGCTATTTATGCTGCAATCAGATCGCATAGTGTCACTCAGAAGGCAATATTCTATTAGCATGAAATCCTACATCCTACATTGTCTTATGTGAAAAAAAACAACAATTTGTATTACAACAATATGTAAAGTGACCAACGACGATAAAACGTCCATCTGAAATATCAGTTCTAGGTATCACGGCAGGATACTGTAGAAAGAAGATTGCGTCGATTGAACTAACGAGCCTCCACCACTCGCGAGAAGTCAGACTACGGAAAATGTATGGAAATAAAGATGAGACTGACTTGCAATAACAAGGCAATTTAATAATAATAATGCATTTATTGAATAAAAAATAAAATGATTTTTATTCGCAACATATTCATTCGTAAGTGTATTCATTTGTTGAGTCTGGGGGATAAGATAGGGGTAAGAGGAGAGTAGTAACCGGAGAGCGATTCCTGAGTCGATTTAGGTGGACACAAGAATATAGCGAAGTTCGTGTCAATATCAGTTGTTGCAGTCTGGAATAAATGATTCAGTGCTCGACCCGGATAGAACTGCGAAAATTCGAATGATGAAAGTAGCATACCTGGCTTGTGATTGGTGTACCCAAACTACTAGCACCAAAGCAGGTTGCATTCAGGCACGAAACAGGATGCGAACCTGTCCTGGAATATATACGTGATCAGCTGATATCTTTAGAAATCTCTACATAAAATGCATGCCTACTTGAGCTTAGATACAATAACCATTAGGAAGATACTTACCCTGGTGGATAAAATAATTGTAATTGTAAGAACGAAATCAATTGATGATTCAATGATACCTGTCGGGCTGAATTGTCATCGGTACCTCGAAACCATCCGATATGTCAATTTCATAGTATTCGAAGTACTCGGGGAGACAGGCAAAGCGCGCTTCCATTCTTCCGTCCTCACCAAATCGATAAGAGGTGTCTTCCAAGGATAGAGCATCCTCAAATTTGGGATTACATTTTGCACGTAGCTCTAGCCGGTTTACATTGTCTATCTGATCGAAAAGATCGTTCGAAAAGAGCAAACTCTGCATCATCTCTCTGCACTTTTCCCCCGTTATCAGCCATTGAATATTGCAAGGGACAATTGCTTTTCGGGTTTTCCAAACCTCGAACGAGAATGATCCATCCGGCTCGAGTGCCGCAACTCGTGCCAATCCCACGAGAGGGACGTCCTCTTCGATGAATGAATCTCCACTCACGTCGACGACCTCGATGACCGTTGTGCCGATTACTTCGTCACGCCAAATCTGCAAGAGGATGCTGATAACGAGGCGACAAAGTCATCCCAAACCGCAACTTTTCCCACTTTAAAAACAATTTTGGCGGAGATTTGAAGGAAGACCATGGGTGAAATATGAAAAAAATGGCGCAAAAATATCGATATGTACCGGCACGCTGTATTCGCAAAGGTTGTAGACGAAGATGTGACTTTTCACTGTGGAAATGAGAATCATAACGGCGAATACCCCCGTCGAAGATGGTTGATGATTCATCGTTCACGGCTTGATGTGAAGCATGTAAGTCGATAGCCACTCTTCATTCTTGCGAGGCATCGAGAACTGACGAAGAAACACGCTGCCTGTCAATCTTAGCGGGAGATGCCACGACATTACTGATAAGGCTTGTGAGGCCAACATTTGTCTTTCAACGAGTTGTCATTTATATCTTGCAGCCATCACATTGCAGTTGATAATTGGTTGAATATTTACAGTAACGAGGAAATCAAGGCATAATAAACAGTGGAATGACTTGATTTGGCGAGATCTGTGTTCTCATACGGGAGGACAGAGCAACATAGCGTAGTCAGCATCCGTGTAGCCGGTCTGCAACAGAAATCAATCAGAATTCTGCCATTCTTCGGACGATTTCTAGTTCTCCCGTTAGCACACTTTTCTACTTCCTACGTAACCTATTGTTGCAAGGATTGCAGCATCAGATGAGCGTCGAGACGGCGATGAGGGCAGGATAATTTATTTTTAAAATATATTTTTAGAATGATTTAAATCCCAGGAGTATTCTTATGCTTGGGAGCAGGATATTGTTGGACAGGATAGCTTATTGGATGCAAGAAAAGTTATCGAAATCATGGATCAGAATGCACACTTGCTGTCGAAGGAATGTGCGCAGGTAAATAACATCTTTTTTTCAAATGTTATATCCAAATCCATAAACGTCATTGTCAATAAATTATTTCTTAGGACATTGGGTTGATCATGAGTGCACTATTTGAGATGGGAGCAACAAGTGGAAATCTGACTGATTTTGATCGACAAGTTCTGCTGCCCAGTGAGAATTTTCAAAATTAATATTTTCGTGTCGGATGTTGAAAATATAACTTCTTTGCAGTGCTTGACTCTTCCTTCCGCATCGGACCGGCAATACTGCGTGGTCACACCTACTTTGCCGGACATTTCTCCGAGTGCAAGGAGATTGATTATGCAGTCGAAGGTAGAACGAGATAGTTCAGTGGAGAGTACTTCAGATGATTGCAAGAAATTCATATGGTCATATCATTGACGATTCCAGACTCGGTGTCGACGTAGCGTTTCAAGACAACACGGTCGACGGAAGTTGTGCAAGAGGAGGTAGATTTGATAGTCTAAATTCAAATAAAATAAACGCTTACAGTACTGGAATTCAATTTCGGCGTCTGTCTCCCCTCAAGTTGTTCCAGTGCCGATCTGTTGGGCATTTTCAAGCCCGGTTCGAGCACTATCAGCTTATCAGATTAAAATAAAACATTGCAGAATCTGGTTCTCCCTCATTCACCAATCCTGTATGCGCCGTGCAACGAACGAATGACAACGTCCCTGACCTGGACGCCGGATTCTACATTGCTGTATGCGTTATTTTTATTAAACTTCTGAAATTGTAAACTGTATTTTTTTGTGAATTTACAGAGTGAGAATGGGAGGCATCGCTCTCATCTCGATCCTGGCGGACGCTGTTGATTATTTCTTCAGCGAAACTGCGAAGAGGGCCGGAATCACTACCGGTATTTGACCTTTATACACTTCTATATATATATTCGAATATTAATGGCCTCTCAGCCACTTGAGCCTAACAGCTGCCTTTACCAGTTGGTCCCACCTATCGTTGACTTACGACTGTAAAATCGCTTGACGTGGGTACATCATTCGGTTACCTTTACAGCCACCTCTTGGCGTCTCTTCATGGCCTTTTCTCTCTACGGCAATGTTGCTTCGATCTTCGACGTTTCTACCGCGAATAAGGTCTGAAACCGAATTTATTTCCGCGAAAAAAACATTTTGGCAGGACGGTCAAATCGGTCCTATCCACTGCATTCGCTTCTTCTCAATGTGTTGGGTGGTGATGGGCCACTTCTTCTCCAATTACATTGTTTTGTCGGGTACGTTTTCTTGGATTTCACAACTTGAATATTTTTTTTAGCGAATCCCTTCGACATCTTCAAAATAGGCAAGGATCTCTTCTCCGAGTTTATCATGAATGCTTACTTTGTTTTTTTAGCGAATCCCTTCGACATCTTCAAAATGGGCAAGGATCTCTTCTCCGAGTTTATCATGAATGCTTACTTTGCTGTCGATTCATTCTTCTTGATGTCTGGATGCTCACTTTTATCTGGCAAGTTTAAAAAATCAAGAATAACCATGACCAACTTCGTTTCAGGTTTTTTTTGTCAAACATGTAAAAAAACTACCAACCCCAAAAATATTCTATCGTGTGATAATTTTCACAGGTGATTGTCCATTCTCGTCAACACTTCTAGTTAGTACAAGTAACGTCATTGCATTTCAGCTGATCAATCTCGCCTTCTGAGCTCTCGGGGGTTCTCTCATGTTGTGCGTTGTGCTGGGACTGCACGAGCAATCCAATGGATTCTATATTCCCATTTTCTGGAGGTGAAAAATTTAACTTTTCGCAGTAACTAATGGTTTATGTTTTTCTAGTCGAATCGCGTGGGGAGTTGGACTTTCTTGGATAATAATCTCGTGCTGGTATGAATATGGAGGTGGTGATACTGTGAATATTCAACCATCATTTGACCAATTTTCAGGTCCGATTAACAAATTCATGTCGTGGCATATATGGATTCCGTTTGGACGACTAACTTACTGCGGATACCTCACGCATATTCCTCACGCATATAACTTGAATATTTTAGATCACCATGAAACATCAATAATAATGCGCAGGTAATGCTGCTGATTCTCGGTCAGAGCACTGACACTGTATATTTCACAACGTTCCTGGAAGCAGTGAGCGAGATGATCTTTGATCTCTGATTATTTCACTTCAGTTCATCACTCGATGCGTCTCCACAATCGCTGTTACTTTTCTCGTGGCAACATTTTGGAGTGCTATATTTGAGATTAGCATCGGAAAGGTTGGCGTTGAATTAATTAATGATAAATTGTATTATTTAAAATCGTTGAGGTTTAAATGATTCTTCTCGGCGGATTACGGCCGTCAGTGGGCGACAAACCGCGAAAGGACCTTGAAGAAAGCTGGACAGCGACTGAAAAAGAGAACGAGAAGGCGTCGCTATGAGCCGACTGAATAGATGATAGAATTTGAGTTCATTGTAGCTTGGCAGTCGATGTATAAATGGCCATAAAGTTCAACCCACACGAATATAGAAATGGAATGCACTCGGTTCCCCAGCATAGCCTGAACTTTAATAAAATATAGCGAGAAGAACCAATCCATTCATAGCAGATACAGTGAATATTATCATTTATGATCTGTATGACTCACAACTATGAAAAGAATGCGATGATCCGCACACTCATCCGATGAGTAATTGAACCTACGAAGCAATCACTCACTAAAACCGCGTCGCAAAGCACTGATAACCGATGATAAGCATGGAAAAGATGAACTCCGAGACCCGTAGATCGCTGGAAATTGACTGTTATATAACGATGGCGCCTTTCATTTGCCTCGCTCATCGCTGCTTGAATCGCATCGATGCTACGACTGCTTCTCTTCTTTCTATTATCCATTCCATGCTATGCTGAACCTCCCAATCTTCTCTTCCAAGGAGTTCAAGAGCAGAGGAAATTCCAATTGGCAATGAGGGTGAGACTTTGAGTTCTTAGAATCAAGAAAAAACACAATATGCTTAGGATCATTCGTCTACCTGGGAACAGATGATCGTTCACAAAGAAAGCATCTTTGATGCGAGGAAGATTATCGATGTCTTGGGCGAAAACTCCGACATGGTGTCTACTGAGTGTGCACATGCGAGTGATTGACAAATGGATTAATAAGATTAATAAGTTGGCGTCGCTAAAACAGTTCATTTTCAGGACATTGACTTGTATCTAAGATCAATCATCGCACTCGAATTCGGAACATTGGAAGGCGATCGAAATCTGACTGACTTTGATCGAGAAGTCATTTTGCCGAGTTAGTTTTTATTGTTTTTGTTCACTGGAGGCGAAAACTGATCATAGTTTGAAATTTTTGCAATATTTCCTGTAAGCGTGAAACATTCCTCATTCTCGATTTCAGTGCTCGATTCTGCGGGTCGCATCGGACCCGCGATTCTCCGAGGTCACACCTACTTTGCCGGTCATTTCTCAGAATGCAAAGCTGTTGACTTCGCAATGGAGGAAGGAGCGAGACGATTCAAGGGAGAATATTTCAGGTATGCCTTCTTTCTTTGTTCAATATTTATAATTACGATTTTGCTTCAGAATAACAGTCGATGCAGCAATGCGAGAGAACGCTGTGAACGACAGCTGCGAAGGTTTCACATTTCTAATTGATTTAATTTCTTCTTTTTGTTGACGAACCGAACGAATGACAATCGTCTTTCGAAAATTCTGCAGTATTTCTTGCAAAAAGTGAAACATAACTAATTCTTCAAAAGAATTATCCTTGCAGCGCTCACTTTTAAATTCGGCGTCTGCCTCCCTTCTTCGTGCTCTAGCGCCGATCTTATGGCAGTTTTTCGACCGGGTCAGTGTTTCCTCGATTTGCCAATCTAAATGTAATGCTCCAATTCAGAAACGGGCGATCCTGCTTGGCCTAATCCCGTGTGCGAAGTGAAGAGAACTAATGACGACGTACCACCGTTCGATGCCGGATTCTACGTCGTTGCGTTAGTTTAGAACTTCAAATCTTAGAATTTGGTGTAATCTAAGGTCGATCATGGGCATAATTGCCACTATTTCTCTGCTGGCCGGAGTCGCTGACTACTTCTTCGGAGATATTGCACTGAAGACTGGCATTTCTAAAGGTAATACGGTTACTAAACTAGATTCATAGCTTGAATTTATGCCTTCCTTGTCGTCTCTTCATGGCTTTCTCTCTTTACTCGAATGTATCATCCATTTTCGATAATTCTGAGGCGAATAAGGTGAGCAATTCTGAAACTAACACCCCTCATATCAACTAAGGTCGGTCAAATCGGCCCGATCCACTGCATTCGATTCTTCTCAATGTGTTGGGTTGTTCTCGGCCATTTCTCGTCTACGTATACGGCAATTGCTGGTTTCTTCATTACCTTTATTTAATTAATTACATTTACGTCCCCTCAATGCCAAAATTGGAATGCCAAAATTGCAGCTAATCCTTTCGACATCTTGAAAATGGGCAAGGATTTCTTTTCGGAGATCATTATGCAAGCTTACTTTGCCGTTGATTCATTCTTCTTTATGTCCGGAGTACTGCTCACTTTTATCTGGTTTGTGAGAACAAAAATTTAACAAAAAATATGAATTATAAAAATGCAGGTTCAAAAACTACCATAAAAATCCCAAAGCGACCAATTCTCCAATCAGTTGGATATTGTTCTATGTTCATCGAATTATTCGGTAAGATTTATTTCGTGGACTTGACTTCAACGTTTTACCTTCAGTCTTTCTCCTCCTTATTACATGATCGTCGTATTCTACACATTTGTGTACAAGCAACTCCTTGTTAATTTACCAATTAATATGTCTCCTCTCTATCAGGATTACTGTAGGTGAGCTGCCTTTCGTTTTTGAGATGAGTGCATCTCGTAACTAGATTTCAAACGAACTCCGTGAAACTTACCCAGTTTGAGTGTGCTAATTCTCAAAAATTCAAGGGAAACGTGGTACATCGAATTCTTCTACGCTCACAATTGGTGGCAGCAAGACAAACAGGTGAATTAAAAAATAAATAAATAATAGTATTATTTATTTAATTTCAGTGTCTGGGCATCACTTGGTATCTCGCATCCGAAATGCAGATCTTTCTCTTCACTCCACTGCTCATTATTCCACTCGCGATAAAACAGGCGATCGGGTACGTTTCACTGTGCTCATTTATTGTGTCTTATTGTCACTGGTATTCTGCAGATGGTGAATAGAAACATTAAAACAAATATTATTTTAACGCTAATGTTTGTTTCTGAGATATTTTTTGAACATTATCCACACATTCGATACTGATATGTATAGAAACACACATTATCCTTTCTTCTGTTCCAGTTTCGTCGTAGCCGCAATTGCACTCGTCATCAGCACTGCAACCAACATCTTCCTCGTTTACTACTACCACTGGCCGGTTCGTTTCTGGTGCTTTAGCTTCATAAAAAAAGTGAAATTACAGACGAACGGAGCCTACTTCTTCACGCCCGACCCGGAGATGACACATTATCTGTAGATTCATTTATCCCGAAATAAAAAAAAATAATTAAAGTTTAATTCAGAGACGATTACAACATGCTCATGTACGATTCGCCCCTGATTCGGTGTCAGGCAAGTATTTTCTTTATTATAAATCATAAAAATTGCATCTTCAGATCTACATTATGGGCATGCTAGTCGGCTGGTTGCTTCAGAACAAGAAAACGATGAAAATTCATCCGGTGAGCAAATTCGGGCATAGTTCATTTAGAATCTCTTTCTTCCAGCTGATCAACCTCGCTGGCTGGGTGCTCGGTCTCTCGCTCATGCTCTGTGTTGTTCTCGGGCTTCATGATCAGTCAAATGGATTCTACATTCCCATCTTTTGGAGGTAACGCGAAATTTTTAGGAAAATGATGATCTTTGATCTCTTCAGAGCAATGTACTCTGCCCTGAGCCGAATTGCATGGGGAGTTGGACTATCGTGGATAATTATCTCGTGCTGGTATGGATATGGAGGTGACCATAATCATGTTTCACTATCATGACCTTGAAAAAAGTTCAGGTCCGATCAATAAATTCATGTCTTGGCACATCTGGATTCCTTTCGGACGACTAACGTATTGTGGATATTTGACCCATATTCCAGTTAGTAAATTCGATCAGTAAATTCGATCTATCAGAATATTGATCGGATATTTCAGGTCATGTTCTTCATCCTTGGCCAGAGCACGGATACTGTCTTCTTCACTACGTTCCTTGAGGCGGTGCGTGAGACAAATAGTTTATATTTGATCTTTGATCTTTTGCAGTTCATCACTCGAGTTGTTTCCACAATCGCTGTGACTTTTCTTGTAGCGACTTTCTGGAGTTCACTCTTTGAGATTAGCTTCGGAAAGGTACTAATTTGATGAAATATCGAAGAAAAATATGAAACATTCAATCCTTTCAGCTCCAAATGATTCTTCTCGGCGGATTGCGGCCATCAATCAAAGAGAAGAAACAAGAAGACGTCGAGGATACCTGGACAACTAAAACGAACGATAATGAAAAGACATCGCTATGAATAACCTTTTTCATTGACTTAATTGAGTTTAATGCGACAAATAGAGCGAATAAAGCGGACAGCTGTTGTTTTCAATGTAACTTCACTGCAGAAACAGTTAAAATGTAAAAAGTTAGTTTACAATCTAAATGAGATTCGGATGAAACATCTTGGGAGTAATTTTGCCTGATCGACAAACAAGTGAATCGACGGAAGAAATCCGAGCTTCTCCCATATGTTTGCCATTCCGTTTTTCGGTTCTATGCCGAGCTAGAGACAGCTGACTTCTAAGAGGAGCAATGTTTTCGTCTCTTCACTTTGTCGGTTAGAGAAACGAGAGAGCATGTGAGATTGTGAGAGTCAGCCCTTGCCTCTGTGAGCGGGGCAGTAGGAGGGGGAGGAGGAGGAGGGATGGGACGAGTAGTTTAATACTGCCGTCCTCCCCCTCGCCAGTCTTCTGGTCTGCTGTCAGTTATGGCTAACCTCGCTTCGATCTTCGCTGAACACGAGCTCACCCCGAACATCATTCCCAATGCCCCCGCTCAAGTGCTCAATGTGAGTTGCCTTGTTTTATTTATTGAAATCGATTTAATTCGGTTGCGTTTCAATTGCACATGAATAGGTGATATTTTGAAATTTTCCTAATGAGTGAATATTGCAAAATGGAAAAAAGCCCTTATTAAATAAAATAAAACACTTTAAGTGCACCTGGGACGGTATCCAAGTCCAACCAGGTCAGACGATGAGCGCTCGCAATCTCAAGAATGCGCCCCGATTCACACTCAAGGTCGACCCCGAGAGCACCTTCTCCCTTGTGATGATCGGTTAGTTGAGTTCAGCGTAGCAGTCCCTTGATTCCACTCACTCTTTTTTTCTCTTTTCTCATGATTATGCAAAAGATTAGCGTCGAAAAACGGGGAATCGTCTCTTCATTCCACACACTCTCTCGGCTCTCTGGCCAAGAGAGTTTGGGAAGTGAAGAGACGATTGCCCGTTTTTGCACTATCAGTTCAGAATGAAGAGGCAATGATGATCGATATGGTAGAAGATAAATTCGATGCAAAATTGTCTTTCTCAGACCCCGACAACCTCTCGCGCAAGAACCCGTCCGTGGCCGAGTGGCTCCACTGGCTCGTCGCCAACATTCCCGCATCCAACGTCATCGAGGGCATCAATGGAGGTATTATTTTCTTTTCTTTTTCTATCATGAATCGTGTAAACAGTTGCCAGAAGTTGTCAATTATGATCTATAATCCCTGGGAACCGGAAACATCACTGGAATCACGTTCCTCGATTTAGGTCAGCACCAGATGGCGTACGGCTCTCCCGGACCGCAGCCTCGCACCGGCCTGCACAGATATCTAATCGTGCTGTTCGAGCACCAGGGAAGACGAATTCAGGTCAGAAATGATAACATCGATATTTATGATTAATATTGATCGGTTATTGAAAAATTCTTGAGCTGATTTCGAAGGCTGCATTTATTCATGCACTCCAGGTGTAGAGTCTACCACCACCACTTTTTCGACAACTAGGGAGTGCGTAACGTCTAATTTCTCAATAATTTCATATCAGGTTCCCAAGATGGACTCTCGCGCAAAGTTTAGTCTGAAGAAGTTCATGGAGAAGCACAACCTCGGTTAGTTTTTAACATCTAACCCAGAGATTATGGCCAAAAAAATTTAATTTCCCGGAAATCATTTTGTGCCGCATTTTTCTTCTCGGTGTTCTTAGGAAATTTTTATTGGCCGCGAGGAAGATAGTCAGAAGGGAATGAACCGATTTCTCTGACGTCTATCCGCTTCATCGTTGTAATACACAAGAGTAGGAGGGGATATTGATGGATGAGGGGGAGAGAAAGGGAGAAAGATCAGAGAAGAGACGGCTGACCTTTCGAGAAACATAACAGCCGTGCTTTCGAGGCAAATTCGTGTGGGAGAGGAATGCCTCACCGCATGGACTCTTGTGCTGTCTGAACGAAATTTTTCTGAGCCTTTTTCGAGGGGGAGAAAGGAGCCACAAATGAACTCATTCGTTGAACAATGTTCTTGTCTCTTGGAGTTCGAAATACGAGTAATCGTCTCTTCATTTCACACATTTTATCACATCTTTGACCGGTGAGACGTGAAATGAAGATACGATTACACCTATTTCGAGCTCTATTGTCTTTTCATTTTTATTAAAATCTCCCGTCCGTCAGAGAATTGAGAGAGACGGGAGTTCATAATTAATTTTCAGGAGATCCCATCGCTGCCAACTTCTTCCAGTGCCAGAATGAGGTGCAGTAAATATGTGTATGTATAGATTTCCATAGATATTTCATCGATTAGCCCTCATGAGTAATTATCGATTGTAACATGTATGATAAATTGTACCATTCGACAACAAATTTGACCGAAGAGTTTATCTTGATCAATTTGCGGACGTTGGAGACGAGTGGAAATTTTTAGCTCAATTATAGAGCCACACATAGAAGGGCGTAGTCTGCGGCAGTGTAGCCGTTGGGGGCCGACTGTAAGACAGTGATTTAGCTTTTTTTTGTCAGTTTCCATAACCATTCAATTCTTGATGAATAATCCTACCTTGACGGTTGAAGCGGATTTCATAGACATCTCGAGGACAGCGAAGGAAAGTTTGACAGCCTCAAACAAACGTGGCTGTTAACCCTTTCGGAACCTTTGCAAAAAAGCTTTCACCTGATTTTACAGCAAGAAAGTACCCGCTGGACGTACCTCTTTGATGTGAACAAACAATGATTGACTGTACTATAAAAGTAGGTAGTAAATTGATACGATTATCAACTTATCTTCGCGAGATACTCGTTAATTTCATCGTAATCGAGATGCGCAAGATTTCCTCATCAAGCGTCCAGGTAACAATTTGTTTATAAGTAGTCAGATTTTGTATTAATCATGCAGATCAATCATAGCGGCTACACACACGCGGACTACGCAATAATGCTGAGATGTGACTAATCGACATTGTTGATTCTCTGTCGATTCTCTTAGACGAGCTTCACTTACCGATCAACATACGAAATATTGCTGCATTTAAATTCGATAAAGAATAATTGGCGTAACAAAAAAAGAAGTGCTTATTTTGTCAAAAATGTGAGAAGTCAAATTTTGTTGTTCCACACATTCCACGTGCACGATAAAAGAGCAGAAATAAAAGCTGTCTAATCGCTCCTGATAATCTTTATGAATAAACGGTTTCGTTTGATCATCGCTCGACTGTCATCGTAAAAACCAGCTGTCATCGTAAATACGATTGCAGTTCTTTCATGAGCCGGCACATTCAAGGTGCGTCTGGTACTATAAAAGAAGGGATTCGCCCATTCATTTCACAGTCATCCACTTCTGCTCACTGCTTCTTCTCATCTCAAGATGCCTAAGGCAAACAACTACACCTGCGCTCCCACCACCGAGGTACGAGTGATCATTTCTTTTCGACGAACTTTCACGTATTTCCAAATACGAAAATATTATGGGGAAGGTAAGGAAATGGAAAAATCGAAATTGGAAAAGTATAGAATTGATTGTGTTCTTACAGACCGGCTACACTGATGCCGACTACGCCCTTCTCTGCGTTTCGTTCTGAGAACACTCTTCAATGAAGCCTCCGTTCACAACCAAATTCCCTTCTGTAATTTCTCATCCGAGAGGACGTTTCTACGCTAGTCGCTCCAGTAATTCATAAAGCCTTTATTTACACGGCAGTGAAGTGAATCGCAAAGAAGTATACATTCGGATAAGTCATTTCACAATCTCTCCACTTTCACATCTTCCTTAGATTGAGTACTTGTCCAACTCTCCTCTACATTCTTTTGCTTCTTTTCTCCGGCTGATGGTCGAAGGCCACCGAGCAGAATCATTTGAATCTGAATGAACGGGTCAATTTTAGTTCGACCGCGCGCTTGAATCGTACCTTTCCGAAACTAATCTCAAAGAGTGCACTCCAGAAGGTTGACACGAGGAAAGTCACAGCTATCGTTGACACAACTCGAGTGATGAACTGAAGTGATCAAGGATCAAAAAGAGTATGTCTCTATCACCATTACCGCCTCTAGGAAAGTCGTAAAGAACACTTGATCCGTGCTCTGTCCGAGAATCAGGCTCATAACCTGTAATAATCTTATTTTTTTTTAAAAAGTACATGGTTTCCGAAAAGTGCAAAACCCAAACACACTCACTGGAATATGTGTTAGATATCCGCAAAACGTTAGTCGACCTAACGGAATCCAGATGTGCCAAGACATGAATTTGTTGATCGGGCCTGTGTGCATTTCATCATCTCCCAAGATTATTAAAACGAATCGGAAATGGATGTTCACCTCCGTATCCGTACCAGCACGATACGATGATCCACGTTAGTCCCACACCGAAAGCAATACGACTCAGAGATGAGTACATTGCTCTGAAAAATAATGTTCACTTGGTGATAGATTGCCAATTCACCTCCAAAAGATCGGAATGTAAAATCCATTTGACTGATCATGCAGTCCGAGAACAACACAGAGCATGAGTGAGAGACCGAACATCCAACCAGCGAGGTTGATCAACTTGAAAGTAATTGTCACATTAGCTTCCAAGTAGACACTAACCGGATTGATCCTCATCGTTTTCTTGTGTTGAAGGAACCATCCAACGAGCATGCCCATAATGTAGATCTGCAATCACAAATATCAGTCTGCGCTAATTGATTGAGCAAGGATTGCGGATGTTGAAAAAGCTCACCTGACAGCGAATGAGTGGCGAATCGTACATCAACATCGCGTAGTCTTGTCTGAACTGAATTTTAGATTTTTTTATTATTATTTTGAATTACCCGTAGTCTTTCATCTCGGGGTCGGGCGGGAAGAGGTAGGCGCCGTTAGTCTGAAAAAAAAGCAAAATAAATACTTAATTTTATTTACTCATGTGCTTTCTTCGAACACTGTATCTACGAATGCTAATGATCTGCAACCGTCCTTTCGATGCTAAAACAAGCTAAATATATGGAAACGATACTTACCGGCCAGTGGTAGTAATAAACAAGGAAGATATTGGCCGCAGTACTGATGATCAGTGCAATTGCGGCAACGATGAAACTGGAATGAAGCTATTCTTGTACAGTTCGAATTTTGAACTTATAATCCATTGTGACATCAAACCGTCTTCATTGCCTCTCAATGGTTCAAATGTTGAACGTGAAACATACCCGATCACTGGTTTGATCGCGAGTGGAATGATGAGGAGAGGAGTGAAGAGGAACATTTGCATTTCGGATGCCAGATACCAAGAGATGCCCATGCACTGAAATGGCTTTATTTGTTTTGAAAATTTTCTTGTTGCTCAAATATAATCTTGGTCCAAATATGCTTCACGTCACATTTCTTGGTCCAGCGCTTTTTCTTTCCAATTTTCCGAACGCTGGTTTTATAATAAAAATAATTAAGTTGTCACGGTTTTATCGTTCTGCCACCAGTTGTGCACGTACAACATTTCGATCCACCATGTCTCCCTGAACAAATGCATCTGTTATGCCTTTTACGTTTTTTTTTTGGAGACTGTTCAATGGATTGCAGCGATTAGGCAAAGGGCGAGATATTACCGACACAGATACAGAATAATACTCTGCAACACCTGCAATAATCCGCTCCATACAACGGGGTCATGTTGATGGGCAAGTCAAAGTAGAGCTGCTTGAGCACCCAAGTGTAGAATGCAATCATCATGTAGAAGGGAGGAGAGAGACTGCAAATAATATTGTTCCATTTATGATTTCAATTTTGTTCACAGGTTCGTCAATGATTTGTTAATACACTAGCATACACTTACACTTCCTGAAACCGTAATCTAATCTCACCGAATTATGCGATGAATGTAAAACATGACCCAGGAAATTGGCGAATTGGTCGCTGCGGGATTCTTCTGGTAGTTTTTGAACCTATAATTTAGTTTTTTTTTGTAGTAAAATTTATGAACTAACCAGATAAACGTGAGCAGAAGTCCAGACATGAAGAAGAATGAATCAACTGCGAAGTAAGCATTCTGGATGAACTCAGATAGAAAATCATGCAGCATCTTAGCAATGTCGAACGGGTTCCCTAAAAATTGATATTCTAAATGAGGATCTGCAAATATGAATTCGAAATCATACCAATCGTTACAACGTAAGTGGAGAAGAAATGGCCAAGTACCACCCATGACATTGAGAAAAAGCGAATGCAATGAATTGGGCCGATTATTCCGGACTTGAAATACACTAGATTATTCAGCACAGTACTTGATCTTACCTTATTCGCTTCAGAAACGTCGAATATCGATGAAATGTTAGAATAAAGTGAGAAGGACATGAACAAACGCCACGGCAGGGCTGTAATAGGCTCATTTCACAATCCACAGAAGGTATGGTATCACGATACGGTAACGTGAGAATCGATTACCGTTCGTGACTCCTGCCTTCTCCGCTATCTCCCCGAAGAAGTAGTCAACCACTCCAGCAGCAATGCCAATCACTGCGATCACTCCCATTACCGAACTGCAATTATTCATCTCCAGGCAAATTATTCAGTGTGAAACTGTAAAACAAATAGTGGCAAGGTCGGCCTACACAGTAACGTAGAATCCTGCATCCATCGGCACGATGTCATCGTTCGTTCTCTGTACGATGCATACGGGATTGGGAAAGGCCGGTTCGCCGAGTTCTGTAATTTGCATGTCATTCCCTTGGCAATGATGCCATCTGCATCCTAGCTGAACAGAGATTACTGAATAAAATGACCTGGATTGAACACGGCATTGAGGTCCGCACTCGTACATCCGGCGGGCAAGCAGACGCCGAATTTGAAGATGACGGCTGTAGACGCACTCAGTTTTTATCAATTGAGAAAGGTTAATCGCTACATTTCTCAGCCCCGTCCCTAAATGCAATGATAAAACTAGCAGGACTACCTGTTTTCTCGCAGCTTCCATTTACCGAATTGTCTCGGAAGGCGACGTCGATGTGGATTCTGAAACAGAACATAAGGTGAAGTTTTCTACTCACACTCCAAACAAACAACTCGCATTTTTCCATTTTAGTACAAAAAATGTAGTCTAATCAAAGTGAACAACCTGAAGTACTCTCCCTTGAAGCGTCTCGTTCTTCCTTCCACTTCGAAATCGACCGCTTTGCACTCGGAGAAATGGCCGGGAAAGTAGAGATGACCACGTAGAAGGGCAGGACCGATTCGACCGGCCGAGTCAAGCACTGTGAAATCGTAGACTTCGAGAAATGATATCGCCGTCTCTTCACTTTGTACACTCTCTCGCCCGTTTTTTCGACGAGGGAAAGAGTGTGTGAAATGAGGACACGGAGGTATCAGTTCTCGGGCACTGTGAAACGGGAGAAGTGTGTTTCACGCTCATTTGAAATATTGCAGAATTTCCAAAACAACGATGAGTTTCAGTCTCCTTTGATCAAAATCGCAATGAAAACTGATTTTTCTCAATCAAATAGCATTGCAATGAAAACGAAGCGTAATAACGCAAACGAATTTGATTTCACTAGCCTATTCTTCTTGGTATATGTTTCACGGCAGGTAGTAAAGTCAGAAGCGCGCCGCTCGTTCAATTGTCTTTCGATCACTCCTTGGAAAATAATAAAACCTGACTCGGTAGAATGACTTGACGATCAAAGTCCGTCAGAGTTGCATTGCCAGTCAGCGCTCCGAGTTCAAGTTCGATAATGGCTTTGTAGATCAGGCCAATGTCCTGGAATGGATACAATTGGAAATGTAAGGGGTGATTTTTCGCAATACTGTTAACCTCCGAACATTCCTTTGATAGTCGCTGTGGGTTTTGTTCCATCGCTTCAATTATCTTTCTCGCGTCCAACAGATTCTCCTTATCAAGAACTGCACGTTCCCAGACGTGCGAGTGCTCCTAAGGATGATTTAAGCTTTGTCGGAATTAATTTTTTGACAAAATCGAGTTTTCGAGCGAAGCAATGATCCATTTTTACTGCACTAAAACTTACTTTCATAGCCATCTCCACTTTCCTCAGGTACTCCGCTCCCTGTAATAACAGATTCGGTGGTTCGGCATTTGTAAAATGTAGAAATACAACCAGCCAGACGACTATTCGATGCATCACTGAAATTCGAAGACACGAAGTTATTTATAAGCAATACAGATCAATGCGTGGGAAAGATTAGCGTCTGCGCTGACAATGAGTGATCAAGGAAACAATTGAAAATGTACTGATTTGTGGAAGCCCGGAAACAGGTCATCCGAATGAGAAATAACTGGGGTTTTATAGAAGGCACCTTGCGGCTTAGTGCTGATTTATCAGCTCTTATCGACGTGTTGTCTCAGGTGCAATTAGTCATTCATTCGATCTGTGATCTGATGACCACTGTCTTCTCATGCAAAATTATTTATAAAGATGATGCCGATATTTTTACCGATTTGTGAATTGTTTCAGCCTCGTTATTTTTCTTGAATGAGACCACCTCAGACGATGCAATACTATCTATCGAGTAAAATTGTATCCACTCTATCTCTTATCACGGGGCTTCCCTCCACTGATCAAGGAGATAAGGACGTCTCAATGACGTTTAAATCGACTGTGACTCAACGCAACAAATGAGGAGATCATTATTTTCTCTAGCTACCAACTAGACAAAATAACAGTTCATCATAGTGTGAAAACTTAAAATTTATAGAAATTTTCAAATATATATTTTCATCGTTCTTCTCATCGCCTTGTATCACTAATCGAACTTCCCTCGTTTTTCCACTTTTTGTGTTTAACAGAGTGCTATGCGTATTGGAAATATTGTTGTGGGTCTCATTGGATTTGGATGTAAATCGAATTCGAGAGGTTCAGTATTTTCTGTGGAGAGTATTCTCTATAGTAGCGACATACCTTCTCTTTCATTTATCCCTAAGCAAACATCAAGTAGCCCTTCTTTTGTTTCACCCTATTCGTACGCTTCACTCAAACTGTTTGTCTAAGACCTCATCAACACCTGGCTGTGCAACTCTCACTATTTCTTTTACACGCACCCTCTCTCCTCGCTTTTCTTTAATTCTCTTTTTAAAATATGTTTAATCCTTCATTCGCAAAATAATACATGTTAAATGGATTTTTGTTAATGATTCGATGATGACTGACTGAATAAGCAATAAATCAGTGACCTCTTTTTCAGTTGCCTACTCCAACTCGAATTCAATAAACTCTCCTAACTATTTCTTTTCACTTCGTCTCTTTTAAGAACACATTCATGCTTATTATCCCGAGCAGTATCCGAAGAAAAGGTTTGCTTGTTTTTTTTATTTTGTTTGTATTTTTTTTTGTATTTAGTTCATATCACTTTTTGTTATATCCTAACCACTCAACTGGGTAAGTGTTACATATTTAAACCTCATCAATAGTAGTGCACACTCTAGTACAATACTTTATCAGTTTCACATTCTGGGGCAGATCCGATCTCAATAACGTTCAAATGGAGTTAAAAAGACAGTGTGCTGTGCATTACAGTTGAGTTCGATGCCATACGATATGCAATCATGCAGCTCTGCAACTCAGACTACGATGGAACGCTCTAATATATATTTGAAAAAATAGTTGCAATCAACATTTATTTCTTGACCGATATTCGATGTCGCTGAATTAAAGTTTAAGCACTCAATTCACACCTACATTCAATCACTCACTTCACTTGTACTCTTCCATCTAGTTCATTCTAAGAAATATTTTTTCACCCAAATTTCTCCGGTATAGTTTGTTTCTTTTCGAAGTTTCTTGCCTACCTGCTTTCAAAATTTTGATTTTCAATAAGTCCGAAAACACCTATCACAACACACACATAAATAAATATTGAAGACTACGTCATAGAGAAATGAATCGGAGTAGAATGCCCGTTCACTGCTCGTCTCCTAGCAATTTTCGTCAGGTCCCATTATCGTCAACATACGACTTCCCATCGAAAGGGCCTCTCTTTCCTTTATCCTTCTTTCTTCCATTCTATTCAAGATGCTTTCCAAGCACTGTCTTATTCTATCTCTTCTTCTTATCGTTTCTGGTGCCCTGGAGGTGATCGTTCGTGTACATTATTTAGAATAATGCATGCAAAATCTTAAGCAGTCCGAGTTCTTCACTGCTTCTCTATCCTTCTATGATCTTGAACCAGGAGTCACGGTTTGTGTTGTTTGTATTATTTCGATTGACCAATTAATTCATTCGAGATCATTACTGGAAACTCCAGCGACCTCATCGTGGCGGTGTCGAAGCCGTGAGAAGTTTTGCTCAATTTTTCCTCCATAAATAATTTTGATGAGATCCCTGCCCTCATTGTTCCTTCTCGAAGAGGAGGACGATAACGACCCGTTGTACCATGAGGAGTTCTGAAAATGCGTTCATTATCCGTAATTTTGAATAATAAAGAATGCAGTTTATAAATTCCGAGTGTGGTGACTGTCTGGAAAATTTTCCTTTTTTGTTGCATAGTCTCTAGTCTGCCGATCCCTCCCGGTCTCTGGTGTTCGCTCACTATCACTGATCACTGCCCTCTCTGTCCATGACATCCTCCGGTCTCTCGTCGTCCCTTCTCATTTCCCTTATCTGTCCTATTGTTTAGCGGGAGAAAGGGAAACTCTTCCTTATCTGACTTGCGGAAACGAGAGAGAATGTGAATCGAGGAGATCGTTATCTTCCCATTCCTCCGTCTCACCCGTTCGTTATCACAGCATGCCTCCCGGCTGCTTCAGAGAACGATCAATTTTGGGAAACATTTCTTCCAAGATCTCACGTACGCACAATGAATATTTTCTTTAGGTGCTCACATTTTCCCGATTCTTATGAAGGGTGATGACATAAATTTCTCACTGTTACCGGGAACAAAACAAAAGAAGAAGCAAAACAGTTTTCCAGTGGCTGATTCAAAGAACATTAGAAATCCTCAATATCACTAATTTGTTGTGTTCTGAAAATTGTTGCTGACTGTCACACGTGCGTGTTACAGTGCTATGTTACGGCAAGCAAACATCCTACAAAATTCGGAAAACACATTTCTCCCTTTTCTTTCCCCGGAGTGTCCCTGCACCCGAAGACACCACGGAAACAACACAATCTTCGCCCTCGGAGCAACACTTTTGCTTTATTTATCAACAGTTTCCGAATGCTTACCATCCTCAAAACTACGAATGGCTTGCAAAAAATGAGATATCCTCTTTTCTTGTTTTATCACTGAGTGAGAGAATGACGAGACTATTATCTGCTATTCAAACTCTAATAAGCAGTTCCCGGATGTGTTTCCATTTTTGAACCACCCTGAATCCTAACCGCGTGTTGCTCTTTGCCAAACTAAACGCGCGACTTCTCGCAATCGCGCGATTGATAACATACGTCATTGGATCGGTTCGCCGCATTGCCCTTATCAATGATAGCGATCTTCAAAGGTGACAGGAGGGGGGGGGGGAGAATGTGCAAAGCGGAAATAATATAGATAATCCCGTTTGTAATCAACTGGCTTTCGGGTATCAGCCCATCAATGAAGGTTACAGTCGCCGCTTGAATTGCAGGCTATAGATAAATCGGTGCAAGTTAGTTAACAGATCAAGATGAATAGTCTTCGTCTCTCATTTCACTATGATATCTCGCTCTGTCTGACGACGAGAGAGAATTCTCGATTGAGAGACGAATATATTCCTCCAGATCTATGAATTCGGCCAATCGTCGGGTGTCGCCGCATGTCGAGGGGTGTTTTCATACGATATCTCCGAACTTTAATTGGTTTGCTATAAACAACGAGACGCCTACGCTTATCTTTAGATGGCTGTACATGCATTGGTTTCTCCATTTAAACAATCTCTCACCACTCGGAGATGCGAGAAAAAAAGCAAAATGACGAGAGTAATTTCTTGCGAACCCATCCCTGTTGATCGGGGGTATTTATTGAGAGCGAGCTGCAGACAAATGAGTTCACGAGTTATCTCAGTAGAGACAAACAACTGATTGCGTGCTCAAACTATTGGACGTCTGTCCGTTGCTTTTAATCAGCCATGCACATTAATAATTTTAACACAAGGTTCTTTTCTGCACGCAACCATTACTTTTCAGAGCCGATTGCGTGTCCAAGTTTCGCCGTTTCCGTTCATAATTCAGGAAAGCCGTCAGAATTTAAATTACGTACAGAACACGCAAACGCGTTCGCAATTCTGACCACCACACAGTTTCGCACGTTCGATAGGAGAATCACTCGAGAAAGCCCATGTGAAAACAATGAGCGAAAGTCGGCACTGATCCATCGCTCTTGTTGTTTCATGTGCGTACGCTTCCATTCATCCCCGGATTTGTCCGTGATTATTCATCCTTGAGTCCCCCTCACCACTCATCCATCAATGTTTCGGATCATGACAAGTGAGCACGTGGAATTGAGAGAGCCATTTCATCCTGACAACCCGGATCATGATTCACTGGTTGAGATCAAATTGGCGCGGTTCGCTTGTGATCTTTGGGGTAGAGATCAACTACGGGGGGTAGTCGATTCATAGCTGGAACCGGGTCAATTATCGGCCAGAGAGACAACGACCGAGCACATTTGCACCGCAAAAGAGGCGTGTATAAATATCGGTTGACTATTTTGGTGTGACCATTTCGTCTCGGTTCCAAAGTTTCTACAGGGTTTGATCAGCTTTTTCGCTAACTCCGTGTATCGTAGATCTGATGAGAACCGGCTAATTTTTTGTTCCTTGTGTGGAATGCTCTGTAAACTCAGCGTCCCTAAAAATGTTAGTTCTCATCCGATCTTTCCTCTTGCTCGCCTTACAACTTCTGTCTGGGATGTTCCAAAGGAGAATTAGAAGGAAAGGAAAAAGTGCAAAAATAGCTAAAGTGTAAAGTGGGCCATCTGGAATTTCGACTGAAAGCCCCTCCCTTTGTCCACATCTTCTTCTTCTTTTCATTTGAGTTGCCCTTCTCATCTCTCTTTTCATCCCTCTCATTTTCGTCTCTTACTCATCAGACGAAAGTCCCTTGGCCAGTGGCCAGAGGCACGTTTCAAGTACTTTTTTGCTGGAACATCTGGATAATATTTGCTTGATGAGAACCAATTTTGTTGTTTTATAACGCATTTGATTTTCTGTTACTATTCAGTTAATTATCATTCAAATGCAATCATTCCACACCGTGATTGAGGTTCTCGGAAACTCCATTTTGATAAAAGGGGTTTCGATGGTTGATCCAACCTCCCATCCCTGATCCATCACTCTCATTAATCACTCCCCCCTGTGAGCTTCCTTGTTGTTGCAACATCATCAATATCACACACCCCGCACTCTCGCTCGAGTGGGCGAGCCAGTGTCTGATTCTCTCCGATTTACACGCTCTCTCGCCTTATCTGACTTGCGAGAGATCACAGCACTTTGAGAGGGCAGTCGGCTGTCCAATGCAGTCGGCTCAAGCGTGAGTGTGACCATTGCGTCTCCTTACTCTTCCTTATCTCTCGCCAATCAGACAACCGAAAGAGTGTTGCGAAATAAGAGAGACAGGCCAAGAAATATGACATAGAATGAGGGTAGACTCCCCCTCCAGACAATCATGTCTTTCCCCTATCACCGAGACCGAGAGAGAAGGGACGAAATGAAGAGACATCATCCCTCGGGACTCTTTCCCGTTATCCACGCGCCCGCCCGCTGCAGAAGTTGTTTTCCACCGCTCAGATGCAGTTTGCGTCTCTCAATTACCCTCAGTCCCTTCATCCCATTCTCCTGACAAAGACACTAACTAAGTCTTCTCTTTTCGCATGTTGCATCCTCCCCTTGAGGGTTCCTCTCGGTTCTATGATCCTTCGTCCCTTCTCTTTCTCGTCCTCATGCGAACTCCTCACTGGATATTACACTGTGATTGGGCCCGATTTCGCCAGGGGCAGCTGCGGGGTGAGGAGTCATCGTTCTCGAATTGTAAAATAGGGTCTATTCGCACCCACGCGCGCCGTTTTTCGTCTGACTCTCTCCAATTCCCACTCTCTCTCTCGTCTTCTCTGCCCAATCGTTCCCATGGAAGATCGACGATCTTCGCTCGTTTCCCCTCTTCCTGGATCCCATCTGAATCATTCTTCCTTTTCCCCTTCCAGTGAAATCATTCAGCGCGCTTCTTTGGAGACGAGAAGGTACGTGAAATCGAGAGGGTTCATTATCGATTGTCTCGCTGGCACGTCACTGCTACACAATTTCCTTAATTTGCACGCTTCTTTGAAAGTTTCCATTTTTTGGCCAATAAACGCTGCTTGGAACTTCTTTTGCTTCTGGCCCAGCCTTGTCTAGCAGAGATTCCCTAAAAAATGAATCTCCATAACTTCACGTTTGAAAACAGAGAACATCTCGATCTTTTTAACTGAAATTCACCAAATCAAATTTCGATTCGTCCCTCCTTCCCATTCCTTGGGTACAATAGAAGTGCGCCTCTACGCAATGAAATCAGTGTCGCTACAGGGCAGAAATACTATCAGCTTAGAGGAGAGGTGCAGCGATAGTGCCCCACTATAGTTCGAGCTTGTCGCCTCACTATTTATATTTTACACTAATATTTCCGACCGTGTAGGCAATAAATTGCGCACATCGTCCTTCATCAATATATAACACCTAAATGCGCAACCCCCTTGGCCGGGAAACACTAGTGCAGGGAAGGAGACGACGGGGTACTTTTCTTATCTGTTTTCCTGTAAATCGGCGATAAGCGATCAATGAACTCTTTGTTTTTTCCCGGAATTTCCCCCTGTACTGTAAACTGTTTTTCTCCCTCATCTTCTTGTGAAACTCCTCGAGAACTCTAAAATTTGAAATGGCCCCAAGCCGCAAGTTCACAATAGAGTCACAAGGGAGCCGCAAAAATAGGTCTCGTTCCCGTCGGAATTCATTATCACAGCTCGATGACCACCACTCAGGGGATCTCAGAACCGTTTTAAAAAGTCCCGATAATTGCTTCCTTGATATAGAAAATCGATAATTAAGTTTACATGGGAAATTCGCATGCGCGAAACGCGAGCTACTCTATGATTCTCAAGGGAGTAAGAACATGTGCCTCCGTGGTGTAGGGGATATCGTGGTTGCTGCTTTGTAGGTTGTGGGTTCGAGTCCATCACTGGGAAATGGACTCGAACCCACAACCTGCAAAACAATTAGCAACCACGATATCCCTTTATCCCTTTAGCAATTATCGGGACTTTTTAAAACGGTTCTGAGATCCCCTGAGTGGTGGTCATCGAGCTGTGATAATGAATTCCGACGGGAACGAGACCTACTTTTGCGGTTCCCTTGTCACAGAACATTCAATGCGTGTCTAGCTCCGCCCCTTTTCCCTTCTACTCCTTCACCCTCTGACCCCTCAGTCATTGGCACAATTTGATCTGTGGAACGGTGCTGATAGCGGCGAGGTGACAGCCCGCCTCGATAGAGGAGGGCCACCGGGCACGATTAGCACTAAATAGTTAGCGCCTCTCGTTCGCACTCTCTCCATTTTGAGTGATCTCTCGTCTTTGTCTGACATTCGAAGCTTGCTTGAACGGCCAAAGCCGTTTAACGCCAATTATTCGAAAATTACAGTATACTTTCGTATCGTAAGCGATTATGGGTGTTACAAGCGAGATGTTGCTACAATAGTTCCGTTCCCTCTCTCGTTGGCCTTTCTATTCATCGCATCGCATTTCGTGTTCCAGGATTGAAAGGGTTGTCCGAATCGGCCAACGGTGATTCATTGGATCCTCGTTTGCCATCTATTTAGGCATTCATGATCCTCGCTTCCCTGCAGTTTCCAAACCCACGCATTAATCACTGTCAATAATTCTCATAATCCGCGCTCGATTTATATGTCCGTGACCGCGGACCATTCTCAATTCGCCCTCCTTCCAGGGACCTTCCCCATCTCGTTGTTCGAATAGCACCCGCCGACTGCTCGGTTTCGTCAGTTTTTCAGAATTTTAGAAAATAATTACAAAAAAGCTGCTATGATCTACATAGCAGCTTTTTTGTAATTATTTTCTAAAATTTCTTGAGTTTCACTCTGATCATTAAGTGTTTTATTCGAGTCGTTGTCTTGGCAAAAAAAGAATTTATTGATGCGAAATCTCGATATTGGCCCTGACTGCCGTAATCAACCGATTTTGGCCCTGAATACAGAAATCATTTATCGATATCGCATCAAACTACCGTAATGTCTTACCGTAACAATCATCCCTCAGTGCTTCCTAACATATAATACCGTAATTCCCTTACCGTATCCTTTCAGGTCTTCCTCACTGTATGCCCTCGCTGACGATCTGCACCCTCACTGTCGCCCTCTGCATATCGGGCGGCTTCCAGCAAGGTAAGCGGCTCATTTGGCTTTAATTTTAGAGTATGCGTCATTAGTGATAGGGTCCTCAAGGTACAAGCTCAGCCCACTTTCTATTGATCATGAAAGATCAGCAATCTACATTATTTAATGCGCAAATTATGCGTTTTAGAGCGCCAGACTGCTAGATCCATTAGTGTTCATGATGGCTTCAAGCAAGGACCTTTTGATAAATAGTTATGGTTCACAAAAAAGAGCACGGATCAAAGAACCAACGACAATAGAATGTAAGCAGCCATTGTGCTTGCATGAAGTGTTCTCTGCGAGTTTACATTATCTGATAGCTGGGCCATTTTATTTTGGGATAGCTGCTGTTTATCAAAGGGAAGAGCTTCGGATCTCTGATACCTGACAGCAATAATCATCGTGCACGTCATTGACAATCAGTGGACATAATGGAATGTGATGAGCGTGAAGATGTGAGCGATTAGAGCGCAATTACATTTCATGAAAAAGATCTATCGAGAAAGAATTTGAATGGGCTCATGAAATGCCATCACTGTATTCAGATCGAAGTGCAAGGATATTTGTTATATTTGTAATATTTGCAGGGTACATAGCATCGGTTCTCAACCAGCCGTACATCTACATCGAAAACTTCATCAATGACACGATTCATGAGCGAATTGGCGTCCGCCCGTCGGAGCATGCACTTGTGAGTTAGGGTTGTCTAAACGGAAAACGGAAAAACATTCTCTCTCTCTCATTCCGCGTTTCGATAATTCCGTAATGCGGCCATTCTCCTCTCGGATTTCCGAATGATTACGGAATTCCGTAATTCTCATTCTTCCGTATTCGATCTGAGGAGACCGGTGCGCCTCGGAGAAGGAGAGAAATGATTGAGTTTCAACCACTCTTCATTGTCCCATTTATTACGGTATTACGGAATTCCGTACCGATTACGGAAAACATGTAATCGGAGAATGAGAGGGAGAGTCGATTCGTAATAAATAAATTCCGTATAGACATCCCTAGTATGAAGTTTAGAAAAAGACTTGAAGAATATTTCTAAGATATCGATTGAAAGGGGACAATTTGTAGAATGAATGAATGTTGTAGAATGACAATGAGAAACCTAGACAAAAGTGCAATAGTTCCGAGATACTATATGTTTCACACGTTCTATAATATAGCTGTACTTTTGAGTATTCAATAAAAATAACTGGAACGCCGGTAAAAAAATGTTCGGAACATCACCTAGAAAAGCGAAATGACAATCAAATATTTGAAAAATCAGTATATGAGGCCGTTCGCCTAAGAATCGGACAAATCTAAAGGAGTTTGGCACATCTCAAAAATCTCGATTCTCTGAAAATATGTTTTTTAGGGTTCTCGAGGGTGCTGATGACGATGGGGATACTCATTTTTCATATCGACGTTCCGTTGGCTCCAGACGGCGTGACGTCTAAAACAGTTTTTCCAGAATTCCTCAGTTAGGATAAAAGCGAAAATTAGGCAAGTTTGGCTCCCGAGGTAGAATTCGATGCTGATTACAGCTGCAAACTTTATTTTTTGCGAATTACAAAAATAACTGTGTAAAATGGAAGTTCTCAGGGAGCTAATAGGGATCGGGGAGAGTACCATAGATCGGACGGGAATGATGCAAGGATTCCAAATATATTTTTACATTGTCAAGAAAACATGCGGATAAGGTTTTATGCAAAAGATAGTTTACCGATTTGTAAGTAAATTTTACCATCCTTCCCCTTGTTGACTTCCGATCTCTTGATCTACCCGAGTCTCTCTACCTTGACCTCTTCCCTCTCTCTGTGCTCTCTCTATTCCCCATGCTCTCTCGCTTCCCTCGAGAAGGAGAGAAGGAGAGGGAAGGAGATCGATAAAAGTTCGGAAGTCAACAAGTGGAAGGATGGTCAAATTTACTTACAAACCGGTGTACTATCTTTTACATAAAACCTTATCCGCATGTTTTCTTGACAATGTAAAAATACATTTGGAATCCTTGCATCATTCCCGTCCGATCTATGGTACTCTCCCCGATCCCTATTAGCTCCCTGATAACTTCCATTTTACACAGTTATTTTTGTAATTCGCAAAAAATAAAGTTTGCAGCTGTAATTAGCATCGAATTCTACCTCGGGAGCCAAACTCGCCTAATTTTCGCTTTTATCCTAACTGAGGAATTCTGGAAGAACTGTTTTAGACGTCACGCCGTCTGGAGCCAACGGAACGTCGATATGAAAAATGAGTCATCAGCACCCTCGAGAACCCTAAAAAACATATTTTCAGAGAATCGAGATTTTTGAGATGTGCCAACTCTTGTCCGACTCTCTCGCAAACGGTCTCATATGTACATAAGTTCAGAATATCATTCGGTCGTCGCTCAACATCATGTTCTCAATATTTTTTTTAATAAAATTTTTTATCAAATCCAAAATATGTTTCACATGATTTATAATATAGCTGTACCTTTGAATTTGCAATGACTAAATCCTCTGCATGCGTAATATATTACTATCTTCAGAATATCATCTGGTCGTCGCTCAACATCATGTTCCCCATCGCATCGATTGCCGGCCAGTTCCTAGCGGCATGGTCGTGTAGGAGATTCGGACGAAAGGGTGAGCGAAGCCATTTGATTGTCCACAAAAAATAAATTCTTCTTTCGATAGAATACGAATCCCCAGGAAGTTCACTCCTATGCATATTAGGGGGCAGTTACAATTGGAAATGCGCATTTCTACAACCTAGATGATGTATGATATCGTATGATATTATGAATCACAATAAAGTGCTTGATTCAGGCACTGCTCTTCTCTCCTGTATTCTCTATCTGCCCGGGACGATTCTCTCATCGTTGGCCGAGCCAGCACGCAGCTTCGAGTTGCTCTTCATCGGTCGCATTCTGTGGTTAGCCTTTACACTTGTTTCTCCTAAAATCATAATTGAGATTGGATACAGACGAGTGCTAATTTGATATAGGTTCTGCGTTTTGATTTTGATTTTGCGACATGTATCCAGAATACTCGACTATTTGTCTTCCATCAAACATCCGTGATTTCTTTGGATCCTGGGAAATTTATCCAGCAACTTAAATACACCAGCATTTGTCTGGGCCGGCCAACAGCCGCGTTTTCGGTTCGCGAGTTCCCTCGAGAGAGCAGAGAAACAAAGTGAGAGAGAACGATTGCGAGGGAGAAAATAATGCGATCGAGTGTGCGAGAATCCAGCTGGTCCCTGAGTGAAAGAGGAATTTCCGCAGTTAAATGCTATAGTTTAGCATGAAGCAGAAATTGAGTTGTATGGAATCACCACTCTGGAACGTACTAACGACCAAGAAATCATCTTAATATTGAACATTGGATGAAACATAGTTCATTTTCCCAGAAATTCAACGCGCAAACTAGCAAACCAAGTCATAGTATCCAATTATATGCAGTAAAATACCGCTTACTTACATTTAGGAAGTTCACCCATTTGACCTACATAGCAGCTACACTATTATATTTACTCTTCACGACTAAGTTTTTTTTCCATAATTCCTGCTCTCAGGTCCCTCGCAAACGGCGTCAACTCAGTGAATGCCACAGTGTGGATCGTCGAGTGCGCTCCTCCCTCCATTAGAGGAGGAATGGCCGCCATGCAGGAGTTTTCGATGGCTGTCGGTCAGTGAATTGAGGATTTTTTATCTCATGATTTGTTCCTGAAACAGATGGTGAGGTATTTAAAGTAGCTTCCAAAATATTAATTATTTTATTCCTTACATTCTCGAATTATGCGTTATGTTTCACGAAATTATTAATAGTACAGTAACTCCAGGAATACCAGTTCAGCCCATTTCATCTTCATAAAATAATAATTTGACAATGTCGTTTGGCGTTGTTTCTTGTCAGACTGCTGCATGTTATTTCATACAATCACAATCAAACAACTATCGACTTCTTCGAATAATAAACTTTTAAAAATTTCACTTATGTTTCACGCATCGATCAATAGTGCAAATGATTCAGAATTTGTAGTAATGCTCACTTCCAACAGGCAATAATCAATTGCTCACAGGTTCCCTCCTCTGCCAATCGCTCGGCTTGCCCTTCTCCACTCCAACCCTCTGGCCCCTGATATTTCTTCCCAACGTGCCCCTCGTACTCATTGCCGCTCTTCTCTTCTGTATCGTACCTGACTCACCGACGAGCATCATGGAGAGGGAGGGAGACATGGACAAGGCGAGAACAAAGGCCTGCCCTTTCCATTATTAGTAGTTTAGAACAAAAATATGATCTAATCGATTATTGGTTCAAACTTGGCCTTTTGATTGCACAAATCGCAGAACCACCACATCAACTGCTAGGGTTGGATTGTTTTGAGGGGGCTCCCCATTTCGCAAGTTCTCTTGTCTCTCTGGCTCACGAAAGAGTTTTGAAATATAAAAAAGACTATTTCTGTTAAGCGACCCCTATCCGAAAGATCATTATTACATTGAAGTATTTCAGGCCCGAGCCTCGCTCGCCCGCTACTATGGTGTTTCTCCCGATTCACCACTAATCGATGACGAATTGGTGCCGAATAAGAAGAAGAGCAAGCTGGATCAGAACACGGAGAATCAGGTTTGAATATTCATCTATTTTTTTCAAAATTGCACGACCGCTAGTAAAATGAATACGGGTTCGAGTATGGTATCACAAAAAAAACATTTTTTTCTTTCTAGAAAACGTTTTTCAATTCCAGGGCATCAGTTGGATCTTCAATCCATTCGGACTCGATGACGATAAGATGCGAGTGATTCAGCAGGCGGCATGGCTGGGAGTCATGGTCAAGGTACGGAGTCATCTTTAAAGTTTCTTTGTTTCGAAAGTGCTGAAAAAATAACAACGGTTCAAATATGTTTCAGATGAGGATCTTTACAACCATTTGACTCTCTTTTTCAATTCTCGAATGGTGGATTTGAAAATTACAAAATAAATAAAAAATTTCTGCAGATTGCATACGTCTTCACGGGTGCTCGTTGTCTTCGTTCGTACTCAACCTTCGTCCTTCATTATCTATCCCATTTCACGCTGGATGCGGCTACACTCGGTGAGATCATTCTTCCTGAGCTACTATTCTCTCTACTATTAATCGGGTTATCGATAATCTATAGAAACTGACTTAGTAGGTGCCTTGATTGACGGGATAAATTACCTTCACCTATTTTTCCTATGTAGTCAGTATTCAGAGTCGATCACGTTAATTTCAACTTTCCAGGTTCGTGGATCATTTCGCTCATTCGCATTCCCTCCACACTCATCCCCGTGTTCTTCGTCGATCGCATCGGTGAGCGTTCCGTAATCTACCGTACCCATCCGTCGATCACAAACTGATTTATTTATAGG
The DNA here is from genome assembly GCA_000180635.4 of Pristionchus pacificus. Classification (NCBI taxonomy): domain Eukaryota; kingdom Metazoa; phylum Nematoda; class Chromadorea; order Rhabditida; family Neodiplogasteridae; genus Pristionchus; species Pristionchus pacificus. The sequence continues at coordinate 15,355,802 of CM026576.1, forward strand.
TCGTCGTCCTCTAATCATCTTCTCTTTGATCGTCACTCTCTTCTCTCTTGCCCTTCTCATCGCTTCGATTATGATCGGTGACTCGATGAAAGTGAGCTATTTATTGACAAATTCGAACTGAAAAATATCACTTTTTTTCGCATGAAAATGAGCGACACTACGGTATTCAAAAGAATTTCGAAATTCAAGAAAAATCGATTAATCAATAACTTACAGTACGCCTCGTTCGTGTCCTTCGCCGTGCTGCTGCTGGTGAACGCCGCCGGATTGGGGTACGGTAATCGGGGATACGGTAGCTCCTCGCAATCAGTATCAGCCGACCTTATCAGTGGGCCTACCTAGTGTAGTCTTCGCACCTTTTCATTACTCACCATCTCTAGATGGACATTAGATCGCTCTGTCAGGTCGGTCTCACGATTCTACGCCGCTGAACTCGTTCCTCGCTCGCTGCTTCTCGAGGCCGTGTCCATTCTGGCTGGATTGGAGGTTATTATTTATTTCTAAATAATCTCAACTGCACATCGCCCAGAATGCGACAATTCGTGTGTATAGAACACGTGAAACTCAATCCATTTTTTTTCTTTTCGAAACCAAGTATTTTTCAGGCCTTCACAAAAATCATCGTCGAATTCGCCTTCTTCCCGGTGGCCAATGTTATTGGTAAGTTTTCATTTTTTCTAATTTAATATATTCATAATTAATTAAATAACTAATTAATGTAGTAATTCATATTTTTAGTGTATTCTTGAAAAAAATGATTAAAATGTAATATAAATATCATAAAACCCATGATTACTTAATAAACATAATTCAGGTGTGTATTCCCTGTTGATCTTCGTCGTTCCCTCCTTCGTCTTTCTCATCACAATCTGGGCGCTGTGCCCCGAAACCAGTGGAAGAAACGTGTACCAGGTCGGATTTTCGTTATTAAAATTCCTGAAGCGAACATTTAAAAAATACCAACACAACATGTGACAAACTCATTTACATTTGATAAAAAAAACAGTAATTTAAAAAAAAAAGGTTTCAAAAATGGCTTTGAGGTGCTCAACGATATTGCTAACCGCAAGAATCTCAAGGTCTCCTTCTCTCCCTAGTCAAGATTTCCCCCCCCCCCCCCCCCTTTGCTCCTCCATTCAACCGACGACGTGGTACTATCGCCATTGACATACTCCCATTGACAACTTTTTATTCGAGTTCAGAATACGAATATTTGTCTCTCCATTCCATACACTTTATCGTCACTCTAACTGGTGAGATAGCGTGTGGAATGAAGAGCTGTTAACCTGTATTTTGAGTTCTACGCTTTGCTTACCTATTGAACGACGATTGAACATCTGTTCAAGATATTCACCGCATTTATCGTACCGTGTACGCTAATTTTATCGAAATCCCTCGATTTCTCATCATTTAGTATAAAGATTTGCTACTATCGATACCGATTTATATTGTCAACTCTGAGTGTCTCGATGGCCACTAATTTCTGCATTTGGTTGAGGCAGGGAAGGTAGAAATTTCATCCACTGATGGAAGATTGAACAAGGGTTCATCAATCAGTGGAAAATCCTATCATGTCGATATTCTCTTGGTCTCCTTGTGCCGATTTACGAATATTCATCCGGTGAATCCTTCGATGTTCGAAAAGCTTCCGAGTGTAGTTCGGAAAAAAACTGAAAACGATAAGAGGTGTAAGTAATTAAAGCGATATTCAATTTGAATAGAATTGAACGTTAAATTTGAATATAAAATTTTCGAAGAGGACAACCAACAAAAATATCATGTTCCGATGGTCACACCGATACGCAGATAACGCACTATTTCGCACAAGTTCTCGACCTTCTGAACATTGTAAATTCAATAAAAATTATTTATTCTCTCACACAGTGAATACATCTAGAGTTTCGGAACAACTATCTATAAACAATGCGATGTAATCAATGACCAATCCACTTCTGATGAATCAGCGAGTTCTTTCCCTTGCTTCCCTTACAATCATGCGAGTCTCCACTTCCCAATCGTTGTCCGCATGGGAGAATGAAGGGAGCCGCATCACTATCGCCCATTCGCTGTCTCCACTCTTCCAGATAGACCAGGACCTCATCCAGGGACGGACCTCCTCTCAGTCGCATCTCACTGCACATCTTTGTGATATCGTTGACATCCGACTGGTCAAAGTAGCCGTCTTGTATGGCGCGATGGGCATTGGCTGCAAAGAGACGATAGTTGAACCGTAAATATTTCGAAATTTTCTACAATTTGTTTACTTGGGTTAACCGTTCGGAAATCGGAAAGGCCGGAACTCAACTGGCAAAATCACTCTCTTTCTGAAATGTGAGGTGAACAATGGACAATGGAGTTTCGGGAAAAAAAGGAATAGTTTCGGAAGAGTTTCGGAAAGTCCATTGTTCACCTCTCACTCCGGAATGAGAGTGATTTTGCCAGTTGAGTTTCTGCCTTTCCGATTTCCGAACGGTTAACCCTATTGTTTACCACAAACTATTCCTATTTGTTCTTTTTTAGCATGTTGGTAAGTAGAGAGTACATTAAACTGAGAAAAGTACGAACCCTCAATTCGATCGGCCTCATCGATTCTGCACTTTGACTTGAAGACAGTCATCTCCCACTGGATCACATCTTTCTTGAGATCGTCCTTCGATTTGTATATCCATGATGCACTCCAGCTTCGTCCTGGTCTGCAATTCGAATACAATGAAGTTCATTTCATTTTTTTGTTTTTTAGGTGTGGAATGAGACAAAAATTCAAGTATGGGTGACAAAGATTAGCAGAGAAATCTGAAGAAGAGTTGAACGAAAAGCGCACCCAAAGTAGTGGATCTTTTCCTCCGGAACATTATTATTCTCATCCACATTGACTTCCATCGCTTCTTCATTGGCGCTAATCCTGTAAGACATTATTTTCGCTCAATTATGTTTCTCATTCATTTTAAAATGTACTACTCACACTGTCCTCTGTTCTGCTGATTGTATCTCGGGCTGAAGTCTCCGACGCTTCGGCCTCATAATAAGCACGTAGTAATCAATATCAACGATTGTCAACTTACAGATGAGAATCGATTGATGCTCCGACTACATCATTCTTGTGCAGAAACAGCAGACGCTTACGTTGCTGTGCTCTAAAGGATCGTTCATTTAGATGTCAGAAGAGGCGAAATATCGCATATTCGTCGACAGATTGCTGAAATAACGATGAACTTACTTCGTGATATTTGTATAAGTTAGGTGGTCCATTTTCATTTGTAGGAAGAAGAGTTTACGGGTAGGTAGCTAGACACTAGTCGAGTGCAGTCACAGACTGATGGAATACGGAGCAATGCAAGACTTCCATAGATTGGCGACATCCGATCTTGGCTAATTGATTCGACAGCTATTTCCGTTCTCATCCATTATTGTTTGATGCCCCGAGGCCTTTCTTCCACTATGACCAATTCTGCTCTGATTTATAAAAGTCTTCACAAGAAAAGAAACTGCAACTCGAAATAGTTTATACATAGGGAAGAGAGCCAAACGTAACGTAACGTACAGGCTGATGTATCCATTCAGTCTCTCATTTACAGATGCTCCTCCTTTGCTTCCTCTTCATCTCCGTTGCTCTTTCATCATCCTCACTGAGATTCAATGCCTACATCGCAATTCCGTGGTCCTCATCGGTATCTATGGATATAACGGGAATGATCAATACTTACAATTTGATTTCGCAAACTGTTATAGTTAACCTTCGCTGAATCACTTACCATTATTGCTGATGAGAGAACAAAAAAAGAGAGACACTTGCAATAATTTCATCTCGACAACCTGATGCTCAATCGCAGTGAAGTCAATCAATCACAGTGAAAACATTTGAGAGTAGTGAGCAATATGAAAGTTCAAAGATCAGAGAAGTGTAAATACAATGAATTTGCAGAAGTGTGTGCTCCGACGATAAAAGATCGCGACCCGATGAATGCAGTCTGTGAAGGTAAAATTTTCTTTTTTTAGCACGGATTGCGAGTTTTTTCAACATCAAAACGATGTTCGACGGTACTAAAGTAAACAATTTGACCAAATTTGAAGAACAAAAAAAGAAACAGTTTCAACAAGCGAAAATCACAGAATTTCAGAGTTTGGAGCACGAACAAACTTTGATTTGGACTCTTCAATCTTCCACAATTTCCGCCTCGAGAATGCTACTGATCCCAGGTGATTTTCCCCTTAAAGAAGGAGTGGCACGAATATTTAGTCACCCAAACTGAGGTTGTGGGATGATAGGGAATGTATACCCGATCAGAGATCAGTTTATCCGAAGTGACAAAAGTTCCTCTAAAGCTCACTATGAATTTTTAAAGTTTGGGCCTGAGCGCAGGCAAACTAGATATGAGTACTGTATCCGTGTATTGATTTATCGAGAGAGGGAGTCGGAAAAGAAGAAATCAGCAATAAACTAATTCAGGATAGGGGAATCGAACACCCAACCCTTCGCATTGCAGCCTGGCGCTCTAACCACTACACCCCCGGTGACGGTTGGGGTTATGGAGTTATGGACAGTATACATACCGAAAGAGCGCGCGTGTCTTGATCATGCCGGGTTTCACGATGTTGGTGGTGCAAATTAACAGAGGCTTATGAATTCGACAACCTTTGACATAGTGAATTCGACATAGGAATCTATACACTATCAGAGATCAATTTATGCGAAGTGACAACAATTCCTCTAAAAATTACATCAGTTTCTATATTCTCTGTATACTAGCCAATCAGCAAAACTTTCAAGCCTTTTCGGCATATCGTATCAAAAGAAAGCACTGCCGGATGCAACAAAAGTTAAAAACAAATCAAAACACTCGTGTAAATATTACTCTTTTGTGCGTGTCAATCCTCCAGAAAAAAAACGAACTTACAAATAACAAGTCTTTATTTGAACAAAGACGAAATAAGGGACAGGGATAACGAATAACAACTGCTCCATATTACTCGTCGGCGTCGCCTCCACCTTCTCTCTTGGCGTTTCTTGGCGTTTCTTCTCTTTACGCGGCCGGGGCGTCCACCTCCAAAGGACGACGGGCACTGCAATAGGGTAGTTGAAAAATACACTCTAAAACAGATTTGAAAACAGTCAGGGGGTGACTAAAAGGCGGCGGCGGCCGGCGGCTGGCGGCAGGCGAAAACAGACTAAAAGGCGGCGGCGATATCACCGTATCTGGTTACCCATATCACCGTATCTGGTTACCGTAACCCGAAATATTACGAATTGACTTTTTTACAACAGTGGGCCCACAGCATATCAAAATGCGTAAATCTGATCCAATCGAGTCGGGAGTGGTCTAGTTGTGCTCCTCGTCGATTTCTAAGACATTTTTACTCGGGGACGTTTCTTGCCCAAGTATCATCGAAAGCTGAAAACTGATAAATTCGACATTTTAATTTTTTTTCTGACATGTTTTTGTTTTATGTGCTAAATTAATCCGTATTATGAGAACACATATTCAGCAAATAGGACGTACGTGCTTTATCTTGGACCAGAGGAATGTGTTCGTCGGAAAAATGCATTTAAATAGTAGTTAAAAACACTAAAATGAATCAAAAATGTCGAATTTATCAATTTTCAGCTTTCGATGAAACTTGGGCAAGAAACGTCACGAGTAAAAGTGTCTTAGAATTCGACAAGGAGCACAACTAGACCACTCCCGACTCGATTGGATCAGATTTACGCATTTTGATATGCTGTGGGTCCACTCTTGTAAAAAAGTCAGTTCGTAATATTTCGAGTTACGCTAACCAGATACGGTGATATGGGTTACTATATGATCGATTGTGATAATGTACGTTATGATTTATCGATCGACTAAAAAAAATTTGGACCGCCGGCCGCCGCCGCCTTTTAGTAACCCCTCCGCCGACCAGCCGCCTGCCGCCGGCCGCCTTTTAGTCAAAGTTCGATCCGCCTGCCGCCTTTTAGTCACCCCCAAACAGTCAACCCCCCCCCCCCCCCCCCCGAAAACATTCCGGGAGTTACCGATCCCAGGTCTTTTTGTTGCTCATGCAGAGAGAAATTTGATATATACTCAACTGCGTTGTAAAGCTCGTTTGACATACTATATTTTGCTTTTTCCATCGATTTGCGTTGACAGAATTTTAAATAATTCTTTCAATAAAAAGGTAATTGGTGTGGAAGAGTCGATAGTTTTGAGAAAAACAGGTGACAATCGGTAAGTAAGGTAAGGTAAGTAAAATCGTCAACCTGATTCTATCAAATTTTTCACGTTTCCGCAAAAATTGACGCCTCTTCCACACCAATTTACTAATTACTGAAAGAACAAATAACAATTCTGTCAACGGTTTCTCTCTGTATGAGCCACAAAAGGGAATGAGCCGGAATGTTTTCAGGAGGGAACCAAACAGGACTGTATATCAACAAGCCGAGTTGCACTCGTAAAAAATTAAACATTTAAAAAATACATACCGGATGTCCTTCTGACGGATGAGAACATGGGCGTGATGGATGGACTTTAAGAGTCCGAGCTTGAAGACCTGAAATCAAATATAAACAAAACTAATTCAATACATTTTATCAGAGAAGTTTTCCTTCTTTGAATCGGCCAACTGATTGTGAGAGCAAAATAAAACAAAAAAAATGCCTGGGACTGGAGACGGCGCTCAAGGAAGTCCTCAGCGCGGAGATCGAGCACGTAATCGAGCTTCATGCGGTCCTCGACGAACACTCCAATGCGGACAAGACGACGAATGAGGCATTTCCTTCGAAGAGACGGCGAGGGTCCTATAGCAAGAGGGAAAGTATTAAGGGTAGAAAAGACGATTAATTAGCAAGAATAAGGAACAAGCGAGCGAAAGAACAAGCGCAGAAACACGCGCGGTCGTGGAAAAAAACTGCTGCCACGCCGAGGTTTGAGGGAGGCAGTGAATTATCATACGTTATGGAAGGAATACCTTAGGCACAGTAAATTCCACAAATAAATACACGAATTGGAGCAGGAAACAGCTAGGAACATGAGAAAACAAAGTGAGCAAGAAGCGAAAGTGAGGCTCGTTTCTTCATGGGCCAATTTCAGGCGCTTTTGAGGTTTGATCGTAAACTAAACGTACTTCAAAGGGAAAATAGCTATTCCTTATGATTCCTAACATGTAATTGAGCAAGAAAACATGAGCGAAACGACAAAGCGATCAATAAAAGGAAAAAGACTCCGTTGTAACAGAGCCGGGGGTAGAGCCGGAAAATACAACAAAGTTTGATTTTTATGACTACCGTATACCATTTTGAGCGGTGGTTTTCCGTGGTGAGACCCAACCTTCGTTATTCGTGCCACTCCTTCTTTAATTGATCTGTCCTTCTGTCATTAATCTTCATTAGTTCAGGCTCGGCCTTCTCCTGACGGATCTCAGCAATAAGTTATGATTTCTCACTCCATTCTTTCTTCCGATTTCCGGCATCAAGCAAACAGAGCAATCGAAATTCACAATGCAAGCAGTAGCCGAGCTGCATCCTGATCTTGATCGTTAGTGTCACATTTTCAATCGTCAGTTACCGAGTCGACCCCAATTCTTGTCTAGGATACACCTTACAATATACAATCATTACCGTATCCTATCTATCCAGATGTCATTGTTGATTCGCTAAATCGTCACGGTTTTCTCCATCAACGCATTACAAGTGAATGGCAGTCCACTCTTCTGCTATGGCACGTGCCACTTACTCATAGTGAACCATTCACACCAATCAGTGCATACGTGATGAAGGTGAGATATTTATGACCTACAAATTTTCAAAAACGGTTTTCAGAAATCCACATCTGCAATTACAACAAGGACAGATACTTCGGAGAGTGCAAACCAATAAGGAGCATCAAATTTAAATGCCCAAGTTAATCAGCGAATATCCACTTGCTTTCTAACCGATGATGATAAACAATACCTCTCAAATCATGCACGACAACAATTCAAAATCAGATCGATGCTAACCCTACTTTCTCATTATTTATTCATGTCTTTCGTAGCCAATTGCGAAGTTCATAGACAATAACGCTTTATCACAATCCCGTATTTACCCGAGAGATCTCTAGACAATTAACAAACAAATTTAACACAAACCAAAAATCAAAATCGATCGCTTCCCGGCCAAAGTTGCCTTCAAAATAAATAAAAATTTAAAAAGCCAGTTTGGCTTGGACCAAAGTGTAGTAGTATCTGAGTCTGTATCTTGCCATGCTTTCTCTCGACGGTACAAACGAATCCAATCAATTAACCTTTAACGATAAAAACAGAAATAATGCTTGCGAACATTCACAAATTTACGGTGGGATTCGACAACTCTCAAATTCGGAAACTGAGAAATCACTAATCCTTATTAACTGGAGAACTAAGAACGGAAGAAGGAATGCGAAATGAAGAAACAAATAACATTTCAGAGTTTAAAAGGGAGAGGGGCTAGAGATCCGTGTGCTCTACTTTGAGGAGACAAAACAGGGATATTGTGGAAGGAGAAAACTGAATAAATAACATTAGGAACAAAAGAGGATTAAGAATAGCGCAATCGTTTTGGAAACAACCAATTAGATCAACAGGGATACGAGAGGGGTGATCAATATTCAATGGGGGTCTTACTGTAACCGGGGGAAATGAGGTGTGGTGAATTTACTGTTCCATTGCTTCCTCTTCTTCCGCTTGGAATTCCCCATTAGCCGGTTCGGCTCCATTCGTCTTCTCAGTCAGGTCCATCTGACGATTCCAGCCCTGCAATAAATCAGCTTTATCCCAGTATACTGTAGATGGGTACAATAATCAATCGATAATCGGGGGGCGGGGCTACCGTACCTTTTCGGGGATTCGTCCCGACGCGAGAATCTGCTGGAGGTACTCGATCTCGACCAGGTTCTTCGCGTTCTTGATCGCATCCTGCAAATAGAAGAGAAATTGCATCCCGTTACTTTTCGGTTTCACCGAAGTATCATGTCCGGAACAAGTCGCAATGTTTTGATATCATCAATACTCATAGATACCAGGTCTAACAACCAAAAAAAAAATTTCTGCATTACAACCGCAAATGCTTTTCAAATCCAGGGTTGGTTATTCCCGTTACCAAATATTCGCTATAAATCAGACATCCTTACACTTCTCCGTACGATGAACTCTTCTCAACTCATCGACCACTAGATCAAACGAAGGGACCAATACTTCAATACTACATGCAGACTGCCCTCTGCTCACCTTAATCTTCTGCTTGTCCTCCTCATTCACAATCCTCGATCCTCCCCTCACTCCGCTCTTCTCCAGCTCGGCCGCCAACTCGTCCACCGGCATCTCGCTATGCTTCGCAACCTGCAAGAGATTCTCATAGTTTTCATTTCATTGACAATTAAAATATCCTATCAGGTAGTCAATTTTGTGAGCGATACTAGTGCTGTGCTTCGTCACCTGAGAAACACAAAATTGTATATTTATTTATTTAACCAATCCATCATTCGTAGTTACTCAAATATTATTTGCTTGAGACCAAACGGTACACAATATTACCACTGCGCTCTAATCTTACTCAAGGATCATGCGCGAAACCGAGATACAACTGCTCCACAAATGTCCCACTAATACTCGCATGAATCGCAACCGTCAACGGACAATAGCACTACCGTCTCAATTCCCTACCCGTTCCAGCACTCCCCTACATACTCATCCAAATGGATAAAAAATCCCGCTCTCCTACCGTACCTCAATTCTCTTCAAACCGTCCGCTCTACATCCTATCGTATCCCCTCCTACCGTACCTCAGCTCTCTTCTTTGCATTCTTCTTGCCCTTGAACTGCTTCTTCGCCTCTTCTCTCTCCGCCAGACGGATCCTTTTGAAGTCGAGCACGCGCACCTGACAAATTAAATCGTAAATTATATTCGGTAAGGGAATTTAATCAGCAATAAACCAGTAACTCAAAATCGTTAATACAGTGAGAAGTTATCACACAGTGACGAAAGGAGGAATAATTTGGAGGGTCAAATGTGTTCGGAAATTCAAGCGACGCGTTTTGTGTTTCACTTATACACAATAAATTAGGAATCACAGGGAAAACAATCTTCCATCGGAATCCTTTGCATAATCGATTTCTAGCAAGTAAGTAATAAAAAAAGCCTGGTGAATTCATGTTACACAAAGTGATAATAAACTTCATACCTGGGGCAACTTGAAGATCACGTAGGACCGATAGTGCGGCTTGTGCGTGATGGGATTGCCGATCAGACTGCAAATACATTATCACCAATCGTTTCTCAGAAATCATTTTCAATGAAGTGATTGGGCCTATGAAGAATATTTAGAACCGCAAAGAACCAAGTCGCCTAATAGTTTTCTTCAAATTCAGATTGCGAGAACCTCAGTCCCTTCAGCCACCCCAAAACACTTACTTTAACACTAACTTATCAGCAAACAATCAAGCGAAATCACCCGGCATCATCCCGTTGAATTACTCACCGGATTCCAATTCAACTATAACAACAACAACCAATGAATCAATCGAACGTCCCACGTGATGTTCTTCTTTGTCCATGACCATACTTTTGACTGATAATATATCTGACGTATGCATCACCCACACAAGCTTCTATCTTACCTATCCCACTATTTTAATATATTTCATCCACAACAACAATAACAAAAACAAAAACAAATAACAACTGACGTCAAGTACTCCAACTTCTCGCAAGTGGCCAGTCCATCAATGTCTCCCAACTCGCATAGATTGTTGTTCGTCAGTGTGAGCGTCTTCAGCTTGGGCAGCGACTCGCCCAAATTAGAAGAGATGAATCTGGATATGGTGGTGGTTATAGAGACTCAGCATTCTTCGAGAAACTGATGGAAAACTTTCCTGCAACCGATAAGTAAATCACATAAAACTCAGATGAACCTAGATCACTGTGTGCTTTATTCGGTCAACTAGTACATTTTTATTTAAACAGGCGCATTCGCTGAATTGAATGCTAACAAGGACTTCTGATTAAGGGCAATTCTTGAAACTCAGATATTAATGGTATGATTAATTCGAAATTTTTCAAAATATAAACAATGCATTTAGAAAGTAGGAGCATTATTCAACTTCGCCTACACACACATCATTCTTACATCTTAGTCATGAAACACGGAAGCTCCTTGTTCAAAAAACTTATCAGAATATTTTTTATCTCTTTTACAAATGCGTGCCAAAAAGATGATTTCAATAGTTACAAAATATAACGATCACTGACTGGACTCTGTTGTTGTGGAGGTAGAGTGCCTGGAGTCGCTTGAGCAGCGGGAAATTGTCCAGCTTCTTCACGTCGTTGTCCGACATGTCGATGTAGTCGAACTGGTCCTGAGGGGAAGAAGTTAGGATTACGGTAATGATAACACAGTTATCAGTCCTTCTCACTACCGTAAATTAGATCTTTCTACAGACAATTTTGAATAGAAAACTCAATCGTTGTCAATAACCAATCGAAACAAATAAATTTGCCAATTTAAATTTAAATAGATAATTTACCAGAAGGACTCAAAAACTGATAGGTAAACTTGAAACTCAGATGAAATAAATTCGCCCGTTTCAAGTAAAATATATTATTTACCTGCGTGACACCCATGTTCTCAATGACGGGAATCTTGAAGTTCCTGAGATTGAGCTCTCGCTCCTTCACCGTGTTGATGTACTGATGGGCCTCAGCCAGTAGCTCAACCGACATACGCACCATTGCTGCTGCTAAGTGGAGAGGGGAACCCTGCAAGGATGATCTTACACTAAGGGTGACTTATTGAAGGGGCAAAATTTGAATTGGACAAGAAATAACAACGACTAACTAAACTTTTCAAGGCTGGACAGTTTCTTGAAAATAAATGCGAGACTTGAAGGCAAAAAATTAAGGTAGACTTGATGGTAATCGATCGTACATCGCTTACCGTGATCTCCTCGGCGGGAAGAATAATGAAAAGCCACTTGCCCCGAGCAGGTAGGTATTGGATAGCGTTGTAAACGCGACTCTTGGATCATCACGATCAAGTTAATCGAATAAATACTCTTTATTATCGCTCTGTACAGGAAATCGTATGATACACATATGTATAGCAATAGGGGTTAGAAGTGAGTGAGTGTAATTGGCAAGTAATCTGTGGTCCTATCACATCTCAGAAGATAATAACTAGTAATTTACAGAACTAACGGGAGCACAAAAATGGAGAGGATAATAATGCAAAGGATGAGGAAGGGAAGCCACTGCTTGAGGAAACCTCCGACTCTGAAAATACACGAATAAAAGGCAGAAAAGATCGACATACCAGCGTGATTGGGGATCTGAAGTCAAAACAGAATATGAAATAACGTACCCAAGTGATCGGCCCTTGAAGAGTATGCCCGCAGCGAGTATGACCATGTTCCAATTACTCTGCAACAAAAATAAAATATATTTTAAATCAAGTACAAGCGCCGCTAGTACCGATTACAACACAGAAAGAAAAAGAAAAAGGGAATAAGAATGGAAATTGTGAACTACTCACTAGAGTTGGCAAGTGAAGAATCGAAATGCACCCTTCATTTCATTTCACAACGGCGCACGAATCGGCGTCATTCTTCATGAAGAGAATAGCGCACCAGTCACCCCTTTATGAAGGCTTTGAGAAGAGAAATGAGATGGGTTTCCCTCGTCATTTCGCCCTTCATGAAGGGGCAGCGCGGCCTCGCCGCTCTTATTGAAGAGAATAGAGAGAATCCCTTTTTCATTTGTCGCAACTCCCTTCCCTTGCCAATCCTACTATCATAGATGCACGAAAACTTGTCACACACCACGGAATATAACGTTCCGTTCCAATCTATGTTGTGCTTTTTTCAACACTTTCGCATCGTTTTTCACGCAGTATATTTTATTTATTTTTATTTCTAAAGCAATAACCGATTTTGATAGCATGACGAGAAGTGATTTCAAAAGAGCGCTTGATTAAATTCGCATCTTCACGCGTTGCCGCACACAATTTTTCTGAATCTCCGCCCCCCCCCCCCTAGCGTAATAGTCGTGTGTCCGGAACGTTTTATTTCTATGATACTCACCCTTCCTCCGTACTTCATCTCGTTCAGCGCGAGGGCAACGTGCGAGTGGCAGTTATCGCAGAAGATGTTGTGCTGAAATGGGATATTTTAACAAGTTTAAATAATAATAAAACAACAAACAAACACTCTTCTTCCTGTAAACAAATTATAACTCACCACGTGGTTCTTGTACTCGTCGGAAGCGAAGCGAACGGCGCTGTCGTAAATTTCAGCTCCACCCGGCACCTGAAATTATTTTACATCTGAATATAACAGTATGCAACGACTTGGGAACCAAATTTCATATCGATAAGGCAAAAGCAGGAGCAAAACATATAAAAATAAGGCTCACCATTCGCTCGTCGAGCTGCCAGATTCGAGTTGGCCATCCGAATCCCATCTCGTCCTCCTGAAATTATACATTTTAAAATAGAATTTAAATAGAGTAAAATGGTACGAAGGAACCGCGGGAAAAGAAACCAGAACTCACGCTAACGTAGTAGCTGCCGGCGAAATCACGGATGATCCCACGGCTCGTTGCAATACCCATGTGGCCAACGAAGGGAAGGAACCATCTAAAATACAATCACCGAAAATATAGGTAGAAAATAGAGAAAGAAGGGTACAAGAAGAGGACAAAATTGAAACGCACTCACGTTATGCAAGGAATCGGCGTCCACACGATGCAGTATGGGTATCGATGCTCTTCGTGATCTACCTCCGTAGGTGATCGAGGCATCGATATCGATTCCGACTCCAGATTGACGTTGTAACTACAAGGAACGGTGCGAATTCAAATTCGAAAAACAAGCCAAACATTCACAGGCGGTCGCAGCTACTAATACAGTAGATTTGGCGCGATGCCAAATGCTAACGCGAACTAACTTTATTTCATTTCGGAATATTTTAATTTTTTTATTATCTCGCATGTATATAAAAACGAGAAAACAATGATATAATAATTTACGATTCTCGGGGAATGAGAATAGTTCAAGGCAGAGACTCGAAAAACTCTTACAGTACTCTCAAGCGCGCTTGGTCAGATTGATTTCCTCCCCTTTCCTTCTTAAAATTGCATCAATATTTATCGCGGATTATTTCGCAAGTCGATAATAATAGATTCTCCACCAATCTTTATCAAATACACACAAATCAGATGGACGATGGGGAGGATTGCTGGGCGACGAGATGATTGATCGATCCTGCAAAGAGGCTACCGTAGTTAGGGAATACGGTAGTTACAACAGATTATCGATCGACTCACAGGCCACTTCTCTCTTTTCGACGATTCCAGCGTAGCGCTTGCTATAAAAGAAGCAGGATGGCACTGGAATTTGGAAAGTGAGTGAAATGTAGTCATAATTAGGGCTGTCATTGTGAAGAATCCGTCTCTTCACTCCTCGTACTCTCTCACCGGTTAGAGAGACGAGAGAGTGTGTGAAACGAAGAGACGGATTCTTCATCCTGACATCCCTAGTAGGGTTGTCTAAACGGAAAACGGAAAATCGTCCCTCTCATTCCTCTTTACAATCATTCCGTAATGCGGTCCCCTCCCCTCATTTCGTATGCGGATCGACGAATGATTACGGAATTCCGTAATTCTAATATTTCCGCGCCTCATTTCTCCCTTTTCGTGCGTCGAGGCTCGGTTCGTTTCGTTTTTTCTCACGTTTTTTCTTCGTTGTTTTTGAGTTTTGTGTTTGAATCTTCGGCTCTAGTGCGGTAGATTTCATGGTTACAGGGAGATTTAAACCATGCTACTGTATCGGAGACGATACGTTTGTTGTTAGACCTTGTTTTTTTTCAAAGTTTCAAAGTTTCAAAGTAAAGTTTTTTCAAAGTCGTATCGGTGAATACGGCCTCTTGTCCCAAAAACACAACCCTATTTTAAGGGCTGTATGTGCTTTCAAAGACTCTGTTTGCGTCGCCAACGATGTCGTGCCCGTTGGAAACGAATATCATCATTATGAATCTGAAGAGAGCGGGGAAGAATCCGAATTGGAGGATTGAATTTGAACAATGCTCATTTGCTAATAATAATTGTTATTAATTGTGCCAGTAGAGAATAAATGTTTTTGTTAAAAAAACGCTATGATTTTATTGCTGAAACTATTACGGAATTCCGTAATCATTCGGAAAACCGAATCATTTCTCGAGCACTCAGACCGCGTTACGGAAAAATTGTAATCGACGAATGAGAGGGCAAATCGATTCGGAATAACGGAATAAATTCCGTATAGACAACCCTAATCCCTAGTCATAATACAGGTCCACCCTCGTTGCAATCGCCCATTCTGCATCTCGTGCATGTGCCCTCTGCATTGCAAGTGCACGTGTTAACCTGCTCCTCGCGCTTTACCTTAAGATGTTTGTTGATCTTTGATCTTTGGTCTCTCTCTCCCTCACTCACCGTCTCTTCCCTCTTCTCTTTGATCGCATACTTGCCGCCGGCGCAGCTATCGTCTGAAAGGGACACATATATCTAGACGCGTTTTGCTATTTCCGGACGACAAAATCGAGAAGAATCGAGCGGAATTAATTGGATTAGCGAGAGAGAGGGGGAGGGAGGAGAGTTGAAAATCATTCTTCGTCGCGCGCAGTTAGCGGAGCGGTCGGCGAGAGCCCGAAGGGCGCGAGACGACCGCGGAGCTAAAGGGGCGAGCGTAGCGAGCCCCAGCCCCCGGCAGGGGCCTCCGGAGGCGGCGCGCAGTTAGCGGAGGGGGCTTGTGAGATATTTAGATGAACATTTGTCCGAAAATATAAAATTTTTACGAATAAGAACCATTACCCGGCTTGCAATTTCTTCTGTGGAAGCCAATGATTTGGCATCTTTTGCAATTTCGCCCTTCTTCATCGCACACGCAAGGACACACTCCGCCCATTCCTCCACAATCCGTTTCTTCCTCAGCAGACTCGCGTTTCTCCTGAGGGTACGGTAGATTACGGTACAGCCCTCCATTGATCTTTGATCTCTCCCTTTTGCTCACCACTGCTTCGCTCTTCTCGACGATTTCATCGGCAGACTCGAGTTTCTCCTCCAATCATACAGTAATCATTCGTGATCTTTGATCTTTCCTTACCACTACTTCACTCGATTCCTCTCGTTTCTCAAGATCCCTCTTAGCCACAGCCACAGCCACAGGCACATCGTAATCGGTGGAATGGCATGGAACTGCAACGAGAAAATGGGTTACTGTATCTTCAAGAAATCGATAATGGCTACAGTATGCTACCGTACCCCATCTGCATCCGTCATTGTCGCAGTGAGTACAGTCGTTGCCAGCCTCACGCCGGGCTGGAGTCGTTTCAACGACGAGGATGACCCTGAAAGGTATACGGTAGATTGAACATCGACGGCAAATGAAGAGTACTACTGTCAGTAGGCAAAGTATACTGTATCACCAGGGGCTTCTAATTGTATTGATAGTTGAAAGTACCCGAGAAGGGCGAGGGAGAGGAGAAGAAGATTCATCGAAGGGACGATCCAACCGAGAGAGGAACGAGTGAGGAGATGGAGGGAGGAGTGGGGTTTTATAGGCGATCGATGGGATGTGAAATAATTGGCAGAAATGTAATGTGTTAATCACGTATAAAGCTATCTAGATTTGGTTTTAAAGAAAATATAGTTTCATCTAGTCTCTTGAGCTATTTCATAATCATCACGCCAATGCTGGAACCTACTCTCTGAAGAGTCAATCTTAGTTCAGAAATCACCTATTTCTAATTAGAGTTGGCAAGTGAAGAATCGAAATGCACCCTTCATTTCATTTCACAACGGCGCACGAATCGGCGTCATTCTTCATGAAGAGAATAGCGCACCAGTCACCCCCTTCATGAAGGCTTTGAGAAGAGAAATGAGAGGGGTTTCCCTTGTCATTTCGCCCTTCATGAAGGGGCCTCGCCGTTCTTATTGAAGAGAATAGAGAGAATCCCTTTTTCATTTGTCGCAACTCCCTTCCCTTGCCAACCCTATTTCTAATACATTAAATGTGTAAATCTAACAACAATATTACCTTCCTTGCGAGTACATCGATGATATCATTCTATTTTTCGTTCGTGATCATCCGCATTCGTTTCACGTCAAAACACATTTCTCAGGAGTGGAAAGGAACCAATTACGTTTCCAAGGTTTTCTTTTAGTCGTTAAGTGAAGATACTGCAGAGGAAGAGCCTTTCAGTTAGGATAGAGGCTAGAGACCGCGCTGTGACTCTGTCACCACTTCTTCCTACTATACTTTTTTTCTCTTTGTTGTATTACTGATCAATTCGTGATGCCTCAATCACTGATTAGGGAATAGTTCAATCTGATTATTTTACTTTTTTGCCAAACGGATGGATGGATGTGGTGGACACGATGAGGTCGTTCTATTACAGATCCTCAAAAAATTGAGACATTCTCTGTCGTGTATCACTGAAGCGCCTGCGTTTTCTTAGATCTCGGCTCTTACTTTCCATGTTCGTGTCCCTCCTTTTCAGTTGCCTACTCCAATTCGAACCTTCATGAATCCTCATTAATATTACATCTCGAGAATCACAATGTTAAAGTCATATCTGAGCAGGTACGTACCTAAATTGATCGTTGTTGGGTTCATCTCTCTATTTTCCCCTAAAAAAACACCGTTCAGAATTCAATCGTCAAAGGAGCATTCAAGACTATAGTCATTCGTCCTTTCACGACGTCATCGATGAATGACGTCTACCAGTCCACGACATATAATCGATAACGTCATCAACGGAGCAGATAAGACATCGGCCTGGAATTGAGCTGAAGGAAATATTCCCTTCACATGGAATGATTTCGACACGAAATCAACAAGTGGTTGAGTCTGAAAATGAATTGTAAATGTAGTTACATCCTAATAAATATTTGGCCTTTCTTCGTTTACTTTCCATAAAGTTCACTAATACATGAATAATCGATTATTATTCTCTCACACGTCAGTACTATCGCTGTTCCTATTCCCGGAGTGAAAAATCGAGCTCTTCGCTTGCTTCTCTTCGTATACATAACATGCGTGGGACATCGCTATCATTTCTAGGTTAATTCTTCACCTGAAAAGCGGAAGGATATATGGATCTACTACAACGGCCTGTCTTCAGTTTAGAAGCCCTACCCCTCAAAACAAATTATTCTCCTGTTCGCCCGTCACTAATGTACATCTTTGTGTATCATAAATGTTGATGTCTCCTTATTCTTTTTATTCTTTATCCTTACAAAAAAACGAACAAATCGCATGAGCTCTGGTCAACAAGGCGAGATTTCCGAAAACAATCAAAATTCATGGGGATTTTCCATTTGCGAGGGAGAGAAAACATCCTTACACGTAAAGTGAACGAAACAATAAAGAGGAACGGGGCTGAACAACTTATGGGAAAGTCAATCAGATAACGAAGTAACAAAATTATTTTTTGCGCACAGAATGACTATACCGTTGCACAAACCTACGCTTATCTCGTAAATTCAAATGTGTAAGAGAAAACAAAAGTTAGCAAAAAAAGACAACAATTCAACAAGTAACATGGAACAACTACTCTTCGGTGGGGAACTATGTTTGATTTTATGGGGGAATAACAAATTAGACTGATTATACTTTGATTTTGCTCGAGTAGATCAACCAATCGATAACTTTCTCACTGCTGCACTCTTGTCGAACGATTACCTGCTGCCTTGCGCTTGCGACCAACGAGAGACTTGAGCTCCTGCAATGAATGCAGTACATCATCATCAATACATCAATACAGTACATCATCAATGGGCATCCCTACCGTAATCTACTCGAAAATTTTCATTACCAATCTGGGTCTAATAATATCGAAAGGAAGTCACTAATCTCTGAATATCTGTCCGGTAGGTAAACAAAATCCTAGGTCTACCGTAATCTTCATTGTTCAAATCTACCGTACCTGCTTTGCTCCCTGTCCCTTTCTTAGCTTGGAAAGGGGCACGTATGCATACGGTTGCACTCCCTTCTTATCCTTCTTCTTATTGTCGTCCTTGCGACCACCTGCAAAAAAATTGTTAACGATTTGACCAGTCACAGTTGACCAGTATGTTTCATCCGTTCCATGTCACGTCTACTTTCGCCTAAGCATCAATAATTTACGTCTCAGGAATATTTCGATATATCAATTATGCCATCTTCAATCTTATAATACCGTACATCTTCTTAGTCAACGATAATCAATAAGACAAATCAACTACCGTCCCCCCTCCCCCCATACCGTACCTCTTCCACTCTTGGTCGTCGATGCTCTGGACACCTTGCTCATTCTGCTCATTCCACTCGCTCCACTGACCACACTCTTGCTCGTGTCTCTGTGGATGCCCTGGCCACCCGGTCGCCACGACTGAAAAATAGGGCGATTGCGTCTGATAGCAAGCAGTAATTGTGTTTCGATCGAAATACAATGCTGGGAAAACTGGCAATTCACAATAGATGATGCCTTTTCTTTCTAAAATACAAGTCGCAATCACAGGTTACTCTCAGTTTCACAAATCTCACTTGATCCCGTAGCGCGCTTTCGAAACGATTGCAGTGGTTCAACTCTTTTTAGTAAAACCAATCTACTGGCGAAGTTCAACTAGCCCTACATCAAGTAACCTTCTCGTCTCTTCATTCAGCATAGTCTCTCGTCGGTCAGGCACTGCTAGAGTGCAAAAGGAATTGAGAGAGTCAGCCCCCCCCCCCCCCCCCCCCACTGACACTCTTCTTCTCATCATTATCATCCGCCAGCAGACTGTCCTCATCGTCGGAACCCCCGTCGACACGACGACGCTTATCCGGCACCTCATCGTCCTGACATGAGAACATTATTATTTATCGAACCCGAAAAGAGAATCCCATCAACGGCAAGCAAGTTACAAGGATCACATAATGACCGTGAAACACGAAACCAACTTCATCGGAAATGCTAAACATTTGTTATACCTAATAAATACCTGAACGATCGCATTATTATTTATCGAACCCGAAAAGAGAATCCCATCAACGACAAGCAAGTCAAAAGGATCACATAATGACCGTGAAACACGAAACCAACTTCATCGGAAATGCTAAATATTTGTTTCGAAAAGAACTCTCATGATCGAAAACCTCAGCCTCTACGAGTAACATACAGACCGTGAAACACAAGTCTCCCCTTACCTCATCCTCCTTCTTCTTCCTTCTGTAGTCAATCTCATCCAATTCGATAACAATCTTTCCATCATCTCCAATCTTGAATCCATGATTCTTATCCCTTCTCGCAATCGCTTTCTCCTTTCTTCGATTCGCCGCGAACGGATCGGACGTCGACACCTGCAGATTAATTCATTATTGGTATGAAGGGCTACCGTAATCAAGTCAGTTCTCGATCGGAATAAACTTTTCTACCGTACCCTACGCCTACAACACCATGCTATCATAGTGTTTCCTGTTCATATAACTCATTGCTTATATCGAAAATGGCCAAAATAGGACAGCTACCGTAATCAAGTCATTCCTCGATCGCCCCTCCCTTCCCCCTACCGTACCTTATTGGCGAGATTCTTCCTATCGAGTAGATCGAGGGCGGACGTCTCGTTGTCTTCCTTCAGCCACACGGACGATCGACGGGACACACGCGACTGCACCTCACTGTCCTTATCCTGAACAATGAGTTGATTAAGTAATGCGAAAATATTTTTATTTAGTTACAGGGATGTGCACGAGGTCGGATATCGGACCATACCCCCGATTTTGTCCTCCTGTGTTAAGCCTATAACCCCCGATTTCGGTAGCAAAACCAGTGATTTTCATTAGGTTTCTTGCCGAACCCCCGATTTTGAGCAATTGTCCGAGGATGGTGCTCATCACTGTTTAGTTACCAATGAGAAGAGAAAACTAAACCCACAAATCTATTCGCTATTCATCACTCCTCTCAAACGCCAAACTGCCTACTTTCAAAGTTTCACCAAGAATCAGAGATAGAATACAATAATTGTTCTTTTATCAAATGAGCGAACGACGAATCACACTACCATGCTCTCCGCTCAATATCACATATCGTTGAAACACAAAAGTATCATTCGAAACCTAAATATCATAGGAAAACAATGCGATAATGCAAACGTTTCCACTTGATCAAACACATTTTGCAGAATATTTTCATCATTCTAGGCTCTAAATCTTCGTCAACTATTGCACCTCAGCGTTCTCCTTCACCCAAATTCTCCGATCGAAACTCCTTTCTTCTCCCTTCTCTCACCGCCCCCTAATGTTTCTTTTCTACAGGCTCATTGCCTGATGACATCTGCATCTCTCACCTCTTCATCATCATCACTATCCTCCAGCATGCCCAGTATCGTGTCTGCTCCTGCAGTTCTCGCTGACGTGCGGGACGTCGCCGTCGAGAGCGCGTCTGAAATGTCAATGATTGAAAATGTCAAAGACGAAAAAACAATGAATGTCGAATTTAAGGTTTTTTTTAGTAACTGCGAATATAACAATCAGCAACGTTTGGTACAAATCACTTTAACAGCCCGGGTTCACTTTCATATCCCAACGGTGAAACATCCACTCTCCCAGACCACTAATAAAAATTAAAATCACACCTGAGCGGTATGATTAAAATCGAACTCGCTAATAATTGTTGACACAAAGACGGATCAGCACAAAAACCAATTTCCCCTACATGCCCCTTCTATGAAACACAGACCCTCCCCGTCTTCCCTATCAGTCAAACCTAAGATAAATTATTATTTATTTTACAGAAAAGGTTCTACGGATCAGTACCAGAACCAAATGCCCTTCATATCACACTAGTGAAACCCAGGTTCACCCATCTCTAAAAAAACGAGCTCGTTAATATTTTGTTGAGATGTGTATGCATGCATCAACACAAGAGCACAGTTCCCATACGTATCCCACCTCCGAAACCCTAACTCCACCAGTCTCTCTCCTCCCAACCCCCCCCCCCCCCTCCCCTCCCCTCACTACTCACCATCCTCTCCATCGTCTTCTCCTCCATTCACTCCTCTCAGTGACTGTCTCTCCTTACGACGCTGCTCCTTCTCCATACTCCTGCACAATATTAGCTTGATTATAGTTCCGTTAAATATTTATAAAAAAAAACAACTTTTTTCGTACAGGGCTCCAACATACTAATCCAAAACGATTTTACGCAGCTATAACTGGTGTCCGAAAGACAATAGATGCGGGATCCCTCCCCTTACTCACTTGACAACCCTGACCCATTCCGGTTTATCGGCAGCGCATCTCTGTACAGTATGCACGCCCATTCTCTCCATGATCACACCGAGAAGGAGACGATTCGCCTTACGGATCTGAACAAAGGGGTTTATAATTGCATCGATCTGAAGAAAGGGGAGGTTATTGATTATATTAAGAATGCCCGATTCGGGACGATAATTGTGGAGCACTCTTGCCATCAACTAATCAGAAGTTATTGTAACCCCAATTCGCCTTGCGGATCTGATTGTGAGCAGCGAGATTATTGGTGGTATTGTGCCACGAATGAACTAATAATTGAGGATCACACTTTACATCCATCTATTAGAAGCTAGTGCAACCTCAAATAATTTTTTGGTAAATCACTATCTCCCTCTGAGAACGGGGCACAATTATTGGGAATGCTATGTGATATGTCAGATCAAGATCGCAAAACCCATTAGGTACTATCCTACGTAAATCTGACGAAACATTGATTCTCCTAGACCATTTTTACATTATCCTAACAGCTCCTACGTTGAATCAATGAACCTCCCCCCCCCTCACCTTAATCGTTGTATCCTCTGTGTTCTGGCCGAAGAACGACGTCAGAATGAGCTCCCTGAACTGGTCGACCATGAACGACGACATCTTCTGCAGCAGCACTCGCATCAGTCTGCAAATTTAGATTTTTTAACCGAAACTTTTCCTGGTCTTATTGATCCCTTCTCGAGGACTGGAAGGTGATGAAACGGTGAAACACAAGTGCGCAATGTGAGATTTGAATATTTTGAAACCTATTCATTCAGAATTCTCGCGCCCATTCCAAAAACGAATACTAGTGAACCAATTTTTTTCACGGCGTTATTGAACCGGTCTCGAAAACTGAAAGGTAATGAATCCGTGAAACACAAGTGTTCAGAGTGCAAAGTTATCATTTTTGCGTAAAAATCTCATTCATTCAGAATCCATTCGAATGTCAAACCGAATACTACAGTATCATTCCTACCGTAATCCCGCCCACTCTACCGTACCTGATAGCGAGTAGTCTCACAGCGGCCCTTCCATCGACCATCCATGTCGTTGAATGGGAGACCATCTGAGACGTGTGAGACGCATTCATGTTCTTCACTTGCTTCTGAGCTGCAAAATAATAGGAATAATACAAAATGCCAGAATGATAAACATAAGTAGTATTGAGTATTTGACAAAAGAACCCCGGCATCGTATCGTGTGTAATCAGACAGTCAGGAATATAAGAACAGAGTGAAACGTAAAGAATGTAAAGCCATTTCTAACTCAAATTATGTTTTATTTAGCACATGCTCTGAAAGTACAATCATCAGACTAGCCCCTGTCATACTTTCACAAAATCAAGCATCGCGAGATCACCAGGTTATATTCTTGGAACAAAAGCACTTTCCAGACTATCCATACTCCTACAAACCCCTATCACATTAGCTTACGTATCCAACTCATTACATTACATCACATCGATTAGATCTCCCTACCGTATCCCCCTCCTTACCAATAATATTCAATGCGACGAGACTGCCCTGTGCCGTCTCAATCTTCACTTCTCCCGTTCCTCCCGCCCGAGGGGTCGTCGATTCGAAGATGTGAGTGAGGAGGGGAGCGAGTACGGTAGAGGCTGCTTGACTGCAAAAGGAGAACTGTAGAATACTGCAGAATCAAGGATGGTTGAATGATGAACAACCTGGGACACTTCAGTTTCTATTGCTCGTCAAATGTGCCGGCGGTTTACAACAATTAATATCATAAAAAAAACCGGCCATGCAACAAAACCAATCTCTACTACTAACAATACTCGCATCTTAGCCTCCGAGAGTCAAAATATTGCGGTTTCAGAACTACCGTACCCATTATCGATTCCGGCGGCAACGAGGAGGGTGAGCATCTCCTGTAGGGTCTTGCTTGCACTCGAACGAGTCGACGTCGATTGAGACTGAAGAGAGGACATAATCGACTCAGGGGGATCAATGCGTTCTCGACTTTTGACAATAAAAAAAAACTATTCATGTCTACGATAAAAACAAGCTCATCACACGTTTCTTAGTTTATTGTTACGATTTTCGCCTCTCTTCTTTTTTCTCCGCTTGTTTTAAGAATAAAATTCAATTAATCGATTCCCATCCCCATATACCACCCCTCCACTCACCTTGTCCAGTGCGGGTATCACATTCTTGAGGATAGCGAGCGACAGCTGCTGCAGCATGGGAAGGTCGCTGCATGCAGCAAGCACCAGACGGGCTGCAGCCATCTGAGCGCCGCGCGCCTGTGCAACCACCTGAGCGAACATTGTTAATTACGTTGTATCACTCCTTGTTTCAGCCACCCACGAAACTTGCGTTTCACCAAACGTTAGTATGGGAAGCTCAGCGCAGAATATCAATTCTGCAGCATAACGTCGTCCAAAAACCTCAGTTCTCAATCCCCTTCCTCCCTACCGTACCTGTTCAACGGGTCTCGTCACTGCCTCGACGATGGCGTCTCCAAAGTGAGCGAACACAGCGTCCAGATCAGATTCGCCCCTGGCAATGTTTAATTATTATTAGTAGTCATAATGTCTTTTGTGTGGATCAAAATTTCCAGAATACTATTGCTTATACTTGAAATCACCATCCACCGATCATTTCAAGAAATAAAATTGACGATCAGCCGAACTTAGCCCCTTATCTACCTCCTTTCAAGTTCAATTTCACTAACTTTCTCTTCATAATCTCATCGATGATTCGATATGCCTTCTTCTGTAGATGTTCCTTCTTCTTCGCTTGCTTCTCACTCCATACGAGCGATCGAGAGAGCACCTGAAAATCGGAGTCAAGATGGTTGATATAAGAAGCCAATCCCAAAGGATCATTAGAAATACTAGTCGCGCCACCAATTTCACATAGAGGTGAAACCCAAACATTGCAACTCACGTAGACCTGATGATCTGGCCTATTACAAGATTATTGTTGCAACCCTAAAGCATGGACGGCGAACCAAACTGCCCGTTCCATCTCACCTATCACACAACGCTGCAGCACACAATCACCTAGTTCTTCCTCTACCTTCCTTTCCCGAACCCAGCGCGAAGTTCCCACAAGTTTCTTCTTTTCCGGATCAACTTCTACACAGAAAACTCGCTCTTCTGACACTATTTCTCTCGATTAGATCAACCACTGATAATATTGACCCCCTAGCTCACCGTCTTAGTCGTCTCCGGGTCGGCATTCTTCACCAGTGCAGTCACAATATCCGCGATGCGAGCCTGCTTCGACGCATCCGAATCCGTCTCGTCCATCTGCAGAACGGATTACGGTGATCAACAGGATACGGTAATCGAGAAATGAAAGATACCGAAATCACACCATACTCTTTCGCGCCATTCTCAATGAGATTCAATGTTTATTCTGCATTTACATTAAAGGTGAAACGCAACATTCACAGGCGCATCGACAAACCAAAATCGTTTCCATCGTTCCCATTTTTGATTGAAAGACCTACCTTCAATCGGCAACTTCTGTGCCTCCAAAAGCTTCATACTGTCAAAAGCTTCATACTACTGCCCCCCCCCCCCTGCCATACCATAACCCCGCCATCACTAACAACCTCTATATCCCCCCTACCGTACCTCAGCCATTACACTTCGTGTACTACTGTATCCCCCCCGTACCTTGGCCAGTGTACTACCGTACCCCTTCCCCTACCGTACCTTAGCCAATGCGCTTCCGATGTATTTGGCGATGAGCTCTCTAGGCGTCGATTCGGCGTACAATCGAATCGTCTCGAGGGCAGACAAACGACGTTGACGATCGTCGTGATCGTCCTGAAATTCAACATTTAAATGAATTGATTGTTCATTTTTATTAAACATTTCCCGTGGAAAATTAGCGAATGTTGATTGAGCATCGGGTTATAAAATGAATTTGAAACTACGACCACATTGGTTATGTTGTAAAAGTAGTTTTTTTTTTCTAAATGACATATATCAACAGCACTGAATATCGTTGTAAGCTACATGAATATCTTCCACATGAAACTCGCATCTTACAGGTAGTCAATGAATTATTCCAGTGTACTCTATTGAATTCCTCTCCACTCCATTGAGCTATACTCCGCAAGTGAAACACAAGCTCAACAACTCATTCACAACTTTCCTGTACTGGTGGCAACCATTTTTGGCTATTACCCGCAGTTCATGCCTCCCTCCCACGCTCACCTCTGCTCCCTCCGTGTACAAATTGAAGAGTATTGGCTGGAAGTTCTTGGCGAATCGTGCCATTGTCTCCACTCTCGCCGCGGGAGCGTCCGGCTGATGGACGAATCCGAGGGCTGCACGCACACCTTGCAGCACGATCTGGCAACGAATTTAGGGTTATTCATAGTTTAGAAAAAAACAATTACAGACACATCGATCATCTAGATACCTACTGCGTATATGTTTCTCGTGAAACCGCGCGCCACCTACTCCCGCAAACAAGGAATTTATTGGATTGATTCAATGGCTTGCTAAGGAGTAATCAAAGTTTGAGCTAATCACCCGCTATGAAATATTCATGAAACCATGCCCCACCTGCTCGCGAACAGAAATAATTTAAAATATAGAGAACAAGCTACAAATCAACTCTGCAGATTTTAACCGTGTATAACGTGTTCGCGAAACTGCGATTCGTCAAGTCCGGAATAAAAAAAACAATCGAACACCCTAACCCTTCATCTTTAAGCACACGCCCGAATGAATGTTTTATAATGCCGAATCCAGTTCAGATTCATCGACTCGCAAGCGTCCACCTCATCACATACTGTTCGTGCAACCTCGACTCTCCTTCTCACTCACTCTAGACTTCTAATCTATATCTATAGATTTTCAAGTTGTGGGAATGGGTCACTTGATTCCAACTTGAAAACCCATTTCTACTTGATTTCAAGTTGATTCCGGACACCAGAGTAATCATTTACAACTACCGTATTCAGTTGCTCCTGTCGACAAAGTCAACACTCACCATTCTGAGATCCTTCCTCTCTAGAATTGCCGTTCCGAGAATGGGTGCAAGAGTGGGGAAGGTTGTCTCGAAGTCGGAGGGACTCTCAAAGAAGGGTGGCAGCAACTCCCATAGCTGCAGCTGCAGCAGAGAGTACAGACGACTCTGCACTCCCTCGAGGGACGGAAGACGACGGTGCAACTGCAAATAGGGAATGGTTTATTGAACAGAGAAGCTAGAGTGGATTGAAGATACAAGATTCTACCAAGATATGTGATTTTGTGGAAACTGGCAAGCAACGGGGAGCTGAACAAATTTTTCTCACCGCGGGTGGACAATGAAAGGGAAGGCATTAGTGATTGTTCTATTGTAAACTCCTCCTGGGGCCTATCGAAGTATGAGGACGTTCCAGAGATATGTAATATCGATGAAACCGACAAGTAACTGGGCTTTTAAACCTTTTTTTTTACAGCGCGCATCATTCGTTCATTATTGCAGCGGAAAAAATCTAGATATGGAATTACCCTGAAGCCTGAGATGAACAAGTAGGCTCTTTCCCTCACTTTGCAAATTACCATTAATTAAATTATTGAGAGCTTTTCTCGATAAGTATTCTCTGAGTAACCACGAAGTTTCAGGTCACCAAACAGATTCTTGTACGGTTTTCGACTGAGTTCTCACCCGTTCCTATGCATAGTTAATAAATACGAATCTTACCTTCATGGCCATGGGAAGGAAATACTTGAGGAAGAGGGAGAGCTGCGCGTTGTGGAGATTGACACGAAGGACGGGAATGAGCCACGATCTGAATGGGGAGGAGATGACTAAGGGTGTAATTGGATGCCGGGGGTTCCGAGGTTCAATTCCAAGATATATAATATTGTACTATCGAATAAGCACGTACTGTCAATGCGACACACAAATTCCTCTCGAGTAAAGCTTGAAACATTTCTCTCACTAGCCGGATACTGGTTCGACTTTTTTTCGATTTTTTTTATAAAGAACATTTGTCCACGCACTACTATTCCTGTCAATGGCGATCATAAGTGATGTGCACTTGAAACAAAGGCACACCTTTAAATTTTGCAACCATCTATATGTAGTCTTCGTATGGGCCCATTCAATATTGCTCGGAGTACGTCAATCCCAACCTACGCGCTACAACTCACAATCACCTAATAAAATTCATCGTGATATCTCGATCTTGTCGATTTACCACTTAACCTACCCACAACCCACTTGACTGTGATCATTATTGTTCAAATCGCTTCTTTCCAATTACAGTTCTCAATACAACTTGACCTACTTCCACTCCCGTCAACCCCCCCCCCCCCCACCCTGTCTTTCCACAACCCTCACTCACCTCGGCAGATCGAGCGGCAGAATGGCTGCATCGGGGTCCAGCTGCAGTTTGATCACGGAGAGAACGGCGCCCGCACCAACATGACGGACCGCCGAACCAATCGTCTGAAGGGAATCGTAAAGTTATCATGTTAATCAACGTACTTCCGCATGAGATAGAAGGATAAGGGAGGATTCTAGGGAGTAATTGTGAATCACGCCAGAAATTTTTATGTTTCACCGATCCTTCAACATTCGGAGATGGAGGCGAATGACAATTTCATCGTAATTTGGAATTGTAAAAAAATAAATATCGCACTCACGAACGAACCGTAATTTCTACGTTTCACACTTCCATCAAGTTCACTGCTCAACCCCATCTGGTGATATTGTAGAAAATCTTCTCAAGCGGCATTATTTCACGTAACGGAATTTCAAATCGTCTTTCAATCACTCACAAAATCAATTACGTCGACAAAACATATCTTTCTTACATTCTCCGTTTCGCACTCGCTTCTAGAAGCCCCCCCCCCCCTGAATAACTCACGAAATCGATCGCGCCCCCCATTTGTTTATTCTGAAGGGGGGGGGGCTACAAACACCCCGTAACTTCTATCTTTCACACCTTCATCAAGAACAACTACTCACGAAATCGATCTCCGGTCTGCACAGGCAGTTCTCAGCTTGTCTCATCTCCGCGAGTGTCTTCAGTGTCTCTGCCAGCTCCGTTCCGATGAGAGACGAACCCGCCTTCTCGAACAGACGCATCTGAGTGCGAACCACGAATCTGCAAGGGAGAGGTGCTCAATAGAGGATATACGAAAGGAATATTGAACATCTCGATTTTCCGATGACTAAGAGAAACGGATGCAACATGAATCTGCAATGGACGGAAGAGGTGATTGGAATATCAATGATGGGACCATTGAACATTTTCATTCCGAGAGGACTATGTGAAACGGTTGCAACATGTATCTACAAGTGAACTATGTGGTGATTGCGTACACCTTCCTCATATGATTAACATATTCAGTTCCTCGAGAATTATATGGTATGGGTGAAACACTAACGTGATGTTTCGGAATTTCCAAATCTGTTATGTTTTGCTCTCTACCGTGAAGAAGATCAACCGCTTCAACGCTACGAGGACTATAAGATCCGGTTGCAACAGCAATGTTCAAGGCACTTTTTTAAATTTCGAAAACTACTTGCGAGCCACGATTCTCTAACAATTAGTTAACTATTTGGTAATTACATACATTACCTCGGCTCATTAACATAATTAACTCCTCCAGGACAATATCTGGGTGGAACATCAATGCTCATTGTCAAGAAATGGTTCGGAATGTTCTTTTTTTTTGTATTGTCAACCCAGCCATGGCAAGATCAACAACTGCAATTCTGCGAGGACTATATGATCCGGTTGCGACATCAATGTGCAAGGTATTCTCAAAATTGAATCCAAATATTTTTTATTAGAGTTAGAGCTGTCGATGTTATCAGCAACCTCCCCACCTCATGACCTATGAGCTCTAAGTGAAACACCAGTTTACAGTTTCGAAAATGGGTTTAAATTTTAAAAAAACCTCCAAACGGGCGCGGATTGCACGTGCAGCGAGCGGTGCAGCAGACCCAGCAGATTCTGCAATTATCGATTCATGAACTATCGTAATCCATCTACCGTATTCTACCTTGGCTGCATTCTCATCCTCTTGGACGCAGCAATCGATAATTCGGGACAGTAGTTGGTAGGTGAGTTGGGCGAGTTGCTCGTGAGCAAGCGAGAAGTGCTTGGCGAGACATTCGGTTGTCTCCTGGAGAATGGAAGACGAACGGGAAGCGTCCTTCGTTGACAGACAGATCTGTGAGAGGGAAGAGGCCAATTCAAGCATTGTATTTATTATTATTTACAATTGTACAGTTTGTCCCTATGAAACTAAAGGGTCAAGGTTTTCACAGTAGTAATAATTCACTGAAACCGCAAACCTCACAAGCCCCACTTTGAAATCCCAGCAAACCAATTTCTGGCAAATCGAGGCAACGTCCCTTATCATTTATCATTGAAAACCCCCATCTCACCTGTGCCTCCGTGATCGCTTGCATCCAGTGGGCAACCACCGTGATATCGGCGGTGGGCGGGGCCAGACCTCTGCAATTTTGTTTACACTTAACATCGTTTCACCAATTGCATTGCATTTTTCTTTCGAAACTTGTAACACTTGCGAAGCACAAGCCAATCATGTCAAAAACTGTTTCCATTTCACCCACCGAACATCACCAGAATATTGTATTCCACTATGGAACTCAGAACTTGTAATCCCTGCGAAGCACAAGCCAACCAGGACGCATTTTCGTACCAACCCCGGTTTTCCAGTCTTCCGTATTCTCGACTGTACGCCATTTAGCCAACGTTATGAGATTGAGAAAGTACGATGTGAATCCGCCCCATACCTGAGTGATTCGACGAGTAGCTCGCATGTCTCTGCAGTGAGTGCCGTGTCGCACGGCTGTCGCTCCAACGCCCTCTGCAGACACTGCATCGCACTACACTTCACCTGTAATAAAAGCCAATTTTTAATAATATAGTACTTGAGTGATTACTCTAGTCATTTGCCGAGTAGGCTTTATTAGAGACCAGTCGGGGAGCGCGCGGATGACGCCGGGTAATGTATTTAGCTGAGTTGTGTGAATCTTTGACCTGCTATGCCCGTCATTTTAAACCTACTGGAATCTTCTGAACCTGTCCCAGTCATTTCGAGCATTATAGAAGCCGCTGAACCCGTCCCCGTTATTTTTGAACATTATAGAAGCCACTGGACCCGTTTCCGTCATTTCGAACTTTCTAGAAGCCTCTGGACCTGTCCCCGTAATTTCGAACATCCTTGAAGCCGCAGGACCCGTCCCCGTCATTTCGAACATTCCAGAGGGTTCTAGAAGTTTCCACTCACGTTATCTTCATTTTCGAACATTCTATAAGGTTCTGGAACAAAATCTTCACTTTCGCACATTCTAGAAGGTTCTGGAAGATTCCCGGAAGTTTGGTTACTGTAGGTATACGGTACTCAGGGTTACACGTCAATATGGATCGTACCTTGAGGAAACACATCACTGACCGTGGGATCGATAATGGTGAAGCTCCTGAGGATGACCTCGGTGAGCTGCTTGAACAGCGCCGCCGGGAACTGAATTACCGTAATTATGCTAATTAATTAACAAAAATACCTTGTGCATGATTCCCTCGAGCAGACACAGCCAGCGAGTCGACATCAGCACACCGTTCTTCGTGCCTACAATTAGAAATTCAATTCCAGTCAAGAGATTGCATCTTTCCTACCCTCGACTTTCTGCATTTCACACATTATTCAACTACCCATTAAGACTCGGTTGTTTGATAAAGGGGTTATTTCTCATTACCTAAACATCGCCACCATCGCCATCTTGTGTTTCACGCACAACTCATTAGTCATACGGCAGTACAATGATCTTGCGTGATTTACGTCGCTATAACCCCTCATTTACTATACTTGTCCACCCTCCCACAGTATTCCCTCACGCACTGCTGCAGTTTTTTGCAGGATTCCCGACACTCGCTTTTTTGTGTTACACACAATACTCAATTGCCCATTAAGCTACATCTGATTGCTTCGTTGTCATTGTTCTCTTCACCCCACATATACCCGACCCTAACATTATGTGTTTCACAGATTATACAAATGTGATTCGTCTATCACTCGTTTGATTGAACTGCCTTCTCACGTTCCAGTATAGAATAGTATAGAATCGCAACATTCCCCTCCCACTGACCGATGCACTGCTGCAGCTGCTGCAGGATGAACTGGGCGACGGGTGCGGCTGCAGCGTGCAGTCCGTTGTCGAGTGCCGTCACGGGGTCCGTAAGCACGGCACGAGCGACGCGTCTGGAGAGGGAAGGAAGAGATCATCATATTTCGATTGTCTTTGCCGCATTTCTCGAAAATACACCTGGTCTTTGAAGATTCTCTACACCTGCGTTTTTCATGTTTTTCACGTATTTTTCAGGATAATATTATTAATAAAAATAAATCAATAAACAATCAAAATAAATAACCTGGCCATGGTGCGGACCCAGGGACGCTCGTGGGTGCACAGGGCGCACACGGACACGATCATGTTCCTGCAATGGACATTGCATCATTATTAGGTAAACAATAGTTAACAATAAATCGTATTCGCATCAGTGCTGAGCACGGGGTCGGATATCGGACTATACCCCCGCTTTTGACCCCGGGGTAGTAGCCTATAACCCCCGATTTCGGAAGCAAAATCAGCGAATTTCAATAGGTTTTTTTGTTGAACCCCCGATTTTGTCCAATTGTCCGAGGATGGAGCTCATCAATGATTCGCATTAAAAATTCATTTTTGAGTACAAGTGATTGCTATCAAACCAAACCCTAGACCTGACAAAGTCACCAAACGCTGCAACCTGAATCTCACTATTCACAAATATCGATAATTGCCCCCTCAGGATTAAACATCGCCCAAAAAGTACTACATTACCCATTCTCGAAACACAAATCTCACTTTGTCTGGGGGTTGTTGAACACGGGGGCGGGCTGGGCTCTCAGCACCACTCCCAACACGGTCAGTAGATTCTTCAGAATCGACGACTCATCCGAACCCGTGTGCTCGAGAATCTTCGTGTACAGAATCTGCAATTATCGATTACGTTTTAGTAAAACGGATCCTTTTTATATTTCATCCTTTTTCCCATGGAATGATACAATTAATATTATTCAACTAGCCCACTTCCAATTATCATGGAAGGTTGATTGACACTCATACTGAATCTATGAAACATGACACTCACTGGTTGAATGCATAACTCCAACAGCTCGTGATATAATCACTTCCAACAGATAAACAATAACTCACATTGGCAGTGCTTGTGAAGTTTGCCTGGAGGATCTCTCGGGGAACCTTCTTGATGATGAGATGGAGTAGATAGGCAGTGGCTGCCACTCGACCGGGCTCCGATCTGCAATGATTTATTACTGAGCTGAAACATAACAGATCCTGGTTGAAAGATTCGTGTTCCAAGAAAGCTTGCTTATGGCTTAAAATACCACTTTCAATGTTGGTTATCAGTCTCAGACGACTATATATTTGTTTCCAAGGTTGATAAAGAAAATGTATGAAATCTGCAGTTCTGATGTGATATCATTATCGCAGGATTTGTGTTTCACTCCCAAACAAACTCACTGATCGAGTCCCTCGAGTGTGACCAGCAGTGCAGCCATGTACTCTACGTCACTTTCCGTGCCACCCTTCTCCTGGAAATACGTTATGATTACGAAACCCAAATCGACCTATAAGTTTGGAAGTTAGCGCTATTTCCAACCAGAGCGTTTCATGTTTCACATACTTTATTTATGAAAAAGGGAGTTTTCTAAATTGAGCAATTTGATGCGGTCATACGCAGTAACAAAACTTTAACGAAGCTTATAATCAACCGAAGCAATCGACCTATTCGGAAATTAACGCGGATGAGATCAATTCAAACGCAACATTTCATGCTTCACATACTATATGAAACAGGGAGCCTTCTAGAGTGAGCAATTGGAAGCGGTCATACGCAGCTACAAAACTTTAACAAAGCTTACGATCAATAGCGCTGATGCGATCATTCCATCCACATCGTTTCATGTTTCACGTATTCTATGAAACATTCGTCTCCTAGAGCGAGCAGTGAACGCTACGTAGCCGATGTCTACAAAACAAAAACGTACCTTGATAATCTCGGCAACAGCAGCCAGCACGGCAACCACCTCCGTCTGCATGTTCGAACCCGATCTGACGAGTTGATTTATTAAATCTTATATTTCGAAAAGGAAAATACAATCATCTCCACTTGTGTATTCGAGCTTGGATCATGTCTATTTGTCTATTTGACGAAGTTCCTCTATTTTGAATAACGTTTTTAGGAAAAAACGGTTAGATCAGCACCAAATGAGAACTGCAAGCTAACATTAAGCAACTAAGAATTGAGCTATAGATACCGGACGGACTCACTTCCACACTCTGTGTACCGCATCGAAGTTGGGATTGGTGCAGGAAGTGAAGGCGGTGAGGGAGGTGAGTCGTCCCTCGGACACCATACTCTTCGCTCCGAGACCATCGCCGTTCGAACGACCGAGCGACATCGTGTCCTGGAAAAAATAGCGGTTCAATGACTATTCCTTTTCTTTATTACCCAAAGGAAGAAAGATATTCTCTTCCTCGCTCCAAAAGATAGAGCGCGGGCATTGGGCACTGAAGTAAAGTAGTGCCCTATTTTTCAAAATTGCAATCCATCAAGACAGTTCTATTGATGCTTCGAGATAAGGACGCAATCCGTCCGCGAAATTATGATGAAAATAGGCGAAATGCATACCAGATTGAGCTGGTCGATCACAATATCGGTAGCCGACATCTCAGCACGATCGTCTACAGCCAAAGTGCCCTGAATGTATCGATAATACGGATTCAATCGATAAATAATAAGGCTGGGTTACGGTAGTTCACTTTCGAAAACGATTAAAAATCGAAATCAAACCTCCTGGAGGATATTGGCGTTTCTCATTGCATTGGCTGCTGCTCTGTGGCGATTTTTCTCCGGATTGCTCTCGGATCTGAATCAGAGAATTGAGAAATTTGATCGCGAAAGTGGATTAACAAGCCTTTCATCAACTTAAAATAGTACCAACCCTTTTCCCGGAGCATAGCGCTTCTTGATCTTAGCTCCACCGGGGCGCACACGAAACTTCGGCATGTTAGCGAGTTCCGAAAGTCTAAATAAGAAAAAATAGAATAATAAAAAACAGAAGCAATGAGCGTATTCAGCGGATAATGGATGACACTAAACCAAATTTTGCGAGCACGTGCCTATTAATAACAGGTATCGATTGGAACAAGATGCACAAATTAAATTAACAATAAATACACTAAATAATTAAAAATAGGGAAAAACAAAAATACAAAATTCGGTGGTGTAGTCGGTGGTGCATTTTCCTTCAGTTTTCGATAGACTTGCTTTTCCCCGGGAGTGAGTATTGTACGGCCCTGACGCTAATATTACGTTGCTTATCGCTCCTCCCCTATTTCATGGGTCACGTTAGTCCACTCACTCACCATTCTTGTCCACATTCAACCTCGAACAGATTCTTTCAGATGATACGGTGGATATTCTTCATAGCAGCCCTACTCGTCGGGTTAGCAGGTTTGAAGATTTTTCCAATATTTTTTGTTTGTTTTTGTTATTGTTTTCCTCTCCTCATTATTCTTAACAAAAGCTCCTTTCTTCCAGAATGTGCGGATCGTGTTCTACTCAAGGACGTTACTGCCATCACACTGACTGAGGGAGCCCGTACTAATGGTTTGCTGATTTCTCTAGAATTCCAGTGTAGATCAAACTTAAAAAATTCCTTATCTCCATTCGATCTTTCCTTTCTGGAATTGTGAATTGAACATTACTGTCAACAATTTCTTTCCTCAGTGCATTGTACATCACAACTATGCTAATTTTCTCCTCGTTTTTGTCATTTTGCTACTTTTGGATTACGGTAACTTGGTAGATCAAAATTCCTTTCGAGGTCGTCGTTCTTCGTCCGTTCCTCAACTGACTTGCATCGGTGGTTCGGCTCACGGGAAGGTTCAGGAACCTCGCATCGTCCAGTGCAAGAATGTGTGAGTTAGCACTTGAGCATGTTTCTTTTCTTATGAAATAGTTTAAACACCCCCAAATCCTAAACTTTTTGTCATTACTTCCGATTCTGTAGTACGACTAAGAACAAATATCTGATCTTATAGTAAAGATTGGTTTTTATTGACTAAGCGTCTTTCTACTCCTAGCAGATCATAAATGAAGGGTGAAATACTAATGAATTGTAGTCTTTCCTCAAGTTCAGACGTGATATCTGTGATCTTACTCCTTCTCCGTCATCAAAAATTGCACCAAGTAAAAATTATTCACAGTGGTTTCGACGGTGCGGACGTGCAGTGGGAGTGCAAGGCGGAGTTGGACTCGCGGGTGAAATTCGGCCGAATCTCCGTCTCCTGCGAGGGATACAATCATCCGGACGACCCTTTCGTTCTCAGGGTAAGCCGATTGCGTTAATGAATTAAAATTTTCAAATTGTCAGTGCTTTGGGAGTTGATTTTTTGGTACCCGATCCGAAACTCAAATCACACGTGTCATAGTGGTGCCGGAAAGGGCGAATTTCGAAATAGAGACCCGCACACATCCAATTGAGTGCTACGTCATATTGCAAACGTGTTTGACTGACGTCAGCTGACGTTAATGGAATATCTCCGTCTACCGTAATCCTACCGTAGTCCTTGTCATCATACTTTTGCAGGGTTCGTGTGGACTCGAGTATGAGCTGGATTGGAAGTCGGCGAGTGAGAGAGGAGAATCGAAGGGAAGGTTAGTACCGTATCGTCTCCTATCAACATTATAGAGCGATTGACAACATTTAACATTACCAATAAGGTAGTATTTAGTTCACCGTACGAGTCGTAGCGTATCTCCTAAATGTTTTTATTACCACTTTTTCTTACTATTAGAGAGCCTACAGTAATCCTAACGTATCTCATCCAATTCTATCTAGTAATTGTAATTGCATCTACTGTAATACTACTGTGATTCTACCGTATCACTTGTCAGTTCATCCTCAACAACGGGTGAATCGGTGATCACGTTCCTGTCGATCGCCTTCATCGCGTGCGTCGTGATCTACATGATCTACAACGCCATGTCTGGAGATCCGGCGGCGCCCGACCCACCAGGGTACGGTATAATATGATTATTATTGGTCGATAACTAGTTTTCTATTTTCAAACATACAAAATGAGCAAAGTAGCGTAAATCTCTTGTTGTAAGAAACATCATCGTAGCATCCCGGTTTCAGTTGTGCTAGATAGGCTAGGGATCTGAAATTTTGGTAATAAGAGGTGGGGTCGATGTACAAGAAAAAATCATTATCAGATTCCGTCGCTTCGGGACGGGCTTCGACAACGGACCGGGCGGACCACCCGGAGGGGGAGGAGGCCACCCCGGATACCCCGGCAGCGGACCCCCACCGAGGCCAGTTTGTTTGTTTTTTTTTCGTAGAAGATCCTCTAACGCTATTGTTAAACATCTTTACCTTGCAGAATTGTAATAGTTACGAAACCAAGAAGTGCCAAGTGTGAAATCAAAAGAGTCAAAATTGAAAAGAATACTTCAGATACGATGACGCCTTCGGGAAGGGCACGTATTCGTCGAGTGCGGGAGCGAGACGGGTGCGGTTGAATTCTATGATATTTATACATATATATCTACTAGTAATCGCACAGTTGCCGTGATCAAGATGGGCTATCAGAAGGCCGTTCTTCGTTGAAGATTCTAAGATTGGAATTCTATGATAATTATGCAATCGCGATCAGTCAATATTCCAATTTGCTGCTAATTAATAGATAGGAATTAATTTTTTTTCAATCGAATCAACCAGCTCACCTGCTCATATCACTTGACCAGCAAGAGGACGAAAGATGCAGGCTGTGAATCATAACAATACATAGTGCGAAAGCGATAGAGTCGAAATAAATCGATAAAATTGTGTTTTTAGGGAAACGACGGGCCCGGCTTCTGGACGGGTGCGGGTCTCGGCGCGTTAGGAGGATACTTCATGGGCAGACAGCAGAATGAGGTACGGTAGTCTACGGTTGTTCGTGGTAGTACGGTAGCCAGTGGATACGGTAGTTCCTCCGGTACTGTAGTGCGATCAGAGTAGAACAAGATAGTTTTGAGTGATAGAAAAATCGGTAAGCATTCTAGGGATTAGTGAGCTTCGTCAACGATTCTTGAAAACATACTTTGTTTTTAACGAATTTACAGCCAATTTTTTTTTTAATTTAGCACAGCGATTGAGTATTGAGGCTGTATGGGTAGTTGAGATATATTTTCATTCGAATTACAGGGCGCTCGCTTCCGTGGCTTCAACCACGGATCTTCGGGCTTCAACTCGGCCCCGACGTACGATGATGGTCCGAGCACCAGTTCCCGCAGCAGCCAGCCATCGAGAAGCACTGCCACAGGTACGGTATCTGCACCATTCTAATCGATCGATGATTGACTTTTAATCGATTGCGGTAAATTGAAGGCGATTTGTTGTAGGTTACGGTGGTACGACGAGACGATGAGGGTACGGTAGCAATATGGGGCGACGCCCCCCCCCCCCCCCCCGTTCTTTCCCAAGTATAGTGATACTCCATTCTGTGTATATTTCCTCCTTTGAACATGCAATATTCATAATGATGCTCTACTCTTACATGTATTGTACACTGATTCTAGCGTTGACAAACGATCTCCGAAGTGATGGCATTTTTAGCACATGTATTTCAATTGCATCCTTGTAGAAATGAATTCTAATCGATGATATGTGTATGCTGAAGCTGGCGAAAATAATTTATCGTAAATTCATCAACCTGTCAATATTATGTGGTCGAGGAGAACATTGCAACATTATGCGGTGGAAAGATACACGAAGATTGAGATACCAAATTACCGAGAATATATGTGAGAAGAATGATGCTGACATGAATCAAAGATTGAGATGAGTCTCCATGTGGGCTCTGAGAGTGGATTCGATTCGGAATGTCTCCCCACATTCATTACACTTGTGACTCTCAGGAGAGCGTCTTCTCGAAGAGGAAACCAGATTGGGAGTAAAATGATTGATTCGTCGATGTGAGCTCAGAGACGATTCGTTACGGAAATTCTTGCCACATACCTCGCACTTCAGATCACTGACAGTACTGTCTGTCTTTTCTGAAAATACTGAATATAAAATATTGAATTCAAATTAATTTTACCTTGACTGTCAGGTTCATGATCTTGAATTTCGTTGCTGGTACTTGGGGAATTTAATTGAAGAGTTGAAGGAGGAGCGAATTTCTTGCCTTCATTATTAGTCGGATGAATTTGGACTACCGAATGACCGTTACTTTTGCCTAAAATGATCGAGTTTGATCAAATTGTAAAAAAAGTGTCTGTGATAACCTGAAGAATTCGACGGAGTTTCCTCTTCATCATCGCTATCGATCGTATGACGAAATTTGTGGCTGGCGAATAGAAATTCCGTGGCAAAGTAGCTACCGCAAAGATCGCAGCGGAACTTGACCATATCTTAAATTTTTAAATCTGAATCGTATTTTGCGTTGATAAGCTGTGATAATGTGATAATCGATAAACGCGAAAAGGATTAGAGCTATATTTTGAACGTCATCAAAGGATTTTTATGAAATAATATACCTTGTGGCTCCGCTTCACACGAAGCTACTCCACTCGTCCCATCGCGTCCATTGGAAACATCGGAAATATGCCAGCAGTCTGAGTAAATGGAGTAAAATTTTAAATGAACAGTAGATGCACAGTTTTTTTTACGACGCCTGTGAAATTGAAGAGAAAATGTGAAGAATTGCAAAGAGTAAAGAATTTAGATTTGAAATTAGAAGAATTTGTGTTTCTTTAATGCAACCCGGACTTGATTGTTTAGCATATGATAACTAATATGCGCCGAGGAGTTTTCATTAAAAGTACATCATTTAATCCATATATCATTGAAATAAGAGAGCGTGTCCATAAAAGTTAGCAGAACGATTGGGCCATAAGTAGTATTCTCACGGAAGGGTGTCAAGATCCGCTTGAAAAAACTACTGTTATCCGTCGTCTATTACGCGGTCCACCAGAAGCGCGGCAAATTTGAAATCTCGATTTTTATGATTCCCTTCCACACAAGTATGTTTAATAAAATTTGTTTTTGTATATTGAAAATATAATTTAAATATTCCGAATAAGTATTATTCCGAAAAAAACAACAACCATATTTTTAAATCGAATTTTTGGAATCCACACGTGTTCAACTGATAGTACTCGAAACATCAATGACATTTTTTTCACTAATCACTAATGAGAAAAAAGATCATTTCATTTTTAATGAATCTTTACATTGCCTACGAATTCCATGACTCGACTTACTAATGCATGAACATCATTAAAATATTTTAAAAATTACATCGAATACTGAGTAATTATTCATTTTCAACTCTTCGAAATCTTTCCAATCTAGACTATGTAGAACCTTCATCATTGATCTACACCAACCATCTGCCTATTCAATATTCCAATCTATTCTTCTCTTCTCTTTTCCCATAAAAACGGGACACCCATAAGAAACTGATTGAATATTGAAATCGACGGGGTGGGCAATTGAAACGAAACACAATGTGAAACGAAGAGATTCGATCACTTTTTGAGTGTCTGGAACTTCTATAAAAGAGAGCCTCCTTTTAGACTGAACCAAATCAGTCAACGATGGCTCTTCTAGTGATCCTTCTCTCTTCACTTGCTCTCACTTCAGCTCAACCTTGCTCTTGTGAGAGTTCGGCCTCTGAATTCACCGATCTTCACTTCAATTGTCCCATTGACAACTTCTGCAGTGATTCACTCATTTCTGGATCATGTGGAAAGACCTGTCACTCCTCTGGATCATTCCACTCATCGGTACGACTACCGTAATCATACAGTATCCCTATCCTACCGTAATCCATTTCTACGATGACACTGATTCTTCGATCGTCATTGGAAGCCACAGTTGTGCCGGATCTCTTTTCGATTTCAACAATGGTGGATCGGTGCTGTGTTCCTACTCTACTCCTTCCTCTGGTCTGATTGATCTACTAATCGATAATCAATCGATAATTTCAGTTCTCTCCACTTCGAATGCTTGCAATGTTCCCTCTTTCGCCTGTGTTGGATGCGATTCTTCGGCTGTCAGATATTTCGATTACGATGCTGATTATTACCAGATTCTTTGCGAGTCGGGACTCATCCAGTATACTGTAAGTAGTCAATATTCATTCATTTCAATCGATAATCTACAGTACTCCGATAACTCTACCCACGAGTATGACTACCGTCTTTTTTTGAACAAGAATACTTGCGCTGTTAGTTTAGGAGAAGACTCATCGAAGACTATCACTTCGGTTTCATGCAAGGGTGAATACGGTAGATCACTCAATATATCACATTTTTAAAATTATACGATCGTTACCGTGCAGGAACATTGCAAAACCATCCAATAGTAACATCCCAAATTTTCAGAGCGTTTGCTTAACTATCCGGTCTGTGGTGATCGATCTACGGAGGCATATTCAGTTCGACAAATTTAGCTTCTAGAATCTTGCGATTTTATATTTTGCGTTTTATCCGAGCTAGAACCCTGAAACTGTGCGACGATAATAACGTGAGGGTGACTGATTTATTGCGGAAGTACAGTCCTGGCTAATCCCCCCATGAAAACGGGGCGCCCGGGACGTCCCGGGGCGTCCCCCAGCGTCCCCCTCGCTTCTGGCGCCTCAAGACATTTTCAAATTTGGCCCAATTTGTGTTCGCCGTATTCTCCGTTCGATTCTACGTCAATTCATGTGAAAAAATAAAATAAAATATTTAATTATAATTTACGTTTTGATTTTCAAAGAATTGTCGAATAAAACGATTCGTGCATCGTAGAGTACACCTTGCGGTATTTATCCACTGCTGCTGCAGAATCTCTTTTGATAAGTACCGTAGAACGTACTCCGTGATGCACGAATCGTTTTATTCGCCAATTCTTTGAAAATCTAAATGTAAATTATAATTAAATATTTTATTTTATTTTTTCACATGAATTGACGTAGAATCGAACGGAGAATACGACGAACACAAATTGGGCCCAATTTGAAAATGTCTTGAGGCGCCAGAAGCGAGGGGGACGCTGGGGGACGCACCGGGACGCCCCGGGCGCCCCGTTTTCATGGGGGGATTAGCCAGGACTGTATGGGCTTGATTCAACCGCTTTTTAAAAAATTGAAGAGAATTTCTCTTCAATTTTTCACACTCTTCAAATTGAGTATACCTCCGTAGATCGATCACCACAGACCGGAGAGTTAAGGAAAAGCTCTGAAAATTTGGGATGTTACTATTGGATGGTTTTGCAATGTTCCTGCACGGTAACTATGATTTTACAAAATTCACCCTTGGAGTAGTGATTGGTCAAAGTCAGATTATCTGAAAAAGTTATTTTTGGGTGCCAAAAATGTAATTGATGACCGATCTTCGCCAAACTCTCAGGACCTTAGTTTCTCGTCATAAGAAGCGGAATGATCCTTAGAACGAGCTTCTAGCACGTCTGGGAGCGGAGTTATGAATTTCCGACCCTGAACTTGCAGCAACCCTGCAGCTTCTGCAGCAAGCGGCAGCAACTTGAAACTTTTTTTTCGGGTAGGCCTCGACAACGTCTAATTGCATAACAAGTTTCGCCGAAACAGAAAACTCTTTCTACGAAATAAAAATTTCGAAAGAAGTGTACCTTTGATTACGTCATCACTATGCAATAGTATTGATTTTTCCGACACCACACTTTTAATATTTTGTTACCCGACAGTCAACCTATACCAGGCCAAAAAATCAGCCGGATATCTTGGCGTCTGTTTGAAGGCGTTATTTTGAAACAAAAAAAAATGTCTGTTTGAAGGCGTTATTTTGAAACTCCATTTAGTCCTGGCTTGTGCTTTATAAATATAATAATCCTATTTAATGTGTTCTGTTCATTTCAGCTGTCGATGATGCGAGAATGATGCCCTTCTAATGCGAGTGGCAAGTATTTATCTACCGCGGCCGGTCTCAGAAGACACTTACTCACCCATTCTTCGTAA
Organism: Pristionchus pacificus; assembly: GCA_000180635.4. Taxonomy (NCBI): domain Eukaryota; kingdom Metazoa; phylum Nematoda; class Chromadorea; order Rhabditida; family Neodiplogasteridae; genus Pristionchus; species Pristionchus pacificus. Next base: position 15,399,111 of record CM026576.1, read on the forward strand.
ATCCTCACAAATTTGTCTACGCATCCCTTCAACAAACATGTTTTGTTGTATTTTATCAACTCCAAGTTTTACTCACATTCAGTCTGAATTTTCGATAAATCAATTGTTTCAAATATATTTATTACTCTCTAGCAGATAACAACATAAAGACACATCAGGAGTGAATGATAGTTGTTCAGTGTTGTTAGAACAGTACAGCCAGCAGGTTCCGAAGTGGCAGTGACCAGTTACTCCAGAGGGGGAACCAGCATTCTCGAGGCAGGCATCGAGCTCGTAGGTTTGGGCTGAGAAGTAATGATTATCGATATCATATTTTTACTCTGACTTGTTTCTCGTTCCGGGTATAACGAGTACAATTAAATTAATCGCGCGTCTTTGCATGAAGTGCGCGCTTTTGCCGCGCTAGCCCCGCCCACTTTCACTTTCAAGTGCTTTTTCGATTTTCAACCTCTTCTTTCATGAAATTTCACGTTTTACTTCTTATTTATTGTTCATTTGTTTAAAAATTTGTAGGAAGGACCCCGCTGATGAGGAAACGACCATGTGCGACGGCCGGAATGCTGTTATTTGATCAGGTTTGACATTTGTTCAACTTTTTCTTAACTCGACTTGATGCTGGTTGCTTGTGAAACCCTTTGAGGTTCCCGAAAGTGCCTGGAGTACCCTCCCGCGACCGCGAAGCGAGACGGAACGCGTCGATTTGGGAAGGTTTGCCTTTTATTTATCGGATTTTCGTGGGTTGAAGCTTTCCTTACTTGTCACTTCCGTTTTAAAAGAACGCGAATATTGCTCATTTTTGCACTTTAATGGATTCGTAGACCAGAACCTTTCATATGAGGTGTTGTGTTCAATAATAATTCAAGTCGTTCAGGTGGCTGACAAGCTCAACGAGTGGTTCGTTTCCGCGTTCGTTACTGCATCGCTGATTCATTTCGTCATGCTGCACACAGCCCCTCCCTCTCTCTCTTATCCCCCTTCCCTCCATCTACCTTGGGCAGTAGTGATTTGTGTTTTTATAAAATGTATCGCTAGAAATTCAATTGTGACGGGTTCATTTGACGATAAATATAAAATTAAAAACTTATTTCAAAGTAAATACTTTATCGCAATTCTGACATAATAAATAATGTACACTATCAAACAATACTATCCGTAAGACGCAAAAACATACGAAAAGTGACTATGATATATGAGAAAAGGTCTTAGACTAGGTACTTCCTGCCGTAAAGGGTTGCTTTCTGATCGAAAGATGTTGATTGGATGGGCGAATCAGCGGCGTAGAACGGATTAATCGACAGCTTGATGTATGTTTCATACATTTCCTGGAAAGTACAATAATAGAATGCGTGGGAAAGAAAGAGATTGAATACCTGGAAGAACAGTCGAGTTCCCACGTCATTCCTAGCTGTGAGCATAATCACGAAACGAATCGAACGCGGACACGAACCACTCGTTGAACTTGTCAACTACCTGGACGACTTAGATTATTAAGGAACACAATAACTCATGTGAAATCAATGATGGTTTTGGCTCTACGAATTCACTAAAGTGCAAAAATGAGCAATATTCGCGTTCTTTTAAAACGGAAGTGACAAGTAAGGAAAGCTTCAACCCACGAAAACCCGATAAATAAAAGGCAAACCTTCCCAAATCGACGCGTTCCGTCTCGCTTCGCGGTCGCGGGAGGGTACTCCAGGCACTTTCGGGAACCTCAAAGGGTTTCACAAGCAACCAGCATCAAGTCGAGTTAAGAAAAAGTTGAACAAATGTCAAACCTGATCAAATAACAGCATTCCGGCCGTCGCACATGGTCGTTTCCGCATCAGCGGGGTCCTTCCTACAAATTTTTAAACAAATGAACAATAAATAAGCAGTAAAACGTGAAATTTCATGAAAGAAGAGGTTGAAAATCGAAAAAGCACTTGAAAGTGAAAGTGGGCGGGGCTAGCGCGGCAAAAGCGCGCACTTCATGCAAAGACGCGCGATTAATTTAATTGTACACAATTACGATCGTATAATTTTAAAAATGTGATATATTGAGTGATCTACCGTATTCACCCTTGCATGAAACCGAAGTGATAGTCTTCGATGAGTCTTCTCCTCCACTAACAGCGCAAGTATTCTTGTTCAGATAAAGACTCGTGGGTAGAGTTATCGGAGTACTGTAGATTATCGATTGAAATGAATGAATATTGACTACTTACAGTATACTGGATGAGTCCCGACTCGCAAAGAATCTGGTAATAATCAGCATCGTAATCGAAATATCTGACAGCCGAAGAATCGCATCCAACACAGGCGAAAGAGGGAACATTGCAAGCATTCGAAGTGGAGAGAACTGAAATTATCGATTGATTATCGATTAGTAGATCAATCAGACCAGAGGAAGGAGTAGAGTAGGAACACAGCACCGATCCACCATTGTTGAAATCGAAAAGAGATCCGGCACAACTGTGGCTTCCAATGACGATCGAAGAATCAGTGTCATCGTAGGGCTAAAATGGATTACGGTAGGATAGGGATACTGTATGATTACGGTAGTCGTACCGATGAGTGGAATGATCCAGAGGAGTGACAGGTCTTTCCACATGATCCAGAAATGAGTGAATCACTGCAGAAGTTGTCAATGGGACAATTGAAGTGAAGATCGGTGAATTCAGAGGCCGAACTCTCACAAGAGCAAGGTTGAGCTGAAGTGAGAGCAAGTGAAGAGAGAAGGATCACTAGAAGAGCCATCGTTGACTGATTTGGTTCAGTCTAAAAGGAGGCTCTCTTTTATAGAAGTTCCAGACACTCAAAAAGTGATCGAATCTCTTCGTTTCACATTGTGTTTCGTTTCAATTGCCCACCCCGTCGATTTCAATATTCAATCAGTTTCTTATGGGTGTCCCGTTTTTATGGGAAAAGAGAAGAGAAGAACAGATTGGAATATTTAATAGGCAGAATTCTGGTGTAGATCGTTGACCGAGTGTGAGTTCATCAAACATTGGAGCTTTATTTATCTTTTTTTGAATACAACACAACTAAATGAGAAAGGTTGAAGTGTGCGACGTCCCTGTGATTTCAAAATAAGTGAATAGTAACACATAATATGAGAAATTACGTAAAGAAACGATATGGCGATTTGATGAGAATTTTCTAGAGAATTTTCTAGAGAATTTTGAGAGATTTGAGTGGTTGACGGGGAGACACATTACGGAACGGATGAATTCATAATCAGCCTGCAAACAAAACTATCAGATTGTTTAATTATTTCCAAGCTGAGTGTTCGCGTCAATAATTAATTAAAAATCACCATTGTTGGGCTTCTTGGAGATAAAGAAACGAGTGATTTTCTGTGAAACGAGTGAATATTGATTTCGAGCTCGATCTTTTTTTCTAGCGAAGAGGAAGATCCAAATAGTGATGAACCTTTCTTCGGGGGAGACTCCGGGGAATGCAGCTTCTTCTTGTGAAGAGTAAGGGCCACGTAAGAAACGTGCAACTTCCCGCAAACTTCGCATTTGAAGCGACTGTTCTTGTCTGAAATTTCAGTATTTTTTTTGTGATTAACAACGTAAAACTAAATTTAAATTGCGTCAATCATCAATAATTACCTTGTTTGGCCTTTGCATGAATGAGTTTGTGTAGCTCGGAGAAACACACACCTTGATGTTCGCTTCCTTTGTGAGCATTCAGGCTGGCCTTTGTGAGCATTCAGGCAAACTGAAGAGATGGATGGAAAAAGTATAGACGGAACGAAGAATGGGATCAGAAGTGAAGAGAGAGGAAGGGAGAGTCGGGAGCTGCGATCGGGAGATGAGTAAGGTATTCCATACCGATTTCCTCCTTCCTCCCATTCTCACCTATTCTCCGCCCTTTACGACAGGTAGATTCCGTGGGAATCACGGATTTACAGTCATCAAAACCGCGACGCAGTAGACTGGACATTGTCTGCCTATTGTAAGCGTTTTACTACCTCATGAAACAACCCGATCTAATACCTCTAGAGCATTACAGATTAATGAAAACTGAGTATGTAGTAAAAGTTCTAGCTATTCGTTCTACAACCATTGATGGGAGGATAATATCTCCCTGCAGGGATGATCTCAGCGATCGTATTCTGTTACATGAGAGGCATGATGAAGACCTGAATAAATAAGAAAGACACAAGCCAAAAGAAAACAATTTGACTAATGTGATCTCCACACCAATAATCCGCTTTTAATCTCAATGCAAATTTCAAAATGAATTCCATCTTCTCTCTCTCCCCCCCATCCTCTCTCCATTCCTACACTCATCGCTCGTCAATGGCGGCCGTCGCCCCTCCGCCATCCCGCAAGTCCGATCACACGACGGCCGATGTGGGTTTCGCCCCCTCCCTGATCCCTGACCCACCGTAATCTACAGTATCCGTTGATCTACAGTAATCGCATTCGGCTAAAGTAATCCTCGACCTACCGTACCTACCGTAACCGATCAATACTTGTTCAGTCCTCTGCGGTCTCTCCATCACCGCAGCCGCACAAGGAGCACACCTCCGATGTGAGTTTCACGCCCCTCCTCTGATTCCTGATCCCCTATACCGTCCTACCGTAATCTACCGTAACCTCTATCTACCATGATCTGTATACACATGTCGTAACCAGTTCGCCTCTACCTACCGTGCCCCATGACTAGCGTATTGATTACAGCTAATCGAACAGACATTACCGTTAACCCCGTCTACCGTACCCCGCATCGGTCAAGCGCAAACTGGTTTCTTTCTCAGTTAATCGAGCACTCGATCCGCACTCTTCTCTCGGCTCCTCGTGATCGCGCCCTCCAGCTCACACTTCGCATCTCGAATGGATGTCTGTCAACCAGTCTGCGAGCCATCGATGAGGAAGAGATACTCGAGAGGGTACGGTAGAGAAGGGAATGAATCGAGAACTGGCTTGGATGGGTACGGTAGTGAAGAATGAATAGAGAACTGAGTTCGAACTCCCTCGATCAACCAACAACTGCGAATACTACATACGAAAATGATCACATTGATCATTGAATCAATTTCCGACTACCGTATCCAATTTCTTAAATCGTCAATTGACTAGATACCGTATCCCTCCATCAATCATGAACTGGCTTTGTTAGGACTGCCGTATCCCTTCATCAATCATCGACTGCCTTAATTTCAGGCGAAGAATCGTGGCGTGGTGCAGATGGTGAAGCGATCGCGTGACGTGAAGAAAGTGAGAGACGCGTGCGACGTCGCCAGACAGTACTTCTTCGAGGTATCTAATAAGTTGACGATCGAGGGGAGATACCGTATCCCGGTCAATAGATTGGATAGTGTATCCGCGTATCTCACAGATATCGATTGGGAATGGAGCTACAGTATCCCTCAGTTATCGATTGAGTGTTGAGCTACAGTATCTCCTTCTTCCAAATATCTATTGGGAATCAGTTGGCGATTGATCACGCTACCGTATCCCAGTCAATCGAATGAATACTGTAGCGCACCGACCCCTCTCTCGCTTGAGTAATGAGTACAATGAATATCTTGGTGATCACTGATTGAGGATGCGGGCTACAGTATCCTTCAGTTATCGATTCACCTGAGCTACCGCATCCTACAGTATCCCCTCCTGTGCTTGGTCAATATGTGCAAATAGTGCAAAGTTGCAAGGTCGCGACACATCCGAATGGTGGCGAGAGGGACTCCGATGCAATCTTGAGGGACGAGACGAGAAGAAGAAGAAGAGGAAGAAAGGTCGAGGTCGATATCGAAGAAAAGGTATCTGACCGAGCGAACTACCGTAACCCTCTACCTTCCATCTACCGTACCTTGACCAATCTATCTACCATAGCCCTGACCCAGCCTACCGTAACCCTCTCCCCATTTGCAGGAAAGCTGGCTCGCGTGGGTCTCCCGCCGGATCCTTGGCGTGACTTCAAGATCCAATCCCTGAAATTGTTCACGGAGATTGTCAGCTGGATCTAATTGACCGTTTACTCTGATCTCTGATCGAGATTATCGATAAAACCAATCGATTTTTGAGCCGACTTGTTGTGCAGAACAAAATGAATGATTGGAACGATGAACACCTTGGATAATACTATTGACAGGGAGAGGGAAGAAGGGAAACGGGAGTCAATAGTATTGACTTTGGTCAATACTATTGAGTCTCGCTCACTACCCCGTTCCCTTTGCTTCCCGGTTAGAGAGTACGGGAAATGGAGAGAGCGCAGAGAGCGCAGAGGAAAAGGCTCTCTCCGTTTCCCACGCTCTCTCGCTGTTGACCGTATGGGACGAGGAAGGCGTCTCAACCCCTTGTCAATAGTATTGACCAAAGTCAATAGTATTGACTCCCTCTTCCCTTCTTCCCTCTCCCTGTCAATACTATTGACAGGGAGAGGTGGGGAAGGGAAGAGGTGTCAATAGTATTGATATTGAATCTGCAACCCTAATACACGATGACATAGATTTATACATGTGCTTCATGCGAGCCCGAGTTCCAGTAATTTCTCGTAACCACTCCATGGAAATAAGCTGTCCATTAGGGTTGTCTAAACGGAAAACGGAAAAACGCCTCTCTCATTCCTCGTTTCGATCATTCCGTAATGTGGCCATTCTCCTCTCGGATTTCCGAATGATTACGGAATTCCGTTCATGGTCCCATTTATTACGGAATTACGGAATTCCGTAATTCTTTAGACCGATTACGGAAAATATGTAATCGGAGAATGAGAAGGAGAATCGATTCGGAATAACGGAATAAATTCCGTATAGACATCCCTACTGTCCATTGCATAAATCAGTTGCCACGTACAAACGGCAAAGAATGCAGAATACAGCAAGAAGTGTTCAGCAAAATATACATGAGTGTTGTCATCTCTTTCAAATCTGACTTCTTTTCTGAAAAGAATTCGAGACAAGCAAGAAGTAACAAGGAGTAACAAGGAAACTAACATCCACATCATTCTGTGAAGGTCTAATATGAGATTCATGATGAACAAAAGAATATTTCGTCCGATGAGCGCAGAAAATGTGCAGATTATGTGATGGAAAACCATTTCTCTTCGAATCCACTGAAAATAAGTTTGCAACTTCGGATAGGTATTTGAATAACACTTAAAAAACAACAAAAAAAACGCTCACTTCAGCTCCCGGTTGGAATTGAACAATCAAATAATATAGAATGTTAATCACACAAGATCCGATGAATATCTTCTAAAAATATGATTGTCGTATCGGATTTTAACCTAGTCTCATATTCAGCGTCTAAAAACCATTTTCAACTACTAATTCTCGAATGGTTTACGTAACTATCTGTTGTTCCTTCGAATAATTCATCACACAGCTCACAGAAACGCGAGAATTTCTTGAAAATCATTGCAAACTTTTTCTGAAAAATAGTTTGAAAAAAAAACGCTGAAACAAGTAACGTCTCGACATGGTGTTGAACTTTTTGTCACCTCTAGAACTTTTGAAATTTGAATTAGCGTCCCGAACACTTTTACTAAAAAAATATCGCGTCGGGGGACAAATATAATGCGAGCACAAGAAAAGTAAAAAAAAAGAAGAAGATCACCTTTGTACTCAGTTAATTGGCTGCTAATATCGCAGATTTCCCTTTTCTGATCTTGCGGGCACAAAAAGAGCGAAAGAGCTCACGAAACGGGGAGAGTTCGCCCTGCCAAACATAATCCCTTTGATCTTGGTCGAACTAGATAAACAGAAAAGTGTTTTATAACTTCATTGCAAAAAATCCATAATATACAATACGATGGTATGCAAAAAGAAAATCATTGCTAAGCAAGCCCTTCAGCCACTAATTCTTCGTAACCGCCCCGTGATGGAACGCATTTCATAGCAAAGCATAATAAATATGCAGAAACCATGGAATATACAAAATAGGCGATGAACAGATACACAATATATCCCCTCAATTTTTGATCGCTGTCGAGTCCCGTTCTAATCCTAAAAATATAATTATATGAATCGATTGAGCGAAATCGAAACTAACATCCACATGATTCGTTGTAGGTCCATTAAAAAATTGACAAACATCATGAGAATATTGCGGCCGACAAGCGCCGAAAATGTGCAGATGATATGATGAGCGATAATGTCTTTTCGAATCAACTGAAGTTGATGTGATTATTTGTTGTGAATTCATGATTTTCATGATGATTTAATGTTTCGATTTACACTCAAGAACAAACTTACTCGAATTTGCGCTGGCCGCTCCCCGACATTATCAGCTTCGATTCTTCACTGAAACCTCTCACTTTAATTTTTTAAATGTAAGTATTATCGATTACATCATACATGAATACGGACACCTCAAGAGGGTGTTGTTTGATTTCGATGATTGTCAATACACAGTTTCCGATAATCACTAATTAATGTAAAGTGACCACTTCAGCCCAGACATCCTTCCACTCCACTTGAAATTTCTCCTAACTTCATCTTCTCACGAAACTTCTTCCATCATTCTCACACATCGTGTTTCTGCATATTTCCAATTATTTATTTTCGTTTACAATTTCCCATGAAAAGTATACTTCTGAACACCAGATTCGTTATTAAAATGCCGACTCTGCGTAGAAGCAATCATGGCTTTAGAATATTTCATATTATTCAATTCCATCTGAAGCATAACCCATCTCCAAACAAAGGCCCATCCGTCCACCCTCCCTAGCACCTAGTATCCTCACTCCTGATCTTCCTCCCCTTCTCCAATCCCCTGGGAATCAGCCGCAGCAATTAGTATCCCACCCTCCCCCATCTCGCACTCTGCGCACTCCTCACTTCGCCCGATCTCGCTTCATCTCTAGCAGGCGAGAGAGCGTGCAAAATGGAGAGAGCGCACAATCAGTTTCCGAAATCACCCGAGATTCTTCCCCTCCTTTTCCGCCGCAGTTTCGTCCAGATTGAGTGTCACCCGTCCGTTTGGGAGAGTTTTTGCAACCTTCCAGATATGGCTGTCAGGATGGAGAATTTGCTTATTCAATTCTTGCTCTATGAAAGCCAGGGTGTGACAGTATAGAGATGAATCCTTCATCCTGTCAGCCTACGGTAGACGCTCCTGTCTGTTCACAATAACTATTTTATCCTTCTCCTTCGTAAACTACTGAAAACTCAGACAACTATGACCTTTCGTTTCATCAATCATAGCTAAACAACAACTCATTCTTTCATTTCTCACCTGTCATCATCTCCGCTAGAGTGACAGATCCCATCCTCCATCCATCCTCCTAAGACATCGTCAGTGTTTTTCATTAGCCCTCCCCCTCCTCCTCTCGTCAGTTGACCCCTTTCCTCATTCGATTGCAGTCTCATTCCGTTCATTCTTTATTGAAACAAAAGCGACGTTGCTATCAATAGTTTGTCATTGCTGGCGTATTTCATTTCTCATTCAAACATAACTTATCCGCACAAAATCTACCCAGTTATGGTGTTTATTTATTATTCTCTCTTTCTGGTAGCCGTTCATTTCCCACATGCCACGGCTCATCTCCTCTTCTTACTGTGGCGACAGGACGACTGTCTGACTCTCTACATTTCGCCTGCTCTCTCGCTCTGTCTGACTCGCGAGAGAGTGTGAAAAATGAAGAGAGTTTTTCCATTCCTACTGTGGATGCCGACTGTATAACTCTCTCCGTTTCACTTGCTCTATCGCCCTCTCTAGCCTGCCAGATACCAAATGAAGTCTCTCTGAGTGGGCGAAATCGGCTTCCGTCCCTCCCCATTCTCTCGCAAATAATTATCGTATTTTGGCTGCTGACTGTCTCTAGTTGTCAGTAATTATCATGTTGTCATCGCGATGCTCTCTCGAGATGCTCTGATCTCTAGGAGGTTACAGTAGACGTAAGATCAGGGCAAATCGAGAGAGACGAGATGACGCTCATTCCGCTGATGTAGGGAGAACACGCAACTGTAGATGCGCATGGCACCCCAATTTTAGCGAGCGGTAGGAATCCTTTTTGCTTCTCTCGAGATTCCGCAGGTCTGTGCTCAACTTTCAGCTGCAATATCCATACGTCTAAGTTTTTCCCTATAGTTTTTCCCTCGAGATATCTCGAACAGTAAGTAGGTCATAGTCGCTGAATCTGACGTACATATCCAGGATTACGTGTAATTCGCAGGACGCAGTTCCGTCTAGACCCGCCGCATTGCAATGAAACAGCTAACTGTTTACAGACAATCTCGAGAGACCAAAAAGTGACTGTACAGATTAGCTTTGTCTCTTTACGTTACTTCTCACACTATTTTTACTCATCTTCGTCTTCTTTTTACTTCTCCTTCCTTCCTTCCCCTCAAGCACCCTCTCTTTGTCTGATACTTCAACACGAAGACTGAGGAAGACTCTCTCACTTTCACGCACTCTCTCGTCACTTGAAAATGGGGAGAAAGTGGGCCGGAATCTTCACGGTTGTTGTGTTACGGTGGGGTCTTCCCAAAATCAGTGCCGCGGTGAACACACAAAATAGTTGTAAGGATTCCGAGTACGGTACGTGAGCGGCTTCTGTTGTCAAAGTAAGTGAAGCTTCTGGTGCAGTATCATTGCTGTATCTCTATTCAAGGAGTTTTTACCCTTTTTCATCTGCAATATCGTAGTATCTTCATGATCAGACCATTTCATTCCTCTCTGAAACGTATCCAATCAATACTTCACCCTAACGAGCTGTCCAATTATTGTAGATACTCAAGATGGTGATCACGCAAGTGTAGGCAGTCTTCTTTCGAACTCGCTTTTGTTCTTCATCCTAGAATATCGCTCTATCCCCCCCCCTCTCCACTCAACTCAGGCGTGTTTCCTGTTTTGCATCGTTCGAGAGATGCAGGTAGTAAGTAGATGGGGGCGAATAACTCACTCCCAAGCTCTCGGGTTATTTCGTCGATCAGACGAAATGAGAGAGCGCGCTGAGTAGGGGTGAGATGCAACCACACAACGAAAACTATCGCTTACGTCTAGGGGCCACAAGCTCCGCCCACTTTGATGAGACACGACTCCCCACAAAACGCGAGAAATCAAAGTCGCAAGGTTCATTCTTGACCAAATCACTCATTCTAAAGTGCGCTGGATAGCTACTGGGATTCCCAATCGATTGAGCACTGCCCAAAATGTGCACATCTTCACTGAGTAGGTCAAAATTGAACCTAAACGATGGGAATAGGCCGTTTTGACGGGTTGCAGTGTGCACTTTTTGGTTGGGCAGCAATTTTTCGACAAATACGAATATTTTAGGAAGTTTAGTGAAAAAAACAGAATTTTATCATGCTTCAAAAGCTTGCGACTTTGTTTTAAAGGTTTCAGTACGCGCGTATTTCCTCGCTTCCTACTCACGCTAAACGCAGTGTGAGTGCCAGAGGGGATAGTCAAATGAGAGGAGAGAGGCGAGAGACACACCACACTCCCTCTCCCTCCGCCTCACTCTCCCCGCTGTTCTTACCCGGTGGGACTAGAGCACGCTCTCGTCTATATCTCCCTTCGATTTCGACGTTGAGCGTCGCAAAGCGCAAGCTCGACTAGGTGGAACTATGGCCGGCTGAGATGCGGGAAATGGGCAGAATAGGCTCCGCCCCTTTCCCTGTCGTCTCGCCTTTCTCCCCTCTCCAACGGTGCCTTTCGCGCGTTCTTCTCGGGCTGTAGCGCAGCTCAGAGACAAGATTTCAACAAACGGTAAAAAGGGTGATGTTATTGGGTCCATGAGGGACAGTTTGGACACAAATTTAACCGGATTGTGACAATTCGGCAATCTACGTTGTGGCTCCTACTTACGTCGTAATATTTTGGAATCGTTGGCCTTGATTGCAGTTCACGATTTACATATTTTATAACCTAAGAAAAGTAGAGTCCATTAGCGAACTATGACATGAATCGTATTGATGTTGCTGTGAAACATATCATCACTTTTCATTTTTTTTCACTCTGCAGTCTTGTAGAACATATTGAACCGAACGAGATTAATTGTATTTTTTTGCTACATATAGGGGCCGCAAGCTCCGCCCACTTTGGTGTGACATGGCGGGGCGAAAGGCGAGACGGGGAGTGCACAAGGTTCATTCTAAGCCAAATCACTCGTTCTAAACTGCTATGGATAGCTCTTAGTATCCCTAATCGATATAGAGCTGTCCGAGAAATGCACAGCTTCACTAAGTTGATCAAAATTGGGCTTAAACTAAGGGAATAGGGTCGATCCTCGACGAAAAGGGACTTTTCCAAGGCTTCCAATATGACAATTCTGCTCGGACAAAGTTTTTCTGACTGCTTGGAATATTTTATGATTTTTAGAGAAAAAATTAGAATTTTAGCAGTTTCCCCGGGCGTGTGCATTCACGATTTATAAAGGACGCGCGAGAGGCGGGCAGAGGGGAGCGAGAGAGGCGGGGGGAGGGAGAGAGGCACACGCAAATTAGGCTCCGCCCCCTCCCCTCTCGTCTCGCGTTTCCCTCCTCTCCCACAGCGCGTTTCGCGCGTACTTCTCACAGCTCAGAGGTAAGATATCAACAAACGGCCAAAAGTATGATGTTATTGGGACCATGAGGAGTTGTTTGAATCCGCATTTGACTGCATTGTGAAAAATCGGCATCCTGGGTTGTGGCCCCTAGCTACATAACGAGAGAAAGTTGTAGTATCTTCGTGAACGAATCGTGATCATTCCATTTCACTCCTCACTGAAACTCATCTCATTCCCCGTTAACACTTCACTCTAATGAGCTCTCCAATGATCGCATCTACTCAATAGGGCAGAGCTGGGATTTCTGAGGTGTATCAAGAATTTGTCCAACTCCGTCTTTCATTATCAAGGACCTTGAAAATCGACTACCAATAAACGTATTTTAAACGCAGAATACCGCTGTTTCGCGCATTTTTGCGGTTGAGGAAAATTCGAATCGAAAGCCGACCGCCCGTTTTTTCTTGACCGCGGTCACTTCCCCTCTCCCTGGATTCATCCACCCATCATAAATCCCCGCCCTCCCCTTTCGTCCCGAATAAATCAGCCCATTCTCGAACATTCATCAAGCTCCATCTCAAGCGGGGCGCTTACCATCTCACTTTTGTTTTCCTCCTTACCCCCACCTCTCCATTTTGCCGCTTGTTAGGTCCCTCGCTATTCCAAGATTTCACTCTAGGTATACGCAAACATTCCTCCCTCCCGCTCCAAATGCGAATTCACACTGTGAAATTGGAGGAGGAAAGATTGAAACAAGAAGAACTCCTCCTCCTTTTTCTCCTCCTTCTTCCAGTCTTCTTCTTCTCTTCTTCTTCCTAACTGAATTATCCGTCCTCCTCGGGGTCTTCCTTTTTCTCTTCTATCTCCTCATTTAGCGTGTTCTATCGTCTCTCTGACCGATGAGAGAGTGTGTGAAAAGAGGAGACCATGTCTTGGTATCCATCTCTCCTCTCTTTTATTCGTTTGTCGTGACTGCTCAACTGGTCATTCGCCTTTGGTCCCGTGGCTGTTCGCCTTCCGAGGAACGATTCACACATCAAACTTATTCCTTTCTTCCTTTCTAATTTTTCATTGTCCATCAATGTGCAAAGCCACCTCGTTTGCATCCCGATTAGTTAATCGCAATAGCTCAAATCATGGGCATTTCCACTGTCTTTTTTCTGCTAGGGTCGAAGTTATAGTAATAGTTTGTCACTTGCTACACGTGATCGGAAAGTTTCGATTACAACGGCTTCAGAATCCTGTGATGATAATAGCTCCGATCTTTGAGATCTCCAACAAATTTGCTCAAAAAGAAAAAGCGCCTGTTATTCTTAGTGACCGCCCTGTATTGGGCAATCCATTCTCCCTCTCGAGATATGGTCTGCGTCTCTTCATTCCTCATTCTCCCAGGCACTGTCTGCCCGGGAAAAGACCATTGTGTGAGAATGTGAGGAAGTCTTATTCTTTCCTCAGCCTCTCTATGCCTACAAAAGCCCAGAGTAATGGTCTGTCTCTCTCACTTTTGCCTGATCTCTCGCTTCTCTGACCGACGAGAGAGCAGGGCGAAATGAGAGAGCCAGACGATAGCTCAAAGCCCGTCGTTTGAGTGGACATGGCGTGGAGGTGTTTTCATCGTCGTCGCTTTTTTGCTGCAGAAGCCTGTCTTTTCATGCTTCTTTTGCCGTCGATTTGACCACTCGACTGCCGGAAAATCATCACATTCAGGGCGTTTGTTCAGTGTCCAGGGACACGAATCATAGCTCATTTCCTTGCGCTCATTACAAAGCATTTCTTGTTGTGATTTGTCTCATTATTCCCTTGTTGCAGCACAATTATAATTACGAACGTACGTCCCATTCTCTGGAGAAACGAACTGCGTTTCCTCATTCATATTTCTCCTATGCCCTGTCTGCACGAAAATAACCATTCTGATAGGGAGGGAGTTCACTCCATTATCCCGAACGTACGAGCCGATTCCTTGTTGAGAAAACGACTGGCACGGCCCCATTTCCGCATCGCGTTTCCCTCTTCGAGCGAATTCATCGTTTATTTCATCGCGCACTTCGCGTCTTCGTCGAAGAGTTTCCGCTTACACTACGCAGGTAATAGCCCCTCCTCCTTCGAACAACGAGAATAGATGGTAAGCAAGCGAGAAATAGAGACGGAATTGAGAAGGACCTAGGTCTTTCTCCGACCGGCGATATAGCAGGAGGAATGAAGAGACAGATATCTTGTCTCAATTGTGTCCTCCTAGTCCATCTTTTCCTTCTCTATTCGGCATACCAATTGGGTTATGCGCGTGTGTGTACCCTGCGAGCGAGGCAATGTGGGCAAATTGGCAAATTGGTCCGCGGGCTACTCGTGTTATTTTCACCTTTGATCTCCGCATCTTGTGTTGCAAGTCACGAAAATTTGGACAGATGCAGAAAACGGGTCCATTCCTTTTTTACTCATTGGGCAATGCCATGGCTTCTGACCTCTAAATTTTCTCTGAAATTATCTGATTTTTTTATTTGCAAGTATTCAGTGGTATTCGCAAATATTCCTAGCTTTACATCCTCATCTCTTTTCTATGTCTAAGCTGATCTTCTGAGCTTGAAGTACGATATCATTACGAGAGATGCACTAAGTTCGTCCATGATCTCTCTATTTTATCATCTCACGCGCTACGCGCAAGATCCTCGTTTGGTCTTTGATCTGATCTCCTCTTCTTCATTATTGTCACTCATCGCTACTCAAGTAGTTCTCTTTCCCACTTCTCTTTCCCACTCGTGAGTAGCAGTTCATGCTTTGTTCATTCTTCCGTAGAGCATCCGTCTGATTCTCTCACTTTTACATGCTCTCTAGCTTTCTCTGCCTGATAATACAGTCAAGTCATGTCTTGGTTAGAGTAGGCGAGAGATCACGCGAAATCGAGAGAGTCAGACAGGTAATTTTCGGAGGCGTTGAGGTTCGCTGCTGATGAGCTCATCGTTGATGGTCTTCACTAATTAGAAAGACGTTCACTAATTCATTCCCTCCTTCTTTCTACCACAATTCCAGGAGTTACGCTGCTCATTATTGTACCGGCAGACGGTTGTACTATTTTTTTGCAGTTTCTTCAGCTTTTTTGATATTTTATCTCACGTGTAAGAGAATATTACACGTATTTTAAACGCTACTGCTGCATAATGTCAAGGCATCACCCTGTATAAGCGTCACCGACTCATCCTTTCTCTAAACCCGGTCAAAGCACCGAGTTGGGCAAATGAAGAGACGAATACCCACATTTCAAGCTCTACTTTTGCATAGAATCAAGAAAGATATCTCCCAAAATAGCCCCCCCCCCCCCCGTCGTCCACTCCCCCCATCATTCCACCGCACTGATACCGATCCCCTTCTCCAGTCTCTCATTCGATTTGCGGACACGCACTCTCTCTCTCTCTCTCTCTCTCTCTCTTTATTCTTCTCTCCACTCGTCATTGTACTTACTATCTATTTTCGTAGATATCGGCTTCGTTCTCCAGCTGCGTCTCTAGACTGTCGGCGCTTGTGCTGTTGGGGGGGGGGGGGGGTCTCCCCCTATTTCACTTTCCCCTCCCTCTCATTTCACCCCATTCGGAGCACTCCGCACGGTCGTCTAGGTCATTTCGTTCTTCCCCTCTCTCACCCAGACCCTTTTTTGTAAGGAACACTAAAAAAAACATAGTAGGCAAAGAACTAAGCACGAACCCTAAGCCTAAGCACTAAGCACTAAGCACTAAGCCTAAGCATCAAATGTCATGATTAGCATCGATTCAGAGCTTAGTGCTTAGCGCTTAGGTTGAGGGTTCATGCTTAGGTTTAGAGCACGTGTTACGTGCTTAGTGCTTTGGTTTTGAGAGTGCAAATCGAATTGTGAGAATTCACACCATTCGTCAACAAATCAATTGGTCCAGAATGACATTATGTCTCTCGTTTCTCTCTTGTCTCCCGTCGATCCCATTTACATCGAATCTCACCCTATATAAGAGCCAAATCCACTTCTCTGGTTCAGTGCATCGGTTTCCCATCTGAGAAGAGGGAGGAGAGCACTCGCCCCCCTCTCCTCTGATGAGGAGACCGTGCTCTCCTCTGCGGAGGAGAGCAAAATGAGAGGGAGGGGAAAGTGAAATAGGGGGAGACCCCCCCCCCCCCCCCCCAACGGCACAAGCGCCAGACTGTCGGATCGAATCAGGTGGAGCTCTTGTTGAATAGCTAACATTCGACTGCGCGAAATGAAGAGATTGATTATCATTATCACTTGCTTTTCATACTCAAACAAACAGAGATGATTCTTACTTAGGATTTCCATGGGGCTTAGAACAATGATCAGAAAAGAATCAGTCACGGGAGTTCAAGACTAGAGCATGTTCAAACAAAGATGATTTTTCGTACGACAAAGCGACGTTTCACGTCACTGAATCATCTTCAGCCCAGATTCACTTCACAATATTTTGTTCCGTCCTTATTTCGCATTCCGAACTCTCTTCACGCAATCCTCCATTTATGAGAGAGCGTCTACCCCATTATTTATTCTATCCATCACCCCTTTCTTAGCCCTTTTCCAGTTACGGAGAACATTGTCTCTCCTCGTTCCTCATGATCTCTCATCGGTCAGACAAAGCGAGAGATCACGCACAATGAGGAGAGTCAGATCGTACCCCTGCCGTCCTCATTGTAATTCTCACTGCCCCAGTCCATTTCCATCCCTCAGTGCCCCATACCAATTAGCACTCACCCTCCTTCCTCTCTTCCTCTTCATCTTATTTTCGGTCCTTCTCTTCCCTTCCTTGGTCTCCTAATTCCTTCCCTCTTCTTTTCCTGTCAAGGGGAGGGCCACCGGGTCTTAGCCACGGATTAGCAGGAGCAGCGGTCTGTTGCATTCTCGCGCTTTTTTGCCCCCGACTGATGGAATTGGACGTTGGGGCCTACGGGTTGATCGGTTGGCATAAGATTCCGTTGCATTTGAGCCGTTTCGGTAAAGTTTTGATATTTAACAAGGAAATGAGTGGCGATAATCATTCCTCGAGAAGCAAGATGAACAGGTGGTGAAATATATCTCAAATTTGTACAAGCATTGAGCGTTTTTGCCCCCGACTGGTTACAGCTTCGGGGTTGATCGCTTGATTCGTCTAGTGACATGTGTAATGAGTATCATATTGTAAGAACACCCTGCGCCAAATATTGTGGAAGTTGCAAGTTTGAATGTTTTAGAAAACGAGAGTTCCGTTCATCATTGCTAGCAATCGAAAAGTGCTAGGAATGATGAACGCGGTGAAACATATCTGAAATCTGCTCGAGCATTTCGCGTTTTTCTGGCATCTCGCATTCTTCTCATATCCTCCGCGTACATCTATCTATATTCTCATTTCATTTTCTCCCTTCCATTTTCCCCTCTTACTCCTTCTTCTTGGGCCGTTTTGAGGAGCTCGTCCACTACTCTTCTTCGTATTCTTCTTTTTCTTCATAAACTATCGCCGCGGGGCATGCTTGCGCGCTTATTCCAGGATGAGAAGTGCGATTACGGTAGTAGGTTTTTTGGATGATGTCATCATTTGATCACGTTTATTTGCATGATTACGTCTTCTGAGAATGAGTATTTTCTGTTTTACAGAGCAATGAAGGAAGATAATCATTCCTTGCATCTGAGAGCCGAGATAATTATGCTCTGAAACGTATCTCAAATCGGCTCGAACATTGCGAGTTTTCCTGGCATCTCGCATTTTTCTCATATCCTCCTTTAAAGGAGGAGTATCAGCAATATTTACTTGGGGTATCCGAGCACATTATCCGATTACTTACTACAACCATGTAAGAAATCCAAAATTTGAGTGTTCAAAATTCATTTTGAAGCGAGATATGGGCGCGCAAAGTTTACTTGATAGGGCAGGGACGATTTCGATTACGGTAAGTGTTTCGATATCGACTTTTCCCTGACACGCTGGTTCGACTCCCGCCAGCTGCAGAAATCTTTTGCCGGATTTTTTCCACACATACAAAGTGATTTTGAATGAAAGTATGAGGGTTTTAAAGAATTAGCATTGATAATTAAATCGAATTTTGAAAAAATATCGAAAATACTGTCCAGATGAACTAATTGTAAGAGGATCAATGTTTCAACTCACGAAAAGACTGTCATATCGTAAAAACTAATAATGCCTCGCTTGTGGTCAAATATGATACATTATACGATATCTGGGCTGACATTGACGTCACTTCGTTCTTGATTGTGTGGCCATGTCAAACATATATCAATAGGAAGCCATTTATGAACAAAAGACAATAATAACAAGTAAACGAGGCAAGTCATCTTTCGACAACAGTTCGGCCGAGAATCAATCGTGCCGCTTAGTTGGAGGCAGCGCTCTGAGTGCGCTTCTTCTGGGAGACAGCGACGGTACCCTCACGGAAGCCGTTCCTGGAATGCTTGTATTTTGAAAATTTTAGGACCACTTGCGTAAAATTTAAGCGAAGGCTATGTAAATTTGCCAATCCTGCTCTCGTTTGTAAGGATTAATGATATAAGTCAGTTCGAACACTATTGTAACGTTCCATGAGCTCGTTCAGCATTTAACGTTAGTTTTCTTATAATTGAGCTAGTATAATCTATAAAAACAAACGCACAACTAATTCATGGAACGGAACCATAGTGTGTGTATCGTCTTATATGTATCCTTCTCAAACAAAACAATTGGAGCAACAAACAACAATTCACATCACTAACTATAGCAAAGTATTTTGTTCAAATTTAATATGACATAACGAACGCTAAGTCACCAAAATAAGTTATTTAGCTCACTTGAAGCGGTGCTGGATCTTCTTTAGATGACGCATGCGACCAGTTCCGGTGGTGCGTCTGCGGATAGCCTCTGGTACACACGCTTCTTGGCGGCGGGGTATCCGCACGAAGCGCAAGTCTGCTCCTGAAATGCGATACTATAAGATGCTATGAAGTGCGATACTCAAAAATATAAAAAGAGAATAACGCGACAACCAACGAGCATAATTAGAATGGTACGATCAAGAAGTCGTTAGAGAATGGGAAGGAATGGAAAGGATTGTACTCGATGTTGCAAGAACTTGCACCTGACAAGTGTATACTAGTTTTGCATCAATTTGAACTAATTAGAAGAGAAATGGGACAAATTTAAGCAATGAATTTAAGCTTATAGCCACAAATTAGCACTCTAAAGTGTTAGAACAAGGACAAAACAGAGCAATTGGATAAGCCGAACGCGCGAGAAAGTATTTTAGGCCTCGAACCGCGGAAAAGGATAATTAAAGTGGCCAGAATAGATTAGTAGGTATTACAATTTTGAAAATAAGGGAAGAAAAAATCATGGATGAAAGATAGGTGCAAGAAAGAAAAGAAACCGAAAGTTTTTGGTAACAGTTTTTGGGCTATTCGATGCGTTTTACAGCTGATCAAAGCTGTAAACCGAATCGACGATAATTGTGAGTCCCCTAGTCACGAGTAAACCCAAAATTACGAGTGAAACAATGGAGAAAAACAAGCGAAAGGAACGAAAATTCCAGTAAGGAAAAAATCGAATGGCGAATACCGTACTCGGCCGCCCTTTTTGGCAAAGTTCCAAGAAATTGATAGGGCACGGTTTTCCGTGTGAGAGTCGCCAATATTCTTTCCTGATACTCCTCCTTTAAGCAACACGAGGATCTAGACATGTGATTCGTAGGGTTCAAAAATAGTCTCTGATTCGGTCAATCGCCACTGATTAGTCCACTTTTTCATGCGTCCTCTGGCGTTTCTCACGTTCTTTTTCTCTATCACGCACATCCTCCACATGGGATACTTCCTCAATGAATACTTCATCATTTGGTCTTTCGAATTTGCTGCAGAGTGCAGTGCAGATGCGACTACTGATAAAATCCGATCCGCTCTGGCCGTGCAGATAATGCAAATATTTCGTATGAAGCAGTCCTTTCACCTTAGCAGTTTTTATCAGTGTAGAAAGTGGCCTACCCGAGAAAGCATTGGAATGCTGGGTATTATAGTACGTCTCACCAGTGGATCCCACACAGCGTTCTCTTACGACTGTAAAATCACTTGACGTAGATACACCTTTACCTTTACCTAGGAAGTGACCACTCATCTTCTAATGACGTCCAGTCCTTCGCCCTCCCCAAATGATTGGTTTAAAAGATCCTTCATGTTTTGGTCATTTGCTACAGAGTTCAGTGCAGATAATTCGTGCAAACCTGTTAAATTTCGTCTACTACAATCATTTTTATGAATAAAGGAAGTAGCCACTCCTCTCCTAATGACGTCCAGTCCTTCACCCTCCCCTAATGAATACTTCATGTCTTGTCGCCTCCTTCAGTCACTCTCAGTAGGAATCTCACCTTTCTCTTCCTCTGTCCTCCCTCCCCTCTTCTTCCTTTCGCGCCCCCGAGTATTCAGCCCCCCCCCCCCCCCCCCCCCCCCCCCTGAAAACGACACCTCCGTCCTTTTTATGTAGACACTTGTCACTTCGACTTTAGTTTGAGTTTAAATTAGAGATGGCTTCGCAAAAAGTTATTCCTTTCCGAATGAAATCTCACTTTTCAGAGAGGTGAGATTGTGTGAGAAAAGAAGAGACGATTATCCTTAATTCGAACTCTGTTTCAAATCATTCGGCCATCTTGCCGATGTCTAAAAATGTTTCACGATGGCCATATGATGGATAGGGAGTTGATGTTTCGATTCGTGTGCGTCTTCCTTACGTAGATCAACAATAATATTTGCAAGAGGGGTACAGTCCCTCTTCTAATCAAATATTCCGATGAAGTTGTTGGCTGCTCTCTTTCTCTCTACTTGAGACGATGCATTTCTTGTAATACTATATCGAGACTCGAGTATTGTGAGGCCGTTCCTTTTTCACCTATTCGAGAATTTTCGCCTCTCGATATTTTGTCGCTTCTCGTCGTTTTTTTGAGAACCGAAGACCTGTCGTGGCCAGGCGCCATTTGCGTTTGAAATGTGGTCAGTCGTCATATCATAGATCGTGTCCAGTCTTCTAGCTAATGCTCTTGACCAAATTCCACCTCAGATAGCTTCTAGACAGTTATTCTACATGAAAAGATTAGCAATTCAATATATAATAGAAATGAGTCTGCAACTTGAAAGGAGCTGGTCCCTCTCAATTTCATCTCACTGTCCTCCTTTTTTTCTGCTTCATGGTTACCCCTGACGATTGGAGAAACGCTTCATTCATCATGTTTTGTCCCCCATTTCTTTCCCAATCCCAGCCTCATCTTACGAATTGGGATGGCTAGGGAAGAGTCGGTCTCCTCATTCTGAATGTTCTTTCTTTGGTAAGAGATGTGAAAGATCGTGCAAAATGAGGAGACTATCTCTTGACACTCCTTGCCTAATTATCTACCCAACCACTTCCTCCTGACACCTCCGCCTAGCAATCCATCACTTCTTAGCGTTGAAGAGTGAGAAGGATGAAAGAATAAACGCGTACTGCCTTCATTCCGAATAATGTTATCTCTATTTTCGCACAGTTTTCGCTAACATTTTCGCTACAATCTGTTTCAACTGCCCCTTTCGTCCCTCTAATTAGCCGTCTACGCCCTTCCATTCTCGTCGTACCTCGTGTTTCCACCTCGTCGCCCTTTTTCGCTCGTGATTCTGCAGGAGTTCCGGTTTACTATTTCGCGGTTCTGCTATTTCACGGTTTTCTTCTAAAAATCCGAACAAAATTGCATAGAGCTGCAGGCATGCCTACTCGCCGGATGCGATAGCCGCCAGAGGCAACGCGCACATGGAAGCGGAAGTTGAGGTAGGAGTGATCGTCAACATCCAGTATCGATGCCCGTCAAATTAACAAAAAAAAACTATGGCATCAGACTATGGCATCTGCCTCCAACTATGGACGAAAAAGACATGGGATACGTAGCTAATAGCTCTTCGCAAAACAATTATTTTTTGAAACTTTATAATTTTCTTACGATTTCTAGTAACGGTCCGTATCTTACGAATCTTTGTTTTGAAGAGGGTGGACTAAATCACGTATACATTAAAAAAAATACTCAAGGTGGTGCTTCGCCACCTGCTCGTGCTGTGCTGCAATGGCGGCGCCCCCTTCGTCGACTTCCACGAGGACATCAAACACTTGTGAGAAGGAATTTATCTTTGATCTTTAGTCTTTGATCTTTGAACTTTAATTTATTTGCAGAAAGAAGGTGTAGATTATAACAAGGTTTGTATACGAGTGCACTTGTGAGGACGAAAATTCTTTAGTCAGAAATACTGAGCAAAAATAGCGTGCAAGAGACTAGATGGACCGGGACGAAGGCTAAAAATATCGGGGATGGTTGCCGCCTAATATATCACGGCGTCGAGCCACAGCGAGGAATAACTAGCCATGAATACGGGGTCGGTATTGTGCTTGGCCCGCGGCTCAATAGTGCACTCGTCGAGGTAATTAATGTATCAGACCGACTAATGGCTGCGAGGATTGATTTTATGAACATCCCCATGCTCATTGTGTCTCCGTACGCGCCTCAAACCGGCTGTACTAACAACGAGAAAACCGACTTTTGGGAAGCACTAGATGCGCTACTCGAGATTCCAGTGAGATGCTTGTGATAGGTGGCGACCTGAACGGGCATGTAGGTGCTTCGCGCAGAAGCAGCACGATTGACTACTTTCTTGTTGATTGCGCCCACAGGCGCTACGTCACTGATTGCAAGGTTATCCCCGACCATACGTGCACCCAACACCTCCCCCTGATTCTCGATCTCGTCCTCCTAGCTCCTAAAAAGGCGAAACCCACCTCCACCACCTCGATCCCACCTCGAATCAAATGGTGGAAGTACCATGACGAACGCATCTCTTTCTTACACCACCTCCAAACTAAACTGACTCCGTCGATTATGCACTCCTCACTGCCTGCCTGCCCTGATGAGCACTGGAAACTCCTTAAGAGTGAGATCCAAAGCGCGGGCAAAGAACTCCTGGGAGTAACAAAGAAGGGAAAACGGATCGAAAAGGAGACATGGTACTGGACGAAAGAAGTGCAGAGTGCAGTGAGAGAGAAGAAGCAGGGACTGAAAAGATGGAAGGCCGAGAGAAGTGAGGAGACTAGAGCGCAATATGTAACAGCGAAGAGCGAGGCGAAGCGCGCGGTGTCCATTGCGAAAGCAGCAGCATCTCAAAAACTGTATGAGTCTTTAGATACTACAGAGGGCGAAAAGAACATCTATCGGATTGCTCGATCAAGAGCTGCTGCAGCGGTACAAGTATCGAAAATGCGACTGGTTAAGAGCGATGACGGGCGCGTGCTTAGGGATGATAACGAGATCAGGAAGAGATGGAGGGATTACTTTGCGAAAACATCCAATGAGGAGTTCCCCCATCCACCCATCAAATTACCTCCGCCCGTCCTCGGGGCTATTCACCCTATTACCATCGCAGTGAATCAAATGAAGAATGGGAAGGCGACCGGACCAGATGATATTGCCGCTGAGGTGTGGAAAGGGTTGAGAGGCACAGGGCACACCCATCTTTGTCATCTATTCAACCGCATAATTGAATGTGATAGAACCCCTGATGATTGGCAGAAATCAGTCACGATCCCAATCTGGAAGAGGAAAGGTGACATAATGGAATGCAAAAACTATCGCCCCATCCGACTTCTCTCCCATACCATGAAGGTCTTTGAACGTGTAATTGACTCTCGATTGCGTGAAATAGTACAAATCCATAGTGCGGAATGCGGTTTCGTAAGGGGAGTATCAACCACCGATGCAATATTCGCTGTGAGGCAATTCCTTGAAAAGAGACGAGAATACAACATGAAAACCCATTGCTGCTTTGTAGATCTCGAAAAGGCTTTTGATAGAGTCCCGCATAGCCTTATCTGGTATTCCTTACGAGACCATGGAGTTCCAGAATGCTATATCAATCTGATCCGCCTATTATATCAATCACCTGAGAGTTCAGTTAGAACCGAAGCAGGTCCATCCCCCCATTTCCCTGTGCGAGTCGGTCTCCACCAAGGGAGTGCCTTCTCCCCGCTCCTTTTCATCCTCATATTAGACTCCATCTCAAGAGACATCCAAATGAGCGCTCCCCTCACTGTCCTTTATGCAGACGACATCTGTTTCTGCACAGATACTAGAAGAGAATTAGAAGAACTCGCTCAGAAGTGGACGGACAGGCTCTCTAAGTTCGGTTTGAGAGTAAATGTGGCCAAGACTGAGTATCTAGAATGCGGAGCGCAATCTGCAGGGTCGATTTCCGTTAATGGAGATCCCCTGCCGAAGTGCACTTCCTTCAAATACCTCGGATCCACGATTGCCTCAGACGGATCCATCTCCGACTCCGCGGCTGATAGAGCGAACTCAGCATGGTTTAAGTGGAGAGAAGTCACGGGAGTGCTCTGCGAGAGAAGAATGCCAGACAGATTGAAGGGAAAGATCTACAGGAGTGTCGTTAGACCGGTAGCCCTGTACGGTACCGAAACGTGGCCAGCCACGAAGAAAACCGAGCAATCCCTCCATACGATGGAAATGAAGATGCTTCGCTGGTCTCTCGGAAATACAAAACTGGACAGGATCAGAAATGAAGAGATCAGAAGGAGACTAGGAATAGCACCCATTGTAGATAAGATGAGAGAATCGAGACTCCGATGGCTAGGTCACGTACTGAGAAGAGATCCCGATCACATTGCTAGAAGAGAGTATGATAGAGTAGTGGTTGGAACAAGGCCGAAAGGACGTCCTAAGATGAGGTGGAAAGACGTTCGGAACTCCGACATGAAACGCGTCAACCTAAGACCCGATGACGCCAAACTCCGCTGTGTGTGGAGAGCTGCGAGCCATGTAGCGGACCCCGTCCCCAAACGGGATTAACGCAAGGAAGAAGAAGAAGACTGACCAAAAATAGCTGTCAACTGCCATTATTTTTATGATTTTTTGTCGGTTCAAGGAGGCAATACTAACGTTTCTGACAACGCGCGATCGTTTATCGGAATAGTGAAACATATTTTTCCAAACAAATATCCGAAAAGCCTAACACTGATGTGAGAAAAAAATAAAAATCGATAAATTGAATTATGCCATATTTTACAATTTCAGCGGTACACGAGCCGTCGACCCTACGGATTGGAGCGCCGAAGACATTGCTGGTCAGCATTCATATTTATCCCCAATTAATAAATCGAACATTGATTGCCAAAGATCAAAGATCACGTATCAATGCATCAATGCATACGTATCAACATATCAACGCATTAAAGGAGGAGTAACAGGAAAGAATGCTAGAGACTCTCACACGGAAAACCCGGGACTTGCAAGACACCGTAGTCAAATGAGGGAATGGGAAGGAGGGGAAGGAGGGGAGGGAGGGGAGGGAGATAGGCGTATGTAAATCAAAAGCGCACGCTTAATCAAATACTCTGTTCAAATTCCCCGCCCTTGCCTGGACTCAGGAGAATTCTGGAACTATGCCAAATCGCTATAACTCGGTTCATTGATGTCGTAAAAACATGGGAGTTTCAGATCTCTGATATGGTTATGGATTGCTATAATCTGACGTTGACAGATTGGCCACAAAAATATTCAGGTTACTCCTCCTTTAACGCATACGTATATCAAACGCAAGGCGCCTTTCCGCAAGCTTCTAGCTTCAATTTGAACCTCTAGCCTCCTTCTCTACCTCGCATCCTAGATCACACCCGCCCTCAAATGTAATCTTCCTCCACTCGCAGGTTCCTCCCTCCTTCCCAACTCCACCCTTCTCTCCTCACTTCCCCCCTCATTCTCATCACTTCTCTCCTCGGGGGCGGTCGGTCTCGATTCGTGCGACCTCTTCAATCTCACCTTCGCTTCCTCTGCCGATCAGACCATATTCGAGCGATACGGAGCGGCCATTGCTTGCAGGTACGGTAGGGGCATCTTGTTGAGCGATCGAGAACTCACTTTATTTTCCCTCTTCTGGTCACTGTAGAATTTGCTAAAGTCCCATCGAGGACTGACTTTAAATGCTGGCACCAGCGCTCTGTGAATCTTGAAAGGGGATGTGTATGTTACTGTCTGATTTCAATTCCACTGCGACTCATGTAACTTTGGTTTCAATAATGGTGCTAACCGCTTTTGAAGACCTAGAAAGCGGCTAATTTCTTGCTGTCTGAGTGCGATTTTCCCCTGTCTCTATCTCGGTTGCTCCATGAGTATTTGTTCTATATAGTTGCCCAGCGGCCAATTGACGTTCCTCCGTATCAATCGTACACACATGACTCTCTTACAGCCAAGTGCCCCCTCATAACACTAATCAGTCAATCACTCGTATCAATACTGTCCATTGTAAATCGGGAGGAGTAAAAAAGGTGGACGATAAGACGATACTAGTGCTTGTTTGACTGAAGGATTAGGTGGTAGATGACACTGGTTGGAAGGAAGGAGTGTCTTGCGTAATAACCGACTCCATTTCATGTACTTTTTTTCGATAGTCGTGGTTTTTACGTTCCTCGTTGACTAAGAGGCGGTAGAGGTAGGTTTATTTAGAGGCATGGGATATGATCGGAATGGATAGTTACGGTTTTTTTGCATTCCAACTAGGGTTCAACCGACATCGATAGGGCGTAATAACATCACACCAAATCGAGGAGTATCTGCTCCGAAGGAATGCCCCTTGCTGACAGCCTCTCTGACTTCCTACTCCTATCTCTCAATATTACGCCCTCTTCCCCTCCCTCCCCTCTCCCTATTATGCTGATGGTACCTTAGGCCGCGCTGCGCAACTGTTGGAATTGAGAGCGAGGGAGAGCCGACATCAATCTTGGAATCACCCCGAGAGAGAGAGAGGAG
This sequence comes from Pristionchus pacificus, assembly GCA_000180635.4. Classification (NCBI taxonomy): domain Eukaryota; kingdom Metazoa; phylum Nematoda; class Chromadorea; order Rhabditida; family Neodiplogasteridae; genus Pristionchus; species Pristionchus pacificus. The sequence goes on from CM026576.1 coordinate 15,426,336, forward strand.
ATCCCGCAGTTTAAAAGGTCTTACCCTTCTCTCTCATCCTGAAACCTGCGATTTCATTGCTTCTTCATTGGGGAGCCTGGTTCTGAAATTCAGTCTGTGATAGAGCAGGGCGTTGGGCGAAAACTACCTCATGTTCTGATCCATGATCTATTTCCCATGGAACCACTTCGATCCCACATCATTCTTGTCATAGGAAACGGTTAAAGGATCAACAAAACCGAAATGTTATCGAAATGAGACCCCAGAATGAGAAAGTAGATCTCTGAATAGGGGGTTGATTACTGCATGCCCGTCTGTTTTCATCAATCCCGTCAGTTTTTGTCCTTGCCTCGATATCGGATCTCTTCAATCCCTTCCCTCCCCTCCCCTCACAAATAACTTTCTTCTCACCTCCTCGTCGCTTCATCTCTCTGTTTGCCATTCTACAGAAGTTTTCACGGCACAGATCCCATTCACTCTCTCCTTTATCCCCACTATCTCATCGGCCTCAGTCTGTCTCCGCTCTCTCGTTATAGAACGCTCTCTCGCCAGCCTCTGGTTTCATTTTTCCACGCTCCGGGGCGGATCTGTTTAACTTATATCCACTTCTAACCCCTTCTCATCCCTTTTCGATAGGAACACGAAGCGAATTCGATGGAAGTTTGCACATACGTCGATTTATCCACTAGATTGTCGATTCATCCGAAACTTTTCGATATTGAATGGTCTGAATCTCTATTTTTTTAGGATATAACAACTAACTGTTGAGGTCGTTTTTCAGCTTTTATCCGTTCGCCCTTGTCAGGTAGATACGCATCCCCAGTGCACTTCCTTCCCACGGTGGCCCAAGTCCCTAATCGCCTTTCGACTTGAACCCCGCTTTGAGTTGCGCTACTCCATTTGTTGTTGACTCATTGCCTGCACGCCCCCTTCACTGTTTTGTTGTTGGTTGCCAGAAACCATCTTGCGAGGAGTTTCAATGAATGGTCCCAATAGCTGCGAGCGCGGTGCCAGGGTCCTCACTCCGCCTAGCTATCTTCCCTCTCTCTCATTACGCAATGCTCACTCATCGATCAGAGAAGCGAGAGATCATTGGAATGTGAGAGAGTCAAACTGTTGCTCGTTCGGGCCCTTACAAATGAATGTGTTGACACTGCTGTTTCTCACTTGGAGCGGGCCCCAAAACAACACACGCGGATACTTATTGAGCGGTCACTTACTCATGCATCTCATTTGGAGATATGACTCTATTCAGTTTTCATTTTATCCCACAAGTTAGACAGTACCATTGATGAATATAAGTTTCTAGAAATTATAAGAATAGGATGAAGCGTATTCGAGATTCGAATTCTTTCGACCCCCCTTTCCCATTCCCCCCCCCCTCTTTGAATGAACTATCATGTTATGAGACCGATTTCTCACGCGGTTGTCCAAAACAAAAAGGCACGAGGATACATCCATCGGTCACTTAGCCATGCATAAGATCAACCTTCCCTCGCCTTCCTCTCTTCTTTTCCCCTGCTCTCTCGCCTTCCAGGGTGTTCTTTCGAAATTTGGTTCGAAACCCGGCACATGACTTTGCGGTCTGGATTGGTATGCAAAAAGTCCATAAATCACACAGTGCCATGTTGTTTCCATGCTCATCATCTCTAACTTGTGAGAGACTGTGCAAAATTGAGATACAATTATTTCGAACGCTGGAATGCCTCTCTCATTTCGCAATGCTCCCTGTTTTCTCTGACTGACGAGAGATAAGGCTAGTTCAAGAGACGAAAACACTGCCCTTTCGAACTCTTCGGGCTCAAGGTAATCTTGCGAAAGGGGCAGTCAGTCAGTCAGCTGAGTCCTGTGGGAGAGCGGCAAAATAGTAGGAGAGAGAGAGGGGAGAAGCGAGATGGGAAAACGAGGAAAAATCGACGTCCTCCTCTCTCCTCTCACGCAGTCTTCCTCCTTCCTCTCCGTCTCTCAAGCATGCTTTCTCCTTCTCCTCCTTCTCCTCCTCTTTTTCTCTTTCTCCTCTCTTTGGCTACTCTACTTACGGCCCCGTCCCCCAGGACTGCTGCCAATTCTTTTACTTGCGTTTCATACCCTAAAGAACCTCGAAATTCGGTTCTTTACTTGGGTTTACAGACAAAATATCCAAATTCTTTAGCCTACGTGCAGTTTCGAACGTCCCTTACCTGGCACTGGGCACTGTCCAACCTACACACTTTCTACTATCAGGCTTCTCTTTGTTACTCGCTCATTCTCTCTTTTCCATCCATCCGTCCGCCTGAAATTGCTAGCCCTTATGCGAGAAACCAGATGTGAATGGGGAGAGCCCGAGGGCAGGCAGAAACGCCTCTTCCTCCTCCGCTTCTGCTGCCTCTAAATGCGCTTTTTTGTGATCGCTTTATCCAATCTGAATGGGCACCGATTTCGATTCGTCGATTCCTTCAATTTACTTTATTTATTCCATTGGATAACGTAAGCGTCGAACATCATTCGTTGAATCCTGAGGGCGAGATGAATACGCTACGAAACATATCTCCATTTTCACAATTTGTTCGATCTAAGTAAACTCAAAATGATCTACCAAATTACAGATGTCCATTGTCTCATCGTGGCATAGCGTGTGAGTCGTCCAATCACGTTCTTCCCCCGCAAGCACTCCAATCAATCGACGCCCCGCCGGAAGCCGACGTGCCCTCATCGGTGAGAGATTATCTCAATAGATTTCGAAAATTTGTATAACTCTCATAATTCCGCTCCTTTTGGCACCGAATCGATGCTTCTTTGGCTCGGTGTTGTAAGTCATCTAAACGGCAACGTATGATCATCTAATAAGTGAAAGAACAGCTGTGAGTATTCGAAGCAATACTTCCCATTCGTCAGCTCCATGTGACACGAAAAAAATTTCATCAATGACTAGTTCTGATATTGCGAACGCCGTTTAACAGTTACTGGAAAGTGAGAAAGGCGACTGTTGTATTCGAGCTTGGCGCAGTTTTGAAAATTGCATTTTCCTCTTCATTCCGCATCGCGAGTTGGTTAGGTTTCAGCGAGATCACAAATGTTTGGAAGATTGAGTCAACCTCGATCAGTATCTTGTTTCGTTTTCAAATAATAATACTAATGTAAAAATAAAATAAATAATATCCAGATGTTGATCATCCTCTGTGTGCTCGCTCTCTCTGCATTCTTCTTCGCTTTTATGGTATTTATTTATTTTATTATTTTTAAATAATATTTAAAATGCATTTTCGAAAATACCCCAGCCCTTCTAACTCCACAAAAATCAATTAGACATCAAGAGTCTCCCTTTGAATGGAGAGATGGAGAGGGAGGATGTTTTGCCTAGTCATGCTTCTACTCCGCCCAGAGAGAGAGAGACAGAGAGAAATGACTTTGCGCAACAGAGCGAGAGAGTGGGAAAAGGGGAGAGACGCTAGGCCTACTTGGTGAAAAGAGATGATGCATCAAATGGAGAAGAGAGTCTGCAGAGAAGGAGAAGGAGGAATCGGAAGGGGCAGTGGAGGCTTACTAAGGAAATCCCCCTAGACTACCACCAGTCCATTTTGAGAGAGAGACTCACGTTACGTTGTTTGCTCTCCTGAGGCTCGCGTTTCATACCTGAGGACTGAAAAATCAGCTCATTGTCCATTTTACTCTTTTTCATCAGACTCGCGAGATTTACTACTTCTACTAGTTAGGATAGCAAATTCTTTGTCCATTTTTCCGCAGTAACTCGAACCACGTGTTTGAAATAAGAAATAGCTTGCGAAAGTGAGAGAGCAAGTGAAGGTGAAGGGTCGCTAATATCAATATCGAACCTACGACTCTACTACCAGATGCCGATGTTTTCCTAGCTATAAGAGGTTCACTTCATCCTTTAGTCATGTTTCACAACCACTCTGGGCCCCTCCTCTGACTCAACTCTCTTACAGCTTTTCAATAACCCCAGCCGCTTTACTGCCGTATTGTGTGCCACTTTTTCCAATAAGCGAGAAGGTTCTTCTCTCGGGAGTATTGAATTGCCACTGAAAGGATTCTCATCCTGTGAACAACTTTCACGTGTGCGCCCTACGCACTATTTGGTGTACTGAGACGAATGGATGAGAGACAAAAGACGGACTGAGTCATGCCAAAGTTCAGACAACTCGTGTTTTTGCCTCAGAACTACGGTAGAAGATAGGTAGGGTGAATGCGAAACTCAAGCTTCTGAACCCTCCCCCACATTGGGTATAAAAGAGAAATGGTTTCGCCAGTCACCGCACTAGTCATACCGTACCTCTTCGTCTCGTCCTTTCTAACGTCTTCCTCCACTACAATCATGCTCTGCCCACGCTGCGGCAAGGCAAGAAGAGGGTTCAATAGACAGGTATTGTCCCGCGGGTCAAAGGGAACGATTAGGAACTAGAGAAGTAGAGTCGATGAAGAAACTCAATAGTTCTGCAGAACTTTGACGTTTGGTACCGGAAGAGTTCTAACTGCGAGTAATATTCTATTAGTTTCGGTCATAATAGCGTGCGTATTTCAGACTTTAGGCACCGGAGTTGAATGAGAGGTAGAATCGTCAGTTCTTCTACACAAACCCTCCCCCTGGGACATCATAATCCTCTCCTCTCTTCTTCTCTTCTTTTCTCTCAAAGTGATCACTTATTCTCAGGAGTTGTTTGAGTAGGTTGTCAGCGACTTGTCAACTCGCCCAATCGCTATCGATTACTCCGCAATTTTTCCACAGAAATTATCGGATTTTCCCACGTTCTGAAACAAAAAACACCGCCGCCTGCTTTTACGAGAGCTTTTCACGCACTTTTTGTCTTTATCTGTTTGTGTTTCCCCTGCGGGGCCCGAAATAGACAGAGGATCGTTAAATCGGTTCACTTCTCGACGCGGGAGATTGACTCAGCTTGCATCTCCCCCTCGGGCAGACGAGATAGCACTGATATGGGAGAGAGTGGATGGAGGGAGAGGGGGTTATTGAGAGATGAGGTGCAGCTGAATCAGACCAATGTGTTCCGTCGTCCTTGTTCAACCACATTTTTTGTGGATTTCGAAAATAGGAAAATTCATTCGTATCCTTCTTTAGGTCTCTAAGATTGTTATCCATCCCAGCGTCAGCATTGCAAATAATTTTCCACATTAACCAATTAGAATTTATCTTTCTGTAGCTAAATTTTGAATTCAGAATCATATCTAATTTTTATTTTGTAAAAGAATTTCCACGCACCGACTTTTAACCGATTTTCAATCTTACTCAATCTCCCAATTGCAGATGTTCCGTGGTTGCTTCTGCGACTGCTTCGGGCCGTTCAAGTGGCCGGGCAGGCAGGATGAGTACGGTGAGCGAAGTATGATCTTATTATTTTATTTATTTAAATTATTAGATTATTTAAATAAATATTATTAATTTCCAGACAAAGACGTGGATCCGGAGGACATTGAGCGGTCGCTCGCCAAGGTGCGCGCGTATGAGGAGAGACAGCGATGCGGCGCCAATTCGGTACGGATTTCAATTTATTATTTGTCACGGGTCTCCTATAAAAGTGTAGGGAAAAGTGGGAAGAAGGAGAGACAGTGATGCGGGGCGATTTTGGTGCGGATCTATTATTTATATTTTTTTATGTTTTTCAAGATAGATAGATCTCATACCACGAACGCTTCTCTTCCCATTCATTCATCACCTTTCGGGCGCCCCGTGAAACCTATCCGAAATCGGGAATGAAGTGAAAAGCACAGCTCGAATGGATGCGATTTTCGTCTTGTAATTTTGATAAAATCCCTCCGTCTTTCAAGGGAAACTGTAATCAAGTTATTGAATGATCCTGTTGCGTATCAAAATGACCTGGAAGGAATTTGTCGAAATGATAAGAGGAATCGATTGGAGCCTTCCTTTTCACTTCAATATACGATTTCGGATAGGTTTCACTATGTGCTCATAACATGAATTTAATCAGCGGGTTCATTGTTTTGCGGATCTTTTTTTTTGATAATAAAAAAAATAAATATAATTGCAGCTGAACGAGGTGCATCGTCCGCTGGTCGTTCCCTCTGTATCGTCGGGATGCGCTGCGCCCTATGATCAGGTAGGGGAACGGAAATTGAAATAACAAACCTAGACTACTGCGCATTTACAAGACTCGTTGATAATTGACAACTTAAAAAAAAAGAATTTGCTCACAAAAAAATGCAACTGAATCTTCAGGTGCGCATTTCGTTTTCGGTTAGGTTTCACACTGTTACTTTAACATGGAATAGACAAATATCACCAATTTGTGGCTCTTGCGTCCTTTAAAAAAATGAAAAAATAAACCAATCCCCATCTTTCAGCTACCTCCTCTGCACTCTCATCACGCTCCGATCCACCATCCTCCTCCTCCTCCCGTTCCCTCCGCCCCTTCCCTTCCTACTCCTTCTCCTCCTCCTCCTTCCATCCTCCATCCTCCTCGGCCTCGCGCCTCCTCTCCTCCACCCGCCTACTCTTCGACCGACAATCTGGCCAGGCAGACCACTGCTATCTGAGAGCCGGAACCGGGAACGACTAAATTCTGGCCCCGCAAAACCCGGCCCTAACCACATTATCCCCTAGTAGCCGTCGATCAAAACCATTGTTAGCGCACCAGTACACACGGGCATCAATCACACAGTTTTAAGTACCCTAAGGCAATTCGCACCCCGAATAAGATGGAATCTCATGTAAAAACACACTGTCAGTATCCTCTGCGCAAAACTGCAATTATTTTCCCCCAGCCATGAACTACAAACGAAATCAGTGGCCATGTCATCTTCCCTTTCACATGTCTTCCCCAGCATTGACTATACCAAACCATCGTCTCGTTGTTGTATCTGTATAAAGCTTATTATTCATATTTTTCTCGAAAACACACACCAAACACGAGGATCAATGGCCAGCGAACTCAAATGAATCAGAATAAAAGTGCCTGAGGCATCAATAACTACAATGAATTCTCCCTCTCGTGCTCTCCCCTTGGGAAGGTTTTATAGTTTTCCCGCGCTTCAGTCTGCGAATGCTTTTCGATGCTTGTTTTGACTTGTTGCCCTCAACCTCACGAATCTTATCTGCTATACCGCAGCTATCCATTCTTAAAAATTCAATCATATCGCTAGTATTTTTTTCACGGATTTTGGAATTACACTTGGCTGCCGAATTTACACTTGGCGCCGTTCGAACAGTGATTTTCCGACGGACGAGAGAGCGTGTGAAATGAAGAGACGGCGATCGCCGCTTCATTTCGTCCAGTGCGAAAGTGTTTCATTCCGCGCGCGCGCTCTGAGAGATCAAATGTGTTTCGCGCGATCGACTTAGGCTGATGGCCAGTGGAGAGAGGATTCGTCGTTGCTATCCATTTCTTCAAAATTCAATCATTCAAGAAGTTCTGCATGACACGCCGCAATTGTTTAGCCACTGATTTTAGCCAGTATTGAACGGTCTACCACCTTCTCTTCAAAGAACCACTGCCCGTTTTTATTCTTGCACAAAGTAGAGAGCCTTACTCTCATCATTCTTGGTTATCTCTCGTCAGCCCGATAAAACAATGGAGACGATACCTGACTCTCTTCTTTCTACTATATCTCCTGTCGACTCTTGGTAAAATACTGAGATAATTTATGGGGATGGCAGGATGAAAAAGCCGTCTCTTCATTTCACACGATCTCTCGCCGGTCAGAGAAAGTTAGAGACTAGGGAAAACGACGAGTCTCTTCTGATCACATTACCCGCATCTTCTTGTCACTTCCCCGATCACTTCCCCATCTTCCTCCCATCAACCTCCACTCAATGTCTATCAGACACACTCTCCCTCTTGTTATTTCCTCTCTGCTCTTCTAGTCATGTCGACAATGCTGATCCATTCATCATTCTCAGCTAGAGGGATTCCGAAGAGGGAAACGGATGACGATGGTCCAAAGTAAGTTTATCTTTTAATCGTTATAGTCAGATGATAGAATGCTTTGTTATTGTTGATGCTTACTGAGGAGATTGAGGAGATTGTGTATCCCACCAGGCGTGGTGGCCTCATGACAACTGTAACATCGTCTTGATTGTGGAAGCAACTTTAACTTAGCTTACGGCACAACATTCCTTTTTCTATCACTTCTCTATGCAATTCCATTCGCTACCGATCTTCGTCCCTCAAACCCCATGGAAAGTCCTCCTCTCATATTCTCTCTCTCATCTTTTTCCTCATCGGTCAAATGCTTCGCAATCTCCCACTGAATCTGCCTTCGTTCTCTCACTTTGACGACATTTTTACTTTTTTGGCATTCGGGTTCAGTTCACACATCAATTTCTCCCGCAGCAGCACGCTTTTCACGCTTGAGATACCGTCGGGAGAGAAGTTCAGCCACTTTGGGTGATTAGATGGGGGTGGGGGCCAATCGACGCGTCTGCGTCTCTCACATTCGCGTAATCTCTCGTCGTCTCTCATCGTGGAGCGCATTTATGATGTACGAAGACCATTGAAGGTGTTGCCACTTCACCGCGTCGCTCATTGGTACATTTATTGCAAAAATTGCTATGGGGCGCGCACGAAATGAAGGTGAAGTCACTTCCTGCTATTTTGAATTGAGGAAGCTATCGTAGTGAATGTTTATTCCGGCAGGAATCACGACAGTAAACAATTTTTTTTGCAAATTTCGGCTGCATTCTGGCTACTCGCACTACTCGCTCCCATATTGATGATATGCGATAGCCCGTGCCATTGTAGCCAATCGTACTATTACACGATGTTGCTCGCTGGACTCTTTACAATGTTATTGATGCGACATATTGCTTGTCCAACACTCTCTTCCTTGAAATCTCATGATTCTTCCTCTGCAGCGCTTTCTTGTTCTCTCTGTCAGTCGAAAATCCAAGAAAAAAATATAGATAGAGTAGGCCCGAATATTGCTTGACCACTATTGATCGCAACACAAATCTCGCTACTTTCATGTTTCCACCTCACAATTGATGCAAAATCGAATCATCTCTTCCTTGTTCTCTGTCAGTTGGAAATCCTACGTCGTATCACCGATCAGATTACAAATGTTTCCCCTCTCCGTCATGTGTTTCACCTGATGAGCAGCATAACACTCACAAAAAGTAGCATCTCCCCTCCCCTCCCTCCCCTTTTTCAACAGGTGTTGTCCAATGATTGGTGGTCCTTTGGTCCCTCCAATCTTTCACTCTCACTGACCACTCTTGATCCCGTCCAATCCGACCAATTACACTTCTCAATCAGATTCCGATCACCAACATTTTATTGGCCGCCCGACATTTCCAGCTTCTACTAGATCATTACTTTCCTTTTTTCGTCAACGCACTTTTCTTCTGAACGTGTGATTTCAAACACCGCCGTCTTGGTCCAATACTATCCCATTTTTCATTTGATCAGAATAAATGAATCCTCACCGCTCAGCGACAAGTCCCTCAGGTCCCTCTGTTACATCGAGTCATCTAACACCGATTCCTCTTGTTGTGATCATTTCTCGCCCCAGTATTTATTGCAACCACTCCTGCAGGAACGAGACCCAGGCCGGCCATTCCTTGTTTTTATGACCTCCTGGCGTCTCGGTTCAGTGTGAACCCAAAGCGTTCATAAATCCGCTCAATGAGATCGTCGAATGAGTTTACTGGACGAAAATGGCGTAGCGTCGATGAATCTTTCGGAGGATAGAACAGGAAGTATCAGCCTGACAAAAATTTTCTGAACACCACCTTCACTTTGTTGATCGGTAGGGATTTACATCGAGAAAGAAAGACAGAAGGGAAGAGGCAAGAGGTTGATCAGGAGATCAATACGTGAGATGCGTAGGTAGAGGAGGAGGGAGACCAAGTGGAAGACTCACTGGCTGTCATTTGTGACGCGAGCGCGTTCTAGATTACGACAAAGAAGAGCAAAGGACAGTGCTCATCTTATTTCGTATTTCGTCTTATTTCGCGTAGTATCTATATCTCATCCTATGCTACACCCTCCACTCCTGAGGTTATCTGAATGACAATATGAATGAATATTTGTCATCATCTTTTCGTACGTGTGCTTGAATGATTCCATTTTCCATCACAATTTTAATTTCCTTTGAAATGTGAATGATTGAATGCTGAATCCTGACAATGAGTCCATTGAGTTCCATTCAAATTATGATTCGGAATTTGATTGGTTGAATGATGACTCCTTAGGACGAACCCCCTCTGTGATCTTTATCCCGTCCACTGAGAGACTTGGTCGAGTGTTTCACTCAACTGATGCCTTGCTGACATGTGTTCTACATTTTGTGCCTTGACGTGACTCTCGTCTCTCTTTCTTGAGGAGATTCTAGTGCACTTTGCTCCAAATATCACTTGTTTTGCGCCAAATGTATCTTTTATCATAATTCAAATGACCAAAAACTGCTTCTCTTTACGGCTTCCTTTTTTCGCTACCTGTGCTCTGTATATTCTCGAAGGGAAATACGAAAAACACCGCGGACCGGAGAGAAAAAGAGAGAGACAATAGGTCCACGGCTACTATCTCGACGTTAACTCGCTTCTGGGGGGTGAATATCCATTTGTTTTTACCTTCCCGGCGGCAGTCGTTTTAGGGGTTACTGTCACACCTTCATGTTTTTCCAATCGTCGCTCCACTCTCCTCTGATTTGCGCATGCATTGGGTAATCCGTCAGTGCGGCTTTTCTACCCCCGCTGCAAGGGTGATTGAGAGGCCAATTTGGCTATTTGGCAGGTAAGAAAACGAGAAATAGCGGGCAAATTGATGATAATCAGACGCCTATGAATGGGAATTACTCATTCATAGGTAGGCCGTTTCGCAACAGTGATGAATCGAATAAAAAACGCCTTCTCGTTTCGCCATCGCTTATGCATTCGAGGCGCCTTGTTTCGACATTGGTTGTCAATTTTCTCGTCTCCGGTTACAGTAAGCCACCGATTTCAGAATTTCCTGTCAGGAGCCAAGCGTAGGATAAAATATCGTACTCTTCGTACCCCCAAACGTCATAGTACTCACCAGTTTCGTGGTTTGAGCGCACATCCGAAAATATTTGATTGGCTGCAGTTTTCCATTGTTTTCTGTCGCAACGTTTCTTTCTCTTCAGCAACTGAAGGGGTGATACTTGAGCAAGTTTCGAGCGTTTCGCACCCATTTTCTCCCCAATTCGATGTTCGAACCCCTCTCGTAAATCTCAGATTGGGGCATACACGAAGATCTTATTATGCCTACAAGGAAGGCGCAATGCATGCGTAATGTGGGACTTGGATTGGCTGGTATTATTGCGGCCGGCTCCTTTTTTTGTTGCTTTGCTTTGCTTTTGCTGGAGGAGTATAATCAACCTAATGCACCGTATGCACAGTGTGAACGTGCGCACCACAGACTATAAAAGCGGTACAGCCTACCTACCTCCTTTTTTCTTGCAGCCTGTAGCTGATCATCCTTCCCATTTTGAACAAAGTCTCTGAACTCTAAGCAATGCCTCGAATATCGGGATAAGTTCGTCTTTACCTTTGACCTTCCATGGACGAAAAAGTCATCGGCGTATGTACCGTGAGTTCGCCCGTTCCCCAATGCATACCCAATGCGCCCTTGTCAGTTCCACTTCCCGGTCGAACTTCACTCTCCATTAGGGCCTCCAGGATATCGAACCCGTCTCTTCATTTCGCGTTCTCTCTCTCTTCGGCCAGAGTGGCTAGAGAAAACGTGAAATAAAGAGACGATTATTTCGAAGTCGGAGCTGCGGCCTCTCTGTTCCCCATGTTGCGTGTTCCGCTTTCATCTACTCCAGTATTACTCCCGAGTACCCTCTTTTGATCCTTGGGCCTCTGTTTTCTCAAGTATTAGGCCTGTAAATCTGAGCCCTGGCCGAACTCTCGTCATTTTTGGTTGACGGCCGTGAGCCCCGTCGTCGCATCAACTTATGCATGGCCGTACGACCTCGTTGAGACACTTTGAGATGAAGTCGACGGACTCGAATTCAGATGGCTTTTTTCACGCTGTCCGAAATGGCTTTTCTGCACTGGGTGCAAGGGGTCTCAGTATCAGTCCCTCTGATATGGTGCAAGTTTTCTAGCAGGATAACAGTTGACCTATCTTGCAGGTTTCCTAGTAGGAAATAACTGGGATCCTGCTAGGATCGGACTGTGAAACTACTAGGAAGAGGCCCGATGGGTCATCTCTACTGTGATCCTGCTAGGAAACATACCAGAGTAAAGTGCTACGAATACTGCTCCCTATTCTTTGCCGGTATTTCACAGGCCCAGTGTCTCCGCTGAAATGGACTCTGATAGACGTCTTCAAGCGGTATTTCACACCGATTACGAGCAAAAACGCAGCGCCATTATCCGCTCATTCAACTGTAATTGAGCACAGGACAAACCGTTTTTCGCCTTGAGCCCAGAGATATTTTAGGCTTGATAGATAGGGTAAAATAAAGAATTACTGCTGTTTTGGAGGCAACGAAACGCAACCTTAGCGAGGGAGCGAACCCTGCCTAAGCCAGGGTTGAAAAGTTGATCTTCCCGCGTTTTTCGTAGACTCTTCTTGAAGATCAAACCACTCCTCCCTCACTCATCTCCCAACCTCTATTCTCTTCCTTTTCGGGCCGTTTCCTAATCTGCGTGAAGCTTCAAGTGCGTTGTGCTCTGATCGTCAATTGTGAAGCTCGAGAGGGGGCGTAAGGATGACGAATAAAGCTCTCCCGTACCCTTCGCACCAGACTTTTTGTCGACCAAACTGTCCTTGCTGCTAGCCACCACTACCATTTTGCAATTGAAGTAATCACCCCTTTGCCAAAAGCGGTCTGTACTTTCCCTGGATTCTAGACAAAATACGGATGACGAAAGTTCGCGGCGGAAAATACGGCTTCATTGTGGTAGACTTCCCGTTCTTTGTCATGTTTTGGCCTGAATTCGGCGGTGCATAACCGTTCTCCTCTTTCTCCCATTTATGATCGTATCGTCGTTTTGTCTTTGCGGGGAAGGAAACGGGCGCTTAAGCCGACCTTGCTTTCTTCCGGTCCTATCGCTGCGTGTGTGCTTTGTTTTGCACAACGCGAACACCGCGGGTTCGATGTGTGTGGTATTACCGCAATCTATAGTCGTCAGTATCCTGTATTAATTTCTGCAGAAGATACTGCCAATTTTCCATAACGAACACGCGTAATTCCCAGTGAAGTATCAAGCAGCCTCTCAATTAGCAGTCCATCCACATCCTTCCCGGAGATATCACGTCTCAATCTCTTCGCTCAAGCCTCACTTCCTCTCACGTTTCACTCCTCCCGAAACTATTTTCCGTCCTTCTTATCTCTGCGCTCTCTCGCTTTCCCCTGCTCTCTCGCCGGTCAGCGACTCTTTTCGCCCTTCGGACATTAGTCATTGAAGATGGATGGCACGCTTACCTACTCTGAACTTTGCGGACTTTTCGGTTCCCCTTATTTTGGGTGGACAGCCCTTCTAATCGCTTCCTTCATCATCCTATCGCCATTCGCATCAGTTCGAACGTTCAAACCAAAACACTCCGGATGTGTTTCAGAAGTGCTTCATACTTTGAGGCTCCGTTCGAAATCAATGCTTCCTCCTTCGTAGCACATCAAAAAATAAATGATCCCTGCCATTTCTCTTGCTGTTCATCATTTCGTTGTTGTGAGCGCGCGTGCTTTATCGACTTCGGCAGCGATGAATTATTCGGGCGCCCCGCTTTTCGTGGTTTTTTTCCCTCTATGGATGAAGTTCATTCCGCTGTCACTTTGACGCTTCTGGGACAGTTACGGTTATGCAAATCATCAAAATCTTCAAAATATATGGAAACAGCCAACTCGAACTCTACAATCAACCCTAGACTCTCCTTCCCCACCAATTCCAGCGTCGCTCTTGTCGTACAACGGGGGGGGGGGGGGGGGGGGGGATAATTGACGCACCTCTGAAAGGCGAGGCATGTTCCTTTCACCTCTCCCCTCCTCCCCTCTCCGTACTTCTTATTTCGGGAGCCGTCTCTCCCTTTAGTCACGCTCCCATTGACCTGCGAAGGCCTTTTGTGCAAGGTGTCTGTTATTCTCGGATAATTTTTCGAGAACTTTGCGCCCCGATTCGTCATTTATCTGCACCAAATCTCACCATTTCTCACTGTCTCTAGCCACTCACAAAAAAATATTTTCGACTAAAATATTGAAATTTTGTTCCGTTTTTGGATGTAAATCCGCTGAGTTCCATGACATTTTAGGAAATGATTGACGCGTTGTCATCGTCTTTTGCTCGAATTTTGGTAGGAGGGCCTAACAAGCAACGACTGAATCGTCCAACTCGTATTTAGTATCTCTACTTTAATCGGCCTTCTGCACCCAAACAGGCCCTTCTTCTTCTTCCTCCGGGTCAACTGACCTCTCCTCTCCTTCCTTCATCATCATTGCTTTCTCCTCCTCATTTTCCTGCCCCCTGCCCCTTCCTCCAACTTTCAATTTCCGAGGTCCTCTAAACGAGAAGAGGCTGGCCCGCTGCAGTAAGGAGTTTGCCAGACAACTCCCACAATGATGTTGTGTTGACCTCCGTTTATTGCACTACTATCGCTATTTAACGGGTACGGTAGCGTAATTCAGTAAAGTAAACGCAGGTGAATGATCTCGTTCAAACGGCGAGGCGTGACTGAATTGAATGCACTTTGATGTTCCTCAATCATCGAAGTAGTTCTTCCTCCCCGTCCGAAGTTAGTGCTCAACTGCAAAAACGTGCGCCCATCTCGGGCCATAAACCGGCTCCGGAATCCAATTTGCGGAAGTGGCGCCGGCGTCGCTCATCCATTCGAAACATTCATTCATTTGCCGCCATCAATCCACACCCCTTTCGTTCCTCCTCCCCCTAAGCTCCGCCCCCATGCTCACTTGCTGACCCCGTTGCACCTCATCTGCAGTGTCCCCAGATTCCACACCCGAGTAGTTCTCTGCAGATCTCTATTTCCCGGTTGCCCTCCCGGCTCTCTCCTTGACGTTTATGGACGTCGCTCGCTATTCTTGACAGGGGGGCTATTGCATATTTTAGCAGTGCGGAAGACGTCCTGCTCATCTCTGAACGGCCCTTCTCTAATATTGGATATTCATGGTCATTTTGGCCAATATTTAGTGTATTTTGGTTCGGATACTTGAGGATGTTTGAACCTTTTTGGATTTAGAGCCGCGAAATTCACCTCAATTTCGCATCGGGCGTGGGTCGCTGGTTTCCTTTCCTTTTCTTCGTCTTCTTATACGTTGTTTTGTCCCCTCCCCCTTCTTTCCCTTCTCCTCTGCCCCTTCCACTTCTTCTTCTTCTTCTTCTTCCTGCTCATTTCTCACGATAATGCTGTCTGCTGCCTGTCCCGATACGGGTCCCTCCACGATTGCTACGGTGTACTGTAGGACGACGACGACGACGACGCGGGTTACGGTAGCGGACGACGGATGACGTGATATCGATTAGCCAGAGGAGAGCGACGATGCTGTTGCTGTGGTTGCTGCTCAGCGTCGCCGGTGAGCGAGAGATCGGAGAGCTCAGAGAGGCTAGAGACGACGAGAGAGCACGCGAAAATGAGAGAGCATTCGAAGTTTTGGTCGGTTCTAATGGGAAAATTGCACAGGCGCGGTGCACGGGGCCATTCCTCATCAGATCAAACTAGTGCAGGATCTGCTCGACAAGTATGACAAGAAGGTGAGCACCGTTAGTCTTTGATCTTTGATCTCTGATCTCTTCAGGCCAAGCCGATCTGGGACAACTCGAAGCCGATCAACGTCAGCTTCAGCATGGACTTGTACCAGATTCTCGAACTGGTTCGTTATTTGATTATTATGTAAAATATAACAAAAATCATTTTAGAACGAGCCACAACAGTACATCCTACTGAACGCCTGGATTATTGAGGTCTTTCTTTCTTTTGATTGTTTACAAAAATCGAGAAAACAGTGAAAAATAGCGATATTTAGCGGTGGTACGACGAGTTTCTGTACTGGGACCCGAAGGACTACGATAATATAACCGAGTTGCGATTACCGTACGATACAATTTGGTTGCCCGACACGACACTGTACAATTCGTGAGTTATTTTCAATTTTGGGGATCACCGTCTCCTCGATTCGCATGCTCTCTCGCCTCTCTCTGACCGAAACTGCGCGCCTTGTGCCTCGATGAAGGAAAAATGGTTTTGTAAAATCCGGAACTCCCGTACAAATTGAAATTCTGCCGCGCTATTGCCTTGTTATCCGCGGATGAAACATTTCTCATTCTCGACGCGCGCCTTCATTCCCCCCCCCCCTCTTATTCTCGACCGATCGCGAACCAGAGCGCGGCGTGGGGATGAATTACGCTTCACGAGTAGCATATCATTCGATTCTGCGGCCACTGGCCAATTGTCATCAATTGTGTCGTGTGAGAAAAAATTCTAAATGCTCGGCTACCTGTTTGCATTCTAATTTTTGATGCCGAATTTCGCGACGAGGAAGTGGGGATCGCGCGTCTATCCGTGTAGAATCGCAGCCACTTTGCACAGCACCGAATGATTGTTTTTGAGACGGACGAGCATCGGTGAATATCCACACTGCAAACCATAATAGTATAAAATACATTATTTTCCTCAAATTCTTGAGATTCTTCAAGTCAAAACGCGCAAAATAGATACATCTCATTAGAGAACCTTAGTGATATTATAAATGTCAAGAAAGTGTTAAAATAAACGCAGAATGGTAATGAACGAGTTTTTTTGAGATATGAAAAACGTTAGAAAAATAGAATATCACTGCAGATTGGTGATGAAGGACGACGACACGCGACGATTGCTGAACGCCAAAGTGACGACGAATACGACGAGGTGAGGCGTACCTTCGAAGA
The DNA here is from genome assembly GCA_000180635.4 of Pristionchus pacificus. Classification (NCBI taxonomy): domain Eukaryota; kingdom Metazoa; phylum Nematoda; class Chromadorea; order Rhabditida; family Neodiplogasteridae; genus Pristionchus; species Pristionchus pacificus. The sequence continues at coordinate 15,443,128 of CM026576.1, forward strand.
TGACGACAACTTGCCCCCCCCCCCCCCCTGCCTGACTCCTTCCTTTCCGAGCAACAGAAACGCAAAAATTTCCTGATTTTCGCATGATCGTGCGATCTAAAACGATTTGATCTCGAGTTTTCGGACTGAAATGAGCCGACGAATTCGTCATCCAGACAGTCACACTTGACATCAAATCTTTCAAGAACCATAGCTAACCAAAACACGTCTTCTCTCGTCCAAATTACATTGTGCATCCACTGAAGCAAAAGGCGTATTGTTCTCTGCGAAAACCAGACAGTCTTTATAGATGTTTTCTGTTGCTCGGGAGGGAAACAGTCGGGCTATGGTCTGTGTCTATTGGTGGACCATAGCTCAACCAGGGGATGACTTGTCAACGGTTCTCCTCACTTCGCATGCACTGTGTGAAATGAAGAGTATGGTTTATCGAATGGAGAATCTTTCTCTTCATCTCGCGTGCTTTCTCGCAACTCTGTCCGGTGAGAGACAAAGAGAAATGAAGAGACGAATTCTTTGTGTTGACAAATCTAATGAAGAGACGACCGTTCTCAAGGCAGCCCAATCGCAGGAAAGCCTCGCTGATTGAGCTGCTCTATCCCACCATTTACAAGTTCTCCTGCCTGCTGAATCTACGATTCTTCCCGTTTGATGTTCAGGTACTGTATTTACATTATATTATTCCGAACTAACCATTTCACGCTACCTTCTACCTCATTCTACGTTATGTGTCTAGACCATGACTACAGTTTGTTCATTATTCGCATGCTCTGTCCGACTCTTATTTCGAACCATAACATGCGACTGAGCGCTCTTTTAGGCATTCGGTAGAACAAAAGACCTCTTTGCTGAAAGATTCATAGAGCAGGGAGAAAATAGTGGATTTCTCTATTTTTACTTTTATTTAAATTAAATTTTAATAAATAAATCTAATTTTAGATTTGCACGATGACGTTCTCCTCGTGGACATACGATCAGAAGGTTTATTTAATTAATTAATTTAAAATTTAATTAATTAATTTAAATTAAATTTCTGCAGGGAATCGACTACTTCCCGTACTCGAACAAGATCGGCACGACAAATTTCCTCGAAAACGAAGGATGGTACATGATGGATACAAAAGGTGCTTATTTTTGGTCAAATATAATTTACCCTTCACGCTTACCGTTTCTTGCCTTACCTGTGTACACCATCAGTCGTCGTTATCTCATGACAACTGTAAAATCGTCTCGATTGTGGAAGCAACTTTACTTTTTCACGCCTTCCCTACATTCAGCTATGTTTCATCTCGCAGATTAGAGCAGTTCAGTGCTTCATTGAACGTTAGTCAGCCCGATTTTTTTTTGAAAAACATTCATCTTTTGAAAGACCAAAGATCACTCTCCGTTTTGATCTCTTTGCGCTCTCACCTTCTTCCTGCTTCAAAATGCAAACTTCAATCGGGGAGCGTCATTGACGAATTCTCCCCTCGAAGTGCGAACGATTGCCGGATTTCCTCTTCTTCTCCTGCCGTCTCTCCTCATTTCCCATGCTCTCCCACCCATCAGAGTTCTGCATATCGCAATCTCCCGCTCACCTTTGGTCTTCCCCCCCCCCCCTCTTCAAGTTCCATTCCCTCTTGGAGAACTCATCTCGCAGAGTCCTCCTCCTCCTCTGAAACTTTCATCTCGAAATTGCACCCGCAGCCCTTCCTGTTTCGCCTCCTCATTCTCCTGGGAATATCTCGTCTGCGTCTCTCCAAAGCCCTTTGACTTTCGCTTCCTCTGACCCGCTAGAGAGCAAGGGAATTCGAGAGTGACGAGAGTATTCTTGACCGAAGAGTAGCCCTCGACTCCTCATTCAAACGAGAGAAAGAAGGTAACTACCACTCAGCGAGATGCGAGAGTCTTCAGCAGAGCAGACTAAGTTGATTAGCCCCCGCAGCTAATTCGTCCCCCGTTTTGACCCCCTACTACTACTACTGTAAAGGGTTGCCGTTTTGTGTAGGGATCTGTTGAATTTGAAATAAAATTAACATCTCTCTACTCCGCGTGCTCTCTCACCCCTCTGATTATGAGCAATGAAGAGATGATTACCCGTATTCGAACTCGAGGTATCTGTAGGAAGAAGAGACAAACTAGAGACGACGCTCAGAAATAACTTCAGTTGATTAATGGTGTGTTCAAGACAGGGCTTTTCCGTACCCGTACACTTACTTCATATTTACTCTGATTCCAGACTGAGTGATTAGTCCAAACCCCAGACATTCAAGAATAACAGTTATCACCAACAAAGTTAAAAATACGGGAAGCCCTCTCTTCATACTTCGCATTACTATTAGAGACCGGCACGTGTATTCTCGTTATGTGTAATTTCAAACCTGAATTCGAATTTGCCATTTATCCGTTTCTAGTTGTTTATGGATTAGCAACGGAGAACAATCTGGCTCGCTTGTGAGCAATTGCTTATTGCAACGAATACATACCGAATGAGTAGATCAATTTTTCTGTTGATGTATTATTTTCCTTGCGCATGTATTATTTTCCTTTGCATTGCTCATACGGTCCCAGGAGAGTTGAAGTTACATTTGAAATTTTGTGCAGAACAGCTATTGGGTCTTCGGTCAGCCGAACTTGAGTAGCTGCAAAGAAAGTGCATCGTTATTCACCTTTCCGTTGCAATTCTGCTTAGGAGTCCCTTGTGAATGGAGGGGCGAACAAGTGCAAAAGTTCTCCGACGAAGACTTGTTGTTGAAGGATCTAGACTCGGCAATAGGATGGCAATATAGCTCTAGTTTGCGGTGGAAACGTCACACAATGACAAAGCGAATTAACTGCTCAAACTTTTCCGTTACAACTTCTTGATAACCTGGATACTATACCATAAATAGAAGGAAATGCTTGCTGGACCCATCATCTGACATATTTTATCCCCAACGTTGCGCGTTACACGATTTGACGAGTATCGAAAACAGATGTCGCGGCCATTCAGTGTATGTTTCATGCTGGAATGAAGTAGCGAGGAGGTGGGGGATCTGTAATAGCAGGTGTAGACTTCGTTCAAAAAAAATCAACGAAAGTAATCATATTTCTGAATAAGTATTCAAAAAAGTTAATCGATCTCCCGCTTTAAACAAGTGCATTGATTGACGGGATGACCGTTACCCACATTACCTTTCCAGTTGTGCGGACCGAAGTGAAGTACAAATGCTGCCCCGCCAAGTACACTCTACTGCAGCTGACACTCCATCTGAGGAGGAAACCGCTGTTCTATCTGGGTGAGGCCAAGACTCTCCTCATTTCACGTACTCTCTCGCCTCACTCTGATCGATGAGAGAATGTGGGAAATAGCTTGCGAAGCCTTCCCTAGGTTAACCATTCCTGTCAAGAACACTGCTCGCGACCAAAATTCGTGAAGGAGCATGGATGAAATATCCTAGCATTTGTAACGAAAACTGACCATTTTTGTGAAGAAATTCTTACTCGGAGACTAAGGGTTGCCGTTTTAGAGGTAAAATAAACAACTACAATTACAATTATTCATCCACCAGAAGTAATGTGTATGTTCTAGGCATTTCGGTCAGCAAACAAATTCGAAAACAAGTCAAATTGCAGTAAACCTGATCATTCCGACCTCCATCATCACTCTAATCGCCATCGTCGGATTCTTCTCGTTCGTTTTATCTCATTTCTTTTCTCTAACTCTCCTTAGTTCCCACGCTCTCTCGCCCTGTCTGACCTGTGGAACGTAGAGAAACGTGTTTGACCTTTCGAGAGGAATAAAAGTGCGAATTCATCACCGTCAAACACAAATTCGTTGACGGACGAAAGCGGTCCCCAGAGCATCGCCGCGAGTTCCTCCTTCTAACTGCAATAAAAAAGGGATGAAATTGAAAAAAATGTTGTCATTTTACAGCACGAGTTCAGCGTCCGGAATGAGGGAAGAGAAGGTACATTTCAATTCTACATTTTGAAAAAATAAAAAGATGACAAACTGGAAAAATAGTCCAAGCTTGTGATCTCTGACCATGTGTACAGCTGATTTTGAACGGAACAAGTTTAGGCCGAAAGTTAGAAGAACCGGAAACAAACGCAATTTCGAAGATCTTTTTTTCCGATAGACTACTAGAAAACGATAGTTTTGCCAGATACTATTGAAGTTTCCAAGATTATATCTTTGACGTTGAGAAATAATTCAATAATCTTCAGGTCTCGCTGGGTATCACCACTCTACTGTCCATGTCCATTCTCATGCTCATGGTGTCCGATCAAATGCCTACGACGTCAACGTTCATCCCTCTCATTGGTTAGTTGTGTTTGAAATATGGTTGATCGGCATCATTTCGACACTCATTCCCTTTTTTCATTCGTAGAAGCCTACTCAAGTTAGTAGCATGAGCCTCAACGAACAATAGAGCCAAAAATACGGACAATCATCCTTTCATTTCAAGTGCGATCGCACCGGTTAGAATGACTGTGCGTTTCGAACTCTACCTATTTGTGACAATGTTTTTGACATATGACTCGGGGTTAACTACTCGGACTGGCCACCGAAATCTTTGTATCTAGTCTTACTTGCCATAGATCTGAGCGGAACAGTGATTTGTTGTCGCATTAGCAATGCAACGGCGAATGAATTGGCAACATGCGGGGACAGGTCAGAGACTAATCTCTCATTTTGCAATGCTCTCTTGCTTCTCTGATTGATGAGAGACAATGTGAAAATATGATACGAGAGCATAGATCCTTTTCCCTCCGTGGAAGTGCATTCGTTTTGTGAGCTGGGTGCGACTCGCGTATTCATAGGCACATTCATAGCCAAATCAGATAGAGAGCATGATGATTGACAAGAGGGCGTCAGCGTATCTGTGACGGTGGTGTTTCATCGTTTTTGTTCCGCACGAGAGAAAAAAAGAGTTGGATTGTGCAAAAAAAGGGGACAATTCTCTAACATTATTTTAATTTTAAAATGTTATCCCCAGATCAATTGCTGCTCTAACGAAGACACTGATTTTGAGCACAAACTAAAACATATCCCACACATTCTTGACGAATTTCGATTTGCAAAATCAATATTTCCTGATACGTAGTGTAACTGTGTAAATATTTTTATTAATTAAGCTATTAATTAATTAGAAACTAATTAGCATAATTAATCAGGTTGGTTCATTCTCGCGATGATCATCGTGATCTCACTCGGTACGATCGTTTCCTCTGTGATCATCGCCGTGCAGAAGAGAGGACGATTGGGAGAGCGACTGAGCAAGAAGGCTGTCAAGTCAGTCCATTAATTAGCTACTAGTGTGCACGAAAGTCGAACAAAAAAAAATGTTTTGAATGATTTCTCAGAGCTGCAAGAAAGATATTGTTCACGAAATTGCTATTACAAGAAAGATATTGAAAGATATTGAAAGATATTGTTCACGACAAGACTGAAGCGAATCTGTTTCAGGCCTGAAACATATCTAGAATGATTTTTTTCGACTATTAACTGCGCCCGAAATACAGCAACGATAAAAAAAGCCGAAAAAATCTAGAAAATATGATTAATTTTATATGTATGAAGTCTAGACTTGTCATACACATAAAATTACGTGAGCTCTAAATACTTCACCTCCCCATTTCACGTGCTCTCTTTTTTGATGATTGCGAGATAGTGTTCGAAACGAAGAGACGATACTACTGATCAAATAGAGGGATGAAAGTTGATGTCGTAGACAATAGAGAGATTATTGTCTTTTCGATCTAATAATTCCAGAGTGGCTCGAGTGATCGCCTACTATTTCGATCTAATAATTCCAGAGTGGCTCGAGTGATCGCCTACTTCACGTGCACTGCCATTCCTCCGCATCTCGAGAAGGAGTATCAAGCTGTTAGTTTTTTTATTAAATAAATAACATTCAAAAGCTATGCAAAGTTTTATCTCCTAAAAGAACCTCACTCATTTGTGAAAGACATGATCAAACCATTTTCATTCGCCATCCCCCCCTCCCCGATTAGATATGTTTCTGCGAGTTGATTAGTATGCTCGGGCTACAGATTAGGGTTGGTGAAATCGAGTCGAGTATTCGAGGCCTCGACCCTAATACTCGATCGGGTTTAGTTAGTCGAGTAGCTCGAAATTTGAAATACCCGACTCGGGTACTCGATGTTGAGAGTGAGTGGTCGGGTCGGACTCGGACAGTCGAGAATGGTCGGTCGGTCGGGTTCGGTCGGGCCGATCAGTGAACAATTTCGTCTCGTTCTCATGATCCTACTCTGAGAGATAGGATCAGTGTGCCTCGATGGTATAGCGGTTGCGTTTTTGTAGTAGCAAAATTTTTTGGCGAGTTCAATCCCGAGAGGTACTAAGCATTTTTGCCGTATTTGTACATTATGCTAACACTTTTTTGATTATTTTGTTTTTTCTATTGTCTAGTTTATTGCAAAATTATGATAAAAATACCTATTAGAAAACTATCAGCAGTGGAGCATCATAGTAATATGTTTTCCAAGAGGTAATGTTTGTTTCACGCAGATAAAAAACGATTATTAAGTCGGAACACTGTTAGCATAATGTACAAATGTGGCAAAAATGATTGGTATCTTTCGGGATTGAACTCGCAAAAATGTTTTGCTACTACAAAAACTCAACCGCTATACCATCGAGGCACACTGCTCCTGTCTCTCAGAGTAGGATCATGAGAACGAGACGAAATTGTTCACTGATCGGCCCGACCGAACCCGACCGACCGACCATTCTCGACTGTCCGAGTACGACCCGACCACTCACTCTCAACATCGAGTACCCGAGTCGGGTTTCGTGATCGATCGAGAATAGAGGGGTTATTTCTAACCGAGGCCTCGACTATCGGGTATTCTCGATTTTATTAACCCTACTACAGATCGATAATCGTTCCTTGTCCTTGAGGTGTAAAAAATGCCAAACTATGCACCCAGTTGTGCGAACACTCGAAAAAATTGAAAAGAGTCAATTCTTGAGCAATCTTCTCGTCTCTTTCTTATGCCTTATCTCTCGTCGGTTAGAGAAACGAGAGAGTATTGCGAGATGAGAGAGATAGTCTATCAATCCAATTCTTGATCATCTCAGGAGCAAGAGGACAAATCGGATCAGATCTCCAAAGTGCCCATGCCCTCGTTGCCCGCGCATCCCGAGACGAAACCACTCAGTCAGGTAATCAAAGAGAAGTAAAAAAATGGCTGATATTGCCGATGACGTAACTATGATTTCACATCATTTTATCATGAAGGATGACAGCAATGAAACGAAGCAGATGTATTCATCTGGCTACAGGGTACATAGCGACTAACTCACATTGCGGATACACACATTTCCCACTCATCTGACAATGAGAGAAGAGAAGGTTTATTCAGGCGTCGAAGATGTGGTTGGGTCTCCGGCATCGACCGGGTAACGGCGTGTCCATGGTATCCGAGAAGAGTACGGATCCATTGATCCATCTATCACCATCGGAGACCGGTGAGTGGAGTAGTCATAGGTGAAAGCAATCTATCGTATTCATTGATATTCGGAATCGCGTAGAATATAACTGCTATCCAGTCATAGATCATAGCAAATCGATCCCTTCAGAAAGTGCATTGTTACTAGAATAACACTGAGAAGTAAAAAATAATAATTGTTCGGCTTACTCAATAGTTTGCCATAATATGTCATAGTTGACAAACCAAAAAAAAAAAAAATTTCTAGCTGTCTAATAACATATCATTGATCTAACCACAGACCATCTCAGTCTTGTCTACTAATCTCAGGAGTGTCAGCCACAGCCGAGATCACTTCTCCCACGTCTCCGATCGGTCTCGCCTCTCTCGACGATGATTTATCCATCGGTGTGATGTTTATCCCTATCTAATCACCGTAATACTATTACATCCCGTAATGAAAACGCATCGATAACCGTTCAAATCACCACCGTTGCCCTTCTAACCGCTATCTCACCTGCGAAGATTTACTGTGCTAACCAGAACTGTTCAAAAATGTAATGCTCTCTCGCTCTGTCTGACTGGCGAGAGAACGCGAAGTGTGTTAAATTTTTGAGCGGCCTTGGTTCTAACTGTATCGGAAAAACCCGAGGGAAAAAACGATTGGCCATGCAGCTATGAATAATGAATTTAATTATGCAGGAGGTGAATCGATCAGTTCCACTCGTCCTCCGACCTCACGAATGGGCACGATCATCGGGAAGATGGGAGGAGGAGATGGAAAGAGCACTCCCGCACCGACGACGACCATGAATCTGGCGGGTAAGGAGAAGATACTTGCTTCATCTTTGAGAACTCCGACCTCTCTCCTTTAGAAACGCTTCAGAATAAGCAAGCTTCGAAAAAAGTGAGGAAAGATAATGTGTAATATAAAACGGATAAGACGGTTTGATTGAAATTCTACACAATTCTCAGACTAAAACATAATTTGTGAAACTTATCTGAAATGTGTCAAACCTTGACTCTTCCTGAACGTTCATCATTTTGAGAGCCAAGTGCCCGCAAACCCGGTCACTCTCCCTCCACATCAGTCTACACTGTGGTCAAGTGTAGGTTTCTCCCACCAAAGCGTAGCCCGTCCCCTCGCTTGCCATTTGTGTTCTTACCCCTCGCTGACCTGTCCCCCCCAACTACCGTATCCTAGCGAGATACGGTAGGTACTTTCAGTTCGGCTAATCGACAATGGTAACCCGCTACGGTAGCAAGCAAATACGCTGTCCTGTCCCTCGCAGAATAATAGCGTTGCTCTCGAGTCGTCCCGTGTCTTCGATAGATGCATTCTACAGTAATCAACCGTAATCCAGCGCTTAACTTACCCTGAGTTTGCTCCGAATAATCGACAACTGACTACCGTAACCATCGCTGGTAGAAGCAAACAATCTATACTGTCGCATGCGAGATCTAACGTCGATAATAATGAAAACAATCAATAATCGGCGGAAAATCGATAATTGCAGCTGCGATGCGACAAAATCGACAGTACGCCCAGATGGAATTCGAGTGGCTGGCGACCGTGTTGGAGCGAATGTGAGTCTCTACAAGCATTGTTTCAGTATAAATTAATAAAATAATTAGTTAATTGATAAAATTAATTAATTAATTAAAGGTGCTTCGTGCTATTCGTCGTTGCCTTCCTCATCATCACCGTCGGCATCAATTTCGTCGGATTCGTCCATTGGTGCGTTGCAAAATGTCATTATTCTAAAAAAACTGTGAAAGAATATCTGGAAATATTGGTGACAAAGAGTGCAAATCGACCATTTTGCCAAATGGCAAAACTGTGATTGTGATTTTTTGTGGTTGGAATGTGTTTCAGCATCAATAGAAATCGGTTGTTTGAATAAATGGAATGATGGCAGACTGGTCCAATCTTGAACCAAAAAAATAATATAAATAAAAATAAAATAAATATAAAAAAAAATATATTTTCAGGTACGCGGCGGGTGTGGAGACGAGTCTCGCAGCTCAAGAAGAAGTCGTCGCGGACAATCCCACTTTCTAGCCCACTTTTCCACATTCCACCCTCTGTTTCCCTCTAACTCTCCGCTATTCGCACACTCTCTCGCCACTGTCTGACCGGTTCGAGGCTGTGAGTCTCATACAGAGAGACTCAGGTCATTCCACACTTCTCCCTTTTACGTCTGATTCTCACGCATTCGCGCGCTCTCTCGTCTGCTCTGACCGGCGAGAACTTTCCAGCTCATTTTTCCATGGCATAGCAGTGCAGCCCCTTCTAAAGACACCCTTTGACGGGAGGCTTCAAACTTTCTTTTTATCCTAATACACAAAATAGTCTAGTCCCCACTCAATGCACGGTAGCCACCGAGCTTCGCAGCAATTTATTATTTTATCCTTGATGATCTTTAGCGCCCCTTCGAACAATATATTGCCCCATAGCCTCTCCTCAGCATACGTCGATTGGTCACCGCAAGCATCTCCCACTACACATTTTTGTCTCTTTTTCGTTCATCCTCCCTTTTTTCTTTGTTGCTAATAGGTTGACCCTTATGGCTTTTCATTACCGAAAGGCCGCCCCTGCCCCTAATAACTACACTTTTTTTTCTTTTCTCGTGCTCTGTGTGTTTCTCACTCCTTTTTTCTGCACTTCTATCAGGTTGCTCCGCCTCTTTTTCCTGAATCTCATTGCGTTCATGCCCCCTGCTCTCACCCACAATTCTTAGCCCCGTATTCTATGGCATTTTTTGTCTATCCCGAGTGTGCTTCTATTATGACCTTCTCTTTCCATTTACGTATATTCTCGGCATAAAGACTTTCTTCGTTTTATTGCATCCTCTGCTGTTCAAGCACAGGTTCAAATCCTGTTTCATACCTCAAATGTGCTCTATTTGCAGCAGCAAAATCAGGCCCGAATTGCAGAGAAATGCCCATTTCCGAGCCGAAGTGAGTCGGCGAGCAGCAGTAGCCATGCAGGTTTGTTTTTTTATTTAATGTTAATTAATTTTATTTATTTATTAAAATTATTTAAATTGTAGGGATCATGGTTGTCGTCGCTGACGTCACTCCTCTTCCTTCTGGCCACAGAGACGGAAGGAATGATTGGAGCAGGACGATGGAATGAGACCGAGACGACGTTGTATAGTGGTCAGTACGCACCTCCATCTTGATCAGCGCAGCTTTGCGATTACTGATAAAATCTGTACGCAGTAATTGTTTTATCATTTTGCGAGTGTGTCATAAAGAGATCCGTATTCCGATCACTGGTGATCAGCCCTCTGTTATTTCGTATACCTTCAAAGGCTGTATCAATCTCTTCATTTCGGGAGAACACTAGCGTCTCTGACCGATGAGGAATTAAATAAAGAGACGACGCCATCCCTGAACTGAAAATTATCAAGATATCGATTGAATTCAGACGTGACGTCTTCGGTGGTCAATCAGGACGAGTTGCCACTCATTCGATTGACAAGGGACATTCTGTCGAGGGAGAGGTGAGACATATTCCTCGTTTCAGGTCGAGAAAAAATAACTGAAAAAATTCACCGGATGAATCGGGGGTTTCAATCGAGTCCTTGTAACTCAGCGGTTGTGTTTCAGAGGGAAAACGAATGGCCAACGATTTTCAAATCGCTCGTGTTTTTCACTTGGACGTCTCAATAAAAAATGTTTAATTTCAAATTAAGGTACGACAAACGAGTTCGTCCCGTGTACAATCACAAGAAGACGCTGCCCATTCACATCTCCATCTCACTCTATCAGATCATCGAAGTGGTGAGTGAGCAAGGAGGAAGGAGGTGGAGGCTGTCACTTCGGTTAACCTGATCGGGCACTGGGACCTCTGGTTTCTCCTGGCTAGTTGCTGCCAAGTATTTTGACTAGTGGAACGAGAAGTACTAGTCAAGATAGTATTTATTGTTATCACAACTTGACGATATTTATAATAGACACGAGAAACCAGAGTCAGATAAGAACTATTGGAATCAAAAGGCTACTTTTATGTCAGAGAGATAGTTCTCATTCGCCCTAGAGCCTCTAATTAATCACAGTTGAACTTATTAGTTACCTCCACCGAGTTGTTGATTGGAGTGCGGTGGGTTCGGCACTGGTTTTGCTTGTACACCAGTGGTGAACAGTGTATGTCTAACACTGGAATTCGAAATACGAGCAATCTTCTCTCCATCTCACACGATCTACAGACCAACGGTTCGTCCGGCAAACGTGACACCACTAGCGTAAGGAAAGACGTTATTGGCAACTCTGGTATTGCACACCTAATATCACACCTAATAGTCCACAAGTTTGGCGTCATTTTAGGTGGGCAATACCAGAGACACTGCCCTGCGCTAATAACGTCATCTTATCGTCGAGATTCGTACATACGGTCTCACAGTCAGAACGGTGATCGCTCGTATTTTGAACTCCTTCATTCCCCTTCTCCTCCCTCCTTCCCTCGCTTGCCTAGCAGTAGAGGTCCCGTGTCTTATTTGTGGCCGCGATCTTCGTGTTAGGGCAAATATCAGGACGAGCCCTCTCAAAACATCAAGCTGAACGTGTGGATGATCCAGCGGTGGAAGGACGAATTCCTGTACTGGAACCCGCAGGAGTCAGTTTTGAAATTATGTATTCTTACTTGACTTCGACACTAGGAATCATTCTCTGTTGTTGGCCAGACTTTTCTCGTCATCTTTAACACCCCTAGCATATTTTGCACTGATGAAACTGTCTAGTAACGAGTATGTCCCGTAAAACTCTCCAGATACGGTGGCATCGATCGAACGGTCCTTCCCTACAATGTCCTCTGGATTCCGGACACGTATCTGTACAATAGTGTGAGGATGGCCAGAGATGAGACGGAGCGGTACATGAACATACAGGTGGGTCGGAAAGATCAAAGATCAAATATTAAAGTTAGTATTTTGATCGGATGAGATCGAAGATCAATCATTGGCACGATTATCAGGTGGAAACTCTACACGAGAAAGGAGAGAATGCGTCTCAGCTGTCCTTCCTCTATCCGGCAATCTACACGCTCACTTGTCGACTGAACATCAGGTACGGTAGGAGGGATACGGTAACTGAAACATCGATTGATACTGTCTGGTTCTTTTATAAAGTTTTGTGAAAATATTCTAGGCCAAAAAATGCGAAAAGAATGTGTTTCATGCTCTACATTTCATTTTGAAATTAAATTCGATTGCAATTTATCCTTCTCTTTGATGATCTAAAACCAAAATCTATTGAATACATTTATTGGTCGTCAGAGAAAGGCGTCTTTTTAATAGAGTTGTCTATACGGAATGCGGAATTCCCCTCCTCTCATTCTTCGATTTCATTCTTTCCGCAACGCGGTCTTTCCCTCTTAATTCGAATGCGGAACTCTTCGAAATTGCGGAATTTCCGCAATTCTCATTCTTCCGCAATCGCGAGACGCTGCTCGGTGGGGTCTTTGAATGAAAAATAGGATGATTTTCACAGATTGGACAAAGCCCTAATCTCATTTTCCACTCTCAATCCGGATTGCGGAAATTCCACAATAGAATGAACCGGTACCGCCGAGTTGCGGAATCGAAAATGAGAATGAAAATATTGCGGAAATTGCGGAATGAATTCCGCATAGACAACTCTACTTTTTATATTGAGTTACCGCGGGTGCGACAACAAAAGGAAAAATGTGTCTTCCGAGGCAGAAAATTCAATCAATCAGTCTACAGTTCAAAATAAATGTGACCTTCCATTCAGATACTTCCCGTACGATCAGCAGAATTGCACGTTGACAATCTCATCGTGGACGAATTCGAAGAGCGCCTTGGACTACTATGCGGATCCGACGGTTAGAGAAATGACACTCCTCATTCCACGTACTCTCTCGATGTTACAGTGACAAATATGTAGGGGTTATTGTCTTTTTCGCACACTATCTTGAGCATTTGAGTTGGTGTGCAGCCTTTTATCATCTTTTTGCTATTTGAAAGCTGGTTGATCTTTGATCTCCCCAGGTAAATCTTGCCTCGTTCATCCCCAATGAGGAGTGGCAGGTCGTCAAGTTCGACATCTATCGGCACGAGGTAATTAGCTTAATTAATTATGCTAATTACAATAATTAATTACAGTACAAATACGCGTGCTGCGAGGAGCCGTGGGTGATTATCCAAGCGTCGCTAGTTATCAGGAGGAAACCGCTCTACTATCTCGGTGAGAATCAACAATTGCAAATCTCCTTGTTCCGTTGCGTTTCAAGGCGCGCACAAGAGCTGATTGAATTTCAATTTGACGATAGTCCTGCTATCGTAATCATTAAACAACAAAAAAATTTTGCCAGAATTCTTTTTTTTTAATTCTATAAGTGTTCATACATTATTTTTATTGGGGAACTCTCGGGAGGACGACGATAATCAAAAATTGATTATCAGTGAATTTGATCATTCCGACGTCGATCATCACCATCGTCGCCATCACGGGATTCTTCACACCAGCGAGCACCGATGATGATAGGACGGAGAAGATCAATCTCGGTGAGGATATGAGAGAAGAGATCAAAGAACAAATACATCGAGATCGTACAAAAAAACTTCATCATTGCAATTGCGAGTTGAACAAGAACGATTATACGTTGTGATAGAATGGTGGGACGGGGAAGATCAATCGTCAGGAAGCAGAAATGCGATTGAAATATGGGTTGCAGCCAGCCCGCCATACCATGTAAAGTGTGCATTTTTTAAACTTATTGACGGAAAAATTTAGAGAAGGAAAAAATAAAGAGATTTGTGAAAAATATGTGAAATTGCGGCAATATGTTTCACGAGTACAACAAGGTCGTGCGAATGAGATCAAAACCATTTTCTGAACATCAGCAGCGGAATAAAAGATGCACAATCAACAAAATTCCTCAGGCATCACCACTCTACTCGCCATGTCCATTCTGATGCTGATGGTGTCCGATCAGATGCCTACGACGTCCGAATTCGTGCCACTAATAGGATGGTCAGCGACTTTATCACATTTTTACATGTCGAATTCCAAAAAGAGAAAAAAACAAGAAAAAACGCCGCGCGGTTATTTTTTTGGAATCCGATACTCTGTCTCCTCCCACAAGTTGCCATCAAGCTTTCAAGTTATGGGTTCCCATAACGCACTTGATTCCAACTTGTGCCAGGACAAAAAAGTAGCGACTATCCCTAGATTCTAGAACTCGCAATTCGAATCGCCGTCTCTTTTACACACTTTCACGACCGTTCGAGAGCGATTATGCAATAATAGGCACAAGTGTTGTAAAAGCATCACACAAGGCCTCGGATTGCCGGGTTTTCGATTGAAATACACTCCAATTTCAGGTTCTACCTCTCTATCATCATCATTATCTCGATAGGAACTTTCTTAACCTCTGTGATTCTGAGCATACAAGGTACTGATCGTGAGATCAAAGATCAAGGTTCAGAGGTCAACGATCTACTTGAGCTCAGAGATCAGAGATCAAAGATCAAACTCAGGTCGTCGTCAATACGGTCGTTGTCCACCTCGACTCATTCGTCAGCTTTTCTTCGTTTGGCTGACTCGATTGCTGTGGTTGGACGTGCCTCTGCCATTGAAGAAACTGTGGGAGGAGATGGATGTGAGCGATATTTCCCTGTAGAATTAAAGATAGAGACCGAATATAAAGAAAAAGAAGGCAAATCATGAAAAAATATACGCTATTTTCCTTGTCTTCTTTGTAGATAGAAGAGTAAATGCTCAGACCCTGATGACATATCGCATACTGTTAATATTTTTGGATCTGGATAAGATTTAATAAAATGGCTTTGACCTTGCAGGACAACCCTCGAAAGCCGCGGCCACTCCTTCGCAAAACGGCCAAGGGAAGTGGGAAGGATCTGGAGAACAACAACCTTACCATTGCAGTGACAAATATTCCTGATCGGTGAGAACTTAGATTCATCTACCATTGTGCCTTCCCTCCTCGTCTCGCATCGCACACTGAGAAAACAACGTCGAGAATAATAGAGAATCATTACATTTGACAGTCCATCTAAACCATATTTTGCTGAAGACTCGTGCGTGAAGACTCGTGCACACAAGCGTGCTAGACTGTGATTCCCGAACAAACCCTAAATTATATTTGATCTCCGCAGGCCGCCCTCTCGCGTGGGCACCCTTCGACTACCACCACTGCCCGTGCCGGCCGAGAAGCGGGGGTCCATACAGGTCAGTTGGCAGGGATGTGTCTAGTGGTGAACAAATATGTTTCACTCTGTCCAAGTGCTGAGTTAACTATGCAGTTCAGTGAGTCCATTGTTGATGGAGAAATAATAATTTTCACTTCGAGAGCTGGTCCGTATCTGAATGGTTACTGAAATAATAGAACTATATCACTGCAGATGATCGACCACTCCGTGCCCGCTTCCCCACTCATTCGATCGAGTCGACAGGGCAGCATGTGGGATGGAGCGATTAACGCCCTCGGAACGGGTAAGCCTCCTTTTTATTAATCTGATCTTAGTATTCCCGAGGAGTAGACTCTTATAAAGCAGATATCAATTTCCACGATCCTGCTGACTTTTCGGTGCAAATATCTAGGGAGGGTGTAAATACAACATTAGTTCAAGAATCAGAGCATCAAAATTCAGGAGCGTCAATGTCGCGAGGGCTGTCGATCAAGTCGAATCGAGAGAAGCCAATCGATCAGATGAAGAAACAGAGACAGGTGAGGAAATGGACAAGGCACTAGCTTCGGGAAAGAGTCCGGTTGTTCAACCTCTCTCAGATAAAAAGTGAATGTTGGTGGGTTGAGTTTCACGTTGAGCGTAAGGATGATAGTGCTATCCGAATTCAATCCGAATGTGATCAACAACCAAAAAAATAAATATCTGATATCCGCAGGAGCATTTGCATAGGCAGTTAGAAAATTGTACACCATTCTTTTTTAGGTGTGGGCGGATTGGGAAGGGAGCCCTATGAAATTATGATTGTTGTATGGCAAACGCGAAACTCCGATCAAAGATAGATAATTTGCAAAGTGTATAATATGCCGTCATCAGTTACCGCATGACTTAGGGTATGCTTTCAGTAAGGGGTGATCCTTTACCATTTTCATCCTCAGGTGTCCCTCGAGTGGGAATTCCTCGCGACGATTCTCGATCGAATTCTGCTGATCGCCTTCGTGTGCGCCGTCTGTATTATCACACTCGGACTAATGGTCGTCGGCAAGATGGCACAGGTGAGATAGAGAGAGAGAGATTACGGTAGTTACGGAGATAGAGGAACGGTAGGAGTACTGTAGGTCTAGGTATAGCACTGAACCTTGTGTATTGTAGGGTTACGGTAGTGAGGAGTACGGTATTACACTGTAGGATTACCGTAGTGAGAGTACGGTGGGAGTGCTGTATCTGAAGTATTGTAAGATTACGGAGGATAGGGGTACGGTAGATGGGGTAGACTAAGAGTACGGTACGAATCGGCGTACCTCAGAGTGTCTACGATGGTTGAGAAGCCTCTCTAACGACCTTCCACTCAACTACAAGCAGACAATAGGCACTTCTGCTGTTGGTCTAGTTGTTTTGGAGCTCCTTCGACGAAAATCGAAGAAGTAGCCTACAATTTATTACCCGTATTCTGTGATATTCTCTTCCTACGTTTCCTCGAATACCAACAGCAGAATGCTCTGGCGGTACTAGGTTGGATGAGAACTTTCGGAGACGTTACTCTGTTTTCTCGTTGTCATTAGTTATTGGAAAGTTTTCACATCAGTTCTACCGGTGCTGATCAGAAACCAGAGTATATCCGACCCAGTGCCGCTCACGCTTGACCTCCCTGCATGGTGCATCCTCATTTCAGTTCCAATACGACAAGGCTCAAGACTAGTAGATGTGTTCTCTATTCCTCTTCTCACCATCGAATCA
Organism: Pristionchus pacificus; assembly: GCA_000180635.4. Lineage (NCBI taxonomy): Eukaryota > Metazoa > Nematoda > Chromadorea > Rhabditida > Neodiplogasteridae > Pristionchus > Pristionchus pacificus. The sequence goes on from CM026576.1 coordinate 15,460,455, forward strand.
TCCCTCCCCACAGTGTACCCCTCTTCTCCATCCACAGAGTTCCCTCCCGATCCCCCCTCCCATTCGCATACTCAGCTTCTTCCCCTACTCCCCCAGGGTATTTCTCTTTCCTCTTGTGTGTGTGCGCATGCCTGTTCTGTTATGCGGCGACGTTTGGGAAACGTCGTCGCCGCGCACACGCCACTACCACACGCAGCTTATGTCTCGGCCGTCTCGAATGGGTATCTCATATTGTTCTCGTATTTAATCGTTCCGCGCCGGCCTGGTCTCTTCCGCCCTTTCGCTTCCCTGTGCTTATCGTGACAACCAAACGTGCTTCTCTCCCGTACCCTTTTACGCTATTCGTTGACCGGTTCCCTTTCTTCTTCTCTCTCAGTAGACCGCCACAATACTGCGAAATGCGAATCGTCGTCTCCCCATTTCGCATCAACATTGTGTGCGTGCGAAATGGTGAGACGACGTTTTCATCTCGAACTTACCAAGCAATAATCGCCCTCACTAGAATATTTCCTCTCTTTCCCGTGAGCAATACATGATTATGTGAACTACCTGAACAAAATTGTGCTTGGGACTAAAACGTTTTATTTTATTTTATTTGCTTAGCTGATTGTTGCCTTTTTCTGCCAATTCGAATTCGATAAAATGATTAACATTTCTTCATCAACGGGTGAACGAAATACACGCATTGCATACACGTATGTGGAGAGAAATGAAGATTAGTGAGTAGGATTGGCATTTTGTGTCCTAAACAATCGCACATTTGGGACACAATTGTATCTGAGACAGTCCATTGGGCACAAATTACCATCCCTATTAGTGGACGATCATCAGAAGAAGGGGTATCGTCGCTAAGGAGCCTAAGTCCGGAGACCGTCCATTAGCAGAGTAGAAGACGTGGTTGACCGAGTGGGCGGAGCCATCGATATCTTGTTCATAGGTGACACTTGTCAGACCGCCCTTCGGACGACTGAAAAGGTAATGATAATGGAAATAAACAACCATTTTCAGTGAGCTCGATAAGTCTATAAAAAACGACCATCACCAGTACGACTAAGACGCAGTTCCAATATGTTTCAATGGGGACACAAAGACAGCTCGAAAGAGACATCTACAATTAACTTCACACTTCGTTATAAAAAAAGTAAACGAATGGCTTTCGAATCAGCAAATAAAATCAGTGCTCGCTCACCTGTGGTTGACTACCGTAACCGGGTTGCAATCGTCGCCGGCGCAGGTGCAGTACTGCGCCTGCACCTTGTACGGCGGCACCGTCTTCAGAACGATCTGAGCAGAGATCAAAGATCAAACTATTTAGTCAGAACCGAATTATGATGGAAGCTGTTCGTCTCTGTATTATTTTTTACGTTATAATTTGTCCAGAGGGATCAAAGATCAATGTAAGTCCGAGCTTTCCTAACTAACCGAGTCATCAAATTTTTGGCCAGAACAGATCAAAGATCAAAGTTCAGCGATCAAAGATCAAACTAACATCGACGAGTGTGCAGCCGGGTCTGTCCAGATCGAGCACTTCGGGAAGGACTTGAGACGAACAGCCGTACGAGTTACCTGAAATAAGGTAAAGGTGTATCAACTTCAAGCGATTTTACGTCGTAAGACAGCGCTAGGTGGGACCCGCTGATAAGGCCAGCTGTTAGAGTTCCCTGACATGAGGAAGATGGGCCCAATCACGATTCATTTGCATGCAATACTTCGAAAGAATTCGTTCTGGAGATTGGGAGGGAGAAGAAAAATTAACAAATTTGAATGAGTTATGTTTCAAAGTGCGCACAAAAGGAGAGAATACAAAGATGGGTTAGTAAGAGTTAGGAGACTCCTCTGAAAAAAAACAACAAATTAAAGGCAAACATCGTACCGTAAGGCAGCGCCTCTCCGTTTCGCTTGCCGTGACTACTGGAGACGTTGAGAGAGAAGCACAGGGAGGGACACTCTATCGATGGGGCCTAAGAAGCGAACTATCAATGCAAACTGTGGTGATAGATATTTTACATCTGTATCATGTCAAAGATTTCAGAAGTATGAGAGAGTTTGGGAATGAGGAGATCCGAAAAGCCCTAATCACTGGCGCTCTGCTATTGAGAGCTTGTCAGCGATGATTTTGATGCAGTAGAAAACGTTTCAGATAAGAACGTGAATATGATCAATTAACTGAAAAATTTAGTGGACTGACATCCTCACTGTCGCACTTTCTCACACTGCCCGAGTATCCGTCCTGTACCTCCCGAGGAAAGGAGAAGAATCGACCGTAGTGCTGCAATTACTCGTTATTGTCTTATACTATTGTTTCTCCGGTCGTTTTTCTAGCTGTGACTAGATATCTAAGTGTGACAAAGTAAAGAGCCGACTCTAGTGCTCCATCATAATATAATATCTTCGTATTGCCTCTGCTTTTCATTCGCAAGGAAAAGTTCAATTCAAAATACATTTCGCACGTTGACTTTCCATCGCGAAAGAAGGGGAAGTGTCGCGAAGTTTTTTGCTCGTCAATTAGCCTAATTGAATTTCGACCCACTGTGAGATTACGCGTCGTTCACAAATTGTGACTCTCAAGGATTTTTGCTTCCTCTTGAACCCTCTAAATTCCATGTGCTCTCTTGGCGGAGAGCATGGGAAATGGAGAGACGTCGCGCCCATTTGTCCCATCTGTTCCCCGCAATGATGATGCGTAGATCATTGAAGATCCCCTTATTTTGTTCCCTCCCGAACACTAATCCCACCCTATTCCCTCAAGAATGACACACTGGAGAGAAGGCAAGCATCAGAGGTTTCTCTTTTTTCATCGCCATTTCTGGGAAGAGCCCGAGTAAGGAACTGAAAATTGAGCCAATTTCTGCTATTTAGGCGCTTATAATGAGCTCGATGAGCGAGTATTTGTGTCACAAACAGACGCATGCAAGTAGAGTTCGAAATACGGGTAATCGTCTCTTCATTTCTCGTGCTCTCTAACCGGTCGGAGAGGCGAGAGTGTATGTGAAATGAAGAGACTATTACCCGTATTTCGAACTCTACTTGCAAGGAAGCAAAAGAAGGCAGCAATTCAGCCAAAATTCCATCAGCACCCATCCAATTTCCGCGCTGTTCCGACGATTCCTAGCCGCCCCGAAAATACGAGCATTTTTGCATTAAGTGCGCCGCGGCCGACGTTTCTCAGAACCGCTCACCCGTTCGACGTTTGTGTCGGAGCAGAGAAAGCAGCGACGCGACTTCTTTGAGGATGATGGGGCGATTAAGAGGAGGAGGAGGGCTAAAGGGATCAGCATCGGGGCATGTTTTGACCTGAAATGGGCCTGAAAACAGGAAAATAATGAAAAACGAGCAGAAAAGACTTGCGCGACACGAGACGAAGGCGAATGACGAAATTTTTCGGGGTGAAATTCAATCGCCAAGGGAACGGAAACAGAGTGAATTCGGCATTGGATTTCGATGCGAATCTCAGCAAGATGGAGATACCAAGGTCCTTATCGATCGTTAGGGGGGAATCAGAAGGACAATATAAGCAAAGATATTTCGAGTTCGTACTACTTTTCGCCAAAATATTTAACGTGTTGTGATGTCTAAGAAGGGTGAAGACTCGAAAACTCCATTCAGAAAAACAGAGCGAGTAAAATAAAGTGATAGTGCGCGAGTGCTATGAGAAGCACTGAACCGAAAGCGGGAAGAGCGGATTCCACCCGACTGTCTAATTCTCTCCTTTCCTCGTGCTCTCTCGCTTTCTCTGATAGACGAGAGACAACACGGAATGGAGAGAGTACAACTGCCATACATTATGCTAATCAAACCGACAATTGAGGTTGTGCACTCATCTGGAAGAAATGATCAGCAGAGGCGCTTGGCGGACTGCCAAAAAGAAGACTCTTTGATGTTGCCGAGGGGTGGAGCTACGAGAAGGCAAAAGGGGGGGGGGGCGGAGTCTTGACATTTTCCGCAAAAATCTGCAGAAAATGCATGTGATCGCGCAGGAATGTTTTTAGGGGGATCGACAGGGATGGATTGAATGGAGGGAAACAATGTGACGTGATAATTATTGACAGATGTGGAGAGGCTACGAGTCAATGGGGGAAAGAGGGGGCAGGAGAGGTGTCACAAGTGCTATCAATTAGATCACTATTTGGGGGGTGGAGTCTCAAATGGTCTTTTTTTGTTTCAGAAACTTCGAAATAAGAAGAAAATCGAATTCTCATCGGCCGTCTCCCTTTTGTATGCACTCTGAAACACATCTTATTCTGCTCTGTAGAAGAGAATTGGACGAACGCGAAATTGAACTGATTGTGAATCTTATTGAATGAGGTTTTCGAAATGCAAATCACTGAGATGAGTCAAGGAAAAACAGCAAGTATAATTCAATGAAAAGTTGGTATGACGTGAGTAACAATGAGAATATTAGATAGGGAGTGTGAGCATTACTTCCAAAATGTGCTTTCACAATGAAGAAACCGTCTCATCTTTCCACATGCTCTCTCGTAGATCTGGTCGGCTAGGGAGTAGATAAATGAGGAGACATATTCCTGACTGCCCTCACTCCCAATGGCTCAACGAAGGGCCTACGCACGAAACGCATAAATATTTCCAGCCCATAAACAAAGGGGGAATTGGTGCCGAAAGAGGGAGTAAACGGGAAGGGTGTAGCGTGATTGGAAGCATGTCCTTTCCGAGATGGAAGTGCATTACATTCAGTAGGAGATGGAGGACTCTCGCTTCGTCACGCAATCTCTGCTGTTCGGATAATGAACTATCTTCATTCGGCATGTTCCCTTGTCCGGCAGATAAGGGCTGAGAGACCTAAATATAAATAGGTGAGTTGTTGCAAGTGTAGTAAGCTGGTCCGAGAAGAAACTAAGGGCTTACGCCTGTCATTAATCGGATGGCGTGGATACACCTTTACTTTTTCACCTCACAATTTCAGAAATACCTTGGATTGGGTCAGTTCAATTGGGTCTGGAATCGTACAGGGATCGTGCCGAGCAATATGATGCCGTTTGCGTAATAATCGAGCAAGGGCTGGCACAGCTCAATAATGTCAATTCTCTGAAACATTGCTAAACGGTGTTGTTGAGGGTGATGATGACGATGGGTACATATATGATCTCTCGGACTGAAGCATCCATGCTCAATGTTGCGGAACAATCATCATTCTTTTCAGTCATTCTTTTCAAAATTGTTCCTATTGTTCCTATTGGCAAATAAGCGGATCGGTGATGTCCTTCAATCGCATAAGCTTCTCGAGGCCAAGTATTGATTCTAATGTGTTCGTAACCGCTCTTCAATCAACCCCTCATCACTCGATGGCCATTAGGAACCGCTCTGAAACACATCTGAATGTGAGTGGAGGAACGAGAGGTATGCTCTCTCCATTTCACACGCTTCCTCGTTTCCCTATCAGCGAAGGGAAGAAGGGGAGGGAAGGGAAGAGGAGGGGAAAGGGTCGCTTGATCTACCACTTGGAAGTGGGACGGGTTCAGACAGGTTCGATTACCCCCTTCCCTTCTCTCTTGACCATTCATTCCCCTGTTGCGTACTTGTTGTTCTTGTACTACTGTTTCCAGCTGATTGCGATCGATTTTCTGTTGCTTCTTTTGCTTGTTACACCTTCTGAATCCTTCTGAGTCTTTTTCTCATGTTTCGCGTCGTTCATTCTCTTGCTTCAATATGTGATTTTTGATCTTTGATCTCTACTCGATCATCGTCAGGATGGCCAACACGACGTCAATCTCGAGCGTCGTGAACAACTTGTCCAATCAGTCGTCCCGACTGATCGACACCATCGAACGACTCGGTGACGCCATTCCGGTTCGTGAATTTGATCTTTGATCTTTAGCCCGTAAATGCATCACTCTTTGAAACCTCTTTCTATTGTGGCTCCTCATTTGGTTTCTTTGCATAATCCCATTTTTAACTGGTTACGGTAGCCCGGCGTACGGTAGCGACGACCACTTTTTTGATATCTGATGTTTGATCTTTGATCTCTTCCTCTCTCCAGCACGGTTCGGCACTCGGCGACGCGATGCTCAACCTGATGGACATCGTCCTCGAGATGGACAACACGGTGAGGAGATTGATCTTTGATCTTTGGGTTACGGTGTCTTGATCGATCGATAAATGGGTGAATTGCAGATCGAGGACACGCAGCGAGTGCTCGCCTACATGGGCAGGAGAAGCATGAGGTACTGTAGGACAATCGATATTGGGGAGGGAAGTTACCGTAATCAATCGATACCATATGTGCCCATGGCGGTCCCCCCCCCCTCCTTCAACGTCTAGGTATGGTCCAAATTGGGTTTGTAGGTCATGGTGGAACTTGACCTTGAAACGTATCCCAAGTGTTCTACAGTATACCATTATCGATTTTTGGCTACCGTAATCGCTTCTAATTGAGGGGTCGACGTCTGAACGACGAGGAGCAGGAGGAACTGATGCAGTCGAGAAGAGAACGACGTAGATGGGAAGAGGAGAAACAGACGATGGAGAGAAAGATGTGAGGAGACGGGGGAGGGGTACGGTAGGGTATGAGATACGGTAGGGATGAGATACGGTAGGGATGAGATACGGTAGGGATGAGATACGGTAGGGATGAGATACGGTAGGGATGAGATACGGTAGAGTATGAGATACGATAGGAAAGGGGTACGGTAGGGAAGGGATGCTGTTGGGCATGGGATACAGATCCGTAGCACTTGTGGGTGGGTTACGGTAGGCGCAGGTTTACTGTGTGTGTGGCGGATAACGGTGAAGTGCGAGCTACTCAAGCTGCTAGGTACGTTAGAGACTGCCCGTGGGATTCCGATCGAAGATAGGAGAGTACGGTAGGATTATTGATGCTCATCGACTGCAGTGCGGCCATGGAATTGCGAGTGAGCTGTCTACAGGAGTTGAACAAGTAAGTCATGTTCTGGCGAGAACAACCCCAAATTCAAATGTTACAGTATGCTGCTGGATCGGGCCCGCAGCACCACACCGGCACCGTCCTCTGGTTATTCGTCGGCCTCCCACTCGCCCCGATCGATCGAGGAGGTACGGTAGACCAACACCCGGAGGGGGTTACGGTAGTTTGATCTTTGATCTCTTACAGGAATCGGCGGCGAACGTCGTCGTCGTCGGCGCACCGGCGGACGTGGTGCAGCAGAAGGCCGAGGTGAGGGGTATACGGTAGCATGATCTCGATTGATCATTGATCTTTGATCTCTCTCAGCCTCCCGTCTCCATCCCTCCTCCGAAGCCGGAGCGCAGACAGCTGCAGCCGAAGCTGGTGCTCAATCTGGACTTTACGCCGGAGTGCGAAAGCACCACCTTCAAGGACAGCATGCAGTGAGTTCGTCTTTGATCATTGGCTCTGTTCCTGATCTTTGATCTTTGGCCTGATCTTTGATCTTCCCCTGCAGACTGAGCGCCGCCCCGAAGAAGGTAGCGAGCTGCGTGGATCTGAACAAGAAGACGCCTGTCGCCAGCGATCTCAATTCGACGATCCAGGTGAGAATAATCAATACCGAAATCAGAGAATAATCGACTGATTGCAGTTGTCCGACTCGCCCGAGGCGCCCAATGAGGGCCCGCTCTGCTCCACGTACAGAGAGGAAAGGTAGTTGTGTGCGGTGTGCGTGTGGTGTAAGGTGGCCGCCCTTTCAGATCCATCTACCACACTCCCGCGACGTCGAAGAAGATGAGAAGACGCTCGTCGTCACTCGGAGATGTGATGGTGAGTCTGACTCTCGTTTTCGCGTGCTCTCTCGTCAGTCAGACAGAGCGAGAGAGTGTGTGAAATGGAGAGAGAGTGCATGATGATGATGAGTTGATTGCAGAAGAAGATCTTCACTCCCAAGCAGAAAGTGAAGAACCCGATCCTCGAAGAGATCGCTGATTAGAGTACGGTAGATCGTGAAATATCGAGTCTATTTGTAATTTTTCGTTACATCACTACTGTGAATGCATTTTTTTACGAGTGATGTAATTAACAATTGACTTGTTTTATGATAAAGCTAATTCATCTGTACATTTTTCTGTGCAAAAATTCGAAAAAAATTTCGAAAAATATGAAAAGTTAGTTGCCGCTTCTCCTCGCTGTGCCATGTGCACCCACTATTACAGTAGCCTCAAGATTTCCCATCTTGTCCAGAGAGTGAAACACAGCTTCGCCTTGTATCATTATATCGCGGGTTTCTCTTCGATTTCCTTGTACCTCCCACTGGTTTCCTATCTCCAATAGACCGTATAGATCATAATCAGTGCACTGCACTTCCCTCTCTATCACGTGAGTCACATTGCGATCGAATCGCTCCATTTTGTCTCTTGTTTGAAACCCGAATTCGCCTCTCTTTCTCTTTGCGATTAACAGCTGTTCACTGCTCCCTTTTGATTCTTCTCTCATAGTCTCTCGATTATTCATTAATTACTCATTGCCACTAATTAATACGCACTAGACACGTGATTCCCACGATGTGTTGCGTGTGGGTACTCACGATTCCCTTATCTCCATCTGTCCTTTCACCTTCTTTCCTTCCTTCGCTCCTCTCCGATCCTGCCCCCACTCTAATCGGGAGGCGGAGAGGGTGTCGAGTCACGAGACTATTGCGCCACCCGCCCAAACCAATCCATTGTCTGTATCGAAGCGCGAGCGCGCACGCTTTCCCGCGCCCCTGTTCCCGCGCCCCTGTTCCCTTTTTATCCGTCATTATCTTTCGTTTTACCTATCACCGCTGTTAACTTGCACATCATCCGATACAGATTGAAGAGATTGCGTTTTTTGAGTTCCTTTTTGAACATTTGAACTCTCGATCGTTCCATCGAGAATCGTGCCATATTAGCTGAGTTGGCAGTAGTTCTCTGACCTCGCTGATCCCCCGTTCCTACCTGATTGTAATCCCCGTTCCGCGGTGGCGGAAGCAAACAACGAGACGAGGTTAATCGATCGAGCACCCCGCGCTATAGCAGGTGTGTGTGAAGGAAAGGAGGGAGTTAGGGAAGGGAAGAGACGCGGGAGAGAAAGAAAGGAAGAAAACCCAGCCAGAGGGGGCTATAGAATCGCTCAATTACATAGTCTGCTCGTCTGCGCGCCGATTTGACCCCTATTCTTTGTTCCAGTCTGTCTAGCCATACCTCCTCCTCCCGTCATATATCCATATCCCCTTCCCTGACCTTCCCTTGCATCATCCTGACTACTATAGCTGAATGACCTGACCCGAGAAGACCACCCACCGTCGCAATCCACTCACTCGCGATCCACTATGGGCAAGCATGACGACTATAGTCATCCTTTTCCGGCTGATGCAACGCGTATTCCCCCCTTGAGGACAGGGATGTCCATCAAATGACTCCCCTGCCTCTCCCTCTCTGTATCGGTCACTCCTCTCTATTCTGTGTCTTGACCAATAGTGCGCGCCTCTTGTCCTCTCTTGTCCCTCTCGCCCGCTTCCTTGTGTAGTAATCCGCTCATTTTCTGCTTTTCTAGCACTCGTTTTATAGATGGAAAGGCCAGTCGAAAAGTACCTGGAATTCGCAAACACAGCCCGCTTTCATAAAATTTGTCGGTTTGTAAGGTCTTTTTCATAAATATACCCGACTTTCCAAGGATTTAGCCACCTAACTTTTTCATGTGTGCAGTTGTTTATCTGACTGGCAACGTGCCGCGTACCGCCGCGTTCCACTCCCTCCTCTCCTCCCTTGCACAATCTCGTTTCGTAGCATGACCACTTCTCCTTCTTTGCCCCTTTACTCGCCGTTGCTCACGTTCACTTTGTACCGTGGTGTAGTCGACGTTTGCCAAATTGCAGAAATGAGCGCAAGCACCCTGCGCATGTCGCACGACCAGCGAAAGAAAGAGCTCCTCAACGAGCTCAATGTGAGTGTTTTAAATTGAATTTTTAATTTTAAATTTCGCACCCTAAATTGATGACATTTCAAATTTTGCATTACAGATCGTCCTCAAGGCGGCGGCCTCGCACCGCAGATCCAACAAGGAACCCCTGGCAGCGTATGATCTTTGATCTTTAATCTTTTGAGAATTTGACCCCCTAGCACTTAGGCTAGTCTGTTACGCAAGCCCCCATTAGCACTCTCTCTCAGCCATTCCACAGGGCATCGTATAGTAGTGTGAAGAGCAGCTATGTGGCTTGTATTAGCGAAGGTTGTGTAGCCCCGATGTCACAGGACAATAAAAACACAATTTCGGTTTCGTTGGTCATTTCGCCATCTTGTGATTCTCTTCCTTTTCTGGAGAAAACAGCAAAGGAAAACAACCGGTTGAAAATAAAAAAGTGACTGCAGTCTAGTCTAAATGTGGCCACTGTTTACACCGATGATGATTCCATCCCTTCTTCCACGAGAGCGAAAAAAGGCACGAGTGAATCAGCTTACAGTTGAGTCACTCGCCTGCCCCGCAATTCCTGGAAATACCTGTGAGCAAGTGACGAGAGAAGGGGCAGAGATAGATCGATGGGGTTTCGAAAAGAAAGTAATCGATAATGCATATCGTAATCCGTTGCTATGAGGAACCACCGAGACCTAGATGGAGAGATAGCTTTGCTAGTGAACTTGGTGTCGATTGGGGAAGAATATGTCGAACTGACATGGAAGAAACTTAGCGCCCAACCGTAACCCGTAATATATATACCGTAATCCCCATTACAGTGAGCTAACGGCGAACGTGTGTTCCGTGGTGGAAGCGGTGCTCATCCACGGCCTACGCGACCCCTTCTTCCTCCGCGGAAGCAGATACGCCAAGTATCCGGAGCCGGTGAGTAGCCAGGGAACGGTAGAGCCGGAACCGGAAAGTAGGCCCTCAAAAATCTCACGAAAATTGGTGCTTTTTACTGGAGTTCCTTGGAATGAAATGGCGGGGCCGGCAAGTAGCTGAGTAGGGATACTGTAGCCGAGCATGGGGGGGGGGGGGGGCTGACTGGGTGCATATGATGGTCACATGGCAACACAATGCATCATGCATTGTAGATGATGATAACGACGATCTTTAGGTGTGTATGCACATTGTTTGGTTCCACGTACACTGCACAATTGTCTCCAGACCTTGTTGTGGGTGTGAAACACCGACCAGACGGGTGTGATACGGCGGGGGGTTTAACAAAGGTATTGTCGCCACAGTTCAGACTGGCATTTTCAGGTTATCAAGTGTATAGTTTAGAGGCCGTTTTGGCCAATTACGCTTCGAATAGGAGAATTTCTGGCTGGCGCCTATCTCCACTTTTCTCGTGCATTGTCTCCAATGCCTTCCAGTCACGAGAACTGATAAGTGATAAGCAACAAGGCTACAGAGCCCCACTCTGATAATAGCATCACCCCCTCCCCCGGAAAGGATGAAGTGTTGCAAGAAGGGATACGGACTGGGAGCAAGAGATGGGATGGATTGTAATCGATCCCGACAGATCCAATTAGGGATGAGAGATTGAGGGAGCGGCACACCCCGGGGATAAGGAACATATGGGAGCGGCCTAGACGATTGAGAGGCGAGTTTATGATCCCCGCCATAACTGTGCTCACCCTCTTTGCCCCCTTCCACTCCTACAGGTCACGAGACGGGGTTAATTCGGGGAGAGGAGAGGAGATCAGAGGGAGTGTAATGGATCGGTCTGGATGGACGGGGTGTCACATGTCTGGGACTTGCAAAGTTTTATGTATTTTTTTTAACTATCTCAACCAGAAGACTATTGATGATCCTCGAATGGAGAGAATATGAAGCAACTGTGAAACACAAACATTTTTGAACATTGGAAACTTTATTTGTGCAAGTGAAGGCTTTTTCACTTGAATGATTGAGTGCGAACGCAAAGATGCATTGAAAATGGTTAATTAAATTTAAATAATATAAAAACAAATAAAAATTGGACTATTTGCAGAACTTCTGGCCGTTCGTGTCCAAGTTCACGCCGCGGTCGGTGATCACGCAGGTGCAGGCACTGAATCTGATCAAGACGGAGATCGGCAAGTCCCGGGTACGGTAGAATACATTGATTGATGATTGATTTATTATTTTCGAGGGCCTAGAAATTTGAAACGCGTTACTTAGTATATCTCGAGGGAATATTGGGGTGATTGTTTTTTTTGTGCCAAGCGGTGCGGGGATAACATCGTTCATTTCACAAACGTATGTGTCATTTCAATCATGTGAAACCTAATTGCGCATTTCGTTTTATTTTTTTTATTCTCTCCCCTGTTTGCATCATTCATGCCTCAACATCTCGTACTATAGGATGCTGATGAAACCGAGTAGGCGCGGGCATCATTCGTCATACTCTCACCTCTCACCTTTGTTTCAAGAATCCGAGTATTCGCCTGCAGGCGCCATACTCTCACACGTAATGGCTCCCCTGTCACGAGTCATGTGCCATTCTCTGATGGGAATGATCTGTCTCTCTCACTTTCCCACGATCTCTCGCCTCTCTAACCGACGAGAGACCGGTGTGAAATGAGAGACGATGCAAATCTCTGGTCATTATCAGTTCTGGGCTCTCCCGATTACTGGGGCAGAGGGCGATAAGAGCAAGGATTCCAAGGAGAAAGAAAGACGAGCTATAGCGAGAAAGGGCATGACGTTCAATCGTCGGTTGAGAAAGAGAAGATCAAACGATCAGCGATTCGAGAGAAAGAGAGCTGATGAAAGCGTGGTACTGATTACCCCGTTAGCAGATCAGAGATGGGCCGAGATTGAACTGATTACAAGGGGTTTTTGTAATAGCCACGTATCGGTTGATATGTGGTAGCGTGACTACTAGCCGCGGTCACGTAGGAAGAATGAAGTCAGCACGTAGAGAAATTTTCCCTGTACGCTCGTGGAAGGGATTTGGTTGGCAAGAGAGAATTGTATTGGTCACGTATGGTTTTATGCGGTAGTTTGCACGTAGGAAGCGTGTAGTCAACAGTTTAGCAAAGGATTGGTTGCTACTTATCAAGTGTGTTGGGTTTATCACTTTCGAGTTAGTTGCTGTATTTTTATTGTCCATGCATGATGTTGATGGGGTAGTAGTCACGTATGAAGTGTGAAGTCAGCAGGTCGTGTCATTCGCCGACAAAGAAGATTACAAGTGCAGTTCGGAGTCTTCTAGTCGGCAGTTGAAAGAACGATCGCACTTTCCGAGTGTTGTGATGATAGTTGATAGTTGATAGCGGTACAAGGAGGTACACAGAAGGGAGTGAACGGAGACCCCCCCCCTCTCTCTTCTATCAGCGATGATTAGACCCCTGTCCAGGAGAGGCAAGCGATATCAATGATCTAGTCAAGAGTTGTGGACAACTGAGAGGGGTGAACAAGGTTTACCCTCCACACCACGGTCCAAACAGTTACCGACCCTACGAAAGAGGGGACGGAGTGTAGAATGGCGTGGGGTGGCTGATGCAAGCTTGAGGGAGCGAAGGTTGGGGAGTAGGGAGACTTTGTCTTGCATAGCGAGGCAGTATTGCTTGAAGTGAGCAAAATCGAGGGATAACGGAGAGGTGAAACATAGATCCACATAGAGCAGGATCTTTTTCTTCACGCACTAGGCAACTAATTGCCTGGGCGAATCAAACCCGAAGGATAACGGAATGGTGAAACATAGATGCAACAGAATTTTTTTTATCTCAACCCTGACGTTATTGCCTTGACAAGGCAAACCAGATGGATAGAGGAATGGTGAAACATGGACTGTGCGAGAATGAAGTCTGAAAGGTCGTTTCTTACAATTAGTAAACAATTCTCATTGCAGGCGTGGGTGCGCATCGTGCTGAACGAGGGCGGCCTAGAGCACTACCTCGGCGTGTTGGGAGACGAGAAGAAGGCCCTCGGGTACGGTATAGTTATCCTTTTATTGATGAAGTACGGTGGTATCATGATATTGGTGTAGGTGGATTCACCTAGATGTCAATAGGAGGTCAAACGGTAAATGTGCTTTTGTTGGATTGTTAAAGTTAGGATTGTTTGAAACTATGGAACGACGACGTATCGTTGCTAGCAAGCATCTTTGATAATCATGCAATCGTGAAACGCAAAATGCGCAAGTGCCACCCACCCTCTTCAGCCAGGCAGGGGTCAAATGCACAAGCTATGAAACTCAAAAAGTGGCGTGCTTTTTAGAATTTTTTTTAGATTTTTGGGCGTGAGGAGGATAGGTTTCGGGTAATCTATCCGGATTTCGTAGAATAGTGGTATGCTTTTCTCTAATATATGTTCAAATTGGCATTTAAATGTGGCGTGCATTTAAATGTATTAAATGTGCATAACCCTTTCGGGAGGGTCATTTGATCTTTTCAGCCAGTTCTACTCCGAGGACGCGTTCATTCGCGACGGCGAACGAGTCGTCATCCTCAAGGACTTGCTCAAGGTACGGTAGCCCATACTTTATTTTTTTTTTGATTTTTGTTGATTGGTTCTATTTTATTATGTTTTGCGCTTGGCCGCCAGATAAACATCAATGCTTACTCACTATCATAGTTTCATTGATATTTGGCAACGCGAAACAGGCGGGTTCAAATGTTCTTTTTTGCCTTGCCTCTAGTCGGTCAGAGCGAAGGCGGGATAGTATAGGGAAACAAGAGAGTCAGACACCATCGCTTCAAGAGTCTGAACGGGGTATTCACAGCGCGGAACTGGCGGGTTGAAATCCTTTTTATTTCGAAACTCGCAATTTTTGAGAGTCTGAACGGGGTAACGATCACTGCTCCGACGAACTCGTCCCTACTGAACACTTGGACGCCCTCGCCCCTCATCCTGGCCGGTCTGGTGGATGGAAAGCCGTTGAGAGGTACGGTAGGACGGCTGGAGTATGGTATTAGTACGGTAGAGCTGGTGAATCAAAGAGAGATACGGTAGGAAATACGGTATACGAATTAGAGTGGTTGTGTACGATAGATCCATTTATCAAGTTATTGATTGCAGTCGGGGCGATCCTGCACCGACGCATCTCCTCGAAGGAGGACTCGACGGCAGCCGAGACGGGTACGGTAACCATTATTGATTGATTGGAAATATTATGGTATTTGAAAAACAAATAGTGTTCAAATCGTCTCATGGACTTCATTGTGATCACATAGGGTTGATGAAACTTAAAATGTACTTGTTTTTTTCCTTCAAACTATTGTCCAATCAGAGGAGTATCAAATGCGCTGGTTTACATACGTATTTGTTAGTTTGTGAAAGCGTGAGATCACCTAGTTGTTAGCACTGATATCTCATAGTCATTTATATTTTTTTACCGGTAACCTCAATCCAATCAAACAAGTTATTCGGCTTGACTATTGTCTAACGCGTAATGCCTCAGTTCACCAGGTTGCCCAGTATTTCCCCCTTATTGGTAATGTTGGCATCTAGCCCGTATTTTCAGTAGTTTCCAATTACCTATTCATTACACAATCCTCCCCTCTCTCCAGGTATTTGTGCTCTCGAGCTGTTCTCTTCCTCGGAGGTGCCCACTGGCTCGTCCCCCGCATCTACGGGTCTCCTCTCCTCAACCTTCCGCGTGCCCCTCTCCCTGTCCCTCGGAGGCACTAACGGCAACCAGGGTACGGTAATGAAAATAATCATAATGACAATTATAATTTAGCCATGTCAGGGTTTAACGCTCATATAAGGTTACGGTGGATACTGATTGTTTTATTTGGCTGTACTGGTCAAGAAAAGTAGTATTTTCTTAAGATTCCAAAATGTGGCGATTTGTGTTTCATTTGATGGGTATGAGCGTGTGGGAAATGAATCAATCATTAACGCACGATCAATGAGTCGGAAGAAAATAATACTCGATGAAACACCTTTTAAACGTTTTGGGTTCGTGCTTCACCGATCAGTTGTAATCTGGGGGGGGGGGGAGTGCTCGTTGTCCTGAGTTCAATCTAATATTCGTCTTTAAAAATAAAACCCGATTCCAGTTGCCTCGTCGCCGTCTCCACAGTCGATGCTGTTCATGCGCGCCGGCCTGCAGAAGCCGTCGCCCAGAGGGAAGTTCGAAGGTACGGTAGATGATATTGATTTTTTTCTTTCGAAGGTTAATGTTTTACCTGTTAAATTGATGTTGTAGTAGTAGGCCAAATGATGGCGAAATTGCCCTGTGTCAATAACATATGTTCAAAGAGACAAATAATAAAATATCTGCTATTCTAACTACTGCAATTGGGTTTCAATGGTAGATGTTAGTGCATGATTAGTTGATACTTTTGATAGGAACGGCATTCTGTTGATGGAAATATAAAATATAAAGTTGTTTTTTTTATTCTTCAAATAGCTTATTGACGTCCCTTTCTCCTCGTTTCCTTATCGATCTTTCGCAAGACGCAGTGCCTTGATTATCGGGGTGGCCTTTACCTTTACGTCCCTCCTTCCAGAAGGCGACGACAACTCGTCCGTCTACTCGCATCCGTCGATGGTGACCGAGAGTCGGGCGGCGAATGGCGTGAGGGCCGCCGGCGGGTATATGGAAGGTCAGTGGAGCGGGGATGGGACGGGTGCTCAAGAGGCTGTTTGCAAAACATGGCATTTGTTGGTTTCATGGTTGGTACTTTACCCTGAAAACTTTTCGAGGTTTAGTACGTGAGGGGAAATCATTTGTAAAAACACGGTACTAATAGGTTTCGATGGTGATACGTCAGACTGTACCAGTTCGAGGTTCAATACATCCCGCGGAATCATTTGTTTGGAAAAAGGGATTACTAGATTTCATGAGTGACACTTCGTACTGCGAAAGTTTGAGATTCAATATGACGGGAGTATTCATTTGTTCAGGAAGGTAATAGTAGGTTTCACGGTTGATACATTACACTGAAATGGTTAGAGATTCAATTCGAGTGATAAAAGTTGGTTATTTCAAAACACCCAATCAATGCCTTCCTAGGTTTCATGGATTACACTTCACACTGAGAAAGTTTGAGATTCAATACATCACGCGAATTCATTTGTAAAAAAACGGCATTACTACGTTTCCTGTTTGATAATTTCCACTGGGATAGTTTGAGATGCAATGCTATCAGGAGAATGTAAAACTCACTTGGTATTTGTAGGTTTCATGGGTTATACTTTACACTGAGCACGTTTGAGATTCAATACGAGCTGGGAACCCCTTGGATAAACAACCAATCAAAGCCTTCCCTTGCAGAATTCGCCGTATCGTCGGACGGACTCGTGCAGCGTCGGACGAAGCGACGTCGCAACATGAGCAAGTCGAGCAGCGACGGGTCGGGTAGCGGCCGAATGAGGAAGGCTGCAGCTGCTGCAAGTGGTGCAGCATCGTCCCTCCCGCAGCTGACCCGCCCCACCCCGCCCACTGCTGCTGCAGCTGTCGCAAAGTCGGCATCGGAGCCGGTTAGAGTGAAGGAGGTGAGGGGGGACAACGGGGGACGTGGTTTCATTGAGATGTTTAATGCATAGCTGTCCAGCGACGGCGGCGACCCTTTTTGGACCATGAAGCCGGGTACGTGGTGGAGCACAGACGACCGTCGTCTTTGCTCCACCACGTTCCCGGGTTCATGGTCCAAAAAGGGTCGCCGCCGTCGCTGGACAGCTATGGTTTAATGTACAGGGATGAGATAGCGGGCAATAAAGAAAGCAGCTTGTGCGAATATTAAAAAAACACAATTGCATTGAATAGATGAATCGGTGTTTCGAGTGTGCTATGTAAGCACGGGAATCCGTGGATTGTAATTTCATCGCATAATCCGCTAAAATATAATTAATAAATTTGCTTCATTAAGGACTCGCTGGATGGCGAGACGGAGGCCCGAAGAAGGAGAAGGGAGAACTCGGGCGAGAGAAGGGACAGTGGAGTGGAGAGTGAAGTGAATAATGCAAGGTACGGTAGGAGGAGGGGTGGGGGTACGGTAGGAGGGTATTGATTGATCAGACGGAATTAAGTGCAATCGGTAGGAGTCCGGTAAAAGGATATTTATTGATGATTACGGTAGGAATAAATTGCTTGATGATTACGTGAATACAGTGGTTACGGTAGTGGAATATTGATTTGCGCTTACAGTACCCCTTTACAGTGTGTCCGGCTGTCCGACGATATCCTCGAGCAACGAGGAGACGGAGGAGAAGGAGGAGCAGAAGAGGGATGAAAAGGAGGAGGAGACGGAGGGTAAGTGTCATAGAATTGAATGTCGAACCAGTCTTTTGATGATACGATGAATACCCTAGGAAAATTTTTTTATCCAAATCGGTTAACCAGTTTCTTTTGTGCGCTCGTTTTTGTGAATTCACACCAGCAAGAATCTGCACATCCCCTCGTTTCTCCCGTGATCTACCTTCTTCCCATCTGACCTTTCTGCTCCCTCCCCTTCCCATCTCCGCTCTCGTGTCTGCACCCTCTCTTCCCACCACACTCTCTCGCTCTATGGGAAAATGATGATGAAAAAAAAAGAAAATGATGAAAAACCGATTTCGACGTGACGTCATCTGGAGCCAACAGAGGCTCGACGTGCAAAATGAATATGCTTATCGTCTTCAGCACCCTCGAGAACCCCAAATCACAGAGTTACAGAGAATTGATATTTTTGAGCTGTGCCAAACCTTGCTCGATTCTTACGCGAACGGCCTCACATGGTGAAACAGAAAGGGAAAGGGTTTGACGAAAATGGGGAGGGCTTCTAGCCTGCGATCCAATGGTTAATGAATGACGCTACTGTGCTAGAATATATAATTAAGATTTGTTTTAATTAATTATATTTTCTTAATTGATCTTGCAGAACCGTACTCTTCCCACCACGTCGACGACGAGACGGAGACGATGTTTGAGATGAGTGGAGATGCGGAGACATTGAAGGAGATGGAGGGAAGAGGGGAGGAGGATAGGGAGCAAGGTGAGCAGACCTGAGTGCGCTGTTCCCTACGGAGCACGGGTCGCTAGATCTCTTACAAGAGGGGGTGTGCTAGACGCGCCGGGGTTGAGAGAGCGGAGGGAAGGGAGGAGAAGGAGAGGGAGCGAGGTGAGGACAGGGGGGGGGGGGCGAGGACTGGGGTGGAAGTGGTTAGTTGTTGATGTGAATTGACGATCGCTGGACCATTGTTAGTGATTGAATCAGGAAACAGGTATGGTCTGCAGGAAGCCCCGAGTTGCCGGGTTGATTAGAAGTGTGGCTGGGTGCTGAATATTTGTTTCTTCGATTTTTTTCCGAAGAGAAGGGCGTTGTCGCACTATTGGTAATTTAATCCTGCAACACTTATGCTTTGCAGGAAGCACCGAGTTACCGGGTGGCGAGGAGCGGTCGAAGCTGCACTCGGACGAGTATGCAGAGGAGGAGGAGGTGGGTGGAGGGGGAGTTTGAAGGGTCGTGAGTGGTAGATGGGGATTTGGGGTTGCAGCGGCCCCTCAAATCATGTACATGTTCGATTGGTTGATTCGGTTCGTGTGGCTCTGTGAAAATCCCATAATTGTCTTTTTGGCTCATGAGTGGCGAGCACTGGAGGAGGTGCACGGTGCATTCAAGTTGTGAGAGAATCTGCACTGGTAGTATTTCTCCATTGTATACTAAAGTAACACTATAAATTTGCAATGAGTATCTTTCGAATCCTATCTTTTAGAGAGTTGGGAGAGGGGCAGGAGTGGTGGTGCTGTGTCCCCCTCAAGCCAGAAAACTTTGTTGCTGATAGTTGGTCGTGCAATATGTTTTCCCGGTTGTTTGGCACATTGGAGTTTCACCCATCCTACAACTCGCTTAGCTTTCTCGATTCGGTCGTTGATGTTCGAAAAATTGGTTAAAATTTTTGTAAGATCCCTCTCCTTCAGATGGCCTCAACTTCATCCTCCACCGCCGCTCTCCTCTCCTCCCTCCAACAGCAGCAACAGCAGCTGGCGGAGGACGAGGGAGTGGCCTCGCTCAGTGGGAACAGTCTGCAGGGAAGGAGTTGGAGACACGCTCAGAGGGTACGGTGGGCAAAGCATCGGAACTTCTCTGTTTTTTTTCCGCCCGGGCTACGACCGTCTGAATGTGTAGAAAGAAGTATCCAAATATCTACCTTGTAGCTTTACGACTTTTCAATTTACCATTAACGTAGAATATCTCATGCGTTGGGGTTTCACGGTTTAGTGAAATCGTTGTGATGCTAGCTAAAAATAATTAATCGAAGTTCTTATGCCACTGAAAAAATATGGATTTGTTTTGTATTATTTGCACAAACGATCGGTGCATGTCTGATTCATCCCCTCCCCCCTTCCTTATCATCGCTCTCGTAGTTGTATATGCGCTTGATTCCCGTTGCAACACACTACCAAATTCCACTCACTCTCATTCTCAACATCCTATTCGATTAGTGTCCGATTCCACATATTTCCGCAAATGATTTCACTTCGCCCAACTTCAGTACGTCTCTAATTGCAATCTGTGCTTCACATGTACTACATACTGTTGGGACTCGCACATTCAACCGATTGACTACGTGGTGACTATTCCAATCAATATTCTCATTGTTCAGTACGCCCCCTCCCTCGCCTTCCTTTAAAATGACCAAAATAACCACATTAGTAGTTTCCCCCAGTCGTATTCCTAGTCTGCGGGTCCTAGTTAGCAGCCCAAAATACAAACGCTGAATGTTGCGGTATAACAATTGTATGACAATTGGTGACATCTGTGCTTCACATGTATTACATACTATTAGGTCTCGCTCATTCACCGATAGACGCTTTTCTGCCATTTCCAATCAATAATCTCATCGTTGCAGTACGCCTCCTCCCTGGCGGGCAGTTCGATCGCCCCCGCCGACACTCCCTCTTCTTCTGAACAGGCGATGATGATGATGGACGAGTCATTCGAGGGAGCAGAGATGGCATTCAGTCCCAGTGGTGAGTGATTTGAGATCGACATTTTACGTAAAGATAACTTAATTTGGGGCTTAGTAAGTAATCTGGTACGTGAGCGATTCGTTAGAGGGAGCAGAGCATTCAGTCCCAGTGGTGAGTGGCGAGGGAACCAGGTGATCTGAGGTACTAGAGAGGTAATATAGAGGGAGACGGGGCGAACGGAGTAATTCAGTGAAAACCTGTTGTTTTGGAAAAAAAATGAAAGGTGAGTGGATAGGTGTGATTGAGAGTCGGCCTTTGAAAATTCTAAATTGTTACTAGGTGCTTCGGGGCTAGGTCGAATGGTTGTAGTCTGTAAGGGATGCGGGAGATATTACTCCTCAGACAGTTTGTAAAATATACAAAATATTCACTAGTGGAAATCCCCGGTGATTATGGGCGCCCTGGGAGTACGTATTCGAGAATGTGTGAAGGGAAGTGGTAGTCTGTACTCTTGTCGTGTGAAAACACCTTATTATGCTTCACCTAATTATGAATACGACTTTTACCGGTCGCTTTTGTGCATCAACTGGTTTATGTAGTCTGGCGATCTGAACGGGGTTCATTGACTCTTCCTATCGCTTCAAAAACAAACGACTAATCCCCCTCCCTCTCTGCAGACCCCACGCCCCTGTCCACGTCGTCCGACACGGACGGTAGTCTGCCGGCCGCCGTCTCCTTCGGCGCAGCCCTGCGACAGCATGTCGTGCAGCAGGTGGGTGGGAAAGTGCGCGGCAGCGTGCGCGAATTGGGGTTATCAAGAGAAGAACGTAGAGGAAATGTCGAGTTGGGTTTTCCAAACTAGGCATGTTGGTGTAGCGGCGAGTCTAGATATTCAGCAGAAAATGTTTGTGGTAATGTTCCCTTACCAATCTTATTGTTAGTAGGTATTTTCAAAACTAGGCAAGTTGGTGTAGCAGTGAATCTATGAGATCACCTGATAACGCTCTCGGTAGTGTTCCTTTGCCTAAACTAATCAAAATAAGATGGTTTGAATTGAGTTGATCAGCTTGTTTTGTATCGTATTATAAAATTCGACATGAAACATCGTCAGCGATTTTCACCTGCAGTGCGAATAATTTCAATGTATTAATTATAACTGGCATTGAGTCTGTGGTCGTCTTTCTGGATACAGCGAGCATTGTCGATACATTAGGTCCGAAGATAAAGTGGTAATTGCAAGGTTTCAATATTCTTCGATTAATTTATTAAAAACTATAGCGGAACGGTGGAATCGCTAACCTAGTTTTTCGACAGAACACATAGGATTGATGAAGCAGAAAAGTGACCGGTCTTGCAATTGCTCAAATTTCAGGCCGGTGGCACGGATGTCCTCATTCGGAAGCGAGACTTCAGCGACAGTACTGAAGACGGCGAAGATGACGTCGAGGACGAGGAGGCCACCCTGGTACGGTACTTATTGATTACGGTAGCCAGATTATGGCAACAAGAAATATCTATCGCAAACTGAACGGCCTCGGCCTACAGTAATCATTTGTTGATAGGAGGCGGAGTTGGTGAGTTGTGCGTTGTGTCGAGCGAGGAGGAGAGGTTACGGTAGCACACACGGTGGTGTGCGCAAGAGATGTGGTGGTGTGATGAGGAGGAGAAGTCGGAAAAGGCGGCGACGACGGAGTACGGTATCTGAAGAGGCGATGGACCCAGTTATCGATTGGCCAAGCACCTACAGTATCCTCACTTACAGGCGCGCAAAGAGGCCGAAGAGCAGGAAACGATGCGAAAGCTGACGGTGATCGCCACCGAATCGGGTCTGGACGCCCAGGAGTTTAGGTACGGTAGAGATATTGATTCGGTTACGGTAGGTCTGGAGTTGGATCGGGTTGCGGTAGGTTATTTGGAGAATCGGGTTACGGTAGGATGGCTCGGGTTACGGTAGCCATCATCGATTTTCTTCTCTTCTTCAGATGCATCATGTGCAAGTCGACGATCGGTACGCCCTCGTACAGAGCGTACAGGTGAATATTTTAAAAATCGAATCGCAAGAAGTTATTGAATAACGTACTCTCCAACGAGTGATGTAGAGCGGGTGAAACACGGGATAAACTGGCGACTTGATCGCGCTTTAACGCCTTTTTGGTCGATTATTGCTTGTACGTCAGCACTAGCTGCTGGTAAAGGTTAAAAATCAATCGATAATTTGCAATTTCACAGTGTGTGCTCCTAGGCATTTAGTAGAGCTGAAACGTAGCTGAAACGTTTAGTAGAGCTGAAAATTTTGGTGACAAAGATCAAAGATCAAACGATAATCTTCTGCTTTCACAGTGTGTGCGCCCTCGACGGTCGATACTACTGCAGCGAGTGCTGGCAGCAGGGAGCGGAGAGGGTCGTGCCGAGCAGAATGATCACGTCGTGGGATGTGAGAGTGAGGTGAGATGGGAGGGGATCACAAGGTAATTTCGGGCTACTGAGATGTGGGAATAGGGACTATGTGTCGAATGCATCAGTTTTATCGGGTAATTTGTATTAAGAAACTTATATTTTACGAATTAGGAATTAAAATGTTCGTGCAACTTTTCTAAAGTGAGAATGGTGCTACAAGCATGTGACAAATAGGAAGTGGTGCGAACATTTTTAATTTTTTGTACGAGTTGGAGAGAAAAATATTAATTGTGAGGCAATTAGAGAAGAAGAGAGGTTTGGGGCTACGAAGAGGGCAAATAGGAATACGGTGTCAGAAGGTATGATTCTGTAAACAGAAGTGGGAATAAAAACTGTTGTGCATGAATTTTGAAGATGAAATTGAAGAGGAAAGAGGGTAGATTGGTGCTGCGGGGGTGAGAAAGTAGGAGTGGTATGAGAATGAGTAATGGAACCGTGGTTCGCATGTGTTAAATAATCATTATGTTATGTTATCATAATTGATTGTGCGCTATAGAAGTTGCATGGGATGAAAATCGACTTGCTGGATCAAAGAATCAAATAAATTGGGAATGGTGAATTTTTGCACATGGAGATTTTGTATTGCGGCGATGAGACAAGTAAGAAATTGGGACGATTTGATAGTGACATTCATAAATTCGTGCATATCTACAAGCACCATTTTTTGCAGGAAAGTGTCTCCCCGCTCTCGTGTCTTCCTCGATTCGATCGCCGACAAGCCGATGCTCCACATGGACAAGGCCAATCCCTCCATCTACGCCCATTCTGCAGCGATGAAGGAAGTCAAGGTACGGTACAATTACGGTATTTTTTTTAGCAAAAATGCGAAATTCATCTCCAAAAATACTTGAAAACGAAGGGGATCTATAGCGAAAAATGCGGCAAAAGTCCGGGCTGAGCCGGGGATTGAACCCGGGACCTCTCGCACCCTAAGCGAGAATCATACCACTAGACCACTCAGCCATGCTTGCCCAGGGGATTGGAGATGGGGAAGTAGGGAGCGAGCAGAGCCGGTGCTGCGATTGGAACTGTTGCAGCGTGGGATAAAACGAGTTTAACAAGCAGCGCGATGGGAGGTAGAAAGTCCATTGGGAGAGTGAAGTAATCAGAGATGAACTCGATAAGGTGGGGAGATACGGTTAGAAGGAAAGATCAACCAGCGTTCAAACCTAGAGACTGACAAGGAGGATTCCAGTAATCGATACCTATCGTAATCTTCATTGATCCATTCAGGACCTACGCGAGAAACTGCAGCTGGTGGCGATGTACCTGTTCAACTGTCGGGAGAGCGTGGCTGCGGATCTGAGAAGGAGACTCGCCCCGAGGGAGTACTTCATCGACGATGTCCATCTGTACAGCTATAATGTGAGTTGATGGGGGTGGGTTTTTTAAACTTAAAAGAAATATGATGCTCCCAGGGAAGTACACATTGTGTCTCTACTTTCGCAATGTGAGAGGTTTTTGGTGATGTTTTATCGCAGAAATATTGAAAAAGTACGCAAGTCGGGTGCTATGATGAAGTGATGAAACGAAAATGTAGAGGGCATTGTACGAAGTGAATTAAAAATTAAGAGAATGCGGATTATTTTGAATTTTGGAACATCATTGACGATGAAATCGGTTCGACCGCAATTTTGGAATTATGATGTAACCTAGGAACATCGATGTGCCAGGTTGATGAAAAATGAGAAAGTAGAAACACTTGTTATAGCTCTTGTATCTATTTCATTCGTACGGTGGACGGTGGTTTTCGAATGTGTTCATATTGCAGGACCTGCTCACAGTGGTCTCCGGATCGATGGCTCGTCAACTGAAGATCATGCTCAAGTACGCCATCGGACACGTATTCGACTGCGCCCTATGCTCCCAGAAGGTTATCCATTCAGTTTCGAACCCCTATTTCAAAAAATGACGCTGCTAGTGAGACTTCATGGTTGATAGATGTTTATATAACACAGAAGTCATCAGAAAATTGAATTTCATCGAGTCACTAGTATTTGTCAAACGTGTGAAACATAGATGAAACTAGAAGAAGGGCTATTTTTGCACTGGTGTTCCCGTACATATTAAAAATAACTCAAGTTGCGCTTACAATTAGTAGTAGTAAGTTCGAAACGAGGATGCGCAGGATGTTCGGCAAGCGAAATCGTGTTGATTATTCTTCATAGTTGTCCGCCTATTATTAATGTAAAGCGCGCCCATTGCCTATGATAACTCATCGAAACGGTGATTCTCCTAGTTAATTTTATTCGGTGATTAAATTTCCAATCTCTGATTTTGCAGGGATTCCACTGCGAGATGTGCAACGATCGCACGGTGATCTACCCCTTCCAGACGGATCTCACCCATCGGGTACGGTAGATTATTATTGTTTTTCCTGCCTTTACGATAAATGGAATTGTTGCACCAAATCAGATTTGCGCGGCAGGAACAAATGAGTTTCACTGTTTACATTAGGGTCAGGTGAGCGGAGTTCCACAATGGTATTCGACAGTGGTTGGAAAATTAATTTACCTGGTGTACCTGAGTTTCGCCGTTGAGGTAAGTTGCGAGTCTGTAGCGATGTACCAATTTAATTTTGTCGATCAGGGAATGTAAAATAATATAATTATATTGCAGTGCGGTGAGTGCTACGCGGTCAGCCACATTGCGTGCTTCGAGAAGACGCACGAGTGCGTCAAGTGTGAGAGGTAATTAGCTTAATTAAATTAATTAATTAGGCTAATTAAATGAATTAATCTTTATATTAAAAGTTGTTATATAAACTACCATCTAAAGCAAAGGCGCGCCACACTCGCAAATTTAGAGTTCAGTCTGTCCCGAAACATCCTAATTGATTATTTTCCAGGAGGCGCAAGTACTCTGCCACTCGTCAGGCGACTCACCTCGAGATCGATTGTTAGCCGTCTTCACCGTAGATTCGGTAGCTGCCGATTACGGTATCCCCACTACCTTAACGTAACTAATCAAGAGTTGTTTAACAGCTCGTATCGAGCACCCCCTCCCCCCATGTACATTATGTATATCTAACAGCAAATATCAATATAATATTGTGATGACTACTGTAGGTTACACGGTTAGCGAATTTGATGCCTCCTTCCTTGTACGTTGTCTCCCACCACGATGTGGCAAGCAGTACGGTATATTTCCCTGACACGATCGATAATCCCCCGCCCCTCCCCTCACTATTGAAGCTAACTTGCTAAACAAGGTAGCTAAATGTTGTGTGCTCATTTCTCAATCGGTTATCGACAAACATTTCTTCCCTAATTGTGATTAGAAGTAACCCCACATCCCGATGTTGCATCGAAACCGTTTTATCGAGTGTTCTCCTCAATAACCCCAACTACTAATCACTGTGTATTCATTGTTTCTTTCGTTGTTCATACGATGTACATATGCTCGCAATTCTGATATTCCTGTGAACAGTGTCGGTACGAGGTGAATCGAGTATCCGCCAACCCCCATGTCAATGACCCCCCTTAACCCCCTCTTTAAACCCCCACTATCATTGAACTATTTGGATTCTATATTGTTTTGCCTAGTCGTTAATTTTTCCCCCATTACCCCTTTGCTTTCCGCCCCCCGATATTCGCGTTTAGTGTTTCTTGTACATTGGTGTACATAGTATGCGTAATATGTCTGGAATATCTTGTGAAGAAGAGGAAAATAAACTGATGCTTACAATAATGTCGTGGGGTAATGCAAAGGAGTGGACAAAGTTCGGGAATTGGGGAGGGGGTTACACAGAGGTTGCAGTGCTAATGGCCTCGTGAGCTGAAACAGCTGCTTCAGTGGCAGGGAACTTTGCCACTTGAGACCTTGGTTCAATCATCGGAGGGGCATTTCTTCTTGAACAGATTTTGCTTCAGTTTTTCATATTTTCGGTTAGTATTTGCAATGAAATTCACCCCATCGCCTGCTTTCTTCTGATCAGACTTGCAAAAGTGCAATATTATGAAAGCGTTAATTTGAAGCTAATGAATGGGAGCCTGAAACTGAACAAGTTCCGAATATTCAGCTTGCAGCGGTCGTTGGTCTTGCTAGATTTGCACCTGTTTCAGCGCAGAGAAATGATCATGACCTATTCAGTCGTTAGATTCATTCGTAAGAGATGCAGAATGTATATTCCATCTCTTCTTTCATTGTAATGCCGAAAGAGCGTATCATTTATCTATATTATTCTTACAGCTCTATTCGTGCCAAAGCTGATCGCTCGCAACAATCACTCGGTCACGCTGTTTTTGTGCTATTCTCCGGCTGTTAGGGATCGCAAACTGATTCCTTATCAGCGGTCAGAGACTTCAAGTGGAAAGAGGCCGCAAGATCGACTCGCCCATCACTCACTAGAGCTGTCACAATGAAGACTTTCTCTCTTCATTAGCCTGTTCTCTAGTCACTCTGACATATGATAGCGGACGAAAATGAAGAGGTGGATTCTTCGGTCTCTTCTATTCATACCTATAGGCGGGTACACTGCCCCGATCGCTCGCTTGCTAAGCTGTTTAGTCGTAGTTTGAAGCAGCTATCTCACAACTAGGGCTGCCTGGGTGAAGACACCGTCTCTTCAATCCGCGTGCTTTCTCGTCACTCTGACCGGTGATAGAGCACGAGGAATGAAGAGGCGGTTTATTCACTTCGACAGCCCTACCCACAACTTTCTCCGGACCCCTTCGAATCGATCCTTTTTCTGTGAGCGCGGACTATGTAAGGACGAGCTTGTTCTACTATTGTTGCTCTCAATTTGGTTCTGGCTACACATATCGCGCATTCTCAGCCCATTCAAGCAGTTTCGAGTGCGCAATTCACCCACAGGTTGTAAAGAAAGTCTCTCGGCCAAACCGTCCCGCGATACTTTGTCCTCATTCACAGTGCCTCTTTTGGCGGGCAGAGAAAGCGAGAGAGCATGGCAAATTGAGAGGGTTAGAGAGTCCTTTCATCTTCCGATTCTTATCAGACCACTCGGATCATTTACGCTATCCTTGCCTCCCTTTCTTCTCCGTTGCACGTACAATTCATGTGAATAGGAGTATACATCACGCTCAAGCAAAATCTTTTCGATCCTTTCAATCCCTTCTCTATACTTTGCCTATCTGAAGCCATTCAAACATTTTAGGTATTGGCTGAATCAAAATAAACCTGGAACCATCGCTTTTCTGATAGGCGAGGCTTCATTATCTTCCGGAAATCATGTTTATTTGCTTTGGCCATGTTATGCTATCATTCCATATCAAGGGCCTGATAAAAGCATGGCAAGCCTATCAGATGGACCTTGAATGACTAAGCTTCTTCCCGATATAGTTTGTTCCGACTGACTCAGTGCCCATTCTCCTCAATGCGTTCCTTTCATTCCCTTTAGTGTACCGACAATGACTTTTCCCCCATGTACTTCGTCCCCTATTAGACTTCCCCGCCCTCTGTGCCCCGAACGAACTTTGTCCCCTCTTCTCCTTCTTGTTGGACTAAAGGCTAATTCACATTAGGCCTATTTGAGGCAGCGCGTATAAATGTCGGCTCGTTTCAATGATACTGTATCCTTCAGTGCTGATCACATATTAGGAGTCTTTCCTGTAGCTACGCTTCTGATAGGGCAGCTACGAACACGCAAGATTATCCGCCCGCAACAACGTGCGTTTCGATCTATGATCTACTCTTCCTTTCCGTGCTTTCTTGCGTGCGACCGTTGATCTTCTTATCATAGATTATCGTTAGATATTACGACCTAATCACTTCATAATTGACAGTTTGTAATCGTGGCTGTTATTTATTACTCCATTGGATAAGCATCGAAATCCACCGAACTTTCACCGAAATCGAAACCGCCTTTATTTTACATCACTCTTATCTGCCTGATGCAAAACGTAAGATCACCTTGCGAATGCGTCAATTCACTATCAGCCTTATCCTTTTGTGGTTGAAGCGCTCAAGGTTCAATCTACCACTATCGTGAAACAAAAAAATAAAATGTAAAAAGTGAGACTAGAGGAGGGGCACTACATACTTCAACTCTCAATATCGCTAATCGTTCTGTTCTCAATTTCTGCTCGTTCTTTCACCTCTTCGTTCGATGGGATCTATTGCGAACTGTGCTCGGGCACACTTTTTCCGTGTCTCTCAAGGGGTTCCCCGTACGCTTTCCACCATTGTCTACGCTATCAAGGCGATCGCTCTGTTCTCAAATGGGTGCTCACGGGATCTTCTTCAACAGCCCTTCATTTTGCTCATTACTGGTTTATGGACCAACCTTGTCTCGCCGAGTACCCATCTTATTCGCTATGTCTTCCTGATTCAGTAGCTGTTGTCGCAAAAATGATTATTTATTTGTAGTTGTTCTCCCAATGGTGGATATCTGACATACCACTGGGTTGAAATACCGGTGGAAAAGAGGTAAAATATTTACTCCTTCTTTTCCCGTGCACACCATCGGGATGTGTGGAGTGATGCCCTCGAATGGAACACACTTCCGTGTTGTCTTTCGATGAACAACTCAATTGGGGGATACTCTCGACGATCACATATCTTCATTTGACGTGATATTTCGTCGGCCAGAGTGCCCAGTGAATATGCGAAATGAATGGACAATTACCCGTATTTCGAAATCTAACTCTACATTGGAGTAGGGGACATGCCCTCGATGATCACGTATCCTCCTTCACCGTGCTATCTAGTCAGCGCTAGTCAGAAAGATTATTCATATTTCGAATTGTGATCGTGATGTGGCCAATGGCGACCAGAGGATAAAGGTGTAAATGAGATAGTTTTATCAGCAGTGGAAACTCAGTTGCGGTCCATTTAGATAGGGCCCACAAGCTCCGCCCACTTTGTGTGGACACGATTTCGTGCAATAGCGAGAAAGTAAAGTCACAAGGTTCGTTCTAAACCAAATCGGACGTTCGACAGCGCTATGAATAGCTATGATATTCCTCTTTCATTTGAGCTTGGTCCCAGATATGCATACTATCAGTAAGTAGATCAAATTCGCATTTAAGCGAAAGGAATAGGTCGTTTTGGCATGTTCCAACTGAACGATCCTTCTCGAACCAAACTTATTTTACTAATTCGAATATTTTAGAAATTTTTGAATTTTTTTCAGATTTTTAGCATGCTTCCCCGGCTTGTGACTTTTGGGCGGGGAGAGGCATGCGAGAGGGCGGGGGGAGGGAGAGAGACACACGCTAATTAGGCTCCGCCCCTTTTCTCTCTCGTCTCGCCTTTCCCTCCTCTCTCCCAGAGGGTTGCGCGCGTACTTCTCGGGCTCTAGCGCGCCTCAAAGACAAGATATCGACAAACGGCCAAAAGTGTGACGTTGTTGGGACCCATAGGAGTAGTTTTAAAACATTTGTGACCGCATTGCTCGAATTCTGCTATCTACGTTGTGGCCCCTACATTTAGACATTTGATCTTTTGGTCGCAAGTTGATTATCGCAGCCCACTTTGGCAAGCGTTCGTTCTTTAAAATCTGCTCGTTATTGCTCCGGCTGTTTCGATGGAGGGATACCCTTCGCTGTCTTTGCCACTGTCCTTCCGTGATGTTCTAGTCGATGAATTGATGTCCTTCTCAAACCGTTTTGTCCTAGTCCCAATTCCTAGAAGCCTTTACCTAATGGCGTGCACTGTTCTAGACAGACGCTAGTCTTTCTCAGAACGGCATTTCCCAGAACAGACGGTATGTTGGACTACACGGTACAAGTCCAATGTGATCTTGTTACTATTTCGATGCGGTGCTCTTTGCGATAGTGAAAATACGCAGAAAGCCACGCTAATGATGCTGTGAACTTGACGGAGTAGGGGATCAATCTGTTCCTCGAACCCTGTCAGAGTACAAATTATTCGTTGCCTTAACACATTTCCCAACACGTTTGATCAAGATCTTTGCAAGGAACTTCTTTTCCAGAAAGACTTCCCTCATGGTGAAGTGGACTTTCGGGAATAGGGATTCTGTTCCGGGAAAATATTACTTTTTCCTTTCTAACTACACAGTACAAATCCGTCATCGTTCCGTTGGTCACGTAGTACGACTGTAGAGTCCGAAATACTGTCGTCTCTTCATTTCGCACACTCTCTCACCGGTCAGAGTGGCGAGAGAATGTGTGAAATGAAGAATCGATTCGACGGACTTCCTGGATCCATTCTTTGTATGGACTTTCCCTCCACTAACAGACTACGTGATCATTTCGAGGAATGGGGCTCTACAGAATCCCTGCTATTCGTGAGCTGTGTCTTCAAGTGCGAATTTTGTCCATTCCCTTTCTGGTAGAAGCCTCCCTTTGAAGACCGTAATGCACCATTCGCATACACTCTTGGCCCGTTTGGTTGCAGCTATTCTGGAGCAATGTCTCCTCATTTCGCCTTATCTCTCGTCAGTCAGAGGAGCCAGAGAACGCTGTGAAATGAGAGAGACTGACCACTGGGAGAACTCTGGTCGCTTATAGTGCAATCGCTTGACCATATCTGCAGTGCTCTTTAGAGTTCGAAATACGGGTCGCCGTCTCTTCATTTCACGTACTCTCTCACCGGTCAGAGAGACGAGAGAGTGTGCGAAATGAAGAGACGGCGACCCGTATTTCCGAAATCTAGTGCTCTTTAGAGATCAATCTCTCTCTCGCAAACTCGTTCCGATGGTCGGCACTCATTTCCGTGTAGATAAGATAGAGTAGCGACTTGGTCTTTCGGACTCACGCTCCAACTATCTTGATTGGCAAGCGCTATCTAGGTAATCGTCACCTTTAATCCCATAGCTTCTCCCTCGCAAACATGTTCAATTGGATCCCCTTTAGCCTACGTGAGCTCTGGTCCCTTAAAGTGCGCTATCGCCAACTTCATATCCGTCGTGCGTCTCCACTGCGTCATTTCTACTTCTTATTGAATCATAGAGTTAGCAATACGGGTAATCGTCTCTTCATTCTCCACAGTTCTCACCGATCAGAGTAACGATAGAGTGAGTGAAATGCAGAGACTAAACCCGTAATTTGAACTATATTTAACCCGACGCGGTATACTCTGTTTCGCTGGAATATGCGGAGTGTACACAGGGCCAATTTAGCGTATGCGCGCGGGGGTTACGAGAAGGTGGGGGTAGAGATAGCATAGTAATTGGAGAGTCTCGGCTCGGCTTGGCAGGAGTCTTTGGTCGTTCTTTCTCCGTAGTGCTACTAACGAGAGAGAAGGGAGTGAAACGTTGAGGTGCGGGGAGAGGGAAAGATGGAAAGAGAGTGGGATGAGGTCGTGGTGGTAATGCAAGAAGATGAGGAGAGGCGGACCCTCGTCGTTAATTTCGGGTTTGGGAAAGCCGGGGAGCTCCGCGAAACCACCAAAGTTCCCCAACTCGACGCGCACAAATCCCGTCCCTTTCCGCACGTACACCCGTGTACCTGCGCTTATTTTGTGCTCGATAGTCTCCTCCTCCCTCTCACCATCCTTCCCCTCCCTACTCATTCCCCCCCCCTTCTTCCCCCTCTCGACTGTCGATTGACAACAGACTAACAAACTTTCCACGAGGTTGTGTTGCCATCGATTTTTCGTGACATTTTTTCGCTCATTTTCGGTTTAAAATCAGGAAAAATCAGGGAAAACAGTGCGATTTGTGCGCTTTCTCGAGTGCGTGCAATCAATCGGTGGATCCTCGAGAGATGATTCCCTGTCCCTTGATATTCTCCGATAAGAGAGACTGAGAGAGGGCGCATGAGAACCGGGGAGAGAGAGAGGGAGTGAAAGGGAAAGAGTGGGTGATAGCGAGACGCTTCCTTCCATTGCTTTCGCCTCTTTCTTTCTCTAGTTTCGAGTGCGATTCTTATGCGCGCAAAGATCTAAGAGACTGTTTCAGTGTAGCTGATTCCCTCGTGGTTACGGCTTTCAGAATAAAGACACTTACGCGGAGCAAGAAGGCGCATTATTTATTCTGACAGCCCTATTTACAATGTCCTCACTATCACTATTTTCCTTATATTCCACCTGCCTATACCCGTCGCTCGAGTATAATATGTGCCATGGGGATTTCTCTCTCGTGTCGAGAATGAGCGCGTGCAGATTATTATTACGATTTGCCGTCAGCTGACCATTGGCGTCGTCATTTTTCCTGATCTCGTGACGTATTTGAATGAATTATGTCGGCTAATCAGCTGGAAAACAACTATGCTTAGCATGTGCTAGCTGATTCTTGGCTTTTCTTCTTGCGCTTCATATCTTTAATTTTGTGCGAAGATTGCAATCCCCTCTCCTATGATGTTTCCTCCTGCAGGCACATTACCTTGATTTCAGGATCAAAACATTGTATTCTGAACTTGGGCGATCGCTGATCGTCGACTTTCCCTCTCCGTACCTCAGAATTCATTAAACATGGCCGACGAAAACAGCTTTATTTATCTCCTTCATATCCTCGAATATTTGCTCTGATCTCTGCCCACCTGCACTGGAAATCGCGTCATTTCTCCATCGCATCCGCCCACGAAACACCACTGCTTCCAAGGAGTATTTGCAGAAATTCGCGCGTCCTAATTTCGCTCCAGAGTAGCTATAAAAACAGTGAGCGCCGCGTCATTTTCGACTAAAATTCGCTGCCGTTTGGCCAGCTGAAACCGCGTCCGTAAATCGTTCGAGATCAGATTATGCCGTTATCGTCGTGATTTATAGGCGCTCTTTGGCCGTGCGTTGTTTCATTCATTTGATGTCTCTCTTATTTCGCACTGATCTATCGTTTCTCTGACCGGCGAGAGACAAGGCAAAATGGAGAGAGACGAGAACATTGACCATTGTAATGGAGATCGAGGACACGTGGTCTCCAAGGGACGAAGACTTCCTTGCCTGAAAGACAGGGACAATCATCCTACAATACGCCCCGATCCCGTCCGTTGATGTTTGACGCCAAAAGTTCGTTGCAATTGAAAAAAATCGGTTTATCGTGAGATTTCCTTGGTTCTCTAGTCTGAAAATGTTCGTGAAGTTTAACCCCCGAAGAGAGAGACGTAAGGGTAAACACCTCCGCTTTTCCCATGTGATATTCTTCCTCGTTTTCGGCCGGGACTGATTTCTTCACACGCCGTCCTTATCCCGGCCTGTTTTCGCCCTAATCCGGACGCTAACTCCCGTTTTAGGCGTATTTTAGCCTCAATAATGATCAAAAAGTTCTCTCAGTTTTCCACGCGTTTTCGTTTCACGCTTTTGCGTCAAATTTTGATCAAATCGGTGTCGATCTTTCAAATTTTCACACTGTTTCCAGTTCCCAGCTTTCCATTGCTTTTCGCGCCGTGCACTTTCGATGTCGCGTTCTCTCCAATTAGCGTGTCCAGCTCGCGCAACATCAGCAATGTATCTCCCAAACCAGCGTGCAATCACCGACCAACCATCCCCTATTTACGCCAATCTCGCGAAAATCACATTCGGCCTTTGGTCATTCACCTCCTCGCCCTTTCCGAGATTAGCAATTCCGAAAGCAATGATGCTTTCTCGAAAATACATAAACGGAAATTGCGTGTGTGGCCTCATGGTTTATCGGAATAAATAACGTACCCGTTCGCGTTGCGTGTTTATTTCTCTTTTCGGTACTGAATTCACATTTATTAATTTTGAAATTTTGAAGAAAAAAAATTAGTAATTTTCAGGATGGAGGAAGATGGAATGCGATTGTGTCTGGTGTGCACGGCCAAGTCGGACAGTGCCCATTTCGGTGTCGATTCATGCAGGGCTTGCGCAGCGTTCTTCAGAAGGGTAAGACATTTGCTCTCAGTGTCAGCTGACCTAACCAGTGGGTCCCATCTAGCGTTGTCTTATACCTATGAAAGCGCTTTGTCGTGGATACACCTTTATCCTTTACCATTTACTCAATAGGAGTCATGACTACTAGCTCTGTATTTGAAAAAAAAGTGTCGAAAGGTACTGCAGATTTTCGAAATGGGTCCTTTTCCCTAGTTTTCAATCCATAACGTGCAATGTCATTGTTATTTGCAAGGGTTGATGAGGAAGCTTCAGCGATTTTGAAACCATGCTTTTGAAGCATCATCACAATATGCCCACGCGGAAGAAACTCAAAACAAAGGAGGACAAAGGTATGGGGCAGAGAGATAACAATGAGTCAGTGGCAGGGGCGAGAAATTCTTTTGGGATGATGAGGAAGGTGGTTATCGAGTGCGGCGAAGAAAGGGTCGATAACAGTCAATTTATATTTGTAATAATAATAAAATAAATAATTATTTCAATATTTCAGACAGTGAGTCTCGGGAAGCGGTACATCTGCAGGCAGGGCACGCAAAACTGCGAAGTGAACAAGGGTGAGTTTACTTTTCGTTATTTTTAAATGTTTTTTTAACTTCACTCTGGAATATGTGTTAGAATTTTAATTTTTTACTTTGGAACGTCCAGTCCACTCTAATTACTCTGTTCCTTTACCTTTCGATTATGAATCCATGCTGAAACATAACTCAACTCGATTCGAAAATTTAACTGCACGAAAGTGGTTCAGCTCTATTCTCAGATGTGCGGTACATCTGCCGACGCTGTCGATACATCAAGTGTCTCTCCATCGGAATGCACCCGGATAGTGAGTATTTTCATATTTTAGTAATTTAACACGCGGGGAATGAATGAGGTAACATAGATACAAAATGATCTCGAGAATATCAAAGTAAAAAATATGATTAATAATACCTATTCAGACGTGCACTCAAAGCAGGGTAAGAAATCGTCATCAGAAGACCGGTCGAACGACGGCGATAATGGAGGTGCGAGACATTCTGTAGATTTATCAGTAAAAAAATTAGGTTGTCTGAATGTGAAAAAAAAACTCGGTGATTCAGCCATATGATACTCAGAATATTTCAAACAATTCGGATATGTTTCACGATTGCTTCAATAGGCCTGTGCATCTCTCTCGCTAGTTTGTACTCAGTTTCAATGGAAAAAAAAAATTTCAGAACACTCAGCGGGCCCGAGCAGCCACAGCCACCTGCTGCTGCCATCCGATATCGATATTGTCAGTTGTTTTTATAATTTAGAAATCTGACCCACCGAACCAAGTGCTCTATCCCTCTGAGCTACATTATCTAACGGCTTTTTCATGTTTCGTGTATTAAATCTGCCCCTCCGAACTCCTACCGTAACCTACATTAAATTTACAGTGCTACAGTAACTCACCGTTTATTTCATACCCAATCTGACCCAACGAGCTCCTACTGTAACCTACAATATCCAACACCATCTTTGCAGAAACAAGAACCGTCCGCTTTCAAGCAGCTGTCGCCGTCCGTCATTAGCATCGGCAGCAGCGAAGAGATGCCCATGCTGAATCGGATACAGGAGCAGTATCGGTGAGGGGCACTGTAACTTCATCTACCTGCTAAGACGGAGCAATATACATTTAAAAAATGCTTTAAAAACGCATCTTCTGGTGTATCTAGTCTTGAATCTAGAGGGAATTTTTTGAGACGGTCGTAGGAGGGTAAATCAGAGATAGACGTGACAAAAATTATGACAAAATAGCATCGTTCTGCTTCAGAATGACGTGCTGCGTGAGGCAGAATGCGGAGCACGCCGCGATTCTGAACGTGAATGCGATGAATGGCGTGGGCGCGTTTCTGTGGCATCGACAGGAGGATCAGGTCAGTTTGTTTTCCATTGACTATCAGGCTAGATTTTCCATACGCTTCTAACATGCACACATCTGCTTTTTCCGGAACATTCCTTGCATATAGCGAACAGTCTAAGCGCCTGAATATTTTAATGATGTGAGAGATATTATTTGCAGAATCGTCCCCGACCAGCCACATGGAGCTCGCTCAACCAGTGCACGTCATCGGCGATCGATAGCATGAGCGAATTCGCCTCGAATTGCTTCGATTGCTTCGCGGAGATGGAGGGAGAGGAAAGGGTACGTCTATTTCCTATTGAAATTCTGATATTCACAGGGGGAATGCACATGTAGTGCAAAGAATCGCTTTCTTTCGTTAACTGGACCGCCGATTTAGGGCCAGAAATGTTGGAATGAAAAAAATCAGGGTAAACAGTAGCCAATGAAGTGTTTATTGTTTGGTCCACTGATTCACTCTCGCAGACAGGCCGGGAATGTGCGGTGCCATTGCAAATAGCAGCGATTTGTAGTTTGGTCACCGAGTGGGCGCGCTGAATCACAATATTTACCAAGGAGGACGAGTTTGTATTGAATTGCTTTGCCAATAGTGGGGGGTGAGGAGAACTCGAATGTGTTTCATTGTATCGTGAAAGGCGTTGGAGGCTGTTGAATGACCAATGAGAGCAATGAAAATGATTTAAAAAATAGCTTTAAAAAGGGTTAAGATTTCTCGTTAATCAAGGCACGTACGTCCTGTTGGAGATCACTGCTAGGCTAGTGATTATTCAATGTCAAATCAATCGGAACTACTTCATTATGAAGTAATCAAATCATTCTTTTAAGTGGGCGCTAATCCAGCACTACATCACGTCAATGTTCATCTTCGAGGGATCGTACCGCACGAAGAAATTGTTCCCCGGAAACGATGATGTGTGCGTTGTTGAAACTATTTTATTGTTTTCTCCTCTCTCCTTTTCTCCATCAATCCATCATTTGGTGATTGGGATCCTCATACCAAGTCTTAAAGCTACTGAAGTTGGTGCAAAATTGCATGAAAAAGTGTAATGACAGATGTGTAGTTGAACGAACGATTATTGCAGATTCATGATCTCGTACATTACGTACATCGACCTAAACGACGTCGATTCCTTCTTTACCGATGCGACCGGAGTGGAGGACAAACCGAGAGCAGCGCAGTGAGTTATACGATTTTATTTATCCCATAAATCCCCTCCAAATCTTGATCTTCACAAAACACTTGTTGAAGAGTGTTATATGTAGACATAACTGACGAAATGAGATAAAAATACTCTCAAATGGTATTACGAACCGAACTATTGTTGAGCACAAATAGCACAGTGTACTGAGAAGCGAGTTGTTTCGATAACTTCTCAATTCTTCCCAGAGACAAAATGTATTTTTTACACAGTGGGTACAGGGTTCACGCTATCTGTTTGAACACACTCAGAACTAAAACCTACTTATGTGTCTCGGGTTATTCCCGAGAAACGGAAACGTTGTTGTTGTGCTGAACTAGTGATGATCAGTGCGAAACAGAAGTTTCACAAAATGCAAAGGGAAATACATTTCACCAATCCTTTGTCAATCAGTGAGACTCGCTTAGTTTGATTCCAGGAAAGTTTGCTTTCGCAATCAAACAATCAGTTTTACCCCATTCCTTCAGACTACTCCGGGACAACATCAAGAACTCACTGGTCGATTGGATGGGAACCATTCTGGAGCGGGCGGATCTCACCGAGACTGAGTGCATTGCACTCTATGGACTGTTGATGTTTCCGCCCTGTGAGTACTACGGTAGCTATCGAGAACTGATTTTTATGAGTGCTATGATTACTGTAAATATGCTTTAGCATTAAAAAAGAGTACGGTATCGAGGCTATCTAGAACTAATTTTATTGCCGATCGAGAACTAACTTAAATGAATACAGTAAAGATACTGTAGCAATATGGATCAATGATGTTCGTAAACTGGCTTTATTACATTGCTTACTGTAGAAAAGACTACGGTATCGTGTCAAACATGAACTGACTTCATTGCAGACCTCGCCAAAGGCACACCGCGCATTGCCAAGTACACGCACGAAATTCACCAGACGATTCATCGAGAGCTCAATATCTTTTACAAGTGAGCACTTTCGAAAAACAGCTGGCATATGACTGTAAAATCGCTTGACGAGGATACACTTTTACACGTTTACTTTCGCAAACCGGTGGCAATGACCATTTTCCACGGTTGAGATGAGAGTTCAAAGATCAAAGATCACATTTCCAGGGAGAAAATGCGGCTGGAGGATACTTCGGCCCGGTTCGCGCACCTCACAGCGATTCAGCTGTGTGTGCAAGTGAGCTGCATTTTTATCATTATTCAGTATTTTTCCGCTCCGCATAACAACTCAACGATAAAAGTTCAAATGTGTTTCACGAAGTGTGCAAATTACTGAGCAAAGATATGCGTTTGATTTTTGTGCAGCTTGTTGTTGAAAACAAAGTGAATAATTTGCAGGGCATTGTGTACAAGATCAAAGAGGACATGGAGATCTATCGACTACTGAATATCTTCGACGAGAATAGTTACGTGTACACCGTAGTTCAGAGGGATTACACGCCGCACAAGTACTGATAGTAGAGAATTCTATATGATACTTGTCTATTCCTTTCCTGCGGTCTTACCCGTGGGCCCCACCTAGCGTTGTTTTTTACGACTGGAAACCAATTCCTTTCACACCCACACTTTCATGTAGCCGTATCTTCATCAATCACATATTTAGATAATCATTCAATTATCAAAATCTGTCCGTAATCTCAAGTACCGTGCATTGTCGTTACCTCTCAATCGATTCGTTGTTCTAATCATAAGCCATCTCGCCACGGGTAGCCACCGTATCTTCTCGGGGATAGAGGTAATGGCACGCTTAAAGTTTGGAACTGGCGCTTAGGAACTAGAGTCCCAAATACGGGTAATCTCTTCATTTCACACACTCGTGTGCAAAATGAAGAGACGATTACCCGTATTTCGAACTCTGTTGAGAACCCTTAAGAAATGAAGTTGGGTTACTGTTCCTCAAATCGGTCCAAAACGTTCAAAACGTGCCATCACCGGTATTCACACACTCGAGAAGATCCTCCACCCTATCTCCCATACGAGTATCCACCGATTGTGAGGCGCGCATTTCCCACCCCTTTCGATCTGTGATTGTACAAAACCAAACTCAAGAAACTATTTTCTATTTGTTGATAAATCCTCTTCCTCTTTTGCTTCGTGTCTTCCGAGAAGATCTTCGGCCCAATACAATGCGATAATATCGCATTCCGGGTCGGTTCACTTATGAGGGACAATTCATGGGAAAGGAAGAGGAAGAAGAAGAAAAGGAAGAAGTGATTTTTAAGAAGGCTTATTCGCCTCTGCAAAAGACGCAGAGAAACTTGGTCCTACTCGATTATTCCGGCATTGTTCCAGATATTCGGCACAATTGTTCATTCGCTTGACCTTCCGTGAAGAGATCAACGCTGGCGACGGCTGTGTTCTCTCGTTCACACTTCCACTCTCTGATCTCCGGATCTTAGATAACAATCCGAAAAAAATAGGATTGTTAGGAAGAAGAATCCGTCCCGTTAATAATGTACCATTTATCTCAAGTGACTGACAAGAGAGCACTAGGAAAGGGTATAACTTTATCCGAGAAGACCGCCGAATCCATTCGAGCTATTTTTCCTTGAGATTCCTCATCTCTTTCACGTGTCATTTGTCGCTTCAAAGTGATTCCCATTTGGTTCTTTCACCGCTTTTGGTTGAGTTTCACCGATAGATCTTTAGCCACGGGCAAAGTCGTGATTGCTGATCGTCAGTTCGTCCTTTTCAAAAAAAAAACAACTATTACCTCAAGGCAGACCGGTCTCAATTTGTGAGTCTCATTTCGGAGCTCGTTTTGACCTTTCGGATGATTCAAGAAGTGTAGAAAAAAATGTATTTGCGCTTGATGTATTGCTATGTCTCTTGTTTCATTCCACCCACAATTCCGCGTGATTTAAAAAATTGAACGGTGAAATATTTATTTAAATGGGAGAAAA
The DNA here is from genome assembly GCA_000180635.4 of Pristionchus pacificus. Lineage (NCBI taxonomy): Eukaryota > Metazoa > Nematoda > Chromadorea > Rhabditida > Neodiplogasteridae > Pristionchus > Pristionchus pacificus. Next base: position 15,501,252 of record CM026576.1, read on the forward strand.
ATTGGAGTCGAAAGTGCCGAAAAGTGGGGCAGCTGGCTCCAAGAAAAGCCTAAACGCCGGCTCTACAGTAATCACCCTGCCGTCATCACTTTAAACTCTTGCGGCTCCAATTTTTCACCCATTTAAATAAATATTTCACCGTTTAATTTTAGAAATGTGGGTGGATAAAAAAATATGAAGCAAAAAATGGGAATATTCGATGCGAATTCGCTGACTTTAAAAAAAAGTTCGTTTGTTCGGCAATGTGGGCGATGTATTATACGATACATCAACATTAGATTCATATATGTTTCACCAATCACGTTTCAAACGCAAGGGTAGTTTATGATTGAGTCTTCTTCGACAATATGCCAAAAAATAAAAATAAACGATATCCAGAGTTAACTTTGAATTCGATTTCTTCGTGCCATATCGGTCCGTGTTTTGCGGGAAAAAATGGATTGTGTTGAGTTCCACAGACGGAATATCACTGTATGGCAGAGTGATGATAGCTGGTCGGCATCTTTTCATTGAAAAACAAGAAAAAAATCATTCAATGTTCGATTCCAATTTCTGCGTGCCATTTCATCCCTTGTTTTGCCTCTTCAAAGTCACAAGGAAGGGAACAACAAGTACAGAAGGCGCGTCCCTTCTCTCGTTTCCGAGTGACGGCCCCTCTCAGTTCTGCTTGATTGCGAACACACGAGATGCCTCATTTTTGCTACGTCAGCATTTCATAAGCCTCTTCATTTCGCGTGCTCTCTCGCTGATTGATTCATGAGTAATCATTACCTCATTTTATGCACTGTTTGTCTGACTGATTAACTGTGTGTTTCGAACTCCCGAAGATATTGCGCCAAGTGTGCTCTCCATTACTGTCAGAAGTAAAGTCCCCAGTTCGTGCGCACCGAACCGTGTCTTTCCCTCTTTTCTGTCAGATTCATGCTTCATACGTAGAATTGGAATGCGCGCTGTAGACCATCGATCACTTTCAATTCCGTTTGTTGCACACAACGACCGCTTTCAATTTGCAAGTTTCAATTGGCCAATTTGTCCGTTGTTGCACAAATGCCATCCCGTCCCTTGAGAAATGTGCGCGGCTGCGGGACCCGAAAGACCAATCATCCCCGCATTTTTTCGAGTTTATTGAATCGACAGCACATGTTGAGGAATAGGGGCAGGAAGACCACTAAGATCTCAGTACTCTCTCGTGCTCTCTAGCTCAGTCTGATCGACGAGAGAGAGCAGGGCTAAACGAGAGAGACAACTGGCCGTCGCTGCACACTTTTATGATGATCTACTCTGCCCGCCCGGAAGGATTCCGGCAAAGAGTTTACACTGTGGAATGTGCAGAAAAAGTCGGTCGGGATTAATGCAAGAGAGTGGTTTATTGCTGAATTTATACACGGAAATGATCCGCCAAACGAGAAATCGACTAAAGTTCTCCGGTTCTTCGAATATCCAGTGAAAAAGCAATTGAAGTGATGAGGCGAGTACCCCTGTTTTGGACTTGGCGCTACTCGAAATGGGTATCATTCCAGGGAAAATACGTGACTTCTGGAGCGATTGGCGCTATATTGCACCTTCCTTGGCAATTTGAAAACAAGTAACGGAATGGTTTCGAGAGAGAATCGAATTGCGCGTAGATAATCAGTAGAGTTCGAAATACGGGTCGCCGTCTCTTCATTTCACACACTCTCTCGCCACTCTGACCGGTGAGTGAGCGCGCGAAATGAAGAGACGACAGTCTCATATCTCGAGCTCTAGTAATCAGAACCCCGTACCGAACGGCATTATGCGCTCGCGCTGATTTGTCGAGTGCACAAAACAACTCAGAAAATACGGCAAGAAAATGCCTTCGGCGTCGCTATTTTCAGTAGCTTCTTTCTGTTATCAAGGGGTAAATTGGGACGAGAGTCCTTCAGACTTCCCCCGTCTCGTACCCACTCCATCGTAGATCATCCTTCAGTTTTCGCCCAGTTTTCTCGAGAGAGTCATGGGGAAAACGAAATTAGGGGCGATTTTTGAAGGACTCGAAAGTGCTCGCTGGCGTCGCGAGTTTTCTTCTAGGAATGCTCGAAGAATACTCGGTTCCCTGTCTCGATAATATTAGAAATTACGAGACTTACTAATTAGGAATGGAACGCGGTCGGATCAATACCATTAGGTTGACGAGCCACAGCGCTGAGGTGACAACATAATCTGCCATTACTTTCTGTTTTCTGTATTGCTACCGCGTGTATTTTGCGTGATAATGCGATAGGGAAGCCACGGCTACGAGTTGAGTTTTCTTTATTCAGCTTTTTACTTCATTTATTGACCAGTAGAGCTCGAAATACGGCGTCTTCATTCACCTTCCAACCGGTGAGAGTGGCTAGATGAAGTGGCTAGATAGCGACGATTACCCCAATTTCGAACTCCATTGACAAATGATCAGTGTAGAAATGAATATTCTTCATTCTCGTAACGCTTCTTCTCAAATGGAAGTTGTCTATAATATGTTGCTTGAATCGTAAGAGTACAATCCCCTTGTATTTCTCTCATAGTACTTTTCTCCGGGAGGATCGTCGATTAATTCGCCTTCCCCGCTACAGTTCCCTTCCTTTCCCCTCTCTTGAGTAGATGAGTCTCCCATCGAAATACGGGCAGTCGTCTCTTCATTTCGCATACTCTTTCGCTACTCAGACCGGCGAGAGAGTGTGTGAAATGAAGAGACAATTACCCGTATTTCGAGGTGAGCCCCCCCCCCCCTCTTCCATCCTTATTTTGTGCCTTCCCTGCTTTCCGAAACGAACAAAGACTGTCACAGTCAAGTGCATCCAATAGACTGCCCCCATTCTTCTCCCGTTTTGACTCGCCCAAGTTCGAAGAAGAAGAAGAGTAGGCCCACTGTCGTCTATTTTTGACGTCAGATATGAGTCCATTCCCTTGTCGTCTTTTGGGAATCCCAGGTGTTCCACATTTCGTCGAAGCAATCGCATGAGAAATCCGGAAACGTGTGTTCTGACTTTCTTTATTTTCCCACCGTCTTTTTCGTTCCTCGGTATCTCTTACTAAGAGAATCCCCTCCACGGTATCCTCGGACTGTTTTTCAGTATTTCCCCTCTCTTCGCAGACGGATTTCTGTGCAAAATCTTGCCGATATTGCTACCATACTCAGAATTTGGCGAGGCTAAATTTAGCGGCTTCCTGTTTATTTGTCCAAGCCTTTTTATTGGAAGAGTGTTCGCATCATTGTAATAATTGTATTCATCTCTATTCATCTCATTCAGTGACACAACAGATTGAGCGAAATAATGAGACGAGTTCTTCGCAATTCTTACTTATTATTGCGCATCTCGAGCAGTCTGTCAGATTGTTGACCGAAGCGCACGAGTTGCCGATAAATCAGACACTTCCTTTGAAGTTCGGCCAATGAACTGCTAAAAGTAGGAAGGGGCGAAGGTCAATTCGGGTAGATTCAGAGAAGAAGAGTTCCAATCCGCTATTGAGCCCCTCTCGATGTTCCTCAAGGCTGGGAAATCCACGCGAAATTCAATCCGAATTCGGATTTGGCCCGTTCCAATATTTGTGTCGATTCTTCTTAGCCCACAAAAGGAATGTTTCAAATCGGGATAGCAAATGAAGAAAAAAAAACTGTCCTCATTCTGAGCGCTCCTTCGTCGTGTCCACTTGTGATAGATAACGAACGAGCGATTTTTTCATTTGCCATTCCGAGTTCCAACCCTTCCCTCTCCTCTCGTTCTCGCAGTCCGTAAATCAGAGCGGCGCGGCGTGGGTGATCCCACAGTGTTGTTTTGCCCGGGATGGTGGAAGAGTGAAATAATGCCCCGCCAAACACTTCTTTTACGCTTTGTCATCTCTATCTCTCTACTCAACTCAAGTCGAGAAGGAGGAGTAAGAGGGGGAGTTACGCCCGACCGCTCGACCGACTCAACGACATCACATTTGAGTGGGAACGACCCCTCACTAGTCATTTCAGTGCGCCGAATGAGTTAATGCTCTCATGATTGCGTCAGCATCTTCGTGCTGCTTTTACCATAAAGCATCAGCTGCGCTATAAATTTCGCTGCTTCTGATAACGATAAATCTCCCGTTATGATGGCTTTGCGCATCTCGTTCCACGCTAATTCATGCTCGACTTATTGGAAGACATTGAACTGCGCATCTTAGAATGTCCAACTCCCACAATTAGAAGCACCAGAGATCACTAGTCGTCATTTTGTCACGAGATGTAATTGAACTTTCGGAATCTGCTCATCTTATTTCTGTTTGTCAAAACCGCTTTTCCATTCTAGCTTCCTGCTTTCCACTGTTTTCTGTTTTCTTGAAGAAAAAAATCCTTTGGAAAATCCGCTTCCACCCCGCGTGTGTATCTCATTAGGGAGAAGAACGTCTTCGAAAAAAAAGGAGGAAGATGTTGGGGGTCTCAGAATAGGCCGAATGGCCATGGGACCTGCCTGTTTGGCGTCATTACCAAATTCCAAGTATCCGGTCTGACCGGCGTAGCTCGGTCTGGTTGAGGATGCAACATATTTTACTGGTTCTTCCGCGTTAATAATTTTGGGCCACTTGTGGAATCTCTAACCGGCTATGCGCCGAGACTTCATCTCTGAGCTATGAGCCGCGTATCACACTCCCTCTTCTTCTTCGTCTTCTTTCCACTGAATCGCATTCTCATTTACACCCTCTCCCGGCCAAAACAACCAGCGCCAACGTTTGAGATGTGTCCGCCCCGCTGGGATTGCGCATACTGAAGTGGATCGTTGAAATGCCCACACCAGACAGTCGTCGAAATGAGGCTGTCAGCGTGTGTATGAGAAGGAAAAGAGCGCATGAGAATTATTGTGCGCATCGTCTTCGTCTTTCCCAGAAATGACACTTCTTCTTTTCCTCTCCCTCAACAGTCAGAGACTCAGAACGGTCTTCCTCCCCCTTTTTAAGTCATAAGGCTTCGATTTGGCACTAGGTAACGTTCAGGAGATTGCATGAAGCAACTGGTTCTCAGGCAAATAATCAAATGAACTCATTTGACCTAGTGCACGATAGGTGTATCCAATATCGGCATACAGTACTCCAGCGTCATATCATGCACATTATCATTTATTACTTGCTGTTTGGTGTTGTTTGTCACACACTCAGATTGCGCCTATTATATGTCGTGATTGAATGCGCGATAATCACGATTTGATTGCAATTCATGAAATGAATTGATTGTCAGTTACATATATTGAGCTAGGCGATAATGATGGGGTCTGTCTAGACGAACGGTGCCGAGAAAACACGAGTAATGAAGAAAAGAGTCTTTTCTTCCTACTGATACCCATGTCTTGATGAGGAGCGGTGTTCAATAGGTGATAATCGTGGGATTCCTGATAACTTCCTCTTGCTGTGGGCGAACAATCACCTGCTTTCGGATATTATTGATACTCAACCAGGCTATTCAATCTTTATCATCGACACAACCCATACTCAGTACTCATTGTCTGATGTCAGGACACTTATCTATTCATTTCCTCACAATACACGGTCGATCTACGGCCCATCTGTGCCTATTTCTATCGAGAGGAAGGGGAGCTATTCACACGGGGGAAATCTATCGGCTTCCCGTTTACGGAATTTCCTCTATTATCGAGAGCTTTTCGCGATCAACTTTTTGTGTTCGTTCGTGTCTCTGACTTAAAATCACGTGTTGCTAGGATTTGTATCGTATCCGATCGAGACCACCTTTGTTATTGAATACGTGAAAGATATAGTCGATTGGCATTTTGACGAATTGTAGTTGGCCAATTGTGCTCGAAAATATCTCAGCCACTCGCTGACCAGTTTGCGTTCCCGGAAAATAGTAGCATCAACTTGTCTCGTTTCCTCTCCACTTCTGAGACGGAGAGAGAGAGTTATCAACTCGTGTTGTCGTGAATTCCATTCAAAGAAGAAGGGAAGGGGTTTTTCCTCCCTTTCTAGAGAGAAAGGAAAGAAGAATTAGCGAACACTTCCCGTTGTCGTGTTTAGTCAACTGAAACTGAAACGAACGTCAATGCTTCGTTTTGGTTTATTTTTCGAATAAGTTTATTTTATTGCAAGAATCGTGTTCGTCTAGCAGGGCTCGACTGTCTGTTCTCTTTACAATTTTCGATCATAGAAAACATCAATCTTATGATATTCCGTACACGTCCGTATCTGATCCCAATAGTCGTGCGAATTACAAATTTGTCCTTGAGAAAAATGAGGCGACAATGCGTAGAACGGCGAAGGGGGAAGTAGTCGGGGCTAAATGACCAACGAATTCTCGAGAGCACTCCCCCCTCTAGCCTTTCTTGCTAGTATCTTTCAACCGCTCTTGACGCCCCCAGACATCCCAAACGTCCGCCTCTTCCACCCCCTAACTCACTCCCGAAATTATCCCAGTCAAACACCGCAGCAGCATTCCACTCAGTGGTTATGACCCAAACACTCTTCATTCTTACTCGGAATAGCCGACTCGAAATTACACCCGAAGCTTTCGCATCATCTGCGCCTATTGTCTACTCCACTTTTTGCGCATCGCATCGGAATTAGTGCTCACTGGTTCTAAATTGGGTCTGAGACTTGGGTCCAAGCCATTACTGGTCAGCTGCCCCCATAATTTTGACGCCCCCAATTCGAAGATCTATCTCGTCGTTGCAAATCGAGTTATCGTGGTGGGTTATCTATCCGACGGGGCATTCCCAAGAGTCAGTTATAACTGAATAAATTCGATCATCCCTTTCCCATCTTCTCAACGATTCGTCGTGCGTGCGAAACTTGTTGGACGTTTTCAAATTTGCTCCTGCAGCGAAATTTCGGAGCCGCGCGTCAATTGCATTTTCTCACATTTTCCGGTAATAAGTGGAAGACACTTCTCGAAGAGAGATGAATAAGGAACTTGCCGAAAGGCACGGAAGCATTTATACCCATGTTGATCAATCTTTTGTATCCGACAATGCGAATACATACGATTGACGTTGTTTCCATAGGAAATTTTCCTCGTGAGTGTGGTACGCAACTTTTTTAATATTCAGCGGTTGATGCCATTTGCCGGCTCTCTCTGCAGCGCATTTCTCCGCCGGATGCGAAACAAATCGAAATCACTCGTGCCTCGGTGCTATTCTCGGCCTGAAAGTTACCCTGTTTTCAGGCACTTTAGTTGATCTCGTGACAACAAACTTCCCCCTTATCCCCCTAAGTCTAGCCCCCTTGTGATTAGAGGTCATTAGCGATTCGAGAGTAGTCTATGGAACGTGTGGGAAGGCAGGAGACGTGTAATTTACCCCCTCAGAATGAGTCAGGGGAAGATTTCGGGTTGCAATAAGATAGTACTTCCAGTTAAGTGCTCGATGCACCTGTGCCGTGCATTGAAGTCGTCTAGAATTGGTCTCTTCATTCTGCGTGTTCTCACGCCACTCTGACCTTCGAGATGGTATGAAGAATGAAGAGACGAATTCATCATTCTGACAACTCTAATCATGTTCCTGTTCGAGTCTGGCCTCTTTTAGTAACCCGCAGATCACATCATTTCATTCATTCCATTTTTACCCCCATCTCACATCATTCCATCTGCTGCAGTGCATATTTGTCCGTAGCCTACAAGGTCATCGCTCGTCTTACTTAGCGTCTTCTGATCAGATTACTCCCTAGGATAGAAATGGGAATGCAGGGCGGGGGACTTTTCGAAAGACAGTCGCACTGTTGTGTGTCCGTGACTGGATAGACAGAGAGATGGGTATAGATCGAATTACGACGTCGCGCGAGACCTTCCGAATTGAACGACATGATTACCTCGGATTTACCATTCCGAGAAATGTGTCTGCGGTTTTTTTGGCAAAATGTATGTTATATCGTACTTGAAACATTTTCCAGCGTGTATTCGCAGATTGTGTTTTGTCTCCATGTTTACTATCTATTACTATGCTTCGAAGTTGTTGCTGATGCGCCTCTTGCAACTAACGATTAGGAACTCGTGAGATATCACGTAAAATTGTTGTTTTTACTGGTTCTACCGATCACCAGTGCCATATTTCCAAGTAGATCTCTTGTACTGAACATTCGCCGAAATGGAAGTGCGTCGTAGCCTCGACTGAGTCACGTCAGGCACAACTTGATTTGCGCGGCGCGTTTGTCTCTGTTTTTCCACTTTTTTTTCATCCCGCTTCTACGCCTGAGTTTCGGTCTCATTCGGGCGGGCTAAATTGGCGTCATCACTCGATCATTGGCGCTGAAGCTGCTGCAGAAGAAATTGTCCACCCACGAGCGATAACCTCCCTCTCTCAATTTCCCATTGTCTCTCGGCCTGTCTGACTGTTGAGATAGTGCATGGAATGAGGAGCACCATTACCCTCTACGATGGTCTTTTCCCCTCACCGGTCATCATCTCTTCCCCGAGCCGACCACCTTTCCGTTCCGCCGCGCAATTTCCACACACCTGCCGCACAGCGTGATTCATTATTCCCCGGCCCGCCTGTTCTTCTCGGTAGCTACTATCTTTCCTTCTGCTTCCAATTTGGTCGATTATGCCTCCATTCTGGGTACGGGACTGCGCGATAATTGTGTTTCACTCTGACGCGGCTCTTCAAATTTCCACCGCGGCGCCCGCAAATTGTAGCCTCGCATGTTGGGATACACTTTGGGTGCGATGCGACTATGCATTATTGGCGATTCTCGCTTCATCATTTCAGCAATATATTCTACCGTTCTGGCTAGCAGCCACGGCTAAAAATGGATGTTTCATGCCAAAAGTGCACCGCACGCGTTGCTCATTTAGTGAATATCTCAAGGGCAACAAGAGGGTTGTTTTCAGGTATGTGAATGGCTGAGACTGTAGTCGGTCATACAATATGCCATAGGGCATATTTTGTTCATAAATCTGACTCCGATCACCACTCCCACGACGATCAAAAAGTAGAAAAACAGGGGGAAAGCCTCGACATTTGTCGAATGTCGCTTGCAACGGCACGTATCCGTGTTCTTTGCTTCCCCCTTGCAGTAGCGAACGCTATGATTATTCGCAGAATTTGCGGAAATGGCAGGCGTCAATTAGTGGCTATTTTCTACTCGTTCTGAAGATAGTATCTGAAAACATTGACTGTATGATACATCCCACGCACTGTGACGAAGGTGATTGTTCTGTATCATTAGATACAATATCTAAATTCCCTGAATCAGAGCCAGCTGGATTGTGTGGACAATTGTAATTGCGTTCATGCTTCCTGTAGTTTTGTCACCATAGGACTAAGAATTTACTTACCTTGATTTAAGCACTTTTTACCATTATCATTCTAAGATTGGTCAGACAGTTCTGTATCATTAGATACAATCGTCGTTCCGTGAATCAGTTCAGCTTTCAGTCGGCTACTTGTGATTCCGTCTACGTTAGTTATCGTATTGTATTCTTAGTAGCTTGTCATTGTCCTCCACGCCATACTTCACGATCTTCCTTGCCCTTATCATAATAAAATTTGCCCAGATTCTAGCCATGATAACCTATCGAGCACATTCCGACTACTCATTATGAGTGCTCATCTTTTCCATTCGAACAACTCACGTACTTCCTTTTCTTTCAGTTTCCCCATTATGATCAGTTGGTTCATTTCAATGTTTGTTTTGAATCAAATTAATTCGAGTTATCAAATTTCCGATTCGGTCCACTTCTAATGCGATTCATTTTTATCACGCGCGCTCTTCCGTTTGAGGTTCGGCCGCTTGTGGGAAAATATTCAGTTTCCGGCCCGGCATAACTCTCTTTCTCACTCGAAAACATGTACACAATCAGCGAACTACCGCACTTTGTACCGATTTTCCTCCTTTTCATCTTTTTTTCTGTGCCGTTTGACAGTGAGTCAGAATGAAGAAGCCGTCTCTTCATTCCGCATGATCTCTTGCCGGTCAGAGCGACGAGAGAGCACGCGGAATGAGGAGACGGGGGCTTCTTCATCATGTCAGTCATCGTCGAGAGGAATGAGGAAGGGCGTACTCTCCAAGAGGAATGTGGGCGGGGCCTGGGGAAGGAAACGGAGAAGCTCCCCTCCGAGTTAGAGTGAGAGACGAGAGGAAAAGTGAGTGGGGAGTGGAAGAGGAGGACGCCCTATTGAAAATTCCCGCTGCGCGTTGAACCCTTTATTGTTGCTGCGGATGCCTGTTATTTATCGTTCCGATCGTATTTCATCGATTTCACCATGCAGAGTTCATGCTCAATGAGCGACGACGTAGCTGCAGCCGTCACGGATGCAGCCACGACAGCTGCAGAAAACCTGAGCAGCAATGTATCTGAGGAAGTCACACGGGCACTCTTGTGCAGTCTGGAGCCGCACGACTGGTTGGAGGTGAGTTTTTCAAATCCGGACTCTTCAAATCATTGATTCAATCCAGCGCGTCATCGCTCTTACACCGTGTGAAACTTAACTGAACATTCATCTTTAATAGGTCAAACAAAATTCCAAGTTCTTGCCTGTTGGTTCTTTCCTTTCTGCGTGACGCACCTGGCATCTAGAAAATGCGCCAAAGACATTTTTTCCATCCATCTACAAATCTCATACACCATGCGCAACTCAGCTCGCATGCAAATTCCTTTGCTTTGCACATGGCCTGTCTTCCGCCCATGCCTTCCTGCTTACACTCATCCTTCCTGCCATCTCGTGAAAATGCTCAAAGATCGTGGACGAGAGCTCGTGTTAATGAGAAAAGCCGTCGTCGGCCGCTTGTCAAAGCGAAGAATTGTGCAACAGCAAACGTGGAAATTCCTCCTCCCCCTCCAAATTTCCCTGTCACATTTCACATCACTTTCTGCAGCCGCAAAATCACCTGTTTTCCCAACAAACCGCGTGAAAAAAGGAAATCGCTGCTCAAGCATATTGGAAATAGCCTAGAGCTGGATTTGCTCCTGACGCCCGTAAAAAGCGGCGAAAACGACGCGCCTGAAACTGACAGCCCCATCTTGGAGCAGCCCCCACAATAGGCAAAAGAAGGATTGGGGAACGGGTGGGATCGATATTAGACACTCAAATGTTCCTCAACATCATATGAAGAGTGATTGATGAACCAATTTCCCGTGTTTCAATTGCGAAATGTCATGGATATGCGTGGGCTAGGTTTCACACAGTGTATGAGAGAGGAAGCGCAGCTCGGAACTAATATTATCTTGTCATGGATGATCAATTAATTAATTAGGACAAAATCCGTGAATTTCAGGCTAAATTGGTGCTTATCTCGATCATCGGTTCGATAATCGGATGCTTTGGCTTGTTCGGCAACGTGAGCACTGCGCTCATTCTGTCCAGGTACGAAACCGGACCGTTAAATAAACCAGAGCCGGAATCCGGGCTTTATCCGTAACGCCGGTAACCTGGTTATCTATTCCCGATTTGTGCCGGATCTAGCACGCGGCGCGCTATCGTATTTCCCACTGTAATCTGCACGATATAATTGGTATTGAATGATTTACACGACGTGTGTGAGAATGCATGGCGGGCTGTTGTAAGGGGTGGGAAATAGCAAGATGTGGCTATGGGGCTGGGATAAATCGCCGCGTTTCGCTCAGAGATCGCAGGAAACAAAAAGTTTCGGCGTGCTTGTTTGTTTGTACAAATAAAGGCGGATTTTTGCTGTTGCTTGATTGACGATCCTTTCTCTGGGAACAGAAGTAGAAAGACGTCCGTTGTTGCTGAGTAGCTCTGAGAAAGTGGGCGAGAACGGCGAAATCAGATCCTCCTCGTTGCATACTAGAGAGAGAAATGGTACCGCCGTCTCTTCATTCGCACACTCTCTCTTGTCGACCAAGCAAGCGAGAGAGTATGCATAATGAAGAGACGGCGGCATCAATTCCCGAGCTCTATTGCATACTAGAGAGAGACGATGTAGAAGATCGAACATCGGTAGACTGTCGCACTTTTGGCAGATGATGTAGACTGATTATAATATCGAGCAAAGATTGTGTTAGTCAGACGTGAGCATATGTCAGACGGGCGATGGACATTGATCAAGATAACAGCGTCAGATAAATCTCTACAGGCCAGCAATGCGGAACCCCAACAATCTCTACCTGACGGCCCTCGCAGTGTTCGACTCGTGCCTACTCCTCACCGCATTCTTCATCTATGCAATGGAGTGAATATTTAAACATTTACAAAAATAATTAATTAATTAATATAAATAAATATATAATTCAGGTATATTATCGAATACACGCAGCACTTTGACCTCTACATCGCCTGGCTGACCTACCTGAGGTGAGAACCGGACCGGGAAATAGGAACCGGAGATCTAAAGCCGGAAAACAGTCTGCTTAAACCCTCCAGACTCATTTTGTTGTTTACACAATTTCACGATCCACGAGGTAGAAGAAGCATTTAATGGGATAGACGTGACAAAAAGTGCCAAGGTAATCCCGGGAATCCTCAACTCTCGAGAGTCTGAGTCCCCTGAGTGATTTGAGAGGGTCGTGATAACATGTTTGGCCGCGCTTCCGACGGTGATTTCAACGTGTGCTCATCTATTTCCGATTCTCAATCCAGACTGGGGGAATCTGTGCGTGTGACGTATTGTCTAGTTCTCACACACGATGAAAACTGCTCGGCAACAACAGAAACCGTCGTCTGTGAGCGTGATTCATTATTCGCTGCTGTCTGCCACAAGCATTCTCCCATATAATCCAGCCCATTCTTTTCCTCCCATTCAAGTGCGCGTTTGCCTCCACACACAAACCACAACCAAAGTTCCTGAAAGTTCCTGAAAAGATTAGGGGTAGTAGAACTTAAAAAAGGGAGAAGCGCCCATAAACAAGGAGGTTCTTCCCAGGACAGAAAGGGGATGAAAACTGAAAGGTTCGGAGGGTTGGGTGCAAGAGCCAGGGATCACTTACGGAAATGCGTACAAATAATAAAATGAATGAGAAAAAATGTAAAATTCTTGCAGATTTGCATTCGCGCTCTCGCACATCTCGCAGACTGGTTCGGTCTACATAACTGTGACTGTATCGATCGAACGATACTTTGCCGTGTGCCATCCGCGCGTGAACAAGCGATACTGCTCACCATGTATGTTTATTATTTTTGTAAATATTTAAATTTATTTATTTTCGAAAATACAGTCCCCAACTCCCAACTCAAATCTCTTTGATGGTCAAAGTCCGGACGCTGTTTTTGTGTGTGTGTGTGTGTGTGTCCACTAGTGCTGACGCACTGATTGAATTTGTATCGCCTAAAATGTAGGCGCCCGACAAAAAAGCGGCGACCACAAAAGATTGTTTGTTCATTAGAAAACTCGATCGTTAGCCTCAGGGATCACATGGGAGCTGCCAATTCACACTCCATTTCACTCGAGGATTCGTGTGACTTTTAGCTCTGTTTTGAACTCGAAATGGGACGAGGGAAGGGAGCAAGGGGAAAAAGTGGAAGAAGAGCAGACTCAAATTGTTTTTGCCTGGCCAAAGGTTGGGAAGCCTCTCCGCCTCCTCCTTGTCTCTCAACTGAATAGCATAGTCGTTGATGACGGTCCGTGTGTATCGCTTTCCTAGTAGAGTGAGTGGAAAGTACACCGCGAAAGCGCAGAAGACAATTTCAGCCCGGTCTGGAACGATTCCATTTGAGAGATAGAGAGAGAAATGGGAGGCCCCCCTTGGGGACAATCCGGGCGGGGATCCCAATCAGCACTAATGGGAGGATGTCTGTTAGGCCCCTGTCACGATTCGTCTCTTCATGTCGCGTATTCTCTCGTCACTTTTATCGGCGAGAGAGTGTGCAGAGCAAAGAGACGCGTTATCCTGACGGCTATAAGTTCTGTTCCTTATTGAGAGCGTAGCCACTCTGACGGCCTTTGGCTCTTCCTGAGTGGTGAGATTTGAAGATGTGGGAAAGGGGAAGAAGAAGGGTGAAGGGTAGGGTCAAGGTCCGGTAAGTTTCGGAAGTCTTCCTCGAGACTTCCCTGAATCTTTGAGCGGCGGAATAATAACCGGAAGTAAACAATTCCGGAAATATAATAAAATATTTAAATTTATTTTGTAGCGGGCGCTGGCCAGTCTATTCTCGCTGTCACAGCATTTGCCATCCTCTTCAACATAACCAAATTCTTCGAGTTGGAAGTGAGTTTTGTTTGCAGTCTTTTCCATCTCTCAAACCCACAATTCTTGGAGTGTTTTCACTATGTGCGCGCAAAGAAAACTGCTCATAACTCCCGCTATCACTCTTCCGGCTCTCCAATTAGTGAATAATGTGTGGGATAACGGGCAAGAAGTAGGAGGAACTCTGAAAAAGATCGTTTGGACGTTTTCCTGGCCCTCTCACTGCCACAATAACACTCCCAGCCCCAAGATTACGGCTTCGAAGGGCAATTTCCGAGGGCAAAATCGGGGCCCGGGGAGGTCCTAAAAGACGAAAACGACAAGGAATAATTTGGAAGGGGGGCCGTGATCGGATTAGTTCGGGCAGTGGATAAGGAAGAGAGGGCAAAGCAGAAGAAAAGGCGAACGGAGCGGAACGAATCGGAGAATGCTTTTCAGGTATCGGCAAATCCTGAATGCCCTGGGGGAATGTACTGGAAATCGTATCGACTGACGCCTTCCGATCTAGCGATTAACCCGATTTATCAGCAGGTAAATGATGCATTCTCAAATTAGACTTTCTAAAATATATAGCATCGCGATTGACGCAATAGTCTCGTGGCTGCAAAGTTATTCAGCAAACAATGAATCTGGCATTCTGGCCGATTATTCTTTCCCCAAAATTTGCAATAGGATATCCGAGAAATTGAGATGCTGCAGCGAGTTTGGTTTTTTGTGGTGCCCCTGAAAACTTCTCAGAGTCATTGAATTTCGGGCTGCCGATCCCCCCAGGGAAGAGGTCAAATGACGGAGTTTCCTCCTCCTCCTCCTCTTATTCCGCGATGAGACAGGAAATGCGAATTACGAATGATTTCTCCTCCGAGAAGAGCATCGGGCTGGCTAACGCTAATTCGTCAAGAGAATTCCGGGAATAGCTAAACGACTTGATGGTATTGGTTGGGTCCAAGAGAACACGGTTTAGCTTAGGCGAGTTTCTTCGAGGGTACTAGATCAAGATATCGCTGTTTGTATTTTGAGCAGATCATTCCTACCCATTCATTGACAAAAAATGTTCATTTGATATCATTGTAAAGGGATCTTCGTAGACATTTCGTTCTCTGAAATCACCCGGAACTTGTTAGGAAAAGCTCATTTGATTACCCTGATTCCTAGAGACACGCTTTGGAAGATGTGATATCGTGAAAACAGGGATGTACTGATTTTCAATCCAATTCACATAGTGAAGCCGTAAACATTCGAGAAGAATCACACTTCGAAAATGTCGTGTGGGACTTCGAATGAGCGCTAATTTCGCCCCATTCAATGACGCACTTCGTTGATGGACGATCACGGATTCTGGGGATGTCTTACGATCGCAAACTGACGAATACTAGGTGATTGCATAGTGATGATGAATCAAACAGAAAAATAAACAATATAGAAAATGATGTCATGCAATTGATGTCTAGAGCGAAAATGTGATGTCTTACGCTCGATTATATCAGTTCGTATATATCAAAGAAAATGAATAATTGTCCTCAGGACCTGTACTCTCTCTGTACGCACAGGTGTACTCTCTCTGGCTGACGAATGCAGTGATGGTCTTTCTTCCCTTTCTCACTCTTCTCTTCCTCAATGCAATCATCGCGTACACAATCCGAAACAGTCTGAAGAAGTTCAACATGGACGATCCCGATTATCGGTATGTTTGTTTATTTGATCTCTATCGTCTCTTCATTTCACACACTATCTCGTCGCTCTGGCCAGTGAGAGAGTCCGAGGAATGAAGAGACGATTACCCGTATTTCGAACTTTATTAGTGAAATTCTCTTCATTGATCTCTTCGAAATTTGATCTCTTATCTTCATTAGATTTATTATCTTAGCGTAACGCTGCTTCCCTCCGACCACTCTAGTAAAAAATCCGTTTGATTTTCTGAACGTTTGGACCGAGCTTATTGTGCTTGAGAAGGGGAAGGGATTTCCCGAGACTCAGATTTTGAGTGGAAGCGGGAGATTCTGTTTCCTTTTCCGCTCGCACTCTTCAAAGAATTACTCATGCTGGAAATGACAGGGCTGAGCCGCCGCTCTTTCCGCTTTTCCGGAAATCGAATTTCCACCAGTTCCGCGAATTTAGCAGCCCCGGGGCAAACATCGCTGCTCCTTCTTGCCCCAATTTCCGGTTAAGAGTTGCCGACGTTTCTCGTGAAACTACTTAACTAAGATAATGGAAATGAGTCATGCTGTTGAGGAGAACGCGAGAGTCGAGGGGCATCAAAAGCCTGAAAATGAGCCTGAAACGCTTTTAGTGTTGGATAAGAGCACATTGTACGAATAAATCCGAGATCTGGTCAATTCTATCGTGATTTCATGCACATTAACTTGACGTAATGAGTAATCAATGAATGAGTTAACGATCAAAATCACTTGCAGTGGTCACATCCGGGTGAGCGGTCGATCGGAGCTCAAGGAGAAGTCAAAGGAAGCAACGATCGTCCTGATCGTTATCGTCTGCATCTTTCTCGTGTGTAATCTGTGGGGATTCGTGCTCACGTTCCTGGAGCAGATAATGGGACAGACACTGTTTCAGGTGAGCAGGTTTTCTCGTTTTCATCGCATTTGAAACTTGAGAGACACTTGTTTTTTGAATTAGTGTCTTTGAAATTTGAGAGGGCCGTGTTGAAAATGAATACGCTTCTTGCGTTCGGGCAGTTACTGATCATACAACGTTGTTTTTTTGCCCTTCCTCGAGCTCCTTTGAAATTCGAGAAACTCATGTTGAAATATTGTAGCATACATTTCTATTGAAGCTAATCGAGCAGTTGACGTTCCGAATTTTGAAAATCAAATAAATCTTGTGCAGGACTACGCGACCTTCTACACTTTCTCCCGTGAGGCGATCAATTTCCTCGCCATCATCAATTCCTCCATCAACTTTGTCATCTACATCGTCTTCGGCAAGGAGTTTAGGCACGTTATTATTTTTTATTTATTAAATAATCCAGCTCCGTCCACGTTAACGTAGTTTTTGACTACGAATACATAGATTACATGCATTTTTTTTTGATAGTTGTGATTCAATATTTGATTGCAGGAAAGAGCTGGTGATCGTATACGGTTGCGGCGTGAGGGGTATCACTATGCGCCTTCCCGTACACGATAAATTCTCCGTATGGAGAAATTGGCGAAGGAGCATCGTCAATAGCAGACAGATTAGGCATAAGGTACACACTCATTTCTATAATTTAACAGTCTCCAACCAGCACTGACCGGGTATTTTTAATGAACTGTCAAAAGAAAAAGACAGCGATAAGTGCAGTAGCATATCCATAGTACTCATTGCGGTAGGGTCTAGACTCTTTTGCAAGTCAGGCAGTACAAAGAATCGCAGAATAAGTTACTGAATTATTCCTTTTACTGCGCATCTGAATAATGCGGTGTTGTTTGGCCCGTTCTGCATGTGAAATTACTTACGCAATCTCCGTAGCTTCTCCCTTCCTGCATTTCCATTTTTTTCTCCACTTTTCTTTCCTCATAATCACTCCTCCGTCCACTGCCCACAATCTGATTTTCTCATCCTCGTGTGAAAGCGGAAGATGCGGACTCTCTCGATTTCCCCCGCTCTCTCGCCGGTCAGACCGAGCGAGAGAGCGTACGAAATGGAGATAGTTTAGACGACCATTTCTTTCCTCCGGTCACGGGGCCTTTTCGCCCGTCGTCCATTATCTCTGAGCTTTCGTGAACGAGGGAAGGACGGATTTGGGGACGGGATTTCGGCCCTTTCAACGCCAGAGAACGCCACTAGGGGGAGGCGGGAACGGATTGGGCATTAGAAAGAAAGAACGAAATACTTTTCCTCGCACTACTCATTCAGCCTCAATGAAATACAATACAATAAGATATTCATCAGTCTCACTTTCTGTGCGCTGAACAACATGGGGTATCATCAGGCCGTTCTTCTTTCATCATAGTCACTTTGAGGGTTCTCGGGATCGAAAAAGAAAAAAAACAGTCCAAAAATAATGATTTTCAGAATCATTCGGTGCTCTCATCGGATCTCAATCACAATGGTCTCCAATATTCTCCATCGCCCCGTCGATTCACCACTCCCTCCATTCAAACTCCTTCGGAAACACGATCACCGGCTCTCACACCCAAATTGAGCGAACCCAACGGTCATGGGTCTTATGGTGAGCGGATTTCACCTTTTTATGAACATTTTTCAATAGAGCCGTCAATTACCGCCCTAATCGCAGGCTCCGCAGCCAACGGTCGTCCGGCTCCTCTTCCGGTCGTCCGTCACAGTCTCGACGAGCAGGGTCGACCGCTCATCGTCAACGACGATTCCCTCTGGGCGCCCGACCGGGGAACCGTGTGCTAGATGACGGTTACGGCTCCGGATGACATAAATGACAGCTCTGGACAAATCCCGGCTCTCACTACGGTCCTGCTATGTGACATTCCTCCTCCCTTGACGTGTTTTCGATTCGCTCCACTATTTAGTGTTAAAGTGTTCAAAAGCTCCAGATCGGTTAATCGATCGATATTATTGCCGGAAGTACCGTATCCCACAGTATGACTTTCCAATTACCCATCATCATCAACCAAAGCATAATCACTACTGCGTGTGCTCTATTATTCTGTATTTCGTTGCGTGATGTCAAGATAAAAATTATTTGACTTTTATTTATTATTGATTATGGATTCAAAAACAAGTACATTGTTTTGCATTTCGAATATCCATGAATTCATTCTTTATTATTCCTCATTATTTCCTCCTCCCCTCATTTCCTCCTCTTCCTCTCATCGACAGTGGTCGATTCGTCTCTACGAGGTCGCGTCTCTGCATGCTTTCATTTAAAACACAATGGTAACTTCATTTTGTACTTGTGATTAAGCAATCATCCTTCGATACAACGCATTCAGATTGTCCCACTCCTCCTCATCTTTTCTCTGTCGTCTATCGGATCTTCATTCACACCGAAAATAGAAGTAGATCGATGCAATACATATACGGTAAATAATGATTGATTTTATCATACGAATTTTATAGCATAATGATTGATTTTATCATACGAATTTTATGGCATGTTTCGTTCGAGGGTCCTGCATCGATGGAAAAACTACTGCACAGCACGAAACGAAACGAGTCTAGTGAGATACACGAATGAACTTCTGACGAGTGGAAAGTGTGACGTCTTTCTACAAATTCGGTAGCAAAACTTGAAATATATATCACGAAAATTTATCGTCATGATTTTCAGAACTTATTCTGAGCGGAAGCTTCATGTCATATTTTCATTTGAACAGCACAAAAACATTGAAAATCGATGAAGGAATTGGACTCAAACAAAAAATCTATCAATTCCGATGCGGGGTTGGATCAGAAACGACTGAAAATAACCAGCTATCGATTAGTTAGATATCTACGTTTTCTTAATCACTATCGAATATTTTCAGAACCGTTTGGTGATCGCCGTTCAGTTGAAACCAATTTCATTTTATGCTCGTTTCTTTTAGAACTACAAGATCCTGCCGGAACAACGGTAATGATTTTGAGATTACCTTAGAGATTGTTGTACGGATTTTGTCATGCACTAGGGTTGGCCAAATGAATCTGGATCATTCATACATTAGATCCAAATTGCCAATTATTTTTGCATTAATATATTACAGATTTCGAGCCTGTTCTCCGGCAATATGGCACAGCCCGAAATAATTTTCACAACTGAAGAGAAATTCAATTCTCTAAAATATAGTCATAGTGAAACTAAATTCTGGGCTAAAATCATCGAAGGATCGGAAGTGTGCAGTCCAGATATAGTAAATACTAAGGATTGGTATAATGCGTCTCATGTTTTTGAGAAGGTAACAACTACTGATGTTATTTAGAGTGCTCGTGGCTTGCGAGCGACCTCGACAACTCCTCGCTCGAGCGCAATTCTCAAAACAAATTTGATAATTAAAATTCTTTATGTGATACAACATTCATAACACACTTATATCACAAATCATAATAGCTTCTATTCAGGTTGATAATACTCGGACTCCAGTTAGCTGTGCTGCATCAAGAACTCTTTTGTGAATTTTAATTTAACTTTTTATTGATTTTATTTCGTTTTTTACAGTTTCGGATGAATTGTATTTAATAAATGTTGTATACGAGAATAGAATATTCGAGTAATTAGCCGTTTTTGCCCTGGCCAATTATTGCCCTGGCCTAAATTGACTCGCTCTCCCTTCTTCTAGTTCTCCCCTGCCGTTTCCACGCTACTCTTCTGTAAATAGTCTTCTACAATAAATCGCTGACATCACCCGTGGTTGGATCGTTCACTCAAGGACACATACACAACAATAAATATATAAACAAAAAAATAAATAAATAATAAATTAATAAATAAAAATTAATATTTATGATATTACAGGATCATGCGAAACGCTCTTGACTGCTGCCTTAGTTGCGAATTGAGAGAGTGCACCAGTGGTAGCGTCCGGGACGAGTAATCTCTTCTTGCAGGATTGGAGCATTGTTAGATCAGAGGAGTGCGCAAAAGTCAGTTGGAGGCAGAGGGAGTCGAACCCCCGACCTTCCGATACGTATGCGGGTGCTCTAACCACTGAGCTATACCCCCGATGCCCTCATGCCCTCGTGCTCGCACTATGATCTTAGGGCCGCGGCCATGCATTCCCTTACAGCATCAGCATCTCATTTACAAAGCTCCTTCCCATCAGCGCTGCATTAAAAAGAAACTTGGTTTATAATTGAAGAGGAATAGAAAAACTGCTAACTGACACAAAGAAATGAGAAAGACTTCCTAGAATAATGCGGCTGGATGTTTCGGTCCATTGGGTCGTAGACACCCAACCGCCTCACGAAGGGTGGACCTCGTCAGTACGACGCCCCTCGCAAGTGGGGGAACAAGAGAGATATGGAAAGAAGAAGATGAAAGTAAACAACAAACAACTAACGCGGAAACGAGTCAATGTATAGCGAAAATGAACTAACGGGACAGTAAGTATTTCATATCAATATAGGCTAAATGGTGGGTGTGGAATAAACCAATCTTGACGATGAGAGAAGAGACATCCGATCGTTAGTTTGAGTGATTGCTGTCAGGGGGGGGGGGGGAGAAGGGAAGCGATCAATAGACTGGGAGAGGAGAGATCGGAAGGTCAACAGATCAATGATCTACCCCCTGCCGGGAGAACGGAATATAAGGAAGGAAGGACAGATGCTTCAAATAGTGAATTAATGGGGAAATATCACAGTTTTTCGATAATATGCATGCATATATCATTATTACAAACTGCGTATTTCAGTGATATCGCAGGAGTTTTGTTTAACGTTGAATACAGTCTAGAGCACACGATTTCCTTTGGGTATTGAATTTGCAGGAAATAACGTGCAAGTTGACGTGTTCTCTCCAAAAAGTGTTCGAATAGAGAACAGTTTCGGAAAATGCGAATTATTTCTCCATGTAGCGTGTTTAGACCCATACTAATTGGAATATTCGATTCGTAATGAGGGTATCTAACCACTGAGAATGAGTAGTCATCGGTCTTATTGTATAGTGAGGTTTGAACCGCACCAGTGATGGTTACTTTAATAGACATGTCAAGGAATGCTGACTCTTTCGGGCCTGTATTAGTCTGTTCCAGAGTGAGTGAATGGTGATACATATCAGTTGTAATTCTTATGAATTCGTCCTTTTTGTCCGAAATGTGGAAAAGATCATCGATATATCTAAATGTTCGGTTAAGAGAAAAAGATAGAAGATGTCCACTCTGGATGTTATTGCGAATATATTGGTATTCCATAACAGCAAGAGTGAGATCTGCTATTTGGGGTGATGCGTTATTGCACTGGGGAAATCCTTTATGTTGTTGATATAGATTTCCACCGTAATAGGCAAAAGAGTTGCGTAGAATAAATTCAATAATTCCTTTGAGATCGTTTTTGTGATATGATCTGCCACTTGTACTCGAGTTGTTCCGATCATATCTGACATTAGTTCCTTGAACCACAATGTATTCAGAACCAGCGTTTTTGAACATTAAGTCGATGAGATAGTATAGTTTTTCCTTCACTACATTATGGGGAAGGTTTGTAAACAGTGAGGAGAAATCAGCACAGAAAATTTCAGAACGTTTGTTTTGAACTGTATTTAGTTGTTGAACCACTCGGAATGTATATTGTATTGAGAAGAATCTATTAATTTTATCATGTCCTGTAATACTGTAACAATACCTTCTGAAGTGACCATGTAAAAATCTGAGAATTTTTTGCAATTCAATAGAAAGTGGTTTTAGGGTGCTATTAGATGGGGAATTGAGATTCGATCTATGTGTTTCAAAGCCAGTTGAATCTATTCGATTACGATTGAAATTGCAAGTTTGAGAGGGTATTAGCAGATTGGAGAATTGGGATGATGGAATTTGGGGAATTTAAAAAAAATTGGGATATATTCGTTCAACAAAGGCACTAAAAAGCCATAGAATTCTGTTGTTGGATGTAAATAAGTTGGTGTCCGGAGCCTCCTGCTCCCTTATTTAGGTATGAGCAAGAGAGTGAGAGTGTATTAGATAACATGTGACACCAATTCCGCTGCTGGGTGAGGACACAATCGATGTTGCGAGCGGCTTTGAATGTTATACAGTCCTGGTTGTTTCCCCCGGGAACACGGACCGTCCCGGACGGTCCCGGACGGTCCCTCGCGGTCCCTGGATAATTCTGACTCGAGTTTTGCGAATTTTGATTTATACTCTTTTGCGCTGTAAAGCTCTTATTCTGTGCAATCGATAGGTGTATTCAAAATTTTAAATAATTAATTACCATTATGAGCAAATTGAACAAGAAGTGTTGCCATTTTTGCGAAAATGCGAAAAAGTTGAACAGTCGGTTGAAATATTGCACTTACCGTAACTTTTACTTTAATTTTTTTCATATTTTCGCAAAAATGGCAACACTTTTTGTTCAATTTGCTCATAATGTTAATTAATTATTTAAAATTTTGAAGGCACTCATCGATAGCACAGAATAAGAGCTTTACAGCGCAAAAGAGTATATATCAAAATTCGCACTACTCGAGTCAGAATTATCCAGGGACCGCGAGGGATCGTCCGGGACCGTCCGGGACGGTCCGTGTTCCCGGGGGGAAACAACCAGGACTGTATAGACTATAGACTGGAGTTTGTCAATAGTGGTAATGGGAATAATTTCCAAGGACTTAAATTTCAAAGAAAATTGCTAAAGAAAATAAAGTCAGTTTGAGGTTTGAGGGTTCCAATTATTTGTACACGAGAGATTACTGTATGTTTTGAATCGTGGTGTAAAGTGTATGTGTAGTTTGAAATCACCAAAGTGCTAGAACTTTCCGCACTTTCATGGATAATTCAATGTTTCAATTTCCTGAATGTAATACATTTATCTAACATTTTTCCGCTCAGGGTATCAAGCGTGAGGCGATGTCGGAGGGCACGCTACCACCGGCCAACGGCGAACCAATTCTAGGTATTTGTTCACAAACCGATCCTCCACGGACTTATACGGGATTTGATTTCAAGGTACTAACTGGACTGAGGCCATAATCAAGAGGGAAACTGGTTGTATGATCGACTTGGCCAATGAGAACTCGAGAAGAATAGAGCGTGCAGAGCAGCGTATTAATCTTCAATACGTAAGGGTTAGTTTGATCTCCGCAAACAATACACTATCATCACCGTTCCTGCAGATGATAAACGTGTGTAACAAAGTGCTACCCGCAAATAGCGACTGGATGATCGGATTGAGGAAAGCCTTTGTGTCTATGGGCCTCGTGTCGGAAGGAGACGCCGACAATCAAGTGTTGTCCATCGACCTGTGCTCCTCAAGGCCGAAAAATAAAGTTTTCGTGGTGAGTTTATTGATGAATCAAACTGCCCGACGAGAAAGATTTTCAATTCCTACACTAGTATTATGAGTGTTTTATTGTATTTGTTGAGGTACAAGTTCACGAGCAATTGCGAAAGAAGGTTTTGAGCCCATCAATGGAAGTAAGGAAGAAGATAGAGGATTATTGCTTAGGAATTGGAAAAGAAAAAAGGATATGATACGTTTCCATTCCAATCTTGTAAGTTAATATACTTGTGTTTCATAATATTGTAATAATCCATTCAGACCAAAGGAGAAGAACTGACTAGAGACAAATCGAAGTACTTCCTGGGAATACTCATTAGATATAATGAGTCGGTCGGACGGAACTCGTATGTAGTAAAGCTCCCCAATTCCGGTCAATTAGATCGCATTATTCTAGAGAATAAGGATAAGGCAAATGATTGGAAAAGAAAGGTATGTATACGAGATTTGTTACTACTTTAATATATCACGCCTCTCACCTAAGAATCGACTCAGAATAAAAGAGATTTGTCAGCGAGTCAAATTTCGAGGTTGATATTTTGACAGTTTTGGGGTCCACCAAGCCCTACTAGACAACCTATGAACGGAATAGTTCCAGAGATCATTCCCGACCGAGCTGCAGCACCGGTCGGCTGCAGCCTCCTAACTTCAAACACAATTTTCAGCCCTTCAACGTAGTTCTAGAAATGACTTTTCTGAAAGAGCTAGGGCTATTTTTCCAAGCTCTATCCCTCTGTGTTGATCGTTTATCGATATCTTGTTTCTAAACAGTGCTATACAGAACGAAGTATAAGTAGAAAACCTTATACTTCGTTCTGTATAGCACTGTTTAGAAACAAGATATCGATAAACGATCAAAAACCCACGATTTTTCTTTCACATATGGATAGCCCTTGCGATGACGATTCGAATGATATGTCTGCGCTCGCAAACGGAGAGGAGTGAGCATGGTTTCATGCCCGAAAACTGTTTTTCAATTTTTGAACTTTATTTTCAACAGTCGATTTCCGTTTCATTTCACATTTTCGCGAGCAATGACCCGGCTTCATTCTTATTTATTCGTTATGTTTCATTCTACTTTAATGTTTAAACTAGGTGTAAATGCGACTTTTTTGAAAGCAGATGAAACATATCGAGAATACAGAGCTGGACGCCGGGTCATTGCTCTCGAAAATGTGAAATGAAACGGAAATCGACTGTTGAAAATATAGTTCAAAAAATGAAAAAGTTTTCTGGCATGAAACCATGCTCACTCCTTTCCGTTTGCGAGCGCAGACATATCATTCGAATCGTCATCGCAAGGGCTATCCATATGTGAAAGAAAAATCGTGGGTTTTCGAGCGGTTTTCTACTTATACTTCGTTCTGTATAGCACTGTTTAGAAACAAGATATCAATAAACGATCAACACAGAGGGATAGAGCTTGGAAAAATAGCCCTAGCTCTTTCAGAAAAGTCATTTCTAGAACTACGTTGAAGGGCTGAAAATTGGGTTTGAAGTTAGGAGGCTGCAGCCGACCGGTGCTGCAGCTCGGTCGGGAATGATCTCTGGAACTATTCCGTTCATAGGTTGTCTAGTAGGGCTTGGTGGACCCCAAAACTGTCGAAATATCAACCTCGAAATTTGACTCGCTGACAGATTCAGGTCGAATCTTAGGTGAGAGGCGTGATATCTCCTCATCAGTTTATCGATTATGCGGAAGTGGCCAGAATGGTTGGGAAACCCTTGGAGACTCTACTTGCGGGCTATGAGGCGGAGAAGAGTAAGAGAATTGAATCTCTAAAGAGAGGACCCAAGTGTCCGAACTCCAACTCCAAGTCCAATGAAGCTAAAAGATTAAGATAGTTTTGTAATACCGATGTATTTCTTGCCTGGCTCCATATCCCGAGATCCTGCTATTGAACCTGTATCTTTTATTTTTATTTTCTAAAGTAATTAGAAAAGTTAGTCTCTATGTACTCCTTTGCCCTCCCCCCGCCCGACTAGTTCCGGCGGATGAAAGTGCAGCTTTTGTTTTATCAGTATTCAAAATTGTATTCATTTATATGAATGATATCTGGGTTGTAGAAAAATTATTCAAATAGTATTTATTGACACATTGTAAATAAGGATAAAGGTGGACTATTTATCTGTGAGAAATGGAAATTAAAAGTATTAGGTTGTTTGTTGTTGTTGTTCTTGCGAACAACATGCCCACTCTCCTTATACGCTATGGCCCTGAGGCCTTGGAGCGAGGAGAGTGGAGAAGAACTCCGGCGACCACGTCCAAGAAAGGTTGTCACATAGTGACGATAGGGTAATGTGAGATAGGGAAAGGAAGTGCATGATATGGAGACAATAAAGGAAAAGCAGTATCGGACAGTGACAGTGTGATGAAGAGAGAAGTAGTGAAATGTAAACTATAGAGAGACATGTCGGGCTTGCACCTCCTTCCTCTTCCTAATGTCCTCAGCTAAGCTCATCCTGCGTAGGCAACGGGACCTTGGGAATTGATTTGCAATTGATGACGTAATGCTAGGAGGTTCCGAGTTGCACGCGAGTTCCAAGGTGGGATGTGGCGCTTTCTCCAGCAGTCGACAGCCGCAGCTTCCGCAGGCCTTGATGTTACAGTAGGCGTCGGTAGCGGAGGTCGGGCTGGCAAGTCGAGGAATTGTTATCAAGTACAAACATTTTTTTTTGTTTCTCCCTTCAAGAGAAACAAGCAGGGCACTGAATCCCTTTCCCTCCTATTCCCTTCCCCTTCTCATTCAATCACTTTCCTCTCATCGACAATAGTCGATTCATCTACGAGGTCGCGTCTCTTCATGGTTACCTCGTGAAATTGATAAATGAATGCATTATCTCGTACATTTCAAACAAATTGTTTGCTAACAAAAACAAAAAGGAAGGGTGTTCGAAGGGGAGGTGATTTCTCTACCTAGAAACGAGACTAGAGAGTGATAACACCATCAATGTATCTACAGTACGGTATACGAAGAAACTCAATCAACTTGTTATTCACTTTCTCCCTCCTCTTATCCTCCACTCTCTCATTCTCATTTTACTATTCCATCCATTCATCCCTTTTCCTCTCCCTCTTCTCCTCTCCTCATTCCATCCTCTTCCTCTCATCGACAGTGGTCGATTCGTCTCTACGAGGTCGCGTCTCTTCATGTCTCTCCACGTGGAAATGGTAAGTTAAAGATGTAATATCGGAGACAATGTTTCAGCAATGCATTATTCTGTCTCCCTCAAAGTGATTTTTGTTATCCAATCCTAAACCCTACGTAGTATTTCGTCCTAAGATTGAGCACTGTACCGCAAGACTACTGTAGGCCTACGGTTAGCCATTGTTACGAATTGTTGTCGAAACTGTGTAGAGCATTTCCCAGTATGACATTGAGAACTTAACCATACGCGAAATCTACTTCTATGGTTACGGAATTTTCTTGAAACCTTCGATTGTAGAATACTGTAGGAAGGGTGTGTCAAGAATCATTGATTAATCTATGATGTTGCAATTTGGAAAGAGCAGAATATAGAACTCTGATTTCGTATCCTTCTTGCATCATTGCTACGTGCAGTATTCGAAGAAACTCCATCAACTTGTTATCGATTTTCACTTTATTTAATTAACTTGTTATTGAAATTCACTCAATTCATTCAACTTGTTATCTCCTCTTATCCTCCACTCTCTCATTCTCATCTATTACAACTAGGGCAATTTCGATATTTCCCCTTGCAGGTGCCTCTGGAGAACTAGACCCCGGAGTAGTAACTTCACCTATAATAGAACGCGTTTTCGATTTTCCGGAGGACCTATTCGAGCGCGTTAATTGGATTAGCGAGAGAGTGAGGGGAGAAATGAGAGTTGAAAATCATTCTGCGTTGCGTGCGCTTAGCTGAGCGGTCGGCGAGCGCCCGAAGGGCGCGAGACGACCGCGGAGCGGCCCGGGGCGAGCGTAGCGAGCCCCAGCCCCCGGCAGGGGCCTCCGGAGGACTATTTTACTATTCCATCCATTCATCCCTTTCCCTCTCCCTCTTCTCCTCCCCTCATTCCATCCTCTTTCTCTCATCGACAGTGGTCGATTCGTCTCTACGAGGTCGCGTCTCTACATGGTTATCACGTGAAAATGGTGGGTACCTTCTCCATCACTGAAGAATAACCATCGAGAGCATCCCCCTGGCCTGAACCCGCTACTAAGATTTACTCCTGCTCTTTCGCTGCCGATTGTATACTGTCACGA
The DNA here is from genome assembly GCA_000180635.4 of Pristionchus pacificus. NCBI lineage: Eukaryota > Metazoa > Nematoda > Chromadorea > Rhabditida > Neodiplogasteridae > Pristionchus > Pristionchus pacificus. The sequence goes on from CM026576.1 coordinate 15,529,398, forward strand.
GAGAGTACTGTATACCTCACTGTGAAACATTCAAACGAACGGGTCCTGACTCTGAAGCATTCCTGGCATGAACATTCAGTGTTCTTGGTCATGCTATTACTCCGTATTCCCTCTCGTGTGGTTGTACATTATAATTACGGTATTACTTTACGGTTTCGGTATTGCTGTTTAAAAATACAGAAGATCGCATGTGTAATCTAGTTCTTATGAAAGTTCTCATTTTATTCACTTCTCATCTGCCTACTTCATCCATTTATGATTCATTCACTTTATCCCTTTGATAATGGTCGATTGCGTCTTCCATCTCTGAAATTGCATTGTGACTGCGGGTCCTACTGCTGCATTCCTCAGAGAGTGCATTTCTACCAAACCCGTATTGCTCTTGTCTAGTTATGAATTATTGCTCGAAAGGGGTAATACTGGCATAAGTGTTACTGTAGGAATGGTCTCTATTAAATTTTCTACTCGATGGAGCAATGTCAAGGCAAAGTAACAATAAAGAAAAGTGGTATTCGGTGAATATGTGATACGGTTGGGCACTGTAACAACAACTGCCGTAGGCAAGGTGCCTCAATTGATATTGCATTAATAATTTGTTGCAATATGAATAGATACATTTTTCTCAGATACTCCGATTACTGCTTATCTTCTCTCTGTCGTCTATCGGATCTTCATTCAAAACAGAGATTGATTTAAATCGATGCAAAACAGAGACGGTAAATAAATATTTATTAGAACTTTAATGACATCCCTATTACAGGCCTGCTTCATTCGAAAATCCTGCTTAGTGGATAAAACTGCTACCCCTTCGGAGATTGAGGCTGCAAAGAGTTCACTTGTGCGCTACAGGAATGAACCTCTGAACGATAATACATGTGATGTCATTTTGCAAGCCAGGTAGTATTTTGAACAAGGTTGTCTCATGAATAGTTTGTTTTAGATCATTTACGTCGTACAAATTGCATATTATGATGCAAGTGAACAGTTCTGATCCATCAGTTCCTGCGACTGACGTAAAATTGCAACAAAATGGAGTACAGTTTCGATGCAGTAATGGAAGAGCAACGACTGAAAACGCCGACTTCGAAATTTGTGAGAAATATGCCTTTAAGCTAGCCAATTTTTTTCTCTTTAAGCACCATTCGGAGAGCGTCCACATGATCAACCTAATATACTGTTTTGTTCTTTCACTCTTAAATCAAGTAAATCGGTATGTTTCAAATTTAAAACTGTATACTCATAATGATTCAGTTTTTTGCTATTTTTGACGACAATCAGGAGAGACCGGAGATAGTTATTTCTGGTCAAACAAAAGCTATCCAATTTGGCCAGGAAATGGCACAATTTTGGGTTAATATCTTAATAGAGTCAGCATGCGACCCTGAGATCATAAACACTCAAGAAAGTGGCAACGGTACTCATTCTTATGGAAAGGTTAGTTTACATTTAGCAACTGGTCGAAGCAAATAATTACCTAAAAGCGAATAGTTAAAAGATTTGTCTGAATTATTTAAAAAGCATCCCTAATTCGAATATTCGATTGTCCTAGAAGTGGGAGGTTGTATAGTAGATAGATATCTGATAAACATTTAAACATATATCGAACATAATGAGTGAAATTAAACAATGGATTAGGGTTTTGTGTATATTTCAGATTATCTCATGAAATAATTGCCTCAGAATCGAATAAAATCTGTTTTACTTTTTTGATTTTTTTTAATAAAAGGCAATGAAATTTTCAGGTTGATAACACCGAATCTCCCATTACTTGTTCGGCCTCGGATAGCCTTATGTGAGCTCTGAAGAACTATTTCTTTAAATTTTGTTGAACTTGAATTTCAGGGTCATACGCGCTGATGGAAGTAAAGAATATCCAGATCAATTAATATGCAATGAAGATAATGATTGGTCTTATAAAAAGACATCCGGTGATCAAATCGAGACTGTGATTATTAGTGTAAACGGAGTTCGCGAAATAATTCAATTTTATTGCGTCACAAAAGGTACCCTTTTGTTTCATTGTTCGTTTCGATAGAATTATATAATTCAACAATAATCTCAATTTTCAGTTTGTTCTCTCTGTGAACGTCTTGAAGAAGTGAACTGCTGGATGTACTCCAGTGAATTATACGAATGATATTGGCGAGTGTGCGATTTCAACGGTGAGGAGTTAAAAAAATTCAGATTTTTAAAACAGTGAAATGTAACAGTGCGCAAATAATCTATGGAGAGTAATGAACGAAGGAGAAATTACCACGGTTGAAGGGGAAATGAAATGCGATCATAAAATGGGATCCCAAAATCACAGGTTGGTTTCTCAGAACAACCTTGTAAAGACGTTCGCCGAACTCTTTTTTTTTTAAAATCACCCAGAATGTTCAGAAAATCGGTTTGGTATTTCACGGCGAAGGGTAAAGATGATCCCGTAGAAATATCGAAGGCTGCATGCGCAAGAGATGGTAGTTGGCAGAATTTAAAAAGAATGTGAAAATTAATTATTCAGCTGTTTGCTTGCATCCCAATCCTGGTGATTCCACGACAATAACCCGTATTCGCTGTCCTGAATCGTTTATTTGCGGTTCGGTCCAACCAGAGAAGGAGGAAAGCAAAAAGGATCTTTATTGTAAGAGCGGATTTCAACTAAGGTATTTTTCCGAAGATCAATAATCATAATCTTTCTGATTAAGGTACAAATACGAAGAGAAAATCACTGATGCTACCAACATTACTTGTTCTGAAATTACGGGAAAGTATTCAGACAATTCAAAGAATATCTTGCCCGACGGATCTGAGATTTTTTGCGAACGTCAGTTTCAATTTTTTTAAATTCGGTTGTATTTGTAAAAAAAAATCTACTTATCACTCACAATAAAGTGCAAAATGAAGATGCGATAACAATGATAGATTGAAACGATAATATCCAATATTCCTTCCAGCGATCATAATACCGCCCAAGACGACTACTGCCCCCGTTGAGGTCGCTCCTCTCTCGGCAGTTGTTATCGCTGGCATAGTCATTGCCGTTATCGTCATCGTCGTTGCGATAGGATGTACATTATTCTACTGGCACATTAAGGTGAGCTGCTTCTGAACATTTTGCTCTATTAAACCGAAATATTTTCCCATTCCACACGATATTGACCTTTTTTTGACGAACTGACTTCCACTCCTCTTCCCTAGATAGCTTCCTTCCACCCAGACAATCGATAGCTTACTCACCAGCACATTGAGTTTGCTGAGCTATTGAAACGCACGATGTTCCGCCTGTACGGCAGCCTATGGGTAGCACCCTTATTCTGCCCCATATTTCGCTGGGCATCATCACCGGAATGGCTTTGCCAAAATGAATCAGTTTATTGCTCGTGTTTTCTGAAGCTATTTATTTCTTACCATCTCTGGCACTGATCGGGATAAGAAAAAACCGGACGTAATGAGACCTCTCCTCATTTCACACACATTTCACACTCGCAAGAGAAATGAAACATAGCGAAACGATTGACCACAGATTTTCAAATAAGTGAAAATAACCTCTGCGCGAATTCCTTTTCAGTGGCGATTCCGACGTCAGTACGAGGCAAATGAAGAAATGAAGAGAAAATTAGAGAAGGAAGAGGAAGAAGCAGAGAAGAGTCGCGCGCAGACGGAGTTGGAGAAACGGATGACGTTGGATCAACGGATGGACTATGAAGAGGTGAGAGACAGTTTCAGTTTATACCACTTTCCATTGCTGATTGTGTTGACAATTATCACCGAATAACGAAAACCATTTTCAGAACAAGAAGAAAAGAGTGGAAGGTCGTTGATCCTGCTCTCCCTCTCATCGACCAGAGTCGATTCGTCTCTACGAGGTCGCGTCTCTTCATGGTTATCACGTGGAAATGATAAATGAATGCATTATCTAGTAGTTTTCATACAAATTGTTTGCTAACAATCAAAAAGTGATGGACAGGAAGGACAGGATATTCACCTCCCATCAACTATGCGCACCCCTCTAGTCGATTTATCTACCTAGAAAATGAGACTAGGCAGAGACACTGTAATCTCCATTCACATCAATGTACGGTATTCGAAGAAACTCAATCAACTTGTTATCGATTTTCATTCTATTCAATCAACTTGTTATTCATTTTCACCCTCCTCTTTTCCTCCACTCTCTCATTCTCATTTAATTATTCCATCCATTCCTCCCCTCCACTTCCCTCTTCTCCTCCCCTCATTCCATCCTCCGGAAGAAATTTTCGGATTTGGGGGACGGGATTTCGGGCCCTTCTTTCGCCAGAGAACGCTTGAACCACTAAAGGAGGTGGGAACGGATTGGGCATTTTCAAGAATCAAAAGAGCGAAATGATTTCCAACGCACTACAGCCATACCCTCAATGAAAACAACAAAGAAGATATAATACTATACAACACAATATTCATCAGTCTCGCTTTCTGGGCGCTGATCAAGATGGGGAATATCAGAAGTATCAGATAATATCATCAGGCCGTTCTTCTTATAGAATAAACATCCAAAAAAAATCAAAATCTCATCGGATCTCAACCACAACGTTCTCCCATATTCTCCCTCGCACCGTCGTTTCACCCCTCCCTCCATTCAAACTCCTTCAGAAACACGATCACCCGCGCTTACGCCCAAATTGAGCGAACCCAACGGTCATGGGGTTAATGGTGAGTGGAATTCTTCATCCTTTTTATGAACATTTATCAAAAGAGCCGTCAATTATCATCCTAATCGCAGGCTCCGCAGCCAACGGTCGTCCGGCTCCTCTTCCGGTCGTCAGTCACAGTCTGGATGAGCAGGGTCGACCGCTCATCGTCAACGGTGATTCCCTCTGGACGCCTAACCGGGGAACCGTGTGCTAGATGACGGTTACGGCTCCGGATGACATAAATAACGGCTCTGGACAATTCCCGGTTCTCACTACGGTCCTGCTATGTGACATTCCTCCTCCCTTGACGTGTTTTCGTTTCGCTCCACTATTTTGTGTTCAAAAGCTCCAGATCGGTCAATCGATCGATATTATTGCCGAAAGTATCGTATCCTACAGTATGACTTTCCCCTTTCCCGTCATCATCAACCAAAGCATAATCACAACTGCGTGTGCTCTATTATTCTGTATTTCGTTGCGTGTTTTCAACATAAAAATATTTGAGCATTATTATCATTTCTCAGGCGAAAGAAAACAAATGCGTAATCAATTACAAATGTTGTTTTACATAAGCTACACTTCCATGACTTTTTCTCTCATTCCATCCTCTTCCTCTCATCGACAGTGGTCGATTCGTCTCTACGAGGTCGCGTCTCTTCATGGTTTAATTATGGAAATGGTTGGTCGCTCTTTGTTTTATGTCTTTCTGTGATTGTATCTGGTAACATCATTCGATTATTGTCGATAGTAAGCTTTTATGCGAGGAATTTGGATCTAATGACATCGTTTGATTGTGAGTCGCTACTTGCATATCTCTTCCAGATACTCCGATTACTGATCATCTTCTCTCTGTCGTCTATCGGAACTTCCGTTAAAGTGGAAATTGATTTAGCTCGATGCCACACATAGACGGTAATTGAATATGTGTTACATTTTTAGTGATATTTCGATTAAAGGCCTGCTTTATTCGAGAATCCTGCTTAGTGGATAAAACTGCTACCACTTCGGAGATTGAGGCTGCAAAGGGTTCACTTGTGAGCTACAGGCATGAACCTCTGAACGATAACACGTGTGATGTCATTTTGCAAGCCAGGTAGTATTTTGAACAAGGCTGTCTCATGAATAGTTTGTTTTAGATCATTTACGTCGTACAAATTTCATATTATGCTGCAAGTGAACAGTTCTGATCCATCAGTTCCTGCGACTGACGTAAAATTGCAACAAAATGGAGTACGGTTTCGATGCAGTAATGGAAGAGCAACGACTGAAAACGCCGACTTCGAAATTTGTGAGAAATATGCCTTTAAACTAGCCAATTTTTTTCTCTTTTAGCACCATTCGGAGAGCGTCCACAGCTTCAACCTAATATTCTGTTTTGTTCCTTTATTCTCCAATCTAGTCAAGAAGAACTAATTTAACCAATTACCACATATGTTTTCAGATTAGGAATATTTTTGCAAATAATCCTAACGAAGTGGAGATCGTGATTAGTGGGAAAACGGAGACTATTCAAGGCGAACTGAATGCTGATTTCTGGGATCAGATAACTGCAGCAAAAACATGCGACCCTGAGATTATAACTACTAAAAATCAAGGCAGTGGTACTCACGCTTATGGAAAGGTTAGTTATTAATTATTGTTATTATACTTACTACTATCTATCTCGAATCTAAACATCTTCAGTAAATGAAAAAAAATATTCTCTGAATAATTATAATTATTTGAAATATTTCATAATTATCGCTTCAGGTTGATAATAGGGATGGAAATTCAATACCAATACCCAATTAATTGGGTGAGCGCGCAAGAGAGACGCTGCTCTCTCGCTCGAGATTGACAGAGAGTGAAAGGGATTATGCAAAAGACCCAATTAATTGTGTGAGGACCCAATTAATTGGGTCAAAAGTGAAGTATTCAACAATTTCTATCATTCTTGAGATCGTGTAAAGATACCAGATCACTTAAAATATGTTTGATAGTAATCTAAGATCTATTGGAAGGTGCTACGTTGATAAGAAGATATGATTGCGGTTTTACGAGAAACGCTCGCGTGAAACGTAGGGAGGTTCCTCTCATTCCGCTCCAACTACAGCGGTGGCCGAGTGGTTAGGAGTGGATGCTGGTAAGCGAGAGGGCACTGGTTCGAATCCCACCGCTTTTTGTTTTTTATGCAGTTTTTCAATATTTTTCAATTGATACCTAGTGATAATGGCATGTCCCCCAAGAAAAAAATTAAAACTACGTTTTGAAACGAAATTCCTGAATATTTCCTACAAATGCAGCGTGTCAGGTATACTGCACTAGTGGATGCTACTATCCATTTCTAGGGTTTGTGCATGATCACTCTAAAAACATATTTTTAATTTTTTGAAAAAAGTCAATAAAAAGTCAATACACCCAATTAATTGGGGTCTCTTTTCTCTCGACACAATTAATTGGGTCGATTTGCATAGCCGATTTCCTCCCTCGCTCGGTATTGAATGAGAGGGAGAGAAGAGAGTGAAAAGATTGAAGTAATTGGGTATTGGTTGGACATCCCTAGTTGATAATACTGCATCTCCCATTACTTGTTCGGCATCGGAAAATATCATGTACGTCCTAAAGAAATGTAATTAAATCTTTCAAACTTATTCAAGGATAATACGTGCTGATGGAAGCAAGGAATATTCTGACCAATTAATTTGCGATGCTCTACAAAGATGGTCTTTTCATAGAACAATTGGAGATCAAGTTCAAAATGTGATCATAGATTATATAAACAACGTTCAAGAAATAATAGAAGTTTATTGCGTTATAATCAATCAATCAATTTATCATGTCAGGCAATTATTGCTAGATGAGGATGGGGGCGAAATCTTCATGGGGTGTATTCCACCAGTTGCCAATAGCTCGATCCAGATCATCTCTCCAGCGTGCTTTGGGCTTGCCAGGCGGACGTTTCCGGTTGTATGGCGTCCAGAATGTTGTCGCACGTGTCCATTGCTCCATTTGCATACTTCTGATCTTGAACGCGCTTTCCGTCGCAGTGCTTCTCGGTTCCAGTCGCGCAGGTTAGTGACCTCCCGTACGCGCTCGTTCCTCCAGCGGTCCCTCAGTGTGACTCCCAACATCTTTCGTTCCATCTTCCTCTGAGTAATGCTCAAACGCTCCTTATCACTCGACCTGAGTGCCCACACTTCGCTCCCGTAGAGTACGGTAGAGGTGATGCAACTCTCGAAGAGTCGTCTTCTGGTTTTCATTGGAAGAACGCGGAACGAGAGGAGATGCGATAACTTGCTCCATGCAAGCCAACCGAGCCGAATCCGATGCTCAATCTCGTCGGTGTGGTCCAAGGGGAGAGAGATTCTTCCTCCGAGGTACGTGGTCGAGTCGACAAAGTTGAATGTCAGATTCTGGATTGTAATTGGGGCACGTGTTGTTTTGCAGGACGTGAGCAGGTGGGTCTTGGTTGCATTCACTTCGAGACCAACTCTACTGCAGGCATCCATCAGCTTCCGTAACATGCGCTCAAGTTCCGGCCGAGTCTTCGCGATGAGAGCCACGTCATCCGCGTACTCCAGATGGCTGAGATTCCTCCCGTCGATGCAAATCCCGTATCGATTGTGTCCATGGCAGATCGAAGTGCAACATTGAAGAGGCGGGGAGAAAGCGTGTCTCCTTGACGGACGCCTCTCTTCACTGTCACAGGGACGAGTTCCTCGTTCACTCTGATGAGTGTGGTGAAAGACTCGTAGATCCGACGAAGAAGGTGGATGAGGCTGGGGTGGGCTCCATACGTCCAGAGGGCGTTCCAGCATGCACTCCATTCGACGCAGTCAAATGCCTTCTTGAAATCGACAAAGGCCAGGTAAATGGGGATACCCTACTCCGAGGTTCTTTCTGCGACCTGCTTGATGGCATGCAGGTTGTCGAGCGTGCTAAACCCTCTCCGGAATCCGGTTTGGGTTGCCGATTCGGTCTCTTCAAGCACTGCCTCGAATCTTTTCAGAATGCACCTCGTCAAAACCTTGAGGGTTACGGTAAGCAAGGAGATGGGGCGGAAGTTGGTAATGTTCGTTGGGTCTCCTTTCTTGAACAGTAGGGAGACGACGGCTTCCGACAGCTCACAGGGTACGGTATCTCCGGCAACTAGTCGATTCAGTGGTAGTGGTAGAGAGTGGTAGAGCATCTCGGGTAGAATGCCATCCGATCCGGGGGAATGACCACACTTGAGGAGGGACATTGCGTGTCGTGCTTCGTCGGGGAGGAAGGGAGGTAAGGGGTCGAGCGGGTGAGTGGGAACTGCGAGAGGGAGCTGAACTGCGGGCGAGTAGAGATCCTCGTAAAAGCTCTTGACTGCTGCCTTAGTTGCGAATTGAGAGAGTGCACCAGTGGTAGCGTCCGGGACGAGTAATCTCTTCTTGCAGGATTGGAGCAACAGCATCTCATTTACAATGCTCCTTCCCATCAGCGCTGCATGTCGGGCTTGCACCTCCTTCCTCTTCCTAATGTCCTCAGCTAAGCTCATCCGGGCGGATTTGCATGCGACTGCGTAGGCAACGGGACCTTGGGAATTGGTTTGCAATTGATGACGTAATGCTAGGAGGTTCCGGGTTGCACGCGAGTTCCAAGGTGGGATGTGGCGCTTTCTCCAGCAGTCGACAGCCGCAGCTTCCGTGAAGGCCTTGATGTTACAGTAGGCGTCGGTAGCGGAGGTCGGGCTGGAAAGGGGCAGTGACGCGAGAAGGGATGCGTTGACAGTAAAAGTAGCCCGATCGAAATCTAACTTCTCCCTGCATCTTTTCTGCCTCGCCTTGCCAGAGAGGGACAGGCACATACGGACGAAGCGGTGGTCGGAGTTGAACTATAAAAGGTTTGTTTTATATCTGTTGTGTGGAAACAAATATTAAATTCAACAATCATCTCAATTTTCAGTGTGTTCTCTCTGTCAACGTCTTGAAGATATGAACTGTGCTGGATGTACAATAGTAAATTACACGAATGAAATTGGCTCTTGTGCGACTTCAACGGTGAGAATTTGCTTTTCAAAACAACATTGGAAAAAAAAAATTTTCAGTGTGACAATGGTTTATGGAGAATTTCGGAAGGAGGTGGTGACGCTATTCCGTTCCCCTTCTCATTCAATCACTTTTCTCTCATCGACAATAGTCAATTCATCTACGAGGTCGCGTCTTTTCATGGTTACCTCGTGAAATTGATAAATGAATGCATTATCTCGTACATTTCAAACAAATTATTTGCTAACAAAAACAAAAAGTAAGGGTGTTCGAAGTGGAGGTGATTTCTCTACCTAGAAACGAGACTAGAGTGTGATAACACCATCAATGTATCTACAGTACGGTATACGAAGAAACTCAATCAACTTGTTATCGGTTTTCATTCAAGTCAATCAACTTGTTATTCACTTTCTCCCTCCTCTTATCCTCCACTCTCTCATTCTCATTTTACTATTCCATCCATTCATCCCTTTTCCTCTCCCTCTTCTCCTCTCCTCATTCCATCCTCTTCCTCTCATCGACAGTTGTCGATTCGTCTCTACGAGGTCGCGTCTCTTCATGGTTATCACGTGGAAATGGTGGGTTGAAGATGAAATATTGAAGGAAGTGTTTCAGTGATGCAGGACTATCTATCCTTCGAAGTGGTTTTGCATCCCAATCCTCACTCGTCATTGTTATTCGATATTCGATTGAGTACTGTAGCTTGAGAGTACTGTAGTGGTTCTATAGATCGGTGTTATCGATTGTTGAACAAATGTGTTCACTATTGAAGTACTGCAGGAAACATAGGTAAACGCGAAATATGGCACAGTGGTTACGATAGTTTCTCGAAGATTGTGATATACTGCAGCACCATTGTTAGATACAGTAGAAGACTGTAGCAAATGAGATCCTTAAAACATATTGATGATACTATGATATTGCAATTGGATAAGGCAGAATATCTATCTCTGATATGTATCCTTCTTGCATCAATCCTACAGTATTCGAAGAAATTCAATCAATTTGTTATCCATTTTCATTCAATTCAATTAACTTGTTATTGATTTTCGCTCTCCTCCAGTCCCTCACTCTCTCATTCTCATTTGATTATTCCATTCATTCATCCTCTCCTCTTCCCTCTTCTCCTCCCCTCATTCCATCCTCTTCCTCTCATCGACAGTGGTCGATTCGTCTCTACGAGGTCGCGTCTCTTCATGGTTATCACGTGGAAATGGTGATAACAATGGAGGACATCACTTCCTTTACTTGAATCCGCTAGTATCGTACATCGCTCCCATTACCGAACAAACGGCCTTTTTTTTCCTTTGAGCGAATACGCTCTTAATATTCTTGTTTTTTGTTTCATATTTTTTGTCCACCACGATAAGTGGACGAATACAAAAATTGGCCGGTGAAATATTATTTTAAATGGGTGAAAAATTACAGCCGTAATACAGAAAATGTACGGAAAATTTGTGATGACGTGGAGATTACGGTAGAGCCGTATTTTAATTGAAAATAGAGGCAACGGCTCTCATTTTTCACCCATTTAAAATAATATTTCACCGGCCAATTTTTGTATTCGTCCACTTATCGTGGTGGACAAAAAATATGAAACAAAAAACAAGAATATTAAGAGCGTATTCGCTCAAAGGAAAAAAAGGCCGAAAAGGTAGAAAAGGCCGTTTGTTCGGTAATGGGAGCGATGTACGATAGATAAGATAAGCTAGTAGATATATGTCTTTCCGTGATTGTAACTGGTAACTTCATTCGATTATTGTCGATAGTAAGCTTTTAAGCTAGGAATTTGGATCCAATGACATTGTTTGATTGTGAGTCGCTACTTGCCTATCTCTTCCAGATACTCCGATTACTGCTCATCGTCTCTCTGACGTCTATCGGAACTTCCGTTAAAGTGGAAATTGATTTAGCTCGATGCAAGTATGAAACGGTAACTGAATATTGGTTATCTACATGTTTAGTGATATTTCGATTACAGATCTGCTTCATTCGAAAATCGTTTTTAGTGAAGGAATCTATTTCGGCGGAAGAGGCTGAGGCAGCAACGACTGCATTTGTTCGCTACATGGATGATAAGCTGAATGATACTACGTGTGATGTTATTTTGCAATCCAGGTAAGATTATGCAACAGATTATCACATATTTTGCTAGTTTCAGAGCCTTTTCTTCGGAAAAAATTCATATCATGATACAAGCGAACAGTACTGGATCGGAAGTTCCTGTAACTGACATAACATTGCAACAAAATGGAGTACAGTTTCGATGCAGTAATGGTGGCACAACCACTGAAAACACGGAATTTCAAATTTGTGAGTTTTGTGAGACCTTCATTCACCAATTATTTCGGGTTTTGTAGCATCATTTGGAGATCGTCCGACAGTGCAACCGAATATTCTATTTTGTTCCTTCACTATCCAATCAACTCGAGAGGTATTTTACCGTAATCGAGCTACTTTCCACATTAGTTTCTTTAGATTGTGTCTATGTTCACGAATAATCAAGAAAAAGTGGAAATAGTGGTTAGTGGTCAAACGAAGACTATTCAAGCTGCGCGCAAAAGTGCTTTTTGGGATGAGATTACTTCAGCACGAGCATGCGATCCTGAGATCATAAAGACTAAAGATCAAATCAACAGTACGCATTCGTTTAGAAAGGTTAGTTGTTCTTACGTACTTCTTTTTGAGTAACTTTGATAATTGCTTTAGGTTGATAATACTGAATCTCCCATTGCCTGTACTTCCTTGGAAAATCTCATGTGCGTTCTCAAGAAAAAATAGTAAAAATTTCTGCACGACTTTCAGAGTCGTACGCGCTGATGGAAGAGAAGAATATTCTGACAAAATTATTTGCGATTATTCAAAAAAAATGTGGTCTTTTGATAGAACAATTGGAGATAAAATTGAAACTGTGATCATAGATTATATAAACAACGTTCAAGAAATAATACAAGTTTATTGCGTCACAAAAGGTACCCTTTTGTTTCATTGTTCGTTTCGATAGAATTATATAATTCAACAATCATCTCAATTTTCAGTTTGTTCTCTCTGTGAACGTCTTGAAGAAGTGAACTGTGCTAGATGTACTCCAGTTCATTTCAAGAATGATATTGGCCAGTGTGCGACTTCAAAGGTGAGAATTTGCTTTTCAAAACAATATTGGAAAAAAAATTTCAGTGTGACAATGGTTTATGGAGAATTTCGGAAGGAGGTGGTGACCCTGTGGAAGGAGAAATGAAATGCGATCATAAAATGGGATCCCAAAATCAAAAGTTAGTATCATATCTCAGAAATTGACAATCGTGTAAAGACATTCGCCCAATTGGCTCTATTAAAAATATTTGTCCTGAATGTTCAGAGAATCAGTTTGGTATTTCACGCCGAAGGGTAAAGATCCCGTTGAAACATCGAAGGCTGCATGCGCAAGAGATGGTAGTTGGCAGAATTTAAAAAGAATGTGAAAATTAATTATTCAGCTGTTTGCTTGCATCCCAATCCTGGTGATTCCACGACAATAACCCGTACTGGCTGTCCTCAATCGTTCATTTGCGGTTCGATCCAACCAGAGGGGGAGGAAAGCAAAAAAGATCTTTATTGTAGGAGCGGATTTCAACTGAGGTATTTTCCGAAGCTTAATAATCATAATATGTTTTATTTAGATACAAATACGAAGAGAAAATCACTGATGCGACCAACATTACTTGTTCTACAATTACGGGAAAGTATTCTGACGATTCAAACAACATCTTGCCCGACGGATCTCTGATATTTTGCGAACGTCAGTTTCAATTCTCATTGATTCTAAAGTGAAAAAGAAATTTCATAACCCACGATACACTGCGAAATGAGCGATAGCGACCACTTTTCTGATCATCACTTTGAAATGCTTGATTCCACTGATTACGATGTGTTCATTGCAGCGATAACTTCAGTAGTGTCGACCACAACAGAGATTGTCTCTGTGGCCGCTGCTTCATCCTTTCCAACGTTGGCAGTTATCGGAGGGATCGTCGGATTAATCATCATTATCGCTATCGCTGGCGGCTTCGCATTCTGTCACTTCACGATTCGTGTACGTTTTAGGAGAGTTCGAAATACGGGTAATCGTCTCTTCATTTCGCACACTTTCTCTCGCTTCTATGACCGGTGAGAGAGCACGTGAAATGAAGAGATTGCCCTTATTTCGTCCTCTAGTGACATCCAACAGATATCATATCAGATAGTTCGCAGAGCTCACAGTGTTAGAGGGCATTGCTTGAGATTGTCAGAGCTTTGATAGAGCATTTTTTTTCCATTTTTTATGAAGAAATGAAAAAGAAATCCGATTTGGAGACAATCAAAAACAATTACCTAAAATCACATTGTTCGTTCAGCGTAAGCGGAAGGAACTAGAGGATAACGAGATTGCTGTAAAGGATGATTTCGTAATTAGAGCAAAAATAGCCAACGAGGCTGCCAATCCCAATCCCGAGAAAGAAGTCTATCGAAGAGAAGTAAGGATGATACAGTTATTATGTGGCGAATTCCCTGCCGGGAATAGCTCGAAATACGGACCGGCCTCTGTTCGTTTTGCATACTCTCTCGTCCACTCGACCGGCTGAAAGAGTGTGGAAATTCTAGCATTTCTAGCTCTACACACTGCCGGGTGGTTGGGCTTGCGGTTCGTTGGTAGAAACAAACAATTTCGAAATTATAGTTGTCAGTTTTTCGAATAAAAATTTCGTTTGTCTAATAGTTTGTCTAAGTAACCGATACAATGCAATATCAATCTCAGATTGTCTCGAATTGAGAGAAGTGGGCGCCTAGGCGCGCCTGAAATTAAATTGTTTACACATGAATAGACGGGATTGTCTAAATTAGGAAACAAAAATAATAGGATGGGTTCGGAAATCTTCTTATACAATTTCCTGGAATTTATTGATTGTTTAACTGATTTCTTTAATTCGTAGGTGTCCGAATCAATGAAGTCGCCATTGGAACTACACAAATGAAGAACATAATCCAGAATATTTGAAGAATAAACAGAGCTAAAAAATCGCACTACTTCGAACGCCTCAATGAAAATAACATTGAAAACTCTTCATTAAAGATAGACTAAACAGTCAAAAAGTAATCAATTTCAGAATCATTCGGTGCTCTCATCGGATCTCAACCACAACGGCCTTCAATATGAACATTTTTCAATAGAGCCGTCAATTACCGCCCTAATCGCAGGCTCCGCAGCCAACGGTCGTCCGGCTCCTCTTCCGGTCGTCAGTCACAGTCTGGATGAGCAGGGTCGACCGCTCATCGTCAACGGTGATTCCCTCTGGACGCCTGACCGGGGAACCGTGTGCTAGATGACGGTTACGGCTCCGGATGACATAAATGACGGCTCTGGACAATTCCCGGTTCTCACTACGGTCCTGCTATGTGACATTCCTCCTCCCTTGACGTGTTTTCGTTTCGCTCCACTATTTTGTGTTCAAAAGCTCCAGATCGGTCAATCGATCGATATTATTGCCGGAAGTACCGTATCCTACAGTATGACTTTCCCCTTTCCGTCATCATCAACCAAAGCATAATCACTACTGCGTGTGCTCTATTATTCTGTATTTCGTTGCGTGTTTTCAACATAAAAATATTTGAGCATTATTATCATTTCTCAGACGAAAGAAAACAAATGCGTAATCAATTACAAATGTTGTTTTACATAAGCTACACTTCCATGACTTTTCATTCTTTATTCATGTTGTTGTCGCACGTGTCCATTGCTCCATTTGCATACTTCTGATCTTGAGGGCCCATCGCGCTTTCCGTCGCAGTGCTTCTCGGCTCTATTAAAAATATTTGTCCCGAATGTTCAGAGAATCAGTGTGGTATTTCACGCCGAAGGGTAAAGATCCCGTAGAAACATCGAAGGCTGTATGCGTTAACGACGGTTAATGAATAAATATTTTTAATATGATTATGGCTTGACTCGTTTGGAGTGTCCTTGGAGAGACGGCAAGTCGAGGAATTGTGATCAAGTACAAACATTTTTTTTGTTTCTCCCCGCAAGAGAGAAACAAGCAGGGTACTGAATCCCTTTCCCTCCTATTCCGTTCCCCTTCTCATTCAATCACTTTCCTCTCATCGACAATAGTCAATTCATCTACGAGGTCGCGTCTCTACGAGGTTGCGTTACCTCGTTGATAAATGAATGCATTATCTCGTACATTTCAAACAAATTATTTGCTAACAAAAACAAAAAGGAAGGGTGTTCGAAGGGAGGTGATTTCTCTACCTAGAAACGAGACTAGAGAGTGATAACACCATCAATGTATCTACAGTACGGTATACGAAGAAACTCAATCAACTTGTTATCGATTTTCATTCAAGTCAATCAACTTGTTATTCACTTTCTCCCTCCTCTTATCCTCCACTCTCTCATTCTCATTTTACTATTCCATCCATTCATCCCTTTTCCTCTCCCTCTTCTCCTCTCCTCATTCCATCCTCTTCCTCTCATCGACAGTGGTCGATTCGTCTCTACGAGGTCGCGTCTCTTCATGTCTCTTCACTTGGAAATGGTAGGTTAAAGATGAAATATCGGAGACTATGTTTCAGCAATGCATTATTCTGTTTCCCTCAAAGTGATTTTGTTATCCAATCCTAAACCCTACGTAGTATTTCGTCCTAAGATTGAGCACTGTACCGCAAGACTACTGTAGGCCTACGGTTAACCATTGTTACGAATTGTTGTCGAAACTGTGTAGAGCATTTCCCAGTATGACATTGAGAACTTGACCATACGCGAAATCTACTTCTATGGTTACGGAATTTTCGTGAAGCCTTCGATTGTAGAATACTGTAATCTATGATATTGCAATTGGAAAGAGCAGAATATAGAACTCTGATTTCGTATCCTTCTTGCATCATTGCTACGTGCAGTATTCGAAGAAACTCCATCAGTTTGTTATCGATTTTCACTTCATTTAATTAATTTGTTATTGAAATTCACTCAATTCATTCAACTTGTTATCTCCTCTTATCCTCCACTCTCTCATTCTCATCTATTACAACTAGGGCAATTTCGATATTTTACTATTCCATCCATTCATCCCTTTCCCTATCACCTATCACCTATAATATAACGCGTTTTCGATTTTCCGGAGGACCTATTCGAGCGCATTAATTGGATTAGCGAGAGAGTGAGGGGAGTAGGTACCACCATGCAAATTTTCAAACTTCTTCTAAAATTCCAATTTTTCTTGTAATTGGGTATTATGCGGTGTAGAATCATGATAGCACTTCTAGATTATCAAAACAATTCAATTTAAACCAGTATAAGTTGAAGAGTTTGGTGTTTTTTCACGCGTCGCGGTCGGAGCGTCGCGTTTTTCCACAGAGCACATCATCCACCTCCTTTTGTGAACAATTTTTCTATGCATTTTGAGACACGGGAGTTTTAATCTTTTGCATTTTTGAAATACGAGAGGATTGTTCCATTGATTCCAGAGCGATTATTTACGGCACAGTGAGAAAATCGATACATGACAAGGTACGGTAGCTACAATGACCAGCACGTGTCACTCCATTTTCTCAATGTTCGCCGCGACAGATTTTGCTGAATTTTGGCAGGGACTTCTATTCATCCTCGACCAACTTCACAATTAGGAAAATGGACAACGGCATCTTGAATATCATTCGTACGCTAATTAAAACAGAAAATATCGAAAAAACTTGAACTTTGAATTTGAAGTGTATAAAACCGCCGCGACAGATTTTTAGTATTTTTGAAATATATACTCTACTCGACCATGTCTTCATTTAAATATAAAAACTGGGAGGCTGCACTTCCTAGTATTCTAGAAATCCGCGAAAAATCGATTTTGTGTTGATATTTGAATTCCCGGGCGATTCCGACTAGTTGCACCTTTCCCCGGCTTTTAAAACTGAAATTCCCGGATGAGGGTCCCTATGAGGGGAGAGAGGAGAGTTGAAAATCATTCTATAAATAAATGAATGCATTATCTCGTACATTTCAAACAAATTATTTGCTAACAAAAACAAAAAGGAAGGGTGTTCGAAGTGGAGGTGATTTCTCTACCTAGAAACGAGACTAGAGTGTGATAACACCATCAATGTATCTACAGTACGGTATACGAAGAAACTCAATCAACTTGTTATCGGTTTTCATTCAAGTCAATCAACTTGTTATTCACTTTCTCCCTCCTCTTATCCTCCACTCTCTCATTCTCATTTTACTATTCCATCCATTCATCCCTTTTCCTCTCCCTCTTCTCCTCTCCTCATTCCATCCTCTTCCTCTCATCGACAGTTGTCGATTCGTCTCTACGAGGTCGCGTCTCTTCATGGTTATCACGTGGAAATGGTGGGTTGAAGATGAAATATTGAAGGAAGTGTTTCAGTGATGCAGGACTATCTATCCTTCGAAGTGGTTTTGCATCCCAATCCTCACTCGTCATTGTTATTCGATATTCGATTGAGTACTGTAGCTTGAGAGTACTGTAGTGGTTCTATAGATCGGTGTTATCGATTGTTGAACAAATGTGTTCACTATTGAAGTACTGCAGGAAACATAGGTAAACGCGAAATATGGCACAGTGGTTACGATAGTTTCTCGAAGATTGTGATATACTGCAGCACCATTGTTAGATACAGTAGAAGACTGTAGCAAATGAGATCCTGAAAACATATTGATGATACTATGATATTGCAATTGGATAAGGCAGAATATATATCTCTGATATGTATCCTTCTTGCATCAATCCCACCGTATTCGAAAAAAATTCAATCAATTTGTTATCGATTTTCACTTTATTCAATTAACTTGTTATTGATTTTCGCTCTCCTCCAGTCCCTCACTCTCTCATTCTCATTTGATTATTCCAACGACTCATCCTCTCCTCTTCCCTCTTCTCCTCCCCTCATTCCATCCTCTTCCTCTCATCGACAGTGGTCGATTCGTCTCTACGAGGTCGCGTCTCTTCATGGTTATCACGTGGAAATGGTGGGTTGAAGATGAAATATTGAAGGAAGTGTTTCAGTGATGCAGGACTATCTATCCTTCGAAGTGGTTTTGCATCCCAATCCTCACTCGTCATTGTTATTCGATATTCGATTGAGTACTGTAGCTTGAGAGTACTGTAGTGGTTCTATAGATCGGTGTTATCGATTGTCGAACAAATGTGTTCACTATTTTACTGCAGGAAACATAGGTAAACGCGAAATATGGCACAGTGGTTACGATAGTTTCTCGAAGATTGTGATATACTGCAGCACCATTGTTAGATACAGTAGAAGACTGTAGCAAATGAGATCCTTAAAACATATTGATGATACTATGATATTGCAATTGGATAAGGCAGAATATCTATCTCTGATATGTATCCTTCTTGCATCAATCCTACAGTATTCGAAGAAATTCAATCAATTTGTTATCCATTTTCATTCAATTCAATTAACTTGTTATTGATTTTCGCTCTCCTCCAGTCCCTCACTCTCTCATTCTCACTTGATTATTCCAACGACTCATCCTCTCCTCTTCCCTCTTCTCCTCCCCTCATTCCATCCTCTTCCTCTCATCGACAGTGGTCGATTCGTCTCTACGAGGTCGCGTCTCTTCATGGTTATCACGTGGAAATGGTGATAACAATGGAGGACATCACTTCCTTTACTTGAATCCGCTAGTAGATAAGAACAATCATGCTCTTTTGTGATCGATAGAATAACTGTAACAAGTACGGTATGCGCCACTAGGTAGCATTAATTCGGACGGATTCGGTATTCTGGGAGTATCCCTATCACGAACATCCAGTGTCATGGAACTTCATGGTACTCAAAGGATACTGTAGAATATTTGAGAAAATCTCAAGTGCAATTCATTATGTTATTTATTTCTCATTTGACTAATTCCTCCACTCATTGTTTCCCTTCCCACTCATTTCATGCCATTTTTCTCATTGAGAGCATGTCTTTGTTCTGCATCCCTCGGAAGCGCCACCCAAGTACGCATCGCTCTTGGCCTTTTGATTCTGAATTCTTACTCGTAGGGAGTTATACTGGCATAATGGCTACTTTATAGAGATGGTAACGAACGCGCTAGGTCATTTTCTATGCCACCGTGTTACAACAATGATTATCTCTGCCATTCAGTTTGTACCAATCACTACTGTATTAATCAATGAACACGAGCTACCGTAGGCTACTCTGGCAACTACCGTAGACAACAGGGTCCAACAATAAATCAGTTCGCTATGTTTTTTTTTAATACTAGCTCCTCCGGAGACCAATGCCGGGGCTGTTAGCACAACGGTCGTCTCTCGCCTTTCGGACGCATGGCGGAGAATGAATGGACTCGACTCTCACTGAATCCCCTCTTTTGATTCCAATCTATCTGCTCGATTCTGACCAAGAATTGCTCCAGAACTAACTTAAATGGACCACTGCACTACGCTTTTCAGCATGATAATTCAACTTTTCATTGTCTAGTTATTGAACTCTTTCCAGATACTCCGATTACTGCTCATCTTCTCTCTGTCGTCTATCGAATGTTACTTCAAAAACGAGATTGATTTGGAACGATGCGCGAATTTAGAAATGGTAAATTAACATTGACAACATCAACATATTTATCGGTCAAATTCGTTAAAGGAGGAGTAACATGAATATTTTGGTGGCAAATCTGTTAACTCCACATTGTAGCAATCTATAAGCATATGAGCTTTCCGAAACGCCCGTGTTTCTACGACATCAATGAACCGAGTTATAGCGAGTTGGCCTAGTGCCAGAATTCCCCTGAGTCCAGGAAAGGGTGGGGATTTTGAACTGAGGGTTTGACTGGGAAGAGAGTGCGCCTTGATCTACCATTGTCTCCCCTAGTCTCTTCCCATCGATCGCACTTCTCCTTCTCACAAACAAGGGACGGAAGAAGGGAATAGGTACTTTGGCAAAGAGCCAACGGCTAACTACTGTACTTGCAAGTCCCGGGATTTCGTTGTGGGAGTTTCTGGCCTTCATTCCTGTTACTCCTCCTTTGAATATTGTATGATGTTTCGATTAAAGGCCTGCTTCATTCGAGAATCCTGCTTAGTGGATAAAACTGCTACCCTTTCGGAGATTGAGGATGCAAAGGGTTCACTTGAGCGCTACATGCATGAACCTCTGAACGATAATACGTGTGATGTCATTTTGCAAGCCAGGTAGTATTTTGAACAAGGTTGCCTCATGAATCGTTTGTTTTAGAGCATTTTCTTCGAAAAAGTTTCATATAATGGTGCAAGTGAACAGTTCTGATCCGTCAGTTCCTGTGACAGACATAACATTGCAACAAAATGGAGTACAGTTTCGATGCAGGAATGGAAGAGCAACGACTGAAAACGCCGAATTCCAAATTTGTGAGAAATTTGCCTTTCAGTCATCCATTATTTTTTTTATTTTTTAGCACCATTCGGAGAGCCTCCACAGCTTCAACCTAATATTCTGTTTTGTTCCTTCACTCTCCAATCGAGTCAACCAGTAAGTCACGTCAATTTTTCAAACGACCTTTCACGAATCTCTTCAGATTGTGAATATGTTCCAAACGAATGAAAAGAGAGTTGAGATCGTGATTAGTGGGCAAACGGAGACTATTCAAGGCGAACTGAATGCTGATTTCTGGGATCAGATAAATGCAGCAAAGACATGCAACCCTGAGATTATAACTACTAAAAATCAAGGCAATGGTACTCATGCTTATGGAAAGGTTAGTTATTATTTATTGTTATTCAGTACTTTCTCGAATCTAAACTAATTCATTAAATAATAAAATATTATATGAATAATAATAATTTTTGAAAAAATTGGACGGTTTTTGGAATGGGATAAGAAGCGGGAAAGCTTGTGATCCTGAGATCATAAACACTAAAGACAGAAGCAACGCAACTCATTCTTTTGGAAAGGTTTATTCAGATTTCAAATAACTTACACTACATCATGAAAATTGTATTCGTCATTGTTCTCTTTTCTCATTACTATAGGAAATGTATCCTGAGATTCCTTCATTTCGAAACAAAAGAAAGGAAAATTAATGCTAGAGATTAGAGGCATAATCGTGATAAAATACCTAAACTATTGTAATTATATTCAAAAATAATCTTTTCAGGTTGATAATACAGTATCTCCCATTACCTGTTCTGCTTTGGAATCCCTCATGTGTGTTCTCAAGAGATATATCTTGTATAAGAACGTATATCAGAGTCATACGTGCCGATGGAAGCGAAGAATTTACGGATCAAGTGATTTGCCATAAAAAAAACAAGTGGTCCTATGAAAGAAAAAATGGGGATCGAATCGAAAAAGTGATTATAAATGACGTTCAAGAAATAATACAAGTTTATTGCGTCACAAAAGGTACCCTTTTGTTTCATTGTTCGTTTCGATAGAATTATATAATTCAACAATCATCTCAATTTTCAGTTTGTTCTCTCTGTGAACGTCTTGAAGAAGTGAACTGTGCTGGATGTACGCCAGTAAATTATGAGAATAAATTTGGCCAGTGTGCGACTTCAAAGGTGAGAATTTGCTTTTCAAAACAACGTTGGAAAAAAATATTGTTCAGTGTGACAATGGTTTATGGAGAATTTCGGAAGGAGGTGGAGACCCTGTGGAAGGAGAAATGAAATGCGATCATAAAATGGGATCCCAAAATCAAAAGTTAGTATCTTGTCTCAGAAATTGACAATCGTGTAAAGACATTCGCCCAATTGGCTCTATTAAAAATATTTGTCCTGAATGTTCAGAGAATCAGTTTGGTATTTCACGCCGAAGGGTAAAGATCCCGTAGAAACATCGAAGGCTGCATGCGCTATTGATGGTAGTTGATTGAATTAAAACAGAATGTGAAAATTAATTATTCAGCTGTTTGCTTGCATCCCAATCCTGGTGATTCCACGACAATAACCCGTACTGGCTGTCCTCAATCGTTCATTTGCGGTTCGATCCAACCAGAGGGGGAGGAAAGCAAAAAAGATCTTTATTGTAGGAGCGGATTTCAACTGAGGTATTTTTCCGAAGCTTAATAATCATAATCGTTTTTGATTAAGGTACAAATACGAAGAGAAAATCACTGATGCGACCAACATTACTTGTTCTACAATTACGGGAAAGTATTCAGACGATTCAAACAACATCTTGCCCGACGGATCTCTGATATTTTGCGAACGTCAGTTTCAATTCTCATTGATTCTAAAGTGAAAAAGAAATTTCATAACCCACGATACACTGCGAAATGAGCGATAGCGACCACTTTTCTGATCATCACTTTGAAATGCTTGATTCTACTGATTACGATGTGTTCATTGCAGCGATAACTTCAGTAGTGTCGACCACAACAGAGATTGTCTCTGTGGCCGCTGCTTCATCCTTTCCAACGGGGGCAGTTATCGGAGGGATCGTCGGATTAATCATCATTATCGCTGTCGCTGGCGGCTTCGCATTCTGCTACTTCACGATTCGTGTACGTTTTAGGAGAGTTCGAAATACGGATAATCGTCTCTTCATTTCGCACACTTTCTCTCGCTTCTATGACCGGTGAGAGAGCACGTGAAATGAAGAGAATACCCGCATTTCGCACTCTAGTGACATCCAACAGATATCATATCAGATAGCTCGCAGAGCTCACAGTGTTAGAGGGCATTGCTTGAGATTGTCAGAGCTTTGATAGAGAATTTTTTGACCTTTTACATGAAGAAATGAAAACTCATTCCGATTTGGAGACAGCCAAATATTTTACCTGAAATATCACATTGTTCGTTCAGCGCAAGATTAAGGAACGAGAGGATAACGAGATTGCTATAAAGGATGATTTCGTAATTAGAGCAAAAATAGCCAACGAGGCTGCCAATCCCAATCCCGAGAAAGAAGTCTATCGAAGAGAAGTAAGGATGCTAACCTCGATTACTAAAAAAAGAGTATTATTGATTTTATTGGTAAATTGATTTAGTGATCGCACAGGTGCCCGATGAATTGAAATCAAAATGGGAACTACGCGAATACATGTGGCCCACGAGGGAACATTTATACATAACGAAAGAGGAATGGGAGGAGGAATTGTACTGCTGGGACAATAGCACCTTCTTTCTGGTTATCGCCCATGTGAGTGAACGAACAATTGCATCGTTTCGTTTGTTTATTTCTGTTTGTCCAATCAGGCAATAGCGAAAACATTGCCGCTATTGAAAGCGATATTGGTCCATCCATCGCATTGCAGAAATTCCTGCACTGCAATACGGAAGGCCGACAGGATATTCTGCGCTATTTGACCGCGTTTGATGAGTATGCGATTGGGGAGAGGAAGGAGAGACGTGAGACCATTCACTTGAGTTCGAAATACGGGTAATCGTATCTCACCGGTCAGAGAGACGAGAGAGAGAGTGTACGAAATGAGAAGATGATTACCCGTATTTCGAACACTATCATTCACTCGTTCGCATCATGAAAAGATTTTCTTTTTTTGCCATATTATTTTCAAAAAAATGCCTGCAAAACAGACCATGTTGAAGTTTTTTTTCAGAAAAAGACAAAAAGCCATCTGCGCATTTCGGAAACTTGAAACAGTTCATGCACCTGTGGAACTTTTGCCGTGGCAAAATGTTTGACTGTGCGTGCTGTTGGGGTGAGTGGTAGGGATGACAAATCGGTACGCGCCTCTCCTCATTTTGCATACTCTCTCGCCGATCAGACATACGAGAGAGTATGCAAAACGAGGAGAGCTGCGTGCCGATTTGTCATCACTAGTGAGTGGAGCGAATGGGATTACGGTATCTCGCTCTCGGATATCGATTAGAGTAGTATACATTGCAGAGTACATGTTTCGGTTCATGCGCATGCTCTACGAGAACTTTGTGCCGCACGATGACCACAGGTACCGTAATTTCATGCTTTGGCTGGTCTGGTGAAGAAAGCAGTTTGAAAATGTTTTGAAAATGCGCTAGTCACCAGCTATGGCGACTACCCGACGATTTATTGTGTCGTCGACAGGGCTGCGAAATCACGATAGATGATGAGAAATGGGGTAGCCGGTGGATTGGACACCAATGATACAAGTATACATATTGAACCAGTGTCAACCCAATGTATCACCTATAACTAGACGCGTTTTGATATTTCAGAATCGAGCGGAATTAATTGGATTAGCGAGAGAGGGGGGAGAGGGGAGAGTTGAAAATCATTCTGCGTTGCGCGCGCCTAGCAGAGCGTCACGGCCCCCGGCATGTCCTCCGGAGGACTAGCCCCCGGAGGGGGCTAGTCTAATGGATATCCATGCGTAAGCGCCATACGGCGACAATGAAGCTCAAAAAAAAATATCTGAGGCTTCAGATGTGTCCGAGACGTTGCTCATTTCAGGGAAATCTGCAAGGTTATGATGAAGGCGGTCGTTAAAGTGGCCCGTCCGTGGCTCAACGAGCTCACCTACAGACAACGCACCTGGGAAGGTCAGAACGTTACTGATTAAATATTATGGTTTCTGGGCACTTATTTACTTTAATGCCTTGTGTGTGGCGAGAAATGAGAAAGCGAGCGATCGAATAAGCCATTAAGACATTTTTTTATTATCTTGGGCTGTTTTACAATATAATTAATATAAATGATAAAGCATAAATTGGCAGATGCGACGGATACGCAGCTCCGTCCGCTGGCCATTCGCATGCTGCTGTGGGCTGAAGCTCCCGATGTCATCGCGGTACGCACTTTGATATTTGATCTTTGAGTATAGGAGAAGACACCGAGAGCACATCATATCTCTCTATAGCGAGCCTTTGTACACATTTGTTGGCCAATTTTGGAAGTTGAAGTCTCCGAATTAACTTCATTTTTTGCAGGAAATGAAGCGAATGGCCGATCTACCCATCCTGGATCTGCAGGTATCTACACTCTCTCCGTTACGCACACTCTCTCGGCGCTCTGACCGACGAGAGATCGTGCGAAATCGAGAGACGGCATTGCTGGAAAGAAAGAAAAAATGGTTATAGGTGTCGATTCGACCGGTCGTTCTGCAGTACGCAGCGCGCAATCTCGGTCGAGCAGAGGCCATGAAGAAGCAATACTGGGGGGTGAGATTAGCGATGACTTGGCAAAGAAATGGTCTCCTCATTGTGCACACTCTCTCATCGGTCAGAGAGACGAGAGAGTGTGCGATATGAGGAGAGTCATTTCTTCCGCCCCCCCCCCCCTCCCTTCGCTCTTACTCCACCTTCTTTCCAGATGATCGAGGGAGGAACTGAGATAAACATATTGGATCCCCATTGTGCAGGCACCCTCAGGTGAGGCTACTTTGGTGGTATATCTGGGAAGAAAATGATGAGAATGATCCCTAGGGAAGGAAAGACTGGGTCAAAAATCATCGAAGAAGTGCAACAAAAAAATAGAAATCGAAGAAATCTGGGGACCACTGGGATATTGGGAAATTTGCGACCCGTCCTCTCCGAATTTCTTAGCTTCCCTAACCGTCGGCACTGTTGTTTTTGCCCATTCATTTCTCACCGAGTAACACCTCCTTAATACTCCCTTTCAAAAAAAAAACAGTTGCGAACCGTCTAATCGTAGTAGGGCTCAACAAAATGAATGACAATAATTTGCGTGATTGTCAGACAGCATCTGCTATTCGCGATTTGCTCTGCACGCGATGAGTCGAAGAAGGGAACGCCCGACGAGTACGAGATCCTGAGGGATATGATGAAGATTATGCTCAATGTGGGTTGAAGAGAGCGCAATACGAGTCTCTTCATTTCATGCACTCTCTCACCGGTCAGAGTGACGAGAGAGAGTGTGTGAAATGAATAGTAGGACTCAACAAAATGAATGACAATAATTTGCGTCATTGTCGACCCGTATTGCGCACTCTAGTCTCAACACATTTATAGAACGAGGTCGAAAGACAACTTTTATGCCAGAGAATACAAATAGTTCTCATTATTTTGCTTGAGTCAGACCAATCAGACCATTTCAGTACAAAAAAATGGACTATACCACGACCTCCTACACACCCGCCGATCAGGTTTGGCGGAGCAAAGGTCAAAGATCAAAGATCAATTTCAGTGGTGGGCGATTCGCGGTGCTACCGATAGCGTGGCCGGCTTCAAGCCCGTTGTCGATATGTTCATTGTGAGTTGTGGCCCATATTTTCAATCCAAAATGCCTTTGGGAACTAAATACTTTCGATAAGAGGGAAGGGGGAACTGAGGGTTTCCTTGATAAACTAGTAATATTTTTTATTTTCAATATCAATACTGCATTCACAAATAGAACTGAACAGCCGATTCGCCAATGCTGAGCCGTTGAATAATATGATAATTGCAGGAATTTGCGCCGAAGAATTTCGACGAAATCTACGAGAAGCACGTGGATCACACCGTGTAAGGACTGAGATTGGCAAAAAAAGAAGAATCCGTCTCTTCATTCCTCGCACTCTCTCGCCTCTTTGACCGGCGAGAGAGTGTGGAGAATGAAGAGACGATTACCCGTATTTGAACCGTCTCTCTCACCGGTCAGAGTGACGAGGAACGAGGAGACGCATTGCAAATACAGTAAAAATGCATTCAGGAAAAATACAACTTTAGAAATGTATAAATAATGCATAAATTGTAATTAAAATGTCAAAAAATATTTATATTTATTTGTAAAAATAATGCATTGCAGCAACTTCGATTTGGAAAAGAAGAAGCCCGTGAAGAAGGAATGGAGGGTTCGTGAGAATTGTCTAGTGATGTCGGAATGAAGAATCCCTCCTGCCATTTCGCCTCTTATCACTCCTCACTCTTACCGATGACTGGAATTCTTCATCATGACAGCTCTATTAGTTACTTTCTTTTTCAAAAGCGAATTTTTAATGAACCAAACGATATTTTTCCGTTGCTTATTTCAAATTTCTGTTTTTAAGCGCAACGTTAGACGTCTGTACAACCTTCTTGCCGAGTTGTGCACGAACAAGTCGCAGTTCGACGACCTCGTCGTAAGTTGTTGTTGTTGTTGTTGTTATTGTTATTTTCGCTGATCAAAACAACAACAACAACATTGCAGAAAATCGTCACCCCGATGGCGGCCTTTGTCAAGCAGAACGACAAGAAGCATACATGGTTCTACGTCAATGAGGTCCGTCTGGATAGTGGAAGAAGGGACGAATCCATCTTTCTCCCTTCCGAATGCTGTCTCGTCTCTCCATTTCACACACTCTCTCTCGCCTCGACTGATTAGAGAATGTGCGAAATGGAGAAGGAATTACCGGTATTTCAAACTTTACTCGTCACTCTGAGAAAGAGAGAGAGAGAGAGTAGGAGCAATGAATAGACGGCTTCTTCATCGTACAGCGAAAAAAATGAAGGAATCACCACTGCACTTTTAGGAGCTGCTAATTTAAATTACAACAAATATAAAAATAAGAAAAAAATGTGTATTAATATCTAGTAACGAAATTTCAGTTGGGCGAGCGTGCGCTCAACTTTGGCAACCTCTTCTCTCGGAAGGACGTCGCTGACGTCTTCTACACCGCCCTCATTGAAACTCAACAAATGAGGAATGCAGCGGACCACAAGGATGGAGAAGACGTTCACGTTAACAGGCTGAGAAGGATCGGCGCCAATTGGTCGGCGAAACACTCGCACCACGATATGGACGATTGATCTTTGATCTCAATCCCGCACCCTCCCCCTCCCGACTCATTCCCCGGATCCGCCCCCAGTGTTGCCCCATCCTATACTTACTAGTTAAAAACAAATTACGAAACGGAATTTGAATTCGTCACAATGTCTACAGTAGAACGTAAACGATAAAGTAGATCTGAAGCTCGGTGTTGTTCGTCACGAATACAAACGACGATTCTTGAATAGAATACGAACTGGCCCGAGTTTAAGAAATTCTTCATTGATGGTTGGTCAAGCAATAGGATGAAATATTTATCGAAACAGACAATAAATAATAATTATTATTCGAGGCAGTGAGTAAATTGCACTCATTTTTTGAAAGATACTTTGTGAATTCGCAAAAAAAAACGTCTTGATTAAAAAAATCGTGTATGAACGTGGTTAAGGAGTGATTGAAGCAGGTTGGCACACCGTAAGCAGAGTAAGTATGAACCGTGCAATGTCACGGAACGAATAAATATGAAAAGCCGGAAGTTAGTCAAGGGCCGGCAGCCGGAGTCTAGAGCCGGCGTTTCTCGAGGTCCGGAGTCTAGAGCCGGATGTCCCGGTCGATGGTCTGCCGGTCGTAGTTGCGGTCTACCACGAGTGGATGCAGCACCGGCGGCTGTAGAACCGGAGATTACAAAGCCGGTATTTATCACCTTGGTGTTGCCCACCTAATAGGCCACCTAATTACCGAGCACATCCGCTTAATAGGCCACATATCTTAACAACGCTCTTAACAACATCCATCTAACTTGTGGCCTATTCAGTGAGCAACACCGGTGCAGCCGCTAGTTGAAGGTCGCGGCTTCAGAACCGGGGATTGTCAAGCCGGCTTTTACCAGCTGCTAATTGCCGGTCACATACTTACCTTGATGGGCGCGGATCTGGTTCCAAGCTGACGCTCGCCCTCGTGAACGGAGCGCTCGCCACGAATCAGGCCAGGAACCTGGATGGGCAGGAGATTAGAGATCAAAGATCAAAGATCAGAGACAAAAGATTAGAGATCAAGTATCTACCTCGATTGCACCGACGGGCAAACTGGGATCGGCGTGTAGTACGATACGATGAGAGGCGCCCGCTTGGCCTTGCGTCTGCAAGAGGGGAAGTTCTGCTATTGTTTCGCACTGGGATCCCACATTTCCCCCCATTGGCTTTCATCGGCACCTTTCACGTGGGAGTAATCTAGAGAGTAGGACTTTCTACAGTAGATACTCAAACCATATCTATCGATAGTTGATGTGAGGGTGGAGACTGACTGGGGTGAGCAATGTGTTCGGTAGCTACTACGGCATGAAATGGGCAAACTATACTGTACAACATACGTATTTTCGTCTCCGCGAGATGCCGACGACGTGCTTGTTGCGACGGTTGCGAACCTGAAACGACAAATTTTCTGATATTCGAACGTCCATATTTGCAATCGAAGATCAAGCAAGCGCTCGCAAAATGAAGAGATGAATTGCCCATTCGGACAGACAGAATCCGTGATGTGAATCCGCACACTCACCCTGACAGTCCTCGGATCAATGCTTATCGGGTCGAGACTCGCATCGATCGAAACTCTACTCGAGTCGACGGTTCGTTTGACTGCGAGGGGAACAGCTGTTGGAGAAGGAACCCTCTTCCCGATGCGAATTGTGTGACGGGGAGGAGCGAGAGGGACGGGGCGGATGGGTTGGACCTGGAGGGGATTCGAAAGTTGAAGAGATGCAAATTGTGCGGACAAATGTCCTTATTGCTTCATTACAGTACAGAGATGTGACTGAGCATGGTGCAAAAATTGTGGGGAAATCGAAAAAAATGTAAATCACCTGCTGCAGCGCCTTGGTCGACGGGAACATTTTGTCAGCGATTTGGGAGGCGATCTGAAATCGATGAAAAGATAATCAAATCATTTTCGTCCTGCGTGAGACCACTGCTATGCCAATGATCATTCAGGCGCAATCAATGATGGTTTCCAAAATATCGACAGTTCGTGTTGTGTTTCAATCAGCCCGGAAAGGCCGTGAGCATTGCTTCGAAATGATTGGTTCTTCAAACCCACTGCAAAAACACTAAACCGCGAACTGAAAATAGAGTTCAAGACTGATTCTGAGAGAACAAATTAGTGCTGACGCTTTAAATGCTCCGCGAATGCCAGGCAGACGAGAGAGAGCAAATCGAGGAGAGGCTCGAGCCCAATTGTCAATATTTGATCAAATCACGAACTCTCTGCATTGCCAATTCGGTGTCACGGGCGCGCGCCGAGAGGGGATCCGTGTGCGAGGAGGGACGAGAGAGAGGACGACGGGGTTCCACCTGACAGAGTGATGAATGGGGTACGGCTATCTCGATACAGAATCACCAGCCTAGCAGTAACTTTCTAGCTAAGTATTATAGTGTATACGGTAAGTGATCAGTTCGATGGGTCACACTCACGATCGCTCTTCTCTCCTGTGGCTGAATGTGCTCTGCACTGTCCATCTCGAACTGACGAACGGCCAGTGTGCCGTCGGGCTGAACAATTATCTTTATTTTGTATTAATAAAATCGGACTTGAAAATTATGGACGCTATGTCGAAGACAACTGTTATGCCAGAGAACATATTGCGAAATAGTTCTCATTCGACATAGTGCCAAATTATCACTTATTTTGTTAACAATTATCTAAATAATTATTAAATAAAAATAAATAAAATTGACCTGTGGCTGCAGCTGCTGCACGTGCATGCGCGAGTTCACGTTGAAGTACGGCCTGAACAACAGTATCTCAAAATCCAACTGATGATCGAAGCTATCACCAAATCTTCTAAAAAAAACTGTGCAGAAGAATCACGGTCATGTTTCAATCATTAATGAAGAGGGCTGATTCGAGAGCGAAAGCAATAATGTCGATTCTCAAGTTAATCGCGAAAAATATCGAATTAGCTTACCTCGAGGTGATCGAGATAGCCTGCAACGGGCCGGGTGTCGTGCGCATCTTGGCCGGATCACCAATGGAGAACACGGGCGGAGGCGTCGTCTGAAGAGAGTTAACAGTTAAAGGTTGAAAGTTGCATCCACGGATTATCCAGGCGATTTTACAGTTGTCATGAGACAACCACGCCTGGTGGGGTAGAAGGGTGTGAATTCAGTGGAGGAATGGAGTAGCTTTTTTTCGATGTAATGCGAATTACAATCAACTCACTCGTCCAGCGCCCTTGACGGGAGGCAGGGCTTGCGTCTGCTTGGACTGTCTGCAATGAGGTCTCATGAGTATCTCTCTGCCTGGGGCACCCCGCTGGTCAGTAAGACCAGGCTAAATGAGGAGTGCGTGACACTGTTTTCAATCTAAGCGAAATACAATTCAATCCCTCACCTTACTCTCTCCTGACTCTCGACCCACTTGCCGATCTCCTCCTCCTCAGGCACGAGAACGAGACGTTTTTGAGTGCGGACAATCTGCATTTCGATTCGTTTCATTTCGGTACAGTCTTCAATGCTTCTCGATACTTTCAAGGCAAACACATGACCTTGACAAACAAATAATGTAAATTCTGTTTGAAACTAGGCGGTGCAAGGGGGCGTGGCTTGGGAAGTGGGAAAATTGTCACTCTTGCATGCTTGATCTCTCCCAGCTGCTTCTGCTGTTGCTCATTGACGCCCTTTCGGCGACCCTTGAGGAGACGTCGACGGGCACCCTAAATCACTTATTTTTCAATCAAAAAATGTAGCCTGAAGTTGCTGACACTGAATACTATAGCTCGAGAAATTATACCACCGTCTCTTCATTACGCTTGGTTTAGGAAAGAGAGTGTGAAATGAAGAGATGAGATTCTCGAGCTCTACTGAATACCCAAAGGCGTTAGGCCACATACAGTTGTGTGTTGGATCGAGAAGCTGCTAATATTGAGACAAAGCACCGATACGATCCCGAACTTAGTGGTTATGACAATGATTCGATAAGAAAAGTAAGCTTACCGCCACGATGGAATTCGATTGCAGCTAGAATGGGAAGGTTGTATATGTTAATTTTTGTAGTAAATAAAATTACCACTCGTCCACTGGTTCTAACTTTCTCCTTTGCCTCCTCCTTGGGACCATCGAAGAATTCATCGACCTGCATTTTCGCAGAATTATTGAAAATAGTGAACGTTTCCCGGCTACAAAGTATTGTTCATTCAGAAATGTTGGAGAATGTGTTTGATACGTTTCATCATTGCTCGATGTGAATGAATGTTGATACCTCATTCGTCAGCGCACCATCGAGGAAGGCTGGTGATGCCGTCGTCGTCGTCGTTGTTATCTCAAACATTTTTGTTTTTTCCCAGATCGATGTTTGATCAAGTGTAGTATTCTTCTTGCTATCCATTCCAAATTTGCAATAAGGACGGATGGAATAATACTAACTCTCTTCCTCGACACTCTCTTCCTCGGTCGTCTCGTCGTCGTCGACGTCAGTTGCGCTTCTTCCAGTTTCAGCTGGAATGGGAGGTCATCTGAGATCTGGCTCGACCCTTAACCGTCAGTTTGGCTGACTTAGAATAACGAGATCGAAAACAGTCAGAAATCTATCATTTGCAATTTGAATGAATGTGTTATTCTTAGGCTGACTAAGAAGAACTTCAACAATAGGTTTACGCCTATTGTTCACAACTTGAATGAAAGAGCTAAAAATCGAAATAAGGAGACAAGAAGACATTGCTCACCTGTTCCATCAGCAATCTCTGTGTCTCCGCCTCACTTTCGAGATCGTCGACAAGGGAGCGGAAGGCCTTCGGGAGAACCTCTTGCTGAAGGGTATTTGACGATTGATAGGAGGACTGACAGTACAAAAAAAGTGATAGGCTATCGGCGAAGGGATAACCGGTCTCTAGTTCAAAGATCTCCATATTCTTTCCCGTGAAGATAGTATCAATCTAACCGGTCTGAGATTTTACTAACGACACTAATTCGATTCGAATACGTTTCGCACGTGCACTGAATGGCAGTTGATCCTCTCATAGCAGTGTGTTTTTCAAATTCACGTAATATAATACAAACTTGAAGTGAGGGCGCCTTGGGTGGTGCGCTCTGATCCCGCGGGCGTCGGGTTACCTGCGATTTTATTTTTTTTATTTTAGTTACAAAACAACATTACAATACCTGTCGAATAACCCCATCCTCGGCGGTGAGAGACTCCTGGAAATCAGTCATTTCTTCAACAAAAATTGAAATTATTGAGTCCACACCATAGGTGTTGCACGAAATAAAGGTATAAATAAGCAATATCCAGGCAAACGGTCACATGTAGAATTCGAAATACGGGTAATCATCTCTTCATTCCTCTCCTTCTCATCACTCTGACCGGTGAAAGAGCATATGGAATGAAGAGACAATTGCCCGTATTTTAATCTATACTGACCGGTAGAGATGGAAGGGGCGGAGAGAAGGAGCGGGCGGTGGTGGGAGGAGGAGAGGGAAGAGCAGCGGTGGAGAAACGAACGGCGTCTGCAAAAAAAACTTTATTTCATGGATTTCGCCAGCCCAGTTCCTGGGTTTTGTCGTCCACATGCACAATGTGGTTGCAAAATAGATGCTTCCCAAAATATGAGCCACAAACGCAAGAAAATAATGCCGCTGACCTCCCCTCTCGGCGATCTCATCGAATATATTCCCTCCGAATTCGCTCTCCTTCTCCTTCTTCTCCACTGCTTCCTTCTGCTCGTCCTTCTTCTTCTCTGTGGCTGCGAACGCCTGAAAAGAAGAGAATCTCTTTTTTTTGTTCAGACAAGAACAGCTCAAAATGTGGAGTGGGTAGATGATGAATGGGAATATGGAGGGAATGCTCAGCAGGTAGGGCCAACAGAACAGCTTTTCTGCAAAGAGGAGCTGAGCCTAATCAGGACGCAGATCGTCTGTACTATAATTTTCAAGATCGATTCCATTGGAGGTGAAAAATATTGTTGTATGTGGGTTGGAAGCGGAGCATTGTTGCTCACCCCATGCCTAGTATGAAGTAACGTTCGTGAAACGTATCGTGCGTTTGAAATGCTCAGCAAATGAGATGTGCTGTTTAGCGAGCTATCGATTGTCTCGGAGAGAGACAGGGGGAAGGAAGGGGGGAGGAGGACGCTTGATCTACTGCCTCCTCCCGGTCTCTTCCTTTCTCCGCCCCCTCGAACGTTCGTCAAAGGTCAGCTACGAGTGGAATGGAAAATAATGTCACGATAACCGGAATGCATTCTTTGGATAGGAGCGAATGAGGAATGGCCATCTAGCAATCAATACCTGCATCAAGAGAGCCTCCTGTGGCGGCGACTCTGTGGGCGTGGTCGTGGGCTGGAAAGGATCCAATATTGATCTTTGATCTCTTCGTTCTTCCTACTATCTGTCAACATTCAAACGGCCAAGATAAACTGGCTAATGAAGAGACTGTGTCTCGTATTTGGAGCTGGACTGATCATTGATCTCGTCACTAAATGTCGAATACTGCTTCACCGTTTCTTCACTCAGCATACTCTCGTGGAGAGAGTGAGTGCGTGAAACGAAAATACGTGAAGGTGACTCGTATTTGGAGCACTATTGATCTTTGATATCTGATCTCCTCACCTCCTCGCTCGTCGTGGTCGTAGACGTCGTCGAAGAGGCAGATAACGTGGTCGTCGAGAAGAATCCCTTGTGATTCTCAGCAAAGACCGACAAGTCCAACCATGATGGACGATCCCCGGCTCTGAATAGTAGGGATATTATGACATTAAGCACCAGATCACATGACACCAGACGTCAAAATGTGCGATTCATTCCTAGATTCTCTCGTCACTAATACAGGTAAGGAAGCACGAGGAATAAAGAGATTGATTCGTCATCCTATGTAGGTATGTTATCTGGAGCGAGTGAAGAAGGAATGCGCACTTGATCTGCTCTTCCTCAGTTGTCGTGACTACTGTACTCGTCGTCGTCGTCGTAGGTACGGTAGTCGTGGTGGTGGGAGCCGGCGTGGTGGTTACGGTAGTCGTCCTTGTGGTGCGTACGGTAGTGGGAGGGACGGTGGGCGAGGGCGGGGGAGGAGCGGTCATGAAGTCGTCCTCGGCAGATGCGGATGTCATCTGTGCAATTATTGATTATTTTCTGAATTATCAAGAAAAAAAATAATTTAAATTAAATAAATACCTCCGATCCGTCCTCCTTTCCGTCCTCTCGGACGAGCTGACGAATGCGCTTGAACGCGTCCTTGATTTCCTGCATATTGATGCAATTATTTATCGAATTTCCAAGCATTTCGTCTGCGCTTTCATACACATTCAATTTCGATCCGTTCAGATGTCAGAGGAGTCCACAAAGGACAGATGGAGACCGGGAAAGTAGAAAATCGGTCCAAGATGCGACCGTTCTTTTCACTGGGCTAAGCGTAAGCTCCGTGATTGTCCCCCTCACTCGTTGCTACAGTCTCGAAGAGGGAAATGCACTTTATTCCCACCTTCAAACTCTCCTCAATACTCTTCTTCTTGTCCTCACTCTTGATCCCGTCGGGAACGACGAACGGGAACTTGAAATCAACTGTCGTCTGAAATTTGTTTCTCTTTCACAGGACCCCCGGAGATGCAATGTTACCCAGAAACATTCAGAAAGGATATTGATGCTATGAAACATATCCGTTTCAATTCACTCTCTTTTCCACCACGGTAAGAAAGAAAAGGGATTTGCATCTTCGACACGTTTTTGCGAATAGCCGTTCAGTGAAATGCACAAACTGCGAGTGTTTCCCTCCCTAGAGTAGTTGCCCAGATAAAGAAAGAATAGAGATTTGGTGGAACACATTACTCCCTGTTTTCATGTTTCACTGATCGTCTCTCGTACTCACCTCCTGAACCGGGATCGTTGTCGTCGTGGGTGCAGCAGTCGTGGTCGTTGAGGAGGTGGTCGTCGTGATTCTGGTGGTCGTCGACGGCGTGGTCGTGGCGAACTCCGGGATGCGCACTGATTGTGAGTTGGATATTTCTTTCGGAGCTTTGCAATGCTTGTTCCGTGTCGATTTCGAGGACAAATTCTGCTGCATCAGGCTATTATAATCACCTGTCACATAATGAAAGATTCATACCGGGTAGATCTATCTCGACCATCTCCTTGCCGATAAGTGGGGACGCCTTGGGCAGTTGAGGAATCGCCATGTCGATTAGGGCCTGCGATCGATTTTCAATTCGGCAAACGATGAATCTATCCGTGATTTCTTCTTCCTTTGTCGCTATTTTTGTCCCCAACCATCTGGCGCTTGGGGTCCAAATTTTCCTAATTTACAACCCTACTTATAAGAAAGGTCGCCCTCACCGACACGCCATCCTTCGGCTTCATGAAGATCTGTCGTGGCACAAAGTTACGACCGACCTAAAAATAAATATTTTTTGTTCGTAGCGCAATGGTCACATGATCATTCTCCCCTGAATACTGCTCATAGATAACAAGGCCCCCGTGAAACCTATCCCAACCAATTCTTCGACCCCCCCCCCTCTTCTTCACCTAGGACATTCCTTTCCATTTCATAGCAGACAAAAACCCGGAATGGCTTTCGATGCCGATATCTCCCCTTCGGATCTTCCCATTCATCCGCTTGTCTCTGCGCTCTCCTCCTTTACCTCACTCTCTCACCTACTCTAATTGACGAGATAAAGTGTGAAGTGGCGAGAGTTTCAGGTTCACTAATTCCAGGAATGCGCCCGATTGATTCATGGGCTCGCCTCTTTGTTTGCATTGGCAGAGCCGAGTGACAGTTTATAGGCAATAATGAAACAAAAAGAGAAGAGGATAATGAGCTTTGGAAGGAAAGGAGATGAGTGAGGAGATTGCAATCGGTGAAAAACACATGGCAAATATCCCGTGAGAGATCAACGGTCACCTGGAAAGTGAACTGCTCGAAGTTCTGCGGCATGTTGCGAGCGAAGAGATTGGCTGGCACCTGCAATGATCATGATGTAGTCACATAGGGGTGCTACAATAATCACTGTTCTTTTAATATTCGATAATTGCTGAATACTACAATCGTAAAATAAATTTACCAGGTGCTGATTATGAGCAAGGAACAGCGAAGAAAAAAATGAGGAATCGAACATTCTCCTTACCATAGTAGTAGTGGTGGGTGCTGTCGTCCTGAGCTCGACAATTTCCGTGACGGGCGCTGCCGATGAGGGCTCGCCCAGCATGTCCAAGTCTGTCTGTGAAGGTTAAAAAAACGGCATCTCACGTCAAGCGATTTTCCAGTCGTAAGACGCTAGGTGGAACACAATAGTAAGGCCAGCTGTTACTTCAGCTGCGATGAACAAAGTAGATTATTTACAATTATTATTGATAGTCTTCGGAACATTGAAGCAGAATGGATAAAGTAAAGTTTTCAATGCGAGTGAAACGTATTCATTTCAGTTCATTGGACTTTATCAGCACAGTGCGCTTGCAGTTAGAAGAAGGCCCTTCTCGAACCCTTATCGGGACTAAGGGGTTTCTATCCAGGAATGCCCCTTATTTCAAACTCTAGTAAGCAACTCGTACCTTTTCCGTGGTTGTCTCGGCCTCTCTCTTGCCCACATCATCGTCGTCTTCATCGAATATCTTGTTGAGTGAGAGGACCTTCTTGTCGTCCACGGGGGGAGAAGGAGGCAGATCGTCCTAGATTCGAATTGGTTCATTCATTTGTATTTTTTGGATGATGATGCGAACACCGGCAAGATTGATTGAAGGATCGTTGCATGCTCTAATCTAGAGCGGGTGAAACTCATAATAAGAAGGCAGATCGTCCTGTATTCGAATAAAGGTAAAGGTGTATCCACGTCATGCGATTTTACGGTCGTAAGACAACACTAGGTGGGACACACTGGTAAGGCGTAAGGTCATTTACAGGTACTGTATTTGAATTGGTTCATTGATTTGTATATTTGGGCGAAGTTGAAGAAGGATTCATTGAATGATCTTCTTTCTAGAGCGGGTGAAACTCATTATTCACAAGGAGGAAGCTCGTCTTGTATTCGAATACAGGCCAATTGAAGATTAGAGATCGAAATACGGGACGTCATCTCTGCATTTCAAACACACTCTCGCCTCTCTGACTGGTGAGATAGCACGTGAAATGAAGAGACGGATTCTTCACCATGACAGCCCTAGTCATGACTCATGAGACAACCACGCCTGGTGGTGTACACAGGTACGGCATGGTGCAGGTACTGTATTTGAAATGATTCATTGATTTCCTTCGATGAGGTAGGCAAGGTTTACTGAGGGATGGCCTCTTGCTCTCCTTACTAGCGCGCGTGAAACGCATTCAAAATGGAAAATTCAGTTGAGCTAAAGAGTCAACAGTTCGATCCTCTTTAGAGAGCAGGACGTGCTTCAGGATACAGCGAAATAATAATTTTTCACCTTCAGATAACAGATGATAAGGATGATAAGGTGATAAGGATGATTCCGGAAACAAGAAAATTGCTCACTTTAGACACGCCCTCGTCCTTGTCCACCGTCTCCGTCTCCTCGCCCTCGGAGAATGCGAAGAATGTCTCCTCCTGTAACTTCTTCTTCCCGATCTCCTTCTCGGGCAACAGTCTGGAAGAGATCAAAGATCATCGGTCATTTCAGCAGTCAAAAATCAAAGATCATCGGTGACTGCAGAGATCAAAGAACAATCGCCATCCACAGCGTGTCAGCGAGAAAAAGTCCTTTGTTCTCAGCGGCAAACCACTGTGCGTGACAATGGTTAAAGGAGGAGTAACAGGAATGAATGTCAGAGAAACTCCCACAACGAAATCCCGGGACATCCAAGTACAGTAGTTAGATATTGGCTCTTTGCCAAAGTACCTATTCCCTTCTCCCGTCCCTTGTTTGCGAGAGGGACGAGTGCGATCGATGGGAAGAGACTAGGGAAGACAATGGTAGATCAAGGCGCACTCTCTTCCCAGTCAAACCCTCAGTTCAAAATCCCCACCCTTTCCTGGACTCAGGGGAATTCTGGCACTATGTGGCGTTAACAGATTAGTCACCAAAATATTCATGTTACTCCTCCTTTAAATAAAATTTGTGAAACCTATCCCGTATCTCACTGATAAGACCGAAATGTACAATTTTGATATAAAAGGGTTTTACGTCTGGTAGATAGGAAGGCATTCTACCGGTTGTGCGCTGATCAGTTAAATTTGAATATTTTTAAAAAAATATTTATGCAACTCCATCTTCACTACAACTTTTCCAGGAGCTCGTAAATGGAAACCCCACACCCGCATTATTTTAGGAATCCTGAGAAGAATATCTACAAAATAGAGCATTCGGAATTTTAACGATTGTGGACTTTTTCCGAGAATTTTAAGATTAAAGGTTAAGATCTCAAAATTCTCGAAAAAAGTCCACTATCGTTAAAAATCCGAGTGCTCTATTTTTTAGATGTTCTTCTGAGGATTCCGAAAATAATGCGGGTGTGGGGGTTTCCATTAAGGAGCTCTTGGAAAAGTTATAGTGTGCACGAGCAACTTTTTGAAAATTATTTGAAATGTGTTTGTGTAAATCGAATATGTTTCACGGAAACATATAAAACATATTCGAATTCACTAGATAATATAACAATTTTTTGGGCTCTCTTTCTTCAAACAGACCGCTCTGTTCACTCCGGAAGGGGAGGAATAAGAGAGCAGAAAATATGAAACGAGATTCTTCGTTTGCCACGATTTTCTTTCTCTGACACGCTGTGCCATCGATGGCAACCTCATTTATTATAGAGGGGAATAGATTTCGAGAATTCAGTGATCAAAGATCACTCACTTCAATGCCTTCTGCAACTCCTCGTCTTCCTGTCTCTCTTGCTCCTCGATCTCCTCCGACGTGAGCAACTCGCGAGGGATGCCACTGAAAGTTGGCGTTTCGAATTTTCATGGTGCAACAAGCATTCATTAGTTACTAGTTAGCGAGATCTAGTTAGTGGGAATGTCACTGAACGTTGGAATTTCGAAAATCATTTTCCTGCCTTTCACCCTTTCCCTGTCTTTCATGCGATTGATTCCATGTAAGTCGTCAGTACCGTCAACTGGGAATAAAACGTTCCACAGACGATATTTTATCATATTTTATCATAAAACACAATAATGGCTCCCATTTCCGACAGAGTTGATAAAATTGCACAATTTTTGGAATTTGGGCGTTTCAAGTGATGGTCTTTCAGACACAGATAAAAAGAAATAGTCAAAAACTTAAGAAAGTACAGTATCAAAAGCGTGGTGCGTGGTGTGATTTCGAGCTGCGGAGTGCGTGTGACGTGCACCGGTGCACTTCTCAATTTGCCATTTTTTACACATATCGGTTGAAATACGAAATGGTGACGAAATGTATCAATTGAATGTCAAAAATGGCAAATTGAGAATTGCACCGGTGCACGTCACACGCACTCCGCGGCTCGAAATCACACCACACACCACGCTTTTGATACTGTACTTTCTTGAGTTTTGACTATTTCTTTTTATCTGTGTCTTAAAGACCATCACTTGAAACGCCCAAATTCCGAAAATTGTGCAATTTCATCAACTCTGGCGGAAATGGGAGCCATTATTGTGTTTTATGATAAAATATGATAAAATATCGTCTGTGGAACGTTTTACTCCCAGTTGACGGTATGCATTCACAACCATGATGTGTGCAAACTATCCAGTTGCTAGTGTGTGTTGCGATACTTATGATCAATTCGAAATCAGATCTGAAGGTCACAATTTCCTAGCTCTTTCCCACGGACCGGAAATCGATCTTGAGATTCGGCGGCAGGGTCGTAGACGGCGTCGGCTTTGTCGTCGTTGTTGTCGTTGAAGCTACGGTAGTGGTCGATACCGTAGTCGGCTTTATCGTAGTCGTTGTTGTCGTGGTGGGAGCCCGAGTCGTCGTCGTCGTGGGTACGGTGGTGGTTGAAGGCGTTGTCATTGGGGTGGCGGTGGTGGAGATCTGTGGCGCCTGAAGGAGGGAGGAATGAGTTTCATAGGTGACTCATAGACCCCCGAGCAACTCCGCGATTCGATAACTTTACTCCATCTTTCTCAATATAAAAAATATCTTTCTTCTCTGTTGAATTCTTCTCATTATCATGAACATTTTGAAATCATGCAAACCTGCGTGGTGGTGACATCCCCGCTGATCTTAACCACTTCTTCCTCAGTTTCTTCCTCTCCAGATCGCTCGTTCGCCTCGCCAGAGATCGTCTCGTTCAACTACAATTGTTCAATATACGATAGAATTGCAGTCACTCAGATGTCCAAAATATTCATGCACGAAGAGAAATGCTCACCCTAATCTCTCCCCTCTCGAGCAGCTCCTCCA
Source organism: Pristionchus pacificus (assembly GCA_000180635.4). Taxonomy (NCBI): domain Eukaryota; kingdom Metazoa; phylum Nematoda; class Chromadorea; order Rhabditida; family Neodiplogasteridae; genus Pristionchus; species Pristionchus pacificus. The sequence continues at coordinate 15,570,957 of CM026576.1, forward strand.
CTGATTTCAGACTCGGTCGAGGCACAGCGAACTCCGCCACTTGATCGATCTCCTGTAGGCATGAAAAAGTTTCCTGGTCCCAGAAATAGTTTCCTGGTCCCATAATCGGCCGATATGGGTACGAAAAAGTTTCCTGGTCCCAGAAATAGTTTACTGGTCCCAGAAATAGTTTCCTGGATCCATACTTTCCTGGATCCGGTATTAGTTTCCTGGAACCATCCAAGAGAATAAACGAATTCTAAATATGAATTGCATCGTATACACATATAAATGTTTCTAGATACATTGAACCGTCCTTTCAATGACAACCCATTTGGATGGGTTCAGGAAACTAATTCTGGAACCAGGAAACTTTGATGGGACACCCAAAACGGATCAGAGCCGACTTTTTTTATGGAATGGACTGGTTTTTCTCCATGAAAGAGAAAGAAAAATGTTGAATGTAGAATACAACATTTTCCCCAATACCATGTTCGGTTACGTTTCAGAGGCGTATGAAAAGTTGAAGAATCTTCGAATGATCAATGAATGTATCTTTTCCGGTCCAAAAAAATATCGATTTTTTGTATTTTGGTTGCTCTCACCGGTTCCGGCGTACTGAAGAATGTAATGTCTTCCGAGTTATCGAACATTTCCTGTGACTTTGAAGCCTCGCCGGCATCTGTCGCCTGCCAATTTTATTTACATTTCTCGAATTCATAATATATCTCATTTCTCCCAGATTTCAAGTGCCTGAAATTTGAAACTTTTCTTTCGAGTACACATAATGTCAAGCGTTTATCACGGATCATCAGCGCATGATTAGACCTTTTCTTTCATGTATTAAAGGAGGGTGAAAGTGAAAGGTCCTGGCACGAAACCCGGAGCAATGACGTAAAAGTACTGTAGTTTCAGTTCATGATCGCTTTCAAAATTTTCTTCCTTACAGTACTCTCATCCCAAAGGCATGACATTTCTATGGCTTTTCTTTATGCAAATTTGCCTTTTCCCCCTTTCTCATGAATTTCAGGTTAATTTTTATATGTAATTACTTCCTTTGACTAGTAATCTACTAAAATAACGACTAAAATAGCGTGTTACCACGTAATAGACAATGCATTGAAGGGTCAACGTGACTATACTACAACTACACTATACTACTATACTTAGGGGCCACAACGCAGATAGCCGATTTAACGCATTGGGGCCAAACTCATGTCTAAGCTGTTCCCTGTGACCCCAATAACATCATACTTTTGGCCGTTTGTTGATATCTTGTCTCTGAGCTGCGCTGCAGCCCGAAAAGTACGAGCGAAACGCACTGTTGTGAAGGGGGGAAAGCGAGACGAGAGGGAAAGGGGGCGGAGCCTATTTCCTACTCATTCCCAAAATTCGGAGGCAAGAGCTTCGCCAAGTCGTGAGAGACAATTCCAAGGAGAAATTGCCTCTTATCCAGGCAGAGCGTGTGCTAGTCACGACGGGTTAGAAACAGTGGGGAGAGGCGAGGCAGAGGGGAAGGGAAGGGGGTCGTCTCTCGCCTCTCTCCTCTCATTTGACTAGCCCCGCCCACATTCACACTGTGTTTAGTGCTAATCGGAATCGAAAAAACGGGAGTACTGAAATCTTTAAAACAAAGTCACAAGCTAATGAACTTATAAAATATTGTTTTTTCTTCTTAGCTGTGCTCGAAAAAATCCAACTTAAAAATAAGCCTTGGTCCCAGCGAAGTTTGTGCACTGGAAACCGTAAAATCACACCTCGCCCTGACTTTGAACTCAATTTTGACCTTCTAATTATAGATGCACATTCCTGGGACCAAACTCGACTGTTATAGGAATATAGTAGCTATCCATCGCGCTGTCGAACGTCCGATTTGGTTTAGAAAGAACCTTGTGACTTTGTTTTCTCGTTTTTTGGCGAAATCATGTCCTCACAAAGTGGGCGGAGCTTGTGGCCCCTAACTATACTACTATACTACTACTATATAACTACTATACTATCTTTGAAATTAGAATCTTTGAATTTTCTCTGGTGTGTAACGTTTAGAAGAACATCAAAGACACTGAAAAAAATCTGGCAAAAACGTTTGCACGCAGGAGGAATCGAACTAGAGAGACTCGAGGAAGGAAGTGTTCGCGCGCCCAGCCTCCCTTCCCTCGATTTGCTCCGCGCATCTTGATTTTGCCTGAGCCCTGCAGAAACTTTGCGCGCGTGTATCTCGGCTCAAAGTTGAGCTAGAACCTTCTAACTTTGAGAATCACTTAGTTATCAAGATGCCAACTGGCCCATATTGTCAGTTTACCTACGAAAACTTTCACTTTAGTCCTCCTTTAACTCCAGTAATTGCTGATTTGAGTCTCATTTCACTCAATTTCGCCGCTTAAGTTATCGCTTTCCCGGGCAGCACCGATAGCTATATCCGCCGGACAAAATCCGGCACACTAACACGCAGATAAAAGATGAGATGGAATGAAGTGCGCGAGGAATTACAAGAGGGAGGAAGAGGAAGAGATGGGAAACTTCCCAGAGATCTCGATAGTGAAAGTGTGTCAAAAGATTAGACTGGACAGATGAGGGGAAAAGCCGTTCGATCAGTATGGCTGGGAATGAGAACGAAGACTGGCAAATCGGATGTGACAGGAATGATCGAGGATGGAAACATTGATGTGACGCGCTAATTGAAAAGGGGGCGATTAACAATAAAGTGTGTGCTGAGATTATGATCTGAAAGGCATGGGAAATAACTCTAGTCTCTAGTGTACTGATTACAGAATTTGTTTGTTTCAAGAGTTTGTTCAGAAAAAAAAAAGTTAACTAACAGCCTCGAAATCCGGCGGCAAATCATCGAAGGGCGCGATTGTGGAGGCGGAAATTCGGAAGTCTAAATCAGTTTGATTTTGAAGATGATTCCAGAGAAACTAGTTGTCCAGAATATTTACCGACTGCAGCACCAACTGCCGCAATGAGCGCTAAGAGGATGACATCCCGCAGTAGGCATGAGGGTCCCATACCTGGAAACCATGTGACTGTCATTGAACCTAAGGTCAGCAAGTGACGTCAGAAGGCAGATGCCGTCACAGCATCAACAATTCACGCAACAACAGAACGGAACACAATTAGGGCCAATGAAGAGTTCACTTCTTCACAACTCATACTTTCTCATCAGTCTCTGTAAAGAGAGACCACGCGAAATGAAGAGACGGGTTCTTCATTCGGACAATCCTAAACACGAGCCTATCACGGCGAAGTATCGGTTACGCGGGGTGCACAGAGGCAGGAAAAGGATGAGTATGAGGATGAGAGAGGTATGAGAAGGGAAATTAGCCTAGCGAGAGAGGGAAAGAGGAGGGAGCAAAGACAGTAGGCGGATATACCCATACGAAGGGAAGAAAAGGAACTAGGGGAGGAGATCCATAGACAATAGAGTTCCGTGCATGTCATATTATTCCAGTGCTTTCTCATTATACTTGATGACTCGACATTAGACATCACCTTTCCAGCCGAACTTTCCTGTTCTTATCGTTATAATCGCGACATAGTGATCTATCGTACTCTCATCACATTATTCGACAACTCATTTATCGGAACAGGGGAAAGATAAGGAACAGAGCATGAAATGAAGAACCACGTAAAAACTGAAAGATGGAGATAATTGATAGGGAGCGGAATACAGTGAAAGGCGGGGGCCCTATCACAGTGCCGACACTATCAGGGATAAAAAGCACGGAATCGTTATTCGACGGATCACCCACTTCTTCAGATCTCAACAAAGAAATGAGTGGTGCGAATAGCGACAAAGTGAGGGGTGGAAAATCGAAAGATGGGGATACAAGAAGGAACGTAGATCTTTGAAAGATTCTTAGAGACAGGTAGCAAAGATAACACATGGTACAACAGAGCGGTAGGGACTACGGTGGAATGGATCGATCAACTACCGTATCCAGGGTGGGGGGATTACTGTAGATTGATCTACTCGTCCTTCTTCTCTTCAGCAGCAACCTCCTCCTCGGGATCCTCGGGGTAGTCCTGCAATCGATATTTTACCGTATGTCTTGCGAACTACCGTACCCAGCTAATTATCAATCGATATTCTACCGTACTCCTGGCCAACTACCGCATAATCAGCCTAGCAGTCGATATTCTACCGTATTCCAAGCTACCGTACCCAGCCGCCCTTCTAATCAATCGATAATCTACCGTACCTCATCTCCGGAGGGCTCGGACTCGGAGCTGGAAGCGTCAGAGTCGAACTTGGCGCACGCCAGTCTGTCCTTGAGCGCCTCGGTCGTGATCTTCTGCAAGAGATCAAAGATCAGATTACGGTATGAAGATCAAAGATCAGATTACGGTATAAAGATCAAAGATCAGGTAACATCTTTACCCTACGAACTTTCATCTCTCCCTATCACCGGCTCTTTCGTGTTGCTTTTTTCACCGCCCCCGCACCTTTCCATTCCTCACATTCCCTCTCTATTCTATCACCCTTGGCTGGAACACCAATTCGCCCGGGGGGCGAGACGGGGAGTGGAAAAGGGATGAAGGAGGACGCAAAAACGTGCGGTACTTGGGATAACTCTTCTTATCATCGCTTTTCATCTTCAAATTATCCGATTTTCACTGTTCCTTTCGTGGTGAGTGCTCAGTAGACAATGATTCCTTTTCCTCGATGGGCGAGAGACTGTGTGAAACGAGGAGTGTGCGCCTGCTATCCATGCGCTAATCGAGTTCATAATGCGCGAGCGGGGGCGAGATAGTGTGCGCATCGAGGAGAGTACGGGAGGAGCCCCGATCGGTCGCCGTTTTTTTGCCACGCTCTCTATGGGAGGGGGAACCCGAATACCCCCGCCACTCTCCCCCTCTCCCTCGGGTTATTCCGCCTTTTCTCGCCGATTGGCAGCATAATGCTAATAGAGACGAGAATGGAGAGGAGAGTGACAAACTAAAGGACCCGTCAAACTGACGAGCAGAAATGTCTCTATTTACGATGGATTTCGGGGTCGAATTAGCGATACGAACGAGAAAAGAATGGGAGAGAAAACCGCCGCAAGAGACTAGCACTTTTTTTTACTACTGATACCAACTGCCACAAACCGCCACGATTTATCACTGTTGCAATATGTTATTTTATTCGAATTCAGCACTTGGCGGATTCGCGTAACAGCGAATCAATACTAGGTGCAATGACGGCTTATTTCAATTCATGGTCCACGAGTTGGATAAGAAAATAACGAAACTTCCATTGCGAGAAAGGGTGACAGTATGCGTTCTATCGGCCGTAAACTCTCCTCGGGAAGCCCATCCAATTTTCTCTTCGATCCTCTTATCTCGACACCATCTCCACTTATTCTCCGTGTAATTCATTTGCTCATTTTATTGGCCATTTCACACTACGCGGGAGGGCCATTCAAGCCGTTTTCGTGTTCCAATCTTGATACAAACTCCCATACATCTTCTACTAATTGCGCCGTAAGAATTGCTATGCTCAGCATTCCTTGAATTCCAGGGAACAGCACGTTGTGGGGTGCTTTACAGCCGCTAGGGACATGACTAACTCACGCACAGTCTGACACACCAGCTGTAACCACTACCAGTAAGGAACGCTACTTGTTCAAACCATTAACAGCGCATTGAAATCAAGGCTGGAGCGCAATCCGATTCCAAATCACCCGGCGTATCCGCGTAATGGCAGGCACATATCCGTGCTGAGTGTCAGTGCACGATAATTCTTGCCACGTTGCAGATCGAAGAAAAAAATCTGCCATTGCCCGCAATAATTGAAGTTTCAAAAGCATTTCACCCGGCACATCGCCGCCCCACCTCCTGCATATCCCATCTCCACCGCTCTCCCACTAATCCCATTCGGACGCCTGCTTGGAAAAAACTCGGAATAATACAAACTCCAAAACAACGGCAATCGACCAATAAAAACAACAATAACAACAACAACAAAAAAAGACTGACCTCCGGGACGATGAACTCCTCCACGTGGTCGAGGGGCATGTGCACGGTGAAGTGGTAGTCGGCCAGCGAGTACAACTCCATCGACAGGGAGGTCGAGTGAGAGTTCTTCTGCAATGAAAGGGGGATTGATGGGAAAGGCTGTTGAGAAATGATAGCCCCCGGTGAATATGTGCAACAGGTAAACGAAAAAAGTGCTGCGATCACGCCCGTGACTATTGACATTCACCAGGTTGTCGAAAAAACAGTGTTCTTGAAGAATTACTTTTGGTCACCCGCGCGATTCGCGCTTTGCTTTCGGACGATATTCGTACAAGAATACAAATAAGTAATATGTGGCAGGATGCTAGTGAACAAAAATAATAAGCACAAAAACAGATCGTTGCCATATTACCGTTTCACCCACGACTCAATATTACCATAACGTCAACGATGACAGTATTGCTTACTGTGGCGATTGCCTACTCAACCACTCATCTCATCCATCTCTCCATTCCAGAATCACGACTCACAAGGGAAGGGTATAAGGGTGCAGATCTACCGAGTAAATTCGTTGATGGCAGTTGAAAGGTACCCCATAGGGAAGTCCAAAACCGCTTTGAACTGATTGGATATAGGTTTCCTAAGAACCGAAAATTGATTTTGAAAATCCATGAAATTTTCGGCGAAATTTGTCCCCTCCTCGCCCAGAATAGTGTTCGATATGGAGAGCACGTCTCCCATGTCTCCGTTGGCGCAGTAGGTAGTGCACTTGCTTTACGTTTTGCAGGTACCGGGTTCGATCCCGCCTTGTGGTTATCACCTTTTGCCGAATTTGTATGCCTTTTGCCGTTTTTTCTTTTCAATTATTTTGCATATGGTCACTCTATTTTGACAATAAATTATGATAAATTTCATCTGGCGCCTATAATAATTAGGCAGATAAGCAGATTTAACATATCACAATGCAAGAAGCAGAAATGCAATTAACATCTATGAAGTTTGTTCCAAAAACAGTCGAAGCAATGTGGCTTCTCGCAACGAGGGCACTTGGTGCAGCTGAGAGACGAGCAGTTGTCGCATGCAGCCATCGATCCGGAGCCAAACATGTAGTCCTTCGGAGACTCGAAAGGAGCTGGTTTAGTCGTCATAAATCCGCCCTTGTAGAAACCATAGGAGACGAATCCCTTGAACCGATCCGCTCCCATGCACCAATGGAGCTGGCTCACGAATTTCAACAGATTGTCTCTTTGTGAGACACGGTAGTCGATCTTCTTAGCCAGGAGTATGCTCTTCAGCCGCTTCTGGATGCCTTTGAGTTGGTGATTAGAAGACAATAGTTCGAGTGCGACTGTCTAGGGTAGATCAAACTGTCGCAGATCGTTGCCTTCTCTGGATTTCATTGTCAAAAGTACGGAGAACCGCAACAACCTATTCTCTGTTCTTCTGAAAAGTCATTAAGTATCATCAAAACATGTCAAAATTAGTTGAAAGGAGTCATAAAAAATGATGTAAAAAAATATAAAAATACGGCAAAAGGTTCCAACAGTCCGGGGGATCGAACCCAGTACCTCCAAAAGCGTAAGCGAACGCACTACCTGCTGCGCCAAGAGAGACATGTCTCTCTAGCTCTTCAATTCGACCAGTATTCTGGGGAAGGATGAGGAAAAATCCGTCGAAATTTTACCAGATTTTCAAAAATTATTTTCGGTACTTAGGAAACCTATATCCAATCCGTTCAAAGCGGTTTTGGACTTCCCTATGGGGTACCTTTCAACTGCCATCAACGAATTTACTCGGTAGATCTGCACCCTTATACCCTTCCCTTGTCACCTTGGCGAACTCGGCGACGGCATTGTACATCTTGCTGATGGGATTGAGATTGGCGGGGAGGAGGGCACACGCGAGATTCATCGAGCACGATGATGTCACCGAGGCAGAGATCTCGGGGATCACCTGACCAAGAGAGGAATGGATTGATTGGATACGGTAGCTACAGTGTTCAATGGATTGGATACGGTAACTACCGTAATCAATAGTGACTCTGCTATTGAATGATCGAATTGCATTCAATCGCTTTCACTTCAATACTCGTCAACTGAAGCAGGCAATCTCGATAGTCCTACCAAAACAGACTAAGCGGAACACCCGTCAATTTCATGCTCCGCTGTCATTTGGAAAAATCGTGGACCTGATTTGATAATCCAGAATCATCATTGTCTAGCACAAAAAAACTCGATGGCATAATATCATAGGCTAGTCTATCCTATCAACCCTATACCTACCGTGTTGTAATCCTCCTACAGTATCATGCTACCGTAATCCATAGTCTCTTGAGCAGATTCCCTATCCTGAAGTAGCCCATCACCATTTTCTACGGTAACCTCCTGCTACAGCTCCTCCTCTCCTCCTTATTACAGTATCTCTTTACCTCGTTCTACTGTACCCTCCCCCTCCCCTACCGTAACCTCCCTACCGTACCCCATCCCCTCCCCCCCTCACCATCTTCTCCAGCCCGCGTCGCTGCAGCTGCTCGATGACGATTGGCTGCACGAGCGCCTCCGAACCGACTGACAAACATTAATTAATTAGAAATAAAAGTAAAAAGCAAAGGCCATCCCGTTGCTCAAGGCACTTGCGTCCTGCGGGAGATGACTGCTAGGCCAGTGATTATGAGGATAATTAGATACGTTAATTATTAGTTATTTTGTTTATAAACGATCAACGAACCATTGTGCAATACGAGATCACAGGTTATACGTACTAATCATGCAACCGCGATGCGCCTTGGCGCTCAAGTCGAACACCTTCGGAATTGGGGCATTTTAGCCGGAATTTGATGCTACGAACAATGATGAGCACGGGGTCGGATATTGGACTATACCCCCGATTTTGATCACGGGGTTTTAGCCTATGATCCCCGATTTAGTAAGGAAAACCCGCGATTTTCAATAGGTTTCTTGCCAAACTCCCGATTTGTCTAATACTCCGAGGATGGTACTCATTACTGGATACGAACAATAAAAATACCAATTTCATTAATAATTTAATTGATTGATTAATTAATTAAAAGTAGAATACCCTGGACGATGACGCCGACGGCCGACTGCAGGAGGTGGGCGGGCACCTGAGATAAAGGGATTTATTGAACAACCGTGGGAGGTACGATCGTCCAAGTATGCCCACCACACCTCATACAATATTATCGAATCACTAATACACCCGGGATGAAGAGATTTATTGGATAATCACCGAAGTCAACATTATCGTCAAAGCATGATAATCGCATCTCATTTACTATTCGCGAATCGCTAAAGCACCTGAAGAAGAAATAGATTTATTGGGGAAGCAACTGCGCTAACAACATCGTCAAAGCATGTCCACTACAATTCATGTACTATTCGCAAATCACAAAAACGCCTGCTACAAAAATAATGCTCCCAACACACAATTCAAATAATAATTGAGCTAATATCCTGACAGATAAAGCAATATCAAAGCAGGTGAAAATTCTCTACTTTACCATACTTCCGAAACCTCAACCGCACTTGTTCCCCATCCCTCCCCCCCCCCCCCCCCCCCCCCCCCCCCATCTTCCCTTCTACTCACCTTGGAGGGATCATCATAGAAGAAAAACTGCTTCAACCAGAAAACCAAAATGAGACGCTCAGCACTCTATTCAACTAATAATTGTGTTCACCGAACGAAACCGCATCGCATCGGTGAAAGGGAAAACAGTCTAATCTACCCAACTTCCGAAATCTCAACCTCCCTTCTCCTCCCTTAATCTTCCCTTCCCTCTACTCACCTTGGAGGGATCATCATAGTAGATGCCGAATCCGCGTGCGGCTCCGTTCGGAATGAGCTGCATCAGCTGAAGAGAAGCATTATTAATGTATTTATTATGGGATTACACAAGGACTTCGCACTGCGCAAACCGTTACCTAATCGATATCATGCACTCTCGCGGCAGCAACTCACCTTGTCAGTAACGCAATTTTCTTCAAGTTTCGTAGCTTTATATTTCAACATTTGTCACTCCTTTTTTCACTACTAAATCGTGTCGTGCAGTACCTCTTCTCAATCAATGACCCCTTAGTACTGTACCCGCCATTCGCATTTATGTTTCATCTTTTCCTCATATCCTAGTTGCCTTGTCTATTTCAATCCTTCGCAGACGTTCTCTAAAAAAATCACCCCTCCCACCCTTCTCAATTGTTCTACGCATCCTTGTCCAACCCTTCCCCTTGTACCCTTCATCAATAGGCACCATACCTCTCCTCTCGTCCCATGGCACCGTACCTCTCGTCCCCTCTCGTTGACTCAGTACAACTACCGTCTCCCCAACATATCCCACTATATCAATCAATACACCTACCGTACCTCTCCCCAACATCCCCCCAATTTAATCAATAATCCCGATACCGTACTCCCAACCGTACCTCTCTGCAGACACGGTACGCTCCGGCGTACGCGCCCACATGGTACTTGTAGTAGACGGTGATGCCGCCGGTGAAGACGGACGGATTAGAGGTCAGCGACACCTACAATTATTTATTATTATTATTTACCTTTTTCTATTTCGAATAACATGTAAACCAGCGCAATAATATTATTTACTACTTTCTATTTAGAGTAAACCGCTTCGGACATGATCTGATTACATGCAACCGACCCCTTCGTTCTCGGTTTCAGCCTCATCATAATAATAGGCGAAGCATTTTTTTTAAACTGTAATGGATTCGACACCTTGAATTTAGAATGAACAAGTAACCGTTTTCTTATTTCCCGTACAGTTCACACCGCCTCCAAATAGCCGTGTTGCCTTTCATTACTCGATTTCGAGGAAGCTCTCATTTTGAAAAAAATCACCCCCGCCCTTCTCTATTCCTCCTATACTAGCTTCCCCCCCCCCTCAGATGTTTTGGCGCCAACTTTCCATTGTCCCATTCCCCCCCCCCCCTCTCTCACTTCTCTCGATTTCCCATCACGACAACTTTTACGGGCAAGGTCGAATCAGCTTGAACTTTCTTAACCAATTTTCGTTGGCGGGAACTTTTCTCTTCTCTCCATTATGTTTCACATCTCTGACTTGAAGACACAACTTCCTATCATCACTCACGTGTGAAGTTTCAGCTTGCACTTTCTCACCCCTACTCCTACACACCAGCCACTCTTCCGTTGCAAATTTTCACCCAGACTTGAGATGGTGTCTCTGTTCCTCAATCAGACAGTGATGAGTCTACCAAAACCTTCCCCTTCTGTACTCTCCCCTCATCACGAGACACTGCTCCTCAGCCGGAAATAAAGTGTATGCACGCTAACTGGTCCGCCTTTTGCCATCAGGCACGCGAGAGATCGGGCAAACAGTGGAGGGAGCAGACAGACAGAGTGGGGTGAGAGAGTGTGCGGATCGGAGAGAGTCTTCAGATCCAAATGGCACAGAGTTTATGCAGAAGAAGAAGCCGTTACACTCTAGAGACGAGGCGAGAGATCACATGATTCGAAAAGAAATCATGAGACGAGTTTAATAATGCAACATCCATGCCAAAGCTTCCCTTTCGCCGTTTCGAAAAGACCAGGCGGTACTACGATTCAGAGATTCATCTAATCATCTAATCAGGCAGGTAAACTGATTGGATTCGGGAAACAGACGAAAACAATAAATGAATTCTTGACCCTCAATTTATGTCGCTTGCTCTCACCCCATCGTCCCTCTTGCCTAGCCATCACTGATAACTTTCCTATCACCCCTCTGTTCGTAAACAATGGCCGAGCACCCAAAAACACGCTCGAACCTGCTCGAGACACCTCATTGAAAATGATCGATTTTCCCTCAATTCAAAATGCTGGGTAATCAATCTGACCCGTCGACCTACCGTACCTCAACCGAATCGAAGCAGCCGAAGAGTTTGAGGACGAGGGCGATCACGAGCACGGCGGCAGCAGCCTCCCACAGCATGGTTACTGTAGGAGATTATCGATTGATTACTGACTTATTAATGACGACGCGGGAACCATACAGAAATTGAAGAGATCACGAATGAACGATGGAATAAAGGTTAATCATTCAAGGCCGGAGACAACGGGCGGGTCAGTAGAGGTCAATCAACCTATCAATCTACTGATCCGCCTACTGATCTCTTCAGATTGATCTCCAATGAAAAACATCTGCGGATTACTATAGAAGGGTGGCACGAGTGAGGAGCGACAATGGACAATCTGTCACTAGCTCACTAGCTTCGCCCTTTCGCCCAGTCAGTCACGAGTTTCGTGTGCGAGTTTACTCGCGCTAAAGTAAGTTTCTCTCGCTTCCCTGTAATTTCTAGCCGGTAAGAAAGTGTGAAAGAGCATTTGAAAGGCGAGAACTAGGCAAAACAAAGCGTCATCACTCGCTGAGTGACGGGAACTTTTGCGAGGTCAACGCAACGCATACAAAAAGGGAGAGATGGCAAGAGCAGCGGGGGAAAAGTAAGTGAAAACAGAAGGGGAAGAAGGGGGAAAGATGGACGATCGAAATTGAGAGGGGAGAAGTAAACAACAGCGAATCCCGCCCTCGTGTGTTGCCAAGAGAAGTAGGGAGAGCGATGTCGACCGAAAATCGAGCAGAATAACACACACACACTACATTCACACGTAAACATCACGGCGCTATCAGTTTCTGTCTCGGCTGACGACAATTAGAAGTTGCTACGGAAATGACCACGGCAATCTGCAGTGTCCCAGTTTCGCAAGTGTTGAGCGGAAATAGGACGGTGTTTTTCAATTTTGAAACAAAAAAATGAGAAATTTATAAATACACCTTAATTCGTCCCATGGTTTGACATTGAAACCCTCGTCCACATAGAAAACTATAGCTATAGTCGCCGCGAGGTCAGTGATGGACACGGGACAAAAACTACTCCCTTCTCGCCCGCGGTTTGAGTGTCCTTTCAAAAGGGAAAAGAGAGAAATAGAGAAAGAAGGGGAGAAGGATACACGGCTATGCAAACTGTATACATAAAGTGCCTCTATTTTCGGGAAAGAAGAGGCTATCAATCAATACTCTCGGAGGGGGTTGCAATGCGATTATTGGCAGGGTATCTGTGTCGATCGAATCGATAGATCAGCTGAGTAAAGGGAGGGAAGGGGAAGGGAGAAGGGCGGGCAATGGAACAGACAGACAACTGGAGAGAGCGGGAAGGGGGAGAAGGTAGAGAAAGAAAGGAGAAAGAGCGCGCCCTCTCAATCCCATACAAAAGCGGTGATTAGAGATTGCGAGAGGCAGATGTACTATAGAGTAGAGAGCAGAAGCGAAGAGGGAGGGGACTGATGCGAAACAGAGGAAAATATGAGCTGAATTTCACGATTTGCTTTGACTAGTGACAAGGACGGTCTGCACCATAAAGAAGCACAGAAACAATTGGGACAGGTAAAATAAGCACCATTTCAACAATAACAGGCCAGAAATAACATCAACTTTTTTTCGAAAAAGCAAAAAGTTTGAAACGAGGGAATCTTACAGTACCCAAGTTGTTTATTTGAGTTGGAGCACACAGTGTACTGCGTGCTCGATCAGAGATCAAGAGTTCAATCGAGCTCGCGCGCGTGTGCTATTCCTTGATCTACCCGCCTCTCCGGGCCCCTCTCTTCCCCCAGTCAGTCGATTAGATGCTTCCGGAAGGGTATGACCCTCTTCCCTTCCCTTTGAATTGCTGCCGCATCCTTTCCTCACAGCTGCTATTTTCGCGCCCATTTCTCTGTTCTGACTATCGTTCACTTCCCTCATTGTCTCTAAGATGCCGTCATCTGCGCTTAATCATCGCTGACGGCCTTCGCGCTTATCTTGAAGAGTAGACTAACGTGTTTTGTTTTATTTAGCACTTGCGGAACGTTGCTGTGATCTGACTTTCATTTTCGAAAATGCTATTTTTCATTTTTTTTAGTCTTTTCCCTGGTTCGTTCTTTGGTCAATCCAATTCATTAATTGCCTAAAACTTCTGTCGCTTGTCCTCGCTTATGCATGGGTGTTGGTGCGATATCTACTAACTTTTCCCTGATTACGTCATGTTGAGTGTTGCTCAAGCCTCTATTTGGTCACTGCTCCTTTCACCTTCTATCTCCACGCTGCTCTCCTTGGGATAGAGAAGATTCGCCTTTGTATTAAGCTGCACCTAATGTGCTAGTATCGTTCCTTAAGGATCCTTGTTGCCCGTCTTCAAATTCCACTTCCATTGCAATTCCTTGGTGCATTCTGAGTGCGTTTCTCGTGCTTTCCGATTGATTCCCTCTGATTTCACTGGTTAATCATCGCTTTTACAGGTACCGACAGACGTCACTCCCACTGATGGCCCCAACAAGCGAGTGATCGACGAGGACCCCTTCAATATTTAAATGGTTCGTTCATTCCCCCGCCCTCTCCTCCACTCACTCCGCTCCTCTTTTGACTATTAGTCCATGCCGCTCTGTCGTTCTTCTGTGCACGTGAAGCCGTAAGCGGATGATTCGCTCTCCGTGGACTCGCAGACCTGAGAAGGGAAAGGCCCTGGTTGCCAGGGTGGGATCGTGGTTCGCCCTCTTAGTGGCTTCTCGTGCCTTCGGGCGCTTTTCGCCACTCTGTAGGGAGGGCAGTGGAAGGGCTAGGCGAATTGGTCCAATAGGCAGAGGGGGAAGGAGTGAGTGGAGGAGTGTAGAAACCCACATTAGGAGTTTGATAAGTGATTAACAATGTCCTTTTCACCTCTCCGCTTGGACGGATGAGACGACATCAACAACGAGGACAACAGCCAGAGGGACGACGACGTAGAAGAGACGACCCCGGTAGGAATGACGAGGTACTCGAACAATTGAATGGTCATTATTGAAATAATTCCCATTCTAGCCTTCAATCGATGCGATGGGAAGTGGATAACATCTCACGCTCTTCCTCTTCTCTGCTCTTCCTCCTCTTCCTTCGATGAGGTTCTTCTGCCCTCTTCCCTCCTCCCAAGTCGACTACTGCCGGTAAATTGGATCGAGACGAAAAGAGGGATGGCAGGCAAGGATGAGAGGTACGGTAGAGATTATTCGATTTTATAAACGGCTGTTTTTTGCAGTTCCCTCTGACGTCTTCTCTCTCGTCGTCCCTCTCTTCTTCGACGAGGTCTTCTGGTCGACTCTTCTCTAGTAGGTTCGTCAACTGGGAATATGTATTTGTCTTGAGATTGACAGAATTAAGCTTTTATTGTCGCGAATCCTAGGACTATTTTAGCACAGCTATCGCGAGAGAACGAAGCAACACCGGAACAACTTGCAAAAAGTTGTATGGATTTCAACCAAAATATAATGGGGGAATAGGCCAGGGACAGTGTTTTGAAAAATTATCCTATTCCCCCGTTATATTTTGGTTGAAATCCGTACAACTTTTTGCAAGTTGTTCTCAAAGGGCCTATTTTTTCTTCATCCTCTCGCGATACCTATGTTAGGGGTACAAAGGCTGATAAAGAGTAGTGTACGGGTACAATTCGTAATGTGTTAATAATTGCGTATCTTGAGCTAGTTAAAAAAATGTGCATTTCAAACATAGGTGGCCTCGATGGTTTTCAAAATCATAGTGTGGTGTGACGCTTTGACTGTTTTCTGCTTCAACCGTGGCATTTGAGCACTTGGCGATGATGAGGGTGAATAGGATGCCTCCCACGAATTTTGTTTTTGGTGCCTGCGAAATTCCTGCTTCAAAGCGCTTCAAAAAAGTATTCGCGACAATAACTGCCTAATTCTGTCAATCGATCAACTATCGATCTGCGTAGGTTGCAGATATGGGTGGGAGGATGACGATATATTGAGGAGGGAGTTACTATACAGATGGAACGGACTGCATCGATCAGCCTGAATGGATGTACTGTATCGGTCCGAATGTGTGAGAATGGAGGTACTGTATTGATCCGAATGTGTGAGAATGGAGGTACTGTATTGATCCGAATGTGTGAAAATGAAGGTACTTTATCGATCCGAATGTGTACAAATGAATGAAGGTATCGATCCGAATGTGTGAAAATGGAGGTATTGTATCCAACTGACCTGGTTGGTTAAAGTACCGGTCTGTGCGTGTATTGAAGATCGGGGACACTGTATTGATCTCACAGTGTTGGCTACTGTATCGAATCGTTTGTATGAAAATGCAGTATTGTATCCATCTGACCGTGTTTGTTACTGTACCGGTCTGTGGTAATCGGGAAAATTATTGATCTCACTGTTTACGGTATCCATCCGTATTAGGGTGTGTGAAATGTCGGATGGCCCGAGAATCGCAAGTCGGGCGGGCGACCCGACATCGACAGTAAATAAGTCCGGCCTGTACATGACTCGACATTTCAGAATCTCAACGTCTCCTTGCACATTGCTTCCGTCCAGATCCAGATCGAAGTACTGAACTACCGATCTGTACGTACTAAAAATCTGGCTCTCGGACTATTTGTCGTTGGACTATTGTTTGCTGGATTTCATTTTCCGGTTGCTTTGAAGATTTCCTTTCAGACAGATATTGCTTATTTGTTATTACTTTATTCATTTGTTGCTTAGCGAGTGAGAAAGGGCATACAATGCG
The DNA here is from genome assembly GCA_000180635.4 of Pristionchus pacificus. Lineage (NCBI taxonomy): Eukaryota > Metazoa > Nematoda > Chromadorea > Rhabditida > Neodiplogasteridae > Pristionchus > Pristionchus pacificus. Next base: position 15,587,437 of record CM026576.1, read on the forward strand.
TAGTTAATGTACCAAAGGGGAGTTGAAATCTAATCATGCGATGAACCGAAATTATGCTTACGAAACTAACTAGTCACTTGGGGGGTGTCATCCAGTCAGTAAATATCAAGCTCAAAGAAGTAATTTGTCGGAAACTGTAACTCCCGTAGGACAGAAAGTGGTGTTGAGGGGTAGAGGGGGCAATCGGGGATACTGTAACATATACAGATATTGTAGGAGGCATTTTGATCTCACAGATTAGCGATATTTGGACGGTAGGCTTAAAGTGTGCGTGTGATATGCTTATAATCGTAGAAAAGTACACGAACCATAGAGTGAAAATATGGAGGATACGGTATGAAAGGGCGGAATTCCGAATGAAGGAAAGTTATGGAAGGCGAAAGGATTTGAGCAGCAAGGGAATCACAGGGAGACTGCGGGTCATGGTGCGATAGAAAGTATTTGAGGGAAGGAAGAAGCGGGAATGTGGTGGCAGAATACGGTAAGTTAAAAGGGAGGCGATAACAGACAACAAAATGGGGGTGGGGCCGGTTACGGTACATCTGGCGAGAAAATGGGGTCCTAACTAGAAAAAAACACTTGCATACAGCTGATGCAATACTGTAATGATCAGTCGATTGGATCAGTAATACTTAATATCGGCAACATAAAACGGTAACAACTTGCGAGACGGGGAGGGAAGAGGGAAGGGATGGGGGTAAGCTATCTATGCTTTCTCTTCGACGACCGTCTGAGGGTTGGCGATGCCTTCCTGGAGGGAGAATGGCTCAACGATGACAGTGTCCATGGACGACGTCATGGCTGCTGCATCGGCTGCAGCGGTCGGAGAGGCCGGAGGATCGGCTGCAGCTGTGTACACCTGAATTTTTCACCTGAATTGGGGTTTAAAGAATCCCAGACAATGATATTAGAAAACCAGGAGCATTTCATCTCTTACCCTGTCACGGTTACCGAAATTCAACTGGAGGAGAATTCGTTTCATAAAAGTTTAGAGGACAGCAGAATCCGAATTAATCCTCACGCAACAAGCAGTGAGCGAAATAAAGGATCCTGAGGACTCTTAAGGATCCTAAGAACTCCTAACAATAAGGAAGAGGCATACCCATGAGGGCCCAAAAACCAAAAAAAAACCCAAAAAAGGATCCTAAGGAGCCCTAAGGCATCCTGAGGTCTCCTAAACATCGTGAGAAGTTAACAAGGAAGGTCACGTACCCATGAGGGTGAGTCTCCGGATTGGAGTAGAAGTCGTTCGAAGGCGGTCGATGCAAGGGATGGATCACGACGAGCTCGAGCTGCACGACGGGTACGACGAACGTGCTCGTACACCTACAGGTAGATCAGACAAATATTTTTTTGTGACGCAGTTGCATTCAGCCCTTAAAATCACAAGAGAATAACATGAAACAAATCTGCATCAACCTTGAACTAAATACCGTAACCTCTAAATAATCAGTCCTCGATCACCCCCTCAATCTACCGTACCTTGGCGACGATAATCTTCTCGAAGACGAGGCCGACGATTGCGGATACGGCGGCGAATGCGAGAAGGACGAGGACGGAACCCGTGGGGATCGGCTTGAGGGAGAGACCAGCGTGCACCCAGTCCGACACGACGTTATCTGATCGAGCAATGATTTTATTTATTTATTTTTAGCATCCTCGAATGGAGACAAATTAACTCCATCAGCGATCCCAACGTACGTAACCACGATAAGAAACACGTAAGATACTGGAAGGATTTGTATTATTTTAGAACCAGCGAATCGCACAAATTAACCCCACCCGCGAGCCCATCGAATTTGACTACCCTACGAAACTCCTAGCATCCTAGTAAAAAGTTTGATAGTTTGACAAAGCTAACATGCAAGAATTAACCCCAAATGCGATTCCAACGAACTTGGTTACTCCACGAAACCCCTAACATCCTAGTGAAATGAATCATAATTTTCTCAGGATATTTGCGGTAACTTTATGTGCGATTTTAGGCACTACTTGCAAATCACTAGTGGCAACCATTTATCGCGGGGTGCGAACTTGACTACCCTACGAAACCTACGAAACACACCATAGTGAAACCATTTACAATTTTCGAAAGTCAGAAACACAATATAAAGGCACTATTAATAAAAACGAACCGGTGAAGATGCTGATGGCGAGATGGACGAAGAATGTGAGACCGAGACAGCCGCACATCAGTTTGTTCGACAGGAGACCCTTGCGGAAGGGGGCGCCCTGCAGGAAGGACAGATTAGAATATTTTCATGATCAGTCTGACGAATAAAATCAACTCTAACCCGAAAGCATACTTACGTAAAACTTCTGCAACCAGGAATCACAATGCCACAGTCAATGTTTCCGCAAAATTAATGAGTAGATGTTTTATTTTTTTTAGCAGTGAAGAGCGATTGATTACCCCTATCTCAAATTCACCGGTATGTCAAACTAATGCAACCAGAATTCACAATGTCATTGAAAGTACTTGTCTACCGTAACATTATACCTTACCCCGTCTACCGCACCTTCGAGTAGGTTACATCCAGTGTCATATACAGGTCTAGCGTAACCATACCGATCTACCGTACCTTCGAGTATGCGACAGCGAGTGTCATATACTGGAATCCAGTGACGATAAAGAGTGCGGTTCCCTCGTACGACGGCGTCTCGTCGTTGCCCTCCTCTTGAATGAAACCCGGATACCTGACAAGGGGGTGAGAATATTAGAGATTACGGTAGATGGAATGATTTTTTTGACGAGACGGATCCGACCGATCAGTCGATCAGAAGTTGAACACATCGCCCATCATAAACTGAGATTGAAACTCGAGATTGTCGAGTAGATTTAACACTAGTTCTGCTAAATTCATTGGGAGACGCGATAAATAGATTTTTTTGATCTAGAAGAACAAGTAACAACGAATTCTACCCCTCACGTAGTCCTTTATGAAACTGCTGCAACATCAACCTCACTAGTGAAAACACTTTCTGTATATGAACCAACTTGAAAAATCGAAATGAAAATGAAACAATTCGTTTCCGTTTATTTGTATCAGACTGAATGATCATTGTTAGAATCCAAGCACATCCCTAATTACTCACCAAATCTGTTGTTCCGTCCAAAAGAAAACGACGGTCTGGACTATAAAGATAATTGCCAATTGACCGAAGACCGAGATGATCGTCGGAAGGGAGAGAAGACGAGTCGGCGGAGCTTGCATACTGTAATCACATGGTGCTATCACTAGGGAAAACTTCGCCCGTATCGTTGTGCATTTGCCAAGAGCATGTTTACTTTGCACAAAACCACGGCCCCGTCAATACCGTACTCTACAGTAGCATAAGCCCAGAATTCTGCACTATTCGGTACTTCCTATCTTTCCAGAACAGGAAACAACATCCCTGGATGGGGTAGGTAATGAGAATGTAAGAATACGCTACAGAAAAGATGAACTAAAGAAACAGTGAAGAACACAATAATCGATATTCCTACCGTACCTTAGTTTCCTGCATGGATGAGTACTGCCGAAGCACATGGCAACCATCGTGATCAGGAAGAAGTCGATGTAGAGAAACTGCAAATTTATTGACTAGATTTTCGTTCCAAAATTTAACGCCATAATGTTTCATGTCACAATTTGCCCAAGTCACTTTTGCGTTGCACTCTTACATTATATCACTAGATCAAGGTCATTAGCAATCTGTGTCTGGTCATCTCGAAAAACTTTAAAAACTCCAAACCTGTAAATCGACGAGATTGGTGGGCATTGTGTAGAGGAAGAGTACGGTCATGAACTGTGTCATCGAGTAGCCCGCCATGTACCTGTGATGTGCACCATCGTGAGGGCGACGTTTCTCACACCACTACCAATCTCAGTCAATTTAATACAAGACGACGTTTCCCACTCTACCGTATCCCCCGCACACTCACTGGAACACTCCGAACGACGTGACCAGTGCAGCACGACCCTCGGCAATCACTGCTGGCACGCACGCGATGTCTGCAATTGGCCAACTTGAAATTCATTTTTGAAAATAATCATATATAATAATTGACAACCAAGTAAGAGGCTCGTCTCTCCATTTCACACACTCTCTCGACGATGAGACACAGCGAGAGAGCATTGGAAATGGAGAGAATCAGACAATCACTCTCACTGGCAGTTCTCGAAGTGAATGGCGCAGCGATGGATGCTTCTGCCTCGGACAGAGAGATACCCGCATGGGCGGCCTGGAATGCACTTCTTTAAAAACTATCAATAAAAGAAAAGAAGCACTTTATAATCAGAATAATGTTGTTTCTAAACTAAAAAAGACTGTCGCACACCAAAAATTCACGACACCATTGACTTATCCCTCCCCCATGCAACTCGCATCCTCCTTGCAAGTTAAAACACAAAATGCGATTTCGCCACAGAAATAGAGGAAAATAGTCCGTTTGAAACAGACTATGTCTATACAATCTCTGAAACCCCCGACTGACCTTGAGTGCTGCACAATCGTTCGCTCCGTCGCCGCACATGACAACCGTGTAGTCGATCGCCTGCAATACCGTTATCATACCGTACCCTTGAGCAATGATCTAGCCTTGCTCCTCAATAGTATCCCCGCTATCACTCCCTTAAATGAACTATGAGTGTATTATGGTCCCCTACTGTCCTGCCTACACTACTCTCCACGTTATCCGCTAACACTGTGTCTACCGTAGCCCATCTTACCGTACCTGCAGAATGGGCCTCTGCAGTACCTACCGTAACCCATCTTGTCCTATATACATGAAAAAGTCATGTTACAAAATCCTACGAAAGCGGGGTACGTTTATGAAAAAGACCGTGGAAGCCGACTAATTTTATGAAAGCGGGGTATGTTTGTGAATCGTAGGTAACAGCCTTGCCAACGAAACCCTTAAATGAGGGCTATGCCTTCAAATTCCAGATAGTTTTCCATTAGCTTTTTTCATGTATGTACCCTATCGTACCTGGAGATGGTGCCTCTACCGTAACAACCATACCGTATCCCCCTCCTGCCGTACCTGTAGATGGTGGATGAGTGCCTGTTTCTGATCCGGTGACATTCTCGCAAAGACAGCACAACTGCACACGAGAAGATCGAGCAGTTCGGGATACTCGTGAGTGAGCACCGCGAAGGTCGGACCTGAGTGGAGGGAGTGGTTGTAGTGATAATCAATGAGGAGCAGAGGGGGGGGGGGGGGAGGATTGGGAACAGAGGTGATCACCTCAAGGTGGACTCAAGAAGGGAGTGGTTGTAGTGAGTGGCAATGGGAATGAGGAGGATGAGGGGGGAGGGGAGATGAGAGAAATCGCCAACTCTCATTTGAGTTTCAACAGATACTTTACTGGATTTTCAATTTGATACCTTATTGTTTTGCAGCCTTTCAGAAAATGATCCAAACTCGACAGTGCTCGCACCCCAGAGTGTTGTGTTTCACTCATTTCATAAACGCTCTTTATAATGCTCGTAACAGTGGGGAATGCAGATTGAAGCGAAAAAATAATAATATAAACATACGGCACCACCCATCACTTTCTCGCTTCCGCCTCTCCTCAATAGCTCTCCCGTAGCCATCACTTCAATAACACCATCTAATGTCAACTAAAAACTAACCAGTAATAATCATTTGATATCTCGCAGCAATGGAGGCCACTGGACTGGACGCTCTCTCGACGTCCTTCCCACTTTTCGAACCGAGAAGACTAAAATTATGTCATTGTTAGGCAATCTCGAACTGCTACACAACTTTTTTTGTGTCTCTTTTAATAACTCAACATATCGTATTTCAATAATACCCAGAATACAGAAATTACGTCATCCTTACGCAACGTCGAGCTTCTCTACAGCCACGTACTTTAACACACTTCTCACTGAGGGAGAGAGTCGAAATGAAGTATACGCTATTTTCTATCCATTCAATCAATATCACAACCTACCGTATTCCCATATTTCCTCCGATTGATCCATTTCCATTTCCTCCATTCATATGTCCTCCTCCTCCTCCTCCTTCCGTCGGATCGAATTCCAATCGAAGCACCAATTCCGTCCGTCCGTGCTCGTCCTTCTCGTGCTGAAATTGTGATTGGCGACTATTTGAAAAGGTCGTCCGGCTTCGGTGCACTCCATTTCTGATTCAGTGTTTCACGCACCCGCTAATTTCCCGCTTCACCTACTTCTCATATTTCTCCACATCGCCCCTTATTCAATGTCTTTCAGCTTCTGCGTAGCAAAACACACACACACATACGTCAAATTCCCGTTCCACCTGATCCTCATATGTTTCCACTTCGCAACTTATCCAATACTATCAGGGAATATACGCAAGTGTTTCAATCACCAGTTAACGCTCCACATGCTCCTCATATTCCCGCTCATGGCTGAATGCTCAGTGAGAACAAGGAAACTACGGAACAAAATCAATGTATACACGCACCGAATGTTCAAGTGTTCCGACTTCTGCACTGAACTTATTAAGATGCATTAACCAGCTGAAGCCTCGTTCGTACAAAAAATAACAGTATTTCACACACCAGTCAAACTCCCGCTCCACCTACTCCTAATATTCCTATTCATTGCCACATATTCAATGCGAAAGTGGAAAAGCTGGATTAGAATAATCAATGGATCACCTACATTAAGCTCATCTTATATCACCATTACTAGTATGGTTGAGAGTAAGGTATCGGTATCGAGAGAACGGCACCCTCTTCCTCCATCTCCCTCTCACCTCGCGAATTCGCTGATCTTTAGCGAATTCGCGGATTGAGAGGGAAGGGGGGGGGAGAGGAGAGAGTGTGGGAAAAGGAGAGAGACAAGAGAAGAGGCTCTTCCCCCACTAGGGCGAATTCGCTGGGAAGTAGCGAATTCGCTAGCTCCTCCCTAGCGATCGCGAATTCGCTAGAGGCGAGGGAGAGGGAAGGGAAGAGGGCGCGAATTCGCGATACCGAACTCGCATCCCTAATTACTAGTTAAAATCTCGATCCCAAAAAGAATATTTTCACGCACCCGCTAGTTTTTCGCTCCACCCACTCCTCATATCCCTACTTATCACCCACATCCAATATCGTGTCAATAATCATGCATCATAATCAATCAATACCACGTACCGTATGCTCGAGTGCGTAGACCTTCTTGGTGGGATTGAGAATGAGGGATTCTCTGGCGACACTCGTCGCTGTCAGAAGATTATCGCCCGTGACCATGATAGAGCGAATGTCCGCCCTGCAATCGACCATTAAATGACAAATGACAATCGACCATCTGGTCTCTTCATTTCCCATGATCATGTCTGGCCGATGAGAGAGAGAGAGAGAGAGAGAGAGAGAGAGAGAGAGAGAGAGAGAGAGAGAGAGAGAGTGCGCCTAGTTGCTACTCGAGTTACTATCTAACATTGGATTCTATCATACCCTCCCCCCCCCCCCCCTCACTTGGTCAATTGTTCGATCACTCCGGTTGTCTCGGGTTTGATTCTGTTCTCCAGTACGATCACTCCAAGCAGCTCGAGATCGTGTTCCACCTCATTATGAGAGGGTATTATCATGATACATTTTCGCGTATTCCGACCCGATAATTGGACGCCACAGTTCCCTATCAAGTGCAGATAAATGAACTACATGCAGAAACACCAGGAACAACGGGGAAAATATCAAAATCCGCTGTACATAGTAAAGCTATACAAGAAAATTCGTGAATGGAGATTCTATGTTTCACAACTTCATGAAATCCGAGCCTTTACAAAGTATCCAATAAAGTGTATAATAATAGTTCAGACTTCCAAATACATTATAGATCTTCTAGTCTACCGTATCCCTCACCGTACAAATAGCTACAATCTATAGACCTACAGTACCCTTGATCTGTGACTACCGTACCTCCTCTCTAGTGCAACCTACCGTATCCCACCACCCACCGTACCTCTTCTCTGGGGACCTTGTGTGCCTTCGCGTACGTCAGTTCCACGTCGGCCTTCGCCACAGCGATGATGCGGAAGCCGTGACGGGCGTAGCCTGTAGAGGAGGAGAGAATCAAGGGTTGATGAAGATGGAGGGGACTGATAATTTGCAAGGATCGTACTTCAAGGAGAATCAACAAGTGCGCAACATTCGGGCTTTCAGATATCGTTGAAGCACAAAAGTCAAAAGAACCAAATTGTCAAACTACAAGTTCGTCGTCTATCAAATAGCGCACATAAAAAAGCATTTGTGATCAATTTGAAACACATAATAGCATCAGCTATCACATCAATCCATCCTTACAAAAATCAGCGTAACCCCGTCATTACGAGGACTAAGATCATACATTTTTTTAAATTGCTCACCAGCGATGACGTCATCGAAGTCCATGGGGATCGTCTCAGGATGGCACAACGATCGAATCATCTCGGGAGAACCTGCAGAGAGAGGGATACCGTAATTTCTTAGGTTAAAAATCAGTTAACCATCCAACGCACTTCTATTCACGTCTTCTCTATGGAACCCCCCTTGATATTGTTACAATAAGCAATAATTTACGAAGCGGCGAAATTAAATCAGTTCTCAATCACCACCCCTCCCCCTCCTACCGTACCCTTGACATAGAGTGTCATATCGTGGGCGGAGTCAGCCTCGTGTGGTGCCTGCACGATGACGCTCATTCGCTGCAGGGACGAACTGCAAGTAGGGAATTTTATTAATTTAGTCTTTGAACACAGAACCTGTACAAATCAAATGATTAAACAATCCCTAGTGTATTCACCTATTCGAGAAACTTGACACCACCTAGCAACACTTTGCTGAAATTATCTGGAATTGTATTATTTTTTGCGAACGTATTCACTGTGGATGATGGCATAGTCCCTAACGTAAACCCCGTACAGCAAATTGGTAACTTTCAAGAACCCCAGTTCCTCAGGCACGAAATTTGCGCACTCATTGAGAAATGGAAGCGGTCTTCATGCCGTACCCCCGAAAACATTGACCTCTCTTTCATTAAGCGCATCGCAGTGCCCATTTCCGAGGCCCTAGAAATAATCTTTCGTAACTCCTATGAAAGTGGGTGTGTTCCTTCCCACTGGAGGCACTCAATAGTAACTCCAGTAAAGAAATCACCTCCCTTTACCGACCCTTTGAACTACAGACCCATCTCAATTACCTCGTTCTTTTGTAGAGTTTTCGAGCGATTACTATGCGGACCGATAATTGCGCATTGTGAAGAACTGAACATTTTCCCGGATGCACAATACGGTTTCCGTAAGAATAGGTCGCGCGAACTCCAGATGCTAGAAGTCCTCGAACACTGGACAAACTCAATCAGTGATGGTAAACCAGTCGATGTTATCTACTTTGACTTCGCAAAAGCCTTCGATAGAGTATCGCATCCAAAACTCAAACTCAAGCTCAGCAGCATTGGGCTCTCTAGAAAGTCTGTTAACTGGATATCAGCTTATCTAACCGATAGAACGTTCCAAGTGAGAGTCAAAGATAAATTATCCATTTCCCTACCAGTCACAAGCGGCGTTCCACAGGGTTCAGTTCTCGGGCCCCTGCTATTCTTAATTTTTACTTCTGAAATCCCGTCTTTAGTTCAAAAAGAGGAAGTCATCGCTCGTCTATACGCTGACGACATCAAAATTTACCGCGCTTTTAGTAAAGTAATTACAGCAAACCCCCTACAAAAAGCAATCGACACGATTTCGAAGTGGTCAAAAGAATGGCAACTCCCACTGGCAGCGCATAAGTGCAACTCTTTGCATCTTGGCAGGGCTAATAGGAAGGTGCAATACACCATCGAATCTAGTTCATTAGACCAAAAGGAGCAAGTGAAAGACCTCGGATTCTTGATACAGAAGAACCTCAAATTCTCGCTCCACTGCGACTTAATAGCAAACAAAGCCAAAACAGCGTGTCACATAATCCTGAGGGCATTGCGTACGAAAAACAAAGACGTTCTCTTGAAAACCTTCTCCATTTACATCCGTCCAATCTTAGAAAGCGCGTCTGTTGTTTTCAACCCATACCAATCCAAGGACAAGAAAGTCATTGAGAAGGTACAGAACTACTTCACAAGAAGACTTTTCATGCGCTGCTATAATCACACATGGGCTGATGTGCCCTCAGCCCAAACTAGAAATGAAAAATTAGGCCTTGAGTCACTAGAGAAGCGAAGAGAAGGAATTGACATAAGAGTAGCCAAAAATCTCCTCAGAGGCAAGTATAGTATTTCTTACAGAAACCCACACTACTTCAAAATTTACTACACCAGGAATGGCATCAATTTCAACAATCCTGGTTCCCGATACGGGTATAGGCATAACAGTTTCTTTTCGCGAGCGGCAAGGCTTTTAGTAAAACCCGAGAATCAGACCAGTTTCACCGTATAGATTTCCCATCGTTGTCTCAACTGTCATGAATTATTGTACGCATTGTTTCATTCTAATACAATTTTTAAATTGTTTTCGCCGTTATTTCTTCGAAATAGCATAAATATTATTATTATTATATTTGAATATTGAAAAATTCTGTCTCCTCGTATTAATGGCCAATGCACATATCGAGGTTTCATGTATCCATGAAACTCAACTTCACCTTTGATCACAATATTGCTCAAACCCTAATCCAATCTACCGTATACCTGAATGGGAACTGTCGGAGTACGGTGCATCCACCGTACGTCGGGTGCAGGTTGGGCGGCCGCAGTAGCATTGGCTGCAAGATTGCCGTATTGGACCGTCCGGATACGGTATTCATACAGTATAATTTCACGACACTACCACTTAAACGATCCACTACTGATTAGCTTCCGTATTTGAACATACATACTGTATAATATCATTAAGCCCTGACATAACAACATCAACTTTGTTCTGAAACCCAATCCATAGTTTCGATTTGCGAACGTATCCCTTGATATATTTTATCGATTAGCTACCGTAATCCTACCGTACCTGGATGCTATCGTAGTTCTCATCCTCAGCCATTCCATCCGCTCCCTCAGTCAGTGACCATCGGGTCTGCTCGAAGAGAATTAGATCCAGTGGATCACCTGAAATACGGAGTAATTGTTTTGTTACCATATGACATCACGCACTAATTATAGAATCACCGTTCATACCGCTTTAACATTCTGCCGATACCTAAAATCAACTAGTTGTTCAAGTTAGATTTTATTTCACGACGTTGTTTCAATGTTTTTTTTTGATATATGCTACGCACTTCTTATTGTTCTCACATAACTTACTCGAAGTTTAACACTCTCCTGCAGCAGCAAGCAGCCTAGTCGCCTTTTACAGTAATTAACCAATCTCTATGCAAACCCTGCGGGTAAACGTAAAAAATTTTTCAAAACCGCAAACGAAGTATGACTAATGAAGAAATCGAACTCGACCTTTCACATCTCACCACAACTCCCAATCACCTAGTTCAAATAACACGCAATTTCGAAGGAATTTACTCCATCATAACTAAAAGCTTCTATTCCAAAAAAGGGCAAGTGTGTACCGAATACTGTGCCCACCATACCCACTCCCCCCTCCTACCGTACCCGTAAGCACTCCATCGATCCTCGTGAGTGAGTGACAGCATGCGATAGCCTTGATCAATTCTCCGTGTGTTCCTCCCTCGAGAGTGGCCGTCTCCGGTGTGAATAGAGGAAGTTTACCCATCGATCTGTAAGATAGAATTATTAGTATTATTTAGATAATGGGGAGAAGACGTATCAACATTCAGGAGTTAGTCATCATTACCAAGAATGTACGGTGCACCAAATCGCAAGGTTCGCTATTCTAATTCTGTACGCAACCCAATATTCTCTACCTTTTAAACAATCGTTTCCACCAAAATCGCTGTATGTTGTATTCGAAAAATAGGCACGTTGGGAAAATTAAACTCCTCGTAACAACTCCACTTATACATACTGGATGATGCACGAACTCACCTTGGTCCCCATAATTCCTATTTCGCTGCTGCTAACGTGAATAACGTTTCTTTAGGTATGATTTTCAATCATTCATTGTATAATCAACATCTCTCGACTCTACCGTACTCAATATCTCTGAAATCCTACCGTACCCAACATCTCTCCCTTCTACCGCATCCAAATCCATTCATACCGTACCCAACATCTCTCTCTCTACCATACCTCTTCATGAGTGCTCTCGCCCGATGGAAATCCAGTCCGTCCTCCGTGAGTGTGCCCGTCTTGTCGAAGCACACAACGTTCGTCGCACCGCAAGTGTTGATCACCTCCAAGAGATCAACGATCAGAGGTTAAAGATCAAACATCAAACATCAATCAAAAAATACTCCACCAGTAGCCACGCATCAGACCTGATATCCTAACCAGGTGCATGGCATTGAATCAACATTAGTTATGACCTTGATGTGTTTTTGTCTGAAATTTCTAAAACGCTGATTTCGCAACCCTGCGGTTCGCCGTTCCAACGGATCTATGAGGTGATGGCAATGCATGTGGAGCAATCGAGCTCCAAATTGTTGCAGTATAAAACAAGAATCATTCGATTGCAGGAAATGAAAGCGATCACGCACTTCGCCGTTCCAGTGTCTCTATGAGATCATGGACAGTTTCGTCCATCAATGCTTCCAAGCAATCATTGAGATTAAATAATTAATAAATTCGCTCACTGAAGGTGAAATGCAGAATATGTGCTTCTTCCTCAGTCGAAGATTCGCGGCGATTATTCCGATCGACATCGCGGCTGCAAAGAAATCGATCGATTATGGGAGTACCGTAAACCGTATACAACTACAGTAACGTCCTTCCTACTCATTCTGCACTACTACTACAGTGTCTCTTTCAGTATATCGAACAATCAATTACATACATCATCATACAGTAAGGAGCATACTTGGGCTACCGTAATCCCAAAGGACGCTAATCTAATGATCGATATGTGATTACGGTAACCATGTCTACCGTACTCCCTCATCCTACCGTATACCTGGGAGCGCTAAACTACAGGTCGATATGTGATAACGGTAATCAGCATCACCGTACTCCCACGGTACCATAGGAGTCCACGCCTCACTTCTGGAATACCTATGCACAGTATCCTAATCATCCTACCATACTCCTTTTTTTCATCCTACCGTATACCTGGGAGTGCGGGTGGAACGACGATGGTGATGATATCGAGGGCGCGGATCACGATAGTGCCCACCTCTGCAATTATTGAATGCCAATTTGATTAAATTAGGAGCTGATGCCCAAACTGCCTCAAGGAAAATCACGCTTTCCACCTGTACCTTTCCCGCTGCACCTTTCCTATGAGATGCACTCGAGAATCTCTGACACGTGTGAGCATTATTGTTCATTCTCCACAGAGCAAACAAATACAAAAATATATATTAAATAATGCGTACCTGCTCCTCTCAACGACATGACGACGATGGTGAAGACGAAGCCGACGCACGCGAGACAAGAGAGAAAACCCACAAACTGAAAGAGAATCAGGAAATTATCGGATGCCCGTGCGAGATTACAGTTTGGTAAAATATTGTGAGTAGGTAGAGACAAACTGGTGCTACAGAGGGGACCTTGAGAGTAGGGATGTCAGGGTGAAGAATCCGTCTCTTCATTTCACATGCTCTCTCACCGGTCAGAGTGACGAGAGAGTACGCGGAATGAAGAGACGGATTCTTCACCCTGACAGCCCTACTTGAGAGTGTCATGCCCTGATTACAGTGATAGTGAAAAAAAAAGCATTTTTCAGACATGGGAGAGCCCGAGGAATTAGAGATACAGGGTGGTGGTATTGATATGCATCGAAAGATTCAATGTGTAATCGAAGAGCCATTTCTATTCCAAGAAAAAAAATCGTCAAATATGCCCGGCGTTCTGATGTTGCGCGAGATTATAATATGCTCACAAGTGGGTGTATACATAATGTAGTTGTTCCTGATTTATCAACATCTATATGCACCGACGATTAGGTATCACAAATCGTAATTGCACCTGGCAATCTGAGGGTTAGCAGGATTATCAAATTCATAGATATGCTGAAATCTTTGATCGAGTTTCGGCCGATTAGGGTAAAAAAATACAAATAATTGAAATGAAACGATTCTCACCTTGAACAGATCTCTCGTGAATCGGAAGTCGATCGGTTTTGGGTACATAATCGATCGAACGAGTTGACCCTTGAGAGTCGAAAAGGCCGTGCGGAGGACTACTGCCTGCAATGAGGAGAACAGGTAGTGATGGGGGATAGTACGCTACACGCAAGATTGATTTGGCTTTCTCGCCACCTGAAACCCCGTCAGAACACTGCAAAATAAGAGATAGTGAACTTTTTCACATCAGTAACCTCTCATGGTGAATTTGCGCTGCAGAGTTTCTACATATCATACGCGGATGGGGTTATCTGATACCGTTAGGACATAAGGAAATTTCCTAGTTTACAACCAAGCCCCGCCCACTCTGACTCCGCCCCTTCCCTAGGGGCGGAGCTTATGCGACAGTACATACCTCAGATGATTCTAAGCATACTAAGCGGCCTAAGCCTAAGCCTAAGCAACCTAAGCAAATTATAACAAATGACCACCCCTTTCTTAAGGAGGTGGGGCGAGGGGGCGGGGCTTGGTTGCCAACTAGGAAAGTGCCGGAAATACGATGAGACAATAACCAGTACAATCATAAGTAGATATAATCCGGTTCTATCGAGAACCGTTCACACCACCGTACCCCCACCCCCTCCCTTCCTACCGTACCTTGACATGATGTCCTGCGTAGTATCTCGTCTGTAGGACGTTCGTACCACAGAACAGTACGTGTTTCGCGTGTGTTTCGAGGTCGAAGTGGATGGATCTCTCGGAATCGTGAACGGAGACTGCCACCTGCAAGAGGAAAGGGATGAATGACGAATTAAAAATTGAATCCTTTCCAGAAGTATCCAAAATCCAATCAATTACAGCTGTTTCAATAGCCCCCTCCTTTCTTACATTGTGCAATGTAAGCACTCTGAATTATTCATTAGTTTTCTCTTCTTTCAGAACGAACCCGAGAACACATAGGTCATTCCCGCGCAACTCATCTCCTATGCTTCCCTCGTGCAACTCCCACTCACCTTCGAGAGGGGGATGTTCTTTTCGCTAGCCTGCACCACAATTATCAGAAAAATGCGAATCCCTTCGCCTCATATCCCATGTGAAACACAAACCGCGCATGCGTTTTTATGTTGATACTGGGAGATATTTTTTAAAGGATGCACAGGAAAGCGTAATTGACCCTCCCTCGTCTCATTTCCCTTATTTTCTTCATGCAACTCTCACGTACATGGGATGTTATTTTTGGTAGTGGCGATCATGAGAACATTACAAAAATAGAATCGTTGTTATTCGTGCACTATGCGAAGCACATAATCTATATGCGTAAATATATATTTTTGCGACATACATCCAAGATGTTATTAACCTCCCTCCACCGAGGCTCCTTCATAATCATATCGCAACTTCAACTCACCTTGATCACCACTACTAACTTTCTGGGCCATAGAATCATTCCCCCATTTCTTTATCCCAACTACTACCTCCTGGACTCTCCCATTCCACGTCTCAGCTCACCTTGGTAACCGGGACACTCTCGCCGGTGAGCATGGCCTCCGACACAATGACCGTTCCGTTGAGGAGGGCGACATCACAGGGAAGGACGCAACCGTGACGGGGAATAACGAGGACGTCGCCCGGGACGAGGTGCATAGAGGAGACGTTGTGAATCTGAAGGGGAGGAGGATGATTAGGATTGAAATGAATAACAGGGCCTTATTGTCAACCCACTCCACACTTCACGAGGTGTAGCGCCTTCGAAACGAAAATCTCACTGTAATGGAGACTTATGTGTTCACAAGGTCTCCTAAATATATAAATCTCTAATTGTCACATACACTACAAGTATAGACAGTGCAACCTCCAGCTGCGTCCCAAATCGCCATGTATGCGATTACAATCAGCCAGTAACAAAGAAATGCGGCAAGTATTTATTACACGATACAATGGAGCAAAATGACACCAGCCGCGCCAACTCCTCCCTTAACCCAGCCATGAAACCCCAATCATCCTCGCCTCCCTCCCTTAACCCAGCCATGAAACCCCAATCATCCTCGCCTCTCCTCCCTTAACCCAGCCATGAAACCCCAATCATCCTCGCCTCTCCTCCCTTAACCCAGCCATGAAACCCCAATCATCTTCGCCTCTCCTCCCTTAACCCAGCCATGAAACCCCAATCATCCTCGCCTCTCCTCCATTGCATCCTTTCACTATTTTCGGATAAATTCAGTCAGAAACCAATTATGAAACAAAATTAACAAATCTTTCGAAAGCTGAATATAAATAATTCTTTCCGTCTCTTTCCAACGTGGCATTAAAACCACACGCTCGCCTGCGCCCTTATCCCCACCATGAAACCCCAATCCTCCTCACTACTCCTTCATTCTCATTGACCATATTTGGATAGAAAAAAAGGCAAAGATAATATGTCTTTTAAAAAATAATTCTACCGAATCACAATTTTTGATTCCTTTCCTCCCATATCCCGTCCATGAATACCCCACTCCCCCCTCCTCACCTCGAGGCCTCCTCCACTCTTATTGGCTGTATTTATTTTTTAGTCAAATCACCGAGTACAATGTCAATATTTGTTGGAAGTAATATCGCTACACAATCATACCATCTATTTCTCCCTTCCCATATACATCCCCTCCATTAAACCCCACGCCCACTCCTCACCTCTCCTCCATTCTCATTGGCTATATTCAGACAAATAATTACTTACAATATCAATGTTCTTTCAAAGAGTACAGCTCTATCTCCCCGTACCATATCCCCACCATGAAACCCCAACCTTCCTGCTCACCACTCCTCCATTCCAACCTTTCACTTCCAGGTTAAATTGTTTCATCAACAACATTTATAATTCTTAAGAAAAATATCGATATAAAATCACAACTCGTGTATCTCCTAATCCCTTAGCAATTCCACGAAACCCCCTTCCCCCCCCCCCCCCCCACTCCTCACCTCTCCTCCATTCCGTATCACATTGACCATCTCCGTCGAGTGCACCATCGCCCGCAGCTTTTTCTCCTGACAAGATATTAAATCAGTTGGCAATTCTGACACCCTTGATCTACCGTATCCCTACCGTATTCTCACGCCTGCACAAACAGTACCTCTGCCTTCTCACCTGACTACCGTATCCTACTATCCGTCATACCTTTACCACCTCCTCATTTTATGTTCACAAATCGAACTCTCTCAACTACCATATCCTTGTCATTATCTACCGTACTCCCACCCCTACCGTACCCCCTCCTATTCTACCGTACCTGTGATCGTATCTGGCACACATCGATGACGATAGAGATGACGGAGATGGCGACAATAACTCCCGCGTAGTAGACGTATCCGTCGATGAACCACACCGTCACACTGCAAGGGGTTAAATATAGAAGTAGGCATTTTTCAAGCAAGGCTAGCGGAGCTAGCTCAAGTCATACTACAGAAGGAGTGCATTGGATATTTTGATTGAAGTGAACTCAACTTGATCATTCAACTTGATTTGTCCAGGGAAATGTAACAACCTTGTAACCGCAAAGCAATTGGGCCAATCAATCATCACTGTTTAGTTGTTCAAGAAAAGAAGAAAGTCATTGATTAAAGCAATCGTTGATAGATAAACAAACCCGGTGAAACGCCCACCTCCCGGTGTCTGAAAGAATTGAACTGGATATTTCGAGCGAACCCATTGAATTTACCATGAAAACCACCAATTCCAGAGTAATGAAACACCCGTGTGACCACAAAGCACAGTGACATACGAATAATTAACTTTAAATTCTAATTTGAATGTAAGACAAGGATTTGTTCGGACGATTGATCATAGCCAACATCTCTAGGTAAAAAAACCCAGTGAAACCCGTACTTTCCATTCTCCATTCTCTTATCACCGAACCCACCCCCCCCCCCCTCTTTCTCTCGTACCTGAAGACCTGGAAGATGTAGAAGGGTGAGATTGCCTCTTTGAACAACAGCAACCAAATGGGACGAAGTTTGACGTCGATGAGATTCGGACCGAATGTCGCCTTGCGATAGGCTAACTGGAAAAGAGGGAAGAGATTGAAATAAGAGCGGCTTGATTTGATAACGAAATCGCAGAATGTTATAGAATCACCGAGAAAGAATCGGGCTATCTACGGACCGTGAAACCTAAGATTGCGCTGCCCCAGAACCTCGTCACTATGCACAACATTTCCTCTATATTGAAATAATTGCGCATTAATATGAATTAAAACTACTATATTTTCGAGAAACAATCGCCAAGTAATCAAATATTCTAACCAACCGTTGAACGTAACCTTACGGTGAAACACTGTATTACCTCGTCAGTTTTGTTCAATTAAGGCATAATTTTTCTATTCCATTTAAAGCTACCAAAACATTAAATGGTCCAGCCAAATCCAAACATATCTATTCCGTGAAACCCTCCTCTCACCTCATCACTATTCAATCCACACTCGTTTTCGTCGGCGATATCGTGTAGGAGACCGAGCGACATCTGAAATATTCGAATTGATTTATTGTTTTTGCCCAGCCCGTTCTATGCTTCACCCGTAAGACAGATAAACCATGAACCTAGCTCCCATAATACATGCAACAAACATGCCCTCAAGAACTTATATTCATATTTCTTATCCATTTCCTCACACCGTACTCATGCATTCTCATGGAAATAAACCGCGTATCACTAACCCTCTCGATAGCTAGTGCTCACGATACCATGAAACAGCACCCAATTTACATTATCATTCGAATTCCTACCCGAACGAAGTTCTCATGTAATTTCATGTTTCACCTCTATCACATAACAAGAACACGATTCGTTCTGACGATGAGATCTTTCTGACAGCCCTATCCTTCACTATGTCCATCTCCCTTCCTCACTTCACTCAAATTCCCCTCTCCAAACGCTCCGGTCACACTCCTTCTTCTTCTTCCTCTCTTCCTAACAGCGTGACCAATCTCAATCTATCCCATTGAAGATTCACCATGATAACATTCCCCCCCTCCCCTTCAATAGCCGCGTTATCAGAAAACGTCGTAAAAGCGAACGGTTGTTTGCTATTGAAATGCAAAGATGTTTTTGAAAAGTCTGGAAAGGCCCTTTCCAGACATAGAACCTGATCACCCATACGGATTCATAGTCACACTCTGGCCAAAGATCAAAGACTAAAGATCAAAGATCAAACCTTGGATGCGAGATCGGCCGGAAGGGCGAACGCCTGTCTCTCCGCTATCCACACGTACGTGCACTTGCGGAACGAGAACGTCCTGAATAAATCTTATAAATCCCGTGAAACACCACTACACCTAAATGTCCGATGCCGATACAGGAAGAGAATGTCATGAATATTATTTTTAGAGCAGCTACCAAGAACCGATTGGGTTACACCATCGCCACCTCCTCTTATAGATCTCGTGAAACACCACTACTCCTAGATGCCCGGTACGAGAAAGTCCTGAATATGTATTTTCCAACAGCAGCATCCACCATTGATTGAATTTCAGCATTACTTTTAGTCCTAGTGAAACACCACCACTCCTAGATGTCTAATTCCAATATTTTGGGTAAGCCTAGCCGATATAGCCCCTACAGTCAATGAACACTAAAAAATCACTAGTCAATCAGTCCTACCGTACTCCCCAATCCTACCGAACCTCATTCCCTTGACGGTATCCATCAATCCATCAGCCCGTGGCATGGCCATTCCATTCTCATTCCGAAGAGTGCGCACCTCGCGAACCGATTCCGTCTGGTGCTCGTCACTGAAAGAAAAAATGTTCAATTTTCAAGTTTTCAAAATTAATTTCAGACAGTTTCTCGTTTCACTCTTACCTTAACCACCCCGAATTTTATTTCATGACAATTGCTTATCATTTCGTAAGTTAACTCCAATTCATTGGTCAGTTACAGCAATGTTTTAATTTCGCACAGTAGGCAGGCCGGGTAGCGCAGTGGTTGTGTGTCAGAATGCGAATCGAAAGGTCACGAGTTCGACCCCCCGCGCCTGCAGATCCACCCAACCAAGGGGGTGCAGTTCAGACGTGGGGTAGTCGACGACGCGTTACGCGTTAGTAACCGACTCAGTACTTTACTTTACTTTTACATTTCCTGTTTCACTGTCATCTTAACAACCCTTGATTTTGCTTTAACGACAATATTATTGAGTTGCCGAGTTGAACTTCAATCCACGGGTCAGTTAGTATATTCGAAATGCAATCGCGATGTTTATCTCTATATCTGCTATGATCCTCCACTAACCCACTGATTACTCTAGCTCTCCCACTCAATTGGAAAAGCTTTCGACCAAATCCCTGTGATTAAAATTCCTCTCTAAATTCAAACCATATGTGTCCGTTTAACCCGTTCTTCGATTTTTTCGTTACAACTTTATCATAGATTTCTCGACATTTTATCATATGACGCACATTGATAAACACGTAGTATCAACTATAGCTAGAATGGCGGAACAGTCAAAACAATTATACACCAAACGCTTACTCATCAAAACGCTCACCAAGATGAAAACATATTTTCCGAGGCTGAATTCAAACCAAACTTTGTTGTTCCCGGCTGATTCCAGTTTCTTCCACAGACCTAAAGCTACTTCGTACTCTCTCGGCCTGACTACGCAACTGCTTTTCGTTTCCTCCGGGTGGCCAATGAAACGGCGAAATGACTGGCAGGACTCTGCTCTCCTACTTTCCCACGCTCTCTCGCCTTCTCTACCCTCTAGATCGGTAATTCTGGACAGATTCTCTTTCTCTTCTGGGTACTTTCTCGTGACTTTGCTTCCTTCCTCGTCTTTCCTCTTCACGAGAACAAACTGCTCTCTCGTCGGTCAGAGAAACGAGAGAGCAGGGGCAATTGAGAGTGTTTGACTATCCCCTCCTTCTAGAGTAGAAGACAACCCAGCTGTTTCGCTGTTTTTCCTCCTCCTTTTCTCCTTCCCCTTCTTCTTTCTCC
Source organism: Pristionchus pacificus (assembly GCA_000180635.4). Taxonomy (NCBI): domain Eukaryota; kingdom Metazoa; phylum Nematoda; class Chromadorea; order Rhabditida; family Neodiplogasteridae; genus Pristionchus; species Pristionchus pacificus. Next base: position 15,608,452 of record CM026576.1, read on the forward strand.
TTTTCTTCTTCTCACGAGTTTCAGTCCTAGGCACACACGCTGACACTCTAATTGTTCACGCAATTGCTCATTGAATACACAAGAAATGGCATCTCCAAGTGATGATATCAGCCAAATTGATCATTTCCTTCGCTCTCCTTATTCTCTTCACAGAAACGAGAAAGATGATTCACGTTCCAATCAATGGCACCAGAGGCAAACAGCCACATTGAACATCAAAAAGAACTCAATGACAGTTGCACTTCTCACCTACTTCTCACAATCGTAAAACATGTATCACATTCCTGACAATCAAAACAAAAATAGACTGATATTCTCAACCAACTACTTGATATCACTGTCACTTGCACTATCCCATCTCTTCTCAGAATTGTGCAACACGGAACACGCTGGTACTGTGCAAACACCCGGGTGGTCACAACTTGATGAAATACTCTTATCCTCCTTTACTAATTACTAATTACTAATTGAGAACCATTAAAATACACTTACATGACCAGGATGTAGTCTGCATCTTCGAGGGATGATTTGCGGGCGCGGAAGTACAGTAGCCAGTCGACCTGCAATCAATCAATACCCTGCTGGTTACGGTAGCCTCCCTCCTGCTAGACTGTAGCTCAGAGTTCAACTCCAAAGTTTCGCACCCCCACAAGCCCTGAAGCCAGGAATAAATATCCCCCTAGCTACCGTAGTCCGTCTATCTCCGGATAATTGCTGCATTTCTCGACTTTTCTTCTTGAGAACATCTCCAATTCTCGCATCAGGGAACGCATGCAAGATGTAATTGCGCCCGCTCGTTTTCCCCTCCTCTCAAACATCTCACAGAATTTCAATAAGCTCCATTCTCGTTATTGCACCACGTTGCGAAATTCGGAATAAGTTTTGCAATATAAGAAAAAATGAGCAACTCAGTGATGAGCACAGTCCTGGGGCAAACATTTTTTTTAAAACTTGGTGGTGTTAGGTTTCAAAGGCATGACTAAAGCGGGTGATACAGTTCTAGATCCGACCCAGTGCTCACCTTCCAATGGCAGAGGAGCCGGAATGAACCCAGTGAGAGCACGGAGAGTATGTAGAAGAGATACGTCCGGATGGGAATCTTCTTGTAACCGAAGAGCTTGAGATTTTCATCGCCTGAATATCAAATAAATTTCCATTAATTTTAATGATTCTAGAGGAATCTTAGTCACTGTCGTCCCTTTCACCTTTCCCTGATTAGTTCACCACCATTCCAAATGCTAAACGCCCTCACGTTTTGATGACTAATAAATCTGGCTGAATGCCAAGATCAAAGATCACGCGCGGTCTTTGAATGATCTTCGATTCCACCGAAAAATACGGTTCCACTTTCAAACAGTTCTCTACTATCAAGATGTTTCACCCTTTCGATCGTTTTTTTTGTATTGGGGGTAATGAACGATTAGCCACCACAAAGATCTCTTTCTCAACACTTCTCGCGCTTTCCTGCGTGTCACTTGCTCTATCCCCCCTATTCATCCTCCCAAACCCTCTTCCAAATCCTTGCAATCTCTTCCTCTCTGCATCACTGCACTCTCTCCAATCCCCTCGCTCTCTCGGCTCTGACCTTCCCCCATCTCAACGACGTGACGTTACAGCGTGCGGCTGGGCAAATCGAGCAACATTTATAAATTTAAAAAAATATATTTAAATTAATTTAATTAAATTAATTAAAAACAAACCGGAAGTGAGGAGCGCGTGATGGCCCGGAGGGGGCCCCATCGATAGGAGAAGGAAGGACGGACGGATTCACCCGAGACGGCCGACTCTGTACAAGGCGAATCGATTAGGCCGACCGACACCATCTCAAATCCACACACTATCTCGCTCGGTTGTTATTGTAATGAATCAAGGCGCTAGACACCACATGATATATGCAAATGGGAAGTGTAAAGACGGATCGAACAACAGTAACAGAGCGAGATTAACCGGGGTGCGGGCTGGGTACTGTTCTCATATTTTGCTGTGCTCCCTACCTTCGCCTAGCCTGATAGAGAGTGTGCAAAATGAGGAGCGTCAGACAAAAAAAGGAATGAACGACGGTGAAAAGGATGAACATCGTCAACAAGGTGGATTGGTGCTCCAGAGCGAGGACGAAACTCGGAAACGTGTACTCGGCTCATCAAAAAGTCCACCCATCCCCACTCCATCGTCAATTCATCCGCTCCCCCCCCCCTTCAAAACCGACTATTTTAGGAAACCATTGAATGGTATCTATCAATAACACATACACACCCACCACACTATCGACAATCGTAACTCGATCAAAATGTGACGAATAGTTGGCCTTTGTTCGCACCAATTTGCTGTACTGCACTGCATCAACCACGCGCTGATCTTTTAGCGCTAGGATTCAAGCTTATTGTTAGCTGCTTTTGTTGCTTTCGCCGTGTGTTCCCATAACAAAGGTGCAGGAACAATCTCCAACCCCCTCACTTCGAACGCGCAATTTTCCCACCATTTGCACATGACACAGTACCCATCCCTTTCCCCTAACGAGCACGGTTATTACGTTAGCCGGGGGTAGAAAACACGGAAGGAAAAGGAAGATAGGAAAGGGAATGCGCGCGAAATGATCCCCCTTGAGAACCGCCCCCTCACCCGTTCATTTCGTTTCCCTGTGAGCAAACTTTAGCCAAACGGAAGCGATCAAAACAAAGATAGATTGGAAAATTAAGAAGATCATTGCAGATTAGACGTGCAAAAACTTCTCAAGGGGTAAATAAAATCAGAAAAATGTGGTAGATACCCTAACGCGCAAAAAGTGAGAGGGGGAAGGTGGCACGAGCGCGTTTCGCGACTAGTGGACAGTGGACGAAAGAAAGAGAAGAAGAAGAAGGGAGAAGAGAAGGGGGGAGGAAAAGAGGGGAGAATAAAGGGCGCGGGATGTGAGAGAGTCTGAAGCTACTGGGGGCAGAGGGCGAGCGGGAGGAGGCGGAGGGAGAGAGGGGGAGGAGCGAGAGAGAGGCACACGTCAAGGACAGAGTGCACCGAAGTCCATTTGACGGACACGTTACCCATCTGGGGAAAGATATGTGCAGGACCAATTGAAATGGAAGGGAGGAGAAGCAGGCGTTTTCTGTGAGCGGGGAGAGGTAGTGAGCTAGAGCTAGCGGGTGGGAAATAACGACAGAGTAAACAGTAGTGGCGAAACATGAGATGACGAGCTACCTGTGAAAGAAGTAGAGAGAGAGATAAAGAAGAAGTGGATAGGTCAACTGAACTAAGAATACCAAAGAACTGAACGGAAATATAGGAGCGAAAGATAGGATGGTTACCAAACTGAACGATACAAGCGGTGGTGACAGAGCGAATTCAACCCGCAATAAGTGGATTTATGAGGGTGCGAAATGGAATATCAATAGGCATGCTCCGCTTTCACGAATATTTGAGCGACTGCGGATCAATCGAATAGATACTGTTTGTTCATCAGTGATCGGCAGTGAAAAAAGGCTATGACGTATCGGAATCGGAAGCATTCATTGGGAAAACAGCTTTCTATTCAATAAAATCGACAGTTTACGTGGCCAGATCGGCGAGAGTGAACATCAAAACTAGACGACGGGAAAGAAAGAGAGTGGGACAGAGTAGCGATCAAAATGATATTTTGGAACAGAACTACGATAAACTGCATCAATGAAGCGAATAAATGGTTCAAATACGGCGCGCTGTGTGAAAACGAGCACGAGGTTTCCGCCCGCTTCGAGAAAAGGTCAACAATTGATCATAACAACATCAACAAAGGAAGAAATAGGCGGAAAAGAGTTTCGTCGAAAATTAGTAATGGAAAAAAGATACGGTAGATGTCAAATTTGTGAAACCCTGAAACGAAATCCTGAGATCGACTTGTGAAATTTTATTGACTGATTTTGACGGAAATTCTTTCGGGTTTGCATGTGCCTTTGCTACCTTTTAGAATATTTTAATTTCTTAATAAATTGGTGCTTCGTTCGTTATTCTCAACTCTCCATGATCGCGTATTGCTCCTGTAAAATAATCTCGATATTTATTTGCATTTCATCATTATACCTTTTCCGTTTAAATGCGTTTGTATTGCCTTTTTCTCTGCTTTTATTTTTCTTTGTATATTGATTCATTTACTATTGCAGGGCGCATACGAAGAAAAGTCAATTCTCGCTCGCCTCCTGTTGTGGGCACACTGCCAAACTACTGTGACTATTTTTGTTTCCCATTCTCCTCGATTTGATCCTTTTCAATAGCAAATTACGCTCAGTTTCTTGTCAAAATTTAAAAACGAAGAGCCCGCCGTGTTCTCGATACTTTGTTTGATTTCTGTGCCGTATTCGGCCGATTTTTGTCGATACTGCGTGTAGTTTTCTCTCGCCAATATCCGTCGATTACACCCCATAAACTGAAGGGTGATGACCGGGCGCTCTCAGACGCTTCCCGCCTCGTTTTCGTCGTTGAACTGCCGTCTGCCGGATCCAACGATGTCGGCGCCAAGCGATACGATCGCGTCGAGTGCGACAGCGAGTGCAGGCTCCAATGGTGAGACAGGTTAATTATCTACTTAAGGTTCCAAGTTAGTGGCTTTGATTTAAATCAGGCTAAAATTAACACTTTAAACGTATCAGATAGTTTAATTATAGTGTATGAAAAAGACAATCGTCAAATGGTCCAATGTTAAGACTGTTTAACTGCTTAATCGCACTTTTAACCCTCGGTCTTCTCTTATTACGTAGTAAATTCTTTATAAAAATACGCACATTTTAATCAGAACGAGCTTCAACACAATCATGTTGTAGTCTAGAACCGAATTACGTAATGGATAGGAAGCAGAGAATCACCTAGATACAGTGTAGCGGAGGAAGTTGCAGTATGCGCAAAAAATATTGAACAAAACGAATCAACAAAAGTGCGCAATAATCTCGACTCATCTTATCACCTGCTTCTGTCCTTTTATAAGGGAGAATACGAGCCGGTTCGTCTCCTTCTCTTGCTAGATGAGAAGAGTGACAACCCAAGTAATCCTCTGCATATCAGTCGTTATCAATCTGCGACTAAAGCGCCACAATTCACTCTCGCGGTTCCTTCCAATTCATCTTACGATTCTGCTTGCGATCGTGTTTTGACTTGCCCCCTGAAATTTGTTGCAAAATGACAATGAAAATTCCAGGTCCGGCATGAAATATCGATCCCTTTCAGTCGGCAGCCCAACGTCATCGACCGTCGCCCCGCCCACAGCTGCAGCTGCTGCAGCTGCGGCCGCGCAGCAACAGGCGTCGCCCGCGAGGAGACAGGGTAGGTCAACCGTTTCAACTATATACTTTCTACCGAGTCGTAAGGTCGGGATAATCGGGAAAATTAGTGGTGATTTTCACTGCCAATTGGCAGGTTCAGTAAATTTATCTGTTTTCTTAAAATTCTCTATTCAAAATCCGTGTTTCCGTCCTCGCATTCTTCGCTAGGAGTTAGTAACCCCTACTGTTCGCAATTTTTTTCAAATGATGATCTATTTTGAGATGATCATTTGAACTTTGACCGTGGTGACACTTTGTTTGCAACCGATAGCAAGAGGGCGATAAGGGCGTGAATTCGCAGGAAGCAAATAAACACCCTTACAGAACGGAAAAGTTTGGTGTAAAAAATGTATGAAAACCGTAAATATTTGTGAGAATTTTTTTAAAGCCCTTTATATTTGTGAAATTCGGGTATGTTTTCGGATATTAGGTAATTCTCGACGACCTTTTTTCTTATTTTGGATGAAATAAACACCCTTGCAGGACTCATGAGCTCCATTACGAGGAATATCTTCGGAACGGGAGGAAGGGATCGATCCGATGTGAGAATTGCATTTTTAACGTTACCCAACAAGGACGATTTTGACCCCCCTTTTTTATTTGACCATTGAATAGAGAATGGTCGAAATAGTATTGCTCGCGCATTAAAAAAGTCATAAAATCGATAATAACCCTATAAAGCGGCCTGGAACACTCGGTCTGGGCCGGGACTGATCCAGGCAACCGCGCGCAATTCAAAATGGAATATAGGGAAACTTAATTGTTTATCGCTGTGACTCCGCCCACTTTCACTTTCTGCGGTTCCCTGGCTTCGCATTGGTCTTTCCAGATTCAATAATGAAATAACAATAGATCAATAAACTTAATAAAATAAATTATTTAATTCAATTAAAAATATAGTCATTCGTTGCTTGGTTTCTACTTTGCGGTTGCGGTTTTCGCGCGCATTCAAACGATAATTTGTCCTGGTTGGGTAACTTTAAAATTGTTCTATTATTATTATGGTATTGGGTCCAATTCGATGTTGATTTTTTTTGGCGAAATGGATAACCTATGCTTATTATCCCATTTGATGAAATCGATGTTTCATGAACCTGGTGAAACCTAAATACACCCACTTGGGTTGCTTTGAATTGGCGTGTTTAGGAGTAGGAATGATATGCAAATCAACGTTTCATTAGACGCGTTAAACCTAAATTCACTTGGTTCGATTTCAGCGCAGTTCGCAGATTGATTTGGTCACTCAAGAGGGATCGATCAAGAAGGAAGCATGGACACTGATGAGCAGGGGAAACACGAACAAGACCCGAATGAGGACCCTCAAGAATCTCCAAGAGGTACGGTAGCCATTCCCCGATTTATCCACTCCCCGGTTACGGTATCCCCACACTTGCTTCCCACTCACTGCTTTCATGCACGCTTATCACACATTTCCTGGTGTTGCACCGATTACGGCAGTTCACGTGCTGATTACGGTCAGTGATGAGCTGCACCTCCAATCTTGGGGGTGTACCCCCGCGATCGGACCCCTGGTCATATTCAATACGACCCGAAATATATCGATTTTTCACATTTGTTTCCCCAGAAGTTTATTCCCCCCCCCTCTTGTACCCCGGAAAACCTGGCGTTGGAGGGTTACGCTCATCACTGATTACGGTAGCTAATCGATGTGTTGTGTGGATTCACGGTTGTGTGTGGCGGTGTACGTGCACGGTGTTTGGGTGTACTTGCAGTCGCCGAGGACTTCTCCGCAGCCGTTGCGTCGACAGCTCACGATCAAGCACCGCTTCGCGCGCATCTTCTCGGACAATTCGAACAATGAACACATGCACGCCGCAGCACTGGTAATCGTCGTCTTATGTGCTTTATGTTGACTGTTTCCGTATCCCTCACAATCAGGTACGGTAGTCTAACTAATTTCTTCACACTTATTTCTGCACAAATTTCTCAATCATTCTCACTGTCCCTCACTTACACTAATCGATTGTAAGGAAGTGTGCAGAAGTACCAGATTACGGTAGCTCAGGATATTCTAGTGTGAGAATTACGGTAACGCAATCGATTGGCAGGTGATGAAGAATCGGAACCTGCAAGTGTCGACGCTCGAGGGAATCTGGCACGAGACACAGGATATGCTCGGCGATCCCGAGACGAAGGATGCCACACTCAAGTACGGTAGTCAGATCGATCGATGATTGATTAGATTACTGTAGATTCACTTTAGGCTACGGTAGGCTGAGCAATCGTGAACAGGTTATATTCAATCCATGCTGCTTGATTTTATTACGGTAGATTGGGCAGGGTACGGTAGGGAAATCGATCGTGAACTGACGATTCTGGAATAATCGATAATTTCCAGGGCGATAATCGAACTGACGCTCACGCAGCACACGCAGTTGGGACTCGCGCTGAGACACACTTTCTTCGAGGTTTGTGGATGCGGTAGGGGTACTGTAGTTACGGTAGTTGCGGTAGTTATCGTATCCTGTAGTCGATACATAGCCAATATTTGAAGATAAAAAAGATAATGAGAAAAGACTTACTATAGAAACTATTGATCTCAAATAATAGATCAGAGTTAGGATACCGTACCCTTCTGATACGGTAGTACCGCAACCAATCAATATTTCGCAGAAAATCCGTGATATGGGCTGCGAAGACGGGACGATCAAGTGGCTAAATGCGCTGTCAGAAGACTGCAGGAATGTGAATGGATTCGAGAAGGTGAGATGGTGTAACTTGATTCCTTTGTGTTTCCTGAGTATTACTTGTTCTGGATGTTACTGACATTTTAATGGGAAGGAGAGAGTGCCTCTTAAAATAAAAATACAAAAAAATCCGTTGTTTCATCGACTGGGTTTACCAGTTAGTTTGATGATTCATGAGTGCGTCTTGTCTCGACTGTCGCTAAAATTGTGATCGTAGTCTTGTTTGTTTTGAAAAAAAAAGTTTAATTTTCCTTCCAATCTTCTTTTTCTTTCAGGCGATGGACTTTCTCGTAGCAGACTGGATGCAGTCTGTGCTGTCTCAGGAGGACTGCCCTCAAGCGAACAAGGTACGGTAGGGGGTACGGTATCGATCTATCGATTGCCGATTCGCTTAATTGTGCTCATTTGCCGATTACGGTGCTTTGTGCTTGATCGATCGATCGATTCTCCAAGGGAAATCTTCTCATTTGTCAGCAACAGCCCGAAGTGCGGATAGAATTCGTGAAATCAGTATGGCCTCTCTTTGCTTGTTTATTATTTTTCGGTGTGGACCTGGGCTGTGCAAAAAGACCCAAAACCATTGTGAAATCATAGATCGATGATTTTTGCACAGTTCCGATGTGGAAGGGTGAACCGTCGTGCTAGTCGCTCGTTTGTATTTATATATATGATCTATTATCGTATCCTTGGTTGTGAGGAGGCACAGTCCATCGATCCTTAACACACGGAAGGAAGGTCGCCTTGTGAACTCGTGGTTTCCCGTTCGGTACCGTAACCCAACCCACACACCAGTCTCGTCGCCCCATCCCTCAATCGATAATGCCTGCGGTTTCGGTGTTGTTGTTCCTAGAGTTGGAAATACGGGTAATCGTCTCTTCGTTTCACGTGCTCTCATGAAGAGAGGATCACCCGTAATTCGAACTCTAGTGGTTCCGAGAGTAGGAATTGAAATGGTCAATTTGAGGTGATTCAACTGGCGGAGCAGCTAGTGATGTACAACAGCGCCTTCGTCTGTGAAGCAAGCATGATCACGCTGGTCAGTGATTATTACCGATTTTTTTTCAAATATTGAAATTCGTTCGTATTAAAAAAGGCTGCTATGTTTCATGTTTTGATAAATATGCGATCCGTGCTTCTACAAAACAAAAATATGTAAATAAGATCCGCTAATCTTGCAGGTTCGTTCGTCGTGCAGTCGTTGCGCCCGTCTACTGGATCCTCTGACGAGTCCCTGTCTCGAACTGCTAACGACCATCCAGAAGTACAGGTAAGTGGTTAGAGACGCACAATCAGTGCCATTGAACGCTCTCCAACTTTGCTCGATATGAGGCATCAGTGAAACTCGAATAATACAGTTTTTTTCTACGTGATCCGGAAGCTTAATCGCAATTTTCCGATGTGCACTACTTTGATTCCACTGCGAAACATGAGTGCGAGCGGGACTTGTAAGAGAAGATGTCTTTGTATCATCCAAGAAATATGAACAGACTTTGCTTTCAAAGAGTTATATTAATAATTTATGCTATTTCGATGAAATAACGGTGGAAGCAAAAAAATAATACTTCACAGGATCATTTCAGTAGTATGTATTTCACATGAAAGAGCTATGCTTGGTTTTAGATGGTTTTTCTTATTATTTTTATTTATACCCTTCTATTTTCAGTGAGCTTCCCCGATCGGAGCTTCCCCTTCTCGTTGCCACTCTCTGCTGTCTCGTCGTCATCAATCGATTCTGCGAGCAGGCATGGTCTGTCGCCCGGAATCTACTCAACTCCCAACTCGGTGAGCATTTTCTGTCTATTAGTATTAGGCGCCTTCCTTAATATTAGGATGTGAAGAAGTTCGCTTTGTATCCCTCTAAAGAGGTCGTCAATGGTGAATATCTGGCGTTGTTGATGAACTAGGCAGATCGTAGTTGCATGCGGGGATATGAGTGCTGTATGAATGGTTCTATTTTTATGGAATAGGACTATTTCAGAACAATAAATAATCAAAATAGTGACATTTGTTGAATGAACTTGACAGATTAGCTACATCAAGGCTAGTTATACAGATGCATTGGTGTAATTTTGATAGATAGAGGAGCCGTCGTTCCAAAATAGCTAAATGATTTCGATAGCCGGTGACGACTGGTTGAGTACTGGCTAGATTGATGTTTCACAATTACCTTATGTGTATTGCAGTCAGCCGCTGCTCAATAGAGTCTTTGTCTTTTGCTTCAAACACTAATTATCGATGCGCAGGCCATCGTACTCGCAACATTCTGGTGGAGATCATGAAGAGCGGCCAGCAGAGTCTGCAGATTCCCGGCACGGACAGGGGAAGGGTACGGTAGATTATTGATTAACAGGGGACAGGGGAAGAATACGGCAGTCTATTGATTAGCCTTGTTGAGGCCGAAACTAAGAAAGGATAGTCGAGAACTAAGTAAATACGGAAAATATCCCCGGGTCTCGTAAAATTAGTCAATTTTCGGCGATTTTCAACATTAACATTGCTCAGTTTCCAAAGGATAGCCTTAATTAATGGAATTCTTCAGATCATTCGGTCTCTGCGCGGCGCAGTCTACTTCATGGTACAGAGCACGTGGGGAACGCAGGTTGGTGAAGTGTGGTTGCGCAGGGAGAGGATAGGAGAGGTGTCGGGGTAGGAAATGATTCTTCTCAAAAATTCATAGTTGTATTTCTCTGCAGAAGATGGAGAGTGTGCGCACTGCGTACCTTACTTTTATAAGCATAAAAATGTTGTACTGAAGTGACATGCATATTTTTGGAGTGAGGGAAGGGGGGGGGGGGTGAATCTATAGATGAAATGATGATTAGTTGTAATCGCTCCCTTCTTCAGAAGATCGAGAGTGTTCGTGCCTCTCCGGCCTTCGTGACGGACGCCCTCGAGTGCGCAGTGGGCACGGATCCCGTCGTGTGCAAGTGAGGAAGGCGGTGGGCAGGGATGAAGAAGCTATGGGGATGATGGGAAACATGAGTGACATGGACAAATTGACATTGCGCAAGGTTGTGAGAGCATAGAATGTAAGTGAGTCAGGGATTAGAAGTGGAGAGGCAAGGAAGCTATAGGGATGATGGGAAACAGGAAAAGGTCAGGGTGAAAAAACTGGAAACGCCGTACAGGGATTATGTTGACCATTGGACATTGATTACTTTGGATTCCTTGAAACTTGAAAACGTCTTGTTGTGAAACTATAAAATTTAGTTTGAACGACAACTCTTCTCGATTCTCTCTTCACATTGTAGGACTATAGCGAAACTAAGGAACATGAAAGTCACTTGGCGTGAAACTGTATTGGACTTACAATTTTTCTGTGGCATGTTAAACATTGTCGCTTCTTGCATTGCTGGAATATAGGGATTAGTTGAAACATGACAATCACTGCTGGTGAATTGGGTACACAGTTGGATGAATTCAAGTTTCACCAGACCATCATTAGCACCTGGAAACCTTAATACCGAGCTAGCAAAATCGAAGTTTCACGAAATCATGATAGTTCTGAGAATGATGCGAGAGACAATTCCTCCCGGGATGTCGATTTAATATAAAATATATTCGTCCTTTTAATAGTGACGTTCTTGCGGGCATCAAGCGGCTGGTGATCAAGTACGGAAGGGAGATTCAGCACATTGCATGGCAGAGGATTGTGAGAATGTTCCACGTGGTGCACGAGATGATCAAAGTGGTGAGTTGGGAATGGTTTCTGAGGCAGAATTGGAAAGGGTACAGATAGTTGGTTGTATGCAGACGTTGAAACGCGGGTGAACCATGTGGAAAGGTGAAGTTGCTAGCTAGTTGCATTTTTTCTAGCCAAATCTTGACAAAGGATGTGATACAAGTGGTGAGTCATATGCCGAATTACGATTCCGTAGTGTAGTTGTAGTTGGTTGTATATTGTCATTCAAACACGGGAAAAGCAAGCAGAAGTTTCTACCTAATTTGCGCTTTTTTACTAGCCAATTATTGGCAGAGGATTGTGAGGATGTTTCATGTCGTACATGAGATGATCAAATTGTTAATTTTTTTCTCAAGTGGAACCAAGACCGAATTGCGTATAATGGGGATAGGTGATTGTATGTAGACGTTGAAACGCGGGCGAACCATGTGCTGTGTGCTAAATACAATTTGAAACTTTTCGTGTCGGTTTTTCTCTCTTCGGTCTCTTACTCTTCTGACTACAACGCCTGCGAAAGAAAAAAATCAGCATAGGAATCAATGTTTTTTAAGAGTGGGCTTTACAATTAGTGGATGTGAGTCATGGTTGCCAAATCGGAAAGACTGAAATTATGTGGTGATTTCGCGATAAGATAAGACCCTTCCATATCTTTACCTTTTACCTTTTTTTCTCTTGAGGACGAATCGTATCTCATCTGTCGTCCCATTCTCACTTCTCTACTCGATCAATTGGAGCAGCTCTACCTCGACTTCGGATACTCCGGCAGTAGTGGTGAGTGCACAAATATATATTTTTTCTAGGAAAAAAATTCTTCCGAGATATCTTGTGTTTCAATGGGTTTATAAGGTATATAATTGGGCACTGAACTCGATCTGGTCGTAGTTTTTGCCTTTTGAATAAAACAATTAGCTGCTAATTTGGAATGGTTGATTCTGCTCAACGGAGGGGCTCGTCTTGTGTTTCACCGTGCGTACTAGGGATGCAAAAGAGCACAGCGTTCGTTATTGAGGGGGGGGGGGAATTTTTCTTCTAAAAACAAGTAAGCTACGAAAAACGAATAGCGGTTTCTGTTGTAGAGCACGCTCTTATCTTGAGTTTCACTTTGCATAAAGGTTAACTCTTGGAAAGGTTAAAAACAACTGACGAAAGATCGATAATTGCGCGTTCTGCATCGTTTCACTGTGTCTTCTCGAGAACAGTGACAGGCCATTTAATGATCTCAGGAGTGTGGATGGGATGATAAATGAGGCAAGTCTGTTTGTGAGGTTGGATGTCCCCCCCCCCCCCCCCCCCCCATTAACAAATACTAAATTGCCGAGCAGCTCAGCAGTGTAGGAAGTCCTGGGTTTCACGACTACTACAGCAAAACTTAGATACGCGTTGATGTCAATTTACAGTACGAATGTCCCCAATAATCCCTTATCAGAGGAGCTATTCGAGCTGTTGGAGTCGTGTCTGGACTGTCGCTGCGATGAATCGATCACGATGATCATGAAGTACAGGAGGAAGGTCAGTCAATTTCGTTTTTTTGAATATGAAAAACTAGAAATAACGTCGTCATGAAGTAAACAATGGTCATAAGGTGTCGGTGCAACCCTAAAGTTTCGGGTGGGAAATTGGTGTTTTTTTTTGTCAAAAAATACGGACACGAAGCAATTGAACGGTGATATAATAGCGGATACCATGCCAGTGCAGCGCAAAACGAGCGGGGTTCACCACGGAGTGACAGTAGTATTTGCGCTCTACTTTATTGGAAACAGTTAATCTAGCGTAGAATTATTATCTGCATACGCCAGCTAGTGATATAGTAATAGACTAGCTAGCTAAGCACCACTGCATGGGATATTGTGGTTAGAGGATCTGTAGCTCCCAATGTTACTATTTACGCAATCTCGTGAGGGATACGGCCGGAGCGAAGTAAAAGTCCTAGTCATAATACTAATTAATCTGCACTGCAGGAGCTGTCGCAGCTGCAGCCGGACTGGTTGGTGCACGCGAAGCAATTGGTGGAGAAATACGCGGACAAGGGATTCTCGATGACTGTGAGGAAACAGGTGAGCGGGGGTTGCAGGGAGGGGACGTAATGGAAGGGCATTGAATGGGAGTATTAACAGTCCGGAGTTGAGGTGTAAAACAAACACATTTCAAAGGAAATGACTTTGAATAAGCAGGTGATTTGGGGTTTCAGGATGAGGACGTAAGGGGAGGAAATAGAGATACTGACAATGAGAATTTGGTCTCATGGGGAAATTCATGTCTATACACTCCAAGAAAGGGGATTGTGAGGAAACAGGTGAGTAGGGGTTGCAGGGAGGGGATGTAATGTGGAGAAGTTGGATGAGAGTAGTGTGACTCTGGACTAGAGTTGATAAAGGAAGAGGGAAGAGTGAGGGAAACGGTATCATTCCATTGCGGAAGAGTGAGAGGGGTGCGGTGACTTCCGAAAGAGCTCTCACTACGGTAGTTTGAGATTTCGATCGTTTCTCGAGCGGATGGCTCGTTTTCTCCCGTTCTTTTTGCATATTGCCGACAGACTAGTCTGTAAACCTATATTTACTCGTTATTAGACCTATGGTAGGCAGTTGCGACGAGTTTGTAAGACGTGTATCGTTTCATCTCTGATAATCGTGTAAAGTCACCATGCGGAACTTTACTTGCCCAAACACCAAAGAAGATAATATAACTCCATATACGACGATTTTCTAACGCTAAATTGAGTCTAAGGTAAATAGAGTTAGTCATGTCTCCTGAGCATTTTTGTAGGTCTAAACTCATGTAAATATTATCTCAAAGGTTGGCTAATCGCTATCGTGCACGAAAAATCTCGAATTTGCAGAAACCCCGCTCTCAAAAAAGTCAAAATCGTCTCATTACCGTATCTACTCTTCCGGAAGAGCTCTCACTCTTCCGGAAGAGTTAATCCAATAACGCTCACTCTTCCTCTCCCTCTCATTCCTCATTGCGAGGAGAGGAAGACCCTTCCTTTCACTCTTCCTTTATCCACTCTATATTCTGGACTCAAGATTGAAAAAATAGCATTTCTACTCTTTCGAAATTAATGACAGTGAGATGATCAGGGGTTGCTAGGAGAAGGCGTAAGGGGGAAGTGAGAATAGTTGGAATCTGGGCTCGAAGAATGAAAAAAACCAAGGAATGTGTAGAAACAGGTGAGTAGGGGTTGCAGAGTGGGGATGTAAGTGGGAATGTTGGGTAGAGGCACTGGCAATGTGACTTCGAGTGTTAAAAAAACAATGCCATCCATTCCAAGTAATAAGTGATTGTGAAGAAATAGATGAACTGAGGTTGCCCAGCCCACTTCATTCTTTAAATGTATAATACCTATTTTGTAAGTAACAAAGTGGGTTAGAAGCGATAAGTGTGATTGTGTGATTGTGTGCTAAACGATAGACGATTTTTGTGTTTCGCATCGCTTCTTGTAGCAGGGGAAGTTCTGTTTCACTGATGAACTATGAACCAAGGGTTGCGTCAATGAATTGATATTGAAAGCGATAAGTACAATCTCTAATTGTCACAGGCGATCGCATCCCTACAAACGCTGTACCATCAGTGCAAATCAGTGAGCGAACACGAGATCGTCACCACCCTTCTCCTGCCATTACTGGGACAATTGATCCCCGTTGAGGAGGACTGCCAAGTACAGTATCAGGTCAGATATTGGGGGCCACATGGGAGTGAAACTTGAAAAGCAATGTGGGAATGGAAAGCGGACAAATCATGAGAAATGTGGAGTGTAGGAAGTCTTTTCGCACAGTTTCCGAGCAGGGTGCAGATCATGGTGGGTCTATGCTCCAGTGGAATGATAGAAGCTGATTGAGATCGATTACATTAAGCTTTTCTATCCTGCTAGCTAGAAAAAAGATTCTCTCATAACGCAGTTTGGTGTTTCAGCGTTTCTATAGGTGGTGTTGTTTGATCGGGCACTGATATGCGAGTTGGTGTCGATACTAAAAAGGAATCGTAATTCAGATGTTGTTGACCCTCTTCGATATCACTCGCTCCGTCTCCGTGCGACCGGGCGAGTCCGCTCTATTCGATCAAGTTTGTAGTTTGATCTATGATCTTTTTTTAGCTTCATCTTTGATCTCTAGTTTGATCTTTGATCTCTGATGTCCAGGTCCTCGATGTGATCCGTCGAATGTTCGTCGATGGTCTGTCCAAGTGCTTCGAGTCCTCCCCAATCGGAATGGGTACGGTAGACATTGATTACGGTAGAAATTATCTATCGACTTCCAGACGGTGTCGTGAACTACAACAGCGTGCACCAGGACAATCGACAGTTTGGCGGATGTGAGTCTCGTCTTTCTGTGCCAAGGAAGCAAATTAGAGAGCTGTTTAAAACGCTCCTAAGATCGACTTGTGTTTATGTATTTTATTGCGAGCAAGAATTATGATTCACTTGTGAGGGAAATTGAGGAAAATACGGTAATTGAGGGGGATACGGTAGATGGCAATCGATAATCGATATTTTTAGTCTGCATGGATAATCAAGAGATTGTCGTGCGGGAACTGGACGAATTACTGATGGAGAAGTGAGTGATATTTTATTTGTCGCGATTCTAGTTTTATTCCAACGAGCGAGAAATGTGTTTCAAAACTTCTTTTAGTAAGGGGGGAGTAGTCTACATCCAGTGGGCTTCCATTGTTGAGGAGTAAAAACAATAAATGAATGTATTACAGATGGCAGATCCTTCCTCCGCACACATTCAAGTGCATTATTGAGATGCTCATCCAGAATGTTAGCAAGCAGGTTCGTGTTTGTGTTTGTTGTGATGTTGAGAATAATTTTTAAAATGATGAATACTACTCAAAGAATGTCAGAGTAGATGAGTGTAGCGAAAATATTGAGCGTGTATACAAAAACCTGCGAATTATCGCAGTAAATTAAAGTTTTTCGCAATTATTGGGAAAATGGCCACAGATAACAAAAAAAATAGCTAAATAAATTTTATAGAGTTAAATGAGAGCTACAAATGTTATCGAAACGATTTTTTGATCGGACCACTCTGAAGCGCAATATGGTCAAAAAACGATTTTCCTCAAAAAAATCGGCTGTCCGGAAAACCCTTATAGTAAATCGAGGGTAGGGGGACAGAGTTATGCTGAAAGAGATAAGTAGCTGTAGTAATTTGGGGGCGTAGAATCGATTGGTGAAATATTCCGGAGTGGTTCAAGGTTATTTTTTCGAGAAACATACACATTTATAGTCGAAAAAACGGTTTTTCGAGGTTTTAGCATGGAAAACGGTGTTTTCGACATGTGGTCTTTTTGAGTTATTTGTTGAGAACGGTAATGCGAACACAATGGTCAAAATTAGTTCGCTGTGCGATAAAAATGAAGCAAGTTATGGTCATTTGAAGTTCCAGAGACAAAAAATCGATAAAATCGATAATTTACAAAAACAACCAAATAGATCTTTTAGAGGTCCCCTATACTACGTACCAACCAACTTTCATCGAATTCGGTGGGATAAAATATTTTCTAGTGGCAAGGGTTCCTACACTTTTACAGAAGATCCGTGTTATGTGACCTACTAAAAACTGGAGTATCACGCTTTATCGTATCTCTTCTACCCACCTGTTTTTCGACATAAACCATGTTTTCCTACACTGACACCACAAACTTATTCGAATGCGTAAGTTCCGATTTCTGAAGGCAATCCATTGATAGTACTCTTTACTGTCCTGTCATCAATCTCATTCCAGTATCGTCTCAATCAATTCCACGAGGCGGCGAGCGAGGTTCGATCCACGATCTTCAACGTGCTCTTCACTGTAAGGGCATGCCCGATTACGAGGAGACTCGGTTAGTTCATTGTATTTTTTACCACCAGATTACGCAAACCGATTGTATTTTCCGCGATACATCTGGTCTATTTTAGTCTTTAAAAATAGTCACTGGCCTAGCAGTGGGCTCCCGCAGGACTTCGTGTGCCTAGAGTACGGGGTGACCTTTACCTTTTTTTACATCTGGTCAAGTAGCAGTAGTGAATCGCGAGTGTGATTGGAGCATTGCGATCACACAAATTCTGATTGTGGGATAAACTAGTAAGGCGCCTTAGACCTAGGCAGGCCTGCCCTATTACGTGGGGACTCGGTTAGTTAAATTTTGTTCATATCGCGGATAACTTGAACCCACTGTTTCCTTTCGCGAAACGTGTGGTCTCATGAAAGTGGCGAATCACGAATATCTCGGGTGCATAAATGTTAATGGTAGTGTAGATGAGACGAGGAGACTCGATTAGTTGAATTGTAGTCTATAAAAGTCGATGACCGATTGCGCACTGGTTCCGTCTCTACACATCTCTTCAAGTAGTAGTAGTAGTGAATAGCGACACTGGTGATCATAATAGCTGATTGTGGGTTAGGCTAGATAGCCGCCTCAGGGCTGAGCAGGTAAGCTCTGCCCAGTCACAAGGAGGCTCGGCTAATTCTTTTTATTTTACACTCGATAGCAAGATATGCATTATTTTTATCCCGATGCACTTGGTTAAGTACTGGTAGTGAATCACGAGTGTCACGGGTGCGCGCAAATCAGTTTGAAATTCATGTACATAAATGAATTTCCCTCCCACCTATGCATAGCCCTTTTTGACGGATACAGTAATCCCGGTTACAATAACATGTCCATTCAGTTCGATACCGTGAGGAGGACGGTTCTCCTTCGACAGCCGTTGCCAATGTCTTCATTCGTCTGTACGATGGAAAGGAGGGCGAATTCTCGTGGAGTTCCATTGCCGATGTGACAGTGCAGGCATTGAAGAACGATCGATCGTGGGTATATTACTGTAATTGTGATGACTATTGGTCATCTTAATCGGTATATGTCCTAATGCTGTTTCCTCCATAGATCCATAGATCAATGACCAAAAAAAACTAAAAAAGCTTTTTAGCTTTTTTTGGTCGTTGATCTATGGAGGATACAGCATTAGGACATATACCGATTAAGATATCATGCGAAGGTGAAACATTGTTTCGCAAGGTTTTTTAAATTATGTTTGGAAAGAGATAATTGAGGGACATGCAAATGACGGGTTTTGTTTGATTTGGAGCGAATGAAAAACACACATTGGCACGTTGGCAAACGCATTTTGACAAGGTTATCATGTGAGGATGAAACATTGTATCGAGAGGGGGGGGGGCAGAAATGAGAGTGATAGTTGTTGTTAGATGTAAAAAGGAAAATTCAACGTTAACAGAGATTCGGACAGAGTTTTGATGCGAGGGTGAAACATATAAATTCATGGGGAAAATTTCCCCATTTCAGTTGGCCCGTCACTCTGGCTATCATATCCGGACTGGCGAAGGTTCTCGAGTACACGGAAATGGTCAGAACGGCCGGAGATAAAAGTGTCAGATTATTTAGTTATTATTTTTATTTCGAGTGTACACAAAATCTGCATCAATGCCGCTGTAGTTTCAGTAAGTTATGTGAGAGTTGGAACTCCAAACAACCACGCCCGAAAATTAGTTTAAATTATTAGTTTCTAACATGTAAGGGAGCGATTGGTGTGATATGAATCTTGTGAGTACATCAGTATAGTAAAGCGCAGAAACTACTGGATTTGAGCCTTCATTGTTTTCCTTAACGGTGTCCTATCTTTCAATTGAACTAGTACTTTACCCTCAATATTCTTTGCCCTCTCCAGATCCTAGCCCTCTCCAGATCCTAGCCCTCTCCAGATCCTAGCCCTCTCCAGATCCTAGCCCTCTCCAGATCCTAGCCCTCTCCAGATCCTAGCCCTATCCAGATCCTAGCCCTCTCCAGATCCTAGCCCTCTCCAGATCCTAGCCCTCTCCAGATCCTAGCCCTCTCCAGATCCTAGCCCTCTCCAGATCCTAGCCCTCGTCGAAGCCCTTCTGAATGTGACCGTTCGAGCGGCGAGAAACGACTATTTCTACAAGGAATTCGACGAGACGATGATAGAGAAGAGCAGAAAGGAAGCGACACAGGAGAGATTGAGGTGAGAGTGGAGAGGGAAAGGAGGGTGAGAGGGGAGGTGAGAAGAGGGGAGGGGGTTACTGGATCTAGGCAATTCACGGTTTCACGACTATTTCTTGTTCCTATCATTCTCTCCTTTGTCAATAGAGTGATGCAGGAATGTGCAAAACAATAAATATAAAACATTAGTGATTTTGTTTGAAGTCCTAGGTGATACAGAGTTTCGCTACGGCTACTAGTCCAGATTCTACTCTTCTTTGCAATAGTATTGCAGGAGCTTCTTCTATAAGAAAACAATAATAAATGTGAAAAACTGTTGGTTTAGGAACGAGAGATTGGGTTTCACGAGTCTTACTTGTTCCGATCCTTTTCTGGTTCTACAATTAATAGTTGACGATTTGTTACAAATAACTCGTAGATAGGTTTTGGGTGTGCGGCCTAGGTAATGCAGTGTTTCACGATTGCCACTTTATCGCATCGTGTTGCTCTTTGCAATGTACAGTTGGTTTATTCACGGTGATAATTAATTAGGCAATACCGTAAAATAATAATTTTCTTACCCTAAATATTATCCAATAACATTTCCAGACTGCTGCCTATCGTTCTGGCGACGTTGATCGGGTTCACGAACGAGAATCGATCGGAGAATCGAAGTCACGAATTGTGCAGACAAATTGTGGACTATGTGAAGCAGGGCAGTGTAGAGGTATGTCACATTTGCCTCATGTATTTTCATTAAAATGTAATTTCTCCCGGATTTTCCCGTCTAACAAGAGCGAATCAGTGAATGAACTCGGATGAGAGAGTTTTGTTATAGTTTTTTATAAGGTGATTTTGCGGTTCAGCGCTGTCCCTTTTTGCCAAGTTATGCGTGAAATGCGCTAACCGTTACACATAAATCTAAAAAGGTGAATTATTTTGGCAATTCTACCTACGAGATTTGCGCTGTGCTTAATGTACATCATCATATCGATAGACGGAGCTTCTATGATCTTGGCCCTTGTATCTCGAATAGTTAGATAATGATCCTTTCCAGGCGATCATAGCCTCGTCGATCGCCCTTCAACGAGTACCCGATGGATTCGCATCGTTTGGCCCGCTCTTCGTTGAGTTACTCTCGTCCCAGGAACCAGTGCATGGAAGGTACGGTAGGGAGGGGGGGGGTACGGTAGAGATTTATATAATTGATTTATTTCACCCTTGTCCCGCTGCAACGGATCGATGTCGGAGGTATCTCGGTTATCAAAGTTATGAATCTGAAGTATAATAGGTTGAAATTAATTTCGAAATTTCATTGGTTCGAGTAATTTGTGTTGCTCCTTGAGCGTGGGATATCATTATTGATTTGAAGAGTTGAGGGAATTTGAGTAGCGTGCTGAAACATGAGTTCACCATCTCCTCTAGAAGGAATGATTTAATATTCTCAATGTCAGGGCGATTCCTGTCTTCGGGGCTTGGTTAAAGAAATCGAAATATGCTGTTTTGAATAGTGAAACAGTGTGAAGGCGTTGGTGGATCGAATGTAGCGAATTTGAGCAGTGGTTGAAACATTCACTTCAATTAGACAAACCTTCTCAATATCAGGGCGATTCCCGTGCTCGAGTTCTTCTCCGACGCAGCACACGTCGAGCAATTCCACAAGTTCTTCCTGGTTCGTTATCTTAATATTTTTTGATAAATATAGGGATCATTGAATTCGGAAGATAACGCAGTCTTGTTGTGTAGGCGAGAGGCAGTCTGAATGCACCTTGTGAACATGGTCCGATTCTCGAAATCGATGACTTATTATTGTTTGCTTATAGCTACCGTGTCGTATACCCGAATTAGGACTTAGGGACATGACTGGAATAGGGCGAACCTGAGCGGCACCAAAGAGCCAGGCAGTCAATGTATTCAACGACTATACTGGGTGGGCTTCTTAGTAATGCCGGAGAAGGGACAAGAAAGGGAAGATAGATGAAAGATCTTTTATCATCGGTTGAGACGTTTCGGGCAACAGCCCATCATCAGTCGGAATAACACATGAAAAGACAATGTTAGGACCATAGGAAGTGCAAGTAAGAAAGAGAGAGAAAGGAAATGAGAAGACAAATTGTGAAAGGATGGATGAATGAGATGAATATTTTTTTTAGTCGAATGTTGAACTCTGTTACATTGCGAGCCACTGACTTGTCTGGAATGTGATGACAGCATGCAGCACACAATATACTGGTTCAATACCTTCCTAATTTTCCAGTACGATCACTACCGTCAAGTGACGGACTGTCTTGCTCCGTACACGATCGTCGAATACTACAATCCGTACATTGTGACACTCGCCCATCGAGCATTGATGGTCAGACAATTATGTTTAATGATTAGTAAAGTTAATTACGACCGGGAAGGTTTACTGAGTTATGGAGCGTCAGGAAATATGCTTATTGTTAATTATTCAATTATTATGAGTGTTGAATAGGTGAACGACGCTACTGGGAAGGCTTGCTAGTGAAACTAAAGAATTGAAATGAAAATATATTTATAAATAAATTAAAATCGTCGATTCAGATGTGGTTCTCGCTCGTGCCCACAAAGATGCGACCGGATGTGAGAATGTGAGTTGCAGTTTCAGCAGAGGGTTATGAAATTGAACTAGAGACTGATTTGTCGATACTTCCGTATGTTAGGAAACAATCATTGAGCAATCTTTGATATTCATTTAGTGTGTTGCGGTTTCACATAGTTTAGAATAGTCTGAGTATTAACGTCCCTTGATTTAGGATTGGATCTCATGTGCAATATAAGAAAATAGAAAAATTTCTGCACAGTTGTTGCACAGGTGGTCGTGCGTTTCAGGGTGAGGATAAAATATTATACGTTAGCTGCCTATCGATAAGCCACTCCCAATGGACGTTTAATTTACCAATAATCTTGCCCCCTTCTCAGAATGATGATGGACCGTGTGCATCGTGCGATGGAGTACTACTATCCGAAGGGAATGAGCAGACAACCGAGTGGAGATGGAAGAAATGTATGTGAATAGGGGCGGGGGGCGGGGGGGGGGGTCAGATATTTGTGGTTTAGCCCAGAAAAACAGCTTTGAATGAGGAGTAGAGGTGAAAAATGAGAGAAGAAAAGATTTACCAAAAAAGGACGAATCTGGGTCGTTGTTGGCAAGGATACTAGGCGATCTGATGCTCCGTATGATCAGTATATGTTTTACAAGCCCACAAACTTTAATTTCACAGCGTAGTACTCAATCTTACAAATATTTTGTCTGAATTTTTCGATGTGATGCGGCCGGCGGAAGACCGCTTCACGTGGGAGATATAGGATACGTAGGGAACTGCAACTGATTCTGGATACCTTTCTATCGAATAATTGCAATATTCTTACAGTTCGTATAGTGCTTCATATGAACCCCTTATTGAATAAATGGTGTATATCACCAATGGATTCATCCTAGCTCAGTATTACCCAATCATAATCTCCTATTAATTCAGGAGGCGTCATCGATGTACGTGCTCGGCGGTGCACCCGACACGCCGCCGCCCATGGGAGGAGCGGTCACGGCGAGGGCGAGTGCCAGTGAGGAGGTGAGAGAGAGGGGGGGGGGGAATGAAGTAGGATGGGTGAAACGGGAATGTGTCGTCGATGCTGATTAACTTCTAACTGGTGATCCAGTGCTTCGCTGAGTATTAGCTGGTAGAAGAACGGGGGAATGATTCATACTCCGAAGAGTTGTGATAAACCCAATGTGAGATCTAGGGGGATCCCAAATCCCGGCAGTTCAATGTTTCACTAGGCAAGTATTAGATGATCAAGGAACAAAGGAATGATGCAACTCCGGTGGACGCTATAAAATACTAATTCCATTCCATTTGTAGATCTCGGAGGAGATTGAACGTGCGCTGGGCGCGTTCTTCTGGCTGGGAAAGATTGATGACGTCGTCGATGATCCCGCGACGGAGAAGTAAGTTGGTGAAGAGGGGAGGGGGGGGTACGGTAGATGGGATGACATTGGGGGGGGGGAGGTACGGTAGTTACAGCCTCCGGTGAGTGAGGGTACGGAAGAGTGGCTGATTGTGAGTGGAAGAGGATACGGTAGAAAAAGTGAATGCATTAGGTATGGTATGCAAATTGTTTCTTGAGGGATTGTTCAAAAAAAGTACAAGGTGATGTACAACGGATTCTAGACGATAATCAGCGTTCACTATAGAAGATAATACAATCGACGTGAGTGACAGAATCAAAAAAGTTGTTCCGAAAAATGCAGGAGCTAGCAACTCGGGGTTTCAGAGGTTCTACATGTGTGAGAGATTGATGATGTGAACAATTTTATTCAATAAGATAATTCAACTTAAACCTTATTTCCCTTTCCAGAATGGTGGAAATGGCACAGGAGCACTTCCTCGTCAACGACCACATCCTCAGTGTGAGAACACTCGCGGAGAAGGGTGAGTACGGGGGATGGGGTGATCTTTGGTCCATGGTCTTTGGTCCTTAGTCTTGATCTTGTTTAGAAACATTAGAAGGGAGTGGAGGAGGATGGATGTTTGATTTTTGGGGCTAGTGAGTTTGCATGGCCCACTTTTGAAAGGTATTTCCTGTAGAATTCGATTTTAAACTAATAGGTATTTGCATCGCTATCATGTAGGTATGAGAATTGTGTTCAATGTAATGAGTTTATGCCGTTTTCAAATATCAATTCCAGTTGTAATTGTTTTGTTAATGTTCAAACGTTGAACAATAGGCAATTTCGCGTTGCATCGCTAGCATGTATGCGTAGGACGATAAGGATGTTTCCAATCAAGATTGGGCTCCTACTCAAAACAATACTCATCACAATCCTTGCAGAAGAGGACGACGTGTTCACCCCTGAAGCCACCTCCTCCAGCAGCACTTCCACTCCGACGACGTCATCTGCAGCAGCTGCAGCGACAACCGAGAGAGGCAGTAGGGAGGAGGGAAGGGAAACGCCCAAGGTGAGGAATTCACTTGGTGGTTGGGGGTTGCACATGTGGCTCATGTGTGGGCGTGCGTTATCTGTGGTGGTATGAGAATCGCGAAGACTACAATAGTTTGTATAGAAGAGAAATAGTAGAAATTGCAAGATGATGTGGTGATTCGGAGTTGCAGATGTATAAGATAGAGCGGAGATTATACTTGGCAGAGATAGTCCCACGGTACATTATAGATGATAAAACTTTTCTTGTGATTTGTGACCAAAAAAACAAACAAACAGGAATTCGAGCTGGTGTTTACGTGCTGCAGGGATTGATGATGTTACGGGGAAATGCTGTGTTTCCAATGCGTCTCTCAGGTCGTGAACAAGCAATCTGACAATGAATTTATAGTGATTAGTGAGGTGCGGAAGTTGTTCATTGGGTGGTAGGGCCCGCAAAGATGGTCTATATTGTGAACGATCGTTTGTCAAGCGATAATTCGTGGACAGCGATGATATACTAAACTCGAAATCTCAGCAATCGTTCGCGGACCAACGTCGTCGCTACCAATCAGCCATCCAATCAGCCAGTAATCGACCATTTGATGGAAGGAGGTGAGGGAGGGATAATAGGATGGTAATGGAGTATGAAGAAATCGGGGTTCCTGAACCAATTGGAACTTGGTGAAGTTACGCAGCACAACTCTTCCTGGTCGAATTTTTCGATTGAAGGAGGTGAGGAAGGGAGAATGGGGCGGTGATTAAGCTCGAGGACCACTGGAAATCGGCGTATCGGAATAATGCGGAACTTACCGAAGTTACGCAGCACCACTCTTCCTAGTCGAATTTTTTTTTATTGAAAGAGGTTTGGGAATAGGAAAGGATGACGATATTATCAATTCAGTTAGCTACGTATTGTCTAGTATCCATGAAACACGAAATGTTACAGCCAAATTTCGAGGGAGGAGAATAGGGGTGGTGAAATAGGGGAAACATGTGCTTATCGAAGTGCATTAACCAAGTGGCACTTATCAACGTAGTGCAACACCACTCTGCCTGTTCGGAACGTTTCTGATTTTCCCTTTTTTTTGATTCCATCGGCTTTGTTTCTGGACAAGGGCTACTTAGTGTTACTGAAACATGAGCGTGTTAGGTAATTAGTGGTCAGGGGGGAATAATAATACTAATTAAGGGCGATGGACGACATGGACGCGGAGCGGTCGAGGGAGCGGAGTTCGACAGCGAGTAGACAAGGTGAGAGGGGGGGGGGGGGAGGAGATGGGAGGACAAGGTTGAGTGGTGGCGAGTGGGGTGGGAGGGGAGGAAATAGGGCAACAGAGGTAAACGCTTGTCTCCACATATTTCTTCTGTAAACCCCTCTCGAAACTATTTGACAATGAGTATGAGTGGTGTTATATTTGTCGAACACAACTGGAGTCGATTATCAAATAAGCTGCTTTCAAATTGTTAGAGTGCCTGTGAAACATGAATCAGCAACAATTCCTGTCTGGAATGGGAATGGAATGGAATGGAATGGAATGGAATGGTTCAGCGTGGACGCTGACAGGAGATACAACACATCCTTCACTTGATTTACACTTGATTGAGTGTTGTCGCGAAACGAAAGAGATGTTGTCCGAATATTCCAATGAAGGCTAAGTTGATCTTTATTCTCTTGCAGTCTCGCTTCCGCAAGTGACGTTCACCCAGTTGACTGTGAGGAGCATGTACGGAAAGTGAGTTACTTTTAATTTATTTCATCTTAATCAAAATATTAAATAATTAATTGAAAGCATTGCAGACGAAGCTGGATGATGAAGAGCCTGGAGCTGGTGCACATTGACTACGAAATGAGTGAGTGGAATTATCATGTCTTGCAATTACGGGTTCTCTATCGGCAGTTAGAGAAGCACATCAGAGTGCGAGATTGATTAGTTGCGTGTTCTATTAGGAGAAATCAAGAGTAATATTGTTGTAGGTGGAGAATGATCTTGGGATGATCGTGAAACATGAACTAGCCTGGTTCAAGAATTTCAGTTTTGTGGTGTTTGTTCTGATACTGTACTGGAGGGTGCATACTGTTAGTTAAACTACTACTTTATCAACTGAGTGGACAAAGCAACTGCCGAGTAGAGAATATCGCCATTTTCTTATGCGAGTTCGACGGCGTCCCGCTCAGTATTCGAACTGCTCCTTCTGGAATGGAGGGGTACTGTGGGAGTGGTAGACTACCGTAACCCCGCTCAGCTATGAGGGATACTGTAGGCATCGTGAACTACTGAACCCGCTCATGTAAGTTGGATGATGGGCTACCGTAACTCTCTTCCTTGTGCAAAGGATTGGATACTGTAGGCATTGATCGGCTATCGTACTCCCTTGAATGGCGTTGGGGTTGGACACTGTTGGACTACTGTAACGGACCGATAGTTTGAGCTGCTCCATCAGCTGTCGCACACTGGCGCCGTGCGCGAGCAACTTGTCGTCCTCTCTGATTGGCACAACTGAAAGGGGATACTTTAGTACTCCATCTACCGTACCCCTCCCCTTTCCCCTCAAGACCCATCTACTGAATGGATACTGTAATCTTCCATCTACCGTACCCCTTCCTTTCCCCTTGAGACCCACCTGCGATCTGTTTGAGATGTGCAGCAGCCTGCTCCAGATGTTTGATGGCCTCATCGTAGCGAGAGCAAGCGACGGGATTCACTCGTCTCTTCGGAGGCTCCGGAACCTGCGGAATAAAGTCAGTGCTCGATAGCCATTAGCGGTGCGACTACCGTACCTGCTGCAGCAGCGTCTCCCTCATACTGCGCTCCCTGACCGACGTTCCCTCACTGCGCTCAATCGAGCTCGCACTGCAGATACACGTCGACTGACACAGCGCACCCCGGCACACCACGTTACTGCACCACCGTACACCACTACCGTATACCTAAGGCTGCCGCGGGCGCCGGAGGTCGAGCGGCTGCGCTCCGTTCTCGTGAGGCTGATCGAGGACTGAAAGGGTGGTCTTGATACTCCGCCCCCTTTTAGGCCACGACCCCTTCCAACTCCACCCCTTTCTCACCTCATCACTGATACTGCCCATCTCGGATCCCCACTTCATCCGTCTGATCTGACCCCATCCCGGTTCCGTCTCAAGCCCCAATCGTCCACGCATCTCTTCCTCGGCAGTACGCACGCGAATCTTCATCTGATGAGAGCATGGGGTTACGGAATTGAGAGGACAGAGGTGACATTGGGGACAGTACGTTGTCGATGCCAAGCATATATCTTTACATATCATCGCTCTTCGCTTTTACTTTGCTTCTATCATTTGCTCATCACGGACTGACTTCCCCCCCCCCTCTTCATCTACCGTACCATATCTCCCTGGTCCTCAATGGATTTGTTGAGACGAGTCAACTGCTTCTCCATCTTGACAATTCTGCCCCGTTCATCGCCCATATTGCGCACGCGATTCTGAAATGAAAAGGGACGGAGCTTAAGAGTGGGCGGAGCCTCATGCAGTACCTCGATAATCTCCAGCACGACCTTGGCCTCGTTGAGCGTGTTGAACTGCAGGTGCGGCTTGCGGGATCTGAAATGGAATACGGTTGGGTACGGTAGAGTGGTAGGAAGGAACGGGGAGTACTGTAGATTAGTTGTGATAGGAGTAAAGGTGGCGGGTTACGGTAGAACGTGGCTGGGATCCTCGGGATCTCCGCAGGACCCCCAAGTAGACCCCCAGGGGGATCCTCACCTGGATCTCGATGGTCGTCTCTTCGGGGAGCAAGAGGGAGACGTCGTCGCATCGCTCATCGTGAAGAGAAGACGACCACTTGAGAGGAGAGGAAGGAAAGCGAGTGAGGGGAGGAGAGGGAGGGGGAGGAGGAGGGAGGGGATGAGTGGTAATGGGATTGAGGGAGGGAATAGGCAAAGTGGGAAGGAGAAAAAGGTTTGAAAAGAGAATGTTTTATTACTTGCTAACATTGACGACACTGCTGATTGAAACATTCTTGAGAACTTGGAGTATTCGTGAAACGCGCAATTGCCTTAAAGTAAAATTGCAATTTTTTGATTCACTTCAAATGGGGGAAGTCTCACGCACTAATTCAATCACGCAGCTTATGCAAGTTGAATTACCTGTGAAACTTCAATATTTCTAGCGGGAATTACATTAGTTTTCACTGTTATGTTGAATGCACATATAAGGCGCATTTCATCGACTGAGCAAATATTAGCAATCATTCATTCATCAATTCTGTATTCCATCATTCGATAATTTCAGTCCGCGGTATCTCCGAGGACGCGACGACACTGATGCAGCACGTGGCCGGATTGCCCACAGCTGCACTCGTAGGAAAGAAGGTGGGGGGGGGGGGAGTGTTATTTGATCTGTTCATAACTCGCCATCATTGAAAACAGTTAGATATTGCTGAACGTAACTAGGGTGAGTAATGCTTCACGGTCATCATGAAAGGTTGATAGTCTGTATGTAAATAGTAATCGTATCAGCTGATTCTTGCACTAATAGTGATGATAAAAATGTTAGTAAGACTTTCGAGTGGGGACGCGCTGA
This sequence comes from Pristionchus pacificus, assembly GCA_000180635.4. NCBI lineage: Eukaryota > Metazoa > Nematoda > Chromadorea > Rhabditida > Neodiplogasteridae > Pristionchus > Pristionchus pacificus. Next base: position 15,637,562 of record CM026576.1, read on the forward strand.
ATTATCAAAATTTGGTATGTTGTGAGGGTGATGTTTCAGGATGAGTATGAGTGTGTCATTCGCAGTGTTCGCTAATTCTGTCTTCAACCAAGATCGCGATAACATAGTTTCAATTCTTCAGGGCAACAGCCAATTGGTAGAGAGGTGTTTCACGTTCGTCATAAGTATGCGATCATTCGTGTTCACTAATCCTCTCTTCGAAACGAGTTGCGATAAAATAAAATCACTTTCCTTAATTTCAGAACGACAAATTGGTAGATTAGATGTTTCACTGTCATCATGAATAGGTTAACATTGGTGTTCCCTGATTATTTCCACGTAGTTTTTTTTGTAGTGAAATATCTCTCTACAGAAAGAACGAAAATGATGGAAAGGCCAAATCATGGTTATCATGAATAGGCGGTAGATTGGTGTTCACTGATCTACTGCTCATCTAATAAATAATTATTTCTTTCACAGAACGACGATCAAGTGGCGACTCGTCTTCGCAATCTCGATCGTGTGCCCGGATTGGAATTGTTCGCCATCGGAGTACTTTATAAGGTGGGGAGGGAAATATTTTATTTATGGACCAGAGTATTCTCTCCTCACAAATTGAGGATGCTTGGTGCTTGCTTGTTCAGTATATTACAAGATTTTTGCTTCATGGTAGGTCGAGGTTTCAGCACTCTGATGTATTGCCGAGATCACCGTTTCGATAATCGCAGTGTCTAACCGGTTTTTTTAAATTAAATAAATTGCGCTCAGGGCGTTGGTCAGACGACGGAGGCCGATTTCCTCAAGAACGTCTACGGATCCGAGCGATACAATAAGTTCATCAAGTTGGTTTTTTCGTTTTAGTTTGCGAGTCGAATCTTCATTGAAAGATTCAGTTTGTGAGTGTTCTATCAGACTCATGAACATGCAAAATACCGGGTTAGAAATGTTCTTGATTTTTGAACGTTGATATAATTCATTGAGTAATTTTTTTGTTTCTTAACGGAATAGTCACACCTCAATTGGAATGTTGAGTTTTCCAGTTTTCTATCATATTCCGCAAAATCGCTAGTTAGAAATGTTCTCGATTCTCAACTTCTAATAGAAGTGATCAATGCAAATAGTATTCCATTCATCATACAATTTCAGCCAATAATGATGTTAATTGTTTGAGGAATCTGGGCGATGTCCGATCGCTCATTAACAATCCGGGTGGACTAATCAAGGGGAAGCACGGAAAGTACACGTATGAGTACAAGGATCCCATCAGTAGGATTGTGAGTTAGCTTGGGTTATGAATTGATGGCGAATGGCGTATTGTGCCCAGCCATCACTATTTTTGAACCTGGTGAAATGAGGTTGCTAGGAGTTCTCAAGTACAGACAGAATGGGAGTAAAGTGATAATTAAATCAACAACAACTGCAACGAAAAAAATAATAATAACTGAAATTGTAGGTATTCCTGATCGCGTCTCTCATGCCAACAACACCGAATGATCCACAGTGCAATGAGAAGAAGAAACTGATCGGCAATAATTATGTGATGGTGAGCAAGATTCGACGAACAATCAAATATATGTAAAGCAAAGAGATCTAGTATGTATGGTGAAACGCGAATCATCAGTGAGGGGTGGAGATACAATTATAGTTTTATCGAGTAATTGTGACACGTCTATGGTCAAACTACTAGAAAGCATTGTGATCTTGTAAAGAGGCTAGAGTCTTTGTATCGGGATTTGTGATGTTATTGATTGTTTTATTTTTGAAAAAAAATTTAAGGTGCTCTTCAACGAATCGGGCGCGCCGTATCAGCTGCAGAACAACGCGTTCGTCCACGCGACCATTGAGGTGAGCATGGGAATATATTATTAGGTAGTAAATCGAATGTACCGGGGGAAATATGGAGGTGGAATGATCAGAATTTAGTGAGAATATATCTATTCTGCTGCAATTTCAATTGTTAGAGAAGAAAACAGAGAAACCACGATAGATTTCGCACAAGTGGAGTTTGAGAATTGGTTAGGTTTGTGTTTCATGGGAACATGACCTTCCGAGTGATTGGTTGTTGGCAATGCGATCATGCCTTATTGTCTAGAATTTAATATTTTTGAATTACAGATCATTCCAGTGGACTCGTGCAACTGCATGGTGTTCGTGCATGCGAGACCAGAGGTGAGATTGATCTTTGATCATTGATTTTTGAGGAGCAATAGAAAACCAATCTTGAGGATTTGACTAGGTTGAATTGCTGTTTCAGTAGTTTGTTATGGCAAGAGAAAGTTGCGGGCATGTATTATTTCAATGAAATCCAATCCAAGAATATTTCCAAATTTGATGTTTGACCTATCTACCCTATTCTTTTAGGTCCTCTGCTGGATCGGCCTCCGCAAGGTCGTCCTCACTGACAGTCTCGCAGCGAGGTTTTTTCCAGTTTTTTCTCATTATTCACTTATTTCAACCAGGATTATCCGTGTTTCAGCCTTGAGATATGACCACTGATTCCCTCAATAGAATTATTCAATGTTCAGAGCCGTCCGTCAAATCGTTATCAGAGCGAATCTCGCTGTGAATGTGTACAGATCGACACAGGTATGTCTTCTATTTATCGACCTTGAAATGATCTTTGATCTTTCGCAGGAGACTCCCGAAATGCCGTATCTCGCCATGTCGATCGCTCGCCTCCGCATGATCAGAGCACTCAAGGACAAGTGTCAGCCGGTTGCTCCCGCCACGAATTCCTGAGGAGTACGGTAGTCGAAGGAATTATCGGTCTTTTCACTTACTAGGCTTTGTTATTCATTTCCTACTAGTAGACGCATAGAGTGTGCAACTTTTTGTATGATTCAATTTCATTCTCGACACTATTTTAGCTGCCTTATTTTCTGTTTGCATGTCCATTATTTCATACATTACCATTTCCCACTTGTCAAATTTCTTACTAATTAGCATCAGTTCACTTCTCATGTAATCACCTGTTTTGAGCCACAACTGTGTATAGTATTCATCATCTTTTCTCTATTTTGTTCATGGAATTATCTCATCCCCAATAGGTATTCGTATACAAGGTCACTGTCCAAAGTCGAGTGTACATTTTCCAAAAATCCGCTGTCCCGTTATTCTCCAAGTATTTTAGGTAACTCACAGACATTTTTATCAATCGATTATCGATTGTTTTACTCCTGATTTTCGCCGAAGCCTAAGTAATTTAGGTGATCTACGCGTACGTTTGAGTACGGGATCGCTTCCAATTAGGTGAAAGTTAATTTTCGCTAACTTTCTTGTTGCTTATTTTCTTGTTATTAGTTCACACTCACACGGGCATAAGTATTTGCCGCTATTTTTGCTGTTTTTTCCCACGGAAGATCGATAAAGTATTCTACTAAAATGGACTGATTATTTTGTAAATTGAATTTGGTCGCTGTACCACCAGGAATGTACCGTCGTGCTTGTTCTATTATTTTTGTATTTGTTTTCCGTTGGATTCTCCTACTCTTTCTCCCATTCCTTCAGTCGATTGCCTGAAGGATGGTTAAGTGTCATTCAAGTGTCATAGAATGACTCGTAAATGCACAAATAACCAAACAAACACTTGGGGCTGTAGCAGCATTCCGATACTTCGGAAATATCATTCCTTCTATGTGCTATCATGATCTTTGATCTTTGAGTCATAATGCGAATGTTGCCTCATTTCATTGGTCGGTCCATCATGCGCAATATCGAGATCAAGGCGCCAGTCACCGATTGGGACGATCTGATCACAAGAGCAAAGAAGGAATCGGGTATGCGAACTTATCCTTAACTTGTTTTACGCTTTGACCAGATCGGAATCGTTCACTACATGTCTCTTGTCTTATGCGATGCTTCTGAAACCTCATTCTCGCATGCATCGATGGCTCGAAAAATCAACGGAAATCTTATTTGTTTCCGTATCCGTATTTTGCCAAGCAGAATCGCGCATTACAAGCTTTTCGTTTAATCTACCCCCTCTGAAACGTCGTTCTCTCAGGGACGGATGGCGTGGTGATCGAGCAAATCGACGTCTTCTTCCACTCGCAGAACGGAAGACTCAAGATGAGAAGTCTCAAAAAGGAGGGACAGGTATGAAGTGGTTTTGTTTCGATGCTGTTTGGCTATACGATTGGCAATTTCGACTGAGCATGTGACTGATGAAGGCACCCAACCTGGGGTGACCCAGAAAATGGTGATTGTGTCTGAAGAGGGGGGGGGGGGGGAAACGGGAGGTGGAAATTTGTATGTAGAGCTTCACTTTATTGTTTGATCTACACTCAGTTTCGGATGAGCATTAAAAGACTGTAATTTTTGAGATAACGCATGCAAAGTGAAACCGCAACCCTCTCAGGAGTCTCACGAGCTGATCTGGTACGAGAGAAGTGATCAAGAGGGACCGAAGTTGTCCACTTATGACAAGATTACAATGGAGAAGAAGCAATGCGATGAGATGACGGTTAGTTGCATGGATTAATTGGTTGGAAATGGCAATGGGAAACCTGTTGATTTTGTGCTCGATGGAGGCTATGTGTGGAAAGAGGAGTCGGTTGTTCAATTCCATCTCCCAGTCATGTTCTAGTAGTAAAAAAAACGGATACTATTAAAGGAGTGAAAAGTAAAATGTCGACTTTTGTGGATCTTATCAGATTCGAAAACTGCAGTCTGTTGCTTCTTTCGTGTGTTGCCTCAATATTGAAAACTCGTCACTTGGCGATTTTGTGTTCGACGCTCGTTATATGAATGAAGCGCAGTCTCATATCTCATTATTTCTGCGTCTATATTTTAAATCATAATCATAAAAACTGCACTTCGTCCGTTATCTTATGAGTGATTCAATAAATGTCAGTTGCTTCTCCGTCACTCTAACGGAGTCCGTGGGGAGGTCCGCAAGACGAGAACCCTCTTCCTCGTGGGACAGACGAGAGTCCATTGTGATCGAGTCGAGGGACTGGGAGAGTATGTTGAGTTGGAGGTACGGTAGGGGGGATACTGTAGCATATCGATATCAAGCATTTATCGAACATCAAAGGAAGGGCCAATCAATAGGGCTGATCAAATTGGGACTATGGTAGATTGAGAGTGTGAAAAGCTAACTCGACTTTCATGGCTCTTTCGCGTTTCGTAGTTGTTTTATGTATGCATTGGCTTAAGCTTTAGGACAGTATCGTTCGTTTGTCCTTTCAAAAAAAAATTTAACTCTCTAATTCGTCAGGTTTGTCTCCGTGACGAGGATCCGATCGAGAGAGGAGAGGAAATTGCGAAGGAATTGATGGAGAAATTGGGCATAAATGTGAGTGGGGGGGGGGGGGGGGGGGAGTTTGATTGTGCTTCTTTACTTTCTTATGGCCCAGAACCTAGACCATACCACAGATCCAGGTGGAACATGTTTAGTACTGCTGTTATTTTTGGTACAATCTCAACTTATATCGATTATCCTCGGGAAGGACTAGCCGATTATGTACTATGCAGTGCGTTTGGGACCAGTGATTTAATTAATAAAGATTCATTTACTAATAATACTTGTACCATAAAGGTGGATGACGAAAGACGTGGAAAGGATGTGGGATGAAGTGGATTTGGGCGGGGATGGAAAAGGTAAACAGACCACTTGGAGAGTAACGTAAACTCCTTGGCCTAGTGAATCGTCCTCAAGCGGGCACGATTCTTGGAGTTAAGAACGACGTGGAATGGAGTTCACAGGACCGCGCTGGGCCTACTGTGATGAAACGACGACGGCAAGTCGGGGCAACGGCGACCCTCAAACTTGGGTAATTAAACCTGGGAATAAAGGACAAGCGAAGTAATAGTGGAGTGGGGGGTAAATACGACGGTATAAACCGAAGCGAGGGGGTAAAAACGACAGAAAACGGGTCGGGGCGCTTAGCGCGGACAATAACGACGAAAACGGAGTGGAAAACGGAGAAAAAACTGGAAAAGGATTGATCGGGAAGTTGACGTGGAAAGATACGGTAGTTACCGCACGATCAGGATATTCTGTGTGAGAGTTATTTCATTTCGAAACATCTCTTGCCGAAGGTCGCAAACTACCAATGGATTGGAACTGACTTTTCTTACTGAGTCTTGGAATAATTATTTGATTATTGGATATTTGGGTATCGAATTAGATGGAAATCGATACACAACTAGATACTGGACTTATTAAAGGATGGGTCTTTTCGAACAATGCGGCTCTCTGATTTCTTCGTCCCCTTTGCAATGTAGTTCTTCTGAGTCTGCATATGAATTCATACAGTTATTGTTTTTATGATGGCTTGGATGGCATCGATTATCACTGTTTGAATTGAAAGAGTAGTGAATAGATTCTGAAACTTATTATTCGCAGGATCTCGTGACGTGTGCGTACATCGATCTCCTACAGAAGAAGGCTGCCGAGACCGCCTAAGAGGAGTACGGTAGCCACCAATCGATAAATGATCGAATAGGTTACGGTATCTTTCCCTCATTGTTGCCCTTTCTAAGTATTATTATGGTATTATTATTAATTTGTTAAGCTTATAAGATCTCAGTTCAGTTCACACGTTGGTATTGTCCTGATAAAAGATTGTTGCTTGGATTTTGTTGATAATAGACCATTGATAATTCGTACAAATTCATCATAATAAATAGTGAAATGTGTACATAATAATTGATAAGTTATTATTAGCACCGCAAAATCGAAATTATGCCTAAAACCCCTTATACTTCATAGCGGGCGATATAGTGATGGACTGTAGCTTCTGGATACGGTATGTCGGAGGCTTATTGATCTGTTGAGTATCGATCGGGGCTCCAGTAGGTACTCCAAAGACCCGGCCCGCGAGCTTGTAGCTGCAATTGGAAAAGTAAAAATCGATTTGGAGAAACTACAGTACCCGTCGGGCAGATTCCATTTCGTGCTGAGATCCTCGTGCTTGAGCACTTTATTCGAGGGAGAATTCAGGCTGGAGATGATTTCATGGTCCTCGGGAGACAGGGAAAAGTCAAAGATCTGAAGAATATGAAATTTTGTTGCAGGTTTCCTTGTTAGTGAAGAAAAGAGAGAATATGCGAGAACGTTTTCTCAAAGATGAAATTTTGAGAATTGGTAAGGTTTGTGTTTCATAGGAACATGACCTTCCTGGTGATTGGTCGTTGGCAATATATCTCATATGGTCATTCGAATAAAGATGAAATGGTAGCATCATCACTACGAAACGGTGATGTTACCTGAGCATTTTCCTCGATTCTCGCAATGTCTTTCGATTTGGGAATTACGGGAATGCCGTTTTCGATAGACCATCGGAGACAGATCTGAAACGATTATTTTGAGGATGAAGTGACAAACGATAAAGCCTTCAAAAGCCAAAACCTGACCTGAGCCGGCGTCCTTGCGTGCTTTCTCGCAATTTGCTGAATGGTCTCGTTGTTGAGGGCGCGCCCCTTGGCCAGTGGACAATAGCCCTGAAGAAGAGATTGCATCATCACTATGCCAGTTTTTTTTATTTTTAATGGATTGAATGCTGCTCACAGTGAACAAAACTCCCTGCTCGGTACAGTACTCTCTCAGCTCGGTAGGATCGTAGAGTGCGTGGTACTCGCACTGATTCACGTGAGGGAGAATGCTGGCATAATCCTAAATATGATCTCTGATCTTTGATCTTTGGTTCATTCCCTACCTCAAGCTCATCCAGATCCGCAACGTCAAAGTTCGAGACACCAATGGATCGGCACTTGCCTGAACTTGTTTGTTTAGTGGATTCAGAAAGATCAAAGATCAACCTGCGTCGTACAACAACTCCATGCGTCTCCAGGTATCCTCGCGGACTTGTCTCGGCTTTCCGAGCCAATCGGGAACGTCAGGGAAATGGAGCATGTAGAGATCTTAAAAATAACATCATTTTTGATACTTTAAAAACTTTCTCCTAACCTAGGTAGCCAATTTGCAGTTTGGCACATTGCTTCGTGAACGCCTGTTCGACTCCAGCCCCGTAATCGGTCGACCACAACTTTGTCGATACGAAAAGTTCATCCCGAGGCATCCCGCAATCCTGCAAAAAGTTTTGCTGTCCGCAGGATTCGAACCTGCGCCCACAGATGTGGACTGCGACCTGAACGCAGCGCCTTAGACCACTCGGCCAGAACAGCTCATGTGCGCTCTGCCTCTGTAGTATAAGAGATACTCACCCGAATAGCAATGCCTAGCTCGGCCTCTACTCCATAGCGCCTGGCAGTGTCGATCATACGGTAGCCAGAATGCCTAAATAAATCGATAGTATTCGATAAATCGTCGATTACAGTACCTCAGGGCGTGTAAAACAGCATCGTGATAGTAGCCGCCGGAATGCGTGGTTCCTTAGAGTTTTTTGAGTTTTTTTTCCGTAATTCAACTCTTTTATCACCTAGACCCAGAAGAGGCATTCGAACACCATTCGACAAGGTTACTGTATCCGGTTGGGTCGAGAATGAAGACGTTGAGGGCACGTCGGCGAAGTCTTGGACTATCGACGAATGACTTTTCTCAGCGGCAAACTCATTGGTAAGATCGGCAACGAGGCCTGGAAAAAATTGAGACTGTTGATTATCATGGCTGACAGAATCTGGAATTTTGTCTCCTCATTCCTCGTACTCTTTCTTCAGTCAGAGTGACGAGAGGGCTCGAGGAATTTAGGTACAATATCTTCGCTCTAGCTATGATGGTGAAATTTACCGCTGAAGTAGGACCGCTTTCTCCTATCGTTGACCATGATTTACTGTTTGAAAGACTGAAGATGAAATGAAGAAAGATGAGAGGCGCTTTCAAATCTGCAAAGAGACGTCAGCGTGAACACTCCTCGTTGCAATGCGAATAGATAAGGAGCGTAGCGGAATGTGCGCGTAATTTATAGCCGGGGTCTAGCAGAAAAGGAAGGAGAAAAGAGGAGCAAAGGGCGAGGGAGGGAAGGAGGGGAGGGCATGTGAAGAGCCACAGCTATCTGGTACGATTTCTGCCCTTTATTCCACGGTTGTGCAAGAATTCAGGGCTTTGTCTTCTCCGATTCCATCGCTAGACTGAAGTAAAGTATGTACAGAAGAATTCTCCGCGGAACTGCACCCAGAGACTAAAAATACAGAGGCAAGTCTGCCCTGATGAAAACAACAAGTGGACAACAGCTCGTCAGTGGCGACTTTCGAAAAGTGAGAGGGGAAGGGAGCGAGGGGAGGCGGAGAGGGCAGACGGGCAGGCGATGGGGAGAGATATGGGGGAATGGAGAGAGCGGCAGAGGCTGCCCGAAGGGTTGAGGAGCATGTGAAGAGCACGGGGAGGGGTGGTCAGAAAAGGGGGAGGAGGAGGGGGGGGGGAATTGCGAAAGATAGTGTTGCAGGACAGTACCATGGAATGAAGGGGCAAAGTTCGATTGAGACTTTATCAATTGATTATCAAAGTTCAGCTCAGATTTCGTTGAAAAAATATAGGAAGCACTTCAATATTTAGCTAAAGTGAATAGTGCAAATTGAGCCAAATGAAAAGGTTCCAGCTACCGTACAAGTAATCACGAGATTCTTGCAAATCTCAGTAGCACATGAGATGCCACCACTCCTCATTTCTCCTTCCATTTATATCCCCACCCTCCCTTCCTTCCTTCCTCACGAGGTTGTTTTCTTCATTGTCTCTTCACATGCTTGGCCGTTTGATCTCTTCTCTCGTCTCTGATCCCTCCATTACCAACGACCAAACAACCCGCAGAGCACAAGTCGGGTGCGATTCGGCTATTATTATTCTTCCAGATACTTCCAAATGTCTTGTTTCGATGCTTCCTTCATTGTAGTTTTAGAACAGAAACAGTAAATCTGTTTGAACATGATGTATGATGCGAAAAGCTCATTATTTTGCCACCAGATAATACCGAAATTCGTGTTTCGATGCTGTATAAACTGTAAAATATGAACAATCTCTCAATGTGAAAAAAGAATTGCAACGAATGAGAATGTGCGTGTCGTAGAAAAATTCTCACTGTCGTTTCTTCAATTGATTTACGGTCTACTCCCTTTTTTCTATCAGCATGCGATTGTAGGGTTGAAGGTCGTTGCAGCACGAGTAAATCGAAACCGTCTCTACCCCGCTCGAGCGAAACGTTTCTCCGTCCAGTGGGAGAGGAGGAAAGGGAACAGGGAGAGAATAATTCGAAACGGAATTAGCCACACCTCCGTGCAGTTATCCACGTGTTCAGCCGCATCGGAATGACCACTGACCCGGTCACACTTCACCTTGATATCTGCTAGAATTATCGCACTCCACGTGCTTCTTATCTATCACTAACTAGATAATGTGAGGGAATGACAATGCGTCTCTTCATTCCGCCCGTTGTCTCGTCTTTCTGACTGGCGAGAAAGTGCGACGAATGAAGATACGGACTCTTCACTCAGACAGACCTATCTAATATGAAGAGAACCGGCGAATCGTCCTTCTTAGTAGGTATTTAATCTCCACGGCGCCGTTGCTATCACGAGAATGGTGGCGATCAGGAATTATCTCTTCATTCGGCATGCTCCCTCGCACGCCCGTAATCTTCATTCGTCATCTAATCTATTTCCTCGAACTGACGTCATCGGGGCACCAACCACGTCGAAAATTGTGAGATGCATGTGATGAAATGATGAGGGGGTCACATTGGGAAAGGGTAGATAAGAGTTTCTTCATAAACGATTAGCTAAATGAAGACTCGCCCTTCTTCTTCAATGCTGATCTAACATGAATTTGATTGCATAAGAGTCGGACAAAGGTGGGCACAGCTCAAAAATTTCGATTCTCTGAAACTATGTATTTCGGGGTTCTTGAGGGTGCTGACGACGATGGGCATACTCATTTAGTATCTGGAGTCGTCGTTGGCTCCAGACGACGTCACGTCGAAATCAGTTTTTATAGTTATATTCAGTTACCAGAAGAGCTAATATTAGGCGAGTTTGGTTCCCGGGGTAAAATTGTTTGCTTGTTAAGGCTAGTTTATTTTTCATGAATTTCAAAAATAAGTCTGGAGCTAACGACGACTCCAAAGGCTAAATGAGTATGTCCATCGTCATCAGCACCCTCCTCCGAGGTACGTGGTCGAGTCGACAAAGTACCCTCAAGAACCCCGGAATACCTAGTTTCAGAGAATTGAAATTTTTTAGCTGTGCCAACCAACTTCGGATTTGTTCGACTCTTACGCAAACAGCCTCATAATAAGTTTGATAGTGATAAATGAGCGGAAGAGAATCAATTTGAGGAATTCGTCTCGTTACGTTCTGTGTTTTGATCAACGAGACGATGGGCGTAAAATTGTCCAGACTGTCAGAGATGTTTGCCAAGTGTAATGCACCAAAGTTGATCGGTCGCTGATTATTATCTAATCAGGAGGAACGAGTAAGGTGAAATAGAATTCGCACGTGCACTGGATGCGAATGACAACGACAAGAGAATAAGTTTCTCGCTCTCTGACGCTGATTAGGGAATCGATATTTGGTTTGTGTGTGTTTGAACGATGAAATATGTATTATTAGAATTTACGTAGGCGTTACGATCAAGCAATGTGCTGAACAACATCAGAAACTGAAAGCAACAGTACTGTCTGCACAAAGAGATTATTGGTATGCTTGCTTGAACAGAGGAAGTGAGGAAGTGAGTTATTTTGGTTGCGGAAGTTTTCATGGTTTGGAAAAAAGGGACAGTGAGAATGAGAATCTAATAAGTATCAACAGAACGCTTCTTTGTAGATGAAACTAATGAACTGTGAATGAAGCCCCTACTCGGATAAAATTAATCCTTGTAAGACAAAACATTCGAAGTCATTTTCTTTCCTTCTTTTTCTAGAAATGTTCCTTTGAAAATGCAAGCACATTTGACATTTAGTACTGTCGATGAAACGTAACCCAAAATAATTGGGTCTTTTATTCGAGCCACAATAGAACATGTTCCTGTAATATTTACAATACTTTTTTTTCACTAAATCTAATCTGAAGCACCCCGAGTGCATCCTTTCGCGCCCAAACCTTTCCGATCGAGCCATCACTCGTTCGATGCGCTAAACGATCGCACTTCGCACTCTATCCCCTCTCGATAAGGGACGATGACCAGCGAGGGATTGGGGATATCAGAGGGCCCAGACAGTTAGAGATAGGCTAGAGAGTGTGCGAAACGAGGAGAGTGCGCTGCAGCTCTTGCAGCTCGACAATAACCCGTTCCGGGGCGTTCCGGCTTGCCCACTTTTCCGGTGAAATCCATTCTTTGTTCCCCTCACTTCCATTCTTCCCCTTTGCGCTGTCCGAACATCACAGTTCTAGCGGTACTTTGCCCTCTGATTTTCAATTTGCGAATTTCTCTAACCGACGTGAGACGAGGCACAATGAGGAGAGGACAACTCGTATTTCGAACTCTGCCCCTTTGCCTCGCTGCAACGAACAGTGTTCTCTGATTAGCGGGAGAAATTTCAGTAATACAGGGAAGAATTACTCGTTATCTTATCATAGTGTGAACACTCGATCAATTCGATCATCTCTTATCAATTTGCGCGCACCCTCTCCGAAAATCGGCCGATCCTCGCATCGGTCGACCTCGGTCCATTCCACCTTTGCGGCGAGCGCGCTTCTTGGTTGTGTTTCACATTCGCTAGTTATGTCTGTGTCCAGATTAGCTACGATCTTGGACTTCTCCTTCAACGATTTAGAAAAATATCAAAAATTCACTCCCAAGCTATGGAATGTATCTTTCGTCGTCTATCAATCTAACGCTGTACATTGTAGCTCATTCCTCACCCCATAAATACTTCCCTAATATCACGTAGCCCGTTCTCAGTTAGCAAAAGTGCACGTAGGCCATAATGATCATGATCACAACCAGTGGGCAGACTCTTCACTTTCCTCCCTCTCTCCCTTTCTCTGTCTGTCTGCGCTCTCTCCGTTCCCACGATCTCTCCTCACTATCTAGACCATCTCTGCTAGCACGCAATCCAAGCGTCATTCTCATCACCTAAGACGGGTATAAAGGGCAAGCGTCTCGATTTCGACGCACCTGTCTGGTCATTTCATTCAAAATTTGCGCATCTGACCTTCAGCCTGCATGCTTGCCCTACCGTACCTACCGTAACCTACCGTACCCTTCCAGATGACCTCGTACAAGATCAACAAGGTGCTCATCGCCGACGACATCGAGCAGGAGTGCGTCGACGTGCTCAAACAGGTTAGAAAAATATTTGAATTTTTGAATTCCCGCCACTTTCCAAAAAAAAAAATTAAAAAATCTGGTCATTTCTTGTAGAGACTTTCGAGTTGAAAATTTATTGGCGCCAACGAATAAATTTCAAAAACTCAGGCGTCGATCGAGGTTACGGTGGCGACGAAGCAGTCCCGGGAGCAGCTGCTCGAGTCGCTGCCCGCCCACGATGCAGTCATTGTGCGATCCGCCACAAAGGTACGGTACGCTGGGTACGGTATCTAGCATTGATTAGCGATTCTCAATCTCTTGAATTCGTTAAAAATCTGATCGTTTCGTGTAGAGACTTTGAATTGGGGAAATTGTTGGCGTGAAACTGTAAAATTCAAATATTTGCAGATCACTGCCGAGCTGGTGGAGGCCGGCGGCAAGGGTCGTCTCCGTCTGGTCGGAAGGGCGGGAACGGGAGTGGACAATATTGATGTGCCTGCTGCGAGCAAGAACGGAGTGCTCGTGATGAATACGCCTCGTGAGTTATCTATTGGGGCACTCGAACTATCTGCCTCGTCTTCTCATTTCTCTCTGATCGACCTGAGGTCCAAGGAGTGAAAGGAAATGGGAAGTTGAGAGCCTCCACACAAAAACTTCTTTCGTCGCTTCTTGGATGAAAGGGTGAAAGTGAGATAAGTTTCAGAGATATCCTAAATGCGTAAGATGAGTTTTCGCAGAGATCGATGAGGGTAATTCTGATCAAAAAGAAAAAAAAAGTTGAAAGAAACAGATATTGCTACTGCTAAAACACATCAACAAAAATGAGTCAGCTTCGTGCGACATGAAAGGACTTTCGTTCAAAGGGTTGAGTCATCTAGAAGGGGCTAATGTGGTTGCACCTTTCCTCCTTTGAATGGTGGAAGAACCCTGAAACCAATGGCGTAATTACCAGGCAATCCATGGTTGCGGAATCGCATCACAACTACGTAATCCAAATCCTTTCAGAGGCGAACTCTCGCTCTGCTGCCGAACTCACGTGCGCCCTCATCATGAGGCAAGTTCATTTCAGAATTAAAATCAGAGATATGTTATGTTTCACGAATGCAGTGAATAGATCAATGTCGTTGGAGGTCGATCTATAGTTTAAAATCTCTAAGATATTTACTTGTTCTGTACTAGGTTTTCCAAGACGCTTGCTCCAAGAATTCTAGCCACCAAACCTTTCCAGTCTGTCCCGCCACGTGGCTCAGGCCGATGCGAGCATGAAGGCCGGCAAGTGGGCTAGGAAGGACTACATGGGCGAGGAGGTACGGTGGCACATCAAAAGGGGGAATCGACTACTGACTTTTTTCAAAAGACAATAAATTCTCGATAACTGCCCATTGCAGGTGTACGGTCGCACCCTTGCTGTCATTGGGCTGGGCCGAATCGGCCGCGAGGTGGCCGTGCGCATGCAGGCCTTCGGTATGACCGTCATCGGCTACGATCCCGTCGTCAGCAAGGAGGTACAGTAGGCACACCGCCGGTGGCGATCGAGTACTGACTTTATTAATCGATTCGGCTACCGTACACAAATTCCCCTCAGGACGCCGCTGCAATCAACATCGAATCCCTGCCACTGGAGCAGATCTGGCCCCGTGCTGACTATATCACCGTTCACGTGCCACTGATTCCCGCCACGGAGAACCTGATCGGCGATGAGGGTACGGTAGGATACGGTATCTAGTTGAGACTGAGAATCGATTGGAAATTGTTGGGCAAATTGGTTTGAATTGAAGAATTGAAGAGTAAAATATATTAATTCAGTGATCTCCAAGTGCAAACGCGGCGTCCGCATCATCAATGTCGCTCGTGGAGGTGAGAAATCGAGAGAAATCTTGATTTTCGAAATTTCATTCCTCCCTTTTGAATGAGTTTCACGGTTGATTCTAATAACGATGCCTTGGTGGCTCTGAGATTCTCCTTTGAACCATTTTTCACATGCCTACTAAAAATATCAAAAGCGTCCTGAGTACACGAAGGTAGCAAATCTAGGGCGTTCAGCGGATTCAATCTCACCCCTTTCTCCACAGGTATTGTCGACGAGGCCGCTCTCCTCACGGGTTTGGAGGACGGGCGAGTGGGCGGAGCCGCGCTCGATGTATTCCTCGAGGTAATCAATGATCTACCGTATCCTACCGTAACCTCAAATTCCCTCCAGGAGCCTCCCAAGGACCGCTCTCTGGCATCGCACGCGCGTGTTATTGCCACGCCGCATCTCGGTCAGTTTCGTAGCCCCAAAATATAAATAAAAATGGGCGGAATTTGCTCAACATTGTAGTAGAAAGTGACCGAAAACCCGAGAGGCACTCGAAATATGAAAATGATCATTCCATTATTCAGGCGCCTCCACGATCGACGCTCAGCTGCGAGTGGCGTCTGAAGTGGCCGAGAACATTGTCGCTCTCAACAAGGGAACGCTCCTCGGAGTGGTGCGTTTCAGAGATTAGGTCTAAAAATTTGCAGTTTCCGAAATCGAAAACAAAAAGTGACATGTTCTCTGGGTGTTTAGGGAACAGTAAATTCATTAACTAAGTTATGTTTCACTGGACAGTTATAGAGTGAGAAATGTCACTGAATTTTAATAAACGAGTAGAAAAATCTATTTTCCAGCTGAACGCAAAGGACGTCATCGCTTGAATAAATTCTACGCTGCCAACAAATTGATCTTTGATCTTCCGTCTACCTATGTTGCCCTGTGCCTTATGATGATTGCATTTTGACTGATAAATTATTGATTTTGTGAATATCCCCCATTGTTCTGCAGTGATCCATTCATATTCCACCATTCTTTATCAAATTCACAAAGTGTGAGGCAATGGGGAGGATTGGAAAACGTCGAAGTGGCACACCGATTCTGCAAACGGATACTGTAGCCGAGGAAGTACTGTATCCATATCGATCGATGGATGAGCCACTCACAAGGGTTTATCGGGAGTCGGCTGTTACCGTACGGCGAGGAGCAATAGCGAACTGAAAACACATCGTATTTCACTGGTCACTATCAGATTGCGATACCTTTGCGGCACTTACAGTGACTGCAGTAGTCGCACATGGCCCCCAAACGGAATGGGCAAGAGCAATGGGTTCGGCATTCTTCCACAGCAGAATCGCCCTTCTCCTGTAATTTGGGAGTTGACCTTTGATCCTTGATCTTCAACCTCACCACTACTTCGCTCTTCTCGATTCTCTTTACAGCTTCGTGCCCCTTTCCGTCCCAGGGACAATGCGGGACTGAAATAAAAGTCGTTTTTGAATTTCAGCTAGATTTTCGGAAGTTCGATTCGATTTCGCCGGTGGTGAAGTATTCCCTTGTTGTGTTTGTGTTGTTGTTATTGTACAAAAATTACCGATTGTCTTCAACTACCGTACCCTTCCAGCGCAGGCAACCATTCGTATAGAAACAGCCATGTCCGTTCGTGCACTCGCACGAGGGTTTGGACGTCTTGCAGCGCGTCTCGCTCGCCTCGCGTTTCTCCTGCAATTACAGACTTGATCTTTGATCTTTGATCTCCTTTTTCTCACCACAGCTTCAACTTCGCCATTCTCATTGACTCCCTCGTCAGTCTCGCGCTTCTCCTGTACGTTGATGATTGATCTTTGATCTTTGAACTTTTCCTATCTCACCACTACTTCTGCTTCTCTCTTCTCGACGATTTCTTCAGCAGCTTCACGCTTGTTTCCGTTCTGAGGGCAATATCCGACTGAATTGATTAACTTTTCTACTAATCATTTTGAAATACGAGTTATCGCCTCTCTACTACACACTCTCTTTCTACTTTGAAGAGCACGCGAAATGAAGAGGCGATATCCGAAAATGGTACTACCGTACCCTCAACTACCGTATAACTCGAGTACCGTACCCTTTTTCTTTGCATCTCTCTGTGTACCAACAGGTTCCGTCCGCTTTACAGAGACACCCGGTGATAGTGAGACAGATCTGTCGCTTCTCCTGTAATTAATTTCTCCCTTGGTTGATCTTTGATCTCTCATTTATCCCACCACTACTTCTGCTTTTTTCTCGAGGATTCCATCAACCTCGCGCTTCTTTCCGAAGAGAGGAGGGCAATGATCCACTGAAGAGTAGAAATGTACTAATGATGCTACGAGCAGAGGCCGCGTCACCTCAGTTTGCACTCGCGCAAAACGATGAGATGACTACAGTAATCTCTCCTACCGTACCCTTTCTGATCAAGCATCCATTGACGTAATTGCAGCCCCGCTCGTCGCAACGACACTCGCGAATATTGCCGCATCGCTTCTCACTCGCCTCGCGCTTCTCCTGTCATTAGCAACTTGATCTTTGATCTTTGATCTCCGTTTGCTCACCACAGCTTCCACTTCGCCATTCTCATTGACTCCCTCGTCAGTCTCGCGCTTCTCCTGGAATCAGTAACTGTAATTGATCTTTGATCTCTCATTTATCTCACCACTACTTCTGCTTCTCTCTTCTCGACGATTACATCAGCGGGTTCCTCTGCCGCTTCAGTTGCAATCTCGCGCTTTCCGGTCACTGAAAGAGTAGACTCAACGCCAAACGCATCGTTGAAAATGCTTACATTTGGTGCACCCCCCCCCCCCCCAGCCGCAAACTCCTTTAACAGGCCCGAAGGCGGACAAAACTGGGGTCGACAGGCACCTGAATTAAAATTGTGAACTGCGGATTGTATTGAAGGCTCAGGCGATACTGGAGGTCGGACTACGTTAGGATAGCGACAAGAGTATTAGTATTACTGTTACTTATGAACGGAGTTACGATTCGGGGAGTACGGTAGGGGTATCGACAGGGGTACAGGGTGCGCCAAAATTACCCGCACTCAGTTTTTCGATCATATCTCTTTCGGAAAACGTGCCACTGTCCTGGTGCGGTAATTACTACTAGCCCTAGTCCATATCTCCCTAAAACTCACAAAAGTTCCGATCTCCATTCACTACCTGATTTCTTGTGGCGAGCCAAAGTTGACTGACTATGGTACGCCAGGGCCGCGAGTTCGATATGTTGTCGCTCAAAAAATCGTAGTCTCAAGGAAAGAGCTCCTAGATCTAATTTTATGGTCTTGATAGTTACCTCAATAGATTGTGCAACTACCTACACTTTAGACAAGCAATAGCCCTTCACCTAAATACGGTAGGCCTCAAAATGTATCTGACTGCCCGAAGTGAACACTTTCAACGTCCGCTTGAAAGCTACACACCATGCATGCCTCTAGTTAGCAAAAAGCAGAAGTACATGCTTCACCATTACTCATGAAATATAAAAATATGAATTGAACCTTACAGGTAAGA
This sequence comes from Pristionchus pacificus, assembly GCA_000180635.4. NCBI lineage: Eukaryota > Metazoa > Nematoda > Chromadorea > Rhabditida > Neodiplogasteridae > Pristionchus > Pristionchus pacificus. Next base: position 15,656,007 of record CM026576.1, read on the forward strand.
AGTAGGGCGAAAAACATAACCAAAAGTCAGAATTCGGGTGATTTTAGTGATTTTATATGCTTGAGGAATTCAGCTAGCATTCCACATTGAGGATACCCAGTGCAATTCTGATATAAATTTCGAGTTGGTCTAAGGATATACTCTAAATGTTCTGAGTTTGAAAGCCCACGCTATGCTGGTGAAGGAGTGGCATTTATTAGAAGTTGTGTTGCACTCGCGGGAATTGCGCACAGTCACCAGTCAACTTTGACTCGCTACTACAAATTAGGTATTGAATGGAGATCGTAACTTTTGTGAGTTTTAGGGAGACATGGACTAGGGCTAGTAGTAATTACCGCACCAGGACAGTGGCACGTTTCCCGAATGAGATGTGATCGAAAAACTGAGTGCGGGTAATTTTGGCGCACCCTGTATTGGGAGCTTGGAAACGTACCCGAGAAGGGCGAGTGAGAGGAGAAGAAGATTCATCGAAGAGACGATCCAACCGAGAGACGATCGAGTGAGGAGGAAGAAGGAGGAGAGGGTATTTTATAGGCGAGCGATGAACGTATGGAAATTGACGGATCAGAACCAAGATGTGTGGGTTCCAGTGAGAGTTCAACAACATGTTTGTTTGTTTTGTTGTTGTTTTTTGTTGTTTGTTTGAATCGTGATGTTTTGATGACTGACATTTTTAAGTCCAATTGTGATGATTCGAGTAATCACTTACTTTTCCCGCCATCCTTTGCCAATGACAAAAAACAATACATTGGGGAGGATAACGTGGGCATTTTTGCCACGGGATACGGAATTTTTCGAAGTTTTTTTAAATACAAAAGTGTTACAATATCGAGCACAATGATCAATTTTCATAAGTTGATCTTTTAGAAAGAATGTCCCTCAAAAAAGACCAAGTATAAATTAATCTTGTGATCACTCCGTTTACAGCTCACTGTCTGGAACCAAACGGTCTCTACTCTCTTCAAATCGCACGCTCTCTCTTCTGCCACAGGGCAATATTGTCAATTCGGGTGTCCGACCTTATCGTAAAGTCATTGGAATCATCCGTTTTCTAAGTACTTAAAGAGGCTTAAGCTCAGTTGAAATCAGACTTATCAAGTCTGATTGAGCAATGTCTACCACCCACTCCATCCATCTCTTCAACAGCACCAAATTCTTCTATCTGCTTCACATGTTTGTTTTAATATTACATTTATTCCTTCAAGAGATGCATTAAATCTATTGTTATAATTATATTGAATTTCTCTAATCTTCTTTCTATTTCAGCGATCCTCAACAGCCTATTCCTATGTGGAGAGTTGCTCGCCATGAAATCGATGACTTCTTCCTTGATTTTCATGAGGAACTGCTCAGCAGGGTCAACATGGAGTTGGATTTGTGAGTTTTGACTGCATTTTATTGATAATGGCTTCACTTAATTTTTTTATCTAAAAAAAATGATTAAAAATATTTCTAAATGACGACGACTGAAAGAATTTCAATTTCAAACATTGCAGCGACGCAACTGCTCCCTTCTCTGATGGTATCCAGTATCAAGACAGTTTCCGAGGATTCTCAAAGAAAGATCAATTCCTCCTCACTGGACACTATCTTCTTCTTTGCTTTGATATCAAAGAGAAGATTGAGTTGGAGCGAATGGATGGAAATCGACGAGAGGTCAGACATTATTAAACTTATTCGGATGCATTTCTTCGAGAAGACATAGAACTATTTGTGTTTCTCAATTCTAATTTTAAAAATTACAGGGTCTCATCATCCTTCATAATGAAATCACTATGTTCATCTCGCTTCTTTACGTCATTCAGAAAATCATCGAGGTGAGTCATTTTTGAATGTTTCTAAATAATAATAATTTAAATGTCAATAAATCTGAACACTTACTTTGCAGCCGCATGGCCTTTTCACTCCTCAAGATCACAACACTCGTCAATGCAATCAAGAGGTTCGTTTGCTAATATTAAATTGATTTGAACCTATTGTTAATAATCGTATTTGAGCGCGCTGATAGTGCAAAATTGGACCGCAATAGATCAATTTCGAATTCCACATCATCAAGCTCTGGTGAGTTCTTAGAATATAGATTATTCGTTTTTTCTTATATTTCTTATTTTCTCACTATTTCTCAATAATGAACACATTTAGGTCGATCAACGCCTTCCGATTCCGGAATTTCTTCTGATGATGAGATCGAATCAAAGAAGGAAATCGATATCGAATCGACTGATGAGGACGATTTCGAAGCCTACAGCGAGGTAAATAGTTTTCTTGTTCAAATTGTACGTGTTCTAACACCCCTAATGATTAAAAACTTTCATATTTTTATTTTGAAATATTAAAAATATAAATATATGTTATTCCAGGAGATTCACAAGATGGCAACTAACACTTCTGATCTCCCTCCTATCCATGATTGCGATTGGATTTTGGAGGTTTTGACCAAGGAGAAAGCTCGCAGAGAGCGGCTTTTCGACAAATTCTGCGAGGCAGAATTTATGACAGAATTCCCTTTGTCTTCAACAATCATTGACACCTCAGTATTCTATCGTCTTGATGCTTATCAGAAGATGGTAAAGAGTAGAAAGTAAATTCGATAATCTTTTCTGGTATTTATCTAATAACCTTCCTTCACCTTCTTATTCTAACCTCACTTGCCCACATTCTAAAGAATACTTGCTCCGTTTCACATGAAACTAATTTTAAGTTTTTCTTTTTATTGTGAGGTTATATATTTGTGTCTGTCAAGAAATGATAAATTAATATTCATAATGAAAAAATAGTCTTGACCAATGCAAGAATGCAAGGCAAGGAATCTTGGGAGCTCCTCAAATAACATCAGTTTTCTTCTATTTGTGAGCCGTTATGTTTCATCATGAGTGTGAATATCGTTCCAAAGACTCTTTTCACCACCATTCTTTATCAATTGCACAAAAATACAAGGCAATGGGGAGGGTTGAGAAACGGGGATCCTCAATCGATCTCGAGCGAGAAACCCATTCTGCAAAGGGATACTGTAGCTGAGTACTAAATATATTCAGGAAACAATCGATCGAAGATCACCTCTACATGACGTTTTGAGCACCGGGGACACTGCGTGTGTGTTGCTATCAACTGGCTCGTTACGGACGACCCTCTGCGTCCTGAAGTTCTTTCACATGATCTTTGATCTTTGATCTCCCTCAATCACTCACCACTGCTTCTCTCTTCTCGACAATTTCCTCAGAGACTGCACGCTTGCCTGTGCAACTCGCTACTGAAATAATACTTGTTTTGTTTGGAAAGTAGCTATTTCCAAGGGAGAAAAGGATTGAACCAGGATTATCATTGGGAATGGTCAAAGAAGCCTTTGTGATACTCCACATTTGTAACATTTGCTCTCCTTGTACACAGGGAGGCGAAGATAAATGATAATTTTCATGATATTCCCACCTGTTTCGCATCCTTGATCATCGCATTGTTCGCATTCTCCATTATTGCACATGCACGACTTGAATCCGAATGCCGCTTCCCTTTTACGGATAGTCGTCTCCTGGAATTCAGTTGATGATCTTTGATCTTTGATCTTTCCTCACCTCAGCTCCGCTCTTTTCGACGGCCTCGCGCTTCTCGACATCATCAAATTCCATATCGCACGGAACTGGAATTCATGTTTTTTAAAGTTAATAAATAAACTTGGGGATCACCTTTTTTGCATCCTCTGTTTGATTTCGCATTCGGCCTTTCACAGACGTGGAAATGGCAACGTTTCTGTTTTCTCCCATGTTTCTCCTCCTGTAATTTACACGGTAATCCCTTTCATTGAATGATCTTTGATCTCTTCTTCACTAACCGCAGCTTCTCTCTTCTCGACGATTTCCTCTGAAGCCTCGCGCTTCATCGAATTGAGGCAGTACGCAACTGCAAACGGGATTTATGAAAATATTCTATCAGGAAATTGTCTATTTTCGGGCTTTTGTGACATGACAGATTACTGCAGATACTCATTGCTGACTACGGTAGTTTGTTAACATGGATCTATGATCTCTGATCTCAGGTCACGGATCGTATACCTTTCGTGCAAACTCCGTTCGGGCAATTGAAGCATCCGAGATCGGGTGTGCAACTGCAGTTGCCTGATGCAGCCTCTGCAACAGCCTCGCGCTTCTCCTGACGGTACGGTATATTATGGGACTTGTTGGCTCCATTGATCTTTGATCTCCCTCCTTCGCTCACCACCGCTTTCTCGACATTTTCCTCGGAAGCCTCGCGCTTGCCGGACGTGTTGGAGCATCTCGGACACTGGACGTTAGTGTCGACTCCACCGACAGACTCCTCAGCAGACTCGCGCTTCTCCTGAGGGTACGGTGGATTCGGTATCATCAATTGATCTTTGATCTCTCATTCACTCACCACTGCTTCTCTCTTCTCGACATTTTCCTCGGAAGCCTCGCGCTTGGCGGTGCAGAATGGCACTGAAACCTCACTTCATCAGCACATGTCGGCACAATTTCATTGCTACCAATCAATCAATCAATCAATCAATCAATCATCTCATTTCCGTATTAAATAGATGATTCGAGTGATTGGTAGTGCTTTTGAAAGTGAATACCTTTGAATAAAACGCCGTTCCTCACTTCATTGCATTTGTTATGGCCTGTGCAATAGCACATATTTCGGGGTGCCTTTGCCGCTTTGGCTTCAGTCTGCCGCGTTTCCTGAGGGTACGGTGGATTACGGTATCATCAATTGATCTCTTCTTCACTCACCACTGTTTCTCTCTTCTCGACGATTTCCTCGGTAGCCTCTCGCTTGGCGGTGCAGAATGGCACTGAAACCTCATTCATCAGCACATGTCGGCACAATTTCATTGCTACCAATCAATCAATCAATCAATCAATCAATCAATCATCTCATTTCCGTATTAAATAGATGATTCGAGTTATTGGTAGTGCTTTTGAAAGTGAATACCTTTGAATAAAACGCCGTTCCTCACTTCATTGCATTTGTTATGGCCTGAGCAATAGCACATATTGCGGGGTGCCTTTGCCGCTTTGGCTTCAGTTTCGCGCTTCTCCTGAGATTACGGTGGAATACGGTACAACGTGGAGATTACGGTAGCATCCATCGATTGATCTTTGATCTCTTCTTCACTCACCACTGCTCCGCTCTTGCCGCGCTTGAGGATGGGGCAGAATGGCAATAAAATGGAGCACAATTACATTATTATCATGCTCCCCTCATTCTTATTCCTGTGTTTTCTATGCGATTCGAGCGGCCGGTAGTGCTCCAAGAACGCGTAGTCTTGGATACCTTTTCGGAAAACGCCGTCCTTCCATTCATAGCATTCTCCAAAGGCTGAGCACGTGCAGCTGTTGGCGTGTGCGTAGACCTCTTCAGCAGCAGACTCGCGCTTCTCCTGAGATTACGGTGGATTACGGTACTCAGTGAAGATTACGGTAGCATCCATCAAATGATCTTTGATCTCTCTCCTTCACTCACCACTGCTTCTCTCTTCCCGACGATTTCCTCGGAGGTCTCGCGCTTGCCAGTATTCTTCGGACATTCACTGGCATCCGCTAAAAAGGAAAGAAGCGTCGCGTGAAATGAATGAATTTTCGGCAGTTTGGCACAACTTGCAGAGATTCATAATGAAAAAAGAGGATGCCTACCATCTACACATTGTACAAAATGTCCGTCGTCATTCACACATTTCTGGCACTTGGGAGGAGTAAAGTCAGTATTGCATAAACACGTGTGCGATTGTTCGCTCGCCAGAGAGTGCCTGAACAAACGTACTGTACAATTGGGTTACTGAACGGCGATTTCACTGTAGGAGCAAGTCCAATACGAGAAAGAGTAGGATACTTAATTTAAGGCGATACTGGAGATCGGATTACGGTATGGTATCGATGGAGGGTACTGGGGTAGGTTTGGGTATCGACAGGAGTATTGGAAGATTGGAAACGAACCCGAGAAGGGCGAGTGAGAGGAGAAGAAGATTCATCGAAGAGATGATCCAACCGAGAGACGATCGAGTGAGGAGGAAGAAGGAGGGGAGGGGGTTTTATAGTCCCCAGATTGAAGATAAAGTGAGATTGAGTCACGTAGGTTGTGAAGAAAGAGATAATTCAATCAATTTATTCTTTTTTTTAAATCTCATTGAAATTTTCAATTTCATTGTTCTAAAATTATTTGTATTACGGCTCAACGCAAGGGATCTAAAATGCATACAACACGGCCAACAAATTGATCTTTGATCTTCTGTCTACTGTCTACGATCTATCTGCCCTGAGGATTATGATGATTGCATTTTGAATGATAAACTTTTGATTATAAGAATTCTACGTTGTTCTGAGATTGCTTATTCATACTCCTCCATTCTTTATCAAATTCACAATGTGTGAGGAAATGGGGAGGGTTGGGAAACGTCGAAGTGGCACACCGATTCTTCAAAGGGATATTGTAGCTGAGGGATTACTGTAGGTATATCGATCAATTGTTCATTCACAAGGGTTCATCGGGAGTAGGTTGTTACCGTTTACCTCGCGCTTCTTCCATCCGGGCCATGGGCAATACGAGACTGAATAACAATACCTTTGCTTATCTACTTCTCATTACAGTTTATATAATAGTACGGATTATCGCTACATTGCTTTCGAACACTCGAAGAGACGGTATCGTTAAAATCCCCCGTACCCTCTATGGGTGCGCCGCATTTACAGATGTAGTTGCAGCCTTCCGACGTACACGTACACGATTCCAATTTGACACAGATAGGAGCGCCCTGTAATCAATTCGATCTTTATTGATCTTTGATCTCTTCTATCTCACCACTACTCTGGTTTCTCAAATCCACTGGAAAACCATTACCTGATCCACTGGCTAGGGTGCATTCAAACCAGTGGATGAGGTTATGGTTTTCCAGTGGATTGGGTTATGGTTTTCCAGTGGATGGAAGAGTACTGTAGATGTGCATAGTTAATCGATAATAGTATGAGCTGTCGCCATACAGTAACCAAACCACACGTGGAGAGACCACGGGTGATTAGTCACATCCAAAATACCGTCATGGAGACCGTAGGTAAGACTGCACTTGAGCCCGAGGCAGTCAGAACTGGGTGCTCGGAGGGACTTTATAGGCAAAGTGTGAGCTAGCAACAGCGGGTACTCAGAGGCCCTTTTATGGCTTACCACTGGATGGAGTAATGGTTTTCCAGTGGATGAAATGCTAGTGGATACGCACTGGATGAGGTAATGGATATCCAGTGGATAGCCCAAACTCCGCCCACCTTTAACGGTTCTCCAGTGGATGGGAGAAACCAGAGTACTTCTGCTTTCTTCTCGACGACTTCCTCAGCAGCCTCACGCTTGTTTCCGTTCTGGGGGCAATATCCGACTTAATAGATTAACTTGGAAGATAAGATGATCACACATCTTGTCTTCCATCAATTATAGTTACGAATGTCAATCAATTTATTATCCCATTTTCAACGTTATTATTTTTTTACACGGGCACGAGACTAGTTGACATGAGAAGATAGCCAAGCAGATCAGACTAGTCTGATCTCTTCATCTTCGCACTGAGTAATCGAAGCGTAGCAGGGCTGTCTGGAAAATTACAATTGAGCATTAATATTGATCAGGATAGCTGACCTTGCTTCAAGAATCGGCCTCTTACTCGCACTCCCTGCCAGCGGCGAAGGTTCAATGTCAAAAAGCGCGGACTGAAAAGGTTTGCTTTAGTCAGCCCCTGAATCCAAAGACACTCCATGCTCCTCAAAATAACCGATATTACCGCATATAAAATAAACTGCTTCGAAAAAAAAGCTTACCACTCTCGGCTTGATATTTGCGCTGAGCGACAGGGAGATGGGCACAAGGATAAGGATGAGCAGGGCGTTGTACCAGACTGGAAAAACATAATTTTATTTTTATTAAAAAAAAATGGGAAAAATGAAAAAATGCTGACAATCAGCCTTGACTCGTGCCTCCAGCACTGATCCATCGTCGAATGGAGTGTCAACGAAGACGGCATGATTGAGTGCTGCGGAGTCAACTGCGAACCTGAAATGACATTGTAATTTATCTAACGAGATCTGAAGCAAGGTTATCTCTGCATCGAATACGTTTCAAATACTGTTGAATGGGAGGGGGCTCTCATATCAAGAACTAGTGAAACACAATTGCCTCTGAGAGGAGAATTCACAATAAAACCAACCTGAGCAAATTGTACAGTGCCTGTGTGAGATTAGTACAGCGAATGAGAGTGTCGAGTCGATAGCGAACAATGTGGTCCTGTGAATATTATTGATCCAATCTGATCATTAACTGTATCACCGCTTACTTCTTCACTATCTCACATTGGACATATTTCATGTTGTTCTTTGAACAACCATCTCTGTTGAGCTCATCAAGAGATAAAAACAAAGAATAATTGGGTCATCGCTCACATTGGACATCTTTACGAAAATGGCTGATGAATAGACGGCGATGAGCGTGGAGGCAAGGCCAACCCACGATAGGATTCGGGTGATTCTGCAATCATTAGTTCTCGAAACTGCTTTTCAGGTTGGTGAGTCCTTTTTACCCACCCACCACCCTCATAGTCACGGTTCTCAATCGATTACACCATTTTCGGAACAAAAAAAAAGTCAGTTCCCGATCGTCTCACGTTGTTGTCTCACAGTATCCCTCTGCTCGAATTTGATTCATCACAACGACGACGACCATCCGGACGACCGGCGATTGAAGGACGAAGAACTTGAGCGTTTCGATGTTGACGCTGAAAAAGTAATAGACGTTTTAGAAAAAGACATTGGAAGCTTCAATTGACAATGCTAAGTTGTTGAAGGTGATATTCTATGTCTGCACTAGAATGACAGGATGCGTCAGAACTTAGCCTGGTTCGGCATAGGGCTTTTTTCTGATATAACAGAGAGTTAGAGTGTAGTCCTATCATTCTCGGTGCCTACCCCTTCTCATTCATAGCCTGATTTAAAAAAGTGAAGTTCTCAACATGAAAAGTTGCTTGAATTCAGGAGTCATTAGAAACAGTTCTTAATTGAATAAAAGAATAAAGAGAGAACGTACACGCTCGGTTCGACTGATGGCAGACATGGAAAGCAGCAGAGGGGAATGGAGTAAAGTGGGAGTTTAGTGTTGGCTGAAATTGAGTAGTTGCAATGAAAGCATGCGGTCCTTATGTGGCCTTTCCTACATCGAGCACGTCGCCTGATATCAAGATAAGCCCCTGTCATGACAGACCGAAGATCAAACTGACTTTGATGCATCAATTCGCTCATATTCTCCACGTCACCGTACATGCGAAAGAGGAGAGTCACGGAGCGCCACAAGGAGAACATTACGTAACTGGAATTTATAGATAGATGCCGAAACAGAAAGCACTGCATGGGAAACAACGATAGAACATATTCCTAGTCGAAGAGAACTGCTGTGGTGGAAAGTGGATAGATAAACGTGAGATATTTTTTCACCGAGAGAAATAGCCGAATTGAAAATATCTATCCCTCTCACTCTTCAATCCCCGATGAAACTGAACGCACGCTAGTGAAATGGTACTCATTCCGGGCGTCGATCTCGGATAGAACATACCGTAGAGACAGATTGATGAGACTACCTCAAATTATTATTATTCATTAATTTAAATTATAAAAAAACTGACGATGGGTGTGGAGATGCATTGGTAGACGTCGCTTCGGATCTGTTCGTCTTTGATGTGCGAGGCGACTCGTAAAACCTGCATAAAAATACTTTTACAAGTCTAAAAATCGAATTTCAGTTTGAATGCTGAGGTTTTAAGGATTTTGTTGATGACAAATGATCAAAATTCCAACAGTGCCTTGATTCCCAGATACGCTACGAATAGATAGACGAAAGTGCTGATGATTAGTAAGGGAAAGAGCGTCGTCGGATGCGAGGTCATCACTGAAAATGTACTTTTTTTCCTGAAATAATGACTAAAATTATCAGTTTTTGCATCCACTTGAATCGATACGCTATAAAGTTCACTGACTTCGCATGAAATCCGCACCATCCGGATACGTTAGCGTCTTGGCCCCGGGGCATCTTCAATTTCAATGATAATTACAATAAGAAATGAGTTAAAACTTGTCAAACGTGACACTGGGAGCGGCGGAAACTGGCCTGAGCGAAGAGGACATCTGAAAACGTTGAAATCTTAAGAAAATCGACCGAAAAGGGCCCGAAAGCGTGAAAAGTACAAGATGTAATCAATGCAGCGTGCGCATGTTTTGTCCTTGTGTACTGATAAGGACTGGGCTAGTGTGATTGCCTTGTGCCCTCGTCTGAGTGATAAATAAAACTAGAGAATCTACATCAATTATTCTAGACTCAAGAAATTTTTTTTAATATTATGCGGACATAAAAAAACATCACAAATAGGAATAATCTAGCAAAGCTCATGTTTCAGATCCTCCAATTTGCCTTTCCACTATAAAAAGACGTCTTTCCTTCTTCCTCCTCACTCGATCGTCTCTCGGTTGGATCGTCTCTTCGATGAATCTTCTTCTCCTCTCGCTCGCCCTTCTCTGGGTACGTTTCCATGCACCCAATACACAGGCCTACACGGTGTACACCATACTCCAACACTCTGGTCTACTAGGGTTGCCGGTTCAATATCAATATCAATACTCTTGACTCCCGCTTCCCTTCTTCCCTCTCCCTGTCAATACTATTCAATAGTATTGACTTAGGTCAATACTATTGACTCTCGCTCACTGCCCCGTTCCCTGGACTTCCCGGTTAGAGAGTACGGGGAATAGAGAAAGCGCAGAGATCGCAGAGGAAAAGTCTCTCTCCGTTTCCCACACTCTCTCGCTGTTGACCGTATGGGAAGAGGAAGGCGTCTCAATCGCTCGTCAATACTATTGACCAAAGTCAATACTATTGACTCACTCTTCCCTTCTTCCCTCTCCCTGTCAATACTATTGACAATGAGGGGCGGAGAAGGGAAGCGGTGTCAATAGTATTGATATTGAACCTGCAACCCTATGGTCTACGATCTCGACTTTACCGCGCCATCCACCGAAACCCATTCTACAGTATCCTCCAATCAGGCAATCTCTGGTTCTCGCAGAGGAAACCGTATATCCGATCGGCAAGTGCGAGTGCAAGAGATGCTTCTACGGCAATTGTAGACAAGGTTACCTACTACCATTTATTCAGACAACTATGACTGACAACCATTGAGTGAACACCTGCGAAGGCTACAAGCGAGAGGCGTATAATGAAGGATTTTATTCTGAGGTGTCTTGCAGCTGCACGAGCTGTATCGATACATTCAATTGCACTCACGGATGTAAGGGAACCCATATGCATGGTCCTGAATCGATTGACCTTCTTACCTTTAGTGAAGAAATGCCCCCAATACGGGAAGAAGCGCGACACTGCTGAGGAAATCGTCGAGAAGAGAGAAGCAGAAACAGTGGTGAGATTAAAGAGATCAAAGATCAAGTACAGTTGATTCAGGAGATACGCAAGGCTGTAGATGCAGTGGGAGCCGTCTCGAAGAGAGTAGCAGTGGTGAGATCAATGATCAAAGATCAAAGATCAGTAGCTAGCTTCAGGAGAAGCCTGCTGCGAAATCGTGTGACAAAGGCTGTATCTGTTCCGGCATATGGATCGAGAGATGCGATTACTGTGAAGATTGCAAATGCCGTAAAGGTACCGTAACCTGATATCAACACGAGATCAATAATATGATTCAGTACCGTTCTGCCCTTCGCGCAGCCGACTCCCGATTTCTCCCTGTAAGGAACTCAACGATCGATATGGTTACATTACTCCCTCAGCTACAGTATCCCTTTACAGAATCGGTGTGCAACTTCGACGTTTTCCAATCCTCCCCATTGCCTCACGCGTCGTGAATTTGATAAAGAATGGAGGAGTATGTATTAGGGTTGCAGGTTCAATATAGTATTGACAGGGAGAGGCGGGGAAGGGAAGAGGGTGTCAATAGTATTGATATTGATATTGATATTGAAACGGCAACCCTAGTATGTATGCATGTTCTACTGTATAAAGAATGAAGTCATAATGCGACGGAAAAGATGGGCTGTGCCATCCACATACCCCAGACCGTAGATCATTGGCAGCTTCATTATGTACACTTCTCTTCCTATCCCTATATTCATCATCACTGATAATTATCTCGTTACCTACGCGTCTGTTCAAGTTCTCCCTTGTATCTGTGAAGCCCGTTCAAACTACATTCTATTTAGTCGTTTGCACTTTAGTCTTTGCATTCTGTATTGTTCAAATAATCCTTCAATTCGTAGACATTGCAATTGAATCAGAGCTCTCGTCTCTCATTAATTAACTATTCTCTAGTTTTTGATCTCCCATTTTGCATCTCATCTTTGGACTATTTAACAACCGTTCTCCTTCTTCCTCCTCACTCGATCGTCTCTCGGTTGGATCGTCTCTTCGATGAATCTTCTTCTCCTCTCGCTCGCCCTTCTCGGGTACGTTTCGCCTCACCAATGCCCTTTTCCGATACCCTAACGTACCCACACCATCACCACCAATACCCACTCCGTATCCCAGGTCTCTTACAGTACCCCAAACTCAATGCTTTCTACCGTACTCTAACCGTAACAAACGTCTTCCACCGAGCCTTTCCGAATCGATTATCTTATTCAGGCTTTTTACCGTAGCTCAAGGATTCGCTGTGAGGAGAGGTGTTGAGAAACGAGAGGAAACTCAAATGTGCTTCTGCGTTGCTAAAAACAAGTGTGAATTCTGCGTGGGAGGTGGATGCAAAGAAGGTACGGGAAGATTTTACAGTCATTACATTCATTCATTTTATTAATATATAATTAAAGCAAAATGATTAATTTGATAATTTTCAGTGAAGAAATGCCCGCCTGGCACTCAATTCGGAGAGACCCCCAAGAAGAGAGAAATTGTGAAACGAGAGGAAACTCAAATGTGCTTCTGCGTTGCCAAAAACAAGTGTGAATTCTGCGTCGGAGGTGGATGCAAAGAAGGTACGGACGAATTTGATTAAATTCAATCATTTTTTAACAACAATAAAATGATTACTTTGATAATTTTCAGTGAAGAAATGCCCGCCCGGCACTCAATTCGGAGAGACCCCCAAGAAGAGAGAAATTGGAATGGGTGACGATGAAATTGTGGCCATGCCCTGTGAGTGAAACGTCGATCGATACCTACCGTACTTTGTCAACTACAGTATCCCATTGCAGGATCGTTGCCTCGATTCGACACTTCTAAATCCTCCCCACTGCCCCTTTTTATGTGAATTTGATAAAGAATGGAAGAGTGTCAATGAGCTGCAATACACAGAAAATGGGCACGATACATCTAAATATTATTTCTTTCTCGATTAGATCATTCCATTGGCCCGGTCTAATCTGTTTCATCGATTGTGGTACTCAACCTCTTCACTCAAACTCGGAACAATTCGTTTGACACGACTTCAGTGATGTGAGGAACATAGGAAGAACAAGCAGGCAGGAGATCGTGTTTATGATGTAGTCGGATAGAATAGATCAATTTACTTTGTCAGTCTAGCTCATAAAAGAGACAAGTTGGAAAAATGCAATAGAACAAATAATGTGATTGAAGAGATTGAAGAGAATCATTATATTTTGTGAGCATTAGATAGTTGCTGAATATTAAATATGTATTTATCATTTCTCTTTAAGAAATACGCGCAATAGATAAATAGAACTCGTAATTAGAGTCGAACTATTTGGGAATAAAAACATGAACTTGAAGTAATAATCGAGAAGGACGAAAACGAGCAAGGAATATTAAATTGAATAGGGATAAGGAATACCAATAGGAAAGGCATTGTGGCCGGCCTTCAGATTTTGATAATTTTAGAAGCGATCGTCGATTGTCTTCTTCTGAAAAAAAAATAGAATTTTAGACGTGAAATGGGATAACGAAAAAAGCAGAGAAAGAATAAAAGAAATATTTCCAGTTTTACCTGTTGTTCCTCCTCATCTTTTCTGATCAATTTCTGCTTGTTCACAAATTCCACAGTCTTCTTGTAAGCATCGAGCCGAAAGAATTCCGAAGTATCGATGACAGTTGAAGAGAATTCCGACGTGAATTCCGCCATGCAGAAATTGACGAATATCTGAAAGATTTTATTTACGTTGCCAATTTTAATACTGAAAAAATAGTGTTTTAGCGTACCTGGTCTAGGACAATCATGGGGTGGGATGGCTCAAACGATGGCAATTTGAATCCTGAGGAACGAGCGGAATCCTCAGTAAAAGATGATACCATCTTGCGTATCTCCTGAAAACCTGTCATGAAATCTGATTCAAAATATAAACTTTCTCACCATTTGCTGTGAAAATGTGAACACTTTTGCGTTCTGCAAAATCAGCACACAGAAAAAAAATATTGACCTCACTGTAGGCATCAAAATCTTCCTCATCAGTCGATTCAATATTAATCTTCTTCATCGATTCGACCTCATCATCACAAGAATCTGAAATGATCTTCTTCATTCAATGTGAAAAAAACGAGAAAAATAAAGTGTGAAAAAATAAAAGAAAGTAAAGAAACAAATAAAATGTATTCTATGAATGTACCAGTTGTAGGTGTGGAGATAGACGTCGATGCAGATCGATTCTTTCTCAGCTCAAGCAGAACTTTCTTGTATGAAAACTGTAGCTTGTCCTTTCCATTGGACCGCTTGACAGTCGCATTTCGAGAGATCTGAAATTTTAATTGTTTAGTTGCTTTTTTTCATTAGAAAAATTATTTAGAAGAGTAGGAAAATAGAGTAATACGAACCTCTTGCTTGCAAGTGGCGGGGTAACGGCTCCACTCGCGTATGACAACGGGAGTGACGAATTCGGAAATATCGAAGAGAGCAGGAGACATGGTAGAAAGTTACTTGATAAGACTGTTTGAAACCGCCTCATTAAATACCTAGAAAACGGAAGGTTCCAATGAATTTACGATTGGGTCGGACACCCGATGTGATAATTTTTACCCTGTGGCAGTGCTGAGATGTGCGATTTGAAGAGAGTGGGTACCGCAGTGTTCCAGACTACATACTGTAAACGAAATGATAAATTAGCCAGCGGGGAAATTTGAACTACTGAACGTGAACTTTTTCGAAAGTTATCATTTTTAACGTGAGCGTGTTGAAAATCACAGAGATTGAGCATTGCATTGAATTTAACGAGATGTCAAGTTCTAACCAGCGAATACTTTATCTCCAAAATCTAGCAGAAATGGACCGCTTCTATCTTTAACTGAGCTGTGATTTTTTTCTATTGAAGAACGAATAAATCACTGCAAAACAATTTAACTCTTCTCACGTCCACAATATTCAAAACAACAACTTAAACAACGACGTAAACACGTAAACAAGTTGATGGAAATCGAGTGCTCTCTCTTATCCACAAACATCTCGTTTTTTATCCTTCATTTTGCCTACCATCAGCCGACTATAAATAGACGTCGCTCCCTCCATCTCCTCACTAGATCGTCTCTCGATTGGATCGTCTCTTCGATGAAGCTTCTTCTCCTCTCGCTCGCCCTTCTCGGGTTTGTTTCCAAGCTCTCAATACCCCCGCCGACACCCGACCGTACCCAGGGTACCCCCGGGTCCCCACATCTCTCTACCCCGCTCCATTCACTCTACAGTATCCACGTTCAGGCTATCTCTGGTGTCCTCTACAACCAGATCATGCAGCTGCAATAACGGCAACTGCTATCAATGCATCGACGGAAACTGTGGATCAGGTAATATCCCCATGCCCCCGCTCCCATCCCCCTACCCCGTAGTCATACCGTATCTTCAAATTTCTAACCTGTGATCTTTCAGTCTCAAACTGCAACAATGGCAAGCGTGAGGCTGAGACCACCATCACATGCAACTGCGTTGACGGCAACTGCGAGAGATGCGTCAACGGCAACTGTGGACCAGGTAATATGTCCATCCCCTCACCCCTATTCCTACCGTAGCCGTACCGTATCTTCAATAGCTAATACGATGGTCTTTCATGCTGCGGAAAAAGTCAGAGGAGATTTCCTCCTCGGGTGGAAAAAGTCAAAAGAGAGGAAAAGGAGGAATTCAAAATTTTGAATTCGCGCGCTTTTCAGTATCTCGCTTCCCCGTAAAGCTGGCGACTCAAAAATTTAAGCAGAGCGTTTCTGACACCTTTACACCTTATATACCAAGTTTCAAGTGGCCAGCATCAATGGGAACCGAGATATTTCAAAATAACGAAAAATGAGGGAATTCAAATTTTTGATTTCCTCCCTTGACTTTTTCCACCCGATTTTTTCCTCTTCTCTTTCCTCCCCCTACTTTTTTCGCAGCATCAGTCTCAAACTGCAACAATGGCAAGCGCGGGAAGCGAAATACTGAAAAGTGCGCGAATTCAAAATTTTGAATTCCTCCTTTTCCTCCTTTTTGACTTTTTCTACCCGAGGAGGAAATCTCCCCTGACTTTTTCCGCAGCATGAGACCACCATCACATGCAACTGCGTTGACGGGCAACTGCGAGAGATGCGTCAACGGAAACTGTGGACCAGGTAATATCCCCACACCCCCTCCCCCATTCCCCTCCCGCCATTCCCCTCCCCCCGAGTACCGCAATGGATGTATAGCCTATCCTGGTAGGGAATCAATGGGTGACAAAAAAATGGAATTGATTCTCATTCAGTACCGTATTGTCCCTGGCCCAAGAAGACCGAGGCTAGCAAGTGTAGCTCATCTGAGGAGTGGTGTCGTTGTTTCCCAGGAGGATGCGAGAAACAGAGCGGATGTGTTATTGTGCCAGGTACCGTTAGCTGAACCATGCAACGAATAGTTTGCTATTCAGTGCCATCTTGCCCCTGGCCTCCTAAGAAGCAGCCTGTGACCCCCGCCAAGAAGAACCTGACTGAAGCCCTGCCTAGTGAGTGATCTTTGATCTCTGCCTCGACAACAATCGTGTTCCATTGCAGCATACTATTGATCGGCGTTCGCTTCGATGTTTCCCAATCCTCCCCATTGCCTCTCACTTTTATGTGAAATTGAAAAAGAATGGAGGAGTGTCAATGAGTTGCAGCACAGAGAATGAGTGGAACACAGAACAGATTCGGGGAAAGTGGGCATGATAGATTGAATTGCTATCTCTTCTTGATTTGCGTTAGTAGTCAAGTATTTCTTTGGTCCAGTCTACTCTGATTCATCAAATCTGGTCGTCACTTGTGCTCAACAAATGTGTATTAGAACTCGTGATTGAAAGTCTGCAGTGGTGTGGAAATATTCATTCATTGAAGAGAATAAGCTAACAGCAGATCGTTTTGAAGATACGACCTAGTCGTTTTCTTCGCAAGCCTAACTTGATTGTAGAGACTTGGAAAAAAATTTGGAAAAAACAAAGGTACAAATAACATCACAGCCAACAACGGTGTGATTGAATCCGTTTGACTGCGTTCAGTGGTATGACAAATGTTCGGGCATTGGAAAAGCAAAGCAGCAAATCGTTCCTATTATCCGAGCTACTCGGAAAGTATAGAAGTATTTGCTTCGATACCCTAGCTTGATTTTAGAGACAACTTGGAAAAAATGCAAAAGAACAAAGGAGATGTGGGACGCGATGTGATTGAGGAAACCCATTGTATTTTGTGAGTATTTGATAGTTGTTGATTATTTAATATTTATTTATCACTTCTCTTTAAGGAATACGCACAATAAATGAACAGAAATTGCGATAGAAGATTGCAACTTGTTTATGAGAACAAATAAATATTTATAATAATATTCGAAGAAACGAATGGGCAAGTAATATATTATATTATATATTAAACTGAATAGGGGCAAGGAATTCGAATAGGAAGAGCATTAGAGGAAATTTTGGCCGGCCTTCAGATGCAAGCATTGATAATCATAGAAGCTCTTCTTCTGAAAAAAATAGCACTTTAGACGGGATAATGAAATACAATGAGTTAGAATTCTAAGGTCGCTTTCTAGTTTTACCTATTGTTCCTCATCATCTCTCAGCCTTTTTTGCTTGTTCACAAATTCCACAGTATTCTTGTAAGCATCGAGCCGAAAGAATTCAGAAGTGTCGATGGTCGTTGATGAGAATTCCGATGTAATTTCAGCCATGCAGAAATTGACGAATATCTGAAATATCATATATGATGTTGCTGAGAAACTCGAGGAATTAAATACTGAAAAAACCGTTTTGAACGTACCTGGTCGAAGAAAGACGTTTGATGGGATGGGGCAAAAGAAATCAATTCGAATCCTGAGTCAGTCTCAGTAAGAGATGTTGCCATCTTTCGAATCTCCTGCATCAAAAATATTAGTGCTAATTTTTCTATGAAATTTGCGGAAAAACATGAACTATGTAGTGTGAAATCGCAAGTTGGCTTGTAGCATTTCAACCATACAGAAAAAAAACTTACCTCGCAGTAGGCATCAAAATCTTCATGATCAGTTGATTCAATATCGACCTTCTTCTTAGACTCGACCTCATCATCAGAAGAAATCGATGAGTCCGAAGACGTTGATTGACCAAAAAATTCATATTCTTACTGATTTGATTTATTTATATTTTTTTTTTTATTTAAAAGGGAGCAAATGAAATAAATGAACTTACCAGAATTGGCAGCTGTGGACTGCCTTCTTGACACGCGATACTTTCTCAGCTCAAGCTGAACTTTCTTCTTTGAAAACTGTAACTTCTCCTTTCCGTTGGTGCGCTTGACCTCCGCATTTCGAGAGATCTGCAATTTCAATCTGTTTGAAGAAATATCAAATTGTTTAGAAAAGATAGGAAATAAAATAAATCGAACCTCTTGCTTGCGAGTGCCGGGGTAGCGACTCCACTCGCGAATAACAACGGGAGTGATGTAGTCGGAAGCATCGAAGAGAGCAGGAGACATGGTGAGAAGTTACTTGAGGAAAGTGATTCCAACTGAGGGTACGTCTCCTTAAATACCTAGAAAACGGAAGGTTCCAATGAATTTACAATAGGGTCGGACGAACTGATAATTTTTACCCTGTGGCACAGATTGTGTGATTTGAAGAGGGTTGAAATCCAAACTTCTGAGTGTAAACGGAATGATCATACGATTGATGAGCCAGAGGGGATACTTCGACTACAGGTAGGGGCCACAATGTGGATATCAGATTTTATGCAATGGGGTCAAATAAGTGTTTAAACAATCCCTCATGGATCCAATAACATGATACTTTTTGCCGTTTGTCGATATCGTGTCTCTGAGCTGCGCTAGAGCCCGAGAAGTACGCGCGCATCGCACAGGGGAAGAGGAGGGAAGAGCGAGACGAGAGGGAAAGGGGGCGGAGTCTCATTTGCGTGTGTCTCTCTCCCTGCCCCCGCCCTCTCGCTCGCCTCTCCCCGCCCAAAAGGCACAAGCCGGGAAGCATGCTAAAAATTTGATTTTTTCACTAAAAATTCTAAAATATTAGAATTAGTCAATAAATTTTTGCAGGTTTTAGGTACATATTCCAGAAACGCTCAAATTGAGACTTTCCCGTCTTTTTATCGATTTTTTAGTCGCCTAGAGAAAACTTTTTCAAATCCTGTAAGAATTTATTGAAAGGGGATAGTTGTAGCTATCCAACGCGCTCTTGAACGATTGATTTGGTTGTGAACGAACGGTGTGCCCTTCTCGTCTCGATTTTAGGCGAATTCGTGTCCGCTCAAAGTGGGCGGAGCTTGCGGCCCCTAACTACAGGACGTGAACTTTTTTAGATGTGTCAAAGATCAAGTTTATCATCTGAATAAAAAGGGTGTACTGTACGTAAATTCATAATTGTGAACATTTCCGAGATGTCAAGAAGATAGGAAATACTTTATCTCCAGCATGAAACTTAAAAGGACCCGTACATTTTCTGAATGAGCTGCGAATTGACTGGAAAGTTTGTACAAAATCTGGCGAGAAATAATTGAGTACCTGTATATTGGAACGAAATGCTTGGTTAGAGGATAAATACATTATTCATAATGTGGTCAAAAAGTTAGGTTGTTCAACGATTCTCTATGTCTAATCCGCGTTCAAATCAAACATGACAAATTCTAAGGCAATCCATGCAGCCGTCGCTTCCGTGGGAAAGACATCGGAAAACTTTCTCAAATAGATCCGATCCTTTGATTGATGAGAGTCGATTTTTGTTCAGAGCTGGTCGAATCTCGACCTCCGCAGGCCGATATTTACTCTCGAACTCGGAGTTGAGCTGAAATTATCCATGATTATCACTGCGCTTTACATTTCAGAGCAACACATTGGGAGTAGATAGATCGGTTGAGAATTATTTCAATACTGCTCAAAACTTTCTCCAAACTTGTCTTACCTCCACGCAATAATCGTGATCGGTGCAAGAAAGGAGTCCCCAGAAATTGCGCATCTCGTACAACTGAATTACTATATGATTATTTTTTTATTTTTCAAATTGGACAAGTTATTGAAACTGTGAAACTCACCTGCGTCCCGACAAAAACGATGACTGCAAGGACAGTGGCGTATTCGGAAAGAGCCTCGCGATAGGGAACTGCAAAATTTTTGGCACTTCTCTGTTTTTGGCCCAGCCTTTTCCCGCAGAGTATTTTCTTCCTATAAATCTTATTCCAAACATCCTCTGCTTATAGAGCAGTTTTATGTTTTTTTTGTTTTGTCTATTTCAGGAGTGTTTTTAGGAATGATTTTTGAAAATAATACCTTCAGTAAAGCAGCTCTTCCACTCAATGAACGGCAGATGGTTCTGAATCCAAATTGGCGCGCACAAAACACAGATGGTAAGACAGAGTAGGCGGATTTGAGCGAGGCGAGAAGAGTGCTGAAAAATTAACATTTTTCTCTTGCTAAAATTCGTATGAAGAGTTGACATTTCAAGCACACTGAAAGCAAGATACAAAGAATATGTTTTAAAAAACCCTTATCGCCCTGGACAAAATGATGTGATTATATATGGTGAATTACTCACCTTCGATCCTTCATCAATCAGCGACATGAGTGTGAATACGAGCATGTAGATACAGACGGAGATGGCCCATCCAATGAGGACGAACGGGAAGAGAAAGATCACTGTAAGAACATCATCCCGTTGATCTCTAAGGATATTGAATCATTGTAGCTTAAGCCAACGATAAAGTAGTCACTCAGTTAGAAATTTGTAAGATAATGAGATCATTGATTCAGAGCAATAAGATTGAAAAAGAATCATCAATGTGATCGTTTCACATTTCATGAATTTCTCCTATGTTTCAATGCGCCTACATCCTCTAGATTCGTTAGTATCGTCGATTTTGCTTCTCTTCGAAGGTAAAAAATAATAAAATCACTTTACATGGTTTATCATTATCCTGCTGGAGGCAAGTGAGGAGGAACGCGAAGATCATCTCGATTAGTTGAAGTTTAGGAGTGAGAAGTGCGAGACAGCGGAGGATAAATCCTGAGATGAAATTGATTGGCTAAGTTGTTTCCTGGTATGAAAACGGTTTAAGAAGTGGAATAATTAATGCGAAAAAAACAATCTGATACAAAGAAATTATCTAGCAGTAGTACCTGTTTTCTTGTTGCTGAGTACAGGAATGCACCTCAGATAGCAGTAGTACCAGCGAACGTAGAATGTAGAAAGGACCATGACTCGTACGAAGAGTTGGAACTGAACATGGCAGATATTTCATATGGGACGATATAACCAAAAAAAGATGTAGTTGCAATAAAATGAACTCACTGCGCAAGACAGCTCAAATGTGCGCAGAATCGATGGAATCCCTTCTGGGCGACCGCCTGGTTTGTACTGCAATGGACTATTTGCTAAACGGCAAATCGTTTGTGAACCATCGATAAGAAATTTGATGCGCATACATTACAGACGTTGAAGTCAGTCGCTCCGAACATCACTCGATAGAAATTGCGTTGGAACGTGCTGCAAAGTGCTTTTGTCTTGACTATATTTTGTCTCTTCTATTGCACGTGAAATGGGATGTAGATCTCACGCGATGCTTTCACGATGTGGAGGTCTCGGTATTTTGTTCCTGTGTCGTTCAGTCTCGACTATCATCAACTGAAAAAGAATATCGCTACCGGCAACTCATTTTCGAATCGGATTTTTTTGCCCTCACTCGTTATTCTGGTTATGTTTCAAAATATTTTGATAATTCTGAAAATCGTCTGGTGAACGTTGGCACTTTGTGAAAGGGAAAATAAAAAATCTTTCAAAGCGCATAATTGTTTCTAAAGTAGGAGATCACCTTGTATTTCCACAGTGCCCACGGGTTGTTGAGCACTCGTTGCAACTGTTCCGGCTCATACTTTTGATAAACCTGAAAATTGCAATTTCGAATTTTCAAAATGCATTTTGCCAAACAAGTTGATTGTACTCAAAGTCGCCGTCCCAATGGCGGAAGTCGACCTGAAAGCAGTGAGAGATTAGAGATCAAAGATTAAAGATCAAAGATCAAGAGATCGCAAAACCTCATCAATGGAAACATCCCAGGTACGACCCGCTGCCACTGCTACATCGAAGATCCAGCCAAAGTTTTGCGCCTGAATTAATAATTGATTGTGTAGACAATTGCTGCGCATTGAACACCATGATTGCTACTCTATCAAAAAGGGCGTTCATTTCTTCCAAGGGAATAGCCGAGTCTCAACTTTCGAAAATGCTTACCACTATGTGCACTGAATATCGGCGATGGTCGTAGGCAGTATACGATAGGGGAATGAGTGCAAAGAGGAGGCCTATGAACCCTGCAATAGCGCAGTTTACTTCTGTCTTTGCAAAATATTCAGTTACGTTTCATCTTCCTAAGATAATGGTGTCATAGTCGGTATGAATCAATTACCGTCGCATCTACGATCGAAAAAATTCATTAAAAATAATGATACCAATGACGGCGTAGCTGTGGTAGGAGTGCGCCATACGCTCCTCCTCGTATGGCGATAAACGGCCCATTTCTGAGTTGGTAAAGGTAAAGGCTTATCCACGTCAGGCGATTTTAAAGTCGTAAGACAACGCTAGGTAGGACCCACTGATAATGCTAGCTGTTACCTGCCTGAGTTGGTTGCAAATAATAATTCGGGTAGCGCAGTGGTTGTGTGCCAGAATGCGAATCCGATGGTCACGAGTTCGACCCCCCGCGCCTACAGATCCACCCAGACCAAGGGGGGTTAAGAAATAGGTCAGAAATCCCCCACCACGTGCACTCAACACGGGCGGATAGTTCCTCTGTGGGAAGTCGCTGAGTTACTCAGGACAGACTAACCCCGCTACTCGGACGCGGGGGCGGCACAGCCAGCCTTGTCTGGATAGCGATGTAATCAAGCTTTTTAGCTTTATAATCAGAGATGTCGAAGCGATCACGAACGATAAGCAAGCAAAACCAACAGCAAAAACGGTAAGCGATGACGGTTTTTGTCAATCAACGGTCACGCTAATCAATGGCATGAGGAAGGAACGAGCAAAAAGTGCAGTATGAGAGGGGCGAACTAGAAACAAAGACAAAGGACTCTATCCTTGCGCATCCCCTGTCCAAGAGAGCCATCTCTTCAATCTACATAGTCTCTCACCGGCCAGAGACGCTAGAGAGCACACAGAGAGAAGAGAGAAATTGGTTGACAAGCCATCCCTAGTCAGGGCACTTTAAGGATCAGTACGCCGCTGGTTGCGTAACTGCTGTGGGATAGGAGACACGGAGCAAAACGAGATCCGCGCGGCACGGATATTCAATGGCAGGAGGGACAGCGAGAGAGATAGAGGGAGGAGAATGGGCAAACTGTCAATCGGGGAGGAGGGAATGGGAGTGACGGGACGGAGTTGAACCTGGCGGTTCCATAGGGTTGACAACACCTGGGGGCTTTCACTTACTTTCACTGCTCATAGTTGGCATTAGCTATTTTTTTTGTTTTTTTTCAATGAGCGGCTAACATACGTGTAGTTGAAGCGCACTCACGGATGTCCTTGTTTCATGAGATCAAGCACAGCGGACTTTATTTTTTCAGGCACTAATACGGGACCAGTATGTCATACCAAAGACACTAAAATTGATAGGTTGATAGAAGCAGCCCCTTCCTGTTTCCCTGGGCGATGATTATTAGAGAGAAGCGTTGAACGGGGCGAGCGGAAACGAGGGCAAGAAAGGGTGATAAAAAGAGTGAGGGATCGCCCCCGATTGAGAGCTGAACGCGATTGGAAAAACAGGAAAAGGGCAGCAAACAATGCCAATGGGCAGACAGGGAATTAACGTGGATCTTGAGTTGAAGAGTCGAAGGGAGCAATCATCATGGTCGATTAAACTACAGTGTAGAGATACAATTCTGAAGACGTCTGACAGTCTACGTCTACTTCTGCCACATGAGCAACTAGGAATATTGAATAAGAAAAGAAATGCGGTTCTTTATCCCCCCCCCCCTAGATAGGCTACGCAATGGACATATCAGAGCACACAATTAACAAAAGCTGGGAAATTCGTCCTCGCTAGTGCTCAATGAGTGTCAATAAAGGCAGCCTCCTGCTGACCTTCCACAGTGCGAGTTTTTATCGTTCCTCTATCACTGTTACGGTACGTTTCGCTCGTTATCGATCCATCAACCGAGCAGTGAAACATTATCACTGTGAACAATGAAGAATGAGGATAGGAGCCGCGTGGCGTATCGTGCGTGATAAAGCCACTCTTTCTATAGCTATGATGAACAAGGAACTATTATGAGCATTCAAGATCGAAATTGTGACAAGCAGGTAAATCACTTTTGGGAGGCTATCGATATACAATGAGGAATGCGGAAAGAAGGTGTGCCATAAAGATCGCACGTTCACAGTTGGGGGAAGTGGACCATCTCTACTTCGAAACGATGATTACAAGGATAAGACGAGAGCTCAATGCCACACTGTTGCGGTCTCACGAACGGAACAAAATGGACATATGCTGAGACAACGCTTAGAGTATGGTATTGTCTTGCCGTTTGCTTATCGATAAATATGGAAAGAATGGAGTGATAATTGCGAAACTTGAAGAAAATGATTGAAGTATTTGCAGATAGTGAGAATGGCAAGAGCCTACACTACTTTGCCTCCTTACAAGCAGCTTTGCTCGCTCTTTTGAAGCGGTGCTTTTCTAAAGATCTCAGCCTGCTATTCGGAGCATCCTTGGGGGAAGTGGCTTACACGATCAATGGAACGGACAATCTTGGACTCTATTCGGATGACGAGCTAGTGCTCAGAATATGAAAGCCAGAATTGGAGGATCATTCGAGTCGTTCGAAGAAAAATATCTCGGAAATCGAGTGTGCTCTTGATCCGTGATTTCGATTAGCGCATCATCACTAACACGGTATTATCGACAGGTTTCAAGGATGTTCGTGCATCGTAAAAGTCTGCGCAAATGAGCATAAAAATTGGTGGTATGTATGTGCGTATGACGATGATGAATCCTTGTGCATGGGGATAAAGTGGGGATGTGTTTAAAAAATAGCGAGTCGTAGCACAAGAATACTGTAGGTTGGTAGAGACTGGAGTTCAAAATACGAGTAGACGTCTCTTCATTTCACACACTCTCTAGCCTCTATGACCGGTAAGGGAGTGTGGGAAATGAAGAGACGGTTACCCGTATTTCGAACTCTATTAGAAACGTAGCATTGCGGCTGCAGACAATGTCAATCGGATCAAGGCCAATCCATGGCGGAGAATGGTTAATGGCCACCGCGGTGACGGTTCTTCAATTGAAGTACCAGGGTGAACCGCATTGAGCCCGAAAAAAGGCTCGCTGAGCTGATCATTTGTAGCATTGCCGCAGCATCCCTGCCAATGGCAAATCGGATCAGGGTGAAAGTGAAAATCAGCGGTGATAGGGGAAGGGATGAGGAAGAGAGTGGCGGGATAGGGAAGGATAGGGGGGGGGGGGGGGCGAAAACGACATGCCATGCCGCTGATATCCAAGGAAAGAAAGTGAACTTGATTGCGCGACCAGAGAGCGCCTCTCGAGAATATTTCCCCTTTCCTCCTCGCTCACTTATCTCTCGCCTCTCTGACTCTCGAGAGTCCTTCTTCCCTTTCAATAGGGGGAATGAGGGAAGGGATTGTGTCATCGCGAGGGATCAATGTGGGGATATGTTTCACAGGACAGTCAAAAGTTGAAGTGAGCCTGACTCAATGATATGTGGTTGGCAAATCCTGCATACTCTAGAAAAGTTCTTGCAAAATTCAGTCATTCAAACATAATTATTGAAAAAATACTTTATTCAAGATAAAATCACCATAAAGCTGTTCATAGTTGTTAACCGGAAGTAAACGGAGAGATCACAACATACTCTGTGCATAATAGATAATACTGGATGAAAGATCAAAGATCACGGGTCAGATATCGGGTAATGAAGATCAAAGATCGCAGGTCAAGTATGGAAGAAAAAGATCAAAGATCGCAGATCGGGTGTGGAATTAAAAAATCCAAGATCACAGGTTCGACATGGAACTCAAAGATCAAAGATCAGGCCTTGAATGGCTGGGGTATCTCGGTAATGGGCGTCGATGTTGTTGTCTTCGGCTGAACTTAATAACATTTTCAATTCCATTAGGATATGTTTCAAGGAATAATCAAAAGCCAACTGTCAATTGAATTGCAATTCCACTTGATCTATCCTGTCAGAGAAAAAACTCAAAAATTACGTCTAGCATAATAATGAGAACGATATCAATTTCATAAACCTGATCATGGTTGGCAATCGGAAAAAGTACACAAAAAGTACCGTCTCCACTCTGCAGCAGGCGCTCAGCTTGAGCGAGTAGATCTGCTCGTACGGAAGCATCGACAGCTCCACTCCGCCCACTCGACCGACCTAATGAGGACATAATGATTAGACATCTTGGCACACGGTCGGATCAGAAATATTTCACGATATGTGCTCAGGCAGTTGTTTCTCGCCTTCAACAGTTTTCATCCGACCTAGTATCGACATCATCTAGCTATCTGGAAAAGTGTAGGCGAAAGACCTGACCAGAGCGGCGTGAACAATATTGGACTTACCTTGACGTAGTTCTCCAGCTCGTTCCCGTTGCGGTACATCTGCAATTATATTAATTTTTCACAATTATTTAACGAAGCCTCATCGATACAAATGTGTTTCAATTGAGTTTCACAAAGAATACTTTAGCCCGAAGTTGCAGAAGATTTTGATGCTGCAGAAGAGGTCTCTGATAAATAATAATTCTCACCTCTCCGATACCGATATTCACCGGTACCGCCAACTGAATGGACCCGTGGGCGAAATTCTCCGGGCAGTTGCCTGATGAGCCCGAAAAGATGCAGTAGTCGCCAGAGGGCCATTCTGGAATTGGGGGGTAGACCAATACTTGCTCCAACTTCTTTTCTTCCATTGGAAGCACTCAAGGCAGTTGGTATTCAATAATTTCGTTCGCTAATGTTGTTTTCACTCTTCAGTAGAGCACGATATACGAATCGCCGTCTCGAGATGTCGAGAGAGTTTTGAAAATGAAGAGACTGCGGGCCGCATTCTACTCATCAGTTCTCACCACCACTCGATAACCTTCCATCCACTCACCACTCTTCCCCTCCTCTTTCTCCTCCTCCTTCGGCTTTTCTGTTGTCGTCGTTGTTGTGGTCGGCTTGAAGCTCTCCTGAAACTGCAATTCGACGTCGTCATTCCGATACTATAGATTACTGATGTCAATTCAATACCCAATACTACGAGACAATACCAATTAATTGGTTAATTGTTATTTTATTTTTGGTTGACCATTTAAATGACTTTAATTTTCCATTTTTTGCTAGGAAGTGAGCGGTCGCAAGGTCAATTAATTGGGTATTGGAATCGGTTGGGATCTCTGCTAGAGATGGCTTGGCAATACAGAGTCTCCTCATTTCACGTGCTATCTCACCGGTCTGAGAGGCGAGAGAGCACGCGACATGAGAAGTATCATTTCTTGCCAAGCCATTCCTATCCGATGGATTTGACACCGAGTGAAACAACTGACAATGAGTGCTTGTCGGAATAATGATCCGTCGAATTCAGGGATTCATCTGTTTCGAGTAATTATTTTTGTCTAATGGCCAACGGGAACGACACTAGCACTGGAGCCAACTGTGATCGCTTCTTTTACAATGCCTTTGTGAAACACATCTGATTACATTTCGGGTACTAGGCCGGAACTTTGCCGTATGACCGTTAAGATGAGAGAAATACTGAATCTAGAAAGAATATTGGTTCTCATCCGGCCTAGTACCCGAAATGTAATCAGATGTGTTTCACAAAGGCATTGTAAAAGAAGCGATCACAGTTGGCTCCAGTGCTAGTGTCGTTCCCGTTGGCCATTAGACAAAAATAATTGCTCGAAACTGAGAAATTCCTGACACACCACGGATCTCGATGGTCATTCCGAGAAACACTCACTGTCAGTAGTTTCATTGTGTCCTATCCATCGTGCATCATCTCTAGTACGATAAAAAAATCAATCCGATGATCTAACTCCAGAGTGCGCAATACGGGTCACCGTCTCTTTATTTCACACACACTCTTGACTAGGGTTTCCACTTTTGGATGGCGCCTAGGCCGCCTGAAAATCAATTATCCCCCGAACAAAGAAATGAATAAAGCCTGATTGTGGTAAAATGGTTGAATGAACCGCACGCGTGGACTGTGATACATCAAAATGACCTGTCATGTCACTCAATCTCAACAATGGAGTCTGACCTGACAGGTCTATCAAATTTAAATACCTGATCAGGTATTTCGACCGCGTTATTTTACCTGATCAGGCCGAATGACACAAAAGTGGAAATCCTACTCTTGACAAGTCGATATGTGAGAGAGTGTGTGAAATGAAGATATCCGAAATGCGCACTCTAATTCCGACAAGTATACATTGTGAGTTGTCTCACTCGGTGTCCTAGCCATCGTGCATCAGCGATGATTCAGCTGCTAGTATGCAAGTTTCGTTATCATTTTGCGAATAGTATACTTTTTGTTCCTGA
Organism: Pristionchus pacificus; assembly: GCA_000180635.4. Lineage (NCBI taxonomy): Eukaryota > Metazoa > Nematoda > Chromadorea > Rhabditida > Neodiplogasteridae > Pristionchus > Pristionchus pacificus. Next base: position 15,684,968 of record CM026576.1, read on the forward strand.
TTTAACAAAAAAAAATCAAACTCACATCATCAATAATGTGCACGACGTCGACCATTCGCGGCGTGACGATGAGGGGACGGGCGATGGAGCAGAGAGGAAGGAGAAAGATGAGAAGGGGCAAGGGGAGGGAGGATAGGAGCAAAGACATCTCAGATTCGATGGCGCTGTAGAAAATGGAGTTTTTTTTTTGAAAAAAATGCAATAATCAGAAAACAGTCCTTCTGATTTGGATCATAGATGGCCCTAGGAAGGATGAAAACTATTTCGAAGGAGGAGGGGGAATGAGGTGAAGAGAGGGAAGGAGGGAAGGCATCGGAATTGGAGGGACTGTAGAAAAAGCACGATTTTTTTCGAAAAGGTGCACCAATAAAACAAGTAACCGTAATGTTGTAATCTATCGTAGACAGTTTTGAAGCGTCACAAAAAAGTTAAAACCCTTCCTTTGAAGATAGCTACAAAGAAAGTGCCGAAAGAATGATGGTGTGAGATGGAGCGAATCAAAGAGTCTGTGGGTCAGCAAGAATAGATGCCAATCTGAATCCACGCGAACCAGCCAGTTTACAATGATTTGAGCATGATAAATGTCTTCACTTTTCAGAGGCGTCACACGATAACCACAAAAGACGATGTCGAAAGGGGGAAGGGCGGCCCTAAGATGGAGTGAATGAAAGGTTTTCGGCGAAAAAAACGTGTCAATCTGAATCTGGTGATTCTAGTTTTGAAAAACACGACAAGGACACCGAATCGCCTCTCCGATTCGAATCAAGTGAATGGAAGTGAGTGAGTTCGCCGCACTTTTCTCAGGAACGTCTCCCCACCCATCCAGAAAGGGAGGTGAGTGAGACAATTGTTTGATCTTGAGGGAAAAGTGTGAACTCGCACTCTGTCTATTTCTCACCCGCTCTCACGCCCACTCTAACCAGCGAGATATCAGGGCAGGGGACTCGAAGAGACGTAGACTGTTTTCACGCAGTGAGTGAGATAAGGAACCGATTAGCGGGAATTTCGGGAGAAAAACGAAGTGCAAACTGTGAAATTTGATTTTTTTTTGTGAAAAATAACGATTGATTAGAATTCATAAAGTATCCGAAAGCAACGATCTTTCACTAGAAGAGACACGGTGTTCGAAGAGGCAAGCAACAAGCACGAGTAGTAAGTAATCCGAAACACAAAAACGCCGAGTGAACAGAGCGAACGTTGCCTGGGGGGAAGATCAAACACAACAGCTAAATTGCGCAAATAAACATTGCAGTTTCCACTCTGGGATTCCACCGGAAATAATCTGATCACTACTGATTTCCCTATCAAAATGACATGAATCCGAGGCATTTCGGGAATGTGATCTAGTAGTTGTTGATAAGGAGTAACCGCCAAACAACCGTTTATCGCCTCTTTTCTCGGCCAAGAAATACTCTGCGCGCTTCCCCACTCCTCCCCAAAAAGACATGGCTAGTAGTGGTCACTTTGTGTGTGTGTACTTTTCCATGACCATCCCTCCTTTGTCTGACTCTCTTACTTTTCTGTGCTCTCTCTTCTTCTCTAACCATCGAGATCGCGTGCGAAACGCATAGATCACTCATCAGCTCGAATTTCAGTGTACTCGTGGAGCTTCTCATCCTTTGACAGTGCCAGGTATTTTGATCTATGCACCTCGTAAAAAATATACGATATTTATTATTGATCTTTCTCGAAAACAGGGATACTGTATCGCAATAAATACGATATGGTACAATAGTTTAGGTGGTGGTTTGCGGTTCTAGTCAGCAACTATGGTGGAATTATCCGAGATTGTTGGCAAAATGCCAGAGTAAAGCCAGAGTTGGTGGGGGAGTAATACTGGTAAAGCAATGGAGGGTACGGTCAGGCAAATGCTCTCTTTGTGTGGTACAGAATCATTGGTCGATAATAATCAATCAATATTGCGGGGGGGGGGGCACGGTAGGGAGTGGGTACTGTAGGAGGGGGTACGGAAATCTCTGGGTAGATACGGTAGTATCGATTAGAAGTCCGACGAGAGACGAGCGAAGATCAGGTCCATGCCGGCTGCGATCGTTGCTGAAGAGGAAAATAAATTATTATTGTTATTTATTCATTGTCATGGCCTACCCACGTCCATCATACCCATGCCTCAGACACCGGCTATAACTTGAGCGTGAAACCACGAATCTATAATCTTAGATCACAAGTCGCACTGCTACAAAAACACCAATTCTACAGTTTATCGGAGCCATAATTTCGAAGGCGTACAAATGTGTTTCACTGTCACTTCACTATTAGACATTTGACACTATTAGACAGCCGTGCACTGGAACAACGTATGTCAGACTTTTCGTAAGAGAAATAATAATTAACACCGCTGTTTTTTTTTAAATAATTGCCCTCAAATACCTATGGCATGTGAAGAGTGAGTAGTACTCAATGTTTCACTGTATACACTGCCATCCGTATCAAACCAAGCCACAAACGGATCCCCGTTTCACAAATATCCAAAAGGAACAAAAGCGTGGACCAGCCCGATAATTTGCAACTACCTGCTTTTACAAATGATATTACTACAAACGAAAACAACCCCTTGACATGTAAAGAGGGAGTTCCCACCATATATCCGTTTCATCGCCAAGCCATAATTTCATTGAGAGGCCCTGATTCAATAAACGATCGATAAATTGCAAACATAAACAAAATATTTCCCAGCGAACCCTCATAGCAGGTGATTTTCCTATCAAACCAACCCGCTTCCGGATCCCAGTTTTACATACACTCCAAAAATAAACAAGGTCGTGCATATTCATAATTTTCGAAAGATACCATTGCTAAAAAAAAGCATCGTTAAAAAATGAAACACTGACCCTTATGGCAGGTGGAGTGAGTACCTAGCACATGCCTGTTTCACCTCTACTCCAATATCGGATGTCTAATCGCTATTGCAATGAATATGACCAAATAAACCAACTCCTCCCTACATTTGCTTACAAAAAGCGAGCCCGTACCCGAATTAAACCAGACCACTTTCGAATCCCAGTTTCACATACTTTCCATGATGACAAGGTCGTACACAATCTCAATTTTTTGTAAGTCTATTTCTAAATAAACACTGACCCTTATGACAGGTGAATAGGGAGTACCATCCGTGCTTGATCGCCTCCTCCGCCAGACGGATCGTCGTGAACAGGTGCTCGATCTCCTGTGGGAATTAGGTAATTAATTAATTAATATTTATTAAATTATTTATCTAAATATAATACTAATATGTTTGAAAGAATGTTCAAAAGGTATTTATAGTAAATTCATCGGAAACTGGTCTGTATCAAAATTTGGTTCACGAATAACTATTGAGGAACGGCTGAAACATAAATGCGCAGTGACTGCGAAATACCGTTTACGATTCTAATTTCCACCGTGAGGCAGAATAGATTCTAGAATCAGTAAACTAACTAATTCCTATTCCTACTTCATCTGCCTTAAAATTATGATGAAGTGTACATAATCTCAAATATCTTCCGTCGCTTTCATGCTGCATTGTGTGCCTATTACGTTTCAAACATCAACAATACTCGTCAGTAACATGCGTCATTAACCATACTTTTCAGCTATTCTTTTCAGCTCTGCAGCTGAATCGGTACCTTTTTTTGTGTTCCACGCCTTGACAATCATCCTGAACACACAACCCATTCGATTGGTGAGCAGAGAACAAGTGAGCAAAGAAATATTTTTACCATACATTAGAAAACCCACGGTGTCCCTTACACACTCGTTCATTTTACACCACTCATTTTTATGTTTCACAAGCAACCTATCACACAGGAAATCTCCACGGAGCAATTTATTGAGCCTCTGATCTTTGATAAAAAATGAGAACTCCCTACGAACTTCCTTGGTATTTTCAGCAAAACCGTTCTAATTATTCGACAGTCTAAAGGAATAAACATCCTCCAACTGACATCCTTCATATCCTCGGCAGGCATCCTTCCGAGATCCTCCTTCGTCGACTCGAGCTCCGCCAGCTCACGGTTCTAAGGATTCCAATTTATTTATTAAAACAATTAATTAAACAATTAATATTCTAACACGCCCCCCCCTCCAACTGCCAATGCTTCATGAGCAAATATTTCAACTTTCTAATCTAGGAGAACATAGGTTTCACTACCCCTATAGAATCACGGAGTTCCGTGACACAACGATGGTCGGTTCATCGTTAACAATCACCTCTGATTACAAGATTCAAATGCCTCGCCCAGATTAACCTCGGTTTCACCGATCCTACATACCCACTGATTTCCGTGACTCAACGATCGTATCTTCTGGGAATGACTAAGACAATATTTGACCTTTATCCCCAAGTCGAAGTTCGGTTCCACCGTTCCTACATACCTACGAATTTTCGTGCTACAATGATGGTTGATTCAGCATTAGGGGAAAACAAGTTCACCTTAAATCTCATGATAGATTACTCGTCATTACATTTGCTCGTCTAATAGAAGCTCGGTTTCACTATTCCTACATACCTACGGATTTTCGTGACAAAACGATAGTTCTTTGAGCGTTAGTGGAAAACAATCACTTCAGATCACACATTACAAGATTAAACTTCCTCGCCTAGTCAAACCTCGGTTTCACCAATCCTACATACGCATGCTAATCCGTGACACACCGATATTCGTCTCAGAAATAGTGCAAAACAATATCACCTTATTCAGATTACAAGATTCACACTTCCTCGCAATGTCGAATTTTGGTCTTACTGTTCCTAAATACCTATTGTTTCCCTTGCTTCTTTTCGGATTCCCAAAATCTCAGTTGTTCAGAATACAAGATTCAACTTCCTCGCCTAGTCAAAGTTAGGTTTCACATATCGTACATACTCACGAGTTTCCGTGACTCAACGATCGTTTCTTCTGGGAATGCCAAAAAACTAACAATAAGCAACGATTTAAACAGTCATCCCTTAAATCTCGGGTTCACCGTTTCTACAAATGTACTGGTTTCTGTGATTCTACAATCATATCGAGAATGCCATTTGGAAAATATTCTAACCTTGTGTTCCTCATTGTCGAAGGCGTGCATGCTTCTCTCTCTCTGCTTGGTTGCGAGTGGAAGGGAGTGAAACCTGCAGAGAGGGGTACGGTAGGTTCAGTTATCGATCAACCAACCAACAAGCTTCGCGGAACAAAGTGATACGTAGTGATACGTTGCAAGTGAACATCAACAATCTGCGCAGGAGATGGAGAAAACCTCTCATTTACACGCGCACTCAATGTCAGTAATGATCGGTGATAATCATCAATATCGACAAATTGCAAGTGAACATATCAACAATCTACGGTGGCCATTGGAAACTCTCGTATTTACGTGCACACTTAGTAGGGATCCGTGATAACTACAACGTCCCCTTCCACTCTTCCAATTACAAATGAGCATCAACAACAACAGCAGTGGAATACAGTGACCACTTTTGATGAGAGAGAGGGAGAGATGGCGGGCAATCACACCAACAACAAATATCGCTCGCTTTCATCCGCACTAGATGCCACACCCCATATTTCGTATTTCATCCCTGTCGCGAACAAATTCCACATAGGATTTTCCCGTTTCAGCCACATAATACAAGAAGGAAGTACCCTCGCATATCAATACAGTGCAGATTCTCGTTGTCCTATTTCATATTCATATCTCTTATGCAATCGGATCCAAATATCTCACCGTCCACAAGACCTATTACAATATTTCCGGTATCTGTGAGGAAAGCACCTTCCCGTTTCAGGCATATCGTAAATTCATCATGATGTGGCCTCAAATATCAATTACTCTGAGGAAGATCGTTTCAACTACATCTCCAAGCATACTCTCGTTTAACGCACCTCATGAATTCAGGAAGCAACTCCGCATATCAATAATTACACGTTTCTCACTACATATTCCCAGCTCCTTCCCTCATCCACCACCTCCTCCCCACTAGACTCTTTCCAATCACGCTGCTTCGCCTTCTCACTCCTTCCATTCTTCATTCTCCCTCCTCGTGCGAACCTAACCAAGTGCCTTTAAGGGGCTGGTGCTCTCTCTCTCTCTCTCCTTTTCCCATGGTCTCTCACTGGTCAGAGTACCCGATAGACTACACCGAATCCCGTTTCCGTCGCGAACAAACCCCCACTAATCAAGTATTAATCTCGCGGAAAGGGAAATGGACGTCGGAACAACATCATTTCTAACCAGATTTCCTTCCATGCTATTAGGACAGGATGAAGAATCAGTACTCATTTCCCCTACTCTCACACATTCTATCCCTCCTCCTACCCTCCTATAAAGGAACGTAATGTGACAGGCAGGTCGCCGTTTCATTAATTCAAACGGGGCCTTTCGAGGCCGAAAGTCAAATTTCGCAAAAAAATTTCTCGAGGACCTTGAAAACACACGGAAGGACGGAGGGAAAGCGAGGAAATTTCGAGGAGTGAGGAGAGGTCGCAAATATAGAAGAAGGAGAAGGCAAAACGAAGTGAAAACATAGACGAAGGAGGGAGGAGAAGGGGAATGAGGGGGGGGGGGCTGATGGGAGGAGGAAATAATGAAATGAAGAGAGGAATTGCCAGTGCAATCCATCAGAAGACTAGCGCAGCGTGACCTCTTATAAAACCGAAAATAGGGTCTAACTATCTCACTTCGCTGTACTCTCTCGAGTTCTCTAACCGACGAGAGAAAATGTGAAATTAAGATAGCATTTCTAAAATTCAACTCGCCCTATGTGGAATGATGAATAACTGAGCGAATTGGCTTCGTCAAGTAACTACCGTAGCCTTCCATCTCCTACAACTTTGCGCACAAATTACCAGCCTCGCGAAGCAAGAAAACTCCGTGCTAATCACTAGTCTGCGACTCGACGTTTCAACCAGGTGAAATCGGGCTCCAGCGTGACTTCCTATTCTAGCATCAGCATCTGTTTATTGCGAAAGCATCTTCATTACTCCAATTCCGCTTTTCTCCCCCTCGAATACACGCCATATCTGACAACAAAGTCCCCGAGACAACAGACGAAGAAAGAATGAAAGCAAGGAAAATATGTGAAATGACTGCTCGAGAGCGGAAAAAAAGGGATGGAGGGAGAGGGTGGGATATGAGAAGAAGAACAAAAAGGGACACGCGGATACAATGGGCGAGTCGCACTCTTGCAAAGGACTCGCAATCGATATAGGTCTAATGAGCACTGTAAACAAGGGATGTCTGCACAACGCGCCAACTATTTACTAGATAGGAGCAGTTGTGTTTCAGCCACTAGTCAAATGTGAATTACTGATATGCGCAGGTTTGTTTCAGCTGTCGCTCAAGTTGAGTGGCATCCACTAGTAGGTTACCATCCGCTGGAGATAAACGGGAAGGGGAATGACCATCTCGCTTACTATTACTCTCCGCTAAACGACTCTCTACTGATGAAAGTAAACTGGCGCAGGGAGTGGGGGAGAGGGGGGGACCGGAACGAGGGTGTGTGAGAGATAAGGAGAGCACAGACGGGCAGAGAAAGGGAGGGACTCAGTGCTTCTGACAAGGCCGGATGATTGCATGGCCTTTCCGTGCCTCATTTCGCAAGTCGTGTGTCAAAACACAGTGATTCTAAGGTCCAAAACTATCAATATAGCAATAAGGGTAGGTCAAACACATCGCTCTTCCCTTCCCCACAAGAAGGGACTGAAGAAGCCCTACGCTTCACTCAATTCTATTAATTCGCCGCACTTGTGTGTGCGCGCATCTCCTTTCCCCCTTCCCTGACTGCCCCTCCCTTTCTCGCCAGCCAAAATTCCACCCAGCGCTAGTGAGACAAATATCGAGAGACTTCTCGTAGCCATGTCATCCGCATGTTTCAGTCTATCAATTAGTGGGCACTGCCAGTGCGAGTCTAAACATAGAAACCCATGTTACTTTGGTCGGATTTCCTTTGTACAGATGTACGCTACCGAGTTATCAGTCTATCAAGTAGTGGACGTACGCACGGGTGAATCTAGCACCCTTTCAACATACAACCAAAGCGAAAGAATACTATGCTGCTCGTCTCACCTATTCACCAATCAGTCGCTTGATAAGGTTACTATCAGAGAGTGAAACCGCGAGTAGACGAGGGTAGGGTGTTTGCACAGGCGATACGTGGCAATTACACCAACTCCCCTCTTCGGAAGGATAGAAGGGCTCGGATACTACATGTTCTGACTCTCTCCTTTTACCATGCTCTCTCGTTTACACACGCGCTCGTTTCTCTCGGCAGATAAATGTGATTCCCACGGCCAAGGGATTACGAGGAAAAGAGCGACAAATCCATATACTGAATCCATGCTTCGCCAGCTCACAACTTTATTCGAAAAAAAAATCGGAAGGGGAAGGAAGTACCACAAACGGGATAAATAACGTCAAAACACAAACTCGTTGGTCTCGTTAGATTACGGTAATCAATCGATAATCACCTAGGGGCGGGGGAGGAGCAACAGAAGAGATCGATCGATAAATGAATGGATGCAGCACGTGAACAACGTAAGGAAAACAGGATTATGGACATTGTGGAGGGAAGAAGGGATACGGTAGCTGGGCGCTCTCAGGGAAAGTTTAAATTCAAGAATAATAAACTTTCTCGATGGAAACAAGTGCGAAATGAGAAATGTGTGAGCCTGGAAGCCTATCGCACTACGGTATTACTCTAGATAGACCTGAGGGTGTGGATGATTGTAGGTCGGTAAAACGAGAGTGAAACGGAAAGTGAATTGTGCTTAGGGGAAGGGACGGGCTAAGACGAAACAACAATAATAATAAAGAAGAAGAGCTATTAATTAGTGAGGGGCAACTTATTAACGATGCCTGTTCAATAAATTACGAAAGGCAAGGGGGGATCAGGGAGCTGGATTAGGGAGAGAGGGTGGGCGGAGTTTCAAAAGAGGCGGAACCTCAAGCGGACTTGCGGCGTTTAGCAGAACTTCCAGCGGTTACCGCACTCCATGCAGAAGACGAACGTCGTCATCGGTTCGTCAGCACTTCTGCAAGGGGGACAAATTGATTGAAAAAAGGATATGACGATTGTATTGATGACTTCTCTACTGACTAGTCGTATCATGAATTGGTGCAACCGAGAACCAACAAGTGTTGCAACTTCTAATTTCAAGCTCGAAACACGAATATTTTCGCCGCACAACTTATTTGGATTTCACTAGCAATAGGATACAACGGTTCATTGGACATTTCAGCCTTTTCTCATCATGTAATACTACCGAAACACAAGAGTGACAAGGAACAAAACTTCGAAATTTGAATTTTTACGGGAACGACGATTGCATTGATGACTTCCCCACTGCAAGTCGTATAATTCCTCCTTGAAACAAAGACTCAACAAGTGCACAAACTTCTATTATAATTTAAATGTTTCGTATTCCTCTTGAAATATTTTTTTAAATAATGAACGAGCATCAATGGACAAGCAAACCATTGCTCATCATGTGCTATTGCAAAAACACAAGTCACAAGGATCAAAACTTCGAAATTTGAATAAATATTGGAATACCACATTAAAGAGCAGCCCACCGCAAATCGTATCATGCCCTCGTGAAACCAAGCTCGACAAGTTCTAATTTCAAATCTATTTTTACATTCCTCTTGAAAGATTGATATTTCGTCTGAGAATTATAAAACTGCCCATTGAACAATCCAACCATGTCTCATCATATACTATTACCGAAACACAAACGTTGCCAGTATCAAAACATCCAATGTTCGAACAATTTTTACAATTAAACTAAAATATCTAAAATACCTCGTCTGCAGCTGGGTGTACGTGCAGTTCTTCTTGCCGCACTTGCCGCACTTGAACATGTCCGACGGCGTGCCTGCAGAATGATGTTAATTAATAAAAAAAAGTTTTTTTTTAATATTAAGATTTTTTGCCATAAATCCCCAGCTACGATTGTACCAGAAGTAATTTCATAATCATAGCTAAAAGAAGAAACCCTAAACACGCTTGTCCTATTAGTATCAGATGTACAACGACTAAGTTGCTTAAAATGAGTCCATGCCGCAACCTGGACCCTACTGACTCTTGCTAATCCAGCAATCGTGTGCATTATCTATTTGTGTTGCAATTATTTTTATCGCTAGATGAGATCCAAACATTACTCACGTCAGACCTTTACGGCTTTAGAGTCTCTGCCGCAAGCCAAACCCTACTGATTCTTCCTATTAAAAAAATACAACCTATTTTATCTAATCCACTAACCCGATATACCAAATCTCACCCTCTGCATACTAGTAGTATAACAGGGTGCGAAATTGCGTGCATGCTATCATTATTTTATACGCATATCCTACAAGAATCATTCAGTCCATATCATTCACGCTCTTGACCACCTCACACAACCCGAAACCTGCTGGTTGTTCCAATTTACTGTTTTACTTAATCCAACAGTTTTACTGTATTTTTTTCATGCGGAGTAGTCCTTTCTTATCGTTACCATCCCCTACCCCTTCCTCATTCAGCGGTTGTTGTTGCATGGACCCAAAAATCATACCGTAGAGCATACGCGGTCATCTGATGCTCCATGACCGCGTATGCTCTAATCGTTATATTTTTACCACTGGGTGTGTGGCCCATAATCACTTACCCTTCACCTTTCGGCTTTTGGCTACCTATCACAACCCAAATCCTACTGGCTATTTCAATTTTTCAATTTTCTTTATATTTAGCTAATCTCTCCCTCCAACATATCTACCATGCCCCACCCCCCCCCCCCCCCCCCCCCCCACCCTACCGTACTCGTGGCGACACTCATCTGATGCTCCATGAGCATTCAAATGCTGTCATTATTGTATTTTTTCCGGTCAACATCTTGCGAAAATCACTTGCCTCACACTTTTCAGACCCTTGCCTACCTATCGCAACCCAAACCCTACTGTTTCATCTTTATGTAGAAATACCATACCCGTCAGTGTCTTCATCAGCCAGTGACAGGTAGCCACAGATATAGATTCGTGCATAAGGTCATCCTAGGTGATTTCAATGGGAAAGTGGGGGTTTGTGAACCGGTGGAACAATCTGTGGGAAACTTTGGGTATGGAAATAGAAACGATAAGGGGCAAATAGTGGTCGATGTATGCGAAAGGCTGCATCTACGGGTGGGAAACAGTTTATTCCGTAAGAGGGACGCTAGAGAATTCACATGGGTTTCGCCTAACGGACGCGCAAGGAACGAAATAGATTTCATTTTATTTCCAAAGGGGATTCGGGTTATGGACGTAGATGTGGTGAATCGATTAGACTTTTCTACCGATCACCGCATGGTTAGATCCTTCATTTCCTTCCCCTTTCGGTTTCGGCGTGGGAGAAATAGACCGGCAAAGGGAGACGCTCACCTCGAAAAGGACCTGTTCAAGTTCAGTCTAGAAGCTGAAATGAAGCGCGTAGGAGGGAGGGTAGAATACGGTACTGTGGTTTCGGCGGTTCAGATGGCGGGCAAAATTGCTACTACTTTCACCCCCAGTGGAAAGCGGGTTTCACAAAAGACCAGGGACTTACTAATTAGAAGGAGGGAACTTAAAATTGATTCGGTTGGTGTATCTCGGGTAGAATGGTTACTGGTCAATCGGGCAATAAGGGAATCTTTTAAAGCTGACAGGGACCAAGGGTACCTCAATTATATCAATGAGGCAATTAGAATGGGAAAGGGTTTCAAAAGGGCACCGGTAAAATTAGCTATTGGGAGGGAAAGAATTTCGCGCATTAGGAATGGTAACGGAGACTGAGAACTAACTCAGGCTGTCATTGTAGAGGCGTTTCAATCTTTTTACAACAACCTTTACAAGGGAGATGGTGGGATAGGATACAGGGAGGTTATAGAACGGGATCCATTTGTACCTATTTGCGCGTCGGAAGTAGACCAAGTGCTTAGGCACTTCAAATCTGGCAAAGCACCTGGGAAGGATAGGATAACGGGAGAAATGCTAAGGATTGGGGTTGACCAACTAGTTCCTACTCTCACCACCCTTTTTAACAACATCATTATGGGTAACATCCCTCAAGGTTTCGGTGACTCGCGCAATATCCTCCTGCCCAAAACTGGTGACGCTACTCTACCTAAAAACTACAGACCAATCAGTTTGCTGCCTGTTTTACAGAAAGCATTAACTGGACTGCTCAATAAGAGGTACGCGCCGGTCTTGGATAGGAACAAAAGCTGGGAACAAATGGGTTTTAGACAAGGCCATTCCACTATTGACGAAATCCATACTCTTAAATCGGTCATTGCACATTGTGTTGATTACAGGCTGCCGATCTATCTGCTTTTTGTGGATATATCGAAGGCTTTCGACAGTGTATTCACAGAAGCAGTATTCAGATCGGTAGAGATGGAAGGAATTCCGTCGGAGGTGGTTTCATTCTTAGCGGGTCTCTCTCAGGGAAGTAAGAATGCGCTGGTGGTCAACGGGAGTGAGGTGGAAATTAAGGTTGGAAGGGGGGTTCGTCAAGGTGACAATTGTCCCCAAGACTCTTTACTGCAGTTTTAGATAGGGCATTCCGCCAATTAGACTGGTCTAAGAAGGGAATTTGCATAAATGGTCGGTTCCTTTCTCATATCCTATTTGCTGATGATGCTGTCATTATCTCACACGATGAACGACAAATTCAAAGCATGGCCGTGGAACTAGAAAAGGTTTTGGCGGGAGTGGGACTGCAGCTCAACGGGGATAAGACCATCGGAATGACATCCAAACCCCTACCCAGAATAGTTAAAGTAGCTGGAAAGGTTGTAAAATTGCAGGAAAAGGTGGTATACTTGGGAAGTGGGATAACAATTAACGGGACTGACGACTGGGAAATAACACGGAGAATTCAAGCAGGGTATGGGGCATTTCACAAACACCGCTCATTTCTCATCAATCGGGGTATCCCAATGGCTCACAAACGTCGCTTATTCAATGGCTGCATTCTCCCCGCGGTATTGTATGTTTGCGAATGTTGGGCTCTGACCAATGCACAAATGAATCGATTATCAGTGGCTCAACGTCGAATGGAAAGATGGATGGTAGGTTGTACTGTGCTCGATCATGTCTCTAATGAGCGGTTGCGAGATTCAACTCGAATTCAGGACTTTGTTCGAGATGCGCAGAAAAGGAAATGGTTTTGGTTGCACAAGATCGCGAATGACGACAATTGGAAGTGGAGCCGATCTGTGATCGAATGGTTCCCGACAAGAAAAAGAAGAAGAGGTCGACCAATGACTAGATGGAGCGATATCTTCCGCAAGACTGTTGGCCCGAACTTTCTCAACGAAGCAAGAAAAGCCAGTTGGAATGCCATGCACATCAGAGCTCTCACCTAACCCGACCTCTTGATAAATGTGTAATAATCGTAATCGTAAACCATACCCGTGGTGACGCTCATCTGATGCTCCATGATGCTCTCCTTGGCGAACGTCTCTCTCATCTTCTTGATCTCGTCCGACGCCATCTCCTCCGGCAGCATCACCGCGAACTTGTCCGTCGAGACAACGCCTGAAAATTATAATTTTATCATTCGTAATTATTAATAAAAGGGCCTTTCTATGCATGTGTATGATTGTCCATCTTGGATAGGTGGAAACTAACTCGGACAAAGACACATGGGACTGCAATCGAACACCACGAATGCAAATCGAGAGGGAACGATTAGCTGGATTGGCTGCACCTAGCTGGGAACTATTTTTCAATTAGGTTTGACAAAAATTCGGATATATTTTTCCCGTAGATGAGTTCATCCGATTGACGCCCTCTCTCATCTCGGTACATGTCACCCACCTGTTACATAAAAGCGACAAGATGATTGAAAAAAATCTTAAATTGGAAATCGGAAATGCAACCAGAATAGTTATTTTAGAGCTAAAACCTCAATCATTGAACTGACTAGCTGTACACACATTTGCGACCGTTATCTAAATAACGTAATAAATAAATTAGCCCTCGAATCAATTGACAGACTGACCAGTTAGGACGTTCTCCCTGAGGGCGACGTTCTTCTTGTCTCTCAGATTGAAGACGCGCGAGCGGAGGGCCGCCTTGTACTTGTCGCTCGTACCACGATGCACCTTGGAATGACCAAAAATGAAGTTGTTGATTGGGATTTCATCTTCAATAGAAATAAGAGCGTTCCCCCGGTGCACCTAGGAATTAGTTATTTTAATTGGGGTTTCATCACCTATCTTTAAACGAAGTAGGAACGGATCCACGGTATTGTAGCAATGTCATTATGGAGCCAAAAACCATATTATTTGTGTTTCACTACACCTCTATCAATGCGATCACGGAAGAAACAATAATTTCCTACCGACAAATCCGCCATTTAAAAAAAAATTGACGTGTCTGGTTTGTGTTTCACTAAACCTCTTTACAGGTCTACTGTTCCTCCGGAATGATTTTGACAAATCAGTCTTGATAAAATATTGTAAAACGAGGCAACTATTTGGAAATCCTCAAGCAAATGAGAACTTGCATTGAACCAATGATAGTGCTCCATGCGACTACCTACAATTTCCATAACATCCAATATCGCCATAATCATACAGCTTCTGTTAGCCAATTTTCATATTGAATAATTCTGAGTTAGTCGCCCCATTCCGACCGGTTGGTTCGCCGATCTCTCCGTCTCCGCCCAACACGGAATTGGCCATCCGTGGGCGTACGGCCAACCATGGTTCTACCGTTCTTCTTGGCAACCATGAACGTCCTCTCCCTCGCTACGGACGGGAGATTGACGCTATTCGATCAAGCTGTCATGAAGATAAAGGCTGACGTAATCGGACTATGCGAAGTGAGAAGAAAGGAGGAAGGAGCAATTGAGCTGACGAGCTCATCTGGCACACTCTTCCACACGGGACGCTTCGGGAATCGATCTGCTGGCTGCGGGTTCTTCGTCAGTCGGAGGATGAAGCCCAAAGTGGTGAGGTTCTTGACGATTTCGCCCCGCATCGCTCTTTTGGATTGCCGCCTTCCGAATAATGTCCTTCTCCGTGTAGTTCAATGGTACGCACCCTGCTCAAACCATAGCGATGATCAGTACGATGCATTCCTTAGCGAGCTTGAATCCGTATTTCGTCAAGTAGTACCAGGGCAACGGAAATTTCGAAAAGTGTACAGAGTGATCATGGGCGACCTGAACGCACGAGTTGGGAAAGCGCTCCCAGGGGATACTGCTATTGGGAAATTCGGATATGGGGACAGAAACGATAGAGGGGAAAAGGTAATTACTCTATGTGAGACTTTGCGCCTTCGCATAGGTAATACTATGTTTCAAAAGCAGGAAAGCCATTGCCACACCTGGGTTTCACCTACTGGGACCACAACTACCCGTATCGACTACATTCTCTATCCACGGGACTTCCCTGCTCTTGATGTAGATGTAGTTAATCGGATGGACTTCACTTCAGATCATAGAATGGTCCGGGCCTCATTCAGCGTGGAAGGGAGACCGCTAGGTCATCGTGGAGGAGGGAAAAATGAGGTGGTACTAGTCAGGGACCAATTCAAAGATAACCTTGTACGCTCGATAGAGGGGATTCCTGTGGGATGTGACTACAGTACTCTGGTTAGCTCAATACAACAGGCTGCAACACTTTCCTCTACGCCTGCTCCAAGTGTCCCTCGGTTTTCTCCTAGAACTAGGCAACTGTTCGCGGAAAGATCAAAGATCAAAGCCACAGTTCAAGGGAGAGATCGGGTCCAATGGGTAGCCATCAACAAGGCGCTCCGGGGTAGCTTACAACAAGACGCAATAGATCGGATGACTAGAATGGTGGAAAAGGCAGTAGAAGAGGGAAGTAACTACAGTAAAGCGATAGGAAGTCAGAGTGTCGGGAGAGAAAGAATTGTCAAAATGCAAGGTGGAAAGGGCATAGTCACTACCCAAGCTGACCTAGAAGGAGTCTTTAGAGAATACTACAACAAACTCTACAAAGGGGATGGCGGACGAAACTACACAGTGAGAGAAACAGAAGAGGAATTCATTCCCATTGGGAGAGACGAAGTGGAGAGTGTTCTAAGGGGATTCACATCCGGGAAATCGCCAGGGGAGGACAGGGTATCCGGGGAAATGCTTAAGGCAGGGGCTGAAATACTATCACCATACCTCACTGCAATCTTCAATAAAATCCTCATCGAAGGTTTTATTCCACAGGGTTTTGGGGACAGTAGAACAATCCTCCTGTTCAAGGGCGGGGACAAAACACTTCCTAAGAACTACCGCCCCATTTCCCTTCTCCCAGTCATCCAAAAAAACCCTTACCGCCGTTATCAACAATAGGATTGGTTGTTCACTCGACAATCTTCGGGCAAGGGAGCAACAGGGATTCCGTGGTGGTCACTCAACAGTAGACGGTATTTTCATCCTAAACACTCTCATCGCAAACTGTCGGGAATTCAAACGCCCCCTCTACCTACTCTTTCTCGACGTAAGCAAGGCTTTTGACTCTGTTCTATGTGATTCTGTCCTTACTGCCATGGAACGGGATGGAGTTCATTCTACTTTCATTCGTTTCCTCCAATCACTCACAGTTCAGAGTAAAAGCTCTGTGGTCGTCAATGGGAAAGGAGTAGAAGTAGACATCGGGAGAGGGGTCAGACAGGGGGATGGTCTAAGTCCGCGTCTATTCGTTGCCGTCTTAGATACAGTATTCAGGGGTCTCAACTGGGGAAAAAAGGGAATTTGCATTAATGGAGAATATTTATCACATCTCCTTTATGCAGATGATTGCGTCCTTATTTCACACGACCCGCGCCAAATTCAATCCATGGTTCGGGAGCTGGAACGGGAACTACTAGCGGTGGGACTCTGTCTCAACGGAGCAAAAACTGTCGCTCTTTCAACTATTCCTAACAGCAGACCGGTCATCGTGGCAGGGGAAACAGTAGTAGTAAAAGACAAAGTGGTTTATCTCGGGCAAGAGGTCACAATGGATTCAAATCGATTCAAGGGGGAAATTCACCGCCGAGTAAGAAGCGCAAATTGGGCTTTTTCCAAGTACTCTGAATTCTTTAGGAAAAGAGGATGTCCCATGGTATTAAAAAAGCGGCTATTCGATGGTGTAGTTCTCCCTGCATTCCTATACGGAGCCGAAACATGGTATCTTTGTAAACGAGACAAACAAATTCTTTCCGTTGCCCAGCGTAAACTTGAACGAAAAATGCTCGGCATTACTGTACTTGATCACATTCGGAATGAGCACCTGCGTAGTATTACAAAACTGAAGGATGTTGTGCGAGAGGCGGAAAAGCGTAAATGGATGTGGGCTGAAAGACTCTCGAACTTCTCCCACGAAAGGTGGAGTCTAAGGATTCTCGAATGGACTCCGCAAGGAAGAAGAAATCGCGGGAGGCCACTGAAACGTTGGAGAGACGACTTTGTCAATGCCGCCGGTCCACAATTTCTTCAACTCGCACGCGACCGTACTCAGTGGAGAACTCTTATGGCAACCCAGCTGAGATCCCACCAATAACCAGCTGATAAAGTTGTTTAAATGAAAAAATGAAATAAAATGAAAATATCACTAACATGTAAGCATAATATCACTCACATCATACAGCTTCTGCTCGATGCCCACAGCGAGCTGCTCCGGGTCGAGGGTCCCGTCCGGCATCTCGCCCATCTTCAGTGCAGACAGCAGCATCTGCGCCGATTTCACGCGAATCTGAAACGTAGTTTACTCTGGTAATTATGATTGCAGCGTAATAGAAGAGCTAGAAGAGTGTCATTACTACTAGTGGGCATAAGAAGACGTCAAATGGGAGAAGCATTTGCAGAACGGCAGTGTGACATCCTTGTGGTTACTAGTTTCAGGAAAATGATAGAACACTGTGGAATCGATGGCATTGATTCAGCGTCAGCTTCTTACTCCAAAAAAAATTAAACCCATAGAAATGTACACTACCAGGCAAATTTGAGTTCCTGCCATTAAATCAGGACCCAATGATTTGGAAGCCTACAATGAGGCAAGGAAACTTTCTCGAACAAATTAACCCAAGTGTTTTCTCGTTTCTAATGTACCACATACTCTATTGTAGCCATTCCATCGTTTTGCTTGATTAATTAAATATTCAATAAACAATTCCAACTCAAACCCACATCATCTCCCTCGATGCTCTTGGGTGGGAAGGCGCCCGAGAACTGCGCCACCGTCGGGGCCAGTTTAGGCTGCAATCATATCATTTATTTGCGAGTTAATGTGATTACTCAATGTATTCTCGACCTGCTCATTTTATACAAATTATATATAGCCCCTGGTAATAAAGAAAAAACGCGTTCATTCGCCCCTCTATTCAGATGCAATCGAAGCGTTTATGCCGACATTGATAGCATTTAAACGACGCAAGCAGAATCCATTTCAGAATCATAGTATTTTAGTGTTTCAGAAGTTTGGTCGACTAAGAAAAACAAGGTCCGGAATGATTCATTTTCGTAGTAGCTTTAAAGTTACAATACTCTGATATCTTTAAAGACGTATAAACCATGTATATTTCTCACCCTTGGCGTGGGAGTTGGCTGGGAGTCGCCAGCTTCCTTCATCGTTGACGACGACGATGACTCCGTACGGGCAACGGGCGCCTGGATAGGGATTACGTCATAAATACGAAATTCAGAGGTCAAAAAGAATCAAAATTCTTAGATTTTCCGCAAAATGCGATCAAAACGACCTAGTTTTCTATAATTGAAGTAAAATACGTAAAATGCGTAAAATACTAATCATACATGAAAAAGTTAGGTGATAAAATCCTCCGAAAGCCTGGTATGTTTTCAAATTTCATGTAGTTTCGACTAGGTTTTTCATATATACGATACTAACCGTCTTCTCAGCCTTCTCTCCGCTGCCTCCTCCGTTGCCGTTGCCACTGTTGTGCGTCTCGACGATGGTCTTCCAGTCCTTGATCAGCTGCTTGATCCTCTTCGACAGCTTCTCGTTCGACGTCTTCTTCCGCAGATCGTTCATCACGAGACCCACGCGCGTGTTCTGATGATATCGCCCAGTATTTCGAAGAAAATCGATTGAAAAATTCGATGAAAATGCAGAAACTAAAGGAAAACAGGGAATTTTTCGTTCATTTTTACACATTTTAAGTGATATGATAAAGCAAAACTCACGTTGAGGACGGTGTAGTTGATGGGCAGCCGAGCCAGCGCCTCCACGAGTTCAGCAGCATCGTCCTGCTGAAATTGACCACTTTTCAGGCAAATTTTCCAATATTTGACCCTTTAACTTCACGTAAAAGGTATATTTCCGTTATCTAAACAGCGACCTTGACTATTCTCATGAGAATGGGCTCTAAAACAGAGCGCAAGGACGCTGAGAATGAGCGAAAAACAAGAGAGAAGTGACTGACCGGCTTGGATCCTTCGATCATCTTCTCCAGCTTCTTTCTGATGGCCACCACGTCATCCTCGCACGACGACATCTTCGATCGAGATCTGCACGTATTGAAATTGAGCGCAAACACGGCAAAACAACAACAATAAGCGAAAATAGGCGAAATTGAAGAAAATTTGGAAAATGGCGCGCCGCGCGCTGAACAAGTCAAAGGTTGATGATTTTTCGTACCGTACCTTGATGTTGTACCATCGATAAATGACTTTATTATTTTTTTAAAAATTTTTTTTGAGATGCGATTGGTGCTTAATATTAGTATGCTATTGGTACCACTTGAGATTCATGGAAAATGGGAATATACCCGCTATTCGAAAATGAGTTTAATCTGTACACTTTCGTCAGAAAAAATGTGCAAATTTATTCTTTAGAGAACTTTATCTCGACAAGAACGACAAAACGAGAAGATATAATTTTGCAAGATGTCGTGCATCACATCTATCGTAGATAATTAGAAGAATGGAGAGCTGGTTTTGTCCGTCGCCATCTGCAAATCAGCATCATTATCACAAAAAGTTGACATCTACGTACATTATTTTTTGAACGGCCAAGTGAGGGCATCAACGATCATCGCTCCAGCAGTAGCTACAGTTCCAACGACGGCTACGCCAGCGGCCGGTACTCAAAGAGCAGTCTAGGTCAAGGCCCTTCCGAAGTCGTTGTCGATGCCGTCAGCGACGTTGATCACTGAATCAACGGCCTTTCCAGTTGCCTTGGCGGTAGCGGTTGTTGCCTGACATGTGCAGATTGTTAATTTCGAAATTTAAATCTTATAAAACCAAATGCTGTTTATAACTTCAATAGATAGATACGAACAGATAGATACGATTTTTTGTTGTAAATTTCAGAAAAAAATAACATCTTCATTTTCAAACTTCAAACTTCATTTTCAATCTTCATACGGACTCAGCAATTGTACCTCCATAATTGAAGAAATATTGAATTGACGGGGTAAGAGTAAATAGATATTTAGCTAATCTTCCCTACCTGAACAACCGATATCGTTAGCACAACCAAACAGCTTCTTGTGTGAGATTCATCCTATCTGGTGACTAAGAGCTGGCAAATGAGACCTTCCCCACATCCAATCTTGGCCGCAATTCTAGATAGATAACATGAAATTTAATCCACCTCCATGAGCTGCTTGATCAACTGAAGACTAAGAAGTAGTGTAGATGTTGACTGGGGAGAAGTTCCACCTTTTATATTCCCCCCATCTCATAAGATGTCGTGGACAATTGGTCACACGGAAATTTCGAAATTGTTTATCAATATCTGCACGAAGTCTTTCGAAAACAGCGGCTAGTGTTTTGCAGCTTTGAAGTTTCGAAACTTCATTCGCATAAAAATATATCTCTTCACGAGTAACTCCCAATTGCATTCAGATGAAATCCTACCTATCCTCTCTTCACTATCTTTAAACTTTTCAAATTCAACCGAATTTTCTCAAGAAGAGACCAAATATTTGTTGTAGATTTTTCTTTATCTCTTCTATCCCTTATTTGAGCTGGCATTTTTCAAATATTTATCACATCATCAGTGCACTGCAGTGGAATAGAAATGACAGAATTTTGAAATGCGGAGTGGGTAAGACATTTGAGATGAAGTCGATTGAGCGAATGAAGAGGAAAAGAAAACATTGAAGAACGTTGAAGAACGGTCTCTGCGGTCTCACTCTTCAACCCTATCTGAAGGGCCAAGATCGAAGAGTGAGGAAGATCTACCATTGAAAAGAAGTCTCTTCAATAGACCTCATTTGAAGGGCCAAGATCGAAGCGTTGACACGACATCGGACACGAATGCTCCCGTCGTGGCTACGGCTCCGACCGCTGCGACCCCTGCAGCGGGGAAGACCAGGACGGTCTTCGTCAGTGTTCTCACTCCGTCGTTCTCGATGCCGTCAGCGACGTTGATCACACCGGATACGGCGTGAGCCGTCGCATTAGCTGTTGCGGTGGTTTTCTGAAGTGCTCAGTTACATCTTATGTTGAAGAATAGCAGAAAATATACGACATCTACTTGTGGACAACAACAATGAAAATGCAGATTCTGCATGAAATACCTCCATTAGTGATGAAACGTGATAGATGCTGGTGTTGTGAAACTAGTCAGCTGTCTCGTGGGAGCGGTGATTAGACGCCGCGTGATAAAGAACCACCACTGACCCTCGACCTGACCCTTCAAAGCCTCCCCTACCTGAATAACAGATAAAGTTAGCAAAACAACAAAGCTGCTGCTAAAAATGTGTGAAATACATGTGAGGAAGAACAGGAAAATGGGCGAATTGTGAGGAGATTCTGATGAATTTTCACGTCTTCTTTTACGACGATGTTTGCTTTCCATAACCGTTCTTGGTTTGATAAGGGTTAGGTGAATGAGCACGTGACGCTATTTCGAAATGCTTTTTTTTGTTTGAAGTAATCCATTCTACAGCACAAGAATTTCGAAAAGTCTGCAGTATACCACAATACCGATCGATGAAACAACTAAACTGCTGGTTATCTCTCTAGTAATTCTTTCAGAACCCAGCGATTACAGATCCGTATTTTGCCCTTTTCACAACCGTCTTCAATGAAATTCTCTTCACTCGTCCGTACTACTCTCTTGTATTCTTGTAGCGAAATAGAGCGAATCCACCAACCTTATTGTTAGTTTCGAACAATTTATTAGTGAGACAAATTCTACAAAAAAATGACAATGTAATCAATTAGTCAAGCGATGGTAATACACTAGATCGTTTGTTCATCAAAAAATTATGATTCATAATATACTTCGTAGCTCGATCCTGGTTCCTCTATATACACTGTCTCTTCTTCAACTACTTCCTCCTGGCCAATGTCTTCTGGGTCGAGTTCGTAAAGCTGCTGACGATCCGTCTGAAATTTCAGTCAATTGCTACCGTAACGCTTGAAAAGGAAGATGATACGAAAGAAATACCTTATTCGTGGTTGTACCGACTACCGTAACTCTTCATAATACCATCAAAAGCTCAATCTACTATCACTACTCTAAGACTTTTGATTCTACAGATACTGTAACTACCGTACCTCAACAATAATAACTACCATACCTCTACAATAACTACTGGCTCGTTCTTGGTCGGCCTCCGAACTCGTCGTATGGGCGAGACAATCTTCATTGGAACCTGAAACACAATCTTTCCTACACTCGATCTTGACAGTCCTCTCTACTCGAGTATCTATTTCTGCAGATAAATTATCTTCAGTGCATGCTCCAATCGGACAAAAAAAGACGGCTAGAATTACCGAAAACTTTGAAAAGTTCCTGTGGAAACAAACTATTCCAAAGTTTTCCTCGTTAGGCACAGGATTATTTCAGAAACATCAACCATGCAAATCTGATAAGTTAACCATTCGCTGACCTGCAGATGATGATTGTATCTTCCCTGATCTCTTCCCTTCTTCGTTATCACTCCGTGCATCGATCGCACGCGCTGGTGAGATTGGCGCAACAACTGAAAAAGTACCAGCTGAATTGATGCCACATGTACTATTTGAATTCAAGAAAATAATCTGAAATTAATACGGCATCGGTACCGGATGAAAAACTTTTAAAAAAAAGAGAAACTCGGAATGTCAAAGTTTATAATGTATTATTCTCACTTCACTGGTCAGATCAGGCTCCTCCTCCTTTATTTCTTCGTTCCTCATATGCGGTCGGACGGGTCGCGGCTGCAGATTAATTCGTCAAATTCATCGTTTAATTTTATTCTACCGTACATACTCAGTTCCTCAAACCAATTCTAATACAGTAGATATCAATACTGATACTTCTCTGTTTTTGGCCCTGTCTTTTCTGGCAGAATATTCCTTCTCTATCATGCTCATTCCCTTCCCCTCTACATTCAGAGCGGTCCCCTTCAGCTATACCGTAATCACTCACGTAGGCCATTCTCAGTCGCTCCTGTGG
Organism: Pristionchus pacificus; assembly: GCA_000180635.4. Classification (NCBI taxonomy): domain Eukaryota; kingdom Metazoa; phylum Nematoda; class Chromadorea; order Rhabditida; family Neodiplogasteridae; genus Pristionchus; species Pristionchus pacificus. The sequence continues at coordinate 15,708,295 of CM026576.1, forward strand.
ATGGAGGGTGGGCGGGAGATATCTCATTGCGGGTTGAGACTGTCCCGGCTCCTCCTCTTCCTCTTCGTACTCTTCTTCCATTGCGTACGACTGCAAGTAATTTTTCAAATTTGAGCAAGTAGCTTTATGTTTCTATCATGATACATAGACAGATGAAATCAGCGGGTTGTTGATTTATCCATATCAGGAACCGAAGGGACTGAATCTACCGAAATCTCACTTACCGTAATTTCATCTACCGTACTCACCGGATTCAGCTGTGGCCTCATTCGATCGGACGCCGTGAGGAATCGAATGACGGGCTTCTTTCCCTCGTCGTCATCCTCGTCCAAATACTGCAAAATATTCGATTCACGAGTATTTGTAGATGACTTTCAAAGACTTGATTCATTTCTCAATGAATTGAACATCTATATTCGAATAGCACATCCGAGTATTTTTCAAAACATAAACTACTGTACCATTACAATATTCGGAGACTATAGATTTCACAACCATAACCTTTGTCTACCGTACTCACCATTCTCTGCCCGTGGACTCCCTCGTCTTCGACGTATTCCTCATGGTCGATTTCGTCTCCTCCCACGTCGATCAACGAATCGTCGTCGTCCGATTCGAGTTCGTCGTCCTAGAGTACGGTAGTTACACGACAATTATTAGAATGAAAATTCGTGATCGTCCCGCATAATTTTCATAAGATACTTTTAGAGCAAAAAGTAGTCAACTCGATCAAATTATTTAAATAAAAAAGTTGTAACATCCCGTTTTCCATCTCGCTTTCCTTTCCTAGCAAAAAATAGTCACACAACAATCATTCCAATACAAATTCGATATAATCCCGTGCAACTTTCAAGGAAATGCTTTTAAAGCAAGAAGACCAAAAAGGAATTAATGGAAGACAGCTCACAATTTGCTCCTTCTTCACTCGTGGTTTTCTCTCCTCGTCAATTTGTTGATTGTGCCCGATGTGATCACGACAGAACTTCACTTCCACTTCACCGTTCGAGTGGAAACACGCCTGAAACAACTCAAATAAAAATGGAATCAATTTAGGATCAAATATAAATAGTCATACCGTGATAAACGCAGTGCAGTGGGACTGAACTCGCTTCGTTCTTCCACTGTAGTTGCCGAACCGCTTCCTCTCAGCACTGGAAATAATTTATTGCGAAGAATGAATGTATCTAATCTAAATCAAATGCATAAGATCTCCTCCCTTATAACGAGATACATCTGCTACAAAAAAATTAAATTCTCGTATGTTGATAAACAATTAAAATAGATGGAAGACTCACTCAGGCAGTGGTTTGCTGACCCTCACTTTGTTCGCCTTCGCACACCACATGTACGTTCTCTTCGAGTCGGCTGCTGATGCGCCCGAGTTAATCGAGAAACTTGACTCCGTGTCCTTCTCGAGGTCAAGCTTCCACGACTGAAAACAAAGAAATTCCGAAGTTTGAGGTGTTACTAATTATGGCCAGCTGCGTCTCATTAGATGACCAACGCTCGATTATATTTTCTCTTGTCTCACTACTGAAATTCACAGATGAAAAGGGTGGGAATTTTTTATGGTATGGAACTCAGACCATGGGAATATTTCACCCAAAATAGCTCTTACCATGAGAATTTTTGATCCAAAAATAGCTAATACCTTTGAATTTTTTTTATTTTTGACCCAAAATGTCTCATACCATTGTAATTTTTTGACCTTTTTCACCCAAAAATAGCTCATACCATGGGAATTCTTGAGGGCCAAAATTACCCTTTTCAACTGTGCTGACATTATTAACATAAGAAGCTTAACCTGTAGCCCAATAAAATTGAAATACAAGGTTTGGATATTTTTGTTCCGGTTTCAAAGTATGATAAGCAGAATACTTACATGGAAGACGTCCTCGTTGTCGAATACGACGTGCTCGATCATGTATTTGCACTCGGCACTGGCATGAGCGACGGCTGCATGGTGCACAAGACGCTCCCGCGTTTGGCAAACATGCTTGCACCCAGGAGCAGGGCACGTCACTTGCGCCCCGTTCTCGCTGTTCCTCTGAATAAAATAAAGATTAAAATTAGTTTAAATAAATAAAATAAGAGGAGAAGAAGTCGCGAACGAACCCGTTCGGGATGCTTCCGTTTGACGTGCTCGTTGAGCCGCTTCTTGCTCGGATACGCGAGATCGCAGTAGCCGCAGTGAAAGTCGTAGCCGTGCTGCATGAGCATCCGCGTGCGCTTCCGGTTGTTCGCTTGCACGTGCTTCATCGACTCGATCAGATTGGCCGGGTATTGGTGCTTGCGTTGCAGGTGCGTGAAGAGGTTCCATCGGCGGTTCGTCGAGTAGCCACACCCGTGAATGATGCACGGATGTTCCATAACTGGAACGTTTTGCTCCATACCTGCAAAATAAGCGGTTAATAACATTAAAAACGGCTCATAAATGAAGTAGAAAATTTTTTAAAGAAGTAAAAAATCAGTTCACATCGAAGACGAAGGTGTTGAATACGGTACTCAGAGTGTAATTTCACAGGTTTTTTTCCATGGTCCTGGCTCTGAGGAAAATAAAACCAATACTTGATCAGGAATTCTACCGTAATTTTGACATTTTTCACAATAATTTGTGTGGCAACGACCGGTACGATTTGTTTTCAATATGCATTGTTACGTGTTTATGGCTATTGTTATTGATTTTTTCTTTGCTAGATGTTTCCCCGAGGTTCGTCGACCGCTCGACTTCCGGTCACGGTTCTTCGTTTGTACTGTAGTTCCGCCCCGTCTACTTCCTATTCTGCGTCAAGAATAGCTCCAGCGACAGTTTCCCTATCACTACGCCACAACCACGCGATCGCCTCATGCACGCCAGAGGTCGCCCGTCATTTCGGTAGGCATTAATCAGCTTAAATTGACCGCATTTTTTTACAATGGTTCAAAAAATAATATTCGAAATTCGCTTTCAGGTGCGTCGCTCGTATGGATTCGAGGTGGTCAAGGCAAAGATTGGGAGGAGGCTGAAGAAGTGAAAGGAGCACGCACGAAGCACACCGATGGGAGCAGTGGAAATAGTGGAGGGCCCGAGCCAATCAAGCCGATGGGACCCAATCCGCGTGAGTATTGTTTATTTAATTATTTTAGTTATAAATAATAATTGCAGCCAGCAAAGGCAAGTTGTTCGTCATGGCTGCTCTTCTGTCCATGGCAGTCACTTCGCTCATCTTCTCAACGCTAATTGTGAGTTCGTTTTTTTTTGTTTATAATTTTATTTTAACTCTAAAATGGATGAACCAAAGGCAAATTGTTGTTAGGAAGAATATCGGAAACCTTCGCTTGCTTGCAAAAATCATTTTCTTCAAGGCCGAGAGTACGGTAGCTGACAGCGCGATCCCCGCGGATGCTCCGCAAGTCGACTTCGAAACCTTCGCCAAAAAGTATCTTCGGGCGGGAGAGGTACATTGAACATTGTATCTTCAGTAAAAAACACATTTTGGAGTTGAAGTGATCAAAATTATACTTGTCCTTTTCATAGAATTGTTTTCGAAATTCGAGCGTCCTGATTATTTCGTGTTTCAGGTCCAGAAGATCACGTACGTCGTGGGCAAGGATAAGGCGGTCGGCACGCTGTTCCCAGGAGCAATCATCGATGGAAAACCGGTATGTTATCCATATTTATTTATTTTTAAATTGGGAATCAACGCGGTATTTTGTGGTTATTTTACACTGAATTTTCAGGCAAAATCCGCCCAAATCGTCATTAACTATCCCCACGCAGCTCCGCAGTTCTGGTCAGTTTGTGCTTTTCTATTAAATGAGCCTTATTTTGTAATCCCGCGATTTGATTAGGAATTGATTTTTCTACGCTCGATCTAAATGTAACACCAATTATTCGATTTTTAAAAATAACAGCTTTTTCTTGTAGGGCCGACGTGCGGGCGGAAGAACAGGGCATGGGCATCGCCCTCTCGCAGGGAGTCGACATCCAGACACTCAATCCTGTGTCGGGGTGGAGGTGAGACTTTGTTTCTTTAGTGCTTTTATCCTTCAATGAGTCTGATGTCATTTTTTTATGGTGCATGAAGTAAAACGACTTGTCACCTTGTGATTACATGAGCATGTCATAGTATACGAAGTCAGTTCTATGTCGATTAAAGGAAACCATTTTTTTAAATGATGAATGAAATGAAATGACTTGTCACTTTCTGGTTTCATGATCGTATCTAATTCCCATTTCGCTGTTTTGTTAGTAAAAGGTAGATCTGGTTAAAATAAATAAAAGAGAGTATATGTTCAGGATGATCGAATTCTTCATTGGATGTTTCATTCTCGGATGGCTGTGCACTTCCTATGGACGATTGATAGTGAAGAAAATGGCAGAGGAAAAGGCGAAGAAGGGAATGAAATAGAGAATTGATTATCATCACGTAGAGTACGGTATCGCTGACTTATTGATTAGTACGGTATCGATATTGATTGAAATAGGAGATCTAATTGTAGTAATAAGTAAGTATAGTTTTCTCTTGCGTACTCGGGTGTGTTGTACAAATTTGCAGTAATTGTGAAACTCGAGTGATGTTTGTGAATAAATTATTTTAATATATTATTCGCTGTTTCCTGTATCTACTGGTTGTTGTCCAGATGAAATACTTGGTTGGCGTGTGTTTCAGGAATTGGATGTATGATCCATTGTTGATCGATATTATGATTTATTGATCGAACTCTTCACGGCAGGCTTCCGATCAGATAAATCTCGGAATGTCTCGCCATCCGATCGTAGTCAGCTATTTCTCTCTGACCATCCGATGATTGGGTTCCGATCTCAAATAGGATGCACCCAACCATCTCCCCTCCCTTTCTATCATTTTTACTCCCTGCGTTGACAGTCCTGACATATCCCTCTCATACCTTTATTATCATTACCCTCCGAATGCTGAAATTCCCTTCATCGGCAAAAAAAAATGTCCCGCATCGAGAGAACCCTCTCTCTGATAATGTCACGTTCAACGTTTTCCAAATCTTGTCTCGAATTTTCAATTAAATAGTTTTCCTTTCAGTCAATATGACGGATGTGATGCGAGACATGATCAACCAGCTCATGGGAGCGCAGCGAGCGGAGGAGGAAGGTGCGGTAGTATTAATTATTATATTTGCAATGTTTCGGTAGCGAAAAGGATTACGGTAGATCGATAATTGAGGCATACTACGGTATTATTGATTACGGTAGTGAAGAGGATTTCACGGTGGATCAATAACTGTGGTTATTTATGGTAGTATTGACTACGTTAGCGGAAAGGGCCTCAGTAGATCAATAACAATTTACCTCTACAGTTGTCGTTGATTACAGTATCGATGTCGATCACGGTAAATCAATAATCCCCTGCAGGTCGCAACCTGCCGCCGTACGACCACCACTCGGTGTGCCGTGCCTACCTCTTCGGGTGCTGTCCGGCGGATATACTCGTGGACACGCGACTGGACAGGTACTGTAGAGGGGGGGGGGGGGTACTCCTGTACGGTAGTCGATATTATCGATTAGTGGGCGAGAGGGGAGAGATATTGATGCGTGATTCGTGTTGTGGATTAGTGGATGGTCTATATCGTTGCGTTATTGGTTTTGTGGCCTGCTCGGTAAGATATGGAACTAGTGAAACCCAGAAAATGCCATGAACATATCCTCGAAACGTCGAACAGATGCTGTCGCTAACATGTAAGTTAAGTTAGCATTTGTAACTGTAAAATCCGGATCTAATGCCGCGAGGGCCATTTTGGCAGGTTTAGGAATTAGTGAAACATTGAAATTTCCGGGAACTTTTTTATCCAAGAATAGTCGGCTCTCTGCGCTATTCTAATTGCGCTATGCACTATGCTAATTGTAAGTTTGTTTTTGGAAATGACATTGTAGATCTATTGCACAGAGAGCTGTTTTGATGAGTTTAGGAACTTGCGACTTCACTAGGAAAATAACGAAACTCGATTTATCCCTGAAACATTCAATGCCGAGACCATAATGTAGGAACCGAATTCCCGGGAGAAATTAATCATGATTTAATCCAGTCTCTTGCTGTGTCGGAAGCTGCACGAAACGAAGCTTTCATTTATATTATTATTAAAAACGCAATTCGCAAGGATAGCATTCAAGGGACTCTCCTAATAAGATATGGAATCAGTGAAACTCATAAATCCCTGGAGTCAATTTTTTTTTTTGAAATTCTGAAATATCAAACATGTTTTGCGTTTTGTTATTTACAAAATACGTATACTTGACAAGAGTTATTTATAAAATGCGTACTTCAGTCTCGTGCTGTGTCGGAAGCTACACGAAGCGGCACTGAAGGGCGAGTACGAGAAGGCACAGGAGAAGAAGGATCACTTCTATGATATCGAGGTCAGTATAATGATGGGAATGTTGTTAGTGAGAATAACCACGTTGCTAGTGTGTATTGCTTGTATTCAAGTAACCTGGAAGGAAATTCGCGCTTTAAACAGCATAATCCGATCACTGGCAATGAATGAATTTTTTTTCTGTCGATAATTTTCGCCAGCTTTTCTTGAGTTTCATGGTGAGCATAAGGTTGATGGCTTCCGTGAAAGATGTTTCGTCGCGCGTCGATGATAAAAAAAAATCAATAAATTTGCAGACGTACGAGACGCTGGGCCAGGCGATCCGCAACGTCGACGTGGACATCAACAAGATCAAGGTTTGTGGTAAACAGTAATGTGCACTGGGTCTGGTGTACTTATTTAATTAATTAAATTTATAATTTTAAATATTAATTTTAAAATTAATTGCTCTTTTCGCAGGACAAGCTGGAGCGGGACAACAAGGAGCACGCGGACTCGGTCGAGTACATGAAGGTAAGGAAGGGGGGGGGTACGGTAGTATACTGTAGTGGGAGGTACGGTAGTCGCACGGCTGAAATGTTCATTGATTTTTGTTCACAGGACCAGCCTGATATTGTAGATCACTGAGCAAGCGTGGTCTTGTGGTAACAGTGAAACGCGAATGAGGGCGCCCCTTGGAGAGATGGTCGAATTGTAGTGGTTGTTTGAATCTGGGCCCAAAACACATCGTATTAATTGAATCAAGAAGAGCTTTCATGCGATGGTGAAACACGTATGCTCCCTTTGCAATGAATCTCTATGGTCCACAACCAGTCCCACAGCCTCCAACAATCAGCGAATCAATACAAACGACAAACCACATTCTTTCTTATTTTTTTCTCTCCAATTCAGCGGAACGCGGTTGAACTTTAATGTGATTTTGAAACACAAATGTTCCCCCCTTTGCAGGCGCAGAAGATACACGACCTGAACGAGCAGATCGGCAAGGCGCTCGCGAGGATGGAGGAGCTGGGCAATGAGGGAAAGGTACAATGGGGGGGGGGGGGTTGTTATTGTTGTTGTTCAATCAACCAGTGATGCTCAAGGAATTAGATACCTCAGAGTTGCGCGGATGATGTAGTGAGGGTGAAACGAGAAGGTTGTAAGTGGGAATTGCTGATCGCATTTGTGAAATAGTTACATTTATTAGTATTTCATTATTTTCCTTAATAAGGAGCGAGGTCTCACTGTGTATGCGTGTATAATATGCGATATTATCGACATATTATCAGGTGGAGGAGAGCATGCAGCTGTCGCAGACGGTGGAGGAGCTCAAGACGAAGAAGGAGCAGTTGCATGTCAGTTTTTGAATTGGTTTATTGAGTGGATGCAAAAGTGGATGAGTTATCATTTGCCCCAGAAACTGTTCATATTGTAGTCTCGGTAAAGCGGGAATGGTACAGGTTTTTTTGACACGTTGCAGTGTTGGCAAGATTAGCTCATAGACAATTTTTGAGTAGATAGAATAGATGTGAAGCACGAGTGGGACTGCTGTATTGTGCTTGAAATGCAATTATTGAGAATTAGCTCAAGACGATGAAGGAGCAGCTGCATGTGAGTATTTATTGTTTTTTTTTGCTACCAAGAAAGACGAGAAATCATTGACATGAGAAACCGAACTATGTGTGAAGCGGGAATGTTATGGGTCTTTTGTTGTTGTGAGAGACCGTTAGGTGGATTAGCTCATGGACAAATTTCATGAAGAAGGAGCAGCTCCATGTGAGTGGGCAGACTAGTTGTCTATCCGAGAACGGTGTGAGAATCAGCTTTTGGCAAAATTGCATCATGATATGATAACGGTGAAGCGGCAGTGATGCGGGTAGTTGTAGTATTGACCTACATTGGATGGTAAAATTAGCCTCTGCGAATTCGTACGTAGATATGATAGAGGTGAAGCACTAGTGGGGCTGCAGGTTTGTGAGTGGGGGATTTGTATTGTTGCTCTAGATCAACCTCTGCGAATTCTCACGTAGATAAGATGGAGGTGAAGCGGCAGTGTCGCTGTATTTTTTTTTATGTCAGGAATGAAAGTCGAGAAAATTAGCTTGTATTGAATTTTCACGAAGATAGAGGAGAGGTGAAACGGGAGTGGTGCTAGATTTGCATGTTTTGCTAAAGCGCGCTTGAATCATGTGAAAATGAAGAGGAGTTTGATAAACGGCGAATATGGATTGAATATAAATATTTAGCCTAAATTTAAATAATAATTGCAGACTGATCTCCGCATGGTGGGCTCACTCAACCAGCGTCAGCAGCTGAGAGTCTGCGAGGTCTGTTGAACACATTTTTATTTTATTATGTTGTATGCGATTCCACGCTATACAAGCATCAGTTATATGCAACGATAGTTTTCTACATTCATGCAATCATCGAAACGCATATCATGCGGGACCATTATTAAAAAGAAAATATGTAAAAGGAAAGTTTCACCCGGTGAATACGTACTATCTTGGTTTTATCAATACGTGATTTTGTCCTGGGTCTGATTACTCTTGTGCTGTCGTTACCAAAATCAATTTTACCTGGTGGGTTCTTGTTGCCTTGTTTCTACTTTTTCTCTGATTCTCCTTAGAGTCGATTCCAGTTTGAACTTCATGAAAAATAATAAATTAATTTCATGATTCCTCAAAACGAATGAACAATTCACCCCCTCCTCACATCAGGATTGCGGTGCTCAGCTGAACCTGTTGGACCACGAGACGCGTCTGGCCGATCACTTCGGGGGCAAGATGCACCTGGGCATGGTCGATATTCGCGCCAAGCACGAGGAGATGAAGGTACGGTAGCCAGTTATCGATTGATACCGTACTCCTGGGGGATTGGCCTCTATCTGTCTGGCCCTAGGTCGAATGAGACCTGTTATGTCCATGAATATATTGTGAACATTTCCTTATCCGACCTTTTTTTTCTGCTGCTATACTCATCATTAGTCTATTGAATACCTGTACCTCTGTCTATCCGCTATGCATGTCTCTATACTTTTCATATTTCTGGCTTCATGGGGTATTTCAGATAAGTAGAAGGAAAGAAGCTGCAGGGTGAGTTTCCCGTTTCGAAGTGCAAGTTGCTGACTGGTTTGCTTCCATTTAAGGCCGCATCTCACTCTCCGGGCGTGGGTGGTGAATCCAGACCACACACACACTCTGTCTCCCCTCTCTCACACCAATAAAAATCAATCGATACTCGCCCCTCTGGTGGTTGCCGTGTCGGGACCGGCCCTGATTACCTGATCATCAGGGTCAGGGTCTCCCGCCCGCGCCTCCTCCGGAGAAGCGTCCGCTGTGGCGTGAGACGCAGCGGGCGGCGACCGTACGTTGTGTATCTGTATACCGTAGCCACCGCCCGATCGATTACTGACTTTTTATTTTATTTTATTTATTATGCGGTTACGGCAGCAGAGCGGAATCGATTGATGCCCATTTCAGCCCACGATCGAGGACAGAAAGAAGGCGAGAAACGAGGCGGGCGCTGGAGGAAGTAGTGGGGGGTTCGGAGGAGGGGATAGGAGAGATAGAGACAGGTACGGTAGAGATATCTATTATTATACTAGTTATTCTTAATAAAATGGTTCATTTGTGCAGGGAACCCTTCACATTATTAAGGAAGACATGGTAGCTTCGCTCTTGTGATCCTAGTGAAACGCGAAAAGAGAGATTGTCAAAATACAATTGGGAGGTGAACTTGAGAGAAGACAAAGACAGGAACCATGACTGGACAAGGGCGCTCTCAAATAAAACAGCGACAGAAGCATACTGCTACTTCAGTAATTTTTTGAACTCTCTGTTAGATGACTTCGTTCCCTTGAAACCTTCTAAATCGTCCTCTGGTTTCCCCAAGTTCCTCAGTATCCTTCACGATCGATTACAACGTTTGCATAGTGTAGCTCCCAACTCAGACTCTACCCATTCTCTGCGAGCTAGGTTTAACAAAGCGCTAAAAACATTTGAAATAATGCGTGAGAACAATGCGATTAACTCTGGAAACGCTAACCTTTTCTTCCAATATTGTAAAACCCGTTTTAAACCTAGCACCTCTTCCCTTCCCGGCATAGTTGATTGTAGTGGTGCAGTCTTGCTTACAGACCAAGACAAGGCAACTGCCTTCTCTAAATTCTTTTCTAAAGTACAAACGCCACCAATGATTTCACCCCTTCCTCGATCACTCCCTTCTAATTCCTCATTTGACATTCCCTACATCTCTATTGAACAAATTCTTTCTGCCATCTCCCAATTAGTGCCTAAAGTTAACGGATCTCCCGATAGAATACCCAACCTTGTGTACACTAAATGTAAATTGACTATCGCAGTTCCCCTTTCTCTCATCTTCAACATCTCACTTTCCTCTTGTAGTGCTCCTTCTCAGTGGAAAACTGCGCATGTTAAACCCATACCTAAAAAAGCTGGTAATGCAAAGATCTCTAACCACCGCCCTATCTCACTTACCGTAACCGCTTCAAAACTTTTTGAGAAAATCGTTATAAACGAACTGGTATCCTACTTAGATGACAACTCCCTTCTTGATCCGCGCCAAGCGGGATTTAGACAACATCGTAGCACCACTTCCTCCCTTTGCGAAACTGCCGCTTTTTACACGAGGGCATTGAGTTCACATAAGTCTGTTGATACCATATTTTTCGACTATCAGAAAGCGTTTGACTCTATTGACCTGCGACTCCTATTGTACAAAATGTCTACGCTAGGCGTCTCAAACCACCTTGTAGCTTGGCTAGAATCATACCTCTTGGGAAGATCGCAGCGTGTATTTATTGGGAGCTACCTCTCACCCCCTTCCCCTATCAGATCAGGCGTTCCACAAGGTTCAGCTATTGGCCCTTTACTTTTTATCATTTACATAAATGACTTGGGTAAAAGCATCCCCCCTACTGTGAACTACAACATTTTTGCCGACGATCTGAAGATATATGCACTAGTACCAGAACACAGCAGTGACCTCCAAAAGGCAATAGAGAGTATAGAATCATGGACTGCTCAGTGGAACATGACCTTAAGCGCTCCGAAATGTGCTGTCTTGCATCTAGGCCGTCTTAAAACACGATCGAAATATGTTCTGAATGGCTGCGTTATTTCTCCAAAAAATGAAATTCGTGACCTTGGTGTCTTCTTTAACAGCAAACTACATTTTGAGCATCATATCGATCAGATAACGCGTAAAGCCAGATCTATGTGTAACCTAATGCTTCGTTCATTTCTCACTACCTCTTCCGACGTACTCCTTAAAGCCTACAAAATTTACATCCGCCCCCTTCTAGAGTCGTCCACAGTCATTTGGAACCCCACTGCCATAGGTCTTGTAAATAAGTTGGAATCTGTACAGCGTGAATTTACGAGGCGCATATTTTGGCGATCCCACTTGTCTCAGTCCTCTTATCCACAGCGCCTTGAGCATTTTAAGTTAGAGACACTGGAATATCGACGTGCATTAAACGACATGTACTTTCTGTTTGACTCTGCGCATGGATTTGTACACCTAGACACCTCTAATATATACTCGATCGCTCCTCTCTCTCGTACTCTCCGTTCCTCTCATAGATTACGTCTCACAATCCCATTCCTCATGCCTTCATCGCTCTCAACTTTTGCTTCACGACCGCTAACGCTCTGGAATTCCCTTTCTAGCCCAATAGTTACCCTGCCCCGGATACCTTACCGTAATCATATACGACGAACCCCTTCACTTGTCCTCCCTGTCTCCCAAATTAAATTGTAAACACGGACTGCCACAGAACCCCACCCCCAAAAGCTCGCCTGAGCCCGAATACCACCTGTTGCCTCCATACCGCCCTTAACGCACACTGTCTATGTGGTGAATAAAGAATAAGAATAAGAATAAGAATAAGGAACGGTAGATGGATTGAGTTGGTTGGAAACGGAACCAATGGGGGGGGGGGGGGATGGGAAATCAAGGTAGTCAATGTGGCTACGTTTGTGTGATTCTCGTGAAACATAGAACGAAAATGCTAAATTTGTTACATTTTTGGAAGGGATTTGAGAGGAGAATTGATAGCGATAGGTACGGTAGAGTACGATAGATTATCGATTGAGCACTGTGATAAAGATTATGGTTTTGTATGAAATTACCGAAGAACCATCGATGAATGCAGTGTTGGTATGTTCTTGTGATCTGAGTGAAACATAGATCGGAAAAGTTAATTCATCTATTTTTTTCGAAAGAGTTGCTTTAATTTTTTCCTTGTTGTGCACTTTACTTCTTGACTTTATCATTCAATACAGCTTTTCGCCGCTTTTGCGTTGCCACTGAAACAGATCTGAAAAGCGTTTGTTTTGACATTTCTGGCAATAGCCAAAATTCTTTAATGTATTATATTTAATACCTTTTACCATACTTCCTCAATTGCAGAAGACGCAGTCCGGATCGTCGGAGCGACCGCTACGAGAGAGGAGGAGACAGCAGTGGAAGGAGAGATGAGAGGGACAGCAGAGATAGCAGGGATAGAAGAGATAGAAGGTGAGCGAGAGTGGACTGATAGGGGATATCAATATCTGAAAATGAAGAGGGGGTTGATAACACTGCATCAATGAGTAAAGTATGCGTGAAAATTGAGAAGCAAACATTTGAGTAGTTTTGACTAGGCAGTGATGGGTTTCGGCAAGTAGTGAAGTTGCAAGGAGAAGTTCGTAAGCAATTCATTGATGACAGAGAATGATTGCAAATAATTATCTAACAGATCTTGAACTGTGTTGACTTGAGAATTATGAGTTTCAGAAAGCTTTGTATAGACTGTTTGAGCACTGTATGATAGTTTGACTGAGAGTATTGTGGAAAAAAATTATTTTATCAACACTAATTCTTACCGGTGATAGTGAGTTACGACTGGAAGTGATGTTGGAAGCAGATCTTATATTGCCAAATACATGTTGGGAAATATTTGAAATTCTTGCGAAAAAGGTAACCAAGTGAAGACGTGTTTCGCCTTTTCATGATTAGTTCGACTGAATCTTGTCAATGTTGATTCTGCCTTTGATATTATCCATTATCAAAAATCTAATTTCTCTGAAATAATGATTTTGCTTCCTTGCAGCCGCTCTCGCGACCGCTCGCGTCGTGATGGTGACCGCAGACGAGATGAGAGAAGAGACGACAGAAGAGATGATAGAAGGGGCAGCGACAGGTACGGTAGCATTGATTGATTTGAGATAGGGGTACGGTAGTATTGATTGGTAGGATGGAAGGGTGCTGTGAAATACATTGATTAGAACCAGGACACGGTAGTGCACGAGAGGAGAGATAGCGTTAGGTACGATAAATAATTGATTGAAAATCGTTACAAAATACGGTGTTTTTATTTTACTTTGAACAAACGATGGATCCATCACTGATCCTGGTGGTGGAGCCTTTCTTATGATGCCCTTGAAACATAGATGTGAAAAGTGAAATCTAAAAAAACTTGGAAGAGGCGGACTTGAGGTTGATACAGGTTCGATATGATACCGTATGTTATAGGTTTAGTGCGCTATGAAAAATATGTTGTTGGAAAAGTGCTCCGCGCAATATCAAGAAACACAGCTTTGCACCGCTTTTGTGATCATAGTGAAACATAGAGTTGAAAAGTAAAGTTAGGCTATTTTTGGAAACTGTGGAATTGAGAGTAGCGATACACCGATGATTTTGTTGTGCTATGGTAAATATATATATTTATGCGTATTCACAAGGGGAAACGCGAGTACAAATTAGAAAATTATGATGCATTAAAACCAATTAAAAACGACGTCGATTGGTTGGCAGGAAATGACAATTTTGTGGGAGATCACTCAGGGAAACTGGTAAAAATTATTGTTGTGGCAGGGATACGGTAGTATCGATTTGCTTCGGTATGAGGTGATCAATGATCTCGTGTTTTTTTAGCCATCTTAATGTTAGTGGAGAGATGCAAAGTACACTACGGGCCAGCTAGTTTGTGGCCTATCCGTTTCCCGTTATCTCTAGGCATTGAAACCTAGATACTGCAGGGAACGAGGAGGGTTTTCTCGAGCACACGCGAGTGGTGATATTCCTAACGTTGAGTGATAAGGGAGAGAGTTGGGAATTGATAAGTGATAAGGCGGGAAAAGGGAGAAGGTAACACGTATTGCTCATTCTTGTTGTTTTGCAGACGTGATCGTCGCTAAGCGGGCAGATTCCATCGAGATCCCTGGATTCCCCCACCCCCCTCCCTTTGGCACCGCCCCCGATTGGTCATGGTACCATGCCCTCATACGTTAATTGCTTTTTTGTAATCACCCCCAACGTTTTATCCGATATTTTACCCGCTGTTTTGCTCTAATTTCTGCTCCGTTCCTTTAGACCAAACACGAATTGTGATTATCCCGACATCTTCTTGTTCAGGGATGGCTTAGTAGGATATGACTCTCCTAATTTCGCGTGCTCTCTAGCCTCTCTGATCGCATAGAGAGAGAGAGAGTATGCGAAAGTAAGAGACAATTTCTTGTAAAGTCATCCCTGCCCCCTGCATACTCCTCTGACCATAGTTACTGATCAAATCATCGCACCCCCTTAATAATTGTGTCTTTTAAACCTCAACCCCCTAGTCTCTAGTGGTATTCCCCGATCGATCGATCACTGTTTGTTGTGAACCTACCGTAACCCTATTCTTACTATTCTTAATTATCGCTCGCATCGATATGCACACAAATTCCTTCGTACTCAATGTTACCCTCTCTAATTTATCTTTAAAATAAAGTTTGGCGGAAATTCAGCGAGATGGCAGTTTACAGTGAAGCGTTGCGGACGCAAGGGAATATCTGTATTTGATGTGAAGCAGACCGTCTGACTCTCCTCATCTCGCGTGATATCTCGCTCTGTCTGATTGGCGAGAGAGCATGGCAAATGGAGAGAGTGCCAATCGGATTCGCTGCATCACTCATTTTCGTTCCATCTCAATTGTGGGTGACCTTGCCTGACCTTGGGCTAACTACTGGCGATTCTTTCTGCTCTGAGAAACCGCAATCTCTCAATGATCTCTTCCGAGTTTTGCATCGTTCGCTTTTCGAGAGGCTTTTCTAGATGTTTCCACCGGGGCTAGTGGGACCATGTTTGTCGAGTGAAGAGAGTGCAGAGAAAATAAGGAGAAGAGAGATCAAGCGGAAACGAGAGGGCGGAAGAGAGTTAGAGAGGATCGAGGGACTATGGGGAAAGAAGAGGGCAGTGGCGGTGTGTGCAATCAGCGAAGGGCACGGTTGTTGTTAGGGGGCGAGAGGGGCATGGGATTGGCCCCGAACCTAGTAATTTACTCCCGTCCTCGATACTAATGCCCAGACTGGCTCTGTTTCATTCGCGTTGGAAATTGAATGGTGTCTTAGTGTCCTTAGATATTGAATGTGCCTCACGAAATTTCGGTTTGGAGTGTTTCGATGGTGAGAAGAGGAAATGCAACGCTTTGTGGTCTAGGTGAAGCGGCAATCTTGCGGGTAGAAGAGTTAAAGTTGTGCGAGTGTTGCTTGCGGGTTTTTCTTTTCGCTTATTGTTAGGGATCCAAGCTGTGCTAGTGCTAGTCGGCTGTTTATTGTTTCGATCATTTATTCTTGCACTAGCTCGTGGACTGTGATCAGATTCAGTTGATAAGAGGCGTATTTGTGGACTCATTGAAGCGACAAAGTACATGGTTCGCACATCAACTCTAATGTTTACAGCGCCTTGCTTGATAAAAAAATAATGATTCATCTTTCTTGGCCTGGGGTATTTAGTTCTTCGTTAATTTTTGCTTAATCACGCAAAGAAGAAACAATCAGATGCAGTAGAGAAGTGCCGCATTTCTGGTATCACTGAAGCGGCAAAGTACAGGGTTCGCACATTAGTGTTTGGGCTCGTAATTACCAATAGTGATTCATCCTTCCAATAAACTACATATACCAAATCTGTTGTTTCCTTATTATTGTTATCCACTCAAGCCAGAAGAAATTATCAGATTGTTGGTCTAACTGAAGCGGCGACGTTGGGTTTTTTTTGTGGAATTCTCACATCTGTGTTTTTTGGCTAATATTTTTTGCCTAAAGTGTTCCCACGAGAGCCCTATGTACTGCTTTTGTTATTATTGTATCGTGTGTAGGTGGTACTCAAAAAGGATATCATTTTATGCGATAGCGTAGCCAATTTGTGGTCGAACTGAAGCGGCGAAGTTGGGGGTTCGAAGAGTAAATCGCGCGCCTTTTTGTTTACGAAGATCTCGAGATTAGGTCGAGATAGCGGTTTGTCATCTTTTCTCAAGTTAGGGGAATAATGGTGGGAAAGATCGTTCTAGATCCTAGATTCAATTTTTGGCTTTGTTATACTGTTGAGTGTCGTTTCGATGATTTATATATTGATGAACCTGATTGCAAAAAGATTCAGTTACAACTATCGCTCGCTGCACAACTTCCACCCCTTTGCACGTTGCGCGAAACGGCAGTTGACCTAGTTTCTATTTTCGCTCTCTTTCTCTCTTTTTCTATCGCAACGCTATGAATCATCCGTGTTCTCTTTAGTTTCTCTTCTTCTCAATGCCATTTTGGATGTGGGGTTAACGTTATTTCTTCAATGCGATAGAGTGTGAGGAATCGAGAGACGCAGACAATCGCTCGATTTCCTTCTTTAGAACAATTCGCTCGTTCATTCATTCCTGCGTTATCTGTTTCCTTGCAATGACGTGACCCGTTATATTTCTCATTAACTTTGCTCTAGATTGTTCTACGCCTGCAATTACCTCGTGATGACTTAATATTTTCTCCGAAATTCAAATTTTTCAGTAAAAATGGTGGAGCTGCGGCGGCGGCATGCGGGCGGCGGTGTGGGCGGAGGGACGACGAATGAGAATGGATACACCGCCGAGTACGGTAAACTGCACGACGAGGAGTACAAGAAGCCGGTGAGTACGGTAGAGGAGTACGGTAGAATTTAATCGATAAATGGCTGTACAAACTATTCAATTTCACGATACAAATTTACCAGATGATGATGTGTTTCATGATTTCTATAAGGGGCACGGAGAATCTAGTTTGTGATTTATCTTGGACAAAATACAGACCACAACGATTAGTTTGGATTTTACTAAATTTTCCGCAAAGAGCGCTGATCGGTATCCAAAACGGTTCAAAAATGAAAAAAAGAGTAATTCGTGATTGCGGGGGTCCATACGAATATTGGTGGAGTCGCTCAACACTGATCGTATCCCTCTTTCCAGTCCCTACTCGGTTTTCGTCATTGGCTCTTCGCCATCTTCGTGATCGCCATCGTCTACGGCGGCGTCGTCTTCTTCCATCAGAAGCTCCCCGATGTCAAGTGAGTCGATGCTTTATCTTAGTTTACGTTATTCATCATCGTTGCGGCGATCTATTCCACTGTGGTGAATTAGTGCTTCATTAGAGTGGCGTATTGCACGCATAATTGCACTTGTGATGTTTTCTAATTCAACAGTGAACTTGTGCTGCGTGGTTGTAGCTTATTTGCTTGAGCAAGTTAAAAGCAGTGAGATCGCGTCCTCATTCTTACAAGTAAATTATTTGCAGACCAGCCGGTTAACTCGTGTCGCGTGATTGTAGCTTATTAGCTTGATTAGGCTAACATCAATTTCATCTCGTCGTTGCTCGTACAATAAAATATATTTGCAGTCCAGCCGGCGACTTCAACGAGTTCTCGGAGGTGCGCGCGCGCGCGATGCTCAAGGCGATCACCTCCCTCGGACCGAGACCCAGTGGGAGCGCGGCACTGGAGGTGAGCATTTTTTCCTACTTGGGTTGAGTACAGTAGGACCGTGACTCAGTGGAAAATGCATCATTGGAGGTGACGAGGAGAGGGGGTATTGAATATTGGAGAGCTCACCTCAGATCAATTGCAATCACACGGGGCATTGAGTACTTAAAACAAGGGTGAAGCATGGAAAAGACAAGTATTTGAAAGATACCGAGACCAAGTGGAAGTGCAGCGCTGGAGGTGAGTCAGAAGTTTATGAATGATTAGAATGAATAATGGATTGAGTACTTCACAGTAGGACATGGAGGTGCGCAGTACTGATGGGCGTATCAGTAATGGTCCGCTAGGTGGTGAGGGAGTCCCCACATTTTGTGAAAATGCTCTATCGGGGCACGGCACGATCGATGCTCAGGGGAGTCCATCGTGGAGGTTAGGTGCACTGATAGTAGCCGCTAGGTGGAAGGAGTAACAGAAATTGCCACGAAACGGTGAGGAGCGTGGTTATTGAATTATCTAATGCTGATCGGTCATTCATTGAAATGAATATCAGCGTATGAACTTGACGAAGAGGTGAAACTTGGAACATGTTGGAGAGAGAAAGGCAGTTGAAGGGGTTTTTGTGTGATAAACGGCTCTGCACTATTGAAGGAAATTCATTTGTCCTGGTATTGAAACACGGATGAAACAAGAGTCGAAAGGGTAGGTATTCGAGGAAGTGTTGATTAGGGTTGGTGAAATCGAGTCGAGTATTCAAGGCCTCGACCCTAATACTCGATCGGGTTTAGTTAGTCAAGTAGCTCGAAATTTGAAATACCCGACTCGGGTTTTTTTTTTGGCGAGTTCAATCCCGAGTGATACTAAGCATTTTTGCCGTATTTGTACATTATGCTAACACTTTTTTGATTATTTTGTTTTTTCTATTGTCTAGTACTTTTATTGCAAAATTATGATAAAAATACCTATTAGAAAACTATCAGCAGTGGAGCATCATAGTAATATGTTTTCCAAGAGGTAATGTTTGTTTCATGCAGATTAAAAACGATTATCAAGTCGGAGCACTGTTAGCATAATGTACAAATGTGGCAAAAATGATTGGTATCTTTCGGGATTGAACTCGCAAAAATTTTTTGCTACTACAAAAACGCAACCGCTATACCATCGAGGCACACTGCTCCTGTCTCTCAGAGTAGGATCATGAGAACGAGACGAAATTGTTCACTGATCGGCCCGACCGAACCCGACCGACCGACCATTCTCGACTGTCCGAGTCCGACCCGACCACTCACTCTCAACATCGAGTACCCGAGTCGGGTTTCGTGATCGATCGAGAATAGAGGGGTTTTTTCTGACCGAGGCCTCGACTATCGGGTATTCTCGATTTTATCAACCCTATTGTTGATCTAGGACTGCCAATAACTGGGACCGGGAAAACAACAACAACCCAAAACAACAATAATAACAACAACAACAACCCTTCTTCAGAAGCACGCGATGTCCCTGTTGCAGCAGCACCTCGAGCTGTCGCAAGCGGCAGCCGGCGAAGTGGGATTGAACAGAGTCGAAGTGAGTAGAATGGATTTGACATGCACTGAGGAGAATATTGCGACACTCGGCGAAACTAGACTTTGTGGTTGAAGCATAGAGTGATTGGAATTGAACAGGGTCGAGGTGATGAAGATTAGGAGCAATGATATACCCAGAGAGTATTGATATAATAGGTGAAACTGGGCCTTTGACTTGTGGGTGAAGCGCCAGAGTGATTAGTTGTGTATTTCTACAGCGCGGCTTATCATTATTGATATGGAAAAGATAATGGATGAACTTGTAGAGTGGCTGAAACGAATGAATTGGGACCCCTTTTCGGACTAATGTGAGCCCTTTGCACTTGCCTTGTGAGTCAGAGCTTTTTTTTGTTGTATTTCTACAAAGCGGCTCTTTAGAGATTGATAATTAGTGATAATTGCTGAACTTGGAGAGCAACTGAAACGTGAATGAATTGGGATGCTCTCACCATTTGATGAAACGATTCTTTTAACTTATTTCTGATTTGTTGTTTATTTCACGTCATGTCTGCAAGGAATTAGTTTGGGTGCGGTAGTGGCGGATCTTGAAGAGTGGCGGAAACACGAATAGAGTTTTGTTGTTTCAAGAGTTTTGTTTTGAATGCTCAGTGGCTCAATTTGACTGCTTTGAAATTATACCTTTCGAACTTGGAGTTTGGCTAAAACGTGAATGAATCAGGATTTTGGTTGTCGTTTCGATTCACTCATTTTCTCTTTCCAGATCGATACTCAGCATCCGACGGGCTGCTTCGATCTCAAGTTCCTGTCCGCGTTCACGCTCTGCTACCAAAATGTGACGAACAAGATTGCGAGGATCGGCCCGGCAAAGGTACGGTAATTATTGATTGTTGGGAGGTACGGCATGCGATTATCGATCGATTTGAGGGAATTGAGCAGCCTAATATTAACATTAAGGTACGGTAGTTATCAATTAGTTGTGGGGTTACGGTATCGATCACGACCAGTGATGAGCCGCTGTATGGCTTTCAAGGGTTTGAAAAGTCCTTTGTGTGTTTCCGCCAGTGCAGGAGCCCTTCAACTGAGGGTACAGTATATTATTAGTGAGGTTGGTCAGGTCAGGTTACGGTAGTATCGATCGATGCCCTCGCAGGGTCCCGCGGCGCACTCCCTGCTGCTCAACTGCCACATCGACTCGATGCCCGACACGCCCGGAGCAACCGATGATGCGGTAGGTGTTGATTTTTATTTTGTTCAAACTGGACTTGATTGAATCGATGACAGAAATTTGGCTAAATGTTGTAGAACCATTGAAATGGGTATTGTGCTGGTTTGTAGATGAGGATTCTAGGAGCAATGCTGCCTGGTTTGGCTCAAATTAGTGTATTTGATGAATGGCGAACGAGCTGCTTCATCTTTTCCTCTAGCTAGTTGACTCTCAGTGTTTGATTCCGATCATGTTGCCTTTAAAAAAAAATATTGCATAACCTCATGCTCTGATCTTACATTTAGCAAAAAAACACTCTTACTACACCGTACCTGGGCATACCTGAGCACTCCACTAGGCGGGGTTGTCTGATGACTGTGAAACCGCCTTGATTGTGGAAGCAACTTCACCTTTCCCCTTACTACACAGTAGTATTCCCCTTCGTCAGGTCTCATGCGTGATAGCTATTGCATTTTGCACCAGGTATGCCAATCCACTTCTCTCCTCTGGGCTGGCATGGAAGTAAAATGAAACCGTCCCATAATCCAATTCGTCAGGTCTCATGCGCGATCATGATGGACATTCTGGACGTGCTGGCGAGAGAGAAGAAGGAGCTGCAGTATGACGTCGTCTTCCTCTTCAATGGAGGTAAGAAGGCAAAAATACATCAAAATGTTAGGCCACGAAAGCTGAGAAAACAGAAATTCCTGAGAACGTTTTTTACTGTGCAAATGATTGATTTCATCAAAAAATGGTGACCTGCAAGAGTTCATCCTGGCTGTATTCACGCTTCATAATTTGATCAAAGCGGTGCACTGACAAACCTCCTTGATTTGATCGCGATCTGTATTGGAAGCAAACTAGGAGAATTCGTGCGTCGCACATTTATGAAATTCATGATGGTGTCGAAAGATCGATTCGATCGGATTTAGATCTGGAAAATAAAATTGTATTCGGTGCATTCGCGAAGCAGTCACATTCGAGCATCACGCGCTTGTGAAATGATCGGTGGTATCGAAATGTTGATTCGATAAAGGCTTCATATCTCGAAAATAAAACAATAATTGCTAGCTGGGCGTATTTTGCTAGCCCCGATTTTCTATTTATTCGGGTTTTTCTCTGGAAAATGAAACAATAATTGCTAGCTAGGCGTATTCGAGTAACATTGTGTTCTGATATACCTAGTACCGTCGAAATGTCGATTCCACAGGGTTCAGATCTGGAAAATAGATAATAATTGTTATCTTGGCATATTCGGGCATCGCACACTGGTGATATGACTGCTCCCGTCACATTTTCGGTTCGATGGTGTTCGGAACTGGAAATACAATAATAATCGGTGTATTTGCGAAGCATTCGGGCATCACTCCCTTATGAAGTAAATGGTTGAATCCAACTGTCGATTACAGTGGGTAACTTCAGAAAACTACAATAATAGTAGGCGTATTCGGGCATCACGCATTTATCAAATGGCTGATCACATCCTATTTTCGATTTATTCGGAGTTTTCTTTGGAAAATAAAACAATAATTGCAGCCGAGGAGAACTTCCTGCAGGGCGCGCATGGCTTCATCGAGAACCATCCGTGGAGGCACACCATCAGGTGAGAGTTGTATATTCGTGATAGAATAGATGGGTGATATAAGAGAACATTTGGGAAGCTCATCTCATTGCTAGGAATGTGATCATCATTGGGAGCGTGAATGATTAGGAGAAATCCTTGTGGTGGGGATCATACCCTTTCCTATTTCTATTCATTCATTTATTTCGACACCACATCTTTGCTCGATCATTCTTTTGAAGAGTCGAGTGTGATAAGAAACTATTGAAACATATTTATTATTGGTGAAATGATTGAAAATTCGAAAATGCTTTACCCTTTACAGAGCCTTCATCAACCTGGAGGGAACGGGCAGCGGAGGCAGGGAAATTCTCTTCCAGGTATACGGTAGTGGATCACGAACTCATGATTACGGTAGAAGTATTGAAAATCGATTGACCTACCGTAATCCTCCCTCCTTCCAGGCGGGACCGGGCAACTCGTGGCTCCTGCAGGCGTACCTCGACGCCGCGCCCCATCCCTACTGCTCCATTCTGGCCCAGGAGGTACGGTAGACGGGGGGGGGGGTGTTATTGACGTGGGACAAATTCATTGAGAGGTATGAAAATCATGCACATTTGAAGAAACATGGAAACTGAATTCCTCCAGGTCTCAGATTTCCGTTCTCGTTCCAAGTGATCCACCATATCATTAGCGCGTTGAAAACTTTAGTCCGTTGAAGATACATAGAAACTATATTCCTCCTGGTCTCTGATTAGTCTCTTTTTTTGTCCTGCTCGTATACGGCTTAGATTAAGGGTATGGGAAATGAGGAGCAGATATAGAAACATAGAAACTCAATCTCCGCAGGTCTTCCAATCGGGCATCATTCCATCGGACACGGACTTCAGAATATTCAGAGATTTCGGAAGGGTATCGGGTCAGTTCCTTTGTTTTTCTTGATCTTTTGAACTCTGGATGATCAGGGTAAATTGACTGATTTGATAATGGTAGCGTCACCTAACTTTTTACCGGTGATGTTTGTCTTCCTTGATTTGACTACGGCAGCGATTATTGATCTTTGATCTCTCGCAGGTCTCGACATTGCGTACACGAGGAACGGTTGGGTGTACCACACGGAGTTTGACACTGTTAGTTTGTTATCTCTTTTTACAGTATGAGTGCACTGGATTGAGGATTGTGGATTGAGTTCTCATTAGTAATATTCCGGTAGCACGAGATCACCGTGTTAGGATGGTGGAACTTTTGTTACTGTTTTTTCTCAGTGGCAATCGACTTCGATTATTTTTTCTCGTCATGCTTGGAGTATATGGAATACTGGAAACGTCATTTTACCGGGATTAAATGGCTTAAATTTATCGCATTTTGTCCAGGAAGAGCGAATCGACGCTGGTTCGATCCAGCGTGCGGGCGAGAATGTGCTCGCTGTAGTGAGGAAGGTGCTGAGCGAGGAGGATCTGTCCAAGGTACGGTAGATGATTATTGATTATTGATACGGTAGAATAGTAAATTATTGATACGGTATTGATAAGGTACGGTAGATGATTAGTGATTACTTCCTCTGATTATCAGAGACTGATAAGATTGTCTGTTAGCATCGACATGCACTAGGTAAACGAGTGTCGCAGGTAGAGGTGGTGTTTGGGAACTTATTCTTAAGGTAATATTGCTTTCATTTACTTGATTCTCAATGAAAGTTAACATATGTGAATGAGTTGAACTAGGTAATCAATTGTTTCAGGTGTTGGCGATATGCGGGAACTTACACTTATACATTAGTGCTACTCCGCTACCGGATTTGAAAGACAGTCTAAAATTCTAATTGCAGCCGGGAAAGGCGGCCGAGTCGAACAAGTGGGTGTTCTACGACGTCGTCGGCCTGTTCACCGTCCGGTATACGGTAGAACTCGGTGAGTATCGAGGAATGATAGGATGATCGTAGGAATATAGAAAGTTCGTCATATCGAACATCCCTGATAATCTGGGACTTTGAAAAGGCTGTGAAACCGAACAACTCCGTGTGTTGACAGAATGATTTCAAATCGTAATATCGATGTTATTAGCGGCCCCGGAATTCTTTAGCGATTTCAATATGATGGTGAATTGCTTGATACATGTCTGATTACTGTTTCTGTCTGCCTATCAGCATGCATGATTTTCTGAACCACTAATTTTTTGAAGCCATTGAAGACGAAAACAATAATTGAAAATAATGCTATAACTTCTGGAGTAGTAGACGAGGAGATTGAAAATGGGGTATCCTAATCAAAGACTGATTCTCATTTCATTCAGGAGTGATTCTCAACGTGGGCACTTCCGTCCTCACGCTCTTCTTCACCTTCATGAGGATGAGAAAGGGCACGTACGCCCTGTCGGATATGCTCATCGTGTTCTTCAGGTCAGATTTAGTTGTCCTAAAATATTGAGCAGGGGTTTTCAAGTTTCACAAAGATCGTATAGCTTGGGATACTGAAAAAATTCTTGAAGAGCATCGTATTCTCCAAGTGAAATTGGGATTTGAGCTAACGAGTCAATTTCACCCAGAATGCTTCGGTTTCACAAGTATTGTATAGCTTGGGAGTTTGAAAGTTGTTCAATTTAGTCGCGGAATCAATCATTTGGCAGATTTCTTTTTAAAAAATTCACTTGAAATTCAGACCTTTCTCCAGTCATTTCTGGGTTTCATGGGTAAATGTATGAAGTAAACTCGCTGTTCGAGAATGAACTCGAGTTATCTTTCAAACCCAATGATCTTTTCACTACTCATCTGAAGACGCATTCTCTCGCTCGTATTTATGCCAAAATCATATTTTTGTGTGTCATTCGATGGCTTCATAGTACCAGAATGAATAGAACATGTTTCTTTCATTTGTCTTCACTCCTCGAAACAATTAATTCCTCCTCCTTTTCCAGACACATACTCTCCCTGATAGCGATGGCCATCGTGGGCGGGGCGATCGCCGTCATCGTCAATCTGATGGATCTCGTCATGTGCTGGTGAGAGGGGATAGGTTGATCTTTGATATTTGATCTTTAATGTTTTGAAGGTAGTCAAATAGATTTTTTGTTGTTCTCACGCTGTTTTTATAGATCAAAGATTTTGCTACTTGTAATATTCGGTATGCAATGATTTCCAATAATTTTTCAAATAATATTGCAATGCTGTGCTATCGGAAAATAATCGTTCCAAGTAGTTGCAATGTCTTTGAGAGGCTGATTATGGGGGAGGGGGGGGGGGGAGATTGTCAAATTTGTTCTATATCGATTTCGATGTGACATGCTCTGGCCAATTTGTTATTCCCAGCCCGTGCACATGTTTTGGTTTCATGGAGATTTGCGCTTCACTTACTTTTCATAAGCCAGCTAGAACTCACAAAACAATTCACCCTTCTTTGCAGGTCTATAATAAACAACGATCATACTTTTTCCGCTTAGGCACTCCCTACCCGAGCTCGTGTCTTGCGACTGCAAAATCGCTTTACATGGCTACACTTTAACCTTTTACCGTTATGTTTAGGGGCCACAACGCAGATAGCCGATTTAACGCATTGGGGCCAAACTCATGTCTAAGCTGTTCCCTGTGACCCCAATAACATCATACTTTTGGCCGTTTGTTGATATCTTGTCTCTGAGCTGCGCTGCAGCCCGAAAAGTACGAGCGAAACGCACTGTTGTGAAGGGGGGAAAGCGAGACGAGAGGGAAAGGGGCGGAGCCTATTTTCTACTCATTCCCAAAATTCTGAGGCAAGAGCTTCGCCAAGTCGTGAGAGACAATTCCAAGGAGAAATTGCCTCTTATCCAGGCAGAGCGTGTGCTAGTCACGACGGGTTAGAAACAGTAGGGAGAGGCGAGGCAGAGGGGAAGGGGGTCGTCTCTCGCCTCTCTCCCCTCATTTGACTAGCCCCGCCCACATTCACACTGTGTTTAGTGCTAATCGGAATCGAAAAAAACGGGAGTACTGAAATCTTTAAAACAAAGTCACAAGCTAATGAACTTATAAAATATTGTTTTTTCTTCTTAGCTGTGCTCGAAAAAATCCAACTTAAAAATAAGCCTTGGTCCCAGCGAAGTTTGTGCACTGGAAACCGTAAAATCACACCTCGCCCTGACTTTGAACTCAATTTTGACCTTCTAATTATAGATGCACATTCCTGGGACCAAAGTCGACTGTTATAGGAATATAGTAGCTATCCATCGCGCTGTCGAACGTCCGATTTGGTTTAGAAAGAACCTTGTGACTTTGTTTTCTCGTTTTTTGGCGAAATCATGTCCTCACAAAGTGGGCGGAGCTTGTGGCCCCTAGTTATGTTACTCCTCCTCGCAGGTACTCTCTGCCCGAGCTGATCGGCGGTCTCTACGTCCTTCCCATGGTCACGGCAGGCCTCTACGTGCACGAGCTATTCCACGCCAAGCAATATGTGAGCCCCTTAAATTGAAATTAGCGATATTTTTTTAAATGAAAATACCGAAAAGTGAGGTTCATCGTATAGTTTGGGCGAATAGTGTCGTAGCCACGCAATATGTGAGACAATGAATAATGATAATAATAGTCAAGCAATCTCATATCTCCATAATGAAATAATAGCGGGATTTATTCACACCCAAGTTTGAAATAGACCATATTATTGAAAGAAAAAAGCCCAAAGGAGAGGTGATTGGCTACTTGCCTGACATAAGTTTCACGTTTATCGTATAGCTTCGGCGAAATGGAAAACCACAATCACTTTATCTTACTCCACTCTGTTTCATAAAATATTATGCCTCACTATCATTCTTCGGAGTGTCAGTTGCTACGATCGACATTAGTCTCTCACATTTCGAATGCGCTCTCGGCGGTCAGATAGACGATAAAGCATGGGGATCGAGGAGTGACACATGTCGAATTGGAACTTTTCTGTTTTTGACCCGGGCTGCGACAGCTCTGAACGTGAAGGGCTTCTTGAATGAGAATGATAGGGAGAAAAGGCTGGACCAAATAAACAGAGAAGTGCCTCCGACTTCTCATCACTAATCTCTCCTTTCAGATGCGCAACGCGGAGATGGCTCACTTCGACTCGGTGATGGTGCTGCTCGCGACGGCCCTGCTCTGGATGACGCATGTGAGTTTGAATTTTTGCCGAGTTCGAATTAAATGGAGCTAATAGATTTGGTCTTGTAAAAGTGCTGAAACGGCGAAGAATCTGGGTGATTTTTGAGGAAAGAGTTTTCTTCAAAATATGCGGGTCCGTGAATACAATTGGAACGATCGAGTAGTTCGAACTTTGTAACAGCGCTGAAACAGTAGGGTACCTTGCATCGGTGCAATCTATTGTTGGTAATGCTCGCGGCCGCGCTGCTTTGGATGATGCTTGTAAAGGGATTGTAGTATTTTTACCAGAAATCGGCGACCAATTGAAATGCGGGAGCAGCGTTTTTATTGTAGCAGCGGTGAAACAGCGATGAATCGGTTCTGGGAAAACGATTTATATTCACAGCTCCATGCTGTGGATGACACATGTGAGGGGTCATTATATTTGAATTTGGATTGGATACGATTGAAATGAGGAAGCAAAGTTGCTCTTGTAGTAATGGTGAAACGGCGAAGAAACAGGGTACTTTTTAAATACAATTTTCTGTCTAATTTTGCGGCACTGTGAGTACGATTGGAATGAATCAGTTGAGTGAAGAATGCATAGTGAAGATAAAACGGAAACAAATCAGTCTCTGTAGTTGTAAAAAATATATTGATATTTGAAGCGTAGATTCGAGTTTCATCAATTTTTCATATGGACATAACATTGTTGCATCTAATCATTCTATTTCTATTTGGTGACATATAATTAATACCATTTCATTCATTTATTCCAGGCCGGTCTCGCTTCAGCCTTCTTCCTCCTCAACTATCTCCTATTCGCTCTGCTGAGAGATCCAATTCTCTTCGTGATGGGACGAATTGGACTGCTCAAAACGGTGAGGAATTTGATGTTTTTCGTCTTTCACATTCTGGGAAGATCGATGTTCCATCTGTAACTGAAGTATCAGAAGGTGCCGTTGTTTAATGCCTGTAGCTGTCGGAATTGGAAAATTAACATTATTGTATTGCATTTTTAAAATGATTATATATATTTTCCAGGTTACTCCCCGCGCGATTCTCGCTGTACAGATGTTCTCGCTCATTCCCGCCATGGTATTTTATGTTAAATTATGGTTGTATGAAATGCAATTGAGAAGATACTATGAAAATAGTGAGTGAAGTTAAAGGAATGTTTCAAAATTAAACGGAAATCGTAGTTATTCCGAAAGAGATGTCGATTTTTGTATATTCACGGCCTCTGACAAGTGAGCTTGTGAGCTTTGTGTTTCATGGCTATTACAACTGTGCTGCTTGGCATAAATCTCAAAGAGTCTAAATAAATAATTTCGCAGATCTTCGCCGCGTACGCCATCTCGCAGTGCGTCGACTTCTTCGTACCCGTGATCGGTGAGTATGAGTTGATCTTTGATCTCTTGAGAATGATCTCACCTGAATGCGTTTTTCCCTTCGAGAGGGCGTTCTAGACGCTCTGGGTTAGACAGATCGCATGGAGCAGGGAGAGGTGGATGCAAGGTTAAGGAGCCTCGCTCGGACATGAGAATGATCTTTGATCTTTTTTTAATATTTCCTCCTTGAGTAATGCTCTGACGGACTGCATTTGACTGAGAAGAGAGTATCGCGAAATGGGATGGTCAGAAGATGGTTCCGGAATATCGATTGGAGCAATGCTCGTCTCTTTATTTTGCCTTATCTCTCGTCAGTCAGAGAAGCGAGAGAGTATAGCGAAATGAGAGAGACAGAGACATAATCGATTTCCACTTTCTCAGGTCGTCTCGGTATGGCGATCAATCCGGAGGCGATAATGGCCCCGCTCGGACTCGTAATCGCCTTCACTTTCGTCCTCTTTACGGTTACTTATTTTCTTGGGGTAGAATGCAAGGAACTAGTGATACGGAAATAGCAAAGACAATGGAATTGTTCATGGTTAATTTGTTCACGATTTTTTTTTCACGATCTCTCGAGGTACTAGCGAATACGTGAATAGCTATGAGTATTATGATATTGATGAAACGCAAATTCGACTATGAACTTTCGTCCTGTTTACGGTTATTTTGTTTTAATTTTCGTCCAATTCGACGATCAAATGCAACAGCGGGCCAATTTTCTTGCTTATCTGATGATTGTGAAACACGTAGCTGTCTTGCGAGTTTGCCCAGTGTTCAATTCATTTGTGTTTATCAACATCCAATGATAATGACTGCCACTTCTGCAAAAGTCGTGCGAGAGGGTTCAAGTAAAAATAAAAATATGCGATTAAAATGAAATAAATTTGCAGAACAATCTCGTGTACATCTCGCGCCCGCTCAAGTTCGGCTTCCGCGTGTCCTTCCTGGTGATTTGTTTGAATATTTGACTCGGTTCTCTTCGGTTTCATCCTGTGAAAAAGTGTACTAGCTGATCAATGGTTTTGATCAAAGCCTCCTGTGATACAACAACATACTGCAAAAAATCCGCGTCTCGTTCCTGGTGAGTTGTTGTCAGTTATCGTGTGGGCTTTTAGCCACTAATTAACCAGGGCCGCTTAGTTTTTGGGGTATTTCTATGAGGGAATCGCAGAAATTTATACTATTCTACGAGCTTTGATAGTACCCAGCAATAGAAATTGAACATTTCATTTCGAAATTGCTCCGGGTATTCTTAGGTTTCATCAACTGATTAAGTTCACTTGAGGAACCCTAGCTTGATCTCAGCAGTCTTGCACAATAAGAAAAGAAATATTTTGAAAAAAATATGTGTGCTGCTTATGATACCGATCTCCATTTCGGTTTCACGGATTTTACTTATCCACAAGATTTGGCATGGATTCAATTGTCTGTCCTTATCGCTCATTATCATTCCAAAGAGAGAACGTAGTTCCTTCCAGTTGATGCTCGGTCTCTTTATCGCCCTCGCCACCTCCAATCTGGGCGTGCCCTACAAGTTCACCGACGACGCCCCGAGACTGAGGAGGCTGATCGCCCTGGTGAGGGAATTGATATTGTATTACTTATCTTGGTTGCTTGGGAGTTACGTGAGTTCAACCACCTGATGTGCACATTGAATTCAGTTTTGGCCACGATTGACTTAGGTTTCACGGCGGATACGCATTGTTCGAATTCGTTGTATCAGCAATAATTCATGGCCAAGCTGTTCAAATACAAAAAAATAAAATAAAATAAAATAAACAAATTAAAGAAATATTGATCGCCCTGGTGAGGGAATTGATATTGTATTACTTATCTTGGTTGCTTGGGAGTTACGTGAGTTCAACCACCTGATGTGCACATTGAATTCAGTTTTGGCCACGATTGACTTAGGTTTCACGGCGGATACGCATTGTTCGAATTCGTTGTATCAGCAATAATTCATGGCCAAGCTGTTCAAATACAAAAAAATAAAATAAAATAAAATAAACAAATTAAAGAAATATTGATCGCCCTGGTGAGGGAATTGCATTTATTACTCCTCATCGTCCATGTTGGATGATTTTACGATCCTATAACGGTGGTCTGAACACGTGCGAGAAAGACTTTTGATTGACCATAGCGATATGAGGTTTCACGGTGGATTCGTATTGTTCCAATTCGTTTTTTCACCAATAGGTGAGTGCGAAGCTGTAGAAATACAATTTAAAAAAAATACTGATGCACTCGGGCTTCAAAATTGATTCAACAGTCGAATGCGTAGTGTATGCAACGTTGACATTCCCATAGCCATTGAATATAATTAATAAAAAGACGATTTCTTTCATTCCCCTCTCATTGCAGCACTCTCATCGCACGATCTACTCGTTCGAGGGCAAGAGAGAGGCTGCGGAGAACACACTCTTCATCCAGTCATTCGACTACAGAGGAACCAAGGACCTCCCTGCCCATTCGTTCCTATCGGTAAGGATACGCTAGCTTACAGACTAAACGAAATGGGGAGATAGTGTATCGACATTCATTAATGGCCCCGGCTGTAGTTCTAGTACGATTATGAATCAGTAATTATTGATGTACGGATACGGCTAGGTTTTGGAGTACGGTAACTGTCAGTTTGTGATCGAAGTAGGAGTCAGGGAGTACGGTATCGATTCGATTGCAGGGTTCGCCGCCGACGGACTGCCACAAGACGAAGGACGAGTACTGCAGAATGCCCTACTACACCGCCATCCACGAGCTGTTCCCGCCGAGGTACGGTAGAGGGTAGGGTTGCAGGTTCAATATCAATACTATTGACACCGCTTCCCTTCTCCGCCCCTCCCTGTCAATAGTATTGACAGGGAGAGGGAAGAAGGGAAGAGCGAGTCAATAGAACCGGCAACCCTAGTAGAGGGGATACTGTAGATGGAGTATTGCTCGGTACGGTAGGTGGAGGGTACGGTAGTGATGTAGTACGGTATACATAGTACATATTATGTTCATAATTCATAAGGAGATCAGCACTATAAACAGTTTTTGTGAGAAAATTCATGGAGAATGTTAAATTTTGTGACAGTGATTTGTGGGTTTCATCTCCGCAATATATCGCGAGTTATTGTTGAATGTTTGATGAGTTTATCGCTTGGGTTATTAAAATAATGTGAATCGGTGTGGGTGACGTTTGCGCTATCAAATACCCGATCTTATCAGAGGGGAAAATGATTTTGCGACCGTTATTTTTGGGTTTCATCATCGGGATATATCTTGAATTATGTATGAATATTTGATGATTGCATTATCTTGAACTCAAAAATAATAATTTGCAGTGAATCGGTATGGGTGCGGAGAGTTTGTAAAAAAAAACAACTGCAAGAGTCGTAAACGTTCGGTACAGTCTCCGTTTAAGCACACGTATATTTGCAGTGAATCCGTGTGGGTGGCTGTCCCGGCGGCGCCGACCATTCCCTATCCCATACAGACGAAATTGCTGTCGAGAGAGCGATTGGGCAATAGCAAGCTGCTCAATATGACCTTCGAGGTTGGTTTTGATTCGGCTCCCGTTCTGATATTGTAATGTAGCTGCATCGTTGGGCTTTAGGAACAGCATGAAGCACGAATTAGGATAGTTTTCTTTATTATTTTTCCCACTAGCTTGTGACAAGCGATCGTTGAAAGTGTGTTGAAGGGTGGATAAGGATTGTGTGAAACGCAAAACGCGGTGTTGTGTGGCGGAAATGGGCCCATTTATATTATAACTAAATTCGAATCAGTTGCCCGGTCGACCTATCAGAAATTGAAATGCACGCAGTGCAATGGATATCGATTACATAGTGCAAGGATAGTGTATTTTTTTCTCATGTATTATGCAAATATCGTTGAAAATTTATTGATGGGTGGATAAGGATTGCGTGAAACATAAAAATAGCATGATTCAAATTGCGTTAAGTTGAACGGTGGATACGACAAGATGTCGCTGCACGTGACGGCACTCAACGGATTCGAACTGAAGAGTTGGAGCTTCACCCCGCTGGATATACAGGATGTGAACAAGAGGTACGGTATATTCATTCATTATAACTAGGCCATAGGGTAAACGCAAAAAGGCAGGTTTGGTAGCTAAGAATATACTAGGATAATGACTAGCTGACCTACATTCAATAGCGGAGTGATTTGGAGAACCGAGTAAAAGGTTTAAAATTTCCTTGGCAGAGACACGTACTTCGTCTTCCTTACGTACGGTAGCGAGACGCCGCCGACGAGGAAATTCTGGCTCGTATTGGAACAAGTGAGGAGGGGGAGGAGGAATGAAACGAGAATTACAATGAGATTAGGTCGAATAATAGAGGAACCGTCTCGGCTAACATTATGTTTGGTGATTCGTCGAAGAATTGTATTGAAATTGAAACTGGAAATCTGCTTGGCATTGAATTTGAGAGTGTTTGCAATTATTTTCTGATCGGCGCACAGTTCACATCAAATTGTCTTTATATATTTCTCTATCTCTTGAGAGAACAGTGAAACATGAAAATGTTTGGTTGAGTGATGTTTTGCTTTTTGTGAGTTATTACTCTAGTTGTGGTCGAATAGTTGGAATCCTATTAACTAATGATTGCTAAAGGAGTTGTTTGTGATTTCACTCAATCTCCTCTGCATAGTATAACATTTAAAAAATACATGGAAAAATGTGAACGTTCACGAGAGGTGTGGGTTTCATCTCCAGGATATGTTATGCTTCTATTCTGGATTTTTGATGGGTATACCTTGCAGACGGGCGATTCGTTCCCTGACGTGACGAAGGAGGCCTCACTCGAGTTGGCAGTCGCCTCCCATCACGCACACGGAGAGCATCAGGTGAGAGAATGAGGATTGAGGGCGAGAGCTCTGACTCCTCTAATCGATAGACGATTCTGGGTCTGACTGCCTATAGCCTAAAAGGTTCAACCAATTGAGATTGCACAGTTGATATTGCGCTTCATTTGATTTTCAAAGGGAATTTATAACCATCATGGTCAATAAGTACCTGAACTTGAATAGTCAATTTGATCTCTTGCCGTCAGAATTGCAAAGTTGATAATGTGTTTCATGAGATGCCCAAGAGAGAAGGAGTAAGGACAAGCGCGCTAATTTGAGCTTAATCAATTTTTAGCAACCAATCTTATCGCCTGTCCGTTCAGAATTGCAAAGTTGGTATAATGCTTCACCTGATGGTCCTATTGAGTAAATGACCAGCATGGTGAATAAGTAGTCACCGCTGATCTTAAATAATCCCCTTGCTTGTTTGATCCCCTTGCCCCTTTCAGAATAGCCAGGTTGATAATATGTTTCATGAGATTCTCATAAGGGGTGAGTGATCAGAAATAATTTATTTATCGATATAGACTGAAAATACACCAATAAACTCATTCATTACAGAATTCGGAAACCCTTCGTCAGCTTCGTTCGCTCATCTCCTCTCGTCGTCAGTCCACCCACTTCGCCGTCGGATGGTGGAAGTGGGGCATCACCCTCATCGGAGGAGTGTCCGAGATCGTCGTCCGACAGTACTAAGCCCCGCCCACTCCTTGACTCCGCCCCTTTTGTTAATAACTTCCCTCAACTTTACTAGCCCCTCCCCTGACTATGGAAGGCAAATGAAGAGAATGCTCTCCACATTCCACGTTGTTGTCTTTCACCGGTCGACTAGACGAGAGGGTGCACAGAATGAGAGAGCTTTTCTTCATTTGCCAATCCTACCCCTGACTCCGGCCCTTTGTTAATAACTGTCCCCACACTTTGCAACTCTGATCTACCTTGCGTGTCTAGGCAAAATGTTCTGATATCGATCGACCCTGTTCTACAGTATCTGTTAGTTATCTCTACGCGTCCCAAAGTAGCCAGTAATATATTTGTGAAAAGCGACCTTGTTAGGTATTATTGTAGCTAGACATTCCGCAAGCGTTTCCCCCTTTGTGCTAATTTATTCCATGTTGAGATAGTTATGATAAAATGTTATGATACATGTTGAGATAGTTATGATGATTAGAATATATCGTGCGTTTTAAATGCTCAGCAAACTCAATGTGCTGGTTAGCGTATTGATTGTCTGGTAGAGAGAGGAAGGGAAGAGGTAGGACGGAGGAGAGCAGGTAGATCACTAGCCTCCTCCAGGCCGCTTCCTAACTCCGCCCATCGGACGGTAGTCAAAGGTCAGCTACGAGTGGAACGGAAAATAATTTCACGATACGAAGCTGATAATACGGAACCTTTGCACTCGCTCGCCTTCCCAAGCTCGTACAGAAAAGCGGTACAGTCGCGTTTGGCGTCGCACTGTTGAGCAGAAAGCTCGTGGTTGTCGAGGACGGTGGTCTGGAAACGATGTGTCATGGTAGACAACAAAGAAGTAGTGCTTACGGAGAATACTCCCGTGAGCTCCAGGCCTCCGTTTCGAGAGAAAACGCTCAAATTGGGCTGCAAATCATTGATATTATTTCTACGAATAAAGAGGAAATAGGACGATAAGGAGTAGGTGAAGGTCACTTACCATGCTCAAGCGACGGTATGGAATCTTCTGAGGGCTACAACCGGTGCAGGATTCAATAATAGGGAGGAGAAGACTCTCATCGTACGACTGAATGGAGAAAGGAGAAGGTCCCTTCCATCCCAGTTCCGTGGATACAGGAGGGAACGGAGGAGGATCTCTCATTTTCCCTCAATATCTCATCCTTTCTGCGTTTGGTCTTGTGAGCAGGGGTCTCACAGTCAGGAAATGGATGGTTTAATGGGCATCCCACTGAATGAGTCAATTCTGCAGGAGAAGCTTGCAGAGATGATCAGTGATCATCGATGCATATTTAAGAGGTCAAAAGAGGAAGTGCAAGGAAGTGGCCAAGTGCATTGGCGGCAAGCTGTATTATGATCCGTATAATAGAATGATACCCCTCCGTTCCAATGAGCCGTATTTTTATTGTTGAGGTTGAATGGATAATAATAATATTATTATTTATCCGCACGGTTGTGGGGGGAGGGGGAGTGGGAAAGGACTCTGGCGCCTTTAGCCGTTGACGAGTAGTGTTACGGGTCAGTTGGGATCTTTGGACTCATCTTTCTTCTTCGGATTCATTTCTTGTCGCTTGCCGCTGTGACACTTCACAATCGGAGGCAAGCTTCGCATGACGAATAGATTATATGAGATAGCATTGAGTAGTTTGTTGGCCTCTTTGTTAGCTTTCTCCATCGTTAGCGAAATGTCGTTAATTCACAACATTTGTGCAATTTGGTACATTCTATCTATATTATTAAATTCATGTGTCTTTGCCTTATTCTGGAACATTGAACATTGGTAAGATTGGATTTATCGATTTGGGGTATACTGCCATTTCTATTAGCAGATTCCAATCCAGTTAAAAGCAGCCAGAAGAACGAGAGGAATCGCTCGGTGTGAGAATGACGGCGAAAAATCTGCAATGATTACAGTATTTTTGAAATCAGAAAAAAAAGTTTAAAAAAATATAAATGATCTCACTCGAAATCGCCTTGTGTTTTTCATGCAACGGGTAGGGACCGGCTGAAAAAAATCAAATTAGGAATCATAAATCACAAGTCGGCATGTTCCTATTCTCTATTTGCATTTTTCTCTCGATGAGTTTCAAAAATAATAGAAAGAACTAACTATAGCAGGAGCCGGCTAGAAACGGAACGTTTACTCCATTGCTCCTCAGAGTCCATTCTCCGAAGTCGCCTTTGCTCTCCTCGTTACCCTGTAGAACTTGTGATGAGAAATGCAGAGAAGAGTCGATTAGACAAAGGTATTCAAATAAGGCATATTGATTTTCTAATATCGAATCAATAAGCGGCTCGGATAATCGTTGAAACTTTGTTTATACATGTACATACTAGGGTTGGTGAAATCGAGTCGGGTCAGCCGAGGCCTCGACCATAAAACTCGATCGGGTTTTATTAGTCGAGTAACTCGAAAGTTGTAAAATCCGACTCGGGTACTCGGTGTTGAGAGTCAAGGGTCGGGTCGGACTCGGGCCGGCCAAAGCCGATCGGTCGGTCGGGTCGGGTCGGGTTTCTCAGTGAACAAATTCATCTCGTTCCCATCATCCTACTCAGAGAGTCATCGAAATTGTGCTGCGATAGCGGAGTGGTTACGCTTTTGCAGTAACAAACATTCGGCGCGAGTTCAATCCCGCGGAGTATCAATCATTTTTGCCACTTTTGTACATAAGGTTTCACTGTTCCTAATTGATTATCGTTTTCCTTTTTTCCATAATCTATACATTCCTATAATAATGACGATGATGTTGATAGTTCAATGCTATTTAAATTTTAATTATAAATAATAAATGTGAGTGGAAAATTCGCAATAAAACATGGAACAAAATCGAAAAATGAATAGTGTGCTGCATCTACATGATTTAAAATAAGAGGCAAAAATGATTGGCTTGTCCCGGGATTGAACTCGCGCCGAATGTTTGTTACTGCAAAAGTGTAACCACTCCGCTATAGCAGCACACTTTCAGTGTCTCTCTGAGTAGGATGATGGGAACGAAATGAATTTGTTCACTGAGAAACCCGACCCGACCCGACCGACCGATCGGGTTTGGCCGGCCCGAGTCCGACCCGACCCTTCACTCTCAACATCGAGTACCCGAGTCGGGTTTCGTGATCGATCGAGAATAGAGGGGTATTTTCTGGTCGAGGCCTCGAGTATCGGGTATTCTCGATTTCATCAACCCTAGTACATACCTCGCACTTGATTATGGAGTTGATGATGATCCCGCTTCTCACCCAGAGATTCCTCGGGCACTGTAATTGGTTATATATTCAATTTAGGGCTATCGAAATGAAGAATCCGTTTCTTCATTCCATTTATTCTCTCATCGGACTGAGTGGGAAGAAAGTGAATGAAGCGACGGATTATTCATTCTGAAAGCCATTTATTATAATTGAAACTACCTTGGGCATGCAATCTTCGTATTCGATATCCTCGCAAGAATCGCACGATTGCTCGGCTATCCTTCCGCAGTACTTGCAATCTGCGAGTATCAATTTTGCAAGTAAAAAAATAAAAAAAATAATAAATGTATTTTTTAGAGGTCGTCCGCGGATTGAAGAAAGGGATATTAAAATGAGAACAATTATCCACTTGGCCAATCGGATAAATTAATCGATTGGGAAACGGAATATTCCATCATCCGATTGACAAGTCAGTCTACTGACATAGTGAATCGAATGAATTTCATTTCTCGTCAATGGGCAAAGGGATAAGCGGTTAGATGGTCTCTAGTATTTTAAAAAAAACTAACAATTTCTGATGCACTTGAGATCGAACGTTTCCTCTCCGAGATATTCAATTTTGCTGCAAAAATGTAAAACATTTTTAATTCTAATAAATGGAAATTAATGTGATTACCCGTCGCTTTGCTCTACAGCCCAAACAGTTTCTGGACAGAATACTTTGGTGACCTCAACGAAATCGGCATCCGTGGATCGCTTGATACTGAAATATAGTTTGAAAAGTTTAGAAAATAATATAAAATCAACTATAGCCTGTCTGCTCGTTTCTCATTGCAATCGATCGCTGCATTTCTGCCAACAAGCCTAGTCGGAACCTGAAATGGCATAGACTGAAAATATAATCCTGGAATTTCTCACGTTTAATGCTTTCCCCTCAGACACAATAGCCGATTGGACGTTGATTAAAGAATCATTGCAGCCACCTAGAAGAAAATAAATTTAAGAAAAGTATTTTCGCTTGTTCATATGCCCAAAAATATCAAACAAAATATTCTTACGAGTCAACGAAATTTTCCGAATCAGTTCGGCTGGATTTTTGTTAAATGAGCGACTCTAAAAACACAGAGAATATTATTGTAAAATTGTTTTAAAAACATTATATGTATAATCTTCACGATAATAGTATGTAAAGGATATGTCGCCTCTGTACATGAGAAAAGTTGCCAACTGAAATGTCATATTTCCCCAGTTTCTTTAGCAATATCAGTGGAAAACATTGCGCTCGGCGGAATCCGGCTTTGTCTCAATTGTGAAATTGCACTTTCGATCTATTGACGTCATCGTACAGTGCGGCTCTGCTGAATAGAATAACGTGCGATAAATGAAAATTATTGTAAGCGCATTTCACATTTTTTCTCATTGCTCTAAACAGCGGGTGAATTAAACAACTGCGTTGATTGGTCGGTAGTGCTTGGCGTTGTATTTTTGCATAATATTTAGGGATACTGCTCTATTAGCGAATATAATTAATTATCGAGTATATTAAGGAGAAATCAAAATGAGAACACACGACTTACTCATATTCGTTATTGCGCTGCTTCTAAAGATTAAAGATTTAAGATTAAAGACTCCCAATCCATCTGAAATGATCATACGGATAAATGAAATCGTTCTACGCTGAATTACTTCATTTAGTGAATCTGCGTTTTTTTCACTAACGTTGCCTAGTATGATGACCATAACGAAAAGCCTTTATATATATATATGAGTTTTATAAACATATCAGGGTGTCCCACATATTTTTGGAATTTAATATTATTTCCGCTCATATGAATCAAATTGTAAGTTAGCAAAGTACACTGCGTAGAGGAATAGTGCTGTATTTTTTTCGCTCAACAGCACAAGGAAACGACCTGCTATCAAGAGTATGCATACGTTTTAGGGAAACAAGTGCAACATTCAACAAAGTAATATTTGGCTTAATCTCAACAATGGTAAGAGCTAAAACGTGTTACTAATATCTACTGTTGAGCTGACAATACTCAAAATGAGAATAAATCCGAATTCTGAATTTCCATTGCGTCATTACTATGAAATAAACATGCTTTTTGTGCAATTTTTATTTTTTCTAGATAAATCAACTTGGCACAGAAATTTTCCGAATCAGTTCGGCTGGATTTTTGTTAAATGAGCGACTCTAAAAACACAGAGAATATTATTGTAAAATTGTTTTAAAAACATTATATGTATAATCTTCACGATAATAGTATGTAAAGGATATGTCGCCTCTGTACATGAGAAAAGTTGCCAACTGAAATGTCATATTTCCCCAGTTTCTTTAGCAATATCAGTGGAAAACATTGCGCTCGGCGGAATCCGGCTTTGTCTCAATTGTGAAATTGCACTTTCGATCTATTGACGTCATCGTACAGTGCGGCTCTGCTGAATAGAATAACGTGCGATAAATGAAAATTATTGTAAGCGCATTTCACATTTTTTCTCATTGCTCTAAACAGCGGGTGAATTAAACAACTGCGTTGATTGGTCGGTAGTGCTTGGCGTTGTATTTTTGCATAATATTTAGGGATACTGCTCTATTAGCGAATATAATTAATTATCGAGTATATTAAGGAGAAATCAAAATGAGAACACACGACTTACTCATATTCGTTATTGCGCTGCTTCTAAAGATTAAAGATTTAAGATTAAAGACTCCCAATCCATCTGAAATGATCATACGGATAAATGAAATCGTTCTACGCTGAATTACTTCATTTAGTGAATCTGCGTTTTTTTCACTAACGTTGCCTAGTATGATGACCATAACGAAAAGCCTTTATATATATATATGAGTTTTATATATTTTTTTTCGCTCAACAGCACAAGGAAACGACCTGCTATCAAGAGTATGCATACGTTTTAGGGAAACAAGTGCAACATTCAACAAAGTAATATTTGGCTTAATCTCAACAATGGTAAGAGCTAAAACGTGTTACTAATATCTACTGTTGAGCTGACAATACTCAAAATGAGAA
This sequence comes from Pristionchus pacificus, assembly GCA_000180635.4. NCBI lineage: Eukaryota > Metazoa > Nematoda > Chromadorea > Rhabditida > Neodiplogasteridae > Pristionchus > Pristionchus pacificus. The sequence continues at coordinate 15,748,864 of CM026576.1, forward strand.
TAAATCCGAATTCTGAATTTCCATTGCGTCATTACTATGAAATAAACATGCTTTTTGTGCAATTTTTATTTTTTCTAGATAAATCAACTTGGCACTACTTTAGAAGACCAGAATGGGTAAAAAAGGCTAAAATGGGGTTTTTCATTTCCCGATCCCCAGTCCCCTGTGAGCCGTGGAGAAGAGAATGAGCACTCGTCGCGCGACTCGTCGCGCGCAGGGTGGAGGAAAATGAGATTTTCTTCGACTCAGATCGATCGATTATAGGATTAGTCTCTCTCCGTTTTCACACTCTTTCTACATTTTTACATATTTCATTAGCATATCCCCCTGGCCTATAAAAGAGTTCGATTCCTTCTCTCCTGTTCAGTCGAGGTGCTCTCCCATCTGAGGAGAGTGCGAGGAGCCTTGGCCCCCGTCGACTAACCCCTCCCGATGGGACGGGGGGAGCGGGAGGGTGAAACCCACATAGGCCATTCTGGTCTTCTAAAGTAGTTCCATCAACTTCGTAAAATATTGAAAAATGTATACCATTTTGTTTCACGTTTTAGTAGCATAATGTATTAAAAAATGAGAACGATCGGCTAGCTGACAAGTGAGAAATTTTGAAAAAATTCAAAAATCCTGAAATGTCGTCCTGAAATGTCACTGTCGCTACAGATGGATCACCTACCTTCATTCTCCATGGAAAATCTAGTCTTAGTGTTTTGCATTTTACTTTACACTAATCTACTGTTGTTGCCTTAACGGGGGGGGGGGATTCCCATCTTTATTCTCGGTTGAATAGCAATTTTTTTGAAAAAATATCGAAAAATCGAAAATTTTGCGTATTGCTTCATTATTAGGAAGCACTTCCCGAATTTGAATGCGTGATAAAATTCTTTAGGAGTAGCATGTACTATAACAATATTAATTGTGATATTCATTGTAATCTATTCGGAATATTGCGTTGAAATAAATCACCACAAATATGTCGGACACCCCAATAGATATTTTATTATTTAGCGTTTAATTTAGTGGTACTTGACTATTGATTCATGGTACGCCCGAAATGTACGGCGGAACATTTGTCGTTAACAACAACGAAAACGTCTCAAACCTTGCTTCAGCAAAAAATTGTTGATTGTATTGTCAGTTGTGACCTCAACGAACCATTGCAGATCGTTGAGATTTCTGCAAGAGAAAATAACGATGAACGGCATTTATGGTATATTTTCAAAACATGCGAAATATTCACAACTATGCATACATTTATCGGGTTGATGCAAAAGTTTCTGAGGTTTTTTGCACGTTCATGTTACAAACGATAACTCAGCTCTTTTTAAACCAATCAACGCATTTCCACATTGGATGTGGGCATGGATGCTCTTTCTAGCGCACATGCAGGTTGATCAATTCCAATCGAAAGGCCGTCACAGCACCTTGTCAAAGTGAGCGCGTTCGCAATTTGTACTGTCTACTTCTGAGGCTAGAACTTTTTTGACCTACTCAATTTGCATTAACGAACTTCACTGATCTTACGGACATTCACTAGGCTTCAAAATAAAATTATAGTGGCCGGAGAATGACAGGCGCCTTTTTCTAAACTTGCGTCTACTGGATCCCATTGTATTCAGAATATATCAGAGGGAATTCGAAAGAATGATCCTACACATTCCGGTAATACTGAAAAATAAAGTACCTGTCCTAATAAGAATACCATGAAAATTTTTTAGAGATATATTCACAAATGAATAAGCTGCGAAAATGTCAACATTCACTGCTAAATTCGAGGGTCGAAAGCAGCACATTTTGATATCCCCTGTTTGCAGCGCTGATTAAAATCCGTGCTTTTTGTGCTTAACCGATAGATGGACCCTTGCCACACTACGTATTAATCGGACAACACTAGGGCTTTACAAATTTTTGTTAAATCGGCGTCGACCCGAAACTCACAAACTCACATTTTTTGAACAACTTCGCACCACAGTCTACATTATTATTTATTTCCAGTAAACGATTCAATCGTTATCCAAGTTACCTTTGTTGTGGCCCACTATCCTCCTAAATAATAGTGTGGATGAATTGAAGCTCAATGTAAGCAATGAGTAGAAATCAGGGGAAAAGAAAACCTCAGAAACTTTTGCATCAACCTAATAACGTACAATTCCTATTCAAATATAGTATGATAACGTCTTGAAAACCAGCCTCATTCGAATGAACACTTCGCACTTTTCGTCTTTCAGCTGTTGTGTTCGAGAGTTGAATTCAACGATAAATTGGCGCGGTTGCGTGTCGCCAACGACACATTCGTTGAGCACAAGACACAACTGAAGTAGATTACTGGCTCTTTCCTGATATGGGGAACCCATGGCAGTTAGGAGTCCCAACAGTTTAGGTGAAATATCGACTATTCGATTATTCGATCGAGTTTGAGGATCGAGCTTTCGACTGACTCGACTCTATTTCACAAAACGTCGTCCCATCCCAATCAGGGGTTGACTAGTTGAAGAATTGTTCCTTTGTGCCAAGTTGTATCCTTCGTCCTACGGTCTTCCACGAAACCTCCCTTGCCAGTCCCCACCATTCAGTCTTTGCTCAAGTGAAATATGTGAGGATGGTTTTTCAATAGGACTTTCTCCTCACTATGGTGCGCCGTTGCTCTACCATACAACAGTTTCTAGTTGACACAGCTAACAGCTGGCCTTACGAGTGGGTCCCACCTAGCGTTGTCTTGCGACTGTAAAATCGCTTGACGTGGATACCCCTATACATAACAAAATCCGCATTCTACGTTCAGCCAATTCGAATTGTTGATATTCTCTTGGGCCCTCCTTATCGGCCTTGGGCTCCCATAATATCCGGACCAAGGCCGATTATCTATATGTATCAGGCAAAATCAAGGAAACATTGGAATAGAGGAAATTTAAAATATGTGAAAAGCATAGTAGGTTCTTACGTATTCGTGAACGGTGGAATCGCATTGGAGTGGAGTTGGGAGTGAATTACAAAGGAAGACGATGAAAAGAAGGAACAATATCTGCAAAAAAAGTAAAATAAGCAGGAGAAACAAGAGAAAACACACCGATGGCATTCCAGTGGAGAGGAGCGAACCGCTCGCGACGGAGTTGAAAGGATTGAATGACGGGAGAGACGAGAATTGAGCGAGTGGGTTTAATCAGAGATCATTGTATTATTTGATTAAATTTGTAAATTGAAATGTTATTTTTGTTTTCAATTTTGACAAAAAGGTTCTATTCAATTTTCCTAAATGTTCTCTACGCTTCAAGCACGTTTCAACATTACCCATGATGATTCATGTTTTCCGCCAGGAATCTTGTGTGATTTGAAGCCAGTAGATAACGAACTGTGACGGTGACTCATTGTCTCTCCATATCTCCGTCTCTATTTCTCTAGTTCAGCGTTTTTACTTACTGGCCATGTGGAAATGCATCCCCACCCCCATTTATTCACAGTTTGAATTTGGCGCACTCTCCTCTCACTCGTCCATTGGTCGAACCGCACAAGGAAGAGGGGAGTGGAGGGGAGTGAGTGTGGTCTCTCCCTTCTCTCTTGCGCCCGTCGACCCTGCTCTCCTCGCCTCTAGCCGATACCTCGTCAATGGATCTACAGTCCTTATTACTCCGCCCACGCCTCGAGAGTCTTTATAAGGGATGGCCGCACCAATTCAATCACCACTTCATTCCAACACTACATCTCTATCAACGATCTACTGAAATGGTGAGTGTTTCGAATGTATTTCGCTGATCATGACAGAGATGATCAATTCAACGATGCAGTATCTTCATCTTCCGTCCAAGACTCAATTAACCATTCAATTTCAGTCCTCCGGAGTCAAGGTACACCCCGACGTCACGTCTCTGCTCAATAGGATGGGCGAGGGCAAGAAAGAGTTCCGATATGCTATCTTCAAGATTACGGTAGGTTATCAATCATCGACTAGGGACGATAGGGTGACGAATCCGTGCTAACAGCCCCCGTGCTATTGTTAGAGTGAATACGCGTCCTGATTCGGTCTAGCAAATGAAGAAAAACTCTCTTCATTGTGCGCACTCTCTCGCCTACCCGACCGATGAGAGACAACGCGAAATGAGGAGAGCGTTCTCTTCATTTACCAGCCCTAGTCCTGATTATCGATCTACCGTAAGCACGAAATTCATTGTAGGACAACGAGGTGGTTATCGAGACAGTCGTCACTCAGAATGAGTTGGGACCGATTGATGATGATTATGCCGACTCGAGCAAGGGAACCTTCGACAAGTTTGCTCATCATGTCAAGGTGGGCATTAATTTGCGTGTTGTTTTCTAAACAACGAACGATCATCTCTTCATTACACACACTCTCGCGCGGAGAGGAATGAGAGAGAGGGAAGAGCGATTAGTATGTTGCGGTTTTTTCGAAACCGAACCTGCAACCCTACTCCTTCATAAGCCAGAGAACAGAGAAAGTGTGCACCATGAAAGCTCGATTATTTCGAAATGCTGATATGATTGCGTAGGATCAAGAGAAAATCAAGAGTTGAAAAGGTCATTTGACAGTCTATATCGAATTTCGGAAAATCGAGCAGCTGGAAGTTTTCTTAATTTCCTAATTCGCAGACGCGCACCTCCGGCTACGCCGACTGCCGATTCGCCGTCATCGACGTCAAGTTCACGTGTGTTCGAACCGGCGCCGGCGTTGCGAAAATGGGCAAGCTGGTCTTTGTGCTGCTGTAAGCATTCCGCATAAAAAACCAAATAGACGGTTCACCCTGGGATACTTTTCCCGTCTAAATATTAGGTCCACCTCCGTTACATACTAGACATTCACTGCATTCTGCACCCCATTGTTCTCTCCAGAAAAGGGTGAACAAGGGGATTAACTTTTGAATTTTCGCGCCACACCGTAATCGGACTGCGAAAATTCAAAATGAGCGAGGAGAGCCGCCGCTCCCTCCGCCCAGGCCTTGTGGTTCGATTCATGCAAAGTGCGCAAGTACATATGTAAAGATCTCGCCCTTCTCTGTCGGAGAAGAATGCTGTTCATTGAATCCTACACGAACCTAAACGAAACTAGACTATTGTAGATGGGCCCTATGAAAAATGATACTTGTAGCTCATGCGCGAACTGACTTTGTTTATATTCCATATGTCCCGACGGCGCTCCGATCAAGCAGAGAATGATATACGCATCGTCGGCCTCTGCATTCAAGGCCGCCCTCGGCACGGCCAAGTTGCTCAATTTCCAGGTACAGTAGTTTTGTGAGTCAGATCGGATACCGGCACTTCTCTTGGCCCAGAAAACAATAAATTTCAATGAAAATGGATAGGAAATGATACATCCGTCTCTTCATATTGCATACTCTCTCGCCCGCTCGCTCGGCAAGAGAGAGAGAGTGTGTGAAATGAAGAGACGGCGGTATTATTCTTCGACCTCTAATAAGAAATGAGCATGGGACTAGAACGATACTGTAGTCTGCTAGATCAGATGAGTCAATTGCAGGTGACGGATGAGTCGGAGATGTCGCATGCGGAATTGTTGACGAAGCTGCAGTCAAAGGTGAACTAGAAGGACGTCGGCGATGGGAAAATTCATTAATAAAGATATCAACTCGATCCTCATTTTTACCATTGTTGTAGAATAAATGTAATAAATGTAAATACAATTCAATATGATATTACTGCATCTCAATCAAGCAGATCACATTTTAATTTGCGTGGATGAGAGCAACAACGAAGTTCATTATTGGAAGTTGAATCCGTTCCAGTTGTGCAGCGGCATTCAAAAATCACAAGTAGGCAATAACATGCTCGTATGATGGTTTCGAATTCAGTTCAAAGAAGCCAATAACACTTTTCCACCCACATTCGAATTTTAGTGGAAGTCATCTTCTCGAACAAAAGATAACAAAAGCCGAGACTCATTTTCTTCGTGATGAGAATGGGTCGAAGTTGGATAAAAGCTAATCTCATAGCCATGGTTCCATCACCATCTTCTGATGATGCACTGGAGATACTTTCTGCTGTTTGCAGCGGCATTCGATGGTAGTTGTTTTCTGCATATTACTTCATGTCTCACCAGTCTTTGCTGGATTTCGATTGAACAGTTTCTAAATGAAATTCTCAGCATGCAACGCCTTCGATCCGTAGACGGGTGCATTTATCGCTGTGACGACTGTGAAAGAGATCGGGCAAGCGGCAATTGAAGAGAAGGGAAAAGTGAAGAAGATCCTTGGTAAGGCCTGATTCCAACATCGACTACAATTTCATGCATTTAGGCGCAATCTCCGCTCTGGCCGGTGGAATCAAAGCTGGATCGAAGGCGATGAAGAATGAATTGCAGGAGGCTGTGGACGATATTGAGAGGGCCCTGGAACAGGTAAGGAAAATATCCATTAAGGTAAAAAAAAGGCGTAAAGTAAAAAAAGTGAAGGTGTTTCCACGACAAACGATTCTACGCTGTTAGATCCATTTCAAATATCCATTACATGAGAAAAAATACATTTTTTTAGATGCAATACAGACTGGTCAATGAGATTCGCCAAATCAACTTTAATGTGCTGGACCAATTTTTCCAGAGGGAAAGCTTGAAAGTGCGCGAGCAAAGTAAAATGCAATTTTAGGAGAACTACAACCCGATAAAGACGATGGAAAAATACATGGAAGATGCGATTAACAAATCGGAGGATCCCTTCTTCATGGAGGAGTTTTTGAAGAACTACAATCGATCCGCAGTTTATCATCTTGTCAATGTACGATCACGATTTTGTAAAAAGAAAATTGAGAAATATTTAAATATTAGGCCCTCCAAGTCGAGTTGGAAAACCCCGCCACCAATCCGCTGCAATCGAGGATCAAAACGGATGGATTCGGAGGGTCTCGCGAAAATATGGAAAGTGACAAGAACGGAATAGTCAAGATGATCAAGAAACTGGTAAATCGCAGTCATTGAATTGTAATTGTAGTTGATTATTTTCAGTTGTTCGTTGATGCCGTTCACTTTGGAGTAACTGACAAACTGGTAAATTCAGATAGGAAAAAGAGGTGAAATCATGAATTTAGGCTTCGCAATGGTGGTCAAATGCTAAAGCTGAACTGAAGAAAGGTGGTGCAAAGAAAGAGGAGCTCGCAGCCAAGTAATTTGATAGATTAATTGAACATCAATACAAAACCGATTCAGGTATCTGGAAGAGTTCGAGAAAACCTACGATCACCACATATTCGATAAGTGCATGGAAATTGAAAAACACGTGACGGATTTTGTTGACAATCATCTCGAAAATGTATTGAATTGGAAATTTTTACACTTGTACTTATTTTTTTGAGAACGATTACTGGAGCAAGGACATTGTTGAGAAATTGGCTCTTGCTGCGGACAAAAAGGATACGGCTGCAAACTTGAAAGTGGAGCTTCTCAGAGAAAGCATGAGCAAAATTCACACCATGTCGACTATTTCATGGAAATGTTTGAGTTGCTCGAATTTTCAGGGACCTCTTCATCATCATCTACACGGATATGTGTGCTTGCAATCGATCCCTAGAGAAAAGAAAGGATGTTCAGTATTCGATTCAAACATAAATTTCATAAAGCACATTCAGATCAAAATAGTAGCCGCAACGGATGCTACCTTCTACATTTACAAAACCCGCCATAATTCATCGATCTTCAATCCAAAATCAGACGAGCAAAAGAACTCGCTATCGGGATTGTTCGACTGGTAATTTCTTTTGCTCTAGCTGAGTAAGAGCAAAAGAAAAAAAAAAAGTTCTTCAGTGACTCTTCGGAAACTGTCAATCTGAAAACGTTCAAGGCAAATGCGGTGATTCTCCTGCAGGAGTGCCACTTGGAAATGTGGGTTTTGAGCTCTTCCCGATCATCAAAAATGTGCGCAAATAACCGAAAATCATCATTTGAAGACTTCGCAAGCCCATTCACTACTGGTGGTTGTTCGTGGGACACTTCACGGAGCGTCATCACGGTTATACGGCGGAAGTGACAGACACCGGCTCCGGCTCGACCGGCCCTGGATGGTGGATCAACGGACAGCAGTATCTGTCCGCGCACGCCAACGCTGACGTCGCCGAGAAATACGACGCGAAAATGACAAATTCGCTGCTCGTGCTGGGTTTCTGAAGGTGTACTGAGTCTTTGATAAACAGTTATTTCATTCACTGATCCAATACAACAAAGTTATCAAAGGGTGCGTAGAGTAGAATAGGTGTTCAAAATGCCAATAGCAAACGCTCACAATAATCCATCTGTGAATTCCACTGTTCTATTGTCTCTATTATTTTTGGTTATGATTTAGAATTTTTCGGGAACCTTTTCTCCTTTAGTAGGTTCAACTTCTCAGTATCATTATTCTATGACTACCTCGCATAGTCTAACTCTACCTACCCCATCTTTCTCATTGTCCCGTTCCTTTGTATGCGAGCGTTCATTTATAGAGTTCGGTGCGCGTGGGAAGATAGGCTCGCGGGTCTAATTGCTCTCGTCTATGACGGAAGCAAAGGAGAACGAGAAAACTGGCCGAAGATAATTGATCCAACCATTATTGTAATCTATTCGTTTTCTTGTTACGTGCCTTTGATAAATATTTCAATGGATGCACTGTTTTTCATCTTTCAAAAATAATAATCAATTCAAGTATAGCTATAGCAGAACACTGGTAAGATTGGGTTTATCGATATTCGGTACTTTTATTAATTTTCGGTACCACACTCCAATCTAGATGAAAGCAATGAGAAGAACGAGAAGAATCGCTTGTTGTGAGAAGGAGGGAGACGAATCTGCTAATTTATTTGTTAGAGCAATGAATTTGAGCGTGTAACTCACCCGAAATCGCCTTGACCCCCGCAGGGAGCGGGTAGGTTCCGTCTGAAAGGACGATGATAAAAAGACAATTAGAACGGAATGAAGAATGCGTCTCTTCATTCCTCGTGATTTCTTTGATCGGCATGATAGTTTGAGGAATGAAGCAGTTTGAGGAAGCTTTCTTCTGACAGTCATGGATACTCACTATAGCAGGATCCCTCTTCGAAGGGAGTATCGACGCCGTTGCTCACCAGATACCACAAGCCGGAGTCGGCCTCTTTGTTTCCATCGAGCGGCTGCACAATACAATACGTTATTCAATGAAAGGCAGCGCTTCCCAACCTTGCACGTAATGTTGGACTTGATGATGCGGTTTCTCCTCACCCAAAGCTGGCTCTTGCACTGAAAAATACTTTTTTACTACAATAGCCAATGCGGAAAGTCAATGAACAAAATTTTTTTTAGCAGTCATTAAAATAACCTGGGGCTGGCAATCATCATACTCGATTGGCGTGCATTCATCACACGTTAGCTCACTGATCTTTCCACAGAATTTGCAATCTGCAACAAAAATAGGCTTTCTCCAACCCCATTTCAACCGTACAATTTCTGACGCATTTTAGCGCAAACTCTTCCGTGCCGAGTTTCTGAACTGTCCTATAAAATATAATTTTGTTTGTTTTTTACATATAGTTTTTATTTCCTCACTGATTAATGTAAGTGATTGCCCATACTTCTTTCGGACACGAAACTTCATTAACCTCAATAAACTCGGGGTCGGAAGCTCGCTTGATGCTGAAATTGAAATTGAAATTGAAAATTATTTTGACAAAAATACTATAGCCGGTCCGCCCTTTTCTGCTTGACCCAAATATTCGCAATGCAATCCGAGGCCACCTACCAAACGATAACATTCCGAATGTTAAAAAAACAGTTAGAGCTCGATTATAATTTTGATAAATTGAAAAATATGGGAAAAAATGACCAATCATGAAATGATACGCCGCATTTGTTATTGTAGACTGATACTGCAACAACCATTGTTTGCCGTTTATGTTTCTTAACGATTTCAGTGCTTTGTTTGCGATGAACCGCAAACTGACTTGAGCATAAAAATCATCGTGCAATAATTGTTGTCGATTGTGTCCCTTGCCGAGTTGAATTCGACAAACTGATACTTTGGCAGGGTGTTGCCAACGATGCAGGAAGAGGGCACCAAACACACCTAAACATGCCTTTTCATGATTCAGCGTACATTTTAAATCTCGGCTCTTTGGCCCAACGTTTGACAGAGGTTCTCTTCATCATTTGTGTTGCAAGGAAGAGTCTCAAATTTCAATGCTCACATTTTCGCGATTCTCAGGGTCGCAAGCACACGAAGAGAATGGAATAAGCAAGGAGACGGCGAGGATCGGGAACAATATCTGGAAAAGGAGCAAAATATCAATAATAAAGAGCGATAAAAATTCACCGATGGCATGGCCGTGAAGAGGAAGGAACCGCTCGCGACGGAGAAGAAACGAATGAATGAGAGGAGAGACGAATGAGGGGGAATGAAATGACACAAAGGATTGTTTGCGATTGCATTTGCATAATTATTTTCATTGTTTGTGGAGCAATTATTGTTCACAAAATCAAAGAACGACATTGAGAATCTGTAAGAGTTTAGTCTGGGATCGTATACACTGTGCTAGTGCCGAGTCAGCGCAGTCAATTTTTTTAAAGGTTCTCTTCTCATTTTACTTTGTTCCACTACGGGTAGAGAAGTGATAGATCAGTTGGAGTCAAGAGAGGGCTGAAGAGCGGCTGGTGGAACTCGAGAGAGATAAATAGCACTGCCAAAGCCACTGAATCAGTTCGTCATAATGCAGGCCCTGATACTCCTTCCCTTTCCACTCTTTCAAATCGCTCTATCGGCTCTGTTCAAGGAAGGCGATGATCTCAGCGACTTCGCAGAAGTTTTTTCCAAGTCGGCTAATTTCTCGGTGAGCTTGAATACTTCTAGATGCCACGGAAAGCGTCAAATCAAGCGATTTTACAGTACAATCACTTGACCTGACTCTGAGAATTATTGAAATTTGCTTCCAATAAACCTATGGCTGCAGGTAGATCCATGCGACGATTTTTACGATTTTGTCTGTGGTTCGTGGGACAATCGAAATATCGTAAGTTTTTGAACCAATATTCCGTAAATCTGATCATATCTTCTCCTCGAATAACAAAAATGAACCAAATCAAGAATCATTTATAAATCTCCTTTTAGAACTTCTTAGGGAAAAGAGCTCCGAAGAAATGGCAGCAACATCACACGCAACAACGGATAAAAATGAATTTGAAAACAACATACGCAAGTTGAAGAAAATTATGCAGAAGTATCACAGGTTGAATTCGCCTGTATTTCAGATGATTCTTTATTTATTCTAGAACCTGCGAACAGGAAATGGTCATGGTAAAAAAATTGAATGCATCCAATGATAAACTTAATTTTCTGAAGGCCGGTTGAGATATGAAATTATAACACATTAATAATGGCGTTTCAGAATTATCATTTTGCTCGAATTTTCGATCCTGCAAATAACATCACATGGGATGAAGTATCTACACTACTCGGAAAGGCATGACAGAATAAATTGACGAACCCAAATATTATTTTTGCAGACAGTGGAAAGCCATTGTTTGAAGTAGAGGTGGGATACGATGCAAATTCGATGGGCTATGAAGTTACAGTTAAGCGCAGTGTTAAAATTTATCCTGCAACATAAAACTTTAGGTCAAGAACCATCATTTGAATTTTGACATTTTGGAAAGCGTGGAAAAGGTAATTTTTATAGCGGTAATGCGATCATAAAAAAATGCTATAGCTTTTCAACGAGACCACAATGGAGAGTCTGAACATAACCAAAACATCGATTAGGTTTTTAAAGGGTTTAACGTTTGTACATTGCCCAATTTTCAGTGCATTGGTAAAAGAGTTGAGCGGATACGTTCGCAATATATCATGCGATGAGATCTGTGTCGAAGAAAAGATGAATTCACTATATATGCCAAATATTACAGCGATTCCAACAGTTAGATACAATTAACAAATCTTCCGTTGAACACACTCAAAACTTAGATGAATTGGCGTAATTTTATCATAGGCGCAATTTCATTGGATGTTAATATGTTCGATAAGGCATTTTTCAAAGAAATTTCAATGAAGATCCATCTTCCACATCTGAGAAGTGTTTTTGAACAACTGAGGTTACATTCAATTTCCTTTTCTGCTTTTTTGTTATACGGTGCCACTTTATCTTCTCTTACTAGACTCATATGTTTTGCATTAATATTTGTTCATTTCAGCAGTGTGAATCCTCGTTCGGTCGCTCTCCTCGTACTTCTTGACCTCAGCAAACGATTCGACCAGTCCATCGATTCACCGCAAGCCTGATTATTTTATTATTGCGCTGATTTATATATTTCTAGCTACAATTGTGATATTTCCTATTTGATGCCCGGCATAATGAGTGCAACATTTTCTTTAGCCCATCCTGATAATGCAAGCTTATTCTAACATTGAATTTACGTTCATGTAAAGGGAAATTCAGGCTACCAAAAAACTTGGTGATGAAATTCTTAATGAAGTCCATACTGCGTTCTTTGATCTATTAGAGGAAAACGAATGGATGAGCAATCACACTAAAAAAGTGAACGATTTAATGCAGAAATTGACGCTATGTTCATTTATTGAAGGTGCTGTCAGAACGCCTCACAACTATTGACCGCATTATGGGCATAAATCCCTCATACGCAACAGAACTGGACATAACTCTTGATGAAGTGAGATGCAACAGAAAAATGATTTCAAATGGTTGTCTCTCTTTTCAGATAAATTATGAGGAGTCTGACAATCACAGGGTTTTGGCCATGAAGATAATGGAACGAAGAGGCAAAGCAATGCTTCGCTCTATTTTGACAAAAGTGAGCGTTTTATATGTATGTATTGGAATATAATCACACACGATCAGGAACCATATTTGGAAGAATTTATGCCATCGACAATCGTCAATGCGTACTATTCTCCGTTGACTCATAGAATAAGTACCATTGTTAATGTCATTGTGAGATTATCTGACACAGAGGGTTTTCAGTGATACCGTCCGGCATTCTTCAGCCACCGTTCCTATCCGCAAGTTACCCAGCACCAATGAATTATGGTGCTATTGGGTATATTGTTGGCCACGAAATGGCGCACAACTTTGGAGCGTACGGTTAGCTAAATGTGTTGATCCTTACGACGAGTTGAAATGCATTTAGGAACTGAAGATGCGGAGAGCGAAAGACGAGTGAAATCACTCACACCCGTTGCAATGGAACGATTCGCACTTCGTGTGCAATGCATCATAGACAGATTCGACAATGAAACTGTATTTTTGCTTTTCAAAATAAAAGAAATTTCAATCATTTCAGGACTATGTCAGCAAGCGGAAAATAGATGGTCGCATAACAGAATACGAAAATCTCGCTGATCATACGGGCATGCGAGCTGCTATTCGAGTAAGATATTTTTTGCATAAAAATAAATGATAAAAAATCAAGGCATTTGATAACTACGAGACAAAGAACGGCCAAGTCAAGGCCATCCGAATAAACGGTCGTGAATTCACGAGCAAACAGCAATTCTTCCTTGGATTTGCAGTCGTGATTACTTCGATTGGTTTTGAATCTAATGAAATTTGAAATTAAAGCAAGAATGCGGGAAACCAGAGGCGTATTTCGGCGGTGTCCATTCGCCGAATAGGCAACGCGTTAATGTTGTGCTCCAGAACAAACCAGAGTTTGCAAAGGTTAAATAAATTCTAAACGTTTTAAATATTCAACTGAAATTGTAGGCATTCAATTGTCCGACAAATACGGCGATGAATCCAGAACAGAGATGTCGGATCTGGTAGATAGATATTCGCCTTTCAATTTTATTCACTTCAGATAAATGTTTCGATCACTACTCAACATGTTTTCCTAGAATTTTTTCAACATAAGTAACGCGAAAGTGTGATATATTATGCGAAAGTTTATTGGCATTCATACTCTTCACGTGAGGCGTTTTGTTAAATTTGTTATGTGTGAGTATCTTGTTTTCTTCGGTGAGAGGATTGCAAAAATAAAGCCGTATATTTAGATTCAAAACCGACATTCCTGAAATCAATAAGTACTACTCTTCTTCGTCGAACGTATTGAAGGTAAGCTATGGCGACATTAACCGATCGATAGAAATAGTGAAAACTCTCCGTTTATTTCATCCTTTCCAATAGTTTCTGTGCATTTTTTGCTTAGGTTGTTTACGGATACCAGCTAAGGAAAATAGACTTTTAGTTTTATTCAGATTGTCTTCTCTGCAAATGGAACTGAACCGCCCGTCGGAACGGGCTGGGAAGCTGAGTTTACCGGACTTTTGCCAGAATTGATTTAAACCCGTCAATTTCAAATGATTAATTATTTTATCATTAATGGAAAATGTTCCCGCTTCGTGATAGTTTCCGTTACAACTCGAATTAATTCAAATCATCAAATGACAAACTTTGAATTCTAAGGAATTAGACAAATGTTCAACAAATTAGGGCAATATCTGTCTGAAAGAGAACCAGTGAGGAACCTTGGGGAGATCACGTTGCGATGTTTATGAGCTTCTCAAACAGTGAGATTTTCAACGCATCAGACATCTCTTTGTACAGTGATGATTTCTGAAGAGAATTAATGTAAGGGTTTTTGACAGATAATGGTTACCTTGATCGTTCGGAAATCTTCAGCCGTTATACGGTTAAAGCAGTGGTCCTGAAATGGAGTAGTTTTAGATCTTATCCACCTGTATCTATTTACTATCAGTTGTATAAAAAAATTCCCGCACTTCTTATATAGCTCACTCCCTCGCTCTGTCTGGTCGACGAGAGTGCATTGTGAAATGAGAAGTACTGAACATTTTCGCATAACCGTGACACAAACCGCATCTATTTTGGAAGGGCTACTCCCGTGGCTTGACAATACGTTGACACGTGAAAAGGCACCTTTAGTTTAGTGAGTCGATATGTTTCGGCGACGTACAACTTCGTTGCCATATCATCTGCTGATTTAATCAGGAATTCCTCAGCCAGGTCAGTGATGAGATGTAATTCATTGTTTTCTCTATAATTATGAGGAGTAAAGAGACAAACTTTGACTTGATATCGGTCCGACAGCTCTAACAGGTTATTCACGTTGTTGCCTGCAAAATTATTTGTGATTTTTGTCTGGACTAAGATTATACCTGTGATCATCTGCTTTGATGGGTACATGAAGCGAAGAAACTCCAGGAAATCCTGAATTATGAAATTAATAATAATTCATTGCAATAATAGCTTACATCTCTATCAACGTCCTCCAGCTTAACATCATTTTCTTCCCTCAGTTCGCCGTAAAACATCGCAGTAAAGACGGGTGAGTAAAGGGAGAGGATCTGTAATGTATAAATTGTTACTCTTTTCGTAATTTATTGACTAGCGAAGGCCAATCTATGTGAATATTAGCAACATGAATCTATCCTGGGATGATCAATGGTTGTCGCAGATGGTCTGACTCTCTCACTTTCGCCTGATCTCTCGATTCTCTAACAGACGAGAGATTGGTGTGAAATGAGATATCCAGGTGATGGCTTCAGTCACAACTTGTTGTGAATAAAGTATGAATAATACCTGTCTGCCCGCGTATATCCTCTCCTCGCCAATGATGAATGTGACGTCGTGACGGGGATCGAATGCGCTAGTGAAATCGATGCCCGAATCGAAATCTACCGGAGACGCAGCTCTGCAATCGTCCATACTAGGGTTGGTGAAATCGAGTCGGGTCAGTCGAGGCCTCGACCATAAAACTCGATCGGGTTTTATTAGTCGAGTAACTCGAAAGTTGTAAAACCCGACTCGGGTACTCGATGTTGAGAGTGAAGGGTCGGGTCGGACTCGGGCCGGCCAAACCCGATCGGTCGGTCGGGTCGGGTCGGGTTTCTCAGTGAACAAATTCATCTCGTTCCCATCATCCTACTCAGAGACACATCGAAAATGTGCTGCGATAGCTGAGTGGTTACGCTTTTGCAGTAACAAACATTCGGCGCGAGTTCAATCCCGCGGAGTATCAATCATTTTTGCCACTTTTGTACATAAGGTTTCACTGTTCCTAATTGATTATCGCTTTCCTTTTTTCCATAATCTATACATTCCTATAATAATGACGATGATGTTGATAGTTCAATGCTATTTAAATTTTAATTATAAATAATAAATGTGAGTGGAAAATTCGCAATAAAACATGGAACAAAATCGAAAAATGAATAGTGTGCTGCATCTACATGATTTAAAATAAGAGGCAAAAATGATTGGCTTGTCCCGGGATTGAACTCGCGCCGAATGTTTGTTACTGCAAAAGTGTAACCACTCCGCTATAGCAGCACACTTTCAGTGTCTCTCTGAGTAGGATGATGGGAACGAAATGAATTTGTTCACTGAGAAACCCGACCCGACCCGACCGACCGATCGGGTTTGGCCGGCCCGAGTCCGACCCGACCCTTCACTCTCAACATCGAGTACCCGAGTCGGGTTTCGTGATCGATCGAGAATAGAGGGGTATTTTCTGGTCGAGGCCTCGAGTATCGGGTATTCTCGATTTCATCAACCCTAGTCCATACTAGACATAAATTGCAGTGGGTGCGTGTTTATCCGTTAAAGCTGGAGAAAATTCTCTCGGAAAGAGATACAAAAGATTAGTACACAAACGGATACATAATCAATAAAGAAACTCCGAAACAGGAACGCAGTTGATCGACTAACCTGGAATCTTTTGCGGAAATTCGAATTTCGACAACTATCGTGTCGTTCTTGACGATTCCCTGCAAAAAATCACAAATTTTGCAATACAGCCGAAACAGCGTGAGGTAACGTACCAATTCCTCCTCTATCAAGTATTCCGGATCCAGGAAAAAGCGGCCCATATTTGAATTGTCACATCCGTTCAAGAACGTGGCCGAGATCTGCGATTTTTTATTAATTGTTGATTAAACTCATTTGTTTAACCTTTTACATAAAATAATAAATGAGCCAAGTATTATGTTATCATTTTCTTATCACCTTTTTCGTTATCACCTTTTTCGTATGATTTCCGTTGTCTCCGATTGCGACGTATTCGATATCGACATCAATCGGCGTGTCATCATCGCATCCGAGATCGCAACACAGTGATTTCATCCTGTCATCATGGCCCTCGACGGCCTTCTTGAACACGGTAGCACTCCTGTAAGGACAAATTGTATTCAATAGGGTATGGAGTATCCACCTTAAAGGAGGAGTAACAGGAATGAATGTCAGAAACTCCCACAACGAAATCCCGGGACTTGAAAGTGCAGTAGTTAGCCGTTGGCTCTTTGCCAAAGTACCTATTCCCTTCTTCCGTCCCTTGTTTGTGAGAGGGAGGAGTGCGATCGATGGGAAGAGACTAGGGGAGGCAATGGTAGATCAAGGCGCACTCTCTTCCCAGTCAAACCCTCAGTGCAAAATCCCCGCCGTTTCCTGGACTCAGGGGAATTCTGGCACTAGGCCAACTCGCTATAACTCGGTTCATTGATGTCGTAGAAACACGGGAGTTTCGGAAAGCTCATATGGTTATAGATTGCTATAATGTGGGCCAAAATATTCATGTTACTCCTCCTTTAAGCGATAAGGCCTGCTGTTAATCGCTCTACAATACTGCCCAATGCGTTCTAGGGTATTCTAGCATCTCTAGAATGCATTCAAAATTGTTTCGTAAACAATTTGCAAATATAATAATGATTTTGTTAAATAATAAAAAAAAAAACAAAAACTGACCACTTCCGTCCGCCCACTTCCACCTCGCCCGAGCCCCATCCACGCACGTTCGTAGACACATTGGCGCACTCGATTTTGAGCACACCTGGAAACAATGGCTCATGCCTGTTTTTTGGCAAATCATATTCCCGACCCCTCCCCCACATGTAGGAAGGAATCAGAGAAGTTCCGAAAGGAGTACAAACAAAAAAGGCTTACCCTGCGCAAGCGAGAAGGAGACTCGGAGCCGTTTCGGTGCTGGGGGCATTTTGTACTATATCTGAAACGGTTTCGGTGAGTTACGATAGCGGTTAACAAATTTCGGACAGAACAAAAAGCGGTGCGGCACGATGAATAAAGGTGGACTGACGATGTACTCTCGTAGCGGAACCACATTCTGAAGGAATCCCATTTGATATGTTCATTGAAGACTAATAAGCTAATACTGATAATATATACTGATAAGCGATCACTGCCAGAGGGGTTATCAGTTTGGTTGCCACTGGCAACTTGGTAGAGCTGAATTCCTTTCACTTTGCAAAGAATTGTTGCAGGAATTAATGAAGCCCTAAACATGAGTTCCTATACATTCACTACAGAGAGGCAAGAGACGAGGAAATATATGCGACTTATTGAAATTAGTTTTTAAAAAAAAATTAGTGCGACACAAACTATTACGTTCAATTGGGATGAAAGCTCAAGTTGTGCAAAAATGCGAAGAAGGAACATGGCACTGACCTATGAGCAGAAGTGAATCATTAATGAGAAAACGAACGACTTTAAAAATGCCAAGGAATGTGTCATGTTCCTTAGTAGCATTTTGAATATTCTTTGACTACGGTAGTTCAGTTGCGCATGAACCTTTCCTACAACAACAACTATTTTGTCATTTTTTGTTCACTCATTCTGTTGATTCATTATTTACCCTAGATGTTGGTGGTAAAAATAAAATAATTTGATAAACATAAAAATTTGATGTGATTCTGGTATTACAACACATCTAAGAGCTATTTGCACCTGAATTAAACCATACTAGATTTTTGTTAATTTGAGTGATACATGTTTTTATCTCAGCCCGACAATGGTAAACGATGTATGACGTCCCTTTAAACCCCCATGGCGTCCCTTGGCGCACCCACGCGTGTATCTTATATTATCTTATCTTATCCAGGAGTCGTCCCATCTGACCCTCTTGCGTTCTCATTCTCACATGCAACACATGCATTACTCTGTTCACTCTTCATTCCTTTCTTCCTTTCTCTTGAGTGACCTATTGCAGTGTCGAGTAGTCTGGGAGGATAAGTTCTCTTCCTCCTTCACCATCCATCTTTTGCCTCGCTCCTTTGCCTCGTTGCCTCGTAACAGGGGTTTTACCATTTACCCTCACTACGAGAAGAGAAGACACTCTTCCTCTTTCACACGCGTTTTCGTCATTCTCTACCTTGTGTCCACGCAATCCTCCCCTCCTATTTCGAGTCCGCTACATCCTTGCCTACCTTAATTTCAACCATGTAAATTAGTTTTGAAAACTCAATGATCTCAACGAGCAATTTTAATTTCCTTTCGAGAATATGACTCCCGTTAGCTTTTACATGCGGACTATTAGATGTTGCTTGTCAGAGCATTACTTTATCGGATCTTCTTCCTAGAGTAGGAAGGGACTAGAGTGAGCTAGTTGGCGATCCTCGGGATCCCGTGGGATCAAAGCGCTTGAGGAACGATGCGAAATCAACCTAGGATCGAGTCTCTCTTCTGATAATAGTGAATGAATAAACTACACGTTCGAATGACTTTTTCTTATTTTGAAACTCTGTGTATGACTTGGACTAGGGTAAGACAGAGGCTATACGTAATACTGAACATCGTGATAGGCTGGGGGAGGCGGCATAAATGAGGTTGGATCGGGATCAGGGTTGTAGAGCTGGTTTGGGTTCGGCCAGGTACCATGAGGGCGGGGTGAGGTACCGAAGGCTGCTCCGGTAGTGAGCGATGTGATTGGAGGAGCTGTGTAGACGGCGAAGGGTAAGGGCGCAGTCTTGGCGCGTTTCTGGAACGATTTTTTTTATAAATTCATCGGTACATTTTTTAAGCCATTCCAACAAATAAATGCTGTTAGATCTCATCAGCCGATGCTAGTAATAGAAAAAGTAACCAAATAACCTTTCGCACGACGCAAATATAATAGCATAGGAGGACAGTGAGCGCTGTGAGAATGATTACGAGGATGAAGAGAAGGAGGAAGTATCTGATAGTATAATTGTTTTTGTAATTTTCGAAATCGATTCTTATTGAGCCTATCAGGCGGTTCTCAATGATGTCAAGTAAGGAAGGAAGATCTTACCCGTATAGTATCCACAATCGCTCTCCCATTCTCGTACAGCATTCCCACTCACAGCACTCGTGCAGTGGTGGGCATGTCCAGGCTATGGAGGACAACCTGAAAGAAAGAAAGCTTGCTGAGACAATATGCTTCATATTCAAATCCTCTCCTCTATACTATAAGAAATTCGCTGATTTTTTCCAAGGTGTAGTGGCTCTGACTTTTGGGTGGGATAGAAGGCGATAATACATGCACCCACATGGTTCCATTACCCAGCTCCAATTCATCTTCCAGCTCTTCTCTAGATATGAAGTGAGTGCAGATGCTGCGTCGCTGCGGACTGATAATTGCTTTTTCAAAGCATAATTATTATAATTATTCATTTAGAAAAGATTCCACAGCGAAATCCATTTTTGCAGACGCGAATCTACGACCATGTTTGCGTGTCACTCAAGAGTGTAATTTTTGAAGGAAGAAACGTTGAAAACAAAGAGATCCAACCGAACGATAATCGGCAGAAAGCGCGCGTCCCAGTAGTAGTCGTTTCCGGCGTATCTGAAAACATATTCGATTTATTTGCGATACTACAATGAAAAAAGGTCGTACTGAATAGGATTCGAAGGCGATCGAACTCTCCTGCTGCCCCGCTCGTCATTTTCGAATTCAGAGGCTGCCACCATTGCTGAGCACATCTACAAGCGGAATACTATATGTTTATGAACGTCGTGCATATTTTGCATGAATCGTGTTCTGTAACAATGTTTTGAAATGTCTCGTCATTTGGAGAGAAAAAACACACCCCTTTTCCCTCGACAGTTGGCGTGGGCGACTCGCGTGCGTACCGAACGGAGCCGCTCGCTCTGGCAAATAGTTGATTACCATGTAATTACATAGAAAAGTCAGCAAATATATTTCTTCTTTCGAATAAATAACTCACTGATCCCACAGCCATTGCGGTGTGATCGAATGAGTCAGTCCGCGATCGCTACGATGAGGAGCTGTGCTGAACGAAAATGTTGATTGTTTTGCAACTTCTGAGTTAAATTGTCGTTGAAATGAAAATCGTTGATATCAGAATAAAAATAATTGTTGTATAGTCGGCGTATCTGAAAACATATTCGATTTATTTGCGATACTACAATGAAAAAAGGTCGTACTGAATAGGATTCGAAGGCGATCGAACTCTCCTGCTGCCCCGCTCGTCATTTTCGAAAATCGAAAATGACGAGAAAATCCTGCTATTTGCGATATTCTCCATTCTTGCGCTCGCGACGGGCGGTCCACTCTCACCCTCGCTCTCTTCCATCCCCAGTTTGGAGAATCCTCGTCCGTCAGCTTGGGCAACCCGACGAGTATCGCCCACTTGGATCATCTAGAGGAGGACCAAGGACGGATTCTAATCGCCTCATGTGATCTACGGTCAAGAAAAGCCCCATTCAAGAAGACTACTTCGTGAGTTTACTCTTAACCACGCAAGTCAGGACTTCGGCGGCTGGATGATCTTCTGGATTCAAACCATCGACTAAGCGCGACGGGCCACCGACAACAAAAAGCTAAGAAGATATCATCCCTTGACCCTTTTGATACTGAGTGCGAAGATCCCAATCCCCTCCCTAACGATGTTTCTTCCTGCAGGCCCAGTGCCTTGATATCAGGATAAATCTGTAATCTGTAATCTGTTGTATAGTCATATAATGTTATATATAGAAATAGTAATTATTATCACACAAGTAATTAATGTGACCCGTTGATACTACTACAATAGTCAGTACATTTCATGCCCCCTGGGCTCCCACCACGATTTGCCTGATTTCTATCTGTACTGTTCCTACTGTAAGTATTGCAATTCCCCGCTGGCCTAATTTTCGTGAGTTAGTTCTCTCTCTCTCTCTCGTTGCGGCTAGTTGTCGCTGGATATTCTTCTGTCAACTATCTACTCTGCAATTTATTCAATAACGCCGATTCTATTGGAGCTGCAAGTATTCTCTTAAGACACACAACTGCCAGACATAACAATAATAATAATATTAAATAACCTGTCCCTGCTCTGCTCATGCACCCACGGCCAGTGCTCGTGCGGCCTCGTGTGGCCGGTGACTGCAAGAGATGTATAAATTGTCTCATATTTGTGAATAAACGTATTGAGTCCTCAAAAATCACAACGCAGGGTAAACATACCGGCAAAGGGCTGCTTCGGCTTCTGGTCCTCGTTCATCCACTCCCACAGATGCTTCCAATCCGATGTTTTGTTACCTACAAACTTTTAATTTTCCTTTGACAAGGGCCTGGCAGCTCAGAAACTCAAAACCCACCAATATGCTGCTCCAACCAGCTCCACGCGTGCTCCACAGCTCCCTTCACCTCGGCCGCTTCTTCCTTCGTCGAAGTCGCTGACGACGACGTCTCCATTTCCTCGATAATCTCCTTGACGAAGATCTTCGGATCCTCTGTCGACGTCGTCGACGTCTGCTCGACATCACTGCCGTGCTCTGTTACATAAATGGTGTTGTCATCGGTGCTGCCGTACTCGTTCTTGTCCTTTGGTCGATGCGTGCTTGTCGTAGGAGGCAGAGAGAACTCGAAGATGGAGAAAGAAGTGGAGGGCTCGTAGGGAGAAGTTGTAATGGCATTTTCATCAGAAGGAGATGCAGTTGACGGCTCGGCCGTAGTCGTCAACAAACCAGTGGACGCAGGCACGATGGGCTTATAAGGGTCGATGAGGACAGACTGTTCGGTAGATACGGCAGGAATCTCCACATCTTCAGAAATCGTATTTGTCGTTGTCGCCTCTTCTCGATCTGGCTTGATGAAATCGCTTTCCTCGGGCACACCGGAGGAGGAAGAACTGAACCAGTTGGCAACTGTTGATCCGATGGACGTGACCAGACTGGAGTGACCGGTGATATCGTCGAGGGTTGAGGACATCGATCCTTCGCTTCCTGGTGGTGTTGTAGTGAGTTGTTCGTTCTCAGATGATCTCTCTGTAGCAGTTGATGTTTCAATGGCTGAGGTGCTTGCTTCGGCATTGATCGATGTTCGATCTTTAGGAGATAATGTTGACGTTTCTTCCACTCCAGCTTCATATGCAGGCTGTTCGGATGGTGATGAAGATGAGAACCACTCGGTGATCTTAGATCCGATCGATGAGATGAGCGAGGGGTCGGTCGTGTCGGGCTGTGAATCAGTAGAACCTCCCGGAGTCGTGGAGTCAACCAGGCCGGCGCCTGTTTCAGGTTCTTCTCGGATGCTTGATGGTGGAGTCGTAGACTCGATGGCAACGCTTTGTGCCTCTTCTGGAGTCTGTGTAGAGGAGGGTTCAGTGATCGATGGGAACGGAGTTTGTCCGTCAGATGATTCCACAGTGGCTTCGGCTTCAGGTGGTAGCTCTGTTGAAGAGGACGACGAAGAAAACCATTCATTGATCTTCGAGCCGATGGATGAGATAAACGAGGGATCGGTAGTTTCCGGTCGTGGCTCGGATGATTGTCCATCCACTTGAGGAGCCGTCAGTTCTTCGCTGATCAATGGATGCGTTGTGTCCTCAACGGTGGCAGTTTCATATTCTTCAAGAGCGTGGGTAGAAGATGATTCAGCCATGCCATCAGAAGCCGACTGTATTTCGGTAGTTATTGGCGACTGCTCAGTCGACGACGAGGAGGATGATGAGAAGAAACCCGTGATCTTCGATCCGATTGACGATATGAGCGAGGGATCCGTAGTCTCTTCACTGCTAGCATGAATCTTCGGCTCTTCAGTCGTGACCTCCGTCACGTAGATGGTGTTGTCATCCGTGCTGCCGTACTGGATGTTTTCTGGTCGAGAGGTGGATGTTTGAGGAGGCAGCGTGAACTCGAAGATTGAGTAGGACGTGGCTGGCGAGTACGGGGTAGTTGTAATGCAATTGTCTTTAGAAGAAGGAGCCGTTGTTTGAGGGGGAAGAGTGAACTCGAAGATGGAAAAGGACGTGGTAGGCTGGTACGGTAAGTCTGATTCAGGAGGCGATGCTGTCGAGGAGTCAGTAGTACTCGGTAACGATTCGCCGCGACCACCTACAGGAATTGTCGACTCTTGCCTGGTCGTTTCAGGTTCCGGCAGGGTTGTCGTCAAATCGAAACCCGACGTCATTGTTGCCGCATTCAAATCCACCAATGATGTAGAATTTTCACTAGTTCCCGTCTCTCCGTTGGACAGTGCATTTGAGTCTGGCATAGAGGATGTGATCGTCGAGCCTGTCTCGATTATTGGAGAAGCATCGTGGGAAGTCGTCGATGTCTCCATTGAAGTTTCAGTATTCGATGCTGTTGAAGTATCTAGTAGGCTGTCACTGGGTACTTCAGAAGAAGATGTAGACGAGCTGCTGAACCACCCGGAGACCGTCTGTCCGATGGAAGTGAGTATGGAAGGGCCGGTGGATTCTTCAGGCGATGATACAGTTGTTTCTTCAACGTTCGGAAAAGTCGTAGGTTCAGTGGCATCGGAAGGCTCTGTCGCCTGAGGAGTATCCGGTTCGCTTCTAATGTCTTTCGATCCACCAGAGAACCATCCGGAAACAGTATCTCCAATAGAAGTGAAGAAGGAGGATCCGGTTGACTCAGTAGTTACCGGCTCTGTAGCACTTTCATCGACACTCGCTAGTGTAGTCGACTCGGAAGACTCGTACGAGGGTATGTTTGTCTCTGATGCAATCGTTAATGATTCGGTGCCATCAGCAGGAGAAGTGGTGACCTCAATCGATTTACCAGAGGAGGAGAACCAACCCGAGACTGTGTCACCGATTGAGGTGAAGAATGAGGGTCCAGCTTCCTCTTGTGCTGTAGTTGTCGAGGCAACTCCTTCCGTTGCTGCAGTGGTCTCCTCTACAAAAGTTGATGGACTAGTTGCTGCTTCTTCATAAGGAACTGGAGCGGCATCGGTCGATTTGCTCGAGGATGAGAACCAGCCGGATACGGTGTCCCCGATTGAAGACAGAAATGAGGAACCCGTTGATTCTTCTGGAGCAACCGTAGTCACCGAATCACCTCCTTCAGCCTCTGTGGTAGTCACGTCCACAGTTGAGGGAGTAGTTTCAATCGATTCGGTAACCTCACCCGCAGGTGACGCTTCGTTAGTAGTGACCTCAGTAGAAGCTCCGGAGGAACTGAACCAGCCAGAGACGGTGTTTCCAATAGAAGAAAGGAACGACGGCCCAGTTGATTCATCAGGAGCTTGTGTAGTGACATCTGCTCCTTCTGAAGCTTCATTTGCTGGAGTTTCAAGAACACTCCCAGTGGAGCTTTCCGATACACTTTCTGGAGAAGCTGTCGTGGAGTCATCAGTTGTTCCACCAGTGGAGGACGAAGAAAACCATCCAGATACAGTATTGCCAATGGAAGAAAAGAAGCCAGGCCCGGTAGTCTCTTCTAGAGATGAAACAGTTGTCGCTTCTTCAGCTCCTTCGCTTGTTGTTGACTCTGTCGTTTCCGAAGCTCCCTCTGGAGCTTGAGTAGTGCTGTCCGATCCTCCAGAATTGGACGATGAAGAAAACCAGCTCATGATTGTCGAGCCAACGGAAGAAAAGGTAGATGGAGCAGCAGTGGTTGCGTTTTCCGGATTAGCGGTAGTCGTCTGCTCATCCGATCCGCTTGGTTCCGGTGTGGTCTCTGCAGTACTAGCACTATAGGTTCCATCGGGAGCCTTGGGCTGCTCAGTGGACTCCGGTTCCGCCTCTTTCGTCCACCAATTATACACTGCGCTGCCCGCGTTGCTGATCAGGCCCGGCCTAGGGTCTTCCGTGGTCGTTGTTGTTGGCGTTTCTGTTGTTGCTTCAGAAACGGTCGTAGAACCATCCTGTGGAGCAGGCGTAGTCTCCGCTGCCTCACTAGCCTTGGCCATGGAGCTCGCGAACCAGTTGATGAGCGTCGATCCGACCGAGGCGAATGCTGAAGGAGGCGGTTCTGTGGAAACACCCTCAGTGGTCGTCGTCGTCGGTGTCTCTGTCGTGGTTGTAGGCTCTTCAGTTGGAGCAGGAGCCGTTTCGTCCTCGTGCGTTATCCAGTTGTAGAGTGTCGAACCAATGTTGGAGATGAGTCCGGGACCGGTAGGTTCCTCTTTTGGCGGAGGCGCTTCAGTGACGGGAGGAGCTTCCGTGGGCGCAGACGAGAACCAGCCGGAGACCGTCGAGCTCACGGATGAGAAGAAGGAGGAGGAGCTGTCGCTCGCCTCCGTCGAGTCGATTACTTGCCCGGCATTTGTTGTTGCTGATGAGAATGAGTCAGTGATTCCGTTGCCAAACTCCCCGAGCGAAGAGCGGGCGGAAGACAGCCATTCGCTTCCTTTGTCGATTCCATCTCCAAGGCCGCTTCTGACTGACGTCGCTGCATCGCCTAGTGACGCCGACGCCGTTTGACCCGCGGTTGATGCTCGCTCGCTGAACGAAGATACGGTATTGCCGAGGGCGGATCTGACAGAATCAACCGCGCCTTCAAGTGTAGAACCGGCACGATTTCCGAACTGGCTGACGGAAGAAGCGGCATCTCCAAATGCCGACTTGACATTGTGAGCCGCAGTCGAAGCCGAGTCGCCGATGTTCGATCCGAATTCGGAGATGGAATTGGTCGCTCCACTGAATGCCTCCTTCGTTATTTCTCCAGCTGCTGTCAAAGTTGAATCGATTCCATGAACTGCATTTGACGCGCCGTCGCCTAATGATGCTTTTGTGGATTGATATGCGTCTCCAACAGAAGATCCAGCTCGATTCAAGGTGGTAGAAGCCGATCTCGACGCACTACTAAAGGCTTCCTTGGTCGAATCGACAGCTGATGAACCGAATTCCCCGAGTGATATCTTCGCTTGACCAAGAGAGTCAACTACGCCGCCAAAAGTAGAGCCGACACCATGAACAGCAGAAGAGGCAGCATTCTGCAGGTCAGTTCCGATAGATGATGTGACATCTCCAATGGCTGATTTTGTTGATCCAAAGGCGTCCTCAACTCTCGAGCCGGCTAACTTTCCGAATTGATTGATCGACTTGCCCGCTCCACTCATCGCTTCTCGCGTCGAAGCAGCAGCGTCGCCCAAAGTCGACCCAACACTGTGCACTGCCGTAGACGCAGAATCAGTGATGTCTTGCACATTCGACGATCCGAGTTGTCCAATCGAGTTGGTGGCTTCCCCAATCGCTCCCTTCGCTGCAACAGTGACTTCTCCGAGAGTCTTCGATGCGCGCTCCTTGGCTTCTGAGCTCCACTCATCAATCGACTTGGATGCGCCAGATAGCGTCTGACTCGTTCCACTCTTGAACTGGTCCCACTTCGATGAGATCCGCTCTCCGATGCCACTTGCTGATGACGACAACGATTCGCTCACTGACGATACGCGACCTCCAACTGTCGATCCAAGCCGTCGCGCTTCTTCTTTCGCTCCGTCCCAAGCATCACCTGCGGACGCGCTCGTCTGCCCAAGAAATTGACCGACACTCGTGACAACAGAGGCCGCACTGTCACTTACGCCTGAACGAGCGCTCGTGACCGCGTCGCCGATGCTGCTGCGCGTCTTGGGCAGTCCGCTTGTGACCTCGGCCCACGTGGACTTGGCATGCGTTAGATGCGCCGCTGATCCCGATGATCGTTCGCCGGTGATTGGCGCGGCATCATCTGGAGCTGCTATGCGTCTTGTCCAAGCCTCTTCTTTTCCCGCCTTCGGACCACCAGAGGCTGAACTGGCACCGTCAGACCAGCCACCGCTGATCTCCTGGTAGCCACCATTCGACCCTCCTCCACTCCTGCCGTACCGCTGTCCATTCGAGCCGTATCCGCCATTGGATGACGCTCCATCGTTGCCACCACGCTCATACCTTGGTTGGCCTACAAAGTTGTGGTTCAAATCTGGGTACTTTACATTTGATGAAATTGTAGCCATTTGAAACGTTCAGAGCATACCTCCAACATCGGCATTCCCAACAGTTGAAGAATGTGTTGTAGTACCCAAGTCCCTTGACTCTCGGTCAGCTCCGTTCTGGAATTAGGTTATGATCTTTTTTTTAAAGAAATGACCATGATCGGTTATGTTTCACATTCGTTTCATACTCTCTGAAAGTATATTCTCTGTAGTAACATCCTCCTGCGTTATGGAATAAATGCAACAAACTCACGTTGCATCCCCATCCGCCCATATAGCAAGCAACGATGTACAGCGACGTGGTGACTGAATGAGCCGCGGTGACATCTTTGTCCTGTTAATTTGGGAGCCATTGATTAAGCAAAAACAGAAATATTATTGTATGCATCCAGCTCCCAATTAATTGTTATTGAGGAATTTGTATCTAGTATCTTTGTATTTCATAGATACGTCAAGTTTCCATAATTGAACACATGTGTATGCGAGCGACAAATGCGAAAAAAAATTATTAAACAGTCTCTAGACTGTAATAGGACTCCGATTACGGACAATGCAATTTCAACATCGGCACAACTTTCAAGCAGTTTTCATGAATCCTTTCATAAATTCAGGAAAAAATAATAAAATAAAACCTCTTCAGCTTCCGCTACACTTCTCGTCACTCTCGTCGTCGTTCGTTTGTGCTTATTCCTGTCTCGATTCAAGTCTGAAAACCATTTCAATAACTCTATAGTTGTGTGCTTGCTGACCGTTGTTAAGTGGACAACGCGCAAAATGCCTAGAATCGTTTCTAGAACATCGAAGAGCACCTATTGTAGCCATGGCGTACCTGACTCACCGCTGCGTGCACCACTAGACTCTTCTCGTCCCTTTCTTCCATCTCCTCGTCCTCTCGAGAGACCGTCGCTAGATGACCAACCTAGTAAGTGGAGAATGAGTTTCCCAAAGAGATTTTTAGCGAGACGAAAAATGAAAATGTGTTACACAAGAAGAATAAATGCTATGGAATTGTTCCATTATTATGGAAGCGTGGCAAGCAATCTACTACAACAAAACTCTAACCAATAAATCTAGACAACAAATTTCCACAGTCCTTGACGAAGTTTGTAGCTCCTTCGGTCCAGCTCCATTTCTTTCGTTGAGCTTCATCTCGCTTTGAGCTTCCGAATAGCGCTAAAATAAGGAGCCTGGATCTCTGGAGCGTTGAAATATCACCAACCTCCCATCGCATTTGCGAAGATTCCAGCCGATTCATCAACTTTCTGTTGTCCTGCATTGGCATACGTGTTCTGAATCATAACTGAGCTAGCGAAAATTAAGCAGCAAACTCACGGGAGACACAAAGGCCCTCCTATCGCTCACTACTCCAGCTCTTCGATTCCACGTGTCCTCATCGGATCCCGAATGCCGGTGGGCCGATACAACAACGATAACGATGAATAATCTATTGAATAAGATTGAGGACGGCATATCGCATCGCTTCCAGAAGTATGATGTATTGTAGAACAAGAGCAGAAGGAACTATGTCTACCTGCTCGCTCCCGCTTACTCCCTCTTTCTCCCTCTCTTTCTCTGTCGGTATCCCAATAACTGACTTTCTCCCACAGTCTTGATTATAATCTCGCTATGTGTGTATGATATGCGGTTGTTATCGAGAAATTTCACGCACGGGTGGGGGAGAAAATATATTTATTACGAATGGATGGTGAAATGAGTGAGGGTGAGCGATTCTACGAAGCGTGATTGAGGCTGATGAGGCTGATCCCTGTTCTCGGTATTCGAGTTATTTCCGGATCGAGCAATAATCCGAATCTACTAACTAGAAGCCGGATCATTGTTCAGGGACGACTCATGAGCCAGTGCAGTAGCAAAGTAGCAAGCAACACGCAGGCACACAACACACAGCATGCAAGTCAGATTTCACCATGGCCTTCGTTCATTTGAAGCCCATGTGAATTCTGGGTTAATGACACTTTCGCGAGCGGTATTCAAGGCACAATAATAGTAGAATGGGAGCGGAGCGAGGGCAGGCATAGACTACAAGCTTTCTGGTGCTGAGCGTGTGATGCAAAGCGAGAAGCGGCAAGCAGAAGCGTTAGAGGGGAAGCTGGGCTGTACAGATCACCACGAAATGTGAAATCTGCAAAACCCAGGAAGGGGTTAGTAAGTCACGGCACACTGTCCATCATCGAAGTATCTTAGAGCGCCCAGAGGTACTGGCTGTTGTCAAAGTCTCGGCCTCCATTGCCTCCATTGCCTCCGTCGTTACCGGTGTACGAGGGAGCGGCCTCTGGAAATGATTGGACAATTGGATATCTCGTACTGTTCCTTGAGCATCCACATTGGAAATTAATAGGCATCATTAAACTCTTATTGATTGGAAATTGACTTTTTCCTTGCAAATTTTCTGGCTATGTTTCATCGACTCTCCAAATTCCCTCTTTCACGTGATTGATCGGTGCTGCTTTGATTGTGAGTTCGATATAAAACGTAATTATCGTACGAGGATAATCCGGTTTCGAGGGCGTCGCTTTGTGGCCTCCAGACGGGCGGGAGACGGGGGCCGGACGTCCGTGCGATGAGGAGGCCGGGTAGCGGGGCTCGTCTGAGATGAGGGATCGATAATTCAACATTATCCCTTACGGCATCACAATAAGTCTGTGCGCTGCTCTTTGGTCAAAGAAAAACACATTTTAGATATGTTTCACTCGTGTCTCTTCCTTCTTCAAAGCGCCTTCTTCTCAATAAAGCGCGGATTTGTCTTCCGAAAACAACAACTAAATCCTCACTGTATCCTCCACCACTCTTGGGTTGCTCATATCCGTTACCGCCCGATGGCCGACTGCTTCCTCCTGTATGTCCTCCTCCATTGCTGCCTCCACCCGCGGCGTACTCGGGCGTGGGCGCGGCGCCAGGCGCAGAACCGCCACCGTTCTCTGCAAATTTAGGTGAAGATGCTGTCAGGTCAAGCGCTTACACAGTCGTCGCATAACACTGGGTGTGATTCGTCGGTGTGGCCAGTAGGGCATGATATTGAATTAAATTAGTAAGTAAAGTCTATCAGTGCCAATAACTGTAGTCGCACAGATTTATAGGGCACTAAAGTGCATGAAAACAGCCTCTGGTGTCCTGCCATTGCGCTGTTACGTGGTAGAGTGCACTAGTGGAAATGTCAGGATGAGAGGGATAAAGTTTCTGAAAAAAAAATCGAACCGCAATGGGCGCACGATCCGGGATAGCCGTTCTCGCCCTTCATTCCCTGCGGGCCGGGCAGTCCCGGGTTTCCGGCGTCTCCTCTGTCTCCACTCGCTCCTCTGATTCCCGGATGTCCTCCAATGCCCGGCTTTCCATCACGACCTCGATCTCCGGGCTGACCACGAGGCCCGACGGGACCAGCGGGGCCGGCAGGGCCGGGTGGAGCGCCGTTGAGCACCTGTGATTGAATTCGTTACGTGAAGGATGTGAGATGAGTTTCAGGATGATCTCAAATTCATGAAGAATAGCGCGAGATATTGATTGAGTCGTAATTTGCTTTATAAATAAAACAAGTTTCTTACCTTTCCTCTGTCTCCTCTCGGTCCTCGGGGTCCGGGCGGTCCGGGCTCGCCTCTTATGCCCGGCGCTCCTGGTGGTCCGTTTCTGTTAGCGTCTCCTGGTCTACCGGCCTTTCCGGGTCTTCCGGGAGGTCCTCGGGGTCCCTTGGCGCCCGAGGCTCCCGGTGGTCCGGGCGGCGCGACTGGGCACTTCTGACAGGCGTTGTGTCCGACGGGCGGAGGTGGCAGGTAGACGCCGTTGCGGCCTGGGTGTCCCTCTCGACCCGGGTTTCCGTCGAGACCAGGCTCGCCGTCCTGACCGGCGGGACCGCGAGGGCCCGGCGGGCCCTGGCTGCAGCTGCAGCACGAGCCGGGCGCTGCAGGGGCGGCGGCGCCTGAAGATAATTCGTTACTACCAAGTAGGCTCGCCATTTTCTGTCTAATTTTTCGACTGAAAACATGGTGTTAAAGGGCTATCGAATGAGGTTCTATTGCCTACCTCCAACATATGCATTCGCTCCGCTTCCTCCAGCAGCTGCCTCATCATAGGCCTGTCTTCTCAGTCTTCCTCCGCCCGCAGTGAAGCTCATCTGCTTCCAGATGTCGCGCGATTCGGCTTTGCAGAGGTCCACCTGAATTTTAGCTGATTAATTTCACATAAAATTCAAAACGGTCTTCACAAAGATGCGGTTCGAGTACACAAGGGAACCGCATAATTTGTCATCGTTTTAACGAAACTCATTAACACAGGTAGCCTTTAAGGATCTCCGAACATATTTCATTGTTTCAAACAATCGCGTGCTCACCTCCTCGAGCAGCAAAGTGGTCGTTCGCTGTATTCGCATGTGCATGAGGGGAAGAACGATGACGATGGAGACGAGACAGATCTGAAAATGAGAATATTGTTTTTGTGAAATTTAAAGAATCTGAAATGTTCGGGTTGGCTGTCCATTCTAGTGTGAGCGCTGTTGACTTTGTGATCATTTTGATGGGATATGGTTAGGATAGGTTTCATTGAGGGGCTGAAGAGAGATTTCTGCCATCGACGTTTGATCGTGCAGAGAAAGACGGTTTAGATGAAAAAATAATGTGCACTGATTTTCTTTTCGGAATGATGATACTTTTTTCAGTACACAGAAATATTTCGGATATGTTTCACAACTGGATCTAATAAGGAACATATCTACTTGTTTCAATGTGTCATTGGTTCTTGGTACAATAAAACAATTTTCAGATTCTACAACAATCGTTTCGTTACAAACAATTAGTTATTGAAAAAATATTTACAGTGGAGAGGACGGAGGCCGCGATGGTGGCGTGGCGCGTCGCCAGCCAGTCCGTCATAGTGGGCTGCAATTATTGAATATAATGAATTAAATATTAATTAAACTCGCAAATTCAACGAATTCGCGGTCATACTGGACTAGAATGAATGAATGAATTTATCGTTTCCCTTTCCTTCCCTTACTGGACTAGGGTAAGTCAGAAAGTCTACTGATAAGAAAAACGATGCACGGATAGGGGACAATGATCGAGGGTTGGATGGAAAGAGCAAATGAGGGAAATGATCGACTCCCTCCCTCGGGGAGAGGAGGAAGCCGTTTTCGATCCAGGTCACAAGATCCATGCTCTTATTGCTCTGCTTTCTCTCAACGATCAGACAGGATGAGAGTTTATTCGATATGAAGAGAGTGGCTGGTAAGAGAGATCAGTGAAGATAAGCCGCGGACTGGCTAGCCGATCTTGGACTTTCTCCCTTTTGCTCGATCCCGAGAGCCACTTTCGATCTCGAATTCCTTGGAAGGAGAAAGTGAGATGATAGGCGTGATTTAAAGATCGATAATACATTTTCATATTTTAATGGATACAAAAATGAATAAAAGTCTGTAAGAAAGCCCTTCTAAACCTATGCAATGCAAGCTTTAGCAATTCCCTGACTACAAAGATCGAGCACTTTTGATGTTGTTGTGATTGCTTAGGAATTCGTAATGAGTTCACAACAACGTGTGGAGCGATGGCGCAATTTCCGATGCGTAGGCGCCCCCTCAATTTCCTTCCCTGTGTCTAAAATGCTCTAGGCGATATATAAAGTAGCCCTGACCTTGTCGGCCATTTGTGTGTGTATTCAAAGTTCAACCCCATAACGCGGCTATTATACAATCAGGTCAGCCTATTCCCGGGCCTTGAATAGTCCATTTAGCCCGCGTGCAAAGTGACGCTATCAAAGAGCGCATCGGAATGTCTTGTTTCGGTCGGACTCTCTCCATTTCGCGTACTCTCTCGTCGTTTCTAGATCATGGTAAATGTGTAGACTGAGTGCAGTTCTTGCTTCGCCTGCTGTCTAAGTGTGTCCCACTCTCGAGCCGGGGAAAGAGTGGATCCTATTAGGCATAATAAGAGAACTTGAAGGAAACCGGGTCCGCTGATTCGAGGTCCCTCTCAGTGACAAGAGGAGAAGAGTAATCGCGACTAGTTAGTCTCCCCTCCTTTCATTTCAAGTATTCCAAACGTTCCCTCTCCTCTGCGAAACTGAAACCCGTTCCGTTTTGTGCTGTTGCAGTTTAGTGATGGAATGATGAATTACCCACCCCTAATCTATTTTTTGTGCATTCTGTCAGTTTTAGTAATATCGTTTTCGTCTCTGATAAGATCCCGTTCAATCTCGCGAGAAGTCGAGATATTCTGGATAATTCTATATCTTATCCGCGCAATATCTGGGAATTGCAAGATTACATCAGCAAATTATTCCGACGGTTTCACTCGGAGCGCGTCAACCGCATTCAATCACGAGAGTTTTCAGGAGAGATTATTGGGATAGAATGGTCATTGGGATCGAGAATGAGAGATCCCGAGATCGTGTTTGGCTACCAATTTGTCATTTCGAAAATGTTCTCATTGGATCATTGTCATACGGCATTAGGGCTGTCTGAATGAGGAATTCGTATCACCATTTCGCATTCTCTAACGTTTGTCTGATAGAAGAAAGAGTATAAGGAATGAAGAGATGGATTGTACATTCCGACACCCCAAATCATTCTCTTGTGATCCTCCCTGATCTTCAACCGTACATCAGTATTGCGATAAGATCAGCTTGTTTTCGGTCTCGTCGTTGTTATTGTCCGATCTCCTTATTTATTGGCTTTCAGTCACCAGACCATTGACATTTATCCCATTTGCCTCTCACGCGCGCGCCTCTTCATTCCTCTTCCACTTCCCCTCCACTTTCTGTTCCGATTTGTAGCTGCTGAGCGTTTCCGCAAACAACATCGCAAAAAGTAAGCAATGTCAGGTGTAGTTCTCGTTTTTTTTCTGCTGCCCGTCGTTGTTTTCGCGAATACAAATCTGTGCTTTTCAAAATTCGCGCATGCATTGCCCTTGACCATGTGATTCCATCATCGCATTCGCATTCCGATTTAATTTGCCCCTTTGCCGAAAGCGGATTACGATTCCCGTTAGTGCTAACAAAAGCCAGCTGACGCACCACGTCGCGTCGCCGTTTCAGAACAACACAAAATGCATCATTATCTCAATTTCTTTCAGTTTTGTCTTTCTGGCGAGAAAGTGTACGTGCTCTATGAAAGTGTCAGCGGTTCTCGCCGTAGTTTGTGGGTGTTTCCGAAATTCATGGAAACTCTTTGGTCCCGTCGGTTTCACAGGAAACGAAGCAGGAAATGGAAGTTCCTCCTTCGGTCTGATGAGAATTGTGAAGTCGGCGCGAGAATTTCTCACTTTTTTGATGTTTTGATTTTCGATCGTCGCATTTTAGATGCAAATTCGCCCCTCGTTCTCCGATCCTTCAAAAGAACACGCCCTGAAACAGAGCCAACCCCGTGGGAACTTCTTTCCTGCCCCCGATCCTCCCCCTTTCACATCATCCCTCCTCTGTACATATGAAGTCAAATGGGGTGGGAACCGCTAGAGCGGGGGAGAAAAATCTCCAAGGTCATAGAGAAAGGAAAGGATACGAGTGACCGCTAAGTAAGGCGTGCCCAGCCACATTTAGAGTTCATCCCATCTCACTAGCGAGATTTCTCGCTCCAGCCTACCATTTTCGCCTGAAATTTTCTCGGTTTTAACCATACGCTCGCATCTTTCTTTCCGAACACTGGACACGCGTATTCATGTGTATTTCAATGTTCAGGATTGCAAATTTGCAGAAAACTATTGCGCTCGATGTAGTTATTTGCTTCATTGTATCTAAGCTAATGATCCTGATCAAAAGCTCAAAACACGCAATGCCGTTTAGCCACGAGGCCGATGTGTTTGACGTTGGCGCATGAGCACCCATTTTACCGATGATTATCATGTTTGCATAACTCCAAATTGCATTGCTTACAAGTCCTCCCACACCTCACGCTGCATATTTTTCACGCGTCGGATCAAAATATATTCAACCTCTCTAAGTGTATTCGGCCTCATGACTTGATGACGTTTGTTTTCAGCGCTCTCTTTGTGCACAGTTAGCTAAAAGCGCTTGATGATCACTCGGCATGAATGATGGTTTGGCCTCGGCTCTCCTGTCTGAGAAACGGCGGCCCATCGTGACAAAAGTAGTTTACGCACACTTTTTCGAGAGCACGAGAACTTTACGTTGACTTGCTGAGCGAAATTAAAGTACTGCTGCGTAGATAACATCAGGAATGGCCGAACTTCATGAAGGGTCAAGATAGTTCGAGATACAAGTAATCATTTAATTATTCCGCAAGTTCCTCTCATAGCAAAGTCATTCAGTGAAGGGACGGTTACCCGAATTTCGAACTCTACTTGAGGTTGCTTTCAATAAACATCCCATTAGCCTGTTGTTGCTTCGCCTATGGTCGTCTACCTAGAATCGTTCTCTTGTGTTTTTCATCTGCTGCTCGGTCTGATGAGTGAACTGTAACAACTTCATAGACTCACGGTCGTTTTTTCCTCGAATGATGTGGGTTCCCGCGCACCGCTAATAATTTGTTTGAGCTAGTGATCTTAGTCTTTGCTCATAATAAGTTATATCTCGTTTGTGGGCACTCAGTGCTGTACTCATGCTAGAGGAACATACAAATCAGTCGAGCTATTGTATTGTGGCTGATCGTTCGACTACAATTATCTGATGTTTTGTTCCAGACTGACCGTACAAATGTGTTTACATGCCCTCAGCCCGATACATTCCTCGTCTTATCTTCACAGTTAGCTAGGTGGAAAGGGGTGAAGTGACACGGGGGATTTATTGCCGGCAGCGATCGCTTTCACTTCTTTTTTCTTATCAATCTCTCACGATCACTGGATCATATCGACCCCTCTTTCGCTGTTATCCCGAGGGGATACCCTCGAGGGCTGATGTGCTGATCTATCGAAAACATGTATTGATTGAAATGGAAAAGGCGTATCCACGTCAAGCGATTCTGCAGTCGGTAGACTACGCTATTGGGGTGTCCCACATATTTGTGACATTTTTATTTATTTTTATTTTTTTGTTTATTCCTTCAACAACAACAAATGATCAGTAATCAATGTATGCTCCCTTAGTAGTCACGACCTGCCTCCATCGATCGGGCAGGGTCTCGATCCCTCTCTTCCAAAAGGCCTGGGGCTTAGAGTTGATCCACGCCTCGAACTCCTTCACAAGTGCGTCTCGGTTCTTGAACTTCTTTCCTCGACAGAAGTTAGAGAGGGAGCGGAAACAGTGGTAGTCGCAAGGGGACAGATCAGGGGAGTAAGGTGGGTGAGGGAGCCATTCCATCTCCAGCTCGTCCATTTTCTTCTGGGTGATTTTCGCATGATGAGGGCGCGCGTTGTCCATGAGCATGAGGATTTTGCCCTCGCTCAGGAGTTTGGGAGGGACCCTGACCGCCACCTCTTCCAGTTGGGTAGTGAAGAGGTCAGCCTTGATGGTGAT
Organism: Pristionchus pacificus; assembly: GCA_000180635.4. Taxonomy (NCBI): domain Eukaryota; kingdom Metazoa; phylum Nematoda; class Chromadorea; order Rhabditida; family Neodiplogasteridae; genus Pristionchus; species Pristionchus pacificus. Next base: position 15,786,101 of record CM026576.1, read on the forward strand.
GCCGGGAGGGAGGATCTCCCAGTAGATGGGACCGAGGACGGAGAAGAAGAAACAGAGGAGTTCCTTCTTTCCGTGAAGTTCCGCCTTTGGAGCCTGCTGGGGTTTCTCATCGACGTCCACCCACTGAAGTTTCCTCTCAGGATTATCGTAGGTGATCCACTTCTCATCCATGGCGACGATGTGGCTGACCCAATTGAAATTGGATCTACGGTGGAGTAATCCCTGACAAACGTCAACCCGCTTTTTCAGCTGAGCTGTCGTGAGGTCATGCGGAATCACTTGGGGGAGCTTAGGTGTCTTCCCAGCATCATGCAGGATTCGAGCAACTGTGGTCTTAGGAATATGGATGGTCTTCTCAATATCGCGCACACTAGATTTGGGATTGGCCTTCAGTTCCCTGAGAACACGACCCCGAACACGAGAAGAAGGGCGTCCAGGATGGGGTTGGTGTTCCAGATTGTAATCCCCTCGCTTGAATCGGGTGAACCAATTGAAGCAGGTGTGAAGGGAGGGGGCATTTTCGCCATGAGTCTGGACCAGCTTACGGTGGGATTCCGTCGCCGTTCGACCCAGGAGAAAATAATGAAGCAAAACGGAGCGGTAGTCTCGAGCAGTGTTCATGACTATAACTGATGAAACTAGTCAAAGACTGATGCAATCGAGAAGCGGCTAAGTGTAAACAATTGCACAACATGATGACGTAATATTGTATTGCATCAGAATGATTGTCGATCATGCAGTAATTATTGGCAAGCAAATTCCAAAAATATGTGGGACACCCTGATAGGTGGGACCCTGTTAGATTGAATATCTATGTTTATTATTGCTCTTGCAATTGCAGTGCCTACTTACAGACTTAACACCGCTTCTTCCTGCTGTTTTGTCTTGCAAAATTTCCATTTCGCCTTACAGTCCTCTCTGTTTTTACTTGTCACATCTCCTCTCCAAGAACATGGGAGCAAATCTGCTTGAACTCTTTGTTTTTCCTTACTTCTCGTTTGTCGTTGAAAGAGTTCGACTCCAATTCATTTTTGTCTGATTTCCGCTGCTCAAATTTATGTCTCTCTTTTTACACATTTTCTCGTCTCTATGTCTCGCGAGAGATAAGGCACAATGAAGAGACGAGAACATTGCTCCCCACTTTCATCGTTTCGTTTTCGTAGTGCAAAGCGCCACTTTTTGCTCTTTCTTTTCCACATTTTTCTCTGCACTAACCATGGAAACAATCTGCGCATTTTCGCCCTTCTTTAGCCTTGGTTCGCGCCTATAAGGGCAGGCCGATGGAATTGCCCATCTGCTTGTTAATGGCGCCTGTCTGGGTCGCTGCGCATTTTCCATGATTTCTGGAGCATTGTTCTTTGTCTATCATTGTCTTTCCGCTTATAAGTCAGGGAAAGGTGAGAGAGCACGGCGAAATGAGAGAGGTAGACGACATCCATCTATCGTCTCCATTATCATCTCTTCTCAGCGACAACAACGGCAAAAAAACCGGTGAAAGCTCATTATTTCCTCCCATTATTCATCCTCCTCCATCCCTATTATGTGTGAGAGGGAGGAAGAGGGAGAGCTCCAACCATGTGTGTGAAAATCCCTGTACAATACGTTTGAGGATCGGGAGGAAGAGGAAGAGGGCGTCTGTAGTAGGAAATTCATTATCTGTTTCGTTTCATGTATTTCATGAATCTTCGCATCCAACCATTTCTCAATCGTCATGTATGAATCCGCGATTCGCGCATGACGAACTTCAAAGGAATTTTCGTATTTATTTATTCATGTTTCTGTTCAGATATCGTTGATCTTGAACAATGCATACCATGTTTTATTGCGCTGCGGTACGCATTCATATTCGAATCGTCCGCACCTCTACCTTTGTCGGATACCGCCGCCTGCCAAGAAATCCAGTGGTTCATCAGTTCAGAGGTCGTTGATCCTGGGCATACGATATTCACCATTTTATAGTCGTCGGCACCTTTAGCTTTCCAAGCACAGTGTTTCTTCAGTACTTTAGTCTGACATCAGATCTCTGAAGATTTTGCATCATTTTGAAGTGATCATAGCGCCAATATCTCCATTATTTTACAATGTTTATGATTCCGGGAATCGAACCCAGGTAGAATGGAATGACTGGGCGCGAATTAGACCTTTTTACATTGCCTTTTATGATTCCTCACCATGATCATGATTGTGTTCTGAACCCCTCAATATGACATTAACTCCGTTCCCCCGACAGGGTCTCGCCCCCCCCCCCCCTCCCCCTCCCCCTTGGCTAGAGTCCCCGCGACGGGACATACATTCGCAATGACTTTGCTCCTCTAAATTATTCAAGCCGCTGTCCCTGTCCGCCCGCTCTCTTAGCTCCGACCTATTTTTTGTTCATTTTCCGGGCCTTACCTTCTGCCCTGTTTCACTCAACTTTGTTGCATTACGAAAACATTTTCCCATTGAAAAGTACCGATTTTCCCCTCGTCGACCGCGGGACTTCCCTGTTTTTTCGCCGTCGCCTCACCTCTTCCGTTCCCACAATGAAAAACTTCCGTCGCCGTGACCGGATGCTGTGCGACGATGGGTGATTTTCGAAAGATCGGGACTATTTTGTTTACCTTATTGAGCCGTTGTTGAGCTAACAGCCGGTCCTACCGGTGGGTCCTGCCTACGACTTTAAGTGGCATTTACCTTAACTATTGAGCTCAAAACACTGCCTAAGAAGTAGCTGAGGAAGCCGTCTAGTGCTGTCAAGTCACAAACAGTTCTTGCTCTTGGAACGCGCTGCATTATTATTATTATTTCCCTCGTCTAGGCACGAGCGGAAATCGCCCCTTCTGGTCAACGAGATTCGGCGTTTCTATTCATAGCGCAAGACGAATGTTCCGGTACGCTATTTCTGTCGCATCCTCCAGATTCGAGCGCCACTTGCAAAGACTACATCCCCCTCAATGGAGGAATATTACGGGATGAGCGTGGGGGGGGGGGGGGGGAATGGAAATGCGCTCCTCATTTCACGCCCTTCATCGATGTTGAGAGAATGCGCGAAATGATCATTCTAGCGACCATTCTAGCGATGCCACCCCTGAGAAATAACGCGCACCCACCTCCCTAGAACGAAGCTAGTTTGGCGAGTACCGAGAATACAGTCGCGCGCGTTCGTTGGCAACAACTCTGAAAAACGCTTATTATCGTCATACGCGTTCTTTGTCTGGCAGGCATTTTTTCTTCTTTTTCCAGTTTCTTTTTGCGAAACGACTTACTTTCAATTTCTGTTCGAGATCTCTGACCATACCCATTCCGAGAAGATGACATGACTTGATTTGAATTCGTGCAGCAGCGCTTTCCCAGCGTCTACCTCAATGACGCCTGTTCTCAGGCTATCATTGCCACACATGACCTTGCTGGGTGTCAAAACAACCCGATGATATTGCTTTCACCTGTGGGAATGGAGAAGTGAGGGTGCTGCTATTGGGCGTAAGAACCGTCCTGACGTTCCCAGATCTCAATTTCGCCTTATTTTCCCGGTATATTTATGTGTGAGTCGCGACGGACGCGCTAATTCTTGCTTACCGTACGGCGCGTAAGCGAAAGGTACGTCTAAAGGAAATATGCGTTCAAGAACAACTTCCTCACTTGCTCGAATTAACCGCTGATGTCATCCTAGTGGAAAAACAGCCGCAGCTTCCCCTTACGAAAACATACATGGCGCTTAGATTAGCCTCATTCGCTCGGGCTTTCCACTGCTCGAAGCTCAGGACTTTTCCCAGGAACAAACAGCGAAAGTCCTCGCGTTTTCTTTGAAAAGCACGTCGCGTACACTTGTTTTAGGCCGGCGGCTTAGCCCCGCAGTAGTGCCTCAGAAATGATTTGTGTACCACGAATGATGCAAACGTTGAGTTCGAAATTCGGGTAATCGCCTCTTCGTTTATCATCGTTCATAATGCTGTGACGACTCGTATTCGAATCATGCTAAATGTGTGCGTAATCGTCGTTACATTTCTGACGAATATCGCTCTCATTTCACCACCGCACACCATAAATTCGCTGCGAATTGCGCCATTCTCCCCCGGATTTGTTGAGTCATTCCCGGACAATTGCTGCCGTTTTTTGCCTGTTCTCCGTCGTTTCTTCCCGGCTTCACATGCGCATATAAGCAATGAGATTTCGGCCGGCCGACGGGTCCGCTATATCCGGCCATTGTTCGGCGTTTCTATCGCAGAGAACGATCTCACCGGGCAGAGAGACGAGATTGTAGGCGAAATGAAGACACGATTTCCTCATCGCAGACGCCTGTTCCATTCCCACGGTATTGTTCAGCAGGGGGGTCTGCCGAATTCTGAGCAACGGTCTTGCTATCCTCATTTCGCATACTCTATCACCGCAAAGACATCTCAAATATTCGTGAGCCTGTTCGGTATGCGAAAAATGCGCGTGTCGTGCGCACAATACTGCGAGTTTTTTTTGTTGTGTGTGCAACAGCTTCAGCCGGCGGAGGAGGAGGAGGGATGCTACCCCCTCTCATTCATTGGCATATATTTCCTATTGTGTTCGCTCTCTTCCATTCCCTCACTTTCGCTGTGACTCTTCGATAGTCAATGCTGCTCTGTTTTGTATTGCTGAGCGTGCAAAAAGCAAAAGCTTATTTATGACTGTATTTTGTACAGTTAGCGCCTTGTTCTCACCCATTTTTCACATAGATATCCATTTTTCCTGCGGAATTACTGTAGCTGCAAGTTGATCATTGTCCAGCCGTCTAATGAAAAACATGAATGGAACAACGGTCCCGTAAATTCGCAGCCCCGATGCTTCGCTTCCGCCTATTAATTTGTGCCCGCCACGCTCTCCAATGCATTTTCATCTCGAATTACGTACCTCAACGTTCCCAATATTTATCGTCCTTACTCTTATTTGTTGTTAGCCATTCTACCGGTGCCGCACAATCCTTGCAAAAAGATCCGCGTAACCCTAGTAGCTCCTGCTGATTAGACATTGCACACACTCCCTCTCGCCGGAATACGCTAATAACTAGCAGGGGCGAGTGTTGCAGAGGAGGAGGAGGAGGTGTAACTCGAGGAATGGGGTCAAATATAGGCGTTTCGGGTCGTTTGCGTAGTAGATTCTGATGCAGATTTACTCCTGCATTAGTAATCAGGAGCAAGCTTCCATTTTCGGGTTGCGCATCGCATCAACGAGTCGTCCTCTCCTTTTCAGAGGAGGAGATTCTAGTTTCTCATCTGGACTGCTAGCCATTTTTGGTGCTGGTGGTTTTGATGAACTCTGGTGCCTTTGACTCTGCACGCTCTATGAGAAAAAAGATTCTGCGCGATTTTTATGGGAAGATTCTAGTTTCGCGCGTACGCTGAGATTTTGATCTGTCTCCTTGAAGCAACTTCCATATTTCATTTGAATCACGAGATTCTAGTTTCGCTTATTCCCGCTATTTTCGCTCCGGATCATCTGAGACTCGTGCTTGGCCCTATTTGAATGAGAAGATCCTTGTCCCATGAACAGTCACGTTCCATAGTCAGAAACGGCGCTTAGAACCCCCTATTTATTGCTTATGAGCCACATCGTCGAAGAACGACGAGTTGTTTTTGCGCACTGACACACAGTTCTGTGACCGAGACGGTTTCAATGGTTGCCCACGAGGATTTCCTCTTTCACGAGAATAAATGAAAAGTAACGGTAATTCCGTCGACATCGATTTTTACATTCGCAGAATTCTTTACTTTATCGGTATGCACGTATCACATATTGCCACTCAAGAGCCAGCGATACCCGGAGGATTTCCCCGGTGCAGTTGTGTATTTGTTGTTTAGGCAGAACGACCCGGAAAGGGAAACGCGATTGCTCACACACTTTTGTGAGTCAATGAGCGATGCAATCGAATTTCCGGCTGTTTTGCGCTTTTCCTCTACATGAAATTCAAAGTTGAGCGTGGTCTTCGTTTTCCTGACCGATTCGTATAGCGTCACTCCGGGATTCGTTCTCGGTATGCGACCTAATGCGCATCAGTAGTGCGTCTTGTCTAATCTAAAGATCGTAGGTTGTCGATTTCACTCACTGAAAAAGTGATGAATCACTGAGGGAAATCCGCATGGATTTGTTCCAGCGCGATGATCTTCCGACCAAAAAACCGTTTGCCGAAGAGGAAAAAGTAAAGCAAAGTTACTTCCACAAGAAAAAATATTTATACAAGATTTTGTTATTATTATTTTACAGTAGATTTTAAAGTAGGCGACGTTAACACTTGTTGTGGTATACATAGGCCCAGTGCTCAGATAAAAAATATTGAAGTTGCTACCACATTCTTAGCAATTTCACAGTAATCAGGTGACGTACGACTAACAAGAAACTGGTCGCTCTATAAGTTGCTCGTTCTGTAATGGATTCTGCCTCCGCTATACGATAGACATGCGAGTGGCTCACGTAACGTTGCGAACGGAGAGTACGCGCGGCTTTTACTCTCGCTTCCTCGTTTGACAACCTTTCAAGCTGCTAACGAGCTTCAGGACAAAGAATTCCGTCTTTGCATTCCGCATGTTCTCTGGTACTCAGGATAAAATTTCTACTTTCCAGCTTCTAACGAGTCTCATAAGGACTAGACACTATCTACTCTGTAGGTTCTAACAAGCCTTTCACATAGTATAAACTGTTCATTATGTCTTGCCTACTCACTAGATGCGACAAGCCATTCACTTAGTATAAACTGCCCTGATTTCGCTCATTCATTCCAACACTCATTACCATTCATTGCGCTATGATCGTTCTAGTGCGGCTCCTGTGGAAGAACTTCACTGCATTATTTCATTTACTGTCCTTATCTCATTAATAAGATGCTAACCCGATTTTGTATTATTTACTAGGACTCCTTTCGTAGTCGGAATATAGTCTGTGTTCATCACATTTCGCTATTGTTCTGTGCAATACCTCCCGAGTTATTCGATACCGTACGCTCCCCTCCTCGTGGCATTCCCTCCCCTCGACCACGACTTTCCCTCGGCCCACTTAGGATCGTTCCTCCAGTTATTCATATTTTCCCGAAATAGACACGGGTTCATCCACCCACTACTGCTTTTCGCCATGTTTTCTTCCTACTTTTCTCCCAGAGATTGAATATAACCATTGCTGCTATTCCCGTACTGCACGCGTGTAGGCTACAACTCTGTGCAGAATATGTATTGGCGCTCATAAACCGGAAAAAAACTAAAACTTCCTGCTTCACTCTCTTTCTTGATGTTTTGGCTCTCTCACTTCGGGGTGCAAATGAGGCCGATCTCTTAGGCGCTAATAAATTCCGAAGTAGAGATTGAATGCCAATTGGTTTTTCGCGCGAAGTGGCGCCTCCTCCACACAAGAAACCGCGTGTGCGATGTATGACTCCCACCTGCTATCTATCCGGAATGGTCATATGAGTTCGTGGAAGTACCGTGGTATCGAGTGGAAATGGTTGAAATTATATTGCATGATGTGAAATTAGCATCTTGAAAATCGCGAGCTGATTCCTTGACATTTTCGAAATATCTGTGCATTTCCTGTTGCGATCTTCGCTCCGTAAGCCATTTTGATTCTCGCTCTCAAAATGAAGTGTATCACGCGCGCCGGATTGCCTGCCGGATCTCCGGCAATCATTCGTCTGTATGAGGACTGGCAGATGGAGAATCCGTCTCTTCATTTCGCTCGCTCTCTCGGTGCTCGTGCGATCTAAGTCACGTCGATGCATCATAAGCACTTCGTTCTCGCGCCTAATCCTGCGGCATTTTCGCGATTTATTGCCTCAGAATCGCACGCCTAAGCACATTGCCGTTCCACCACCAAAAACGTCCTCGATGTCACCGGTTCCTCAATGCATCGAAATTTCTGAGATGAAAAACAAAAAAAACGATCCAAGGTCTTCAGGCACTTTTAGGTCATTTATACGAAATTGGTAAACGAAAAAGTGAAAACGACCTAGCTATGTCCTGAAGACCTCGAATGGCCATCCCTATCAGCCCAGAAATTCAAGATGGAGTCATCAGCTTGTTGTGCAGTGGTTTTGATCGCTTTTAGCGCAATGAAGTAGATTTCCGGAAGCGAATTCGCTTGTTTTGAGGGTCTCGACTGCACAAATTACAAGTGATATTTGAAGCGGCGAGCGATCAATCTTGCCATTTTCAAGATTTTTATTGCGCAGAAGTCTGAGCCGGTCTTCCGGAACTTGTGGACCACTATTACATATTGAACATTATCATCGCACTTTCTTACTTTTCTCGTCGATTGAATGCACTGAATCATAATGGCGCATATAGTCTTGTCGGACTTCCGATTGGTTTCTTGAACGCGCTTACTTAGTTTCCTCATAACTAGCCTTCTGACTTTTGGAGCTACTCTGGCTTGCAGGCAGTCATCAACCTTTTTGAATGCGGAGAGGGCATGAGAATTTGGCCTGCATAGATTTGTTGATTGATGCCCCGAATTTCCGGGTTCATCTGTTCCAGTAGTGAACATTTGCTTCCTGATCGACACTGAGTCAAATCCGCTGACCGGGCGGCGCTATAATCGGTCCATTGAGTAGCAAAGGTGCTTCCCTCCGGCATTTCGGCTCCACGTTTTTCACGATCGCTGGCTTCTCTCTAATACGGTTACTCATCGGGACGCAAATTTGCGCACACGCGTCAGATCCAGAGCTCGTTTAGACTGCTTATATCACAGCGCAGCCCTATGGAATAATTGGCACATGCGCTCAATCAGGCGATATTCCCAACTATCATAGTAGAAAGGGCTTCCGAGAGGTGATCCAAAGGCAAACGCAAAGTGATGTCCATTTAGAGAGGCCCATAATTTTCTAGCAGAGTATCCCCTCCCTATCATTCTCATTCCTTACTCCACTGCACATTCTGAGCTGTTGATACCTGTTGATGAAAAAAATCGAAAATCGAAGAAGTTCCGAGAGTTCCATAACAGGGGCAGTTATGGTTTCTGGGAAGTCATCACCACGTCGCTAATGGAGCCATCCTGGGAATCTACTCTGTGCTTACAGTAGAAATCGTTAGAACGTCGTTCCCCACGCACCTTTTAGTCTTGGTTTCTTGGAAAGACTTCCTCAATTTAACGAAATTGATCAATGGTTGCGATTTGATCAAATGGTTGCCGATTAGCACGCGGATCTGTACAGAAAGGCTTGGATTTATCGGTGGTTTGAACAGGATCTTGCAGAATGTTCGCAGTTTTTTCGGGCTTCCCAAATTTATGATAGCTTTGGTCTGTGAACGGTTCGGATCTCGGTAAGATTACGCGTTTCCGTTCTACCAATGGTTGCATGGTTAAGCCAATCTAATCTGGGGTTTACGAGATTATTTGACAGCTCTTCGGTGCCGTAATTTTTAGTGAGAACCATGAATCAGACGAGCTGTGATCGGATGGATTTGGGGGCAGTTCACGGTTATACGGTGCGAAACGAGTAGGCGAGAAATTTAGTGGACCAGTTCTTGCTACAGATTATTGCATCGATAACCGACGATCAAAGAAATGGTTTCGCCTAACTTGCTGCGAGTTTATCGTTATTGAGCCTGCTAACTGTGCAAAACCTTAATCCGTTTTGAGCCTTTTTGCAAGCGGTGTAGACAAGAAGGAAGTGAATCCGCAGATTGCATCAATGATATCATCGAAACGCTGGGGTTTCGCAGATCCCCCATCTCATTTCGCTGGTCCCATCGCGTTTTCGCAAAGACCGCACCGGATATTTCCACCCTGTCATAACAGTTTCTCATCATCTGTTGCAGTAACGGCTTATCCCTTCATCCATCGCTGGGCTGCGCATTATATCCCGCGGTATATCCAGCCTCACGCCATACTTCTCGCAATGCGAACCCCCTCCTTAGACTGTCTCTCTCTCCGTCTTCATGTCTCTACCCTGTCATTTGCTTCATACTCTGTGATTGCTCGATGGAATTTCTCCACTACTAGCTGAACTGAGTGGATAATGTGCGAGACTGTCTGAATGGGTTCGTAATTGGCGTCTCCCGTGCATAAGTAGCTGTGAAATTGACTAGAAACTCGTGCATTTCACCCCCCCCCCACCTAATTCACCGGTATTCGAGATAATCTCAATGTACTCCATGGTTATTCCTCCTCTCTTTCCTCCGATAAGATGGTCCCGCCGACTCCGCCCCCTTTCTAATATCTCCTCCTATCTAGCGAATGTGTGAAGCCCCTGGACTTTATCTAGAGAGAGATGCCTTCCCATCCATTCCCATCTTCCCTTGCCCACAGAAGTGAAGGGGGCTCATAGTAGCCTCCTCCCTCTCTCACTTCTGTCTGATCGATCGCTGGTTTGATCTATCGCCTTCCCCTTCTCCACTCGTGAAATTCGTGCCAATTACGCAGAGACTGTCACACAGAGAGGGCTCACTTCCCCCTCCGACTATGGATTGTGCCCTCTTGCCCCACTCAAATCATGTGCATTGCGGCGTTTTGTCAGAGCAAACCTCATGTCGCTGCTGCGCTGCTCTAATATCATTCCCGTGCAGCGCAGATTGAATATTATCACAAGTGCCGCTATCCAATTTCACCGCCGCAGCGATTAATAGGCCTCGTGCATGTTCTATAATACCCTTACATGACGCCAGTGTTTACTCCATTTCGTTATAGTAAGCCCCGCCCGGAGCTTGGTCGATCAACTACCACATAGATTGCACCTGCTTCAAGTAGTCAAAACATATTTTCCAGTCCACATGTGATTTGAACTATACAACACTGGAAAATGATGACGCACATTCGCATCTGTGCTCTTAGATTTCGCTCTCAATTAGCGAGTTTGTTATCGGAGATTTCTGCGCTTGCAAAGTCCACCGCGCCGCTCTCGAGCCCAATTAGGCACTTCACAAGCGCGGGAACCTCTCAGCTTTCATCCCTACCCCTCGCCCCTATTCAATCCCAAACGAGCGCGAACTCCAAGTACCCTTCGATTTCCTTCCGGGTACTCTGAATAGGCGCCCATTGTTTTAGAGGCCAAAGTTCTGAAGCATTTTCGCGCGCTTTGGTCGGGCGCTATTTCTTGCTGCACCGCACATTCTTTATTGCGTCTGTTCTTTGATTTTTCGCATTACTTTATGTATATTTCTATGTCGTCACGACTCGAGACAACGTATAAATTATTATTGTAGATTCGAGTCGAGAGTCGGGCGTTGCGCCTCCGTCGGTGAGTGAGCCAAGAAGGAGGAATGGATCCGGTGCCGTCCTCAATCGCCCTCATCTACGTCCTCATCATCCTCGTAGGAGTCGCGGGCAATGCCTGGGTCGTCCTCTCAGTGGTCCGGTCGCGCCGTCCCAAGAGCAAGACCAGCCCCGCATCGCCCAGCGACAGACTACGGTACGGGAGTTACGGTAGCCACACCACCGGTTGTTATCGCCAACTGATTGCAGGTCCTACATCGCGGTGCTCGCTGTGGTCGATCTGACAGCCCTGATGGCGCTGTTCGTGCGCACCCTGTACCTGGTGCTGCCCGAACTGCGACTTGGTGAGTGTGCTGTGGTGTAGTCGGCAGCGACGTTTCCTAAACGTCGCCGCCGACACATGCACGCATTGTCTATGCATTGCTTCCGTCGAAGGGGGTAATGGATTCTCCTAGACTAGAATGATTTTCGGGGATGAATAATGCAAATGTGACGTCGTGAGTAATTGCAGATAACGTCAGTTGCCGAGCGGTTTTTCTGCTGGATCACACAGTGAAATTGGCCTCGCTGACCTGCCTTTCGTGCATTTCAGTCGAGCGATACATCACTATCCGCAAGCCATTCTGCTCTTCGGTTAGTAATTATTCCTCATTATAAGTGCGATTACGGCTAGCAGTCTTTTCCTTTCGTACAGGTTCTAACCTGCCAGAGTGACGAGTGTACATAATACAGTCTCCCTTTATCACGTACCGAACAATGGTCTGTACAGCAAGAGTGAAACTGCACGCACATATCCTATGAATATCAATAGTATGCGCTCTAGTGGAGCTAAGATCTTTGGATCTTTGGTAGCTTAGGTTGAGGGGGGCAAGAGCGCATCACTGTATACCGCATGCTGAGCAACAAATTCGCACGATTACAATGGTAGCGAGTCAAATCCGCCCGGATTATGAAGCCTTCGGCGCTCCTCGTCTGGTAAATATGCAGCATGAGTAATGTAGCCACCGACACATGGTCTAAGGTACGGAACGATTCCCGCAGAACCGGGGCGAAGCTAAGCCGGCTTTTTCGCGAATCCCCGCGAATTTAGTTCCTGAGGGCGACTACGTAGCGGTGAAATCGGGGCGACAACAGAACGATGATCCAACAATCCAGCGATGAGTGTGTGTTCCACGTGCATTGGCAATGCGTAGTGAGAAATCCTATTCTAAGCGCGGTGACAGAGCGAAAAATGCGTCGCTGACCACGGGCTTCGCCTTTTTATTGATACTTCGCATGGAGCCGGGAATAGAACCGGCAAATATGAATAGACCCGGGCCGGCTTATATAAACTAATTTGCAGATCCGGAAGCGCTTCATCCAGCTGACGCCGGTCATTGCCATCTGCGCACTTACGGTGTTTAGCGCCGCACTGTTGCTGGAGGTTCGTCATTCGTCATTAGTGAAACGTTTTAATCCTTTTCCTGCAGATGAACAACGTTGTCGTTACCTCAGATGGGCTCAACTGCATGCAGAGCACGAAGAAGAAGGTAATTGCGCGTCTGACTCTCTCGTTTTCCCATGCTCTCTCACATCGTCTGACCTCTACTCTTTCGAAATTGTGTCTATTTCCGACGGTAAACGGAGCTAATTCCTTCGAATTCCGCATAGAAGTACCCATAATCCCCCGCGCCGTCATCATCTTGTTTATCTCCTAATTTGCGCTGGAAACCTTCTGACACTTCTAATATGTCGTTCCGAGAGGATCCGGAGAGTGTAGCGCATGACCGGCTAATGTTACGGCGAGCCTAATCAGCGGGCGCCGGCCCTCGAGAAATCACAAACACGGCGCATCACTTGCACTGGTTAGAGCTGCGGTTAGAGATCAGGGAAGGTGGGGAGGGCGAATGATTAGCGAGTGGGGGTGGGAAGCCCGCGAGTGCGACGACGGCCTTGCAACATGACAAACAAGCTTCACGCGAAGGGGCATCGGCAGACATTGAATCCTGCGGAAGTTTTCAAACCACATCACGCATACAAATCGTAGGAGGCGGAAGCGAATTCGAGAATAACCTTATGCCTAGATCAGTTAGATCAAAAGCGCCAAAACAGCGCGAATAATCTTCTGAGACGGAAGCATCGGTCGCATAACATGTTACGTAGGGAAGATAATATCCTCAAATGGAATGGATGAGCACGAATTTAACCCGAACTAAAAATCCAGGTATGGATGGAGATCTCGGGCCAAGTGGTCGCCGCGTCGTTCATCGCTCAGCTGATGATGATCTCCAACAACTACTCCCAAATCGTCCGCCACGTTCGCCGGAAGTTTAGCAAGCGAAAGGCCCGAGGTACGGTATTCTTCCGATCACAAACTGACATACAGTACCTCCTTTCAGTGGTGGCTCATTCGCGTCAACACGAGTCCCTCGTGTCCGAGCCTCGGTACATGCGCGAGATGACCTCGGCGATTCTCCGTGTGCTCCTGTTCCACGTTGTCTGCTGGCTGCCGTTTTGCGCCCTGCGGTAAGTCTAATCCACGGCTGTCGCTCAGCATGAGCCATTTTCCGGCTCTACCTTAAACCTTTTCAGTTTGGTCCCTATTGGCGACTCGATCTCGCAGCTGTCCGCGTCGATCCGCATGTTCGGCAACTTCAAGGACTACAGGTCCGTTGATTTCCCTCCGGTTCTGAATCTGGTTCCGGCTCCGGACGGTATTCTAAAATCCGGTTTTCAGTTTGGTCTCGATCGGGGTGTTCTTCGCGCACATTCTGACGTACGTGAGCGCTACGGGCGACTGGATATTCTACGCAGTAATGAACAGAGATCTGCGGAATCTGATCAGGTAATCATTGTTATTTTTTCGATGATATCATCATAATATCATTAAATTCGCTCTCGAGTGAGTCTGTTAGTAAAGGTGGTGTAGGTGTTGCCCATCTATTTTTGAAGATGTTTTGGCAGGGACTGAAACCGAAACCGGTCCGCGAATTAAAAAGGCCTGTTCGGTCATCTTCGCCTCTTACGCTATACTCTGTGCGCGCCTTCTTTGACATATTCGAAAGAAGCCCATAAGAGAGAAATCAGCCTAATCCATTGCGGACAAATCACGCGCTATGAGCGAGAGAGAGAGAGAGAGCAAATGCAACGTAAGCAGACGCGAACTACTGTGAAATTGAAGTCAAAACTAGACACTAAGCCCACTTCCTCGAACTTTGTTGTGGCGTAATGGCTTCTGATGAAAAACTGCTTAGAAATCATTTGGATTTGTGCAAATTTTGTGCTTTTTTCAGATTGACAACCGAAAGAAGGAAGCGATCGACTCTCTCACAGCAATGCTCACCATCCCCACTGCACAAGAGCTTGAGACAACAAGTGAGGCTTTCTTTTCATCATTCCGTACTGAAGCCAGATCCGGGATCTTGAACCGCAAAATCAAACTTTCAAACTCTGTTTTGCATTTCGCTTGCACCTTTGGGCACAGCGTCGACATAATGTCGCGAATGATTGGATTAGCGAATTGCGGAAGCCCGGCCACGGAGAAACATTATCATGTTTGCTACTGCTGGAACTGGAGAGACTCGTGATGAGATGAAATGCTCAGCATACATCACCGGGGCTTAATTGCAAAAGCAGCAAACAACATATGTGTGACGAGACGCGAAATTTCAAGTGCGATGAAAACAAGTCTAAAATGTGTCTCATCGCATCATTGAATCAGTGATTTACAGGTGACGTCATCGTTGCGGTTCTTCCAGTCCATTCAGTCGTATCGAAGCAGCGGAGCCGGCTGCTCATTTGATGATTCGACCTATGGACACTCGCTGGTGATCCAACAGGGACATGGTGAGCATTTGTCTTCTTATAAATTATCTGCATCCCACGCGAATTTACAATGTGGTTCGTTCAAAATTGAGGCAATTCTTGATTTTATTCTATATTTTTCAGGCGGCGAGAGTCCCAAGTCGTCCATCTTCTCGAACGATTTCGTGCCGTCCCCGAAGATTTCGGCAATCTCCAAGTACCGGACGTCACTTCTCAACAACGACGAAGTGGCCGTCTGAATCCGTCGGCGTCGATAGGTTACGGTAGCCTGCCCCCGATCGCAGACTGAGCTTCTTGTCTCTGGATTTCACTAAGTTATTGCGAATTCTTCCCTTTGTTCGTCTCTTGCACATATCTCGACGCATTTTTGTTGTATTCAGTTGTTGTACATATTCGTATAAGGTTAGCGCTAAAAATTGTCCGTGTAGGTTGCCCCCTTGAATTGCCCCCTGTTCCTTGTCTGCCGCCCTAAATCGGTGTCTATTCGTGTATTTTTTCATGAGATCTTACCGAAACTATCGCTTTCCATACGGGTTCATCTGATCTGTTATGATCGCACGCTGTTGTTGTAAATTATTGCCCCGTCTATGCATCTTTTTGAAGAGCTTATGTCCCTTTTTTTCGATAAATGTATCGATGACTACTGCACTTGAACACATCAGAGTCCTTTTCAAAATCCGGCTGATCGAAGGGAAAGCAGCTTGAAGTAATTCAATTTGGCTAAAGCATGGAGGCTAATTCTGCCTTTTCTCCCGATTACGGGCATGAAGATTGACTGTATCCGAGCTAGCTTTCTAACTGATTGCTACTTAGCGACGAAATCCATCGACATTTGACGGGATGAAATCCTCCCGAGCGACTATTTCAATCGAGAATCACTCATCGAAAAGAAAATATTGGAATCTAAGAAAAAAGGAAGAGAGAAAAAGGAAGTCTGAGAAACGAATAATCTTCAGAGTGTAGTATTTTTCTGGGACCAAGTGGGAGTTGCGCGAAATTGATCCCAGATGATCTTGTCTGGCAGGAAGTCCAGAAAACCAGAAATGAAGCCGTCTAAGACTGAACGAAACATTGAGATGATTTAGAGCTCAAGGGGTTCAAGTTTTATCATTCAACTTTATAAATTGTACAATGAAAATCATGGAATGGTCGTCGTCGTTTGTGTTCTGTGTGATTGTTCAACACGAGAAGATTGATCTCTGATGATGAAGAATCTAAACAGTTTGCATTTCTTGTATCTAGATCTCATCAAAAAACAATTTCTACACATTGAATGTGTATCCACGAAAGCAATAAAACGTCCTACATCTTTATCTATCCGATTCTTGAAGGAAATCGGACCTGGTCAGACGTTGTTTCATTCTCGACGGCAAATGATTTAGTAGTGCTCCTTTGATATCGTCGTGATTGAAGGAATAGAGAAAGATGTTGATGATTCCTTTCGAAATTACGAAGAGGTACCTGGAAAAAAGCAGGTGTTTTGTTTCGTAAGTAGTGAACCTACCAAACAAGCTCATACTTCTTGAGCCCAAACAGGTTGAAATTGAGAAAGAGATCGGGAATCATGACAAAGATTATTTCGCAGAGTAGCGTGAAACCTGGACCAATAACAAAGATTATTCAAACCGCGATCACAGAAAACCTATCAGCACGGTAGTTTTCACCAGTCTTCTGTGAGGATTTGCTCCTCTAATTACGGCTTGATGGGCTTTCTCAAAATTGAAGTAATTTCATCGAAGATATAGCGAACTTACTGAATTCCTTCGCAAGAAAAATATTCTCAATGCGATAGGAATGTACATTAGTATGCTAGCAACAATTGAATATTGACGAATAGAGATCATGTAGTCCCAGATCTAATAAACACAATTTCGTCAAAACAATGGAAATTAGCAAAGGCACCTCCGGCCCATAAGCAGTCGATGTGTAACAGAGTATGGATACTGTTGAGGGTCTCAGAGTGAACCAGAAATAGACGCATACGAGGAATCCGAGACTTACCAGTGCCAAAGCAGCTACAAAAGGATCCATCTGAATTATTGAAGACGAATAGCAACTTACATCCAACCAATCCGTAGGCGTATCGCCAAGTGAACGTTCTGTACTTGAGAGGTACTGTAACCGCAATCACTCTATCGATTGTGATGGTCAATGTAGACGCGCCAATGAGCAGATAACTGCGATACAGATATTAAAATATTCTGAGCATTGAACAAACCTTGATAAGAGAAAGTAAGGAAACACAACGCGCGTGCAGTTCAGATTCAACCAGAAATCATTCTCTGTAATTGTTATTCTGAACTTGTTCGGGAAACAAAGTAACACCTTGGCCACTATGCAATATCTCCAATCGATAAATACCGGCGAAAAAATAGCCCATCGCATTGATAAGATCGGCATAGCAAACGAATCCTATTGTAACCACCTGAATATTTTGATTTATTCTAAAAAAATATAAAAAGTCCTAACCTCTTTCTGTTGTCTCAGATGCGGATGACCATAGATAAAGATCAACATGGGAATGTTGACTATCATGATAAGCGCTCCTGAATAGACATTTTAACTTCATACAAAACATTTGTATGCTTACCGAAGCCAACAAACAAGTCGAAACCCGCCTCGAGTGAAACGCCGCTCATCTCTATGCTTTGCGATGAATCCTTAAAGACGTTCATGTTCAAAATGAGGTCAGAAAAAGAGCAAGTGACTATGTTTTTTTTCGTTCACAGAAATTCGTCCGCAAGTGCGCACTAACTGAATGACTGAACATGGTTTGTGGTAATTTTTTCAAGATCAGTAACGACTTGGAAAAATTATGACTAGATTCAAGAATAAATATTTTAAGGTCAAGGCTCGCATGCGCTTGCATCTGGCAGATGCTGTCTACCCCGATTTGGTCGTGTTCTTCACGCGAAAACGATATTTTTGAGCAGCGAAACGCTAGTGCGCACTAAGGAAGTTAATGCCATACCATGATGTCTTGATGTTTGAACAAAATGAGTTTCTTCTCAATCAGAAAATTCAGAAATGACGGCAGTGGCCTAGGAGCAAATACGAATAATAGAATAACTATGGTAACGCTTTCGGCATTCTCAGCTACTGAGATCGGGAAATCAAGTATTGTGCGCATTGTGGAGGGATACGGACGATGCTTCATCAATGAAGATCAAACAGCCACTAGAGCGCTTTCGAGGTCATATTTATGTGTTTTCTCATTACGAAGTGAAGATGTGCCCTGATGTTTGCTGCATAGACTAGGCTGAATCACATTCTCTGTATGTCGATGGTAAAAGATCACGTAGCTCTCGGAAAGGTACGTTTCGGGGCTGTTTGCAGAGATAGTTGTTGTAGTCATGGACGCTGAAAGATGACAAAAAAGACAAAAAAAAGAAAAACGTATTTAAATGTAACAAAGGTGGCATGAGCTCAACATCCAGTACATGTTGTGGATAACTTGTGATTGCGTGGGAAGAAACAACTGATGGCAATAGCGAGACAAATGATGATTGTGATGATTTCACACGACTACAATGCGACCTTCCAAAGATCTTCGATCCATTTCAAATACCGCCATTCATTTGTTTGCCAAATTCGAGTGTCTACTCTTCAATTAATTTTTATCACAATATGCAATCGCGCCCGTAGGCTGGGTGATCGATGAAAATTTTTCGATTTCAGAGAAAGTTTGAAACAGAAATGTTCAAATGCACGAATGGTCGGCCATCACAATACAGAATACTTATCGAAACTCCTGTTGTTAATTGGCTATGCTCTGCTCAGTAATACATTCAGTAATACATTCTCATTGTGATAAAAAAAGTTAATAATGAGTTTATTCGCTTGTTATGATTAGAGTTTATTCGCTTGATATTTGATTTTCGGCTTTCATCCCTTCCTCGTAATCATTTTCTTAATACTTGCGAATGGATCAAATCTCTTTTTGCCCTCGGCCTCTCGGATATTGCTCACAACGGCTGATGTTACCTGAGACGAGGATATTCTGGCAATTATCAATATCGATTTACTGGAAATGGATAAAGAAATTGCTAGTCCTCACATTTTCCGCTGGCTTATGAGTCAAGTCCTCTTCCGTGCTCTCCTCCCTCTCACTATCGGGTTCGCGCTCCGATCTAAAATAATTTATTTTACTATTTTCTCAACTCGACCATGGCGCAAAATTGTATGTTTAGGCTTACACGGGCATGAGGTCGAAGAGGTAGAGGGAGAAGGGCAGTTTGGATCGAGCACGAAACGCAGTGATCACAATAATGGCCACGTGATAGCTGTACAGCACGACAACGGAGGGAGTGCTCTGAAAGAAAATTATTTTACAACCTTTTTTTTTGCCATTTTGAAGCGCTACTACTCGACGGTGGAGTGGATAGCCCGCCTTTCGAGGAAAATAAAAAAAAGCTTACGTAGGTTTCACCGCTCAAGACGACCGGTGTCATCATGTTTGCGATTGTCTGAAAAAAATTGAAACGATGAAACAAATGTACGAATTTGCATTGTATGATACCATGATAAGAATGATGCAAATGAGAAAAAAACAAACGTAAGGGAAGTAGACAATCATGAAACACGTCATTCGAAGGGACGACGGAGCCGTTTCCATGAAGTGAACGAGCATCTGGAACGGAAAAATAAACAAATTGGTTTGTCGATCCTCAGAACGAACAAGAATTAGATTGCACGTCACCAGACCAAAGTAAATTACGTTGAAAATTGCCGCAAGAATGGCGTATTTTGCTGAAAATACAGATTCCGGGAATTCAAAATTCGTAAAGTTACATTCAACAATCCCGAACTCTGCGCATCCGTTCGTATTATCGAATTTGATCTGAAAATAGAGTGTGAAACTTCAATTCAATTCGCATACACCATTTACTCGTTCAGATAGATCTCTTGCTCATGCGAAATATTGAGAGTTTTCTTGAAATAAGGAGAAACTAACGATAAGATGATGCACTGATGCAACGAGCAGAGTTGCCGCCAGAATGAGGGAGATGGCTTTGACACGGTGGAATCTGGGGATTAAACGACAAATTAAAAATAACAAAATTTCGAAATAATCGAACCTTCTCAGCATGAAGATCATGAGCAAAACGAGAGGATAGCCGATGATCTACAATATTCAATTGTTAAATCATTTAAGCTGCCCATTTTTATAGAAGCTCTTCGATGGAAAGAATCATTTAGGTGACAAAATGAGGACATATCTTATCTTTTTTCAATCTTACTATTTTACCTTTTTTTGCTAAAATTATTGTCTTCATGTAAAAGAATTCGCAATGATTTTGAAAACTAACTCTCTCAGCGCCAATCAGATACGGTCCGACGAATCTTTCGTTCCAGAATCGAATCAGCTCGTAGTCGAGCATTCCAGCGGATATTCTATATGTATTTTATTCGATATTTGTTATAAAAAAAAAGTGAAACGAACGCTTGAAAGAGGATGAGCACGATCTCGCCCATTGCTGAATTGCGCCAGAGCCGCTTGAGGAAATCGCTCAGCTTGAGCTCGTCGCGGTCCCTGATATAAATGTCTTTTTCGTTGATGAGTAACGTTGTGTGGTACAAAAAAAAACTTACAGGTAGACTAAATCCTCAAAGACCTTCTTCGCTACTCGAGTGTGATAGTAAATGTCGCCCTCCGGATTGCTTGCGAATAGTCTCGCTTCTCTCTTGCGAATTATCTTGAATTTATTAATAAATAAAAGTTAAAAATTTTTGATAACCTTCTCCACGATATCGGCCTTGTTCCGGATGTTCATGTGTAGGATCGAATCATGAGCCACGCTGAAAATTGAATTTGAAAGCTCTTTTAAATTAATGAATATTTAAAGCCATCCCGTTAATCGAGCCACTTTCGTCCTGCAACAGATCACTGCTAGGTCAGTTTAGGAATAAACTTACTAAAGCACGACGAAAAGACAGGCGAAATAGCCGATGGATAAGAGAGCTCCCAAAGTAGTCAGGGAGAAACCGCGATAAAAGTGGAGAGTCTGCAATGTTAGATTCACTGAGAATCTCGAATCTGACATCTTGGAGGTGTTGTGAATTTATGGCACAGGTTAGATACAGTTTCATTTCCAGCCCTTACCGTAACCGCCGTTGCCAGGCCGCCGACGAACATGTAGAGGCCGACCGAGATAAAGCGAAGATTGTAGGGCAGAATCTCGGTGAGAGTGATCATGGAGATTAGCATCACACTCTAAATAAAGTGCATTAACTAATTAAATATGTCTGACAATCTGTGTGTGTTTTTTGCAAATATATGTTCCCGCATAAGTAGCTCTACTGTTTTTGACATTCCGCAGGGGTTTCTGTTTTTGTTAAAAATTAAATTTAGCGACTTAGATTTTATCCGGTCACATTAGCAGTTTCCTTGTAGGAGAACATATTAGTCAATAGACTAACGGTCATGCACAGATTCTGAAGCACGTGAACAAACTGCACTCCGTCCAGATCGAGCGAGAACATGAGAGTTACTATAAAATAAATATATTTAATAAATTAATTGAATATTAGCTTAATATTCAAAATAAGATCCAAACTTACATGAGCTGAGAGCTGCAGTTAGTACTGACCCGATCAACACACTGTGACGACTGATATGGCTGAAATTATTTTTTCTTGTTGTGGTTGTTGTTATTGTTGTCGTAGTTGTTGTTGTTGTTTATTCCTAACCGTTCCCATAGCGGACAGGTGAGACTGGCAGCGAACGGGACGAGGATCTTGATGTAGAAGTAGAAGCCGTGCGAGTTAAACTGAACGACACTTTCGAGTCCATTTTTATTTTTATTTTTTTCTTATTTTTCCTAATAATTCATTTCATAACAGTGAGTGGTCATTAGGCTTTGAATCGTAACGAAACAACTAGTCATTTAATAGGGAAATGAAACGCCTTCTTCTCGAGAGACAGTGCGGAATGAGGAGAGCGAAGAATGATTTCCATAATAAACGACTAGTTGTTTCGTTAATATTGAAAGTATAGTGGTGATTATTTTTGAGCATTTAGTCAAAAATCGCTGAAGCATCGTACATTTTTGTCCAGCTCCCTGAGATACTCTACTCTCGCGGGTTTCTCGCAGCAGCAGTGAATGTGTCGACCCTCGTTGATCGTGTGAAGAGCGGATGTGAACTCGTAGAAATCACTGGAATATTTCGAAATTCAAGTTAGCTCCTGTCTCTTATCTTATCTAGATAAGAAATTGTTGATAAACGGCCTGGAGAAACGCACACATGCGACTTGTAGATGAATCCGACGAAGAGAAGCACGGCATACGCGAGAACTTGTCTACGGACGTTCAACCATGTACCTCAAAATATTAAGTATAAAAACTCAGTTCCTGATTCGAAAACATACCGTATCTGACCAGCGTGTGTTCGTAGGTGAGTCGATCTCGTTCGAAATCCATATTTTCTCTGAATCAAGTCAGTTATCGATTGCAATCATCTACAGTATCCCACCGACTCGCTCGAAGATATTTCGTCATTTTTCCTGTAAGCCCGAAGTCATCCTGACGTTGGGGATCGCTGATACTGAATGAAAATATTCTTGAATTCTTGATCGAAGACCAATATCTCATCCGTTGTCGGAATTCTCACCTAAGTAGCCTTTCACGCGCAGAGACCTCCGGCTCTTCCGCAGAGAAATCCGGCCCTTCCGCGGAAACATCTTCCAGCTGGAAAAAAAGAAGAATTTCAAAAAATATTGCGAAACACACCGATTCGACTGCCTCGCTCGACAACATCCGCGTGAAATGATACATTGTTAACTCATTGTAACATCAAGAGCTAACTCAATTACGCTGTCTTTGTTTGGTTATGCAAATGAAATGAGAATTTACTCAATTTGAATGTGAATCGTGTACTGACGAAAATTTTCTTTATTGGACAAGTGAGAATAGAAAATAATGTGAAGTCAAAGATTAGGGATCTTCAATGCAGGGTGAATTCTGTTCCGGCAGTTCTCGTCGAAGATCCGCCCGTTCTGTGGGTCGCATGGGAATGGTCAATGGTGTGATGTGTCGATTCGCGAACCGTTATGAACCTGAATCATTGCTTCCAACTTTTTTTTATCAGTCAGTTTCATCTGAAGATTTATCAGGGCACCACAACAAGAGCAGAGGTACAGAGCGATAGTCGCGGTAGAGGTCACACACGAGGAAAGGAGGAGAAGGGAACTACACGCATGAACTAACAACACAACTTGTACAATGTCACGTAAGATCCCTGCACTTTCCCGGGATTCACGGTCGGTTTAAGTGCAGGTGTATTCAGAAAAATATGGCAAGCAAAGAGGGAAAGGCACGCACAGAGACTACTGGTGGTACACCACACGATCAGTCAGTGTTTGGTGGGCATCGGACCTTGCCACTCTCGTCTTAATTCCTACTGGAAGATGGCTGACGAGCGCGCCCTTGATGTCCTCGTGATTGAATGAGTAGAGGAAGATGTTGACGATGCCCTTCGAAAGCACGATCAGGTACCTGCAAGTATCGCTGTTTAGTCAATTCGACTGTTATGAAAGGAAAGGGCTGTTTGGGATTAATTGGGAAACAATGGTCTCTTCATTTCTTTGCTAGCCACGCCTAGCGATGACAATGAAATTCATGAGTGGACAATTCTATTCAATCGAACCGCAGGTAAAATTAGGTATGTGCAAAAAATAAAGAAATTTCAGTAAAAACACTCACCAAATCATCTCGTACTTCTTCAGTCCGAACAGATTGAAGTTGAGGAAGAAGTCCGGAATGGCCACGAATAGAATCTCGCAGAGCAAGGTTATGCCTGAATTGGGGATAATTTCTCTGAAGACGACTTTAGTCTCACCAATCAACACTGTAGTTCTGACAAGTCTTCGGTGCGGATTGGCATTGGTCTTGATCACCGAGCGTTGGCCGAGCTTTAATAGATTTTCGGTAATAAATTAGTAAATGACTAACCAAATTATGTTTCATCGTGTATCTCCAAGCAAAAAAATAAAGCGAATAAAGACTGACCGCGCGCTTCCTCAAGTAGATTACTCGAACGGCGATTGGCAGATACATGACGATACTCGCGGCGATGGAGCACTGACGGAAGTAGAGCATGTAGTTCCACACCTGAGTTAGGATTGAATTTAGACTGTAAAGGTGAAGGTCACCCCGTACTCTAGGCACAAGAAGTCCTGCGGGACTGTTATCCTCACAAATACATGAGAAAATGATGAAGGAAGGTGAAGAAATTCGGTTAGGTTTCACACAAATCATAACTTTCCATTGCAATGATTCGTGCTAGTTCTCGCTTGGCTTCCATTATAACAAATAAAATAAACTATAAAACGAGTAAACCTGCGGAATGTAGGCGGTGGAGGTGTAGCACATTGCGGGCACGATCATCTGAGGGCCAGTGTACCAGAAGTAGAGACAGATGAAGAAACCGAGCGAGACGAAGCCGAGACCCACTGAAAGTGCATTTTTCAGTCCACTCTTTTCTCTTATATCATCCTCATTTGCTCAATAAAACAGACACATCTCGACAGCGTTTCTTTGACATTTCGACAAACACTGACGACCTATCAAATATGTTTCACCGCCTTCATGTCAACTAATTTTTCAATCAGGTATAGTGTCGCATTCGCATCGAATAAAATAAAATAAATAAATACGCACATCCAAGCACGGTGTACGCATAACGCCAGGTGAAAGTGCGGTACTTGAACGGGCGCGTAACGGCGATCACTCGATCGATGGTAATGGCAAGAGTGGAGGCGCCGATGAGTTGATAACTGAAATGATTCTTTCATTTCTTTTGATGCGATGTGCTAGCAGAACACTTGTTAGCCTGGTTCAAAAATATCTCCTAGGCATGATATTACGCAAACAGAGACCGATGCACTTCGTGTCTTTTTGATCAGTTGTTATTAGCTGTTGCGTGGACTCCGCTAAGCAAATTGTCTGGAAAGTGTCCGACCTTGCGATGAAAACATATGCAAAGATCGTTCCGCCGCACTCGTGATTCGTCCACATCTTGGAAACTGCAAAGATTCGATTGGAATTGTTTCACAAAAGATTAGAATTAAAATGTTCCGTATTATGCGCTAAACACCGTAGTGTCTCCGCTGAGCATTTGAATGTTACGATAGTTTGATTCCTTGATCTGCTACTTTTCAAGCACCAGTGGACAGATGTTTTCCCTGTTACGTATCTATGAGGAAGTCCCTTCTTTCAGACTCAGAAAACCAATAGGTCAACCTTTCAGCCCCCTAAATATTTCACACGTATGAGTCTGTTCTTGATACTATAAGGAAGTACTCTGTTTTAGGTCTAACTTTGACCATATTCGAAACCCTCGTCACGTATTTCCCAGGCGTGCAGTTGACATCTTTCGGATAATGCCCACATAACTGGCAATTTGTTAGACATCGCGCGTAGTTTCTTCTTAGTAATTATCACGTTGACCAACGTTGACCAATGTTTGATCAAGAAACCGGCCGTAGATATAATTTATGCGGTATGAACACCTTGGGGCATTACATGATCATTGCTTTGCCGTCTTCTGAGGAAATGGTTGACTCTTCTCTTCATTTGTTACATGAGAACAACTAACACTAAGAGTTTTTTTCCGCAAAAAATAAGTAATCAAACCTTGTCCGGTGCGTACGAGATCCAGTCGGTGAAGACCGGCAAAGAAGAAGGCAGTGGCATTCGAGAGATCGGCCAGACACACGAACCCGATTATGACGACCTGTCGAATATTCTTTATATATTGTGATACTATTCTCTTCAAGCGCCATGGCTTATATCGAAAGGAAACATTATTTAAAGAGGTTATGGAATCTTTGAAACATATTTGAAAACCTTGGCTTTCGAAAATGAAAACTACCTCTTTCTGCTTTCTCAGATGATGATGAGTGTAGATGTAGATGATCATGGGTGTGTTGACTAGCATGATTAGTGCTCCTGAAATTATTATTATTTAACATTAATTAATTTAAAATTGGCAAAAATAGATCGAATTATGATACAGGGTGGGGCAAAAATACTGTTACACACATAATGTGTAATATCACATGAATGAGTTGCAGTAATCACTCCTGTTTTTCTCCACATATTAATGTGTGGTGTATGCCTAAACAGTGACAAACAGATAATCATTTAATTATTCTGTTGTCTAGAGAGAAGTAATTTTAAAAGTGAAACAAAGTTGTCGCGGACCCGCCAGTTGTGCGACTGATTTTAACCGATTTCAAGTTTACCGGAAGCCTAAATCCAAGATCTTAAATGATCGTAATTAAGCTAAATCATTATCTTTCATACATATTGAGTCGAATCGGTCATTGACTTTTGCAAAGAATTGATCCGAATTTTCGAACGAACCCATGTTAGGCAGACTGAAAAGAGCCGATTTTTCGATTTCCTATTCAACATGTGGTTACTGGCGTAGTATCTTTTCTGGGACATGAGACCCTCAATTGGATCCTTTTTAGATTATTAGGTTGAAGATTGGGTGGCGTTAAATATATGTTTCATGGCAACTTTTAAATGTAGAAAAAGTTAAGTTTCCGACGAATTCGATTAAATTCTGACGCCGATTGAGCAGCTGTAGAGAAATGAATACCGGTGTTATACTAAGTAATGGTTGTAGGTTCTGTATAAAAATAATTTATTTTATTATCTCATCTTATTGGGTATATGCATCTCATTATGTTAAAATAAAAATGAGAGGGCCGTCGACAAAAGACCAATCCGATTTTTGTTTCGGATGACGAATAGAGTATACGAGCTGAACTATTTATGCAGAGCAGTTCAGTAACATAGGCCCAATCTAGGAAAAATAGGATCAGCTTTGAATCTCTGTCCATACAAATTTGGCGTTTAGTTGAACATTTGCAACGCCGTAGTTGATTTGGACCCACTCCAGGTCACAATTCTTTTAACAAATTTAACTCGCGATCTAAAAGAAGTAAGATTCTACAACATTAGTATTTTGGAGACCCAAGTCATAGTAGTACATGGTAGAAATTTGGAGGACATTCGTCCTCTAAAAGAAAAAAAAGAGTAAATTACAACTGACCAAATCCAATAAAGAACGAAAACGTGACGTCCAGCGATATCGAGAGGTCGGCCATTTTTCCGAATGAACGAAAAACCCGGGCCTATGAAGTTTCGCGGAAAGGGGCGTGGCCAAGGGGGCGGAATGCAGAGAACGCTCGTCGAGTCTCTAAAATAGGAAGAAGAAATTCATAAATGCTCGCAATAACTGAACGAGACAGGGAGGCGTCAACAACATATAGATCAAAGTTCGTAAGGAGATCGTAAATGTTAGAATGGCCTAGTTTAGAAGAGCTGTCTACTTCGCGAGCCTGGGAAAAGGTGTTTCTCTAGCAAACAAGACCTTCTCTATAAGTAGGGGCCACAACGTAGATAGCAGAATTCGAGCAATGCGGTCACAAATGTTTTAAAACTACTCCTATGGGTCCCAACAACGTCATACTTTTGGCCGTTTGTCGATATCTTGTCTTTGAGGCGCGCTAGAGCCCGAGAAGTACGCGCGCAACCCTCTGGGAGAGAGGAGGGAAAGGCGAGACGAGAGGGAAAGGGGCGGAGCCTAATTAGCGTGTGTCTCTCTCCCTCCCCCCGCCCTCTCGCATGCCTCTCCCCGCCCAAAAGTCACAAGCCGGGGAAGCATGCTAAAAATCTGAAAAAAATTCTAAAATTCCTAAAATATTCGGATTAGTAAAATAAGTTTGGTCCGAGAAGGATCGTTCAGTTGGAACATGCCAAAACGACCTATTCCTTTCGCTTAAATGCGAATTTGATCTATTTACTGATAGTATGCATATCTGGGACCAAGCTCAAATGAAAGAGGAATATCATAGCTTTCCATAGCGCTGTCGAACGTCCGATTTGGTTTAGAACGAACCTTGTGACTTTACTTTCTCGCTATTGCACGAAATCGTGTCCACACAAAGTGGGCGGAGCTTGTGGGCCCTATCTATAAGTACACATGACCAGGTATTCGAAGATACACCACGTGATAGGCCTAAAATGTGGTCAAAACAAAGGATAGTGTGTACTATTGAGAAATCGAATGTTCATTGTGCTCGACGTCATATAGACTTGGCTAGATCAAACAGCTACCAGATGTGCATGTTGTGTTGTATTACCCTGAGAAATCACATCTGATCAAAAACAAATCAGGACTATCAGAATGAAGAGTCGTTCTTAGCATTTCGCACACCCTCTCTACAACTTCTCTCCACCTTCGCTAGATAGCGTGTGGGATGAAGATACGTTGACTCGTATTTCGAGTTCTTTTGACTATACTAGATCAAACAGCCACTGACCATGTTGTGTTATGAGAGTATGAACGATTCCACCTGATCAAGTATGAAATCGTTTGTCAGTGCGTGCGAATTGAAAGTCTACCCTCAGAAATAATACTTCCTTATCGCATTGAGGTAAGCGCGTTGACCTTCTAAATGAGGACTGTAGCTTTGCCCTCAAAAGTATGCTTATTTAGACTATGCTTCTCTAGTTTGGGATTTTGTGAGCGCGTGGGAAATAGAGTCTAGTCTAGCTTCTGTTTTATTGATGGACTTGTGGCAATCATACAATATAGTCAGAATAGGGCAAAAATAACTTGAGGACGGAAATTTTTCGTATTTTTTTCTTACATGTTTGATGCGGGAATATATTCGAGATGTATAATTGTGTTCAGACGAGATCTCGTTCAAATATGCTCTCATAATTTATTTATGGTTCCAATTGAAAGAACTAGACTGTGAAGGGAAGGGAGGCAATTGCACGTTAATGCTGAATGAAGGACGAATTCACTGAACGCTACGGTCCCGCATATTTCTTGGAACCACTCATTTTTTTCTGAGACTCGGAATTCATAATTCAAGTGGGAATCCATGCATCTTCACTTACCAGCACAACAACTGACGATCCAAAGACCAATAATCTAGATTTTCGAAATCCACAAAATTGGATTAGGTCAAGCATACTCTTGTAACTGATTGAAAGTGAGTGGTGCTTGGGTGAAATAACTTCCGCTTTATTCGCGAAGCTAACATCACAAACAACGTAATATCAACATAAGAACGAAAAAAAGTTTATCAGAAAAAAGTACATAATTACTCAATGGATGGGCTATAGAGATCACACGATGTATGCTCACAAAGGTTATGCTGAATAGAGGCCAAGGAGACCGAAACACGATTTAGAATAGGAATGGCTTGGCAAGAAATGCCCTCTTCATTTCGCATATTTTTACGACGGTCATGCAGGTAAGAGAATGCAAAATGGGGAGAGTCATTTTCTCGCCAAGCCATCCTTTGACATGACAATGCTATGCGAGTATTGTGACGTTCACGTAGTGAAGAAATGAAAGAAGCACCGAAACCTATCCGTCTAAGGGGAGACGTCGATTGCGACGATCGGGAACCCGTGAAGGAAGTGTAATCTGAAAAAAATTGTCATAATACAAATGATAAGCTTGTCCGATTTTTATCCAACACAACGGCTAAAAAATCGAGAAATGTTGGAAAACTGACCATATTTGCCTAAACTCGATCCGTCAGCTCAATCTGCGTTATTTGCGGAGGAGGCGGTTGTTCCATGTGCATTCGTGTTCGGGTCTGCAATTATTTTTGTATTTCAACAATTCGAGAACAATGAACTCAGCTATCGAAAAAAAACAACGTAAAATGCAAACTAAAGCCCATGAGCCCATGCAAAAGCAGTCCTACAGCACCTTCTGCCGGCTCCACTTGGTTTTATCCAGCAATGGAACATTCGCGCTTTGCTCCTCAAATGCGGGCTCTATCACACATTATCACAATACCTTGCGAAAATAAAAGCAAAAAAATAGTAAATAACTGACCGATTTGTTGTGCTTCTCGTCATCGAAGAACGAGCTTCGGCCGGGGCGAATTTTCGCAGCCAACGCGATCGAGATAACCGTGTACCAACCGATCATCCCGACAAAGAACCAGACTGAAAATAGAATATTATTTATTTTATTTTTTTGTGTCTGTGTAACTACTTTTCATGATAAAGCGCTATTTACTACTACTCGAAAGATCGAATTCGACGAAGATCCGGACTGTAATTATAATGATGAATTCATTACTCGATCATCTAGAGAATGAACGATTTTTTTTTATCAGAAATCATCATTTTCAAAAAGATCCAGAAGCTCTTCAATTAGTTGTGAAACATAACCGAAATGCGTTTTCATAAGGTGTAATTTTGTGGAGAAAATAGCCGCATCATATTCGAAACAGCAGATTGATTTACTAAAATAATCTCATCGATGTTGGTGATTCCTCATTATGGTTTTTCGTCATTGGAATCGTGTTCATATTTTATTCGTTTGTGTGGCTACTACTTGCGTTCAAGAAAGGGAAATCGGAAGCGTTCATATTTCCAGGGGATTGCGTTGTAAGCCACTGTAAACAGACAAGACAACAAAGATCCGAGGAAGAGAAGTAAGGGAGGATGTAAATGACGTGAAGCAACGGAAAATGCTTTTTCATGTCTCGGTGAGCTAAATTGCTTGAGATGTTTTCCTCGGTCTGAGAGAGCAAAGACCAAAACAATACTTTAGATCTCATTTTTCTCTGCATGCCAGTTATATCGTACGGTAGCCGAAAATCCACAGACAGAGACTTATTTATGTAGCGCTAGAGCGAATTGGACACGAAATAGAACTGCACTTCGAGATGCTTGGTGAAAATATCGGAATTCAAGACCGAAATGCGACATGAATGAGGCAAAACTAGGGATGGTTTGATCACTTCATGGTCACTTCATTCCACGTGCTCTCTCTCCGGTCAGTGAGGCGAGAGACCACGCGAAATGAAGAGACTGCGACCCGAATTGCGCACTCTAGAACGAAACAAAACTCACAAGCAGAAATGGTCTCGGGTGTCATCGGTGGCAGCTCGGGGAAGCCGTCGTAGCGACCGATCATCTCGAGAATGAACCTAAGGAATGATTTGATTTTTTTCAAAAAAAAGAAGTGCTTCCGGAATCAATCCATAGACAGGCGAGCAACGGTTTAATTGGTGGTGAAACATATCTGGATTTTCGAAAAAAAAATGAAAAAGAGATAAAAAAATTGAGAACCTCTGCAGACTGTACACGGTCTGGACGACGTTCATGCACTTGAAGAGCAGATCGAAACCGGATTCGGTGAGGTCGTTCTGAAACAATTGTACTCCCTCTCTATTTTGTGTTTGGCTGTTTTGAAACTAGCGAATTGCCATAGAATTTAGCGCTTCTCATGGGTCATGGTCCTGTCAGAAGATTCGAAATAACGCCAAGAATCAGAAGACTGGCCTCAGACATGCTCATCATGCCTTGCTCATGAGAAAAAGTGCATTTCCCATTCAACGGTCAGATTTAGAGGGCGCGTGAAAAGGGAAAGAATCTATTGCCCAGGCCTACTTCTGACATACTCATGATGTCTTCGATGAAGAAGGTTCAACCATTTCCCATATTCGTTCAACGGTCAGATTTAGGAAAGTCTTTTGCCAAAACATACCTCCGACATGCTCATGATCACATGCGCTGCGTACTGTGCTGTCAGCGTTGAGACTACACCGATGATGTTGAGGGTGGTGACGACGCTGGAATCATTATTATTTATATTCATTACTTATATATCGCAGGTGGTAAGGAGATGCAAATCGGCACGCGCCTCTCATACTTCACTGTCGAAACAGTAGCGAGCGAAACATGCCGAGATGCCATCACTTTATCAAAAATAATAAAGTCAAAGTGGACGAAGACGATATGTAAAATAAAAAAGGCAAGAATATGGTGTTAGTAGTAAATAAAGTAAAACTAAAAATAGACGAAACACGAAAACAACGGTGAATAACTTACTGCGTCAACGCATTGTGCTCGCCACTGTAACTCTATTTATTCTGTTGCAATAAGTGAACTGATCGGGGAATTAAGACTCACGGATCGTTCAAAGGAGATCCCTCCATGGAAATGATGAGCAGAGCAATAGCAAGGACAATCCTCACAAAGGGCGTTTGATCAACGAGCAGGGAGAAGAGACGAATGTTCTTCCTGAAAGTATGTATTTTATTGCTCCATAGGCGCATTCTGGAGTGGATTTCGCAGCACTTATTTATGCAATTTTCTAGAGTTGCGATAACAAAAGGTATCAATCAACACGAAATCAGGAAATGTTTCTTACACAGTTGGAATCGCGGAAGAGAGGCACTTGCAGCAGCAGCACAGTGGCTTCGCAGCGAACTCCATTCGACGGTCTGAAAATATCATTTTTATTTATTGAATACAGTTTAGTTTTTTTATTACACAACGCTGAGACCATCAGATATCAAGACCGCAATGCAACTTTGACCCATTCCTGAAACATAACCTGCCATTTCCATTTGTCGTCATTTCCTTTCGGAAGATTCTTTTACGGTCATGATCGACAATATGAGAAAAATCACTCACTATGTGAAAGCAGGTACTCCGACAGTCCCTTCCTGCCTCCGTACAGTCGAGCGAAGAGAGTGCAAGTTGTGGCTAGGGCCATGACCACCATTCTAGAATTTATGTATATTTGCAATATGTCAACTGTGACTCCTTTCGTTTTCTGTATTGGACCTTGACGATCATGATTATGTCCCCTGGGGGAAGGCTCGTGTATTGTCTGTTTCATTACTCCATTTCCTCATTGCTTCCACATCATGCCCACTCAGACGACCTTCCGAGCCCTTGAGATATTGCGAAAGCGGCGAAACCCTACCCGACTACACTCCAGTGGGGGGTCACAACTGTTTCGTATCTAAATTCTCCATACTGTCTCAGTGATTAGACTAACGAGAGCGCACACGAAATGAAGAGACGCATTATTCAGCATAACACAAGTGAGTCATTCGCAGTGGTCTCGACTGTCAATTGTGCGCGAACAAAGGCTAGAAAACCCCTTGCTTGATTGTTTACCAAGATGATGCATTGAGATCGAGCTTTGATTGCCCCGATCACTTCACCCTCTTGATTTGCACGATTTCTATTTGCCGGACCCCGACCGCGTTGTAATTCCCGGCTCTTCGCACTATTCGCAGAGTTCTCACGCGCTTTGACCAGAGAGCAAGGGCGTGGGAATAGGCAGAAACGGTAAAGAAATCGATAGCTTCATAATTTCCCTCATCTTTCCAAGATAGATTCTACTCGATATCATCGACAAACAAACGGTAGCTCGGTACGGTGAATCAGAGCTCGCAAATAGCTACTTTCGCAACTGTATTTGAGATAGTTTGAACTCGGGAAGCTATGATCTTCCACTGGTTTTTCATTTTCAACTGCCATTATCTACTATTTCATATGTTAGAGAAGGCGAGAGAGCATGCGAAATGGAGAGAGTTAGACAATAGTTTGAACTTACGCTAGGCCAACAGCGTAGAGAATGCCAGATGAGCGGGGAAAGCAGATTCCGAGAAAGCAAATCCAGCAGACAACCTGAGTGTTCATTATTGTTGTATTTACGAGCCGACTAGCTGCGCGTATTAAAGTTGAGAAAACCTTCCGTCTTTACCATACTTAGGGGCCGCAAGCTCCGCCCACTTTGAGCGGACACAAATTCGCCTAAAATCGATACGAGAAGGACACACCGTTCGTTCTCAACCAAATCAATCGTTCAAGAGCGTGTTGGATAGCTACAACCATCCCCTTTCAATAAATTCTTACAGGCTTTGAAAAAGGTTTCCCTAGGCGAGTCAAAAATCGATAAAAAGAAGTGAAAGTCTCAATTTGAGCGTTTCTGGAATATGTACCTCAAGCATGTAGAAATTTATTGACTAATTGGAATATTTTAGAATTTTTAGAGAAAAAATCAGATTTTTAGCATACGTCCCCGGCTTGTGCCTTTTGGGCGAGAGGGCGGGGGAGGGAGAGAGACACACGCAAATGAGACTCCGCCCCCCTTTCCCTCTCGTCTCGCTCTTCCCTCCTCTTCCCCTGTGCGATGCGCGCGTACTTCTCGGGCTATAGCGCAGCTCAGAGACACGATATCGACAAACGGCAAAAAGTATCATGTTATTGGGTCCATGAGGGATTGTTTAGACACTTATTTGACCCCATTGCATAAAATCGGCTATCCACATTGTGGCCCCTAACCATACTAGTGAAACACAGCTCGTAGTGAAAATTGTCAAGCCGAATTGAAACATTCATCATTTTTAGAATTGCTGAACTTGCAAGGACTTCAAAACAGCTTCCTAGATAAAGGCAAACCATCATAAAAACGTTTTTATACTTGTAAGACGTCTATGTGATGGGATGAAGGTGGACTAGGCGAGGTTGGTCAGGGAGGCTCACAATAATGAATGAATGGTTAATGCTGACCATGGGCGAGCTGAGCAACCAATAGAGGTCCACCTGCACGTACTCGTTCTTGATCTTACTAAAAAAAAGGTATTAGTTCAATCACTAAGAAGCAAAAGCGATAATTTCATTCTATCAAACTTTCAATTATGTTTTTATTTCAGCTAGGTTTCATCAACAATACTTCTGGAGGAAAATATAGAAAAGGGCAATGAGGAGATAGTTCCCTATGGAAAAAAATCAACAACCAACAATGATTGTCTCACTGACAAAATAAGACCCTTACATAAAGACCTCGAAGATCACTCTTAGAAAAAGAATAATCACGTTTTTTTTCGTCGATTTCTTTACTATGGAAAAATAGAAATTAAAATCAATGCATTGATTAACTCTCGGGTATTAAAACTGACATAAAGACCTCGACGATCATCTTCATGCACACGATCGTGACGATCACCGTGAGAATGGCAGCGATGATGAAGAAGGCGAGGTAGACGCCGGTTAGGGCTGCAATAAGCAAGTATTGCAAAAAAAGTATTGATGATTATATTCAAGACAAAGTCCTACAAAAATGAAGAGAAATCTAAGAACCGTCCGGAGAGGGCTGAAAAAGGCAGGATCAATTCGAAACGAAAAGATACATAAGCAAATCCCAAGATTGCTCTAACTTCTTCATTTTATTCTCTCTACTGTGATAATTCTGATATATGTAGGGTTATAGAGATAATAATGTTGTTCACCTTTGAAGAAGTCCGAACACGGCGGTGCTCGGATGAGCACAGAGTGGTTCATTCGCGACAGTGCGTTGATCTGGGCAGGCGTGAGCCCTGGAATGGGTGATATTATTCCCCAGTTCGCGAAAAGCATTCCATGATTGCCCAGCTGGTTCCTCATGTGGGAGTCACCAATGAAATGCGTGGAAAGAGAGGAAAATAGAATTCAGAGAACAACCGTCGGTAAAAGATTTGTATTACTGGGCCAGGGAATGACAGATTACAACTACAACAATATTTTGTGTTCCATGAAAGCGCGCAGTGATGACCCAGCTGTTTCAATACGTGCAAAGAAATGTGCAAAATGAAAGGCTAGTGCTCCTCCACATAAATGAGCCAGCGTTTCAAAGCCTTGCAACGGTTGCGAATGAGCCATCACCCTCTTGCACAGAACGGAACGACTCATTCTCGACCCGGTAGAGTAAACTCGGCTGGCTTACCAAGTTGCCAAGATGACTCATCTTGCCGATTCTCCGCTGACCTATTCAATGTTCTCGCTTCTTTTATCACAACTGTTTGCTCTCTGATTGTTACGCTCGCGCTATCGGCGCTTATTCCGGGAGGTATCTAGTTCAACAACGTCATCGGAAATGATGCCAATACTACTCTGTAGGAGGATATTCGAAATTGTGTGGTGACGCGGTGTGATTCAAATGTGATTTCAGACGAAATTGTGCAAACAACAACTACAATATCGCAAGATTAGCTCAATAGTACGTGGGGAAATATTTCAGGGATTGAAAATTTTACCAGCAGCCAGCAGAGCGTTTGGGTCCACTCCGTCATTCATCCGGTAGTTCTGACTATCGAATGGAACCGAGTAGGTTTGTGGCGGATACGGGCTGGTGTAGGGCGGAGGAGGTCCGGACATTTCCTGAAAAGGTGTGGTCTCGATATTCCGTGTTAGCAGTAGGCTGTATGCTGACGATTGAACGGAAATAATATGGTATGGGCAATAATATAAGCAATATTGGAGAAAAAGAGGAATGTGAATGGCGGAATGGCCGAAGAGCATTCGGATGTGTGCAATTGACAATCTGGTCAAACAGAAGTCACCTAGAGGCACAAAGGAGAACAGTTTGGTGGTACACGAGTGCACGATTTCCTGGATGTTTCCCTGAACATCATTTTTCAAATACTTTTAGATAGAAAATCAAAGGAAAATCGTTTTTTAAACAATTTTAGAAAGCAAGGAGCAGCAAATCAGATCTTTGCCGCGCTCCAAAGATGCGGCAAACACCACAAGTCGGTTCATCACTGTCACAATTTTTCGCTTGCAACCGGCGCAGAGATGCGAACTACAGATAGCGGATCGGAACTCTCTTTCAAGATACTAATTGCCCGCGACAGTAAGCAGTTTTGGCACAAGTCAAGTGGGATGAACAAAATGGAACCAGAGATCTTCGGAATTCGAATCGATGATACTGCAACATGCAAAACTCATCTGACTATGGAAAATTTATTCATTATTTTTTCTGGTCATTCAGAGACTACATGGAGAGCAGAGACATTATCTATGTTCCGGAAGCAATAATCGGCAATATTCTCCAGCAGGTAAAATGAAATTGATAGAGCAAGGGGTAGATGGGAGTAGGAGGCAATTGAGAAGGGGGGCTCGATAACTCCCCATTGTTTGTATTGCTCTCTCGCGCACGCTTTGAGGCGAGCTTAATTTTTCTAACTCTAGATAACTGAACAAACGAGGTTGAAGAGGCAGAGGAGGGAAGGGATGCGATTTTGCAGTGCGAGAATTCTCACAGAGATTTTCTTCTTTCCAGAGTTGAGAAAGCAACCATGATCTTTAGCACTGAACCTGTTAACGATTTTCTTCTCCAAAAAATCAATCCTTCTTCAACAACTTATGATCGGACAAGTTCATTTATTACCAGATGATGTCACTTCTCCATTACTTCGAACAAGAATAAGTGGGAGGCAGCACTCTTCTCTCAGCACAATCTCTCATCCAACCAATCAAGTCCCGATCTAATTCCGTTCTTTCCGAGAAGTCCAACCGCTCCAACTGCTAGGTGCTACTCGTAGTCAACGTGTCATTTCCCACTCTGTGTCAGGTATTTTGATTCCCTGCTTTCTTCTAAATTGGAGGTTCTCTAGTCACCATTTCGCGTGAAGCAGGCACGCGAAAACGTTATATCAGCAGCGAAAATACGAGTAAGCACCAGTCTTCGCTCAATATGACTGGTCCTCCACTCCCATTGTACATTCTTCACTGTTTGCTGTGCGGAACATCAGTCGTTTGCAATCTCCTTTTGATGAGTCTCATTTTCACTCATACTCCGCCTTCCAACAGGTAAACTTTTCTATAGATTCATTGGAAAAAATAATTAGAAATTCAGATCGTATTCGGTTCTCATTATATCGCTGTCGCTTGTAGAATTGATTACGGCTTTAACATCTTTTGCTCTTTTTCAGCGGTAAGCTACGTCAAATTTTCGTTAACAGTAACTGGCATTTGCTCAGATTGATTCCATGCGGCTCATCACTGTTTATGGTCTCTTCCGGGCCAGTGATCTACTTTGATTCGAGACGGTTAGTTTGCATTTCGCCCCAATCAAAACGAATTGCAGATTATGCTTCGTCCTGTACGCTATAATGATGCATGGGCACGCTCACTACATTTGCATGATGGCATTGCTGTTTTGCTTTCGGTGATTATATTTTCTATTATCTCGATCGAATGACTAATTGAAGAATCCGAAATATGTATCCCATGATAGATACTACGTGCTCATCAAACCCACTCCACGCCCTCGCTCAGTCGCACTTGTCTGTATTGTTTACTATGTGCCGACCGCGCTGATTTTCGTTTGTTTTTGTCCCAACTTTAGCCAAAAATAGCTTCACGGTTTCAGGGTGGTTTGTCTGGTTCGGAAATCGCTCCAGAAAATGAAATAATTGAGAAGGTCAATGTGACTATCGGGTACGACCTGCGAGAGAGCATGATCACTGGTAAATAGTCAGTAATCAATCGGAAAGTATCGTATCTACTTCCAGGCTATTTATCCGTATTCGAGCCTCGCTTGGCTCTTGCTATTTTCTGGGTTTGCGGTCCGTCGGGAACTTTCGCATGGCTGATTGTTTGTTTTCCTGATTCGCTTCACGATATGTTTCAAGGAGTAGTAAAGAGCGACTATTCATTGCAACTTTAATATTAGTGTAATTTCTCAGTTAACTATAAATTCAGATCTTCCTCGGTAGCCGAATCCATAAGAAATTAAAATCGCGAACTCATTCTATGAGCGAGACCACAAGGCTCATGCATCGCGAACTGATGCTGGTCTGTCTTTGCATCAAATTGGTCTCAAAAACTTGGGAAAAACTGTTTCTAGAAAGTTTTCTGGGGAAATTCTTATTGCTTATTATTATTGAAATTCTTATTGCAGGCCCTGACGGTTCAAGCATCACTAACTGTGATCTTCGCTTTTTCTGTATTTACTTACGTGCTGATGCAGTTCAATTTAGTGCACGGATCAGTGATTGAGTACTCTACTCATATGGTCAATTCTATCAGTAGCAAACCAATAACTGTTAATCGAATCTGTCAATTTTTGTAGTTCCTCAGTATTTTTTTGTATGATAATTCATCACTTTTTCAGTTGGGTGAAATCTGCCTTGGATCGAGTCCAATCGTCACAATGTACTACGTTCGATCTTATCGACGAGCCATAACCTCATGCAATTTCTGTCGAAAGCGAGTCACTGCTGCTCCCCAGTACAGATTCGACTCCGAAATGCCGTCGTTTCAACCAAAGTGAGTGAATATCGATTATGATTCACGTAATTGCTTACGTTCGCAATCCGATCAATGGTTTCGCAACTTTCGGATATCAAAAATATTATTTCAGACCATCCCCCTCTCATGGATGATGAACGATCGAGAATCCACAACATTTTAGCTAACTCTATTAAAATCACACGAGAATAAAAAAATACACAAATATCGGTGGTGTTCGGTCACAAATAAATGGGTGGCGAATAATTCAGGTGGTGCTGCGTGATCTGGATATCGAAACGAAATAAAGCTCATGAATATCTCAACCAAATTACGGTTGAGAGCAATACGGCGCTATAAAGATGTGATAACAGCTGATTCATATCGCTGCCGATGACTAGTGCTCTGTTGTACCTCTTGGAAACGGAGAAGTGGCGATGGGACTTAGGCCTCGCTGAAATTAGTTGATTATTTCCGGACTAACAGTATCTCAATGCAGCGTTTTTGTCCAGAAATCGCTGAGCATTTCGTATTGATCTCCGACAGATTTTGAGGGTCGATTATATTTTTTAAAATTAAATATCATCAATTTCTCCCTACTTCTTCTTGAGTGGCATCATCTCGGCCTCCTTGATGTAGTTGATCTCTCTGTCCTCGATCGTGTCAGGGATGTGAGCACCGACGAAGAAGTGGTAAGACCACGCACCGAAGAGCGCTCCTGCAATGGGGTTTCATCTTTGATATTTGGGCTTTCATTGATCTTCTAGATTAACTTGATTCGTTCGGATATGTTTCACCCTGTTTTCATGAGCAAATGCTCAGAATTTGAGGCGTTAATCACTCGTGAATAATAATGTGAATAATAATAATAATCACCAGGCAGCGGCGCGATAATGGGTACCCAGAAGTAGTAGCCGCCTTGGGTGAAGACCTGGAATTAATAATTAATAATTTAATTAATGAACAATTATTATTAATAAATATATTACCTCTCCGCCGTAGAGGAAGTAGGCGAACAGACGCGGTCCGAGGTCACGAGCGGGATTGATCTGAAACCATTTTTATTCTCGATGAAACACGATTTAACATTTTTATTCATGATGTAAATCGGCTCGTTATATTGTATTTTTGGACGACAGAAACCACTTTATGAAATAGAAATATCTCTTACGGGGTATCCAAGGTTCATTCCGTAAGCGCAGCCAATCATGATGAGAACGAGTCCGAAGAGTAGGGGATGAGCGACCTGAAATATTTTTTGTAAATACTTATTTTAATTAAATTAATTACATCGGGGATCTTGTTTCTCTTGTCGATGATCACAGCAACGAAGAGCGCGAGGAGGCCGGTGCCGATGAACTGGAATATTATTATTATTATTTTGTTGTTGTTGTTGTTGTTGTCATTGTTGTTCACAAATTCAAACCTGATCGATGAAGTTGGTGTAGTTGGACACGTAGTCCTTGGAGAAGGAGCAGAAGCAGCCTGGAAATAACATAAAGTTGTTTTAACAAAAAAATGAGGTTCTGCTCGATTTTTAATTCTCAAAACCGTGCACAAACCTGCTGTTCCGAACAGACCGTGCACAATCCAGTCACCCTCGATGCCGGCCTCGGCATAGTAGTGGAGGAATTGGTCTACAAATATTTAATTATCATTTCAAAGGCAAGAAATACAAAAGGCATCTTCTTATTTCGGTTCACTCACCGCGATACACTCCATAGGCGATGGCGGCTCCGACGAACGCTCCGAGGGTCTGTAAATGAGTATTTGGAATAGTGAATAGGGCAATCAGAATGAAGATTTCGTCACATCATTCCGTGAAAAATGAGTGAGACACGGTGTTGCGGATTGCTCTTGTTGCAGCGCTAATCATGAACCAGTCGGTCTTCCCTAGTAATCTGCTGGCGATAAGACAAGCGTTTCTCATCGGACACAAGAGCTAACAGATTCTATTCCTATCTCTTGTTTCTAATCCGAATTTTTGCTAATGGCCACGAGGTGAATCAGCCCTTGTTTTTTTCCTTTTCGACAGGCGCGCGTTTTTTTACCCAGCCTGCGCGCACTTACGCTCGAGCGATTCATCCACTATTCTACTTCATGCTGTATTGATTAGAACTGAATCATGAAAAATGCTTTTACATTTATCGGGATTGCTATTGATTACCCTCCCCCTCCACATTTAGAGCCGTTGTAGTCTGGTCCACAATAGCAGAGAATAGATTACCTGCACCAGGGAGTAGAGGAGGAAGTGTTTGACGGAGAGACGACCGAATGTAACCATAACGAGTGAGATGGCAGGGTTGAAGTGGCCTCCTGAGTTGAGATTGTCGATTACTAGAACTCGAGCCTGCACCGCCTTTTCCTCATTTCGCGCTTTCTTTCACGCCTGCTCCAACCACGAGAACTAGTGTGAAACACGGCCAATTTAAGATAGTCAGAGATTCGAAATTTCAATCGATGGCGAAGTCCGTATTCAAAAATAATTAAATAAATAAGGTCACCAGAGGTCTTCGAGCAGCAGTACACGCAGAACGTTATGGCGAAGCCCCATCCGACGTTGATCTACGGTAATTATCGATTAACTACCGTATTCTACCGTAACCCAGAAGTCAGTTATCGATTAGTCTACCTTATCCCAGAAGAAACTAACCCCGTTATCGATTAGCTACCGTAATCCATAAACAATAAAGTCAGTCCTCGATCGATCTACCGTATTCCCAATCAGTTATCGATCGACCATCTACCGTATCCTCACATTGATCCACGTGTTCATCTTCTCACTCGTCAGGATGAACTGCATGACGATGGCGAGGCCGAGCACCTGCAATCGATCCATGGTTAGGTCTCGAAAGGAATCTCTAGGTACGGTTGCCTGGCGCCGTGCCAGGACCCGCAAAACCCAGATTACGGTAGCTGGGCACCTGCCCAGGACCAATAAAAGGCGTACCAGCAGCAGGGCGGTTCCGTAGAATTCGGAGAGCAAGTTGACGTAGAGCGGGTTGGAGATGCGCAGTTTGGCACGCAGCCGAGCGACGGGGTCGCACGCAACCATTGTCTGAGATACGGTAGGGTTACGGCTGGATTACGGTAGGGCACGATAAATTGATAGCGATAGTGGAACAAGAGTAGGGTTACGGTAGGATACGCGAGGTTACGGTTGTTAAAGACAGAGAAGCAAGGGATACGGTAGTTGCCGTCGAAAAGCCAATCGTTCAGTGATCCCAAAAGCTGTCAACAGAGGTGTGAGGAAGATTGACACCGATAGGTGATAACTGTCGCAGCAGTATACTTTGAGTCGATGAGTGGGTATTAGGAAGAGGGAATTGGAGGGGCGATTAGCCTGTGAGCTGCTAAGCTGATACCGTTGCACATTCTAGGCAGGACAATATCGGTACATTGTGTGACTTGGATGCGGTTAGAGTACACGCAAATACAGTACAGTTGTTGTCTCCGATTTTTATTAATTCACACTGCAAAGGGCTGCGAATAATCTTGAGTAAAATGTCTGGAATAGTGGACACTCAGCATGCCGTTTACGTAGGAAATTCTAGTTGTTCTATCGCTATAGCCATAGCTCGTAATCGCATCGGGATATTATCCATTCCAAAGCATGACAGATCCAATCAAACTGTATAGTACGGCGCACTTTAAGGGACACACTACCAGCGAGCATAGGGAGATAGATAAGCCATTTCTCTCCAATCGTCCGATACACATATTACAAATGCGACCATTAATCGACTATGATCACGCTCTCTCGATTTTCCATGATCTATCGCCCGCTCTACCCGTCTGCACTCTCTCAAATACGCACGATCTCTCGCCCAACTACTCTCGTTGTCTGCACTCTCCCCTGCGAGTGCAATCTATTGTGTTATTGAGTAACGAGAAGCTCGACGGTGTGGAATGAGTGCAGACCGCCGCAGGGTGCTAGCGATAAAATCTCTACAGATGGCTGAATTCTGGAATTGGTGCAGAGCCCCGCAGTGCGCTAACGTCACCAAAAGCAACTTCTTGATCAGCCTGAGACCCTCAAAGATTGCCGAGACCCAATAAAACCTGGAATTTATGTGTGGAGATAAGGAACTTTAGTAATGCCACATAGAAATGGCAAAGATGAAAGGGAGTGAGCGTGTTAGGCAGCATGGTTTTTCACGGTTGCGATTTGGCGATAGGGATAGTAGACACTCCTAATCGGAGCGCAAAATCGAAAGAACGATCGCGTTTGAACTACTCTCTGCCGATTAGCGAGCTAACGAATTGACAAGTCAAATTGGGCGGCGGCCACTTCTGAAAGTGAGCGGTGATCAAACAACTAGAAGATTGAGAATCAGAATTCGTAGAAACGAGAAGAAAGGGGAAAGAAGAGGGATAAATTCAAAGAGAAGCCTGCGTTTCCAGGGATACCGGGGAGCATGTACTACACCTGCTCTCTATTGCGCCTAGGAAATGCCCAATTTGGAGCGAATTCTGGAGAATTTCAAGATCAAATCGGGGCATTTTTTCGGAATTATGGTGGGTATATTGGTAAGATGTGGCCAAGGGAATATTGAAAAGAAACGATTGTTTCAGGCGATTGTTGAAGAAGCGCGTTCACAATCGCGCATGGCGCCTTTCTTATCAACGGCAAGAGATTTATATCACGAGAGTCGGATTCGATTTAATCACCGCGCTAAGCGGCAACACTTTACGACCCTAAGCGCCCTATCAGTGAGGAGTAATCAGTGATCTTTACAGTGGCTGAAGGTTCAGAAAGATTCAAATTTAGTCTATTTCTAAAATATGCAAAATAATTGAGTAATTATATTTATTGAAGATTCAGAAGATAATCGAGAGTACAACACGGAAATCTGTCCAAATCCGATTAAAGCAGAGTGCGAATCGCCACTTTACGTGCAAGCCTACTCAATTCGGCGTAAAACTAGAGAAAATGAGGAAATGAAAATGGAGATTCCAGCCGTTTTAAAGTCTCTGAAATCTTTGAAAACCCAAAAACGCACGATCTCTTGCTCAAAGAACGTTCAAAACTTTATTGGAGCGCTGAATTAGAGGCGATGAATGAAATTGACACATTGCCAGAGAGAGGGTGGCGCGTTCAAAAGAGTAAGTGGATTAGAGGGAAACTTCCTCTTCATTTTATTGTGAACCCATTGAACTGAGAGGACCGAGGGAGGAAAAGAGGGAGGGGTGAGTGATGAGATAAGGGAAATGCCTCAGTCTCTCCATTCCGCATGCTCTCTAGGTCTGTGTGACCGGCGAGAGAGTGAGTAGAATGAAGAGAGCCAATGCTCGTCCTTCTTGTGACATGTGTTGGGCTTCCCACAGCAAGAAGTTGAGCAATGATGTTGGAACGAAGAACTTGCGAGAATCTCAAATCTTACCTACTAAAGATCATGTACAAAAAGTTCAGTTCATTTCTCGGATAGACTGAAGGCACCATCAACCATCCAATGCCTTCATCAAACAGTGGATTAATCTCACTCGCGTGAACCTGCAAAATGATCAAAGAAAGACTAGAGAGCGATTTCAGAAGAAAACTTTCTTAGAACTGACATCTGGCGCATAGAACAGCCGCGGTGTCGTCAAATTTATAGCTTTGAGACCGCCTAAACGTGCGTTTCTAGAAAGAACTCTACGAGGAAGTAGACATTGAGGCAGACTCTCCTTCTTAGAAGAATTAATAGAAAACCCGCGAATCAAACAACTGAATTGGATGCCAGAGTAAGCAAGAACGTGGGAACCAAATGCAGTCCTCAAGGGGCGGGGCGCATTTCGTCAAGATAACTAGGAGAAAGGACTGCGAGGTTGAGCGAACTCTGGCGAGGAAATATCGAGGAAATGACGTCGTCGCGCCGCCTGACGAGATTTGCCTAGCTTCTTCCCAGTTGCGGGATTTTCTGCCCTGACGAAATGCCCGGGAATCCTTCGAATTCTCCACGGGGATCTGTGCTCTTGACGAAATGCC
This sequence comes from Pristionchus pacificus, assembly GCA_000180635.4. Lineage (NCBI taxonomy): Eukaryota > Metazoa > Nematoda > Chromadorea > Rhabditida > Neodiplogasteridae > Pristionchus > Pristionchus pacificus. The sequence continues at coordinate 15,830,861 of CM026576.1, forward strand.
CCGAGAGGAGATGTGGGTGGATATGGGGAAAATGTTTCTGCTATTGAGGAAATGCGGGTCTCGAACTGAATGAGAAATGGGTAAAATAGTGCGGTCATTGACGAAATGCCGCGTATCGAATTGAATATGAAATGGGAAATATTTCAGCTTCTTCGCAAAAGTTGCGGTGCTTTTGTATTGCCTTTTGATGAGCACCTTGGCGTTCGAGAACATCGAGAACAAGGGAAAAGAATGGGATAACAAGGTTTGTTATTTGCCCGATGAGTAGGAGGTGTGCGATCACTGAGGGGAGCAGACAAGAAAAAAGAGTTCGCACAAATAAAGGTGTTCAAGGCGATAAACAACTGCTCCTCTCTACGCACTTTCCAGAATGGGTTCGAACGTCATCCGCCCTTTGATTTTAAAGGAGGGATGTCGACGTGAATTCGTTCATTCATTAAGCTCTCTCACATAGAGGATTGTAGCAAGAATGGGAAGATAAATTACTCGGCGCGGTCAGAGGAAAGGCCACGCAAAAAGCGACCAACACAAACAACCGGGGTGACTCTGGGGATAAACAAACTCCCTAACGCGATTTCCAGCGATTTTCATCACTTTTCTCAACGCCATCTGCCCTTTTCCGTGCTCCAACGCGTGTAAACGTGCGAAGCCTCAGCGAATGTGACTTACTCTAAGGAGAGGGAGGAGGGAAGACTGCGGGTGAAGCGCCGGAGAGAGAAACGTCTGAAGGGAGGCAGGGGAGGGAGGGGAGAATAGAGGAGGAGTGCACTGGCGGGGCTATTTTGGTGCACTAGGGTCGGGTGCGAATTTCGTCCGCATCGGGGGGTTCTTTGTTCTCAGAAATAACATTAGGTGCTGAATATGGAATCATAAGGAGTGGTCGGAATGGGTTTGAGGCACTTTTTGTTGTCAACGTCCTAGGAGCTATGCTCAGATTTACCACTCATGCGCACTGAAAAAGGGGAAAACAGAGATAATTCGAACCGGAGATTGAATCATGGATTCACGAGGAGATGGGAAATGATAATCGAGAAAACTTAAGCTGTTTCTCTGCACTCTCTCATTTTCGCCTGCTCTTTCGTCTGCTCAGGTTATCCATCAATTGAAAAGCACTCGGAAAGAACTGAGAGCAGCAGCTGCATTGCTTTGACTTCTCTGCCCTCTCTCACTCCCCCTGATCTATCGTCTCGGAAATCCTGAAGGATATCTCAATGACAGGAAAAGTCATGTGCACTCAGGGAACAATAAAGCATCACTTTTCTTCTTGAACAACTTTTTTTCTAGAAAGAAAACTCGGAATGGAGCTGAAGCTTGAAAATAGGGAAGAATACATCACCCGAAGATGGCGAAGACAATCGAGAAAAGAGCAGGAGAAAGATGTCGGAATTTGGGAGAAGCAAGAACGAAGACTGGATTTTTTCAGGGAGCAAATCATAGTAGAAAGAAAGGTAAAATTGAAATAATAATCTTTCGATTTTCTTTTTTATTCTATGCATGTGGTTCTGCAAAGAAAATATTTATTCTTCATTTATTGCGTATTTTGCTTGTTTGATCTGTTTGCACCAATTTTCCCACGATTTTGCCTATAAAACACTCCATGTGTCGTTTCTTCAGTCGAAAGATGAAGCTTCTCTTCCTTCTCGCCTTTATTCTTCCTCTTCTCTACGTTCTCGATGCCGGACCAGTAAACTCCGATGACAACCCTTTTTCGAACATGTCGGAACTGGAAACAAGAATGTTGGAGGTACTTAAATAGTTTTGCTCATATTAAGATGTGTCTGATCTTACGCAATGTGAATGCATATATTAAAATCGAATATATTTTATACGTTTGATTACAAACAACCAAGCCTTACTATCCCACCGGGGTCGGCAAATTAGTTGCGAAAGGTAAGGCTCCCCATAAAAGCATTGGACAGCAGTGTATGTAGTCCGCCTAACAGCTGGCCTTATCTACGAGCCCCACCATGCGTTGTCTTACGACGTAAAATCAATTGACTTGGATACACCTTTACCTTTTTACCTTTTGATTACAGTACTCCACTCCTTTTCCGTGTAAACTTAGTAGTTTTAGATGATGTTCTCTGAGATGCCCGAGACCCAAGCTGAATCATTCAGCCTTTCGTAAGAAGATATTATGCAATGTCGAGTAATTCAACTTCATATTCAGCTGTTTCTTTACTTACTGCCATTTCGATGACAAAAACGGATGCAGAAATGAGTGCAACAAACTGGGAAAGCTGAGACTGTCAGAGAAAGAGAGAATACTACGAGATAACGTAACCAATTTCATAAAATAATTGTGAAGTCGCCAATTTGCAGGGTGCCGAACACATTCCCTATTATGGAACAGATGTCAAATTGTGTGCGGCACAGTAAGTGTTCCTGCTCGATAACCATTTATATTACTTTTCTAATATTCATATTCAGGTGCATGCTAATGATGCCAGAAGGATCAGAATCGGAGAAAGTTTGTGAAAATGTCTGTGTTATGGAAACTTCTCATCCCGACAGAGAGAAATGGATTCAGCAGGCCAAGGAATTGCGTGAAAAATCTAGGCAAAGACATCTGCAAGAATCTCAAAAGGAGTGATGATAAAATATTTCTGCCTAAAATTTTAATATATTGTCACACGACAAGAATATTTACCTAGATATTCGAATAGTGAATGTTGTTTCCTTTTTCATGAAATCGAAGGAAGAATAAAAGAAAGATGCGAAATTTTGAGATAATGAAGAAGGGGGAGAAGAACATTCAGGGAGGAAAAAAAGAAAAAAAAAGAAGATAACATTGAAAAAAATAGTCAAATTCGTTTGCAAAGATAATATTTTAGATTGTTTGATCTCTTTGCACCATTTTCCCATGATTTCCCCTATAAAACACTCCCCATTTGCCATACATTCGATATATGAAGCGTCTCTTCGTTCTTCCCTACATTGTTCCTCTTCTCTTCGTCGTCAATGCAAAATCTGCGCCTGTTCTGGACGCAGCTTCTGAACGCTTTCTGAACAACCCTCTCATCTCAAAACTCCTTGCGGTACCTGTTTTAGTATCACCTTTTTTGAGCATGAAATATTGAGAAATAATGAATTAGTATACTTTTTTTTAAAAAATACTATGAAATTTGCAGTTGAATCTTGCTGAATCACCCCAGACAAACGCTGAATCAAACAGCATTGCGTAAGAATGAACGATAACTGAAACATACATGTTAGTGCTCATCTTCAGCTGTTTCGCATGGTAATGTCATTTCGAAGACAAGAACGGATGTAGAAAAGAGTGCAACAAATACGGTTACTCAGTTGCCTGAAAGGAGCGAAACAAGGTTCTGGATCGGAGAAAATCTGTGAAAATCTCTGTGCTATGGAAACTTCTCATCCAGACAGAGCGAAGTGGGAGCAATATCTCAATGAATTGAAGGAACAGGGTGCTGTATCTAAACATATGAGTTAAAAAATAAATATCGCATGAGCCACACAATTAACAATGAATGAACGCCGAACAAGAAGTACGAAAGATCATTTTTTGTCTTCCTTACCTTACAAAGACGGCAGTGTTTCTCCATTTTTCGTCTTTCAGCTTGGCATGAAGATGTGCTTGCATAAATTTCATTGCATGCCTCTAAAACATTAATATTATCGTGTTTCTTTAACCGAGCGATGAAATCAATCTTTTTTACGAGAAATACACGTAGCAAACGTGGAAGGAAGGCATGGTAATGTAGCCTTCTATGCCGGTTGGTCCCACCAAGCGTTGTCTTACGATTGTAGAATCGCTTGACATGGAATTGCTTCTTACCTTTGATCTAGGGTGTGTGAAATCGGGTCGGGTCACTCGGGATCCCGACTCTGATTCCCGACTCGAGCATAAATTGTCGGATGGTAAATCGCAGAAAGTAGGGCAAGCAACCCGACTTGGAGAGTGAAATAGTCGGGACTGTTGTCGGGTTCGGGCGGCCCGAAACCCGACCCGACTCTAGGGAAGAGGGTAGATCAAGATTACAATTCTGTTTCTCTCCCTGGCATTTGCATATTGATTAGTCAAGAAAGAGGGTGAGTCAATTGAAGAGAGCAGGGAGGGAGACGGACTTGATCACTTGATCTAGATACCCGACATAGAGTCGAGCAATTTCGGGTCAAAGTCGGGCCATGTCGGGCCAAGACGGGTTTCGGACCGTCCGAAACCCGAAAACAGTCCCGGCTTTTTCACTCTCCAAGTCTGGTTGCTTGCCCGACTTTGTGAGCCCGATGGGGCCACATTGTGATACTCTCTCTCTATATCTAGTATTCTTTTATTATTTTTACCAGAAAATCAATTTAATTTAAAGGTTTGTTGTCTGAAAATAAACATACATTTTCTCCATTTTCTGCAACTTCACCATATATTTATACGTTTGCACTAATTTTCCCATACATTCGCCTATAAAACACGGGCATTTTTCCAATTATTCATTGGAAAATGAAGCTTCTCTTCTTTTTCGCTCTTCTCTTCGTTCTTCTCAACGTTCTCAATGCCAATCCCTCAATGCCAGTATTACCGGACAACCCATACCTCAATAAATACTTCGAGGTAAACAAAATGTAAAATTTACTAAATTCTCATTTGCAAAATATTTGGAACTACAAATGCTTTTTTCTTATATTTTTGCACGTAGTAAGAGCAGTAATTCTTCAATCATATCCCAAAAATAACAAGAAAATGTTCGTTGTGCAATGTCAAGTATTGTTTTCGGTGTAATATATTAAATTTCAGTTGGTGCGTTCTGAGAATGCCATGACAGATATTGCAATACAGAGCATTGGGTAAGATGTAACAATGACCAATAATGCATATTTATGCTCAGTTGTTTCGCATGGTACTGTTACTTCGAAGACAAAGACGAATGTAGAAATGAGTGCAATAAATATATTGAATTGTCTGTCACAGTCGATGTACAAACGGTAAGTGAAATGATGAGTTCGTTATAATATTTTGCTTACTAGGAAGACATCCTGAATGCTTATGTTGGAAATGATGCCAAGTTGTGTGCAGTCTTGTAAGATAACTTGCTCGAATATAACTCACATCTTAACCCTTTCCAGCTGTATGAAATTTGCAAAATCGGGCACCGAATCCGAGAAAGTGTGTGCAAATCTCTGCCGAATGGAAACCTCCCATCCCGAAAGAGAGAAATGGGTGCCACATAAGAATGAAACGATGGCCTGGCTGGCTGCTCTATACAAAGAGTGAACCTCAATAAACATATTCATAAGAGTGATGATAAAATATGTCCGATATCAACAATAACAACGACAACAGATCAGAATTTTGGAGAGAATGTTCATTTCATAATTGTGGATGGACCTGTAGACATCACAGCTCTTCGGGGGCTAGTGAAAGCCGAATACCAAGTAGTAGGACCATCCTGTAAACGAGGCCTTCAGATAAATACAGCGAAAAGATTTTAAGAAAAGAAGAAGAAAAGAAGCAACAGAAAAGATTTGAATCTCGGTCTCTATACAAAAATAAATCTCTATACAAAAATACAAAAAGTATTAAAATACAGAAAATACAAACTTCGGCATTCTAATATCGTTCTAGATTCCAATCGGCCTACATTCCCAACAACATCAACTCATTTTGCACCTCCTTTAAAGTTTTTCTGGATGATGAATTATGAAGTTTCTTTATTTCCTGCAATTTCATCATATTGGAAGTGTTTGCACTAATTTTCCCACGATTTCACGTATAAATGACGACCATTTTACAGTTATTCATTCGATATATGAAGCTTCTCTTCTCCTTCGTTCTTCTCTTCGCTCTTCTCGATGTTATCAGTACCGACCTCATAATTCCGGACAACCCCTACTCCAAAAAGTATTTGGAGGTATAATTTTAGCAATTGGCTGAAAAATAAATTTACTAAATTCGCCAATTTCAAAATACTTCTTTTTCCAGTTTTACACATAGTGAGTTTGTACAATTTTTTAGAAAACAAATTTTAAAACCTGTTTTAAACACTACCTCTCTTGTTCTCTGCTATAATTATAAATTGGCCGAAAGAACTTCCATTCGTCCTCGTCCTTTTTCTCGTTATCCTTTACGAGAAAAGAGCACGAGGCAAGCATTCGATGCAAGCAGAAAGAAATATTGGATTTCACTCCAAACACAATCCTGGAAAGAACAATAAACTGCACATATGAAGCCGCTTGCGTAAGAATCGAGCAGAATAGAGCGGAACTTAGTCTAGATCGAACAGAGAGTGTTGACGTTCCAAAACCGGCAGTTTCCACTGCACCCCTCGCGGGGTATTCGTGGTCTGCTCAGTTGAGCACAGGGCGCAATGGTGGAAGGAATTGGTGGAGGAGATTAATCTGTCCCGCAGTCATCGACAGGGATAATGTAATATCGTTTCACATGAATAAAAGACTATTTAAATTGTATGTCAAATCATCTCGCTGCACAACTGGATAGTATTTAGTTTTTATGAATACAAAAAAAAAACTTGGACCAAGCTAGGAAAAAAGATTACACAATCAGAACTATTTCCACTATTTTCCTTAGGATTTCCATCCGTGTTTCTTATTGATTACTGTTGAACAATTATGCAGATTGTTCATTGCTGCAGACCATTTCAAAACCAAAACATAGCTCGTCAAGAGTATGTATTCAATTCGACATGCTTCATTTGTTCATTAACACCGAATCACGGGTCTCTTCGCTTCCAGTAGTTCGTTCCACCACTGCTTCCATTGATCTCTATCAGCATGAGATGTTTCGATTTCACACAGTTTTGCACACACTTTCTTCGATTATTCATCCTTTTTCATCTTTCCAATGCAGCTGAAAAGGATGTTTTGATGATGATTTGTTTTCATATCTTACTCCGCCGTACACAACTTGGCATCGTCACCATCATACGCGTCCATGCTGTCTTCCTGAACTTATTATCCCGTTCTAGGAATTGTCGTTCGGAATCGTTTCTACCACCTTCCATCACCGATAACGAATTTATAACCCATTCACCGAGCATACTGTGATATACTATTTACATAATTAATTCATACCTCAGAAACGTTCAATCTCAGCCCAGCCAGTTTATTACACTCGGCTCTGCATCCTTTTGTGTTCTTGAAATGACAAGCCCAAGCGAAGCATCTGAGGAAATCGAATCATGATTAATAAACATAAAATACTAACGCAATCTCGAGTATTTCTTCGCGAGTCGAAGGCTTCTCGGTCTCCATCAACTGTATTTTTAAATGTGCTTTTTCCGGATGAAAATCAATAAATCGATAAACAAATTTACCTTGATCCACTTCCTGCTAAGGAGATTATCATCACTGACTTCAGCCTTGCCACTAATGGCACACGGTAGAACATAAAGAAAGATAAGAAAGAAGAAAAGCTTCATTGCTTTCTTGAAAAATGAATTGGGATTGTTTTATAGGAGAATCGTGGGAAAATTGTGGCGTGTTCTTCAAATGCAATTTTTTTTTTGCTTAAAATAAGATAATTTAGATAAAGTAAACGTCGAATACTAATATCGTTTGTTAACGGTTTAAAATGCAAGAGTCAACCGTCAACCTTTTCGACATATTGGCAATGTGATGCTCGACGATCGTATATCCGTTTCACAATTACATCTCTTTAGCAAAAGGATCGGTCATTGCCATCTACTCTCATCTACTGAACGAACAAAAGGAGCTAAAGGATTATTCATTCCCGGATAGACCATCGACCATTCCTCTTTCGCCCTTTAATCCAGGATGCGCTCATTATTGCTCCCTTCCCTCTTCCATCGTCCATGGGCGCTACACAATCCGACGGTTATTTTGATATTTTAGTAGTTCTAAATGAAATTTTCATTTAGCTCGCCAACCGGCCGAAGATATCCTCGACAAAGTAAGAAAAGATGAAGGAAAGGCATACGCTCTCAAGAAACTCGCCGGCGTTATGTGAGTTAATCAGCATCTCACTTTATCGTATTTTTGAATTGGTTTCAGCGCCGTTTCCGGACAAAATCTTGCTGAGACAGTTGATTCAGTCACTGAATATGCGTTCGGGATTGCGCAGGAATTTCGGAGAAATTTGTGAGGTTTTCCATATTTTTTTACAGCAATTATCAGATTGCAGACGTAAATGGTTCGAGCTCCCGAATGATCTTAATGAGTGGTCGGATACGATTGTTGGACTAGTCGACGTATTCGAGATTCCCATCAAGGTTAGATTTTTCTTACAAATATTCGTAAAAAGGAAGTGGGACTCAATCCTCACTTGATAATTATTCACACATCTCTTCAGATCATTATCAATCTCACCTGCATTGGGCTTACAATACTCATCGTTCGCATTCTTATAGAGGTTTATTACAATTTCACATAAATTTATTCATGATTTTAGCGGTGAAGAAAGGTTTATTACAATTTCACATAAATTTATTCATGATTTTAGCGGTGAAGGAAAGAAGAAGAAGGCATTCTTATAGAGGTTTATTACAATTTCACATAAATTTATTTATTTGATTTTAGCGGTGAAGAAATATTCTATTCACAAAAATATTCTATGCGCGAAAGGCACCGTTGGAGAGGGGGAAAAGGCGAGACGAGAGGGAAAGGGGGCGGAGCCTATTCTGCCCATTTCCCTCATCTCAGTCGGCCATAGTTTCACCAAGTCGAGCTTGCGCTTTGCGACGCTCAAAGTCGAAATCGAAGGGAGATATAGACGAGAGCGTGCGCTAGTCCCACGGGTAAGAACAGCGGGGAGAGTGAGGCGGAGGGAGAGGGAGTGTGGTGTGTCTCTCGCCTCTCTCCTCTCATTTGACTATCCCCTCTGGCGCTCACACTGTATTTAGCGTGAGTAGGAAGCGAGGAAATACGCGCGTACTGAAACCTTTAAAACAAAGTCGCAAGCTTTTGAAGCATGCTAAAATTCTGTTTTTTTCACTAAACTTCCTAAAATATTCGTATTTGTCGAAAAATTGCTGCCCAACCAAAAAGTGCACACTGCAACCCGTCAAAACGGCCTATTCCCATCGTTTTGGTTCATTTTTGACCTACTCAGTGAAGATGTGCACATTTTGGGCAGTGCTCAATCGATTGGGAATCCCAGTAGCTATCCAACGCACTTTAGAATGAGTGATTTGGTCAAGTATGAACCTTGCGACTTTGATTTCTCGCGTTTTGTGGGGAGTCGTGTCTCATCAAAGTGGGCGGAGCTTGTGGCCCCTAAGTATACAGACATAACTATCTACAAATTTATCCTGAACCAACAGTAACAACGTGAGCACAACATAACTTATGAGATCATTTGAGATTGTTCATTTCATAATTGTGGATGATCCTGTAGACGTCACCGCTCTTCGGGGGCAAGTGGAAACCGAATACCAAGTAGTAGAACCAGCCTGCAAAAACAACGATGCAATTCTGTTTATCTGTTTTTCTGAGTGTCTGTCTGAAATTAATACAACATTTCTCTTAACAACTAACAAGACGACAACCACAACATTGTCTCTCTGGCTCTGTTCTGGTAACGGGGTCCCAAAAATATAACGGGGTCCGAAAAAGACATCGGGGTCCCAAAAATATATCGGGGTCCCTCACAGATATCGGGGTCCTAAAATATAACGGGGTCCCAAAAAGATATCGGGGTCCAAAAAAGATATCGGGGTCCCTCACAGATATCGGGGTCCCAAAATATAACGGGGTACCAAATTCAGATTATTGGTTTGTGCATTACAATATGAATATGAGGCCGTTTGCGAGAGAATCGAACAAATCCGGATGGGTCTGGCACAGCCCAAAAATCTCAATCCTCTGAATCGTTGCGTTTTGGGGTTCTCGAAGGTGCTGATGACGATGGGCATTCTCTTTTTGGTCACCGATGCATCGTTGACTTCAGACGACGTCACGTCGATATCGAATTTTCGCCTTTATTGCGGTTCCTGGTCAAGCTAAATTTATGTGAGTATGGCTCAGAAAAGTATGGCTCAGAAAAGGGTCAGAATTTGATGGCGATCACTGCGGAATATTTCATTTTTCATTATTTTTATTAATTATTTTGTAAAATGGAACTTTCCGCAAACTACAGTGTTATTGTGGAGAGTAGCATGGATCGGACCGGAATGCCACGAGGATTCCAAATCTGTTTTACATTTGAAAATCCATCATGCACCTAAGGATTTATACAACTTATAGTGTACATGCTTGTAAGTGAATTGTACCTTCCTTCCACTTGTTGACTTCCGATCTTTTGATCTACCCGAGTCTCTCCTCCATGACCTCTTCCCTATGCTCTCTCGCCTCTCTCGGGAAGGAGAGATGGATCGATCAGAGAAAGGAAGTAAACAAGGGGAAGGATAGCACGATTTACTTACAAGCCTGTACACTATAAGTTGTATAAATCCTTAGGTGCATGATGGATTTTCAAATGTGAAACAGATTTGGAAACCTCGTGGCATTCCGGTCCGATCTATGCTACTCTCCACAATAACACTGTAGTTTGCGGAAAGTTCCATTTTACAAAATAATTAATAAAAATTGTGAAAAATGAAATATTCGGTAGTGATCGCCATCAAATTTTGACCCTTGGGCCATACTCACATAAATTTAGCTTGACCAGGAACCGCAATAAAGGCGAAAAATCGATATCGACGTGACGTCGTCTGAAGGCAACGATGCATCGGTGACCAAAAGTCACATAATCACATCTGCGGACTAAATTCGACACTTGTTCGCCGATTTCGGAACCATGTAATAGGCTGACAAAGATCATTGGCGCGATTCACTCTCTGTTACTTTCACTACGCTGAAAACGCGAGCGGTATGTTTATCAGTGCTTTTGTCTAAGCATCCCCCTTCGGTTCAGTAACTATGAGATTTTACATTTTTTGATAGCCCTAAGTGGCCTACATCGAATTCCTTTACAACAATTTTAATTAGCATATTTACCTGCATTCGGTGAAGCGTTTCAAACTAATTGTAAATCAGCTGCTTCTCTGTGGAGTATTAATAGAATCTTTGAAAATTGGGCTCTAGTATTCTTGAATTAGCCTCTAGGCTGTCAGGATGAAGAATCCGACCCTTGATTCCGTGTGCTCTCTCGATACTCTGACCGGTGAGAGTACATGGATAATGAAAAGACGGATTTTTCACACTCACAGCCATACTATAAACCAATCTTGATGAGCTCTATCCGCCTATGTCGTTTGTTTGTGCAAATTCAAAGTTTGAGTTGTTCGGACCATCTTGGATAATTTATTTCTCGTAAAAATGGAATATCTGAGTTTTTTTGATATGTTGAAAACGATGAAAAACGACGAAGAGTGGACTGAGACTTTACAAGTGAAAATAGAAATTTCCCAAATTGAGAAACTCGTCATTTTACATCGTGCGACAGATTCCGTACTTCGCGCCCCCTCCTCTCGGAGAGGGCGCGAAGTACGGAATGGAACATCATAGTGCCATCACATACAATATTCGAAAAAAAAAGTTTCATTTTGACATGATGGGTTCAAATATGATCGGTCAATGATGGGTCAAACAAACGAACCTTCCCTAAAGCAATTCTCTGCTCATACCATCAAACGAGTAATGCGCCAAGCAAAAAAGAGCGGAAAATACTCCAACAATACCAGAAATCCATAAGTCTTTTTGGGATCCCGATATATTTTTGGGAACCCGTTATATTTTGGGACACCGATATCTGTGAGGGACCCCGATACATTTTTGGGACCCCGTTATATTTTGGGACCCCGATATCTGTGAAGGACCCCGTTATATTTTTGGGACCCCGCTACCAGAACAGAGCCGTCTCTCTCTTATGGCAGAGCTCTCACTCATTCACTCTTCCCTCTTCCTTGCCCACTTTTAAAGTGATTGTGAATGTCTGTGTGTATCAAGTGAATAACGAACCTCCAGCGGGAGCTCCAAACATGGGCGCAATTACTGGAGCGAAGAAGTAGACGGGTGTCGGCTTGCTGAGACGAAAATGTATATTGTATAACATAACAGAATGCATTTGAGTTGTCGCGTAATTGATGAAAGTGATAAGCAATGATGAAGATACGCACGATAAAGATACGCGCTAAATCTGAATTTATGAAACTCACGTAAATACTTCTGAACCGTACACAAAGAAGGAGAAGAGACGCGGGCCAAGATCACGAGCGGGATTGATCTGAATGATCCACTACAATTTAGTAATGAACAATTTTAGGTATTTGAATATCACATTTTTTCTATATTTTTCATAATATTATTGAAATGCGAAAAAGTAGGTACCGGATATCCCAGATTGACAGCGAAGCAAGTGCCGATCATCACTACGGAGAGACCGATCAGCAGAGGTCGAAGGTACTGAAAAAAACTGAGTTTTCGAACTAAATATTACAGCTTCGATATAAATTAGACTAAAATACCACAAATGTACCTTGGGAATCTCGTTCCTATCATCGCAAATAACGCAGATCATGAAGGCAAGAGCAGCAGTGCCGACAAACTGAAAATAATAAACATTTTTAGGAAAATATATTGTCAATGCACTTGATCAACGAACGGTCCAAATATGGCATCTTTCATGTGCGCGCCCGGGTACGAACAGAAAACCATCGCGCTAGAGGTGTTCTCGCCTACAATGTTTTCTCATTACTTGAAAAATAATTATAATTTGATAAAAATAATCCATACCGCTAACGGTACGATTTCCGCCGTCAAAGTAGTCGAATAGGGCTGAAATTGCATCGTTAGTTCAGGTCACCGAATTATTTACATGAAAAGAGCACATTTTAATATCGGGATAAAACTACAGAAATTAAAAGCTCACGATAATAATAGGCATACATTGCAGCCGAGCCGAAGAACGCTCCGATCAACTAAAAAATTAGTTGTAAAGTGAATTTATTTTAAAATCTTAAAAAATAAAATAAAACAGTGTTACAAGAAAAATAGTGTGCAAATCTAACCTGCATCAGAGAGTAGAGTAGGAACTTCTTTAGCGTTAGCTGGCCAAACGTGTAAATCATAAATGAGATGGCGGGATTCATGTGGGCACCTGCATCATTCACATTATGTGTCGGATCATGGCGATTCGAAGATTTATTTTGTTTATTTTTTCTTTGAAGAAAACACTCACCTGAAGTCCTCGCTGCTGTGTAGATGCAAAAAGTAATGATAAGTCCCCAACCGAGTTGAACCTGAAATTTTGCGAGGCTTCAATAAATTTTGCCGATTACAATATTTTTTATAAAAAAAAACGGAAACAATACCTTCTGCATATTTTTTGATTTCCAAAGTACTCACCGAAACCCAGCTGTTCACTTTGTGTTGCGTGAGCACAAACTGCGCCACATTGCATAGACCGAGAAACTGAATTTTTTTTTACTTCTACTATTCTTTTTAAATATTACTTGAGTTCATTTCCTAGCAAGAAACTCTCTTCAACCATTCTGAATCATGTGCGAAGAAGAGAGAAGAAACAAGAGGAACTGACTCACCACAAGCAGAAATGTGGCGCCCAGCTCAGCTAATAATTCTCGCAACAAATTATCTTTGATGCTTATCCGCTTTCGAGCTTTGTCAACGATAACATGATGAGAGGCTGCCATGCTCTACAGCCTGAAGCAAAGCGTTTAGGAAAAAAACAGAGTACAAAACAAGAACAATAACAATTCATGGCGTTTTCAGAACGTGAAATTCAAATGGATAATGATTGCAACTTAGAGCGCGTTGGCGATTCGTACTGTTTGAGAAAGGGAGGCTTATCGCCTTTCTTTGGCGCCTCGCTTTCGTCCTTCTAACTCTCGCTCTCTTCAATGTATGCGCTCGCACAATTCAAATGTCTCTCACTCTTTTCCTCGATCGAATAATGGATCCTTATCAATGGCAGAGTGCGAATCCGGCAATGTGTTTACTTTATGCAGGCGCGAGGCTGACATAGATCGAAATAGTTCGCGAAGTTACGTGATTTATCTTCGGTATCAACAAACTGTTCAAGAGCATGGCAACAAGAACGAGTTTACAAGTTTCAATACAAAATATTATACATAACTTTTAATTAGACACGACCGTCCTCTCAATGTGCTCGGTGCGTTGTGCGTTTCTCATTTTGATGGAGTGCTCAACGCCGATCGTTCTCATCGATGACCTCGCACTACTTCTCAGACTGGAAGACTGAATGATCTCTTCCGGCTGGGAAACCACCATCCTTTCCTCGCTTCTTCTGACTATCTGTGTCGTCTCGGGCACTGCTTCGATCTCTATCGGCCGACGGGGAAGGTCCTCAACGTAGGTTAGCTCATCGATCACACATGGAATGAGTTCACAAATGTCATCGAGCGAGCATGGGGGCTGAAGGGGAACAGGACAGGGTGCCATCTCGGTGCTTTCAGTACAGTCAATTGGACATGTGGTAGGGGCAGGAATAGGGCAGGGAGTGGCCTCGCAGAGCGTAGGTTTGCACGGGAGGTCATCACAGCAGGCGTCGATAACAGGAGGTGCGCAGGGCGGATATATGATGCTGAAAAGACGAGATTGTAATGATATTTTTCGCGACCGAGAGCTATAGCTACGTCTTGAAGTCTGATTCAACAGTCTTTTATTTCCGACTGTGTCACACTCTAGTCAGTTCAGTCTCCCGGCTTTCTGAGCTCAATCGAGCGGCATAGTGATTTATAACCAGGTTCCCAATAGTTCAGCAATAGTTCATTCGCAAACATTACGATAGGAACTGTGTTTTTGTGTCTAATTATATATTTTTCTCGCAATCGTTCGGAAATATAGAACTGATAGACTGATAGATCAGTGATAGTATTATCTATTAGACTCACTTCGGCTCGGGGAAGCAGTACACCTGCAGGCCCTCGAGACACTCGAGGAACGCCTGAATAATTATAATTTATTTAAATCTAAATAAAATTGAACAAATTTGAAACTGACCACCCAAGCCCATCGAATGATCAGCAGGCAAAGAAGGACGGTGAGAACGAACATTAGTTCCTGAATAAAAATACGCCTTTTTCCTTTTCTTAGAACAATTTTACATTTTCCGTGTTGAGCCGTATATTATGAATGAGTAATAGATAAACCATACAATCATTGGCTTTCGCAATGGCATCAAATTGTTGAAGGCATTGGTGAAGTTGTGAGTGAGAATAGTTGGCCATTCGAACCAGGGCTTGCTGTAATTTGGTAGATGAGAATTCCTGCGAACAAAAACACTAATGAAAAGATGGAGTTAGAAATTGTAAAGAAAGAAACGAACGCCTCGTCAATAAATCGATGGCCGACGTCGTTGGCTTGTCTAGCGGTGCGTACTAGACGACCTTCGAATGCTTTCATCGCCGATTCTCTAAAGAAATTATTTTCAATCATCAAACATGAGTCGCTAAAAAGTGTAACAATAGGTGAAGAGAATAATAGAAATAGCTCACAGTTGCGTATTGATCTCTTTTATCCCTTCCTCCTCGTACTTCTCACTGCCTTGTACAGGCATGAGGAAATGAAATGTCTGCCCTCCCTTCTCCGTCCCTGATCTTTCCTCCCGGATGCCCGGTCATAACAGGAGATGATGCATTCGTACTGGTGTTTCAGCTTACTAATCAGGGAAAAGAAAGGTCGTTGGAAGTAATAGAAGTGATTAAAACAAAGCTGATGGATCGTAGCTGAGCGATATCGCAACAAATCACATTGCTCCGGAATGCGCTTACTAGGTAATCAATAGGGGTGTTCGCTCGAGCATTGCTCGCCGAGTTTCGATCGGCAAGCGGTTATGCAAAACCGCTCGCGAGCGCGAATGGCTCGCAATGAATTTTCTCGAATCGCTCGCGACTAGTGTAGCTCGCGATCGCTGCTATCACAATCTGACACAATTGAGAATGAATGGGAAAAATGGTTCAGAATGAGAGGAGATGAAATTCAATTATCCATTATGCAAAAATGCTCGCGAGCGGGGCGCGCTCACGAGCGCATTACCTAGAATACCGACTCGCGAGCTCGACTCGCTCGAGAATGAGTTTGAAAAAAAGACTCGCGAGCGCTCGTAATAACAGCCCTAGTAATCAATGAAAGATTGGCCGCCGGTGCATCTGTACTGCATTTGATCGAAACAAGCGGAGAGTAATTTGCATAATGAGCACCGAAGTAGACTTTGAAATGGCTCGCCGTCACTTCAATTCACGTGCTCCCTCTTCGATCAGAGTTGCCAAAGAGCGTGCGAAATAAAGAGACGATTCTCCGAGCTGCGAACTCTAGACGTGACAGGGAGTTTTTGCGTGGATTATCATAAGCAAACACCATATTCCCTTCTTGTGAAGTGAGCGAATCAAAGTCGGAGTTGCAATTGATCTAACTAGGATGATGCTCTGAAATTTTTTTTGAGAAACAGAACCAATTGCAGTTCTTATTCACCTGTTTTTTTTTCATTGATGTGATTTCTTTCTTCCAAATGTCTATTTTCCGTTATGATTCAAATAAACTTTGCATAACCAATGAATATTCCCGTTGCCGCTTCATAAAAACAAATCCAATTCATCGCATCATTCACTCTTCCAACTCACTCAGCGACCACTCAGTTGTTCTATTTGTGATTTATTCTTGATCATACTGTATCAGACGAGCTAGTGATCACCGAGTTCAATATCCTATCCACTATTCGAGTAAAGTGGCTAGGCGAGAACGAGTAATCAAGCGAGTGAAAGAGAGAAAGAGAGAGGGAGTGAAAAGAGTGAATGATCGAACGGAGAAACATAACATAATCGTGCACATAACTGGCACACTGACGCGCACTGAATTTCGCTCTAATTGCAACCTAATTGGTCGCTACTCTTTGCATCACTTGCAACTTGTTCCATTCTCTGCTCTTTGAGCAATTCTTTAAATTGACAAGCGCATTGTCTTTAGAGCAGCAAAGATGAATAACTCGTCTATTCATTTCGCATGCGTTTTTGTGAAATATAACCTAAATGTAAGTGCGGGTTTTACAAGTAATGCAGATATTATTTTTTTCGTCTGGACAGCCCGTTTGATTATCGCTGTATCTACAAATCGCATGAGATCTTATCCTGCATGAATTCGAGAGTGAGTTAGAGAAACTATTGGGAACTCTCGTGTTTTCTAGAATCGGAACGCTCTTATCTCCCTCCCGTCTTCCAGAATGATGTGTGCATCTGTTTTCCCTTCTCAACATCGCGCTGTTTGGGTTTGAGAGGCGTTCGGATAACAAACGGATCCCTAAAATACAATCTAGTCGAACGCATTCTTCCGAAAGAATCTGTCACTCTTTCCTCTCATTATTCCGTGTTTCCCTGATGTTCCATATAGACTAGAGAGTGCGTGGATTGATGATAGCTACCTTTTTTTCTATCTTTGCTTTACTAAAATTCAGCGGATTTCAGAGAATGAAGCGAGGTCAAGTTGCGCCCTCCGAGAAGTTTGAGGAGGTTACGCGACCGGCCGATCCCGAGAACGGGTGAGATTTAATATATTTATTTTAAATCAAAGAATGTATTAGAAAACGTTGCCCACTTAAATTGGTTGTCTTTTTTTAATTTGTGGGTAACACTTGTGCAATATCGTAACTAGTCCCCGCCGGTGCGCGTTACTCATCTACGTTCTCGCAATTTTCAACCGGGAAAACAGGGGTTTGCACTCACTCTTTCCGAGATAATAATGTCATGACCTTCCCGGAACTTGTGACTCGGAAATCGAGTAATAGCGAATCTGACCAGCGAGATAACCTAACTCCACAGCGTACTTTCTGCAGGCGAAATTCTTCCAATTTGTGTGGTGTTCCTCGGAAATTGAGCCTGTTTGTCTCACTCATCCGTTGACATTGATCTCGGATGACATTTTATGTGTGCTGGAATGATTTGACCGGTATCCGAGCCGTGCTCGATATGTATTGTACGCATTGAGCTTCGATTTTACACATTTCGCCTATTGATAGATAGGTTTCAGCCCAATCACCTCCTGCACTTTCTCAATTGCCTTCAATGAAAATGTAGGGTAGGGTTGGACAATTTTTGAGCCAAAATTACCTATCCGGACACATACTGTAAAGTGTAGTCAACTAGGTAGTGCACGGTGCCTGTTGCAAATTGGCCGGAAGCTAATTGGTAATGTGCACCAGTGCATGTGGCACTACGAACCAGCCACACAATCGCACCACACTTGGCCATTCGTAAGGAGAACAAGAGACGAGATTCCCACACGTCTATCACTGTTATCTATTGATAACCGACACTGAGGGAGTAGTGGTACGGAAAAGTCTCCCCTCCCCTCCCATTCCTCGTCCACCCCATCACCCTTCACTCATTCCTCAATACTCGAAGACCTCTGACTGGACCATCCGACTAATCGATAATCACGATAACCGATAATCATGTCTCTGAACAGGCTGAACATGGGAGCAGCGCAGGCGGTGCTAAAGGAGGAGAAGGAGCCGAAACCGGTCAGCTTCTTTATTTTTTTACTTCTTCAGACAGGATGAACAAATCTATCATGAAAAATTCGTTGGCATCGGGGAAATTCAGAACTTATCTATCTGAACTTACAATGGCGTTAGAAGCAGCACCAACGTATTCAGATTTCCTATTGCTAAATAAAGTCATCTTTTTTTCAGCGATCCTTCCGTGACTCCAAACACTTCCAACCGTTGATGGTTGCGTTTCTCTGCTTCGGATTCGCTACGTTCCTATCCGTGTACATGCTGTATTACATGAAAGTGAGTTTTTGTATAACTGTCAGAATTAATAAACCGTATCTTCATTCCGCTGTAATTTTGCGGTAGTTTTCTTCTGCTGAATGTTCGTTCCTGATTCAACGATGACATTCATCAGGTTTTTCTCGACGTCTACCACATATCCACTGGGTGGATTCAGATAGTGCAGGTATTGTTTTAACATTATTAAATATTAGTTTAATATATCTTTTTTTCAGGCACTATTTCTCGTGTGGAACGCAGTGAACGATCCCATGATGGGATATCTCCAGGTAAGTGCAATTGTGCGCTACACGAAAGTGCGTTACTCGAAAATATTACCGTAAGAAACATGTATCAAATTCTTAAATCACATTACTTTGATCAGGAAAAATCAAGCCTTTGAATTAAAGTTTGAATGCGATTTTGAAGTAGCTAAAAGTTCATCTCAGGACATTGGCTGTTGCGGTATGACATGGATCATGGACAGAAGGAAGGTCAGATTATATAATTTTATTTTTTAAATAACTGTCATCCAAATATATTGTTCATAGACATAAGAAAGGTCAGTGATCTCATGTCCTCACGGGGTTATCAATATGTGTCTAGGCTGTTTTTTCTTCACCATTCGCTCAAATCTGATATGAAATGAACCTAGAGACAGATGTTTTTTTTACTAGTCTACATTATTCGCACTCTGTCACAGGACAGAAAAAAACTAAATTGCGGAATGAACAAACGAATTGTGACAGGCTTACCAACGATCACTGACTCTTACTCGGCTAGGATGAAAGAATTCAGTGAATTGTAAGCGCTAGACGTGTTGTCCTTATCTTCACTAAGCTCTTGTGTCGCGTACGGTCCAAAGAAAGCACCAGCACCAGCACAAGCAAAGAAAAGCTCCGGAAATCATATGATATCACATAATGAAGCCACACATCTGAATCTCCGAGAAGCATGGAAAAGAAAAATTATCATTTCAGGTCATAATGTACTGCGCTCCAGTATTCGCCTTCTCCTACATGATCTTCTGGTTTCCGTGGTCGACGTAAGCATACACGACTAATTTTGACTAGGACACAATAACGTTGAGCTAGGGAACACAGCATTACTTATTAAATTTGAGCCATTTATTACTGCAAAAGAAAAAGAGCGAGATAATGATCTTCATCAGTTATCAGGAGAAAAACAGGCTTTCTTCCAGAACGAACACGGTAATCACGGGTATTCATCTCCTCGTTGGTCTCTTCCTCTTCGACACGATTCTCACCCTCGTCCTCTCGGCCTACTGCGGCATTCTCGTAGAGGCGTGCTCGAAGCATTCGGTAATTCTCTCCTTCCCTTCTCCTAACACCCCTTCATCCCGCCCAATCCCTATGTATCCGTTGAAAACTCTTCGACTTTGCATAGTCATTGGAGGTGCAACATGAATTTTGTGTTTCACTAGATAGATGTATCTTGCAATATATCTTGCGTTCGGTGTTATTTTCCCCTACGAGTGCAAAAAATTAAATAAAATAATTTCAGCAACGCGTCCGTTGTCTCGTCTACGCTGAACTATTCGGAATCCTCGGTGGATCGATCATCTTCCCTCTGAACGTCTTCTCCGATGAGGCCAAGAACTTTGGCCGATTTCAGGTATGCGCCTGAACATTTACGAAATAAAAATTGAACCGCTTTCCTCCTAAGAACGTCGAAATCCGTAGGCCATGTTACACAGCAGCTCAAAATGGTCCCTGGAGGTTCATGCTTGGTGGTTAGACATCCTAGGAATGGGAAATACAGACATTTGACCATATAAGTTAATCTTTGATCTTAAGAAATTGTAAATTCCAGGTCGGCTGCGCAATCATCGCTGTGATCGGTGCGGCGTCCATGTCAGGTAGTGTATTTCAGCCCCAAGTTGAACTAAAGTCGATTCATCCCCTAATTGGAACTGTTATGCTTTCTCAGAATTCTGCTGAAACAAAGGAGAAAAATCACAATATTCGAAAATTATTGAAATAAAATTGTTTTAAAATTTGAGGCGGCGCGTACTTCCTGAACACGAAGAAGGAGCACGAATTGCACGAGGAGATCGAGATGGCAAAGGTATTTTTTTCCATTCCATCGACAAATTTGGCAGAAATGTTTGGCTGACGAGGGTTTACTATAGTATTTGGTACGCGAGAATCATCCAAATCTTCAAAGAGAGCCTTATGATAACGATGTGAAACATTCAAACATATTTGGAAAACTGAATACTACTCTAATTACCAATTAAAAATATATAAACCAAAAACGATATTTAGGATCCCGAAGAGCTCCCACCGAAGGAACCGGAGAGCTCGTTCAAGAAAGCCATCAGGTTAGTTAATTTTAACAAACTTTATTTTCGACTGACAGTAGACGACAAATTGAATCTGAGCTTTACGGCACGCAAAATGTCATCAGTGAAACCTAATCGTTATTTCCATATTTCGATTGTAAGGTAGTTTGAATTTTGCGAAGGTTGTCAAGGAATCGCTTTCGAAAGAAATTTGAAAGCTTTATCATTGCAGAGTCTCCTGGCAGATCATCCGTGAGCCGCGCTTCCTTTGCCTTGTAGGAGCACAGTTTATGCGTTCAATGAGGTAAGGGGGAAGTCCGCTACCAGTGTATGATTTATGGGCATCTATCGTAGTGAAAGCAATGGTTCGTCAGTGCCGTAGAAATTCCGGATATTTTTTCATCATTTCACTCTTGATCACAAGATCAGAGGGACGCAATCAGAACTCATGATAATCGGCAAGGGCATACCGAATACGATTTCCAGTCACTGATATCGGCGAAATCGCACAGAACGGTCGTCGCCACCAATTTTCCATTACAGGACCGTAGCGACGGGCACATTCGTTATGATCCTGATCGGCGCTCTCGTCTCTCGACCGGGATTCATGGAGGCCGGATCGCCCTCTCTCTCTGCATTCTACTCACTTATCCATCCAATTGGAAGCGTTAGTGTTTGATGTATTATGATTATTATTTATGGAACATCACCAACATCGCTAAATTGATGATGTATTGAATGATAGGCTATGACAATGAGGTGAAACATATGACAATCTAGGTCAACTAAAAAATAAGTATCTCACGATGAGGATGGGCGGTCATAAAACGGACAAATTCTTTCTTTCAGATCCTGTTCATGGTGCTCTGGAAGCCACTCGCAGTTTTGGGCACACATAGGATGATCCTCATCTTGCTTGGAGTTGCACGTACGATATTTATTGTTTTTTCTATTGTTTAAATACTCATTACCGAGGTGGCTCATAACCACGTTCGCATTGCATTTCAGTCGTGAACGTCTCGGCGGCTCTCGTGCTCGGCCGTAGCGATCCGCTCTACGTCATCGTCTACATTGCAATTGAACAGTGAGTGATTATTAGCAGACTGCTTTTTGTATGGTATCGATGACGTTCTTCTCAGGATTTCTGCTTCGTGCGGTGGTCATTCATTCGGAATGCTGCTTGCTGGAGAGGTTGTCGATACGGACACGAAGACGCACAAGCGAACGTGAGTTGAGTATTGGTATAAAAAAATAAAATAATGAATGAATGATTGAAAACAACAATATTTCTAAAAAATATTTCAGATCACCCCTCTCTACACTGATCTTCACACTGAAAGCTCTGTTCACCAAGCCCGCGGAACAGCTTTCGCCGCTGATCTTCATTTCGCTGCTAGACAGGTTCATAATTAGGGTTGTCGATGTGAAGAATGAGTTTTGTCTCTTCATTCTCACTCACAAAGGACCGCGACGCGGCCTCATTCTTCGTGAAGAACGAGAGCGCGCACTTCAGCACCTTCCTCTCGTCTCTCCTTTTCCTCCTCTCCCACAGACTGTGGGCCACATTG
Source organism: Pristionchus pacificus (assembly GCA_000180635.4). Classification (NCBI taxonomy): domain Eukaryota; kingdom Metazoa; phylum Nematoda; class Chromadorea; order Rhabditida; family Neodiplogasteridae; genus Pristionchus; species Pristionchus pacificus. The sequence continues at coordinate 15,853,410 of CM026576.1, forward strand.
CGTTGTGCGCATTTATCTCGAGTTTTAGAGCTGCTCAATGTCAGTAACAATATATCAACAAACGGCATTATGCACTATTGGGTTCATGACGGACAGTTTGAATACTTTATCGACTCTACTGTGAAAAACCGATTGTCACAGGGCATAGGTGATCTAGCAATAGGAACGTTTTCTGGCATCAATTTCTCACAAACCAAGTCAAGAACCATTTGGTTGATCGCCAAAGTGTTTTCGACTCATCTTGTCAAACAAGAACTCTAAATGTCAAGAGATAATCATGAAAGACCCAGAATATTTTTTTCACATCAATAGGGTGGGGTAAAATAAAACGGTTGAGACATAAAAAGGTAGTCAAATTTAGCTTATTTTGACATGAGTAAACTTGGTATGATCCTGGTAGGCCACATTTAAAATTTCATAAGAAAATTTGAATTCATACCGTAGTTATGGCTCATTTAGTGAAAATCGTTCTTCATGAAGAACGAGAGCGACCGAGTCATTCTTCGTGAAGAGAGAATGAGAGATTCATTCTTTATTTGACACTTTTTTCTTCACATCGACACCCCTATTCATAATGTTCTCAAATATTTGCTTAGAATGAAAATGAAGTAGTATCTAAATGCCATTGATCATAACTTTTTTCACAATTCAAACATTTCAGAGGAGGCTTCACTGAGCATCGCTCTAGCTGCCTGAAGGAGACTAAGATCGTCTCGAATTTGAGCAATTCGACGTTTACGGATGTAACTACGACAGCAGCCGCGATGCTAGAGTGAGCAATTACAGATTTTAAAAAAATGTCTGATGGTGAAAATGCTAGAACATGATCTAAAGCCACGCGGAAGAAAAATATTCATTCAGTGTGGAGCGACCAGAGTGCACGACTCTACTCGATACAATGCACTCGTCCATGCTCTACTTTACGCTGTTCTGCACGATTGGTCAGTTTGTTTGGAATCAAAACGGCAAAAGGTAGGGCTGAGCCGGGGATTGAACCCGGGACCTCTCGCACCCAAAGCGAGAATCATACCACTAGACCACTCAGCCATGGCGTTCCTTTCCCTGACAGTTACATTTCTCTTTTTTGTTCTACAAATACATGATTTCAGGAGAAATCGCGATAATCAGCTTAGATTATTGGTACAAGCAGCGAGTACTCAAGGAGAATGATGCCAAAGTTTGTTTCTAGACTCAATTTAGCAAATGCGACCACAATTAAATGAAACGTAATCGGGATATTGGTTGTTCAATACCTCTGTTTCGCCTCGATATCCTGAGATTGTTAAAATGTTATCATTTCAGACCAATCCTCTTGAAATGCCGTTGAACGAAGAAGAATTTATCATGAAGAAGCGAGAAGTATAGCGAATCGACTGTGTTTAGCTTGATGTAATTGTTATCGATATTTGTTGTAAATATTCATGTAATTGTCCAAAAGAAGAATTTATCAATTCGAGGACAAAAACAGCTAAATGTAAGGCAACATAAAAAAGAGATGATTATAAAGTTCGAAGCTATTGAAATCAATTGAAGCTCTATCAAACGGTAAATTGCAACTTACTATCTGTGCGTAAAATACGAAATGTACAGCTCAATAGATCAAGTTATGTAGCTATCTGTGCTTTGAAAGGTTGGTCATTCTAGTGCATTTTCCTCTTGTGTTTATCTATTGATAAGAGACCAGGGAACCTAAGAAGTCATTCCCCTCTTCGCATTCGCACCTTACACGACGCCGAAAGGGTTTGGCCATTTGTTCTGCCAATCGGATATCAATATTCGTTGTTCGCAAATCAATAATTGCTAATCATGTCGTTGCGTAGCGTTGATAAGATAGCTGCGGATGTAGCGTTGACAGAAGGCAAATTAACGAAGACAGTGAGGTTTTATGCTTTTTTAACTTATGTCATTGTTGTTTTATGTTGTTCAATAACATGATTTTGCAGACTTCCTTCCGAGATTCAAAACATTTCCAACCATTGATGATTGCATTTATCTGTTTCGGATTCGATTCTTTCCTTTCCGTTTACATGCTGTACTATATGAAAGTTAGTATTCATTTCAAATTTCGATTACAAAATTTAATATTGAATTCGGTTTAATCCCGTACTCTGTAGGTTTTCCTTGATGTCTATCACATCTCGACTGGTTGGATACAAATAGTTCAGGTTGGTGATAATCATTGTAGAACGCACATTATGAATTATGAATTTAGGCATTGTTCCTTGTTTGGAACGCTGTGAATGACCCTATGATGGGGTATTTCCAAGTAAGTTTGAATCGTTCAATGCTCATTTTGAGTTCGTAAGAAAGCTGGAATAATGTATTATTTCAGGACATTGGTTGTTGCGGGATGACCTGGATTATGGATCGAAGAAAGGTGAGGGTTTCGTTTCTCCTCATCTGATGCAAAAATCTCGCTCTTGTGATTCCCTTGATTCTCACACTCCCCTTATCAAAACGGAAGTGTGTGAAGCCTAACAAAATCGGAAAAACAAAATTTCAGGATGAGAGAGATTTTCATAATTTCAGGTCCTAATCTACACTTCACCAGTGTTCGCTTTCTCTTACATGATCTTCTGGTTTCCGTGGTCAACGTGAGCAGAAAATTTACATAAATCCAAAATTGAGGTTATATCCAGAACGAATACAATAATCACGGGAATTCATCTTCTCGTTGGTCTCTTTCTATTCGATACTTTCCTCACATTGGTTCTGTCTGCTTACTGCGGAATATTAGTGGAAGCGTGCTCGAAGCACTCGGTACTAACACTTTTGCATTTACCGCACATTGGAATACAAATGAGTTTCAATTGATCGATAGAACTTGATTTTTGATACCCCTGTAGTGAGACCAACAGATGCGATTGTACTAATTATTGATATGCTAGAAACACTACGATATAAAGAAATACAAAATATTTCAGCAACGAGTCCGTTGCCTTGTGTACGCTGAATTATTCGGCATCTTGGGAGGGTCGCTCATTTTGCCACTCAACGTTTACTCTGATGAAGCGAACGACTTTGGACGATTTCAGGTAAGCAAATACTTAATGTTCAAGGTTAATTTTGTTAATCAGCTCGGAGCCTTTGTGATCGCAATCGTCGGAGCAGTAACGATGGCTGGTATGATTTTACCATATTTTGCTCCCTTTTAACACTTTTAAATTACAACGTTTTAAACCGAATATTTTTTCATATTCAGGTGGTGCTTATTTCATCGCCCCGAAGAAGGAACACGAACTACACGAGGAAATTGAAATGGCCGAGGTATGTTTCGAAATCTAATGTTTTTTTCTAATATTTATCGCAGGATCCGGAAACACACGAAAAATCGAAAATGGTACCGGACAACTCGTTCAAGAAGGCCGTTAGGTAAAGCCATATTCTCATCGCTTCAAATATCAACGAATGCGCAATTTCCTTGACCAGCAGAGATGTCTACTTTCAGAGTCTCCTGGCAAATCATTCGTGAACCGCGCTTCCTATTCCTCTTCGGAGCTCACTTCATGCGAATTCTTCGGTAAGAACTTGTCCATGCCAATTTCAAATAGTATGGCAAAGACTTAGAACATTTTTATACGTTTCTGACTGTAGGAGAACAGCAACGGGCACATTCTTGATGATCTTCGTCAATGCGCTAGTTTCTCGTCCGGGCTTCTTGGAGGCTGGTTCGCCTGCCCTTTCACTGTTCTACTCGTTCATCCATTCCATGGGAAGCGTAAGTTTCTTTGATGACTACGTATATCTGCCAATATAGAATGCTGTACTCCTCTCTAAAAAGCGCGTAACCGAAATTTCGACAACAAAAATGTTCCAGATTCTCTTCATCATCATCGGTAAACCGCTCTCCGCACTGGGCACGCACAAGATGATGCTGATCCTCCACGCTGTTGCTCGTAAGCAATTTTAATCATTGTATATGTAAAATATCGTTACTTCAAGTTGCCAACGTCATAATCGCCTTCGTCGTTGGCCGTGGCGATCCCCTCTTTGTCATTATCTACCTCGGAGTTGAAATGTGAGTTTGTAAAAATGACACATGGAATGTGAGTTTGTAAAAATGACACGAGTAAACGAATTTATTATTAAAATGTTGCTCAATAAGCTATGTGGATTGTTTTAGAACGTTCTCGTCTGCTGGCGGTTACTCATTCTTCATGCTTTTAGCTGGTGAAGTTATCGACACTGACACTAAGCAGCACAAGCGAACGTAAACGAATAATCGTACCCGAGTTTCTAAGATGATGTTGAACAGATCACCGCTATCAACATTGATCTTCACGCTGAAAGCGCTCTTCACGAAGCCGGCGGAACAGCTCGCGCCATTGATCTTGATCACGCTACTGGACAGGTATGGATCGAAGAAGTTATTGATGATGAGTAGCTTGTACTAGCTGAACATTTACAGAGGAGGCTTCACCGAGTACCGATCAAGTTGCATCAAAGAAGCTCCGAAAATTGGTGCAGCTCTCAGCAACTCGACACTTGTGGACACCACAACCGCTTCTTCAGTTATTGAGTTTGTATCACCGGTCTTCTACCGTCTAATACCACCCAAAACGCTTTTTGTCATATCTAGAATGAGTGAAACTCAACTGCACTGAAGTGCAAAAGTGTTAAAATTTCAATGAATAGAGCGGATGTCTTTTCAGCGTTGTGCAACCGGAATGTACGACTCTTTTTGACACAATGCACTCATCCATGCTCTACTTTACGCTGTTCTGCACGATTGGTCAGTTTGTTTGGAATCAAAACGGCAAAAGATAGGGCTGAGCCGGGGATTGAACCCGGGACCTCTCGCACCCAAAGCGAGAATCATACCACTAGACCACTCAGCCATATTATTTCCGTTCTTACCAGCTGCTTTTCTATTGAAAAAATGCCAGAGGGAAAATAACAATGCAAAATGTTGGGCTGAGCCGGGGATTGAACCCGGGACCTCTCGCACCCAAAGCGAGAATCATACCACTAGACCACTCAGCCATGGCGTTCCTTTCCTAACACACATCTGTATTCAAACGGAAACAAAAACAAGAGGAGAGATGTAAAATACTTTGCGCTTTTTCCGATCTGTTAGATTTTTACAGGTGAAGTAGTCATAATCAGCGTGGATTATTGGTACAAGAGGCGAGTTCTCAAGGAGACTGATTCCAAGGTTTGAATCTATCTACATTAGAAGAGTTTAAAATTGCCTGAGTTCAGGCGAATCCTCTGGAAATTCCACTAAACGAGGAAGAATTTATCATGAAGAAGAGAGATGCGTAACAGCTTGCGTTCCTCGCAGTTCAATTGATGTTCCATTGCCTAAAGCAAATATCTAGAACCAATTGAATAAACTTTAATGAGCAACTCTTGCAATATCGATACAGAGAATCCGTTGTGTTTGCTAGAGTGGGGGTAGAACATCATCTGGATCGTGAATTAATTGTTTCTGAACGGGATGATTCAGCGCAGCATTCCTCTGATCGCGTGATCGGGAACGTCGATTTGAGTAATCTTACTTTTCCTCATGTACAGGTTCTTTGATGTGCTCGATTGTGCTCGAAAACTGTGACTATCCTAGTCTCTTTCTCCCTTTATCTACTGATAACAGACCAGTGGAAAAGTCTCTCCTTTTCTTCGCTTCCTCCATTCGACTCCGTGAGGGAAGAGGGCGCTCCGAAATTTACCTTCCCATCGATAATTAGTAATCTCTAATCATGTCGATGCGAAGTTTGGATAAGATCGCAGAGACAATTGCGCTTCAAGATGAAAGGGAGAAGAAAGAATCGGTAAGCAATTAATTTTCATCTTATTTCTCCTATGCGTTTGTTTGGATTGAACATAATCACTTTCATTCTAGAGGACATTTCGAGACTCAAAGCACTTTCAACCGTTGATGGTGGCCTTTCTCTGTTTTGGATTTGCTACCTTCCTATCTGTATACATGTTGTATTACATGAAAGTGAGTTTTTGAGTTCCAACAAAAAAATTTCATAAATTAGCTTCAACGATTCGCTTTCAGGTTTTCCTAGATGTCTATCACATATCCACAGGATGGATCAAAATAGTGCAGGTATGATCATCATTTCTAAATTTTCAAATCTATTCATCAAATATTTCTTCAAAACAGGCACTATTTCTCGTATGGAACGCAGTGAATGATCCGATGATGGGTTACCTCCAGGTCCGTTTCAAATTATTACTGTATGTTTATTTTCTTAAAATGTTTTTTTTTGAAAATAATTACATTTTTAGGACATTGGTTGCTGTGGCATGACATGGATCATGGACCGAAGGAAGGTATGTGTAAGAGTTTGAAATACGTGGAATCATCTCTTCATTTCACGCACCCTCTCGTCCTTCTGACCGTTGAGAGAGCACGTGAAATAAAAAGACAGTTTTCATAGACGTCTATCACATATCCATAGGATTGATCAAAATTTGTATATTTCATATATTTTATTGCACATTTTATTTTTCAACTGATTATATATTCCTACTGATCGATTCATCATTCACATAGTCACCGTGAATCACTGTCGGATGTCTTCCCAAAGCTGATAAGATGGCGCACTTAAAATCCTTTATTTACTCCCCGCGCGCGTCGCCTCACTCGCCCGGAAGGGATCAAAGAAATGGAGAAGGGATTTATAGTTTATATCAGACGCCGTAAGGGTGTCATAATGCCTTTATCTATAGCCTAAGCCCCCTGTAGTAGGTGTGATAATCCGCTACTCTAAGCCCCTCACTGTCCACCAAAGCAGCCGGTACGAAAATGACACGGAGAAAACAGGCGATCACATGACGCCAGATTCCAGAATAGTGCATTTTCTAGACTTATGAAATCAATGAAATTGGAAACAACGTTCCGCCATCGACAATGAGGGCGATGTGAAACACATTTCGCTATCGATGAATTTTCAAAAATCGATGGCACTGATAAGCTTGATGAGCACTGTCAATACACTCTGCACGTAAGAGCAATAAAAACACCAGATGAACCTAGATTTCACCTGTTTTAAATAACCGAAAATGTTAATTTCAGGTCATCCTTTATGTCGCACCGGTCTTCGCATTCTCCTACATGATCTTCTGGTTTCCATGGTCGACGTGAGTTCTGAATCTTTTCCTGTTGACGTCATAAGGTATAGGTAAAGGTGTATCCACGTTGAGCGATATTACAGTCGTAAGACAATAGGTGGGACCTACAGGTAAGACCAGCTGTTAGACGGACTATCCTGCTGTCCAATTCTTTCTAGGGCATTATCGTCATTGCCGTACGTTTAAACCGAGACCATACATTTCAATACAGAACGGATGAGATGTGCTCGCGTTTTCCTTACAATTATTTTTTTTTCTAAAACGCGTCAATCGTCAGTGGAATCAAAATCAACGTTTCTTCATCGGTAATACGATCGATGTGAAACACATTGCACTCTCGAATTGACTCTCGAATCTCGAATCGAATAGTAATAGAGAGTTGAAAACTTGGAACTTCTCTCGTTTTGTACCCAGCAACAACCACTGATATTGTGGAGTATACTCTGCGAGAAAAAACATAGAATTGCCAAAATTAAATGATTTTCAGCACGAACACTTTCATTACGGGAATGCACCTGCTGATCTCGCTCTTCCTCTTTGATACGATTCTTACCCTCGTCCTGTCGGCATATTGTGGAATCCTGGTGGAAACGTGCTCGAAACACTCGGTGAGATGTTTCAATAATTGACCATACAATTCACTACTTTTTCTAGCTAATACTCTCGAAAGATAGATTCGATTAACTTTTGAGCGTGTTATGTTTCACGAGGGTTATATTAAGAGGCGCTGTATACTGATCTAGTGTTCCTCGGAATAAGACTGGGCCATAAAAACAAAAATTGAATATCCTTCCAGCAACGCGTCCGCTGCGTTGTATACGCTGAGTTGTTCCTGATCCTCGGTGGATCGATTATCTTCCCGCTCAATGTTTTCTCCGATGAGGCCAAGAACTTTCCCAGATTCCAGGTTTGAAAAATTCGAAATAAGGTCTCCAAGTGTTCTTTTACACGCACTGTTTCATAGTCGATGTTTGAAATGAAGATTGACGTTGGGTGAAAATTTGAACGCTTTCAGGCCGGTTGCTTCGTGATTGCGATTATCGGAGCGGTGTCCATGGCGGGTATGCATATTTGTATTGATTAGCTGGTGTTTTTCATTAAAACATTGTGTAGAACTCATTAACCACTCATTAACCACATAATTGTATATTTTTGTCGACAAAATTCATTTCTAGGAGGCGCATACTTCCTCAATCCTAGAAAGGAGATAGAGCTGCCAGAAGAGGTCGAAATGTCCAAGGTTTGTTCTTAAATTTTGTTTGTTTCGTTATTTTGAAACGAGCTGGTGAGGCGTTGCTGCACAACTGTAAACCGCTTTCACTTTGTTGTTTGTGAAACTAATGATAAATCATTGTTTAGGAAGCAGCACAAGCCGCAGACGAGAGCTCGTTCAAGAAAGCGATGAGGTAAGAGTGGTTAATTCTTAAATAATTTTCATGACCAAAAGAGGGACGCAGAATAATCCTATCTTCACTGGAAATATGGACGCAGTGAAACATATCTGATCCACTCGGTGTGAAACTCGTGCTCCTCAATATTCTATCTTTACTTGAATTATGCATTTCTACGCTGGCCTAATGAGTGATGGCTATCGTTGACGATATAATTTTACAATCCACATTCCAGGGTCTCCTGGGAGATTGTGTGCGAGCCGCGCTTCCTCTTCCTCGTCGGCGCTCAGTTCATGCGCACGCTCAGGTGAATATTTTCTCAACTTGCGAGTTCCCAAGATCCAGGTCCTCCTATAAGTTATAAAGAAACGTTGGAGCAAAAAAATTGTGAATTCTGACGAATTACGAGTGGTCCATGATAATAATTAATTTTTTTTAAAGTAAAAATTGAAATTGCAGGACTCAGACGATGATGACGTTCCAGATGATCCTGATCGGCGCTCTCGTCTCTCGGGTCGGGTTCATGGAGGCTGGATCGCCCGCCCTCTCCCTGTTCTACGCCATTGTTCAACCGATCGGAAGTGTGAGTATTTCAAGTATTTGTGTTATGGCTTTTTTTTATTGTTTATGGCGAACCACCGCTGTCAGTAAATCGATGATTCATTGTTGCCTTTGTCCTATAGATGAAACGTATGCCAATGTAATGAAATTGGTCTATAGGAATGTTTAGCAACTCATAGCGACAGCCAGTGCAGAATCAATTCTAAGTGCGTAGTAATTTCAGGAGGTAGTAATCATTGTGTATACGTATAAAAGGTGCAAAGCTAACATCCAAATGCTATGTGAGCGAAATATTTGTCTCGTTGATGCCGTTAGTATTATAAACTATCTACAGCTGCACCGCATATAATACTTAAACTATTTATCGTAAGGAATGAGAGCCTGAGATCCAGAACAATACTAAAAATCGTTCAGATCCTGTTCATGTTCCTGTGGAAGCCCCTGTCCCTGCTGGGAACTCACAAGATGATGCTTATCCTGCTTGGAGTTGCGCGTGAGTGCTCACTTTCTCCATTTCTGCTGTTTCTAATCACACATTGATCTTAATCACCGATTATTTCGGCGTACTTCCTTGTTTTGTTCAGTATTATTTCAATGTATGAAACCTTAATATTTCTATTTTCAGTCGCTAACGTGATCGTGGCGATCTTCCTCGGTCGTTCCGACCCCCTCTACGTCATCGTTTTTCTGGGCGTCGAAGTGTGAGTTCACTATTGTTCACCCCTTCTGATTGGAATGAGTATCTATTTAGCAACAGCGTGAAAATACTGGTCTAGGGGCAGTATTTTATTGAAATAACAAAACAACCAATAATCAAAAATTTCAAGTTCATGTTCCTATTCTCGATCGAGTCATACTCATTTCGATTCGTTCCAAATTTTTCAGTATCTGCTCCTCCACGGGCGGTCGTTCTTTCTTCATGCTTCTCTCGGGAGAGGTCGTCGACACCGACACGAAAATGCGCAAGCGAACGTTAGTTTGTTAAAGGGGGAGGGGCACGAATATTTTCTCACATAAGCTGAGCCTGTGGGGTAATAGGGATGCTATACCCGATCACAGATCACTTTATCTGAAGTTCTAGAAATGCCTCTGAACCTCACTACATTGATTGTGCAGGCACGATTTGGGGTACTGTATTCTTGTATTGATTTCACTAGATTGGTAGTCGAAAATAGCAGCAATAGTGAGGTTTGCACACTGCGGGAGTCGAACCAGCGGGTGCCGGATAGCGAGGCAAAAGCACAACCACTAGGCTAAGTGCCGTTATATTAGGTGAGTCTAGACGGCCTAGTTAAGGGAGAGGACAGAGTCAAGCGCTGTGCTAATTACTGTAGTTACAGCGGGGTGCAGGCACGTCGTGGTGGGACCCACCAATTTCGATTCGTGCCCCTCCCCCTTTAATTAACCAATTAATTATTTATTTAGTTAGTTTTGATAATTATCGATGTTATTTCCATTACAACTCAATTATGATACAAACAACGGAGCGGTATTACTGTCGCCTGAATGAACCCGAGTGATTAGTACCACACTGTGATAAGGACGGATCGCTTCGCAACAAATGTCTCAAATACGCCATTTGAGTAGAGGATTTTCTTGCTCCGTCATTCCTAAGATAGAGATGATCAATTGCTGATTACTGGATCGCCTCGAGCCGTTCCCGTTTGTAGTTGACGCTCGCGAGTGCGCGCTGCTCTTGAATCTGAAAATATTTATTTCGAAATTGTAGGTTTCTTTTTCAGGTACTACCTCGACTTGTAAATTTTTTTTCGTAAATTTCATTGTAGAAATCAATTTTATGTAAAAATAATTTGGGAAAAATATTTGTGGAAACCTTTCTTTGGTAAAAAATCAATTGGAAATTTAGTATTGGAAATTCGCAATGGGAAATCATTTTTCGGAAATTTCATCTCGGAAATTTTTTCCTGTACAAAATTTTGCGCGTCTTATAGAGCTCCATTTCGATTTTTATTGATATAATCGAGTTCTTCTGATTTTTTTATTATTATTTTAATAAAAAAGTAAATAGGAAAGTCAAAGAATACACGAGAAAATCGGTTCCAAACTCATGTGCGCGCTCCAGCTGCGTTGCGGTCGCGTCGCGTTTTGCTTCCAGAAAAATATTTCCGAGATGACTTTTCCGAGAAAATATTTATCAATACTGCATTTACAGTATACCCATTTCCACAGTAAGTTTTACGAGATTTTCTTTCTAATTTATTTTTTCCCAAATTGAATTTCTTAAAAAATATTTTTCAAATATATATTTACGAAGAAAAATTTACATCTCGAGGTAGTACCCTTTTTCAAGTTCACCAACTGTCCATTATTGTGAAAACAACAACAACAACAACAACAACAAGATAAAATAAGCTGACAAAGCTAATCCTCGCGTACGGTCCGCTGCTCTTCGGTCGGGTGCTGGCCACTGTGGTCGCAGTGGAGGGGCGACGACGCTGCTGCAGGTGTTGCTGCAAATTAGTTATTTATCGCGTTTAGTTTCCTCTTTTCAAACCTGCTGTTTCATCGTCTATCAAGACGTACATCAACAATATTTTTTGTTCAAATGGAGAACGCCGAGGAATCAACCAAACTATTGGGGTGTCCCACATATTTGTGACATTTTTATTTATTTTTATTTTTTTGTTTAATCCTTCAACAACAACAAATGATCAGTAATCAATGTATGCTCCCTTAGTAGTCACGACCTGCCTCCATCGATCGGGCAGGGTCTCGATCCCTCTCTTCCAAAAGGCCTGGGGCTTAGAGTTGATCCATGCCTCGAACTCCTTCACAAGTGCGTCTCGGTTCTTGAACTTCTTTCCTCGACAGAAGTTAGAGAGGGAGCGGAAACAGTGGTAGTCGCAAGGGGACAGATCAGGGGAGTAAGGTGGGTGAGGGAGCCATTCCATCTCCAGCTCGTCCATTTTCTTCTGGGTGATTTTCGCATGATGAGGGCGCGCGTTGTCCATGAGCATGAGGATTTTGCCCTCGCTCAGGAGTTTGGGAGGGACCCTGACCGCCACCTCTTCCAGTTGGGTAGTGAAGAGGTCAGCCTTGATGGTGATGCCGGGAGGGAGGATCTCCCAGTAGATGGGACCGAGGACGGAGAAGAAGAAACAGAGGAGTTCCTTCTTTCCGTGAAGTTCCGCCTTTGGAGCCTGCTGGGGTTTCTCATCGACGTCCACCCACTGAAGTTTCCTCTCAGGATTATCGTAGGTGATCCACTTCTCATCCATGGCGACGATGTGGCTGACCCAATTGAAATTGGATCTACGGTGGAGTAATCCCTGACAAACGTCAACCCGCTTTTTCAGCTGAGCTGTCGTGAGGTCATGCGGAATCACTTGGGGGAGCTTAGGTGTCTTCCCAGCATCATGCAGGATTCGAGCAACTGTGGTCTTAGGAATATGGATGGTCTTCTCAATATCGCGCACACTAGATTTGGGATTGGCCTTCAGTTCCCTGAGAACACGACCCCGAACACGAGAAGAAGGGCGTCCAGGATGGGGTTGGTGTTCCAGATTGTAATCCCCTCGCTTGAATCGGGTGAACCAATTGAAGCAGGTGTGAAGGGAGGGGGCATTTTCGCCATGAGTCTGGACCAGCTTACGGTGGGATTCCGTCGCCGTTCGACCCAGGAGAAAATAATGAAGCAAAACGGAGCGGTAGTCTCGAGCAGTGTTCATGACTATAACTGATGAAACTAGTCAAAGACTGATGCAATCGAGAAGCGGCTAAGTGTAAACAATTGCACAACATGATGACGTAATATTGTATTGCATCAGAATGATTGTCGATCATGCAGTAATTATTGGCAAGCAAATTCCAAAAATATGTGGGACACCCTGATATTTTGTCCGAACTAATGTGACTCCTGTGAAACTCAGCATACTTCTCCATACAAATGAAACGTAACAGATTCTCCGATGAGGAACCCGGCTTTATCTGGATAACTACCGGTGCAAATGAAACAACCGATCAAACTCACATAGATAGGGGGCAGTTTGGACGCGTTGTCGTCATCTTTGGAATCATCCTTTTCATCTAACCGCTCGACGTCTAGTTCTCTGGCGTCGATCTCAAGGGGCGGCAGACTTTCGGCCGTGCCGACAGTGATCGTCTGAGCGAGTGATATTAGCTTGATTATCATACTATTTGTGAAATAATTCACTAATTAGCGTACGAGCCCGACTTTTGGGATCTTCTTTGGAGTAAGTTTCAAATAGAGGTAGTGAATGAATTTTGCATAGTGGAAATATGTTATTTGCAATCACCTGAGTCTTTGATGCCGTCGCATTTTGATCATCGGAGATCTCTTGCGCATCGTCACTACTCGATACTCCTCGGACTGCCATTGATTCCTGGGGATTCAATTTTCCTAACATTTCTTGGAAATTTACGGCTCGAGAAGTCTTTTTCGGGCTGAGAACTGAGCAAACTTTAGCGTCTAGACATCGGCAGTAAGAAACACTCTCAGAATTCTGAAGTGGACTTCTTAATCTCAGTTTCTCTACACTCATTAATGACGCGATAGTTAGGAAAATACTGAGTAATCCTGTACTCGAAAAGTGTGACGATATTCTTCGTCTTCTTCATTCATCAAGCTATACTGGAGCAACGAACTAGAACTTCATGCGCTCATCCGAACAGAATCAAAGTGATGTAAAAGCACTAGTTGTTGATTTTGACGAAGGATTTTGACAGGAAAATAGAATCCATGTCACGCGTGCTTTTACACTCCGAAGGACGGGCTTTTGGACGGCAATTGCTCCCTACAATTCTCGTTCACTACATAATTCCTTCCTTGACACGCCAAATGAGAATCGCTGCCCATATAAACTCACCACAGCCATCATTCTGCTCCCATCATCAGAGATGCCATTGCTTGGAATCTCGAGCGCATTCTTTATGGGCGCATCTCCCCCATCCGCGAGGATCACGAGCTAGAACACATAACATTAATAATGATAATAATGGTAATTAATTTAATTAATAAAATGTCAGGGGTTAATGCTCACATGGAAAGATATCGTATTTCTTCGTAGTTTGCCAAAAACAAAGTTGTACCCGTATTCAAATCATACTACAGCGCGTTCTTTTTATGAATAGTCTCCGGATACGGAAAGACCTCGTAATTGGTAAGATGAGACGTTATTAGTACGAAAGAATCTGGATTTAGCCCTTCTTAATGCACACGCGCTCCAGTTTCTCGCGCAGCAGTTATTGTTATTGGATTTTCTGAGCCATCATAACAGATTTTTGGACAGAGATCTCGGTTGAAGACTACAGTAGATAAAACAATATTGAACAAATTCAACAATGTATTTATAGTCCAAAAACCATCAATGCGGACGCTCATTGTTAGACAAAGATCTCGCTCATTGTCAGCTGCAGATTACATTGTACCCAGAAATAGATTAAACCTGCGCAGCAACTAATTGGATGACCAGGGAACTAGTCGTCCAAAAATAATGGACACTCTCAGGGGAAACAGTTTTGGTGTAAAATCGTACTATTATTGGTTAGCTGATAATTGATTTCGTCACAATACCTTGTTTATCTTGGAATCAGCGCTTTCGTTTTCCGGTTGTTCGGCCTTTGTCTCAGGCGTTGGCGTTATTCTACTGAATATACACGGAATTGCTATTTTCCTGGGAAAAATAATCAAAAACCTCACCCCTGTCCCCGTTTGCACATGAAACAAGTTGCTATCGATTTCCACACGAAATTGTCTGTGATCATATCATGTAGCACCTGCAAACGAATTTTTTACTTACAAGGATCTAATAAAATAGGGAAAATAATAGGCAGTCTGGGATGCGCTGATACACACATACACGCACACGCAACACGCGAATACATTGGCTGTTAGAATGAGGAATTCGTCTCATAATTTCGCGTGATCACTCGCCTCTCTGACCAATGAGCTTGTGTGAAATGACGATAGGTCTATCTATGCATACGTAGAGGGGAAATATCGATGACACTGCTCATCATCACATGATATATTACTGAAAAGGAATTGTAGCCTAATGAATCGCGAGGAGGAAATCTATGGTCGCCTAACGAAGGCAAGCAATCAGAGCGAATAATAATGGGAACCTGAACACATTTCCCCTGTTATTCCCACGGTATCAAAGATAATACAACCGTGCAAAGCATGCCAGCAATGTGGTGAAATACCGAAAGTGGAGATCGAACGTAGACGAAAGGCGAGCTTGGAAATGCGTGAATTGCGACAGGTGCAACGCCTACGACAACCAATTGCGCACTAGAGGAACCGAATCTACGCAGATCGTTGAGCGAAGCACAGAAAGACACAGAGCACTTTGACAAATCGAAACAAATTCGGCATATTGCCTCTTTATTTCTAATGCTCACTCACAGGAGCGAGAAAGTGAGCGAAATGAAGCAACGATTACTTATTTCGAACTTCAATTTGAAAGTAATGAAAACATCAATTCGTTCATGATCAATATCTCTGATTAGTTGAGATGATAGAGAAATGGGAAATCACAAGTAGTCATGGGAACTTGCCAAGATGTGAGATAAGAAGAGATAGAGCCACCATATTGGACAGACAGGAATAACAAGAATGACGGCAAAACGAGTAAAGTTCATCGAGCACGCGGTAGTTTGTTAGTCTACAAAGTTCGAAATCGGGTCGTAGATAGACGGGTAAAGAATAACGTTGAAAAATATAACACTAGGTCATCTAAAAAATATTAATACAAAAATAATCAACTTCCTAAAATAGTGTACGGCATTTTTTTATTCAACATTCACATTTGCCCGACAAACACACTGTTAGGGTACCAATTTAGCCAAGCAAAGTGTGCGGATCTCTTTCTAGTAGCTCCTACCCGATTGAGAAGTTGAAAGTAATCACGGGGCACCTGCCCCTCTACGTAGGACTCGTTTGCAAGTCTAATGCGCAGTCAGATACCGAGTTTCGAAATGTTAGATCAATTAAGAATTATTTTTTCAGATCTCCCCTCTCCACGCTTATCTTCACGCTGAAAGCCCTCTTCACCAAGCCCTCCGAGCAGCTTTCGCCTCTCATTTTCATCTCTCTTCTGGACAGGTACACACAAAAATAAATTAAAATATTGTCGAGACAACAATAAATCACGCGAAATCTCTGTGTACACAGTCACAAAATGTACACAGTCGTGAAGTGGAAAAGCGTCTATTCCTTGGCGAATCTACACTCGGCTTCCACGTGTTAAGTACTTGGTATACATGCGACTACAATTTCTACGCTGCCGCATGACCGACCGCACTACTCGCGTATTCGAGCTTGAAGAACAAATCAAGAAGTTCTTAGGAAGTGACAACTAGATGAAAATCGTGAAATCCCGGCTGCACAATTCTGCCCAGACAGAAGTGAATGACAACATTGAGCACAGAAACGAAGCATGACTATCACATTTTGACGCAAAGTTGTTTCTTGTTCCGCGCGTAACAAAATTGCTACTAAACTATGGTCGCGTTTAAACTTAAGCATTAATTATATAATTTGTGCTTAATGAACGCGAAACCATCCCAGAAATCGTGTCTTATCATTAAAAACTAAGAAAAGATAGTTAAAATAGGCTGAAAACGCGTAAAACAGAGTGAAAGTGGGCGGAGCTAACGCGTTTGCCGCGCGGAATAGTTTAATAGGTGTGCAATTACAATCGTATCATTTTAAAAATGTGATAGATACTATCGGATGTATATCACGCACTGCGATCTCTCATTTTCCACATCATCTTTATTTTGCCGAAATGACTAAGCTCAGATATTGCATGTATTTGTTCGCCTACATTCCGCTCAGACTTCCTGGTGCGAAATGTGTTGCAAAAAGCGGAGCACAACTCCCTTCTCCGTATAGCCGCCGGCAAAGATTCCCGCAAAACCGAGTTACGCTCCGAGAAATAACCGAGCTCTGAGAATATCCCACAGTCCCCCGCGTTGGGGCTGATCAGGGAAAAATATGTAAATGATACAAATAATATATTTACAAATTGTAGGGGCGGCTTCACCGAGCATCGCGATCGATGCATTCGAGGAGTGCCCAAATTCGCGACTGGACTGAGCAATTCAACTGTAGTCGATATTCCGTCCTTCGACAACTCAACCCTACTGGAGACCACTGCAGCGGCAGTAATTGAGTACGTTTAACGAAAAGGAAAAAAACTGAAACCGAATCGTATCTGAACTTCTCTGCTAGAGAATACGTTAACAGCAGAGAAAGACTCGAGAAAGATACAGCGTAACGCAGATAATCTTACATTTAGTAGAAAAATAATCATTGATCGCTAGTTTTTTAACGAGGGCGAAAATCATGACACCGATACAAAAAGAACTGCGCTAAATACAGTCTGGGGTACAATTACAGTTGTCCCGCGGGGTGTGACGCACGACAGAAATAAATCAGCAGCAGAGAATATATTCTAGTCATCTTAGAGGCGGATAGAGCGCCGTTATCAATGCAGATACTTCGACTAACAATAAGGGTGAATACGGTACAGGTTCAGCAGCGAAAATGAGCTTTTAGTACAAAGGCTCATCCGCTCATTATAAAGGAATGAGTAGGAGTATCGCGCTCTACTTTTTTGCCGTCTGAATCGCAAGTAAACGAGGCAGTTGAGGAAACATCGCAGATCGAAGTTCTCTCACTCCTCTTCCCTCTTCTTACATTTAGACACTCATTTCCTATCGCAACTCCCATCTCAGAGAGAAGAGTTGTCATGGCAATTGAGGGAAAGGGGGTGCAAGTTTTTACATTAAGCGAAAATGGGGGTCTCAGTATGCGACTACACTGTTGTCCGCAAGGGAAAAAAACGAACAAATGCTGAGGACCTATAGCCGTTTCCATTAGCTACTATCGTTTCCTTGTCTTTGCGCTAGACTTCACAAAAAGGCGGGATTGTAGGGACCCGGGATCGCGAATGAAATGCGGTGGTAAATACGTGCTGGGAGGGGGAATTGAGATGGTGGGAAATCTAGCAGGTCTGGCAGCATTGTGATTTGCCTGACATGACTCACAGCGAATGCAGAGAGGGTGAATTATGTAAAACAGAAAACAACTGGAACAACTGGACAGCAAAGAACCTAGCGAATCATAAATTTAAAATATAAATAATAATAATACTTTCAGTGTGGACCCCGCAGTGTGCACGACTCTACTCGATACGATGCACTCTGCGATGATCTACTTCACGCTATTCTGCACGATTGGTACGAAATTTTTATAAAGATTATTACGTAAAATAAAAATAATTAGAACTAATTCTTGACATGCACGATTGTTGATATATTTTGAATTCAGTATGTCAAAAGTTTTGTGTTGAGTTGAGTTGCACAATAGTGCTTTATCTGAAAATATCTTGGCCTTTCCAATTTCGCCATGCGCAATTCTTCATAAAATAATCAAAATATTAATTGGAATTTTAGGTGAGATTGTCATAGTGTGCGCCGACTACTGGTACAAGAGAAAGGTGCTGAAGGAGGAGGATTCTAAGGTATTTTTAAACTTTTCATTAGGAATTGCATGAAAAGACTCTCGCCATTTCGTATGCTCTTTTGCTTTTCTGACAGATACGTAAGGAAATTAATTAAAAGATTATTTATTGCTTCGCCGCTGTTGTTTACTCGTTCTTTTTGTCTTACCCAGATAATGCTGCTCTTTTGCTTCAACATTCACGATTTCAGTCCCATACTTGCCAGTACGACCCACCCCTCTTACGACTGTAAATTCCCTTGACGTGGATTCAGCTTTACCTTTAAAAATAAATTAAATAAATAAAAATTTTTTAATTGCAGGCCAACCCCATGGACATTCCACTAAACGAAGAAGAGTTCGTTATGAGAAAGAAGAGCATCGCAAATTGAGTGTCAATACATTAGCCTTCGCAATTTGCATTGATTCCGTTCACTTTTTAGCTTACGATGTGCTTATGTTTTCAAACTCTCTAATCTTCGCCTCAAGCGAATGAAAAACCGTCATCAACTGGTATCTCTTGTTTTGTCAGTTAATCGTACCGCATACAAACTTGGTCCCAATCGAGTATTCCGCAGCAACTACAAAACATTCCGTTTTAAGAATGAAACAAAAGGTTATCGAAATCAAAATGATCTAACATTAAGTTTAACCCACTCATTTGGCTTAGTGCGACACTAGATTCGATCATCAACAGCAGCCACTACAAAAGTTCACGCAGAAAAAGCTCACACATATTTTGTGTCAAGCTTTCTTTTTTTAGCCTAGAATTTGGATTCCGGAACAGGCCACGCTATATCCCACAAGCTTCCTGAAGTCATCAAACTCTTATTCATCCTCTTCTCATGATTACTTCTCATCTGCCGAACTTCTATTCATCTCATTCTCGCCCTTCTCCCCATCTCTCTTCTCCTCATGCATTGCGCCAACTTTTTGATCACTCCCTGTGAACTGATATGAGAGATAGCGCAAATGGGCTAGAACCAGAGATAATGAGTGGTTCATTAGAGATCATTTGCAAGGGAGAGATCGAGGGAAGTGAGCAATACGCTGCACTCCTTCGACTATCGTTCTTGCTACGTCACGGTCAGCTATAAGAGCTGCGCGATGGGAAGGGAATGGAGAGCGAAAGCGCTTTGTCGTTACCAAGACATCTGCTGAAAGCAACTTACCTTCAGCACCCTGTTATCACTATAACCAGTGAGTTAACGACTCTTCATGCTTTATATGGTCGAATGTTAAATTTAATATTTTTCAGTGCATCTCACCATGCTCATCCTCGCTACTTCCGTCCTTGGTTTCATTGAGTGCCTGAGCAAGTCGGACATCGAGCGACGCGTCCTGGCTCGCGGCTGGCGCTTCGCCGCGCCGACGCGTGCGCTCGACGCGCCTGACGCGCCCGAGGCGGACGCGGACGCGCCCCGCGTCCGCACCTTCGTCCGCCAGGCGCATCTGCAATGGGAACACGACGAGGTCGACTCGAGGGCCGTCAGTGAGAACGTCGATCTGGATAAGGTCGATGACGGAGGCTTCGAGCGACTGAGAAGAGCACTCCATTCCATGCACCCTAGAGTGAGTTTTCGCCCTTATTTTGATTAGATTTGACATAAAAAAGGCCTTTTCTGACACCAAAAAAAGTATAAATAAGCACTAAAATGGCTCTTTCCAGGTAGGAGTCCGGCTGTGGAAGCGCGAAGCTCTGCCGTGGGGAGTCGATCAATAATCGCCAGAAGAAAAATCAAAAATAGGAAGATCTCAACGTCCAAAGATGCGATAACTACGCGTACCGTCAACCATGAGCTTTACTGTGTACATACAAATTGCAACGTAATCTAATAAATGCTGCTCCGAAGAGCATACTGTATCTTTTGATTGTTGTGAACACTACAGTGAGCCTTGTTTGATTCCTATCATCACGAGATTGAAATGATAGTAAACAAAATTGATCTCCTATATTTAGTTCCAAATGACCACTTGCAAAGACTTTGCTTAATTTCCTGTCATCCCAAGATCAAAATAGTAGTAAACAAAATTCATCTTCCGAACTTGTTTCCAAAGTTCCCTTGTGAAAAGACTGTGCAGAAGACTCTCCTCATTTCACACATTATCTCACTTCGTCTCACCAGCTAAAGAGCCTGCGGAATTAAGACGGTCAAATTGGACCCTTCACCCCTTCACGTGAAAAGCTGTCAGGGCCGCGCTAGTTCTTGCTGATCACACTTCCCTTTTCCCTTGCCCCCGCTCTTCGCTCATTGCGTTCACTGCGTCACAAACACACTACTTTCCGATCTCAGCGATTGTTCGGTCAATCTGTCCGTTCAATACGCTATCTGAACGGTTAGAGCAAGTGATAGATTACTCGAAAAGAAGAAACGTTAACTGACTCAATCGCTTCCTTTTCTCACTAGAGATGGCTTCGCCTGAGATTGTTTCTTCATTTCACGTGCTATCTCGTCGGTCAGAATGACGATAGAGCAGGTGGAAAGGAGATACCTCAACTTCTTTCCCTCACTCATATATCTCGATCGGTTCTCGGTACGTAAGTGATTGGGTTCGCAACGAACTGAGAAGGAACCGGGAAAATGGTTGGGCGAAGGATGAGTGATCACGATTGAGATGTGACTAGTACCTGAGAATCAACCTAAATACATTGATTTACCAAAAAATATCTCGCATATACTAATAAGCTCGCACAAGTAATACTGCCATGTATGGTCCATGATGCCTCAGGGCTTCGCGAACTCTACGCATATGCAAGGCCTTTCTAAATTGGAACAATTGCATATTTTAGAATGCCATTATTCTATTATAAAATCAGCATTCTAAATCGGGAATGGAGACTTTGTTCCATCTCTGCACAATTAGCACAAGAGATGGAGATAGAACAGCAACACCACACCTATGATTAGTCCCTTGACGTACGTAAATCACGACGATCGTTAGCCAAAAATAACACTTGACGTGGCTAAATGGGACGATGATACCAATATGTGAGACCAAATATGAAATAAACGTTCAAAATAATTAAGGAGTCTAATTGAAAAGCCCTTAAATTGTCCTTGATCTCAAATAGGCAGTTTGCCGAACAAATAAACTATCACTATTTTCAAAGAAACTGTAATTAGAAAGAACAATACTAAATGCAAAATAGCAATTCAACTATAATATAATTCCACATTAATTTGGCACGCGACTTTGATTTCCACCCCTCATTCGTCCGTCCTTTTCATCCAGCGAGCGGTTCGCTCTCTCCTCGCGCACGCAGAATGGTCATCGTCACTCAACCGGTGAGGATCTTTGCACGTTGTTTTTTATCTTTGATCTCGCTCAGATGTACGGCTACGGTTGCGATCCCGGCTACGGTATGGGCTACGGCGGGTGAGGAGCATTATTGATTACTGCAGTGCAATCATTATTGAACACAACAGCGTTCGACTAGAATGATTCAATTGGGATCTATGATGATCACTGATCATGCTTGGCCTTTTCGTCATTGTAACGTACAATGGGCTGATTCTTGATCTCTGATCTTTGATCTTTGATCTCTGACTGATCTTTGATCTTTCGCAGTCCGTGCGTTGCTCCGGTCGTGGCTGGTGGATACTACGGCGGGTACAGTCCGTACGGGTACGGAGGCGGCTACTATGGAGGAGGAGGATACTACGGCCGAGGATACTATGGGTGAGTTGCTCTCATTGGCCGGTATGTTGCTGCGTTATTGACCCGCTAGCTTCGCCATTAAACCTGGCAATTACCAATCCCAAGTGCAGATATAAGGAAGGGTTAATGCGATGCGGACAACTCGAAAATTTGGACATTTCATGTAGAGCTTTTTGCTAGTATCTATTGCATCATCACGTCTCAATCAAATTGTAATAATATTCAAATTTCAGCAGTGACGAGTGTTGCTGCGTGTGCTGTGCGGCGATGTGTTGCGGTTGTTGCCTGGCGAGCGCCGTCTAATGATCGATGACCTTTGATCTTTGATCTTTGATCTCTGATGATCGCGACTCCTAATTTTCACTCAATCTCATGATAAAGCGTTCCTTGTAAATAATCTATTCAACGTGCAAAATGCAAATCAATTTTGAAGATTACGAAAACAAGAACGAGGCCGATTCCCTCCCTCATTCTCTCCTCTTTCACTTCTCGCGAGTTGTTCGCTCGGCTCTTTCTCTCTTTCTCTCTGCCAGGATGGTCATCGCCGCTCAGCCTGTGAGGGTCCAGCCCTTCTTGATCTTTGATCTTTGAACTTTGATCTTTCTGCTCTCAGATTTACGGTTACGGCTGCGATCCCGGCTACGGCATGGGCATGGGCTATGGCTATGGAGGGTGAGGATTTCAAGATTTATCTTTGATCTTTGATCTTTGACTGTTCTCAGTCCGTGCGTGACTCCGGTGGTGGCGACCAGCGGCTACTACGGTGGATACAATCCGTACGGATACGGAGGCGGCTACGGATACGGTGGATACGGATACTAGTGAGTGGATACTAGGGCTGCAGGGTGAAGAATCCGTCTCTTCACTCCTCGTACTCTCTCGTCACTCTGTCCGGATAGATAGTATGAAGAATAGAGACACAGCGACCCGAATTGTGCACAATAGTGGACGGTTGAATGCATTGCGACACCAGTGTTGCGCAGGCCTGAACCGGTGTTAGGTAATTTCCGGCTCTGGGTCTGGCAATGTCTCTCTCTCAAGTCACTCTCAAATTCAACTCAATTGCAGTGACGACTGCTGCTCGTGTAGAGGATGCTGCGGCTGCTGCTGCGGATACTACTAGTGATCTAGATGATCTCTGATCTCTGATCTCTGTTCGATGATCTTTGACCTCAGATGCTTGCAGCTCCCAAATCTAAAACCTCATGATAAAGCATTTATCATACACTTGAAGAACTTTGATATGCTGGCAATTGCCTAATAGGCGGAATAGTAAATTGAATTTCACAAACAAGATCATTCCTCCATCCTTCTCACCTCGCGAGCGGTTCGCCCTCAGAATGGTCATCGTCACTCAGCCTGTTCGTACATTTGTCTTGTTCTTTTATCATCTCAACCTTCTGAACTTTTTTCTTGTCTACGTAGCTTACTATGCTTCGTTCAGCCTGGAATAAGCAGAAAAATCTCATGTAATCTTTGATCTTTGATCTCTAACCTCCTTCATTCAGGTATACGCGAGCGGCATGTATGGCTGCGATCCGGGCTACGGCTACGGTGCCTACGGTTGAGGAATTTTCCGAGGAAAATCAGTGCATCTTCTACGTCATCATCACGTTTTTGTGCGATAACCATGCAACTAGAGCTCGAGAACTGACACCGCCGTCTTTTCATTTCACGGTATCTCTCAACGGCGGAGCGGGCGAGAGAGTGTGCAAAATGAAGAGTATAATATCTCAGGCTCAACATGGGACATATTTCAGATTTCACACAACGAAGATTTTCAGTCCGTACTCGGGTGCCGGCGCCTACGGTACCCGTACGGATACGGTGGTCGACCGGACACGGGCGGATACGACTACAGAGGAAACAATCACGAGAACGGAGACTACGCGAGGGGATACAATCGATGGTGGGGCTCAATTAGCAGTTCTGGATGTTTGGGATGGCGAAAAATAGGTTAAAATGAAAAAAAAATTGCGTTGAGATGACCGATTATTGCAGAAATAGAATACGAGTCTCATAACCTTTTTGGCAAGCGAATTGGCAAGTTTCGCGAATTCGCGAATTGGCAAGCGGGGTTCCGAATTTATTTTGAAAAAAATATTCAAATGTTCAGCGTGGACTGCTGTTGCTGCTCGTGCCTTATCAAGTGTCAGGATTGCTGCGAGGCGTGTTGCGAATACTGCCCTTCAACATATCATAACTATATCAGAACGTCAAGAAATGCGCATGACATAGAATGGTAAAGTGCTGGTTATTCATTCATTTCTTCTCCTAATCACTGCTCCTCTTCTTGCTTACAGTACTGGCTCATCCTCTTCTGTGGATGATTCAGATGAAGTCAGTTCGGATGGTGCACGAGCAGCATTCTCCCTTGCCTCCTACACGTTATCATTACAAATGAATTGGATACAAACACAGATTCGTCTAACTGATACCTGTTCCTCTTTTGCTGCCTCGAAATGGAGAGCGAGCAGCATGCAAATAAGAACTATTAACGAAGAGATTCGAGCAGCGGAGCGGGATAGAAGATCCTATGAAATGTTTTTGTTCTGCCGTAGCCGTATTTGATTTGTTCTTGAACATCCCGATGGGAGAACCTCCTGAACCATACCTCGCGTCCCATTTGCTGAAGGCTGATTAGAACGAATGAGATGGTGACAACGCAAGTTGCTGAGAAATTTTGAAGGAATTGATTGAGCGAGAAGTAGGCCAGCTGGAATAACTGATATATCATCCTCAATCACTCATACACTTCGAAATACGACAAATGGTCTGAGTGGAAAGACATTAGGAGAAATAAAGACTAAATAAATAAAGCGCATAAAGCTGAGCTGAGTCCTGAATCATAAGTTGCCCTTTACAACTCACAGTCGTTCTGAGGTTGTCCAGCACATCGCTGAGCACGAGAAATAGGAGTCCAATGGCCATGAAATCAATCCGAAGCATCACAATAGACATAAATTCAGCTTCCAAGTAGTAGTGTGCGAGAATTGCTGCCTGATGTGAGTATTTCTCGATGACCAATGAGAAAGGTTAAAGAAAACCTTCATTGTTACAATAGCAAAGATGGCGTAGATGGCACTGTTGTCCACAGTATTCGCACTGAGCCAGAGTGGATCCTCAATTTTTTTTTGTTAATATTTGGGAATTGTATTATTTCAACCGTTGCCCGCAGCTTGATTTTGGCTGCCGTACGCCATTGGTGGAAGAACCTAGAACTAGTGCAACTGAAATATAGTGAGATTTGATCTCGAGCAAATATTTATAAAACAAACGAACATTAGCAGAATGACGATTATGACCGAATGAATCACAGCTTTTCGGTAATTCACATGCCCCGTTGTCCTATACAACTCATCCTGTTCAGCATACGACTCCGCGACTCCGATCCAAGGGGCTACACTCATCACTGAGCACACCTTGAATTGCGCATTTCACATTTTGTAATCCAAATTGTCAGTCTAAATTATCTAAATGTAAATTTCTCACAGTGACGGTGACATCGCAGAACCAGCGATACTTGGACAGCATCCAATGCATCTGAATTTCATTGCTGTAGGTAAAGTTTTTTATATTTATTTTAGCACATTTTTTGAATTTTCTTTTCTTTACATTGCGGAACGAACCAGATTGATGTGACCCACTAGCAAGCCGATTCCTGCTAGGGAAAATAATGAGGTTGCGACTATCGAAGAAAAGTATCGATAGTTGGAGAAGAGCATAGCGTGAATGATAGCGAGTATATTGGCTGTCAATATCCAACCAATCGTATAACGAAGACGTGCAAACCTCTAAAATGTCGTTTTTCTGAGATAAATAGAAAAATATTGGTTAGAAATACCTCCTCCTCCGTAAGTTTCTTCCCGCTCCACATGTTTTTGTGCTGAGCGGGTGTTTTGACCGCTGCAAATAAAAACGGTTTGCTGGAACGTGACATACACTTTTTCAAGTCTTTTTCCTGGTATCTGAGTGGGATTAAAAATTCGAAAAAATAATTCTATGATAAAAATAGCGAAAGAAGAAGGCCTCCATAAGGACTTGGGAAGAAGTGAAACAATTTGTCGGCCATGTTTGCCGAAGCCGACTTACTGACAAAGAGAAGCGTGAGACCCGAGAGTATCGAATTCCATATGTGAATTACTTTCATCATCCACATTAGTGATGATGAAATCGCACAAATTAACAATTGGTGCAAAATGTGTTCCCCTGAACAAGATAGAAAGAGTGGAGGAGCATTTGATTCACACACATTTTTTCTTCTACTTATTTATTTATCGTATCATGAAGAAATAGTTAGTGCACAGCATAGTTTGATTTATTAGCTCCAAATTATTCAAATTCAACACAAACACTTGCGATTTTAGAATGCGTGTTTATTTCTTTTTCACAGTTTTTCGCCCATCCTACTGTGGACGAGATTTAGATTACTCACACACGCCCGGAGGCCGTTGAGAATGTCGATAAGAAGCAGGAATAGGACTGCGATGGCCATGAAACCGATCCGAATCGTGAGCGACAGATTCTCGGAGTGGAAATAGTAGAATGTGAACAATAAGACCTAAGCATAATCATAGAAAATGATACTCGCACCCACTTTATTAGTAAACGCAATGATGGCAATGGCCAGTACCCATCTCTTGTTCAAAAGTTCTTTGAGTGACAAATGGCCGAATCAGTCATGCGCTTTGTTTACTTGCAGCTATTTTAATTCTAGCAACAACTAAAATGACTGCACTGAAGGCTCCATTTTATAGAATTTTCATGGTAACAGGTATTGGTAACAGGATTTCAAGGTCACAAAACCCATAGGAAATAAAAACAGCAGATCAGCATAAAAAAAACAGAGCAAAGCAGCATAAAAAAGAGAGAATATCCAAGCTTGACTGTGACAAAAGATTATTTCATCGCCAATTTTCACAATCTAAGCATTTTCTATCATGGACTTATAACAATACATGCAATGCTCACACCGATCAGTATTATATTGTATTTGAGATAGTTTTCAATCAAGTTTATGCCAATACTCGTTTTTCCATGTAGCATGCTTCACATAAAAGATATTTGAAAATGGGTTCTTTCCAAGTTTCACAACATGATTGTTTTCCGTAAAGTTTATCTCTTTTTCATAGTAGCACTTCGTTTCGAACCACACGGGTTTGCCAATTTTGGGTAGATTCTGAAAACGGGAATCGATTATATCATTGTGATTCTAAAGCACTTACCTCAATTAACGAATCGACGTCTTTTTTCTTGATATAAAGCATGTATGAAAAATTGTAAATATGCAGTTTCTCGAGCTTTCTTGCAAGCATTTGGAGAAAGATTGGCGCCCAATCATATCCAAATTCCCCAAAGAACAAATCATGACGATTTGCAGAAGTGTGGCGATGTTCGACAAATTGCTGCTGAATGACCAAGGAACGAACGAGCGATGACAATTGAAGAAGAACGTCCACTCAAATCATATTGTTTACCGAAAACTTGCAGCTGTCAGGATGAAGAATCCTACTCTTCTTTCCTAGCACTTTATCTCTGTTGCGATAGAGTGCGAAGAGGCTCATGTTTCACCCTAGCAGGCAATCAAAATCCTACCTTTGTCTTCGCAAACGACATTATCCACAGTAAGCGTAAGATCATTCACTTTCAACTCGGTGATAACGTTTACAAGATTATTTCTGAAATAACAACTGTTATCACTCAAGAAAAAAACCTTCACTTACACAATAGGCTCAGACAGGCAATCCGTGTCAAATTTCAGTTGCTCGAATTTGATTTTACTGAGGATTTTTGACACAATTTCCAGTTCTTCTTGATGTTCGCATCCGTTGAGCGAAGCCTCTTCGATCTGTCCCTCGTAGTCAAGCAACTGGTCCAGCGCATCCTTCTTTTGCCCGTTCAGTTCGAATGAGTATTTCTGCAGGTGATAATGTGATGATTTTATAGCTTGACAAATCGCGTTGGCAAATGAGCATCACGCGCCTCTCTTATTTCAAATACCCTCTCGCCGGTCGGACAAGCGAGAGAGTATGCAAATCGAGGAGAATGGCTTGCCGAATTTCCATCATTACAACGCACCACCAAACCGACGTATTTGTATTGAAGGTCATCATTATCCTTTTCCAGAAAATGGACTGGATATTCGCGCAGTTTCAAACGTAGCTCGAAGAGTTTCGACACATTTTTGGGAACAATTATAGCGACATCGAGAATTTTATCCGCTGGATCGCTTCCTTCCTGAGCGATTTCATTACTCACTTCTATTATTAGTAAGCACAAACCGAGAAACCGCCCGAGAACTTTAGCTCCTTTACGAGACAAATATTCCCAAATGAAGTTGCAAATTTATCAACGCAAGCTTTGAAGCTCTGGGACGCCTAAAAGAACAATATCAATAACTGAACTAAGAAAATTGTATTAAAGATCACCAATCGCAAATCGTGCAGGGATTCCGGAACGAGTTCGATGATTTTCTGGAAAAGTTCGGTCGGCAATTCCTCGAAGGGGAAACCGCCTCCGATGAACTCCTCATCGTCAACAACATCATTCAATTGAGGAGCCTCCGAGTGAAAGAAACGCTGTAATTCTTAACCATGTGTGTGCTAAACGCGAAAGCGTTTTTGGTATGCGCGTATAGTGAAGTATGGAGGATTGAAAATGAAATGGATGAGCAGTCAAAAAACTAAAGAAATACGACGCTTACAATGGCGAGGAAAGCGGCAAATCGTCGATACCATTGAGCGAATTCCGTCCATATTTCCATGAAAATCTATAAGAGATGAACGACAAATAAATAAAAACAGTTAGCGAATCACAGTAAGGGCTGCTTATTCAAAGAAAAAGTGAAAAAAAACACAAAAATGTATTTCGAGCTGTTGAAAGGAAAGAAGAATCATTAGTCACGCTCGTTTATAAGCTTTTCGTCCGTCGTTTCTCTCTCGGTTGAGCTCGGTGACTCATACTATATTATCAGTCAAGGTCTGTGATGGGAAAAGGTGAAAAGATTGTGTGAGGGTGCAAAGTTCACCAACAATGCTGCTACACTACTGTTCCAAACTATAAATAATCAAAACATTTATCACTTTGAGGAGGAAGTGACTTTGATTGAAACATTCGAATCGTTGAAGCCGGAACCAATTCGTCGTCGGGTGACAAAGAAGATAATTTCATTGCGGACTTGTTTCGACATTAGAATCAGTGCGATTGGAGAAGTGAATGTGATGATCGTGTTCGGATAAGCGAACTGGAAAATATAATTTATTCCTAATTTGTGTTTTCGTTAAAATAGTAACATACACTGTATTGTGCTATTGTGTTCAATGGACGATTTTCAGTGACAGTTGCGACGAGCCAAAGTATCTGAAACATTATTTGAAACAATATTTTTACGTTAATACTCAAGAAATGTACCTGATGTGCGGCGCCGATCATATGAGCAGCTGTGATCACGAGAACATAACTCAGATACATTCTCTCCTTGTTGAAAAGTGTGATCTGTAAACTTGTCATGTGTACAAAATTAATGCTGAATTTCTCGTACATCATCTTTCCGCAGTCTATGCATCTTCAGTATAAGCATCACATTCAATGGAAAAGTAATAACAATGAACAGGGCATAGATTACAGTTATCAGTATTTTTGCCATCTAAAAAACGGATATTTAATTGTTTTGCAAATCTTTGGCTAGATACCTGTTGAGATGTTTTGTCGGTGCTTGCGTATTTCAGAATCCCACCGCCTATATCGATATACACTGCTTTCTGGAAAGTGTTCATCATGATGTAAATCCACACACATTTCAGACCTGATTTATCACCATAAAACTTAAAATTATTGCCGGAATTATAAAAATAGCTACCACGACTATCCATAGCCGGTTCGAGGACCAGATCTGTAGTAGTTGCACTTTTCTGTTACCAGGTGAATAAGGTGTATGCATACATTATCATGTCCGAGTGGAAAGAAAACTGCCGTGAATCGATTAACGATTTGAATCGCCTTGAGCAGTGAATGAGCAAATACGAAAATGTGACTCAAGTACACCAGGAAGTTACATGTCTGGCCTGAAAACGAATTTTTTCTAAATTTAATTATAAAAGATAATAATTACCGAATTCCGGACCCAAATAAAACACTTGATTGAACATTCGCAGGATAATTATCACGATGAGATTTAGAACTGCGGCGATACCTTATATTTAGTTACGAATAATTTGATTTCCGTTTATAGGCAAGCCAACCTGTGGCGATGAATATTCTATAAAATGGAATTTTCAGCGAAGGGACACGAGTCGTAGCAATCACTACAATTAGAAAGATGTAACCGAGTCCCATAAACGACTCTGCTATTGTTCCTGGAGAAGTTAATTGTTGTATTAGACAGGAAAATATTGCAAAATTACCTGTAAACGTTAGTTTTTCATTTGTAGAAAGCATCGGTGTTTCAAGTAGGAATTTCCAAGTGAAACAACGAGCTGACTTCAACTCACGTGGGAAAAGAGCAGATGATTCTTCTTTTCGTTCCATCATTCAAAACAGAGAAAATACAAGATTTCGAAAAGCTGTAATCACTTTCTCAAACACGCATTTGCTTCCATACATCCAGGAAATTTATTTGTTAGAGTATAATCGAAAAGTAAAAGATGTATTGCCGGTTCACTCTGTCATGTTGTTGAGACAACTCTAACAGAGACAGTTGATTCGCCTATTCCCACTCCAATGTGTCTTCGGGTAATGAAGAATAACAACTCATGCCGAACTTGTTGCGACATTAGAACCAGAGCGATTGGAGAAGTGAATGTGATGATCGTATTTGGATACGCATACGGGAAAGAATACTATTTTTTTTTAAATACGGAAAGATGCCATTGCTCACGCTATACTGCGCCACAGAGTTCAGGAAGCTGCTTTGAGTAACGGTTGCGATCACCCAGAGAATCTGGATAATTTTATAAAGTTTCATGAGACCATTATTATTCTATATCACAAGATGTGATGCTATAAAACCCAAGCTGTGTAATGACACACGAGCCGGTTAATGCATTTCATATCTGAAATGGTACCTGATGGGCTGCGCCGATCATGTGAGCAGCAGTAATCACCAATACATAGCTCAAGTACATTTTCTCTCGAAGAAATGCAGTATTCTGCAAAATCAGTTATATTAACAATTAGTTACTAGGTTTTCTCACATCTTCTTTTCGCAATTTTCGCATCTTTACGATTAGCAGAACATTCATTGGAAGCGTAACGATTATAAAAAGTACGAAAACCGTAGTAATTACTGTTTTTGCCATCTAAAAATGGACGAACGGAATTCGTGATTCCGCGAGAATTCCATGAGAATTCCAAAATATCGCACTAGTTGAGAGAGTTTATCAGTGCTAGCATATTTCATAATTCCACCACCAATGTCAATGTATAGTGCTTTCTGTAACATTAGCAATATCATATGCTACGTTCCTCTCTGAACCTGATTAATTATCATGAAACTCAAAATTCCAGCAGGAAGAATAAATGTAGCTGCCACAATCACCCATAGTCCATTTGATGCCCACATCTGCAGAATATTCTCACTATAAATAGTGAATTACGACAAATATTATGATTCTGCATCTTTTTTTGTCGAAAGTGGTTGCTGCAAAATTAGGTACCGTTTTGTGTTTGAAAGGCAAGTGTAGAGCAGTAAATCGATTGATGATCTGCATCGCTTTCAATACTGAGTGAGCGAAAACGAATACGTGACTGAAGTAGACGAGGAAATTACAAATCTGACCTGAATATCACAGTTTTCGGCAATACAAAGAAGTATTATCTTACCATAATCAGGGCCTAAGAAGAACACTTGATTGAACATACGCAGAGTGTTAACCACGAGGAGATTTAGGACAGCAGCAATACCTCAATTTATCATGTATTTACAAATTACTACCCCATTTTTACCTGTGACAGCGAAAATTCTGTAAAATGGTGTCTTTAAAGCTGAATTTCGCGTCGTTGCTATCACAATAATGAGAAAGATGTATTTCAGACCCATGAATAGTTCGGTCAAATTGCCTGGAACGTTTTCTTACAAACGGATCACGAAATTTTTGATACCTAGAAAAATAAGTTGTTCATTGGTGGAAAGCATTGGAAGTAGTGTTTGATTCGGAGGGTGTCGATAACAGTCACTTTTCAGTATGAGCGATATGCTTTCAAAGGAAAATGTCAAAGTGCAGATGTTTTAGCCTACTACTTCTCGCTACACTCTAAAAACACTCGCGGTTGACGGGAATTAATTTATGACGGCAAGTAGGCTTTCATTAATGATAGATGAACGACACAAGATCATGAACTTTTCTCGAGAATATTTCTATATTTTTTTGTATAATAAATGCATCAATTGAAACATGTTGTTGCCGCCCCCATTTCCTGCATCGACACATTCATTGTACTTGCAGTAGGAGCTTTATCTTCATACTTATCGTTCTCTAATGCATTGATGTTACAACTCTGATGGAAACGATAGAAGAAACGGCTCGCGCTCCATCTCTTTGTCGAATGACGAAATATCTCATTTCATCCCGCACTGGTTTCGACATTAGCAATAACGCAAGTGGAGAAGTGAATGTAACGATCGCATTCGGATACGAATACTGATGAAAAATATATATCATTTGTTTTTTTGGCTTATGTACCAGGTTCGTTGCGGCCACGTTTAATTCCCGATTGTCCGTTACGGTTGCTATGAGCCACAACATCTAAATAATTTGTATTAACCGATTTCGCACACTCTCCTTTATGAAGGAGTATGATAATTGTTTATTTGCCAACCTGATGAGCTCCACTGATACTGTAATGGCGGCTGTAATGGCAAGCACGTAGCCCAAGTACATTTTCTCCTTTTGAAACACTGTTGCCTAAAATTGATTATTTTATACAAACCAGGAGGTGTGGCTGCTAACATCTTCCCTTTTCAACCTTCGCAATTTCCGAATTAGCATCACATTCATTGGTAGAGTCACAAGAATAAAATAGCCAAAAACTGTGGTTATTAATATTTTAGCAATTTGAAAAGGACGCAAAGTTTGGAAGGCGTTACATTTGCGGCTCACCAGTGTGGACACTTTCTCTATACCAGCATACTTCATTCTTCCTCTGCCAATATCGATGTACATCGCTTGCTAAATCTTAAAGGGATCTGGTCATGCTGGACAATATACGTTCCTGTGATGTAAAATCACCTCAAATAATGATTGGAAAAAATAAAAATATTTATAAATTTAATTTAAACTAAATATTAATTATTAAAAGTACGGTAATGAATAAATTGTTCCGCGAGTGCTGGGTACAGTACTCCTTCAGATAAACATAGGATGCTGGGTACGAGGAGGGGGAGGCTGGGTACAGCCAGAGGGAGTGCCTCGCGACGGTTTTTCGCGTGATTCTTCTGCGGGTTTTCGCAGATTAATCGATTTTGATTGTTTCGTTTCATATTTTACGCGTGTGTGTCGTGTTTGGTCGCGTTCCCTCCCCCATTTGCTCAGTCTATATTCTTTTTTCATGGTCAGTTCACCCCAAATGGTTGTTTTTTCGGCGAGATTCACGGTTAATCTAGTTTATCGAATACTTTTTCGATTACAACTAATTAACAACAACATAGTAACAATATAGGGTGACCTAACAATGAATTCTAATCATAAATGTCCCCTGCTTCCTCTTCATCACTTTCTTCCTCTATCCATTCCATCTCGAGCCCCCATTGCGCCTCCTTCTCCTCCCACCAAGCGTTTAGCACGTCAAAAACGTCATCCTCAGGGATTCCCAGGAGCCGCATCGTTCGTGTGTTGCTTAGCTCAATCCGCACCTTGATGCTCTCCTCGAGAATCTCAAATTTCGATCGATTAGAGTATTCGTTGCCCATTATTTGAGTTATTCTTATTTAAATATAAATATTAATAGATTTCATTATTAATATTCGCATTTAAATAATATTTCTCACGTCGTGCCTCCAAGTGTGCGTTCCCGCACCCCTCTTCCTTTTTTATCGCTATGACCACTCGCGCCTTTCTTGACAGAACAGTGTTCCCAATTTCTTTCCTCCTCTCCAACAGGTCATCTAGCATCAAGCTGTTGTGGTGCAGAATTGCCAGTTGCATCTTCAGCTTGTAATACCGAGGCGAGCTGATGATTTTGCTATTTATTTCTCCATTTTTCGATGATTAGCTTACCACGTAAACCTTTTTGATGCATACATCAGGCTTAGCGAGTGATAACTCTCATTGATTGACGTGTCAATCAATGATGCTGCCTCGAGGAATGCCTTTTTGAACCGCGGCGCGTACAGTACCTTGCGCACTGCCTCAAACTCTTCAGTACCAGCCTGATATAAGGTATATTGATTATCCAGGTTTTTTTTTATCGAGGTGGCCTATCTTACATTGAGGGTCGTTGTCTCTCCGTTATCTTTCTCCCTCAGTCTACCATGCTCACATTGAGTTACCAACTGGAACTCGTCGTTCTATAAATTATTGAATTCATATTGGTGTTTCACGATTATATCACCTTCTCCCACTTGTGCTTTCCTTGGATGTGCATTAGGAAAGAGCGCACCAACTCGAGGGCGTAAGGGCGGTCCTTCCTCTCGGTGTATTTATTATGCACATAGTACAAATGATTAAAGAACTGTTGGTAGATAGGAGTGAGTTCAGGGTTGACCTTCACTATCTATAAAAAAGGATTTGTTCATCTCTCTCCGTCTTTTGATCTAACCTTCCACCATTCCTTTCTCATTGGCTTTTGTACGTGCCAAAAGTCAAAGACCCGCTCAATGCTCGCCGTCTTAGGATCCTCTCGCAGTCTCTTATTAACCATGCCATTTTGATCGCCCACTATCGTCCTGGTAATTATCGTTCCGCATCGTGATCTATGTTTCGCGAGTAGTTTATATATTTATTCACCTTATATTAATGTTCCTGTCAACCAATTCGATAATGGCTTCCATTGCTCCCTCTGACTCGATTCGGCACGAAACGCCATCTGAATGTCATCATTATTTGTACAGTGTGTTTCTTTATACTGATACCTATTCCCGGATCATTCTTGCTCTTTGCCACTCCTGCCAGGGCCAGTTTGGTTTCACAATCTATGACGGTCACTTTCCCGTTGGTCGATGTATGGCCAGGGGAATCATACTGGCCGTCGATTGATACTTGGAGGCCTTTGTCCTGTATTGCCCTCTGATTAATGGTTTCACATTTTTTTCAATTACTCCTGCCACATTCACTGCTAGCTCCCTCGATATCTCCTGCCATCCGTCAAACACTCTCTCTGTCGCAATACTCCCGATTTCGCGAATTGTTTTCCGCATTTGCCGATCGGACGGTATTTCCAGCTCGAGAACTTGTGCAAAATCGCACAGCCTCTGAAACTTACGCATTATTTAGAGTTTTTTTGTCTACATGCTTACGGGCAGAGGAGTCCCCGTTATGAATGCCGCAATGGGAATGGAGTGATTGGCCGAGTACACTCGACTTCTTCCGCTTCCCACTTTCTCCTGGCTTTCCCATTTCACACTAGCATTGCATTCGGGATTGAGACAGTCGTAGCGCACAATTCGTGCACTACCGCATCTCTTAATCTCGATCAAGCTCTGATCCACTCCCGCCCCGCACTCCTGGCATCTCTTGAACAAGCGCAATAGACATGCGTCCTCGACTATTGCATAATGACCCCTCTCTCCACTCGCATCCTCTTCTTCCTCAATTTCCTCATCATCCTCTTCTCCTTGTGATGTCTCTTGGGAGCATACATATTCCGACCCCTATATTGTTTCTATTCTAACGAGTTTCGCCATGTTCTACTTACTTGTGATACCACTGTCGTCGTTGTTTTTGTCGAAACCTCCTTTTTAAACCGCTTTGGCAAAACTTCATCGGCATAATTCCAGAGGACGTCATCGTCGAATCTGATGGGGCTGGTGGGCGGCTCCAACGGCGGCTGCTGCGGCTTGTTTTTTTACATATATTTTATTAGATAATCTTTATTATTAGATTCCGAATTTAATAGTTTGAAATAGAAACATTGCTTTTGAATAGAGACACCATTTGATTCTAGATTGTTGTTCATTTATTTACCAATACAACTAGGCTAATTAATATTTTGAGGCAATCTATTTCGCTGATGGTTATGGACGTCGTCACGTCGAAATCTTTTTTTTTCATTTTGGAAGAATTAAATATTGTCAAAGTAACGTGAGTCAGCGCTCTCGGTAATAGAATTTATAATTTTCTACGCCAGAATTGTTTAGTTCTCATGATTTTTGCAAATAATTTATTATGTAGTTTCATTTCGGAGACATATGAAGCTGTCCCCTTAGGCTATCCCTTTTTAGACTAGTTTTTTAAATTGTTTTACCTGTCGCGAACAGCTAAAAAATAATTTAAAACTCCCAAAGTTACACGAGGTTATTTTTGAGCCTATTACACTCGATTTTTCAACTTTTCGCATATTTATTTTTCACAAAAACACGTTTTCTCTAAATTTTCTCGTAGGCGATAGGCCAACATAGCTCAAAGTATCGAATATTTAATCGCGCTCTTTCTTTTGGTTACGTTGAAATTCGATGATTTTCTTTCTGTTCTTTTTGAATTTTTGACCTAAAGGAAATGCCCAGAAAGGTCGTGCAACGCCGAACATCCTCCTTTTGATTGCTCTATTTGTGAACTTTTATTCATTTCTCTGCTCCCTTCTCCCTATCATCCTTCTATCATCTTGAAAGAGATTGGAGATGATAGAGAGATGATCAAACGAACTGTTCCCGGATTTTTTGCATGAGTAGTCTCTAAACTGGAATTAGATAAATAAAGATGTTAAATTTTTAAGTTTCAATTCTTCCCGGTTAAATTCTTCCCGAGAGCGCTGACTAAGTAAAAATTTCGTGTTCTTTTGAGATATGTAGCGAAAATTAATTTCGACGTGACGGCGTTGGAAACCTTCGAACTGGAAGTAGGTACAGAATCAGAATCAGATTTTATCAGTAGTCGCAACGTTGCGCTGATCAAAATTTGGTATCATGGGGATGGAGAGCTGTTTCTTCTAATTGCCCTCGCCCCTGCAAACGACTCATGAAGATCGGATTTTGGATGAAGTTGGAAAAATAAAATAATTCTAAATATAATATTAATCTTTGAAAGCAATGTTTATTTTTCAGACCTATATATGAGCCCGTTTGCGTAATCGTCGGGCAGCGCAAGATACAGGGCAAAAACTGAGAATTGAGGTAAGAGTGATTTCCACTAGTTTTTGAGGTGCCTATCACGATAGGCTTTGTTAGTTTGCTTGCAAATATTTCCTTCAACAGATACGGTAGGTATTGAGTGTGTGTTAGCAAGTAAAGTCTTAGTATTTTTTACATTTTTATCAAATTTCGATTACCGAACGCTTGATTCGAAAACGTTCGAAAATGATTACATTTTTGGATATGGCAAGAAGTATGAAAATAGTAGAGAAGCTTAAGAAAACTCTGTGTGAAAGAATAATTTTGTTCATAAGGGAAATATTAGTTTCACTGTCCTTGCATCTGTCTCGACCTTTAAATAATTAAATAGGAAACAAAACTATAAGTAACGACATTGAATCTTCCAATTTTCGTTCTTCTATCAACGAATTGTTACTTTTCCACAGCACCCTTTTTTTCTATCAAAAGCCAATGCACATTGTAGTGTAATGACGGTCCTTGATCACTTGAACAATGAATTTGTGCAAATTAATAACAACAAAGATCCTTTCTCTAGCTGCTACTGTTTAGCACTTGAAAAGTAAAATTTTGTCTCTTTTGAACGTTTTCGAAGTATTCTTTCGGTTATCGAATTTTTGCTAGAAATGTAAGAAATAGTATGACTTTATTGGCTAACGCATGCTCAACACCTACCAAATCTGTTGAAGCAAATATTTGCAAACAAACCGATAAGGCCTATCGTCATAGGCACCTGAAACACCCGTGAAAACCACTTTTACTTCGGTTCTCAATTTTTACTCTGCACTATGAGTTATTGTCCGGCTCTTACGCAATCGGGCTCATAGTTCACCACATTGTTAAAAATGAGTAATTTATTTTACTTTCGCTCACGAGTAGTCCCCATAGGTGCCCAAGGAGTGCCTAATAAGGGTCCGAACCGGAAGAGTTCCCCCTCCCTCCATCGGTCATGGTAAAAATGATTGATGGGTCACCTCAACTGAGCCCAAAGTACAGTACTCCATTGTGTGATGCCGTAACCCAAACTACCGTAATCTGGTTATCGCGAACTGGTTTGAACACTTACTCACAGATTTACCCACAAATAACGAAAGAACAGTTTTTTTACACGTATCGTACTATTATAAGTCAGTTTGCGATAACCGTATTATGGTAATCGGTAACTAAGATACTGTTGTACCCATACGAGAACAACTTTTTTCTTATTCATTTTTGGTAAATAAGCCAGTTCGCGATAACCAGATTACGGTAGTTTGGGTTACGGTAGCACACAATGGA
The DNA here is from genome assembly GCA_000180635.4 of Pristionchus pacificus. Lineage (NCBI taxonomy): Eukaryota > Metazoa > Nematoda > Chromadorea > Rhabditida > Neodiplogasteridae > Pristionchus > Pristionchus pacificus. The sequence goes on from CM026576.1 coordinate 15,892,111, forward strand.
GTACTGTACTTTGGGCTGAGTTGAGGTGACCCATCAATCATTTTTACCATGACCTCATTATGTTATTTTTTGCTATTGATCATTCACCGTTCCTGACTAAGTATTAGATTATACTATATGTTGTTGATTATTTGTCATATAAATAATGAAATTTTTTTTTCTAACCATCGTGTCCAATGCAGAAAACGAAGGAGAGGGTGGCATAGAGGAGTTCTGGAACGAAAAAAATACGTTCTGGAACGAATTACGGTTTATTTCATTATGTGAATCGAATCATTTCATGGAATACGGTTGTATCTTCTTGAAATAAAACGGTCCATTGTACAGATTACTGTGTTATAAATATTCTGTGAAACTAATCACATTACGGGTTACGGTGTCAATCAATAAAATGAACTACCGTATTACTTTACCGTACCGTATCTTAGTATTCTCGGGTTACGATTCAGATTACTGTAATCCTTTATGTCAGAATGTACTGTATTTTGATAGATTAATTGTTATTTGAATATTGACTGACATCATTTCCTGATTGAGATCCTGTAGTGAATGAGAACTGTGACTGGTGAATGAGGTTAGCAGGCCGTGACGTACGAAGAGGGACGGTAAGCAATGGAGGAGGAGCGATCGCATCAGGACGCATCTTTGAGTTCATAGATCACATTGACTATCCTATTCATTCACCAGATCTTAGTATCATGTTTGCCACGTGTTACGGTAGCTGAAACTCACATCGGTGGGTAAGCTATCCGTAGGCGAGGTGAAATGTCGCAAGCACCACCGAGGCTCCTTTACCGTTCGGTGTCTGTTCAGCAGTAGTTGGAACCCTTCCTCATCTCTATTCTGCCTCAGCAGCCACTCCAATTGCTCGTCTGGTTTAGAAGACTGAGGAAATCGCCTAGTCTGAGGTGCGGATTCGAGGCATAAGAAACACTTCTTTAGTCTCGGCTCCGACATTCTGAATTTATTGTCATTAAAAATACTCTCGTTAATTAATTCTATCATGCCATGCTTTCCCTCGACTATTCTCCCTCGATGCGGTGCCAATTCTCCCTCGATTAAACAGTGGTAAAATACAGAGCATCTAAGACGTTTTCACATACACCATCCGTCCACAATAACCGATCAGTCTCAAAATAGTGCAGGAAGTCAAGAATGGGTAACTCATCAATTTTAGTGCACAATCATTCGTTGCTATATCGAATGCAGGACAATGCACGCAAGTTATCGTTCGAAAAATGTCGATATCAAAACGTGCACAAGATAATTATTGAAGATAACGAGCGTAGACGCCTACAGAATTGAGGCATTTTTGGCGAAGGGGGTAGTCCAGGGCGCCTATTTAGCCCACTTAACAACAAAACTCGCGGCCCTCGATGTTAAAGTATAATTTTCGACTGATAAATACCGAAGACAGAGCGTGCAAAATGTAATATCGACGATATCGGTCGTGGACGCCCACATAATTGCGGCATTTTTGGCGTGGGCTTTCACATTGGATGTATTTAACAGACATAACGACAAAACTCGCGGCCTTCAAGGATAAAGTATGATCTACGAGCGAAACAAGCCGAGATGGGTTCAACCAAAATCGAATTTCGACGATAACGAGCGTGATGGACTATTGAAATGCAGCATTTTTGGCGTAGGGGTTGTCCATCGGGTCCTTGCACCAAAAACATTTAAGAATAAAAATAAAATAACGAAAAATTGCAAAAAATCGATTGAAAAATCGATTCGAAAAAAATGTGCGCCGTAGAGTGCGCGACCGGAGAATGCGCGATTCGACTGTAGCCTAAAGGACGGCTCCGGAATTGACCGGAGCCGTCTGTACCCAGCCTAAAAGACGGCTCCGGATTTTCGACTTTGAAAATTCATAACTCTTTAAGAAATTTTTTTAAAAATTTTTTATTTTTTCTATTTTTATCGGAAAAGGGAGTTCTTTCATCTGAACATCAATGTCCAAAGTGTGCCGGGTCCCTTTAACCATGTTTCGAGGAATATCGTTACACTAACCTGATTTATGATCATGAAAGAGAAAATACACGACGGAATGATGAAACTCGAGCTAATAACTACACATAGTTCGTTTGATGACCATAGCTGCAATGATCAATGAAATTACCGCCGAGGTTGTAGTGCTTTTAGTTTCACGCTCTTTCGCAAAACATAATTAATTTGAGGCAGGTGTGAATACTCACTTTTTCGTGCTTGAACGGTAGAAAAACTGTGGTGAATCGATTGATGACTTGTAACGCTTTGAGAATCGAGTGAGCTGATACAAAGATGTGGCTGAGGTACATCAGCGAAAGACATGTTGGACCTGATTACAAGTGCTATATCTTAAATTAATATACTCACCATATTCGGGTCCTAGATAGAAGACTTGATTGGATATGCGCATAACGAATAATGCAACGTCATTGAGAAGGGAGGGCCGCGATGCCTATAGAACAATTTGAAAAATTAATATATATTTTTTTGAAAACCTGTAATAGTGCAGGGCTTCGAGCTGTGACTAATACGACAATCAGTAACAAGTAACAAAGGCATAGTACTGACTCAGCCATCGTTCCTGTTAAATATTGAAATAAATCAGAAAATAAAATTTTTAAAAATACCTACAAACGTGAGTTTTTCACTTGTTGACAGCATTTTGGAATCGGACGATTGGAAGATTGGAAGTATTAAGGTGGTATAAGATGTGATTGAAATGCACCTGGCTCAGAATTTCTTGCCCCGTTGGTCTTGCGAAAACATGCCAAATGAATCGGCGAGGAATGTTTACTTTCGACTTCTTACTACTAACTTACTAAACACTGTTAGCCGAAGGAGATTCAATAACTACGTTTACGTGAACGATTCGAGATAATTGAGAAAGAATTAGCTATCTAGACGCCGTAATCATATTTGAACAATTTATGAGCGATTGATGTACACTCCATGTTTCTTCTCCAGAAACATCCATTTTCGAAGAACATAATCAAGACCATTAATATGTTATCCTAACGATACCCACTTGTTCTTGTTCTGATTCAAGCACATAATGAAAATTTCTACAGTGAACTTTATTTTCACATTTCTTTTATTGCACTGTCGTCGCTCTGACAGAAATAAACGAATCGGCGCTTCGTGGTCCAACCTTTTGTCGAGTGAACAAATAACGAATTTGGTCCCGCACAGGTTTCGACATTAGAATTAACGCGATTGGAGAAGTGAAGGTGATGATCGCATTTGGATACGAGAACTGGAAATAATTAATTTGAATTACATTTCATTTTATTGTTTTATTCACCATGTACATTGCAATGTTATTCAGTTTTCGACTTTCCAATAGAGTTGCGATGAGCCAGAAGATCTAGAAATATTTGTAGAAATGTTACTTTTGCGTGATAATTTGCGAACCTGATGAGCCCCACTGATAATGTGGGAAGCCGTTATTGCAAGCACGTAGCCCAAGTACATTTTCTCTTTTTGAAAGACTGTGGCCTAAAAAGATGTAATTCAACCAAAATTATAGACGCATTACTAACATCTTCCCTTTTCAACCTTCGCAATTTCGCAATAAGTAAGATGTTCAGTGGTAAAGTCACAATAATAAAAATGCCAAATATGGATGTGATTAGTATTTTAGCAATCTGAAAAATATAATCTCTTACATTTAGAAGCAGTTTCTCGAAAACGTTACTCACCAGTGTAGAAAATTTTTCAATGCCTGCATACTTCAGCCTTCCTCCACCAATATCGATGTATAGAGCTGTCTGCTAACGAATAATAATTGGGTAAACTTATTTTTAGCATGCCTGATTAATGATCATGAAGCAAAACATGCCCGCCGGAATAGCGAAAGAGGCCGCCATAACTACCCATAGTCCTCTAGATGACCATATCTTGAAAGATCACAATCAATGAAATTTTCGGGGAATATCGAAGATAAATGATATTAGCTTCCAGCGATCGTTCGTCAAACGTAATGAACTCTTGGCAGAAATGGTCCCTTACTTTTTCATGTCTGAACGGTAGAAAAACTGCGGTAAATCGATTGATAACTTGCAACGCTTTGAGAATTGAGTGAGCGGATACGAATATGTGGCTGAGGTACATCAGTGAAAGACAAGTGGGTCCTGATTTACATCAAGTATTATTGAATTAGAAAATTGCAAAATCACCATGTTCTGGACCCAAGTAGAAGACTTGGTTGAATATGCGCAGAATGAATGAGACGATGTCATTGAGAAGCGCCGCAATTCCTGAATATAATAATTTTATATGAATATCCACTGGTTTAGGGAAACCTGTAACGACAAAAATATTGTAAAATGGAGTCTTCAGTGCAGAAGTCTGAGTAGTCGCTATCACAACAATCAGCAGTAAGTAACCAAGACAGAGGACTGATTCGGCCATTGTTCCTGAATACAATTTTTTCTTGTTTTTTTTTTTGGAAAAATACCTGCAAACGTGAGTATTTCACTCGTCGACAACATCAGAAACAAGAAGCTTGATTAGAATGAAGGTGGTTTAGCTCGAGAGTCCAGATGTTTCAACTCGAGTGTCGCTAGACTTCTTGAGATAACAAGCTAAATGAATTGCTCCGAGACGGAAATTTAATGATTTGAGCACCGATTTATTAGAGAATGTTCAACGGGAATAATCCCTTTCCCTGCGGCAATAAATCTAGGCTACCGTCGTGATATGATGTGTGGATTTCACTGCCGGTTACGTGGGCTCACATATACCCAGCCACGAACATACAAAAACGTGAGAACAACACAGTTCTGAATGTCATCTGCCTTTTATTTCTATATTTTTATCTGCTCTCCAGAAAAACCACCTTGAAAATTCAAAGAAATTCTCTCATTCATCAACTGTGTTATTGTTTTTTTTAAACTTATGTCCTCGTAGATGCAATCATCGGACTTCTGGGTTCAATCATCTGGGTTAGTTATGGTTATCTGCACTCGTCAGGAACTCCGTTAGCAGTAAAAATACGAATTTGTAGATACATTTTACAACGAGGGAATATTTCAATGTCAAAGTTGGGAAACACGGTTATTATCGCTGATAGGGGGAGGGGGTTAGATCACGAACATTTCTTCTTTATGCATATTTGACGCTAAGATCACTGCTAGAGCTGGTGTAATAAGCAAAACGCTGCATTCTAAAGTAGTCACATTCCATTCATAATCCGCGTGTGATCTCGTATCTTCAGGTTATCAAGCTATAGATTGGATTTGTTAATTATCTGCATTCGTCTGCAACAACACAGATACCAGTGCAAAAATGCGATGCAGAATAAAAATGTGGGAGCAAACTCATTATTTGAAAGACAATATTAGAGATTTGAGTTGGAAAACACGATAAAATGACTAGATCTCGAATTCTTCCATGAGTCTAGAGGCATGCTTGACACTAAAATTACCGCAGACATTTCTACGATGAAGAATGACTGGATGGCCGTTAGTCGTAATGTTAAATTGGGGAATGGTTGAACTGCAAGATGTTGAAAACCACAATTTTTTGTTGAGATGCGGCAGTCGCTGAAAGAAGTTTGTGGCTCATTCATAAACTCCAACAAAAAGCTCACATCTTTGAGTGAATTAACGCGGGTGCGCCAGTACTTATAGACCTCATTTTCAATGTGAAGCTTATCCAGCTTTCTAGATAACATATCAACAATTATCTGCGTCCAATTTATTCTGTGCTTTCCCAACAGATAGTAGGAATCGTTAGTGACTCCATCCACAAATTGTTGATCAATGTATCTTATTAATGGGACTCCCCTTTCTGTTTCACCTTCTATCAAAGACCTTGGTGTTCTTATGCAATCCTCCCTTAAGTTTAACGACCATATTTCTAGAATAGTTTCTAAAGCAAGAGCTAAATTAAACCTCATTTTTAAATGCTTCTTTTCTACTGAGCCTGGTTTATACTCTCGCGCTTTTAGCACTTTCGTTAGACCTCTTCATGAGTACGGTTCAGTTGTTTGGTCTCCGCATACAGTAACCTTAGCAAACCATATAGAAGGAGTACAGCGCAATTTCTCTAAGCGCTTATTCATTCGTTGCCGTATCCCTTACTCGCTGTATCCCGATAGAATAGCCCAGCTTTCCCTTCCCACCCTTGAGCATAGGAGACTAATCTCCGATATTCTCTTCCTTCATAAATCCATTCACGGCTTCTATTCTTACGACCGCACCAATCTTTTTAAATTATCCCCTCTTGCTCGTAGTCTTCGTAGATCTCATTCACTACGCATAGTCTTGCCATACGCACTTCCCAAGTCTCACTCTAATTTTGTAACTAGAACTATCGATCGATGGAACGTGCTATCTGCTGAATTCGTACATAGCTCTCCTTCCAATTTCCGATCTCATATTCTGTCTCTTCCTTCTATCTCATTTACCCCTGATTCTCTCTTGCAGCTCTAATACCAACCTGCTGCTCCCCCGACGCCCCACGCCTCCAAACCGAATCGTCAACATGACGACGGACCTCCACCCAAAACCTAACGAAGATCAACATAAATCTTATCTCCTTCATACCTTGGTGGATAAAATAATTGTAATTGTAATTGTAATTGTAATGTACAGTGATCGGACTAGAGAGGAAAGCTCCAGCAGCACTTCAGCTGAGTTCAGTGTCGGGAACAGAACGAAACAAGAATCGTACCGATATTCGGAGCTGTACACTTTCCCACTGATAGTTTTAATTGCTCAACATTATGAGATTTTATTATTTCGTGAATGAAAATCTAAATTTTGCTAATTTATTTGCACCCGAACCTGTTACCTCACAGCGCGTCTGTTGTAAGAACTTTGACAGTGAAAACGAGATCTCGAAAAGGGATTCCGTCTATCAGCTGATAAACAGCCGAGATATCGACTGCATGCTGCTCCAGTGCCAAAGTCATCTTCTCTAATTGTGATCCAATGCAACTTCTCAGCAAGTGTAGTGTGGAATCAACGTGAATGCTCACCTTGAATTCTAATTCCCGAAGTGCAGAAGTAGCAGATTTCTCTTGCACATTTCAATGTGCCTTTATTTTTCTATATTAACTTACTTTTGAGCTGCACATATTAATCAAGAAACATGTAAATTGCCTAATCATCATGCGCAGAAGGAAAGTTTCAGTCCATTTAGTACGCACATCTATCGTGATTATGACCTCAGCCATACCCTATAGTTAAAAATGCGTCTCGATTCAGAAAAAAATATGAAATAGACTAACATTATCGTCAGAGATTCCTCCTGATTAGAGTGGACAGATGAAGAGCTAAAGGCAGAGTCTGCCGCTCGGCGCAACGAGGAATGTGAATGAGGGGAAGAGGAGAGTGAGAGGGATTAACTCTTGCACAAGAGTTCGAACTCTTGCGCAAGAGTAGAATTCAGAATGAACTCTTGCGCAAGAGTAGATGTGACATTCGAGTGTTTTCGATCGTTTAACTTTGGCAAGACCCGTGAATTATTACAGCATTTTAAGAGACTTTTGAACTAACATTTCGAAGGTGGCGGACTTTCTCTGGTGCGTAATCAATTAGCATCCAAATAAGTTCACGCGGGAGCGATTCGATTACAGACAACCTTTCCATCTTTGTGAACTTTTTTGAGATCACAATTTGTCTCCCTTTTGCACACTGAAACACACTTGTTTCGATTCTCAGACTCCAGTTCATGCACAGAGCGAGTAGAAGGGGTTGCCAGGGTGAAGAATCAGTCTCTTCACTCCTCGTCGGTCGGAGTGACGAGAGAGCACGCGAAATGAAGAGACGGCTTGTTCACCCTGACAACCCAAGAGAAGAGCCACTGGCACGAGTGGAATGCGTAAGTCAAACAATGAATTGCTCTAGCTGCCAAATAACCATCCGCACTCACTTACTAACACGGCATCTCACTCAGTAGTAAGGATGGCGTCGAAAGAAATCGTCTCTTCATATCACAAACTCACTTACCAGTCTCAGAGGTAAGAGAGCACGCGAAACGTGGAGGTCCAATACTTTCCATGCCATCCCTACCCAGTGGAGCAGCCTTGCACTTGCAATAAGTGATATTCATTACTGTCAATAACCCTTTAGCGTCTGATATTTGATTCTGAAGATGCATCGGTTCCGCATCATCCCTCTCATTGTTTACAACTCGCCGCGCTTTGTCGATTTCTTTCCCCGGACTTCCCGCCACGCAACATGTGTTCACTCTCTATCGTGTTTATTTTCCATCTCTTCTCTGACTTAGGCTCAGACTTTTCTCGCAAAGTATACCTTGCCGAACTTCCATTGTCCGTCACTTTCATGTAGGAATGATTCATAGATATTTCAAAAAAGTTCCAATCGCTATTTATTCTGAAGCGGCCTATCCGGCCAGACATCCCTGTCCAGAGCAATCTCACGAAGCAGTCTCAGAGTGTAAGGTCACGCGAGTCCTCTTGGTCACTACTCACTTATCTATCTGATTCCCTCTCTTTCTTTTCCTCGAGATTCTCACTCTACTCTCTCCCTTTCTTACTCTCTTTCCTTATCACTCGACACTTATCATTCCGATTCTCCTCGTCCTCGTATTTCGCGTCGGTGGCGAAATATTTTCGGCCCTTTTCGCAAAGCGATAACTTATTTTCGCTGTTCCTTGCAAGTTTGTCTAGGGTATTTTGACCGATTTTATCGTTCTTCCATTCTTATTTTCCAAGCACAATTCTTTACCTGCCCACTAATCCCACCGTATCCTCTGTGAGCTCGTGTAAGTTAATCGCGTCACTTGCCATTCAGTCAGCTCCTTTTTCGATTCGTCTACTACCTTTTGAACTGCGCGTCCTTTCGTGATCGAGCCAATCGAAATTTGAGTACTCCCAGTTCGAGTACAAAATAGTGGTTATCGTCTGTCACATACTCTCTCGCATCTCTGACCGATGAAACATAGCACCTGAAATGAAGAGACGACTAACAGCATTTCGAACTCAACTCACCCGTTAATTAGATTCACTTTCGCTAGTTTTGCTGCTCTTTTTGTCAGTAGTGCATCATGCATTCTCGCTCACTTTCCATCTCTCTCTCTCTCTCTCTGTCTCTCTCTCTCTTCTATTTGTCATTTCGATTCTCTCCCCAATTCCTCCTATCTACTACGAAGTTGTTTATTTTTCGATCGGCGAGATATTGTCGATATGCACCCTGCATACGCCGTGTTTGATAATGGTCAAATTGCGGTGTCCAGTTTTATTTCACTTCCTACATTCTTGTCTCTGCCGGCAGTAAATCGCACCCAATCAGAGACCAGAGGTCGAGTGCGAGTCACACCAACCTTATCCTGACTGATAATTATTTTCTAGCACCAAAATCCGAGCGCAAATAAATGTTTACTGGTATCTCTGTTTCCGCTCTAATTCAATCCTTGATCATTCATGCATAATTTATCCCTTGTGTTCAATTTCAATATCACCGCGTTTCAACGTTTTCGCCGAGTTTGGGATGGTTCATCAATTGTGATGGTTCGGTAAATCTAAGCCATCCTATTTCAGGTAATCATGCCTGGCGAGCACACCTTTAATTCCGGCTCGCTACTCTTTCAACCGATAGCCGATGCGACCGGACTCCCCGTTGACAGGGTGAGAAGGGAATATCTAAAGTTAGAAAAAAACGTAGACGTAAAACGTAGAACTCACAACTCACACCTATCTCACAACTTTGACCGATAAGAATCCACGTGAGATGAGAAGAGCATTCTCCTTCCAGCCCTAATAGGGCTGGAAAGAGAACCTTGCGACCAACAACTTTTTTTTAAAAATCTGTAAAATCCAACATATTGGCAATGTGAGACTAAAATCCCAATGTATTCGCATTTGTCGTCATATTGTGCTTTGAATTTGCATCACTAAAGGCCAGTCAAGCAATGCCCCGTCTCTCATTTTCCCTTATCTATCGCAAAAAAGTCACACCACTTTCCCGACCTGGTGATAGTCCTGTTACCTTCTCTGTAGGCAAAGAAAAGGACTTTTTTCCGATTCTGACCACCCTTTGGCTACACTGAATAGTCCCAATTGCCATCCTTAAAGAGGAAGGCTAGAAATGTAACAGGTTGCGTATGCAACAAGCACAAAAAGAGCCCCTATTTTAAGCAAAAAAACGTCGAGTGTAGAAATATGATGGACTATGATGGTCCACTATGGCCCATAGCGGACCGTCATCGTGGAGAATGGGCTCGGTGAACGATACATAAATGTATTATATACACCATCAACGAAATATTGAAACGGAAAAGCAAGAGTACATCGAAATATTTTTTTCAGCTTAATTTCGTTACGTGCATGTTGCTTTCCATTCCTCTGGCGATCTACTACAATCGACGATTGGGGAAGGCATCTGAGGGCACAAGGCAGCTCTTTTCCCTCGTGGCCGGAGTGGCCATTTGCTGCTTCTGCTTCGGAAGGTATGCTCTCGAAGAGATTGAAATATGGGAATTTCACAAACTCATTCATCGCTTAAAAGTTCATAGAGGACCTGTGAAAGAGTATGTAGAACTATTTGAATTATTTAATGCTTCGGTAAATGCAGAATTTATCAAGAAAAGGATAGATGATAAATCAATTCATTAGAACCTTTCGCCGTTCCCAGCCATCCCTGCGTAGGCGTGTTTTTCTCATGACAACTATAAAATAGCCTTGATTGTGGAAGCAATCTTTAACTTTAACTTTGAATTTATAAGATATATTTCAGTTCGATCAAGCACCTCTTCGCCAATTGTCTCGTCAACTACGCCCTCATGCACATCGCACCCGCCAAGCACATTCACAAGTGAGAAGCAGGGTTGGTGGCTATTTTACGGCTTTCCCAGGAATTTACGGATTTCAAGGAATTTACGGTTTCCATAATAAAATAATGAGACCTTCTGTAGATTCTTTTCAAAAAAAAATAAAAATATGATTTATTCAGTCGATATTCTGTCGCGAACCTTTGAAGAGATTCAACGTGAATTTGAGTGTATATAAAAATTACTGCAATAGTAACTCTGTATGCAACAATTTAAGAGTGGTATTCCTCTTCTCGATGTTCTACCTCACTTGGGTGCACTTCTATCGGTGGCACTACATCACGGAGTACAGTATAGACATCACCGGTGAGCGGAGTTATGGTGGCTGACCACCTTTTTTTGTAAGACTGCGAGTAAATTAACCTATTTTAGATCAAAGAAAATAAAATTATCGTTAGTCAGTATAATAAAAATACATTTATTTTTATTTTCAGGTCCATTCATGATCAGTGTCCAAAAGATGACTACTCTCGCCTTCTCCCTTCACGATGGAGCAGTGAAGAAGGAGGAAGAGTTGTCCCCACTGCAGAAGAGGGAGGCTATTAGGTGAGACAAACTAATTCTCTCAACTTATCGACAAATTTGAACCACCACCATTAGAGCAAGCATAAAACCTGCTTTTTGGAATAATTACAAGTGCGACTAAAAAATCAAAATAGGCCATTTTATTTTGCTTATAATTGTTACATATTAATTCGTTTCCGTCGACAAGAAACATTTTGCAGCTTCATTTACATGTATGATAGATAAGTTACCATTTGCAGTCGCGTTCCCGATCTCCTTCCCTATCTCTCGTACATATTCCACTTCCAAACAATCCTCGCCGGCCCGCTCACTTACTACACGGACTTCATCAACATGACGAGAGGCACGCACATCGTCAAGAACGAAAAGGGAGAGGTCAGTGATGATGATTGACGAAAAATAACGCAAATTCATAATGATACTGACATGCAAGCAATCCACGAATGAAAACGTGATGTGTCCAAAGTTGAGTATACGCATTACTGCTGATGGCTGGGAAGGAAGTAGCCAGACTTAGTGATAGATGGCTTCTGTCCATCAACATAATTTATGTTTGATCATTGATATAAATAAAATCATCAAAAGTAATTATTCCCAGATGCCCGACCCCTATCCCGTCGCAAAGGTCAAGTTGATGAAGACGTTCGTCTTCATGCTCATCATTGCGTTCGTCGAACCGCACTTTCCTCCCACAGTACTGGACAGGACTGATCTCAATCCTTTTTCATGGTAAAATATATATTGCGATCGATTTCATGTATAACTGCAATCCCTGAGCAATTGAAGACGAGTACTATAGTATTTTTACCATTTTCACAGTCACAGCCATCAATATTTATGCCTTGAAATGATTGCAGGATGGTTCTCTTCTGGTTCTGTTTCGTGCTTCAGCGAATGCCCTACTACTACGCATGGTACTTTGGTGAGAATTGTACATTCTATCAAAAAAGGAAATAATGGCGAAGTATTTGTACTTTTTTCGACATTTTTTTTCTTTTGCTGAGATCATACTCACGTTTCTAATGAGTATGGCAGTTCCATACAGGCTTTTTACTCTGTATGGGTTGTTTCAGATCGGTGGTGTATGATGGTATTGTTTCTAACTTGCTTTTTATGAAAAAAACTAACATTGTATCTTATGAAATTTGCAGCTGACAGCATCTGTAATCTCTCCGGCTACGGATTCAGTGGTTACGATGAGCAGACGGGTGAGGCGAAGTGGGATCTTACAACGAACGTCCACGCATGGAGGGTTGAGGTACGGTAGCTGTTATCGATTAATTGACAACAGCGAATACTGATACTGATTTGGCAATGGGAATGCTCGAGAAAACGTCATGTGAGAGGGTATAGAGATATAACTAAAACACTGACCGTGAATGACTTCAGTCGGCAACCAGCTTCAAAGAGACGCTGGATGCGTGGAACACGAGTACGATGGGATGGTTGAGACGAGTCGCGTTCGATCGAGCACCCAAGAAGTAAGTTTTAATTTTTAAATTAAAATGTTTATGAAGACGAAACAACGTTTTTTTTATTTAAATCTACAGATGATCTATCAAGTGTTCCATTACTCGAATTGATAGTATCATAATTTACAATGATTTTCCAGGTACCGTACAATCTCGACGTATCTGCTCTCAGCGTGGTGGCACGGTATCTTCATGGGCTACTACCTCACCTTCCTTACGGGCGCTATTATGACGCTGGGCGGCAAGGCGGTGAGTTTTTGTCTTGGTTTTTTTCCCAATTTGTATGTCATTCAATCATAGCGCTAGTCCGTCTACTACGGATCATTAAAAATATTGCTTGAAAATTTTATATAATTGATTTCTTTGCTATTATGACGCTGGGCGGCAAGGCGGTGAGTTGTTGTTTTCCAAATTTAAAAAAAATAAAGAAAATGCCTTTATTCAGTTCCGTCGCTCGTTCCGCTGGCGATTCCAATCCTCTCCGTCACTCAAATTCGTCTATGACGTCATCACCTTCATCGGTACCAAGGTAATATTTATTGAATTGTGACTTCGAATTACTAACCTGTCCTGTCACCACTTTGAATCGGCACTTCTCTGCTTTTTGACGCGGCCTTTCTCGCAGAGTATTCCTCCCTATCATTCTCATTCACTACATTCAGAACGCTCGTAGATTGGGCAAAAAAGAGAAGTTCATACGGGTCTTATACTTAATTTATGTTATGATTTATTATTGGGTGTGATAAAATTGAATCTTGAATTGCTCACAGATGGTGCTAGCCTACACCACATATCCCTTCGTCTCACTTCATTGGGCGCCCAGTATCGGCATGTACAAGTGAGTTTCACCTTTTTTTTGGAGATACTTTTGACCTTTGATCTTGAAATATCTGATTTTTGATCTATGCAGACGTCTCTACTTCGTCGGTCACATTCTCGCGCTCTTCTGTGCCGTGGCCCTTCCCATTCTGTTCCCTCCCCCAAGAGACGACAAGAAGACGAATGGACAAGTGAAAGAAGACAAGAGTGCCAAGAAAATCGAGTAGAATCGCGAATATCAAAAATTAATGTAAATTTCTCGCGTCGGCGACAATAAACAGTATTTATTGATGTATTTACCACATTACAGCAAACAATTATGAGATTTCGAAATCCTAAGCCCCAGGGGTCCAGAGGTCTAGCTTGATTTCAAATTCAATTAGACCGTTTTGTTTCAATGGTGCTACGAAATACAGATAATGGATCTTCACGGAAGCGCTTGTCTCGATGTGTGTATAATTCGAACATTTCCGTCATAATCCACTTTCACGAAGTGATCATTAACAGAGGTAACAATGACCGATGTGGGCTGCGGGCATGTTGCTGAGAACCATACTTTCTTTCCGATAAAAGGTAAACTCTGAAACGACATTTGTCGAATTGTGCTAATCCTATAATATTGGACGAACGCCTCATAAATCAATAATTTAATCACACATAGGCATAAATCAAACCTGTCTTAGTTTGTCAACTGCGCTAGTGTTCAGATAGTTTGGATATTTGTGATTGATTATTCGCAGTTTGTCAAGTTTTCTTGAAAACATCTCCAGAATGATTGACGACCAATTTCCCTGGTAAATTCCAAATAAATAGTTTGTAGGCGTTTGCATAACTTCTAGAGGATGCTGATGAATATGCAACGATTTGACAACTGACGATAGATCGAAAAGAGTTAGGACTGAGAAAGATCGCTGATTATGAATAATTAAAAATACATTTTCAACCTGGATCATCGAGATCGGTGTTTCGCACATTTAGTGAAAGATGGGTGATATTGTGATCTTCGATAAACGCCAAGATGGGTTGGCTGCAATCAATCATGACATCAATTGAAATTGCCTGATAATTATCATTAAACTCACATTTCATTTTCACAAAGAATTTGGTTTGATAGTTCCAATTTTTCAAATTGTACTGCATTGATCAGCTGTTTGGCTCCGTTCAGTAAGAAGCTGTATTCATTTAGAATAATGGCTCCAATTTTCACTCCAAAACAGTCGCGAAGAGATGCCTCCTTATCCTTCTCAGCTTCACTCAATGTGGTCCAATACGCCTTCAGAAAATGATAGTGTCAATCATTAATACTGACAAAGGAATGAATTCTCATCATACCGTTGAACCAGCATGTGAAGTCCTCCTCAACGAAGAGATCGGAAAATTGCGAATCTTGAGACGAAGTTGAAACAAGTCTGATTTGCTCGACGGAACTTCAATAAGAATGCGATTCAGCGGCACTAGCTGTAATGTGGAAAGACTGGTAATTGCATGTATACTTTCTGAACAAACAGGTGGAGGTGCTGTGAACAAGTTCGTACTGAAGACTCTCAGCTCATTCACGAGCGGAAATCTCATGCCATTTTGTGCAGCGTACTTGTCAACGTGACCACGGAGCTTACGGGAAGACTGTAACATTAAAATGAAACACAAAACTATATCCAATCTGCAAGGGTTGTCTTGCAAACTGCAAGGACTGCAAGACTAAAAATCAATTTGTATTACAACTTACCAGACGAAGAACGAGAACGGATTCCGGGGCGTATTCGATCAGCTTCCACGCTAATTCTCGAGGAAGTTTCTCGATAGGAGCAAGACTGATCAAGTCTCGCTCGGACACAGCTCTATCTGAGATAGTCAGCGAAGAAAGTGCCGAATTGATCGACCGCGGAGGCCGTAATAGCGGCGACCAAACTGAGTCACCGCCGGTTACATGTGACCATATAGAGCGCATATTCATAGCCTTGAACAATGGAGTGGTTTAGAATTAATAAAAAAAAGGTTTTTCAAAAAAGCGTTAAATTGAATAGAAACACGTTAAGGACAAGGTATCCAATTGTTCCCTAGCAGCATCACAGCAGAATTAATGAGCATATCATCCCAAAAAACAACAAAATTATTATAAATGGATTAACGTAGGTTCTAAAATATATTTCACACCGCGTTTCACAGTAGGCGTGAATTATGATAGAGCGATGCCAGGAGCAACGCCTTTTCATCCGATTTCCCTCGCTAATTTACTCAATAAGCTCATTCAAATATTCCTTCTGTTTCCTAGTTAACAACAAATCTATACTACAGCTAAGATCAGTGAGTTCAAAAAGTGTAATACATACTCAGTAATATTATGTTGTAGGTGTGTAAAGTGCTACAAGAGGCAATAGACATTTCCATTTCAAGTTTTCGTAAAACAATTCTTGAATTTTGCTGTGTTTATAAATCCAAGGTAACCGCGAATGCTTGTATTTGTCACCTCGATATGCATTTACAGAACACGAAGGCACACTTGCCAGTGCTGTACTTTCAATTTCACTGTAGAGCAACTAATTTTGTTGTGGAAGTATTGCTTAAAGGCTATACTCAAAAATTTAAATATGTCTGAAGAAAGAATTTTGGTTTATGCTTCCCATAATATGGGATTTTTTTAATATCTAATTTATTTTTAAATATCAAAGTAATAACGAAGTGCAACCTCTTGTTCTCTAGTTTTTTTTACATACTCGTAATTATAAGTTGGATTCAGGCCATGGCTATTCGCATGTCGTTGGATAAAATGACAAAAATATTTACATTATTAAAGAGCCTCATATTTGGCAGAACAAGTATCTCAAGCTTACGAATATATAAAGTGGACCCTGAATTGTTTCGACAATGCCGACTATTCTTCGAAGGAATTTCTGTGAACAAATTCCACATTTTCCAGAAGCATTTTGGCAGAAATAAATGGTAATTAAAATATAGTATTATCCCATATTATTAATAATTTAGCGATGCACAGATCGAATTCATCACCAAACTTAATCCGAAAATAGTCGCATTCGAATTAAAATTAATTTGAGGGTATGATTAGCAAATGGTCAAGAAACGTTACGCTTTTAGATTCTCGTACATTTCTAAAGAAGTAACCGCTTGGTTCATCTCAACGGCGCTGATTAATCTATCGCAAATAATCGCACTTCCGGGTTAGTTACTGATCAACGAACCAGAAAATTCATGTGCGTGGAGGCATAAAGGTTTCCGTATTATTTGCTCTCATTAGCAAATGTTTCGAGGAAGTTACCACGTGGTTTTATCTCTTTTTCTCTAACGAATGCATGAGAAGATTCAAACAGTTCAACAATATTTTTCTTAGCATCTTCCAAATCGTCATTATGAGGTCGTAAACACCATATTTTGATTTGTAGAACATCGCCCACCCTTTCACTACGTCGCCTGTCTGTTCGTCAACATAGGAATCGCGTTCAAGACTGTTATCTACTACTTGATAAGGTCAGACCGCTTACTAATTCTAATTATACATTGCTTTCGCGTTAGTCAAGTGCACAGACTAAGACATCACTATCTTTGTTTGGAATTGCAGTCTGCTCATCGTTTCTGACTTTTTTTTAAAGAATAGGTTTTAAGACTTAATCATTGATTTATCAGTTCGGACTATCGCCAAGCAATTCGGCTGTTCCTCGGATTGAAGAAAACAAGGTCAATATTAGTCAACAGCAACAGTGACATGTCAACGATCACGACCATCTAATCGTCAATTTTAATTCATCATCATCTCTCATAAACTATGTTGATTCTAACGTATCTTTCTCAATAGAGACTACTTTGTGCATGAAAGTATAGAACAAACAATAACAGAATTCACAGTGTAAATTGTGGTTGTTCGCATGATGACAAGTGTACTCAAATATGGTTCATTCTTTTGCTCGCCAGTAATTGTATCTTGATAGCAAGAGTTCAAGAAATGCAATGTGTTCGCAATGATTTCAGAAAGAGAAAGAAATGCAATGTGTTATATTATTCAACAATTGTTTATCGTTTCGATCGATTGAAGCCAACAAATACGATATCAAAATACAAACTTAATGCAGTCATGTATCAAACTGAAGGGTCTCTTCGACCTCCAACTTTCTCCGTGTACACATGCTTAATGCGCAACACATAACAATTCGAGCGCGCGTAGTCGGTTGGTGTAATCGAGATTGCGTAGCCATACCGCATGAAGTATTTGTAATTGTAAGCAAATTCATCAATTTCACATGTTCCACGGAACGAAACCTTCTTGTTAATTCGAGGAAGGTACTATAATTAATTATTATTTCGTAATTTAGCACTCTGGATGGATGAGGAATCCAAATTTCGGGTGTTTTCTCTTCAAGCTGAACGGTGTCTAACGATTCATCATTCTGGTTCGGGGTAAATGTGTATTTAGAGTAAAGCGCTTTTTCGGTGCAGTTCAACATGGTGAATAACATGGGCTATATCACTTATCCTACAAATGCAGTAATGTCCATTAATTAATGATCAAAGTTCAGGCCCTTTTCTACCTTTTTCGATATTGCTCGGTTACGACTGTTCGAAACAAAATATTTTGAATAGAGACTGTACCTTATTTTTCATGACGAATTCAGTAGTATCAACAGGATTTTAGAAAACGGCTTCTGTTCTGGCTCATATGTACATTCCCAGCTTTCCCTTCCCCTTCGTGGGAACCCGATCATTTTGTGCGCTTCGCTCTAAAGAAAAAGAATCAGATAACATCACATTTATCACAATATTGTTTTCATATTTCTTTATTTATCATTTCATCTTCTCCTCATTTATTCGTTTGCAGCGTTGGAGGCGTCGTTGCAGTGGGAGGAGGTCGATTGGCGCGAGCCCGGAGATAGAAGTATGACACACCTGAGTGGTTGATCTTTGATCCTTGTTCTGAGATATGATCTTTGATCTCCATACGAGTCGCAGTATTGGATACTGACATGAGGTAATGATAATCAGCAGAAAAGTCCCTCCGACTGTCGAAGCAATGATTGTATCCTTCCTTCCCCAGATGCGATCTTAATTATTCGATTGACAAGAGCTTCAAGATCATCTCTCACTTTGGCACTCCAGCTTCGATATATCTCTATTAAATTGCTCGCCCGTTTCTTCGTTGATTCTCAAAGAACAATGCAATGAGGCGATAATGAAACTCTAATATAATTAATAGCATCTACATTTCATGTACAGTTTTCATAATACGATACTTTTTGTGCATCATACCATAACTCACATATTGTATTCGCATTGCACTTTGGACCAGCAACGGGAGGTCGAGATATTCCTGCATAGCATCTTCGTCTTTTCGTATGTTCTGTTGGGAAACGCCATGTCCGGAGTCAGTCTGCAATAGGTGAGCAACTACCGTATTTGAAAAAGTAAGGAAAAAATGGAGAAAAATAAGCAAAACGACCTACACCAATTGAAATCCACGGGTGCACGTAAGGTTGAGTTCATGGCTGATTCTTTTCCCTTCATCTCTGTCCTCGAACATAACCTCAGCACAGTGGTCTCCCTTGCAGTAGTGGGCGACCATCGATAGACAGCCAAGAGAAAGCGGCCCTGGAATGGAATGCTGTTGTTAAGGGGGCGCACTAAATTTCGATTTTTTTCTTGGAAACGAAACAAAACAGAAAAAAAATAAAATCATACCGTCGAAAATTGCAACTGAATTGTAAACGAGAAAGAGAAGAAGAAAGGAAGAGATGAGAAAAGACCGCATCACAAGGAAAAATGAGAGACAAGTGACGAAAATGGAATAGTTTACGAAAACAATAATACGAAATACAATTTTAATATTATGTTATACGCAATTCGACAATAAGTAAACACATTTATCGCAGCATTTGTTTTCACACTTAGTCTATGTATTCCCTCTTCGCCTCATTTACTCGTTTGCTGCACTGGAGGAGTCGTTGCAATGGGGGGAGGTCGATTGGCTCGCTACCGAAGATAGAAGTATGATACGCCTGACATTGAGAAGTCTTTGATCTTTGAACACCATAGCTCCTGGGGTCTCGCAATCTTACATGAGCTGATGATAACTAGTAGGAAGGTTCCTCCGACCGTCGAAGCAATGATTGTATACTTCCTTCCCCAGATGCGATCTGAAATATCGATTTATTGCCTAGACTTCAAAGATCAAAGATCATCCTTAACTTTCGCACTCCAACTTCGATATGTCGCGCTGAAATTGCTCTCCCGTATGTTTGTCGATGCTAAAATTGAAGCATAAATTAAACTCAAAAATAAGCACCTTCGATCAAATACGAAAATTATAGTAACTCACATGTTGAAATCGCAATCACCACCGCATTTAGTAGTCGAAATATTCCTACACCACATCCTTGCCTTTTCTTGTGTTTTGTTAGGGAACGCTTTGTCTGGAGTCAGTCTGCAATGAGAATTCATCAAATCGTCAACAATATTGACTGTTACTGCACAAATAACTTTATGTACAACAAAAAAAAAACAAGCTACATGAGTTGAAATCCCTTGGTGCACGTAAGGTTGAGTTCATGGAAAATATCATTCCCGATTGTGATCTCCCTTGCAGTAGTGGGCAATAATCGATCGACAACCCAGTTCAAGTGCTGCTGCAATTGATTACGGTCACGAAGGAAACAACGCGGCGGGGATGGAAAATACGTGTCATATTGAAATCTTACGGTCATCCGAATCGTAGACGAGAAAGAGAAGAAGGATAGAGAGGAGAAAGAACAGCATCGAAGAAGGAAATGAGACACAAATGATGATTGCTCACCGAATAAACCTCTAATTAAATCTAATTTAGTAAATTACTTAATTATAAGTTGAATATTCTGGATTACCATCATAATGCGATAATCAGTAAACACATTTATCGCAGTATTTGTTTTCACATTTCTTCTTTTCTCATTTCTTCTTCTCCTCATTTACTCGATTGCTGCACTGGAGGAGTCGTTGCAATGGAAGGAGGACGGTTGGCGCGAGAACGAAGGTAGAAGCATGATACGCCTGAGAGTTTGATCTTTGATCTTTGAACTAGTATTGCAAACTGACACGAGGTAATGATAATGAGCAAAAAGGTTCCTCCGACGATCGAAGCAATGATTGTATCCTTCCTTCCCCAGATGCGATCTGAAATATCGATTTATTTTCACGAGCTCAAAGATCATTCCTTATTTTCGCACTCAATTATGGATTGATCCCTCACAAGTTGCTCGCCAGTATTTTCGTCGATTCTTTAAAAGCTTGTCAATGAAACTCAAATATTAGCATCAAATATTCTATCAAACAATTTACTGCACTGCAATAGCAACCGTAACTCACTAGAGTGCACAATACGTGTCGCCTTCTCCTCATTTCACTCTCGGTCGGTCGAGAGGCGAGAGAGTATGAAAAATGAAGAGTCGGCGACCCGTATTGCGCACTCTATAACTCGCATATTGTATGGGCAATTCTTGCATTCTTGCACAACATCTTCTTCATTTCGTACGTTTTGTTAGGAAACCCTTTGTCTGGAGTCAATCTGCAATCGATATGTGTGTCTTTAAGATCGCGTTGTTCATTGCTGTGGAGCAATAATGATTCAGAAAGCTTTAGAAATACAAAAAAGACGAACATCAGTTGGAATCCCCTGTTGCACGTGAGGTTGAGTTCCCGGCTGATTCGATCCTCTTTCTTGCCCTCGAACATAATCTCATCGCAGTGATCTCCTTTGTAGTGGGCAACCATCGATAGGCAACCGAGCGGGAGTGGAGCTGCAATGGAATACGGTAGACGAGGAATCATAGCTATCTGTAGAAAAGATGCGGTTCTTCATCCCTCGCATTCAGAACAGAATATGGACACGATCTCGTACGAGGAAGAAAAGGAAGACCGATTGTTCACGTCATGGTTTTCATGAAATAATCATGAACGAAAATAGCTTACGGTCGAACCACGCAACTGAGTCGTGGATGAGAAAGAGGAGAAGAGAGAGGACCGCATCTCAGGGGAAACTTAGAGTAATGAAGAGACTGGAATTGGTGATTGAGTCAATTTTGAATTTCATTATTATTTTAATTGATAATCACAAAGCAACAATCAGTAAACACATCTATCGCAGTATTTGTTTTCACATTTCTTCTTATCTCATCTCCTCTTCTCCTCATTTACTCGACAGCGGAGGCTGCTGTACCGGAGGTGTGGTGGCAATGGGCGGAGGTCGATTGGCTCGCGACCGAAGGTAGAAGTATGACACGCCTGACAGTTTGATCTTTGATCTTTGATCACGCAGATCCGCAGTGGTCACTACAGAAATCTCTGGTTCTTGATCACTATCGTATGTAAGGTATCAAGAAGTAAATTGGACTACGGTAGGCCAAAACGGCCGATCGCAAACTGACAAGAGGCAATGATAATGACAAGGAAGGTTCCGCCGACGGTCGAAGCAATGATCGTGTCTTTCGTTCTCCATTGACGATCTGAATTATCGATTGATTGACGGGAGATCAAAGATAAAAGATCACCACTCACTCAAGCACTCCAGCTTCGACTGATCCCGCACGAATGTCACGCCCCTTTGTTCGTTGATTCTGTAAAATCATCAAGTTCATCAAGATACATTCCTAAACAGACGATTAGGGTGCCTAGAGTATTCAGCAAGACAGCATTGTATTGTAGCCCATCGAACACACTTCCCGGTGGTTCCCATCTACCGTTTTCCTTCGATTGTAATATCGATTGACGTGGATACGCCATATCCATTACTGTGTTCACAGTTCCATCGTGCTCACTAGGCTTCCCGTTTCGAAAGCGAATTCGTTATTCCCGCACCCTATTCCCTTCCTCTCCCCCCTCTCTCGTCAAATCACGCAACCCCTTCCGATCTATGCCAGGGGGTGCGGGAACTTCGCACTCTCTCCCCCTTCCCCTTCCCAACTCTTCCCATCTTGTCTCTTCTCTCGTTTATTCCCCGCCGTTGCTGAGAGATATCAAGGGCAACATATTTAGGCCGATATATATTAATTTATGTACGGGTAACGTAGACACAGTTGCATTTCACAGTGCTTAATATAAAGTTAGTTTATTTCTCAATATTCCGGGGAATGTCAATAACGGGATAAATTAAACTTCTATTTGGGGTAAAACTCAATCGTTCCGAAAATGAATGAAGAACCGTCATTGAAGAACCGTCAACAATGATGGTAAATGCTGTTACTTTATATGTTTTCAGTGTTTTCTCAAAGATGGTAAGCTCAGATCATAGGCCAACCTTGAAAAAACATTCGTTCTGGGGAGCGGTTAACGAACAACTTTCGGAACATATTTAGGCCGATATTTCGCCGCAATTTATGTACGGGTAACGTAGACACAGTTGCATTTCACGGACAGTGTTCTCATTCCAAGTGCTGATGCTTGAGCTGTTCTCAGAGTTCAGTCGGGGCTGCTACATAATGATTGGTTGATCATTATTGATAAGGAAACGGTAGACAAGATTCTTCATTCAGAACGGTTGTTGTAGAGCTTTTCAAATGTCGTCGAAATCGGAATCGTGTCCACTGCTAGAACCCGCAACGAGGTAGACCGAATCAATCGTAATGTCAATATCGTGATTAATCGGAGAGAGTGCGAAGTTCCCGCATCCTTGCGAAGTTCCCGCACCCGCTGGGAGAGGGAAGGAGACTTCGCGAGGGAAGGGGCGCGCGACCCCTTTGGGAAGAGCATATGCTTGGGGGGAGGGAAGGGGTTGTAAAAGGGAGCGAAGTCTACGCTCCCGAACCTGCAACCCTAGTGCTCACACTGATATACAGCTGATATCGTGTTGACTCACAGTTCGAATTGGCAGTAGTCTCCGCAGTCGTCCGGCCCGACGTTCTTGCACAGCAGTTTGTCCTGTTCGTACGTTATATTCGGATGCTCGTTGTTGTCCTCGGTCAGCCTGCAATCGATGAGAATTACAATTACAATTACAATTATTTATCCACCAAGGGTAAGTGTATTCATAGTGTCTAGCAGTCTTCGCTAAATTTCGGCTCGATAGTTCGATAAATACGGTAATCAATTATACGGTGATCGCTGGTACGGCAATCCGTAGCCTTTCGAGAAATGAGTAGACGACGTACAGTAGCTGAAATCCATCAGCGCAGGTGATGTTGAGCAGATGGGATACGTTGAGCGCTTTCATTTCCTCTTTTGTGTTTGCCTGAAATGGACAGCGGTAAACAATGGCTGGTACACAAATGGAATAGCAGACAACTACAACGAAGATTTTTGATTTGACCTATCCGTTCTCGTTTTACCTGTTCTTTGAAGGTCACTTCGGCACAGTGCTCGCCTTTGCAGTAATGAGCAATGAGTGAGCGACAGCCCCGCGACATGAGTGCTGGAATGAGAATTGCAGTAATCATGCCACGTCTCAGACGGAACACTGCTTTGGTTTGTGGTGTCAGAGAACACCTTTAACACCTAATGGCACAAGATATCATCAGTAATGATCTCGTAAAGTTCAGAAAACGTACGGTCGATAAAACCAGCTGAATCGTAGACTAGAAGGAGCAGGAGAAGGACGGAGAGGCGAGACGACCGCATGGGAGGAGAGGAGGAGGGATGAATGAGGAGGGAAGTGGAATAAGGAAATGAAGATGAAACGTGAGAAAGAGTGGGAAAATGCAAATGTAATTATCCCTTCACGTATTCGTATTTGTTCCGAAAACATGACAATGTTAGTTCTATTTTTAAGTTCGTATTGCCGGTAATTCATTGAATCATTTTTAGACATGTGCGCTACACAAACTTGTGTTAACCAAAATCGTGCATGTCTACAAAGTCCATACTAGAAGTGAATGCTCCTTTTCTTGATGAGAAGACAGGACACATGACTTTTATTCGATATCATAATACGACATTATCAGTCGGTGATAAGTTCGGGAAGTTCGTAGAATATGTGAATTCAAATGACGGTGGTATTTGTGGAAAAAGCGGTCGCTGTAGAGACAAAAAGAGATGGATTAACTGCCGATGTAAATGCCTGAATTGCACGAATAAGCGTATCGAGATGACCGTACTTTAAAAAAAAAACGTCGGGCCCGCACATGGGTTACAAGAAAAAAAAAATATATATATATGAATATCCATGAGTACATTATTCATCGTTCCCTGCGGTTTCGAGCCAATTATTCTTCTGAGCTCATCTCTGACGTTTCGATTGAGCACAATGTAGATTATGCAAGGGAGGCCTGAACTTAAACGATGGCCGCATTCAATTCGATCAACCAACCGTGCACCGATTGAATGGTTATCATTCCTGCAGTGATAATGAACTGTGGTGTGGGAATAAACATTTGCACGATCCATCAGAAAATAATTTTCAATAAATATCACGGTTTTGTTTTTGTTTTTACGCTGCAGCCGTAGTCACATTGAAGAAGCAAATTATTGAAGCTTGTGTGAAAATCTGAAACGCGAGTCCCTCATCATTGTGTTAATATTAATTACTTACTTGAGCCTGAAGCTTTTGAGTGATTGTCGAGGCCTCGAAACTACTCTGAAACAAAACTTTTTTTTTAAAGTTAAAAATTAAAACAAACGGCCTTCCAGCGAACGATGAGACTGTACGCAATGTAGAGGCTCGGAATGACGAAGGCAACACACATATTGTGTGTCATATTCAAGTTGTTTGGGTACTGTAATAGTCATTTAATGAAGTATTCGTTAGTTTTAGTAATCTAAAAATACCTCTTCAACTGTATGCCCCGGAATAAATGGTTCGAAGGCGACAGTTGTATGGGGCGAATTAGGATAGACCAATCTCGTGAACAGCGTGACAAAACTACCATACAGAAAGATGATCAGCATACACAGAGAGCTGCGCCAACCCTGCAACAACAGCTATATTTAGTAATATTGAATTGAATTACATATTACCTGAAAATATCTCGCAAGCTGCAACAATTCGCCGATACGATTGATTACCAGCAGCGCACAGGTTCCTGTAGAGACGTACCAGCAACCTGAATGTTAGAAGTATTTCTGACAACATTACAAGGCTTAGACACTCGTCTTCTTGTTTATGGACTTTCTCAATTTTATTTATATCCATTATTCAAAGTATAACTTACAGCACACTCCGACTCCCATAATCCACGAGAACGTTACGTCCGAACAGTATACTAATCCTTGCAGCATTGCGTATCCAAATAGTGACCCGACACAAGTCACTCCACCGAAATCAGCCAGTGCAAGGAAGTGCATGATTCAGACCACCTCTGATTAGTAAGACCAAGTCTGGTATGGTGGTTTGGATAGGGACAACACAATTTCTACTAGAATGTACCTTGTAGCAAGTCATCCTCCGCTCCCTGTAGAACACTAGCAGCGAGGGAAAGTAGAGGATCTGGACTAATTAAAATTATCTAACTTTTTCATGATTTTGGATACCCATTGTGAGACCCCTACAATAACCCAGATACAAGAAGGAACACATTGAGAGAATGCAATTACAATAAAATACCCAACCTGGCATATCGTAGCAAACGTTAGGGACCAGAGGCCTAGCACTGTCTGCGGCGTTCCGTACAACTCAGTCCATTCTTCAGGAGTGTAAGCGCTTGAACAAAATTACCTTTAAAATGCTTCCATTTTTACTAACCTGCAATTGTACTCGGGCGCTTCTAGCGTGTAGGGGAGGAATCGAAGTTGTACTGCCAGCTTGAAATACGGTAGGAGCTGATAACAGAGAGATATAGCGCAATTGACGTAGCGGCCGCTTCTTTTATATCGCGATGCCCTGTTATTCGCGCGGAAAGAACGTCTTTACATTCCGCAAAAGTTCACCGAGAAGTTCGACGCTCGAAGATGATCATTGTCATCGCTTATCAGTTTGCTTTTCAGTTTGGGGGCTCGAAATACTAACATCGCCTGTTTCATTCCGCGCATAATGTGGCCACTCGAGTCTGTCCCCAGGCGTGAATGTGTGGAAGATGTTAAATAATAATTGTATTTAGCTTCAGTTTGGGCCCCCATTTGTCTCTTCGTTCTGCCCACTTTGTTACCACTCGAGTGAGCGTGAAAGCGTGGGAGATGAAAATTGTGCGTTGCATTCTTCAGTCATTCTGGCGTTGAGAATGACCATTATCATACGATATTTGCATCTTGTAAGAGATCGAAATACGAGCAACCTTCTCAACAATCTGCACATTATGTTCGAGTGGGCGAAACCTCGAGGACAATCGTGTGGGTGATGACGACGCGCATTACATTCTTCATTATGACATTGAAGATGATCATTATCTCCGATTGGCGGAGTCTAATTTTACCGTGTGCGCAGATCTACTTGTAAGATCATGAAGTGTGAATAATGCGAGCATAGCAAGCGCGATTATGTAATTAAATTTATTATCAATTAATTTGATCAAAATCTTGTTCATTAACGTTTGATAAAGCATTACCAACTTTTGCGATGATAACATTTCGACAATTTTTTTGAAGAATTCAATATACTAATTGGGTAAGTTAGGGTACTTCATGGGCAGTATGACCGTAGTGAATTGATCTCACGAATTTCTTCGATTGACGACGACACGCATTTGGGGGTAGCCGCCGTATTTATTCTTGTTCTTTACAGTGACCGAGTAAATTTCCGGATTGAGAAGGCTGTTCATGTGTGCCTGCCATTCTTCCAGAAATTCAGCTTTGTTGTAGAATTGATTCACAGAGACAGAGAACTTGAATTTTATCTTTGACAGCAGCGGCGCTGCTTCGTTGAAGAATGAGGAAAAAACTGAACGGAACCAACTTCAAATTTCTCGGTGTCAAGTTTTAATAGATAATAACCCACATTCTGCCTCCTCTATCCAATTGCGGAGACCCATTTTCAGGATGAGACTTTTTACTGAATGATCTTGCACAAATTTCAGAATTCTCTCGCTAAATTTAAGTAAATGTAATTGTTTTGATTAACGCAATCTACCTGGCACCGACTAAATCTTCCGGAGAACCATCGGATTCATATGTGAATAAAACCAATTTATCGACGATATTCCGACCCATCGCCCTTCCCATTACTTCGAATTGTGCGTTCAACGCTTTGTCGAATTCTCTGCGCTTTATTTCCATCTCCATTCTCACGACACGCGAACAACGATAAAATAGACGTTCAAGTCTCTTAATCAGCCAGTTGTTAGCGACATTTTCTACTCCAAACACGAACAGTGGACTATACGAGTTGAAAACCTCAAAGAAAGAACGATCATTTTGAGTCTCGTAGAAAAAATGGCATAATTCAAAAGCTTTAACCCCTCGAAACTTTGGCCTAATGAATTTCTTACATCCGTTGTGCACTTCGAAGATTCGTATTCAGTCCAATTCTCGACTCCAAAATAACGTTTGTCCGAGTGAGAAACCTCTAGGTATGCTCGCCAATATTCGCATTGTATTTCCATATTCCATCTTAACTTCTTGATCACTGGCAAGCGACTAGAAGTACTCAGATACTCGTGCACTACGCTGTCCCAATGGCGTGATATCTAAAAGATATATCCAAGACTGATATTATTATTTTGAAAAAAAAATCACCAATCGCATGTTGTCGATCGAGCTCTTGTCCATGTCGATGACCCTTCGAATGATGTCAGACGGTAATTCGGAAACTCGAAGTTCATCGACCCTTGGAAACTTCGCTTTGGGAGACGACATTGATGAAGAAACGAATATATGATCAATTTTGTGTTTACAAGAAAGTGAAAGTGACGCTGCTAGAAAATGAGTTTTCGAATTACAAATGATTGTTCATGCGTCTACTGTTTCGTGACGCGGCTGGTGATAACTCAAATTAAAAAAAGCGCCTTCAATTTAAACGTATTTATCGGAAACATCGAATATAAATCTTTGAAGTGAAAGAAAATTTGCGAAGAGAGCACAAAGAAAATAAGAAATTGAAGAACTTGCGCATTACTGTTATTCAAGATGAAACAAGGGAGCACTACTTCATTATTATTATTTGGTATTTATTCGTTTCACGAGCAGACATACTATATGATAGCCGCCGTACTTTTCCTTATTCTCAAAAGTGACCGAATAAATTTTGTTATTGAGCAGGCCATTAATCAGAGCTTTCCATTCTTCAAGCAATTGGCGCTCATTGTAGGATTGATTCACACTTACGGTCAAGTTAAACTCGATCTTTGAGAGTAAAGGGGCTTCTTCGTTAAAAAATGCAGCGAAAACTGAACGTTATATTAGTTTAACCATCGAATATTGTTGCATTAAAACCCACATTTCATTTCCTTTCTCCACTTGCCTAAGCCCATATGTAACACAAGACCTTTTACTGAACGATCTCGGACGATCTGGTGATATCTCAGAAGAAACAAAACGCCTTCAAATATAAACAAAAAATATTTATCGCAAACGTCGAATAAACTACGAAATTAACTATGAATTTCCCAGGGGTAACAAGAAAAAAAAAGAAATTGAATTTGTGGATTTGTATGAAACAAGATGAAATTAGGCAGTTATTTGTATTACGTCTCAATTCGTTCGACGAGCACACATATTATCGGGTTGCTTTGATAATTTGCTCTATGATTCTCAACCTTGGCTGAGTAACTTTTCTCATTGACAATGAGAACGCTGTTTATGTGTGCCTTCCAAGCTGCAAGCATTTCATGCTCATTGGAGAATTGATTCACAGATACGGAAAAGTGAATTCCATCTTTGAGAGTAAGGGAGCTTCTTCATTAAAGAATGCAGTGAAAACTGAATATAATATGAGTTGCACTAAAAAATTGATTTCATAAAACGCACACTCCATCTCCATTATCCAATTGCGTAGGCCCATGTGCAACACAAGATTTTTTACTGAATGATCCCGAACAAAATTCAGAATTTTTTCGCTGAAATGGATGAATTTCAATTAATATGTTTTTTTCTTTATTTGAAACCTGAATTCGATTAAATCGTTCGTTGTAGAAGTGTCGGGAAGATAGTCGAATATGGTCAATTCATCAACGATCTTCCCATCCATCACTTGCTCCATTAAATCCAACTGCAAACCTATCTCGAGTCTCTCGATTCGTGAACAACGTATGAAAAGTCGCCCGAATCGCTTTTTCAACCATTCCTCTTTTAATCCATGTCCGTACTCAGTACTGAACTTCTCGAAAATCTTAAATAAAGTACAATATGGAGGAAGAAAGCGAAAAATCGTTATTACTTCAAAATCTGGAATCCAGGCCAATCGCTAAGCCAACGCTATAGATAATATACGAAAACCGAACTGTCTCTTCGCTCGTCGAAAATACAGATTGTAGATGCCATTGATCGATTCCAAAATATTGCTCATCACACTTCGAAATCCGCAAATGCGCTCGCCAAACGTTACTCGTTACTCTTTCCACTTTCCATTTAAATTTCTTGATTACGGGAAGCCGATTGGACGTATTGAAGTACTCGTGTACGACATTGTTCCAATGATGAGATATCTAAAAATTTAGAACTTAAATTATACTTTTGAAATATATAATTTAAAATTATGTACCAATCTCATCATATCGATCGATTTCTGGTCCATGTCAATAATCATACGAATTATATCAGACGGCAGTTCGGTGATTCGGAATTCATCGACCCTTTGGCGCTTGGCGATTGGAGACGAAGGCATCGGCGATAAAATAAATTTATGTGGTTTGAAGTAATAATTTATTTATAAATAATTCGCTAGATTTTCTGAGATTCATGCGTCCAATTGTTGCGACGCGGCTTGTGGCAGTTCTAAAAATATGTGACCTTTGATCTTAGCAAAAACAAAGGCTATAAAAATGTGTGGTGCATTGTTTCTAAGTACCAGAAATGCAACAAAAGAACGTGGGAGCAACCTAATATGTAACATATTGAGATATTGAGAGTTAAAGCTGCCTGCAAAAAATTGTTTGAAAATGTGAAGTTGGGTGTTCTTATCTGATCTCGTTGATCTCTTTCCCGCGCTCCTTATCTCTTTTTCACGATAATTTAGCGATAACGCAATTTCTCTCCCAATGAGCAGCAAACTTTATCTCTATTTTGAAGATTTCACTGAAATTTTATTTCGAACTGGCAAATTGTGACACCAGTGACGTTTTCCGATTCCAAACTGAACTCTTCCCCCAACAATCGATTGCCACTTTCACTGACTTCAGTGTAAGGCGCTTAGCCCCAGCAGTAACTCCCCCTTTCTCCCACGGAAATGGATCGAAATATCCCTGACGGCTGAGCGTAAACCGGATTGTCTGCCGTTTTGGTCTTTACCCTTCCACTGTTCCACTCATGTTCCAGTGATATCAGAATCCTTTGAACCAAACACGGACACAATTTCCTTGTTTTGTCTGACCTCCTCCACTTACTCGCAACCTCTCTGCGATCATTGATTCTCTCCCACTTTCCTTTCTCGATCTCTTACTCCCCGTGTGATCTCACTTTCCTCCCTTCTCTCTACTCCCTTTTTCGTCCCTCAAAATGCGCGCAACGTTCGAATTACTCCCACTTTTCTCACGATAATTTACTGATTTTTAAGGGTATTCTTGATGTTTTACAAGGTTTGAGCCATGTGACTGCGCGCCGATCATTTTCAGTCCAACTATTTCATCCAGTATCTCCATGTGTTCACTCAACTCGCCCATACTATAGCTTGTTATCGCACCTATCAATTCGCCCTGTTTGTACAGTGAGTGGACCACCGCCTATTAGATACTAACTTGCTCCACTCTAGAGATCGAAGTATGGTTCAGGTCTCTCCATTCCGCACAGTCTCTCGCTACTCTGACCGCTTAGAGAGCACGTAAAATGAGGGGACAATTTCACATTCTTCTCTGCTGCTCACTGTCTTTGCTTGATCACTGTTTTTCAATTCAGCCGCCCAGTATTTCCTGGAGATTCACTTTTCGTCCAGTGCAATATGCTATCAGGTCCCCGGATGATCTTGTTATGTTTGGTGCTAGCATGTTTACCCAATTCTGGCCATGTTTGGACCTCATGTGATCGCTCTGAAGTTTGAAATTCGGGCAAACGTCTCTTCATTTTGCGTGCTCTTTAACCAGTCAGAGTGACGATAGAACGTGTGACAAGAAGATACTGTATGTCAATCTTTACTGAGCAACTTTCATTTTCCCTGAATTCATTTTCCCTGTCCTTGCTAGAGCTCACTTAGCAAGAAATTTCCGGGAAAATCGCGATCGCCGATTTGAAATTGTTATCGCCTCACTGATATAAAGAGCGACTCTCGCGACTATTGGCCTTTTCTCTAGCTAGTGTGTGGCGAAATAGTTGTTGCCACTCGCCGAAAACTGCCTTTTCCGGTCGCGTTATTTGCCTTATTAGACAGTGCATTCCATCCTCGCGGTGCTGTGTAAAATTGCGAAAATTAAAGAGAACTATGATTTTTCTCGCCAATTTTCTCATTAGCAGACGCTTATCTATTTGTCGTGTCGCTTCCGGTTTATTCATGAAATAATCCGTTATTCCAGTATTTATCAACACTGGAGCCGCGATGAGAATTCGGCTGTTACTGCTGTTATTAGTCGCGTCAATAGTAAGTGGCTATTTCAGTTGGTCTATCTTGAGCAATGCTAAATACGGGTGACCGTCTCTTCACTCCTCACGCTCTCTCGCCACTCGAACATGCAAAAGATTGTGTGCAATGCAGAGACTCGTATTTCGAGCTAGATATATCTCCGACTGGACTATCTTGAGTAATCTAATTCGGTATGATATCACTCTGCGTGCTGATGTATTTTCGTCACAGAAGATCGAAAGATAGAGTTGAGTTTGCGAGAACACAAGAGCGTTCTAAGAATTAGTAATCTGCGAAGCGATCAGTGGAATAAGCGCATTACCCTCACCCCGAACTCCGCGCGTCACTGACAGGAAGAAGAAGAAGGGATTGTTGACGGAAGAAAGCATAACTCGCCCAATTGTCCATGCGCTATCGCGTTCATGGTGCGATCAAGGAAATACGAGTCGTCGGCTCTTCATTCGCTCACTTTTCCGATCACTTGAAAGTATTGCTGGTTGTTGGAAATTTCGGAACAGATTTGACTACCGTGATCATCGATCCATTTCAATGCAAATCAACGGAGAAAATGAGTAAATGAACGAATTTTGAAAATCGATAATTGCTCATTACAGTATGCCCGACGACGCACGACAACTCCCGCGGTGAAGGAGGAAGAGTACGATGATTATGAGGAGGAGGATGACGAGTACTCTCGTTTTTACTTAAAGTTACCCAAGTTATCGTTTGAATGCGCGCGAAAACCGCAACCACACAGTAGCGACCAAGCAACGAATGAATATATTTTAATTGAATTTAATAATATAATTTATAAAGTTTATTGGCCTATTGTTATTTTATTATTAAATGTGTAAAGACTAATGCGGAGTCAGGGAACCGCAGAAAGTGAAAGTGGGCCGAGTCACAGCGATTAGCAATTAAGTCTCCCTATATTCCATTTTGAATTGCGCGCCGTTGCCTGGATCAATGCCGACACAGACCCGATGTTCCAGGCCGGTTTTTTTTGCTATTATCGATTTTCTGACTTTTTAATGTGCGAGCAATACTATTTCGACCATGCTTTATTCAATGGGCAAATAAAAAAGGGGTGTCAAAATCGTCCTTGTTGGGTAACTTTAATTTAAAAATATTACTTTATTTATACAGAGAACCACGATATTTATATATTTACCCTGCATGTTTTGAAGTATGTGTGAAAGACAGCTGAACACATGGTCACACGATACACATGGTCAGGATCTCTATGATCTGATCAGGATGTCATTTCTGATGAGGAGTACGGTTGATGATTCATATATAACGAGCAACACTCCGCCTGCACCACTATCCCAACCTCGACTAAGAGCATTTGTAGTCAACCTGATAGATACACTTCAATCAAATTTGACTAGTTGCACTAGGGATTCCTAGTACGAGTTTATGATTTTTTTCGAAATCGAGCTATTTATTTTTTTATTTATTTTTTATTTTACAAATATTTATTTTTTCGTAGTCTTGGAGACGTGAACACCGACCAGCACCACGCCGGCTCGCACTTCCAGCAAGCAAGCATCACATCTGTATTCACTGTCAGTACTATACTATCTCTTCATTCCATTTACCAGTATAATTTTTGCACAATTTTCTTGAGATATTATGTTGCACATCCTGAACGGTTCATAGCTGTGTGAAATTATACAATCGTTAGCTATTTTCTCAGGACAAGAAGTCGTTCCTGTGCCCGCACGTCAAACCCGCTCTGCACACCGGGACGTCTCTCGCCGATCTCTCGCCAGAAGACATCGATGTCGTCGCGGCAT
Source organism: Pristionchus pacificus (assembly GCA_000180635.4). NCBI lineage: Eukaryota > Metazoa > Nematoda > Chromadorea > Rhabditida > Neodiplogasteridae > Pristionchus > Pristionchus pacificus. Next base: position 15,926,055 of record CM026576.1, read on the forward strand.
TGGGAGACTCACTGGCGGTCATTTTTACACTTTCGAAAATGAAGGCGTCAACGTGAAACGTGAACACGTGAAATCAGAAAAATAACGGTCTCATTTCGCAGTCCGGACGCGGTCTCTGGGCTCCTTCAGAGGTGGATTTCCGAGGCGCAGCATTCCCGATCGGAGGAGATGCGAATATCGACGGACTGGTCACTATTCCGAGTATGATTTTTTTTTTCAGAAAAGTTGGATAAGGTTGGAGTATGTTTCAGATAGAATGCAAAAACTGAATGAACCTAGTGGAGATAGTTATTCTTGTATTGACGTTGTAAATAAAATTAAAATAAAATCTAATTATTTGCAGATCTGTTGCTCGAGTTCAACGAGGACCTCGAGGGTGTCTCGCATGGAATGGGATCACGGTAGGAAGTTGAATCGATTGCAACCTTTTCTTATTCCTATTCTTCATTCAACACTAATGTTCGGCAAATGCAGAAAGGGCAACGGGTGGTATTCTAGCTCGATTCGATGAAAGAGCTTGTAGGAAACTTTCGCAGTAATTTCCACACGAAACATTGATGATCAGGAAACAACTTTGCAGTGACCGTCTGCCCGACCATCAATTCAACGTGGCCAATTCGGGCGCGAGAACGAGAGATATGCCGGAGCAGGTATCTAGTTCAAAATTTTGCCTTTCCCTATGGGAAAAAATGATCAAGAAATAGGCGCAAAACACCCACAAAGTCTACCGCGATTGTCGTCCTGACAAAAGATGCACAGTTGCATTCAATATTACCGGAGCAATAATGAATGCAACTGTGCATCACGTTCAGCAACACTTATAATCAGATATAGTGAAAAACACCTCAAAACTTGCTGCTTGCGATTCGGCGATTTTAGAACATTATGGAAGGCTGATGGTGAATAAATTAACATCTCAGGCCGACGAGTTGGTCCGTCGGGTCAAATTGCACGCGCACGAGCTCGAGGACAAATGGCTGATGGCAACCATGGCGATAGGGACGGAGGAGGTGTGCCTTGATTAACGGGGGGAGGGGTTAATAAGAAATGGCTTTTTAGAGATGCTTTTTGCCAGATTTATAGAGCATCGGAAAGAAAAAAATAAACTTCAGATGTGCGATACGTGCTCCGAACCGGACGTTCGGTCCCTGAGGATAGCAATGGCCAAGCTGCGGACAGGCATTCCTAAGGTGAGTGCGCACTTTCATAAAATGCGTGAATTTCCAGTAAAAGTAAATAAACCCAAAAATAATTGTAAATATCGACCAAACATCATTGCAGTTTCTAAACAATCTTTCCAGATCTTCGTCATCCTTCTCGGGCCGGCACACGTCGCGTCATCGTACTCGCAGAATGTGAACATGATGAAGTTCGTTCTTTTGAAAATCTGTTTTTTTTAATAAATCATCACCAAAAAAATCAAAACCACTCAATGATTGGGAACCAGATTCACGGTAGCAAAATCTGATTCAGAAAGCGCTGCTCCTGTCTCGAGGCTCTCTCGAAGAACCAGTATTCGTCACTGCTCAGGAAGTGGGCGAACATCTTCTACGATGTACAGGTTCGTCTTTCAATGAGCCTCGAATAACTGTGTTTGTTAGATTTTCACCGCCGAACAAATCACTTCGCACAAAGTTTCGATGATTTATGTAGACTGTGAATCATAATCGAAAAACAAACACCTCATTGATATAAATTTTACCTAAAGAAAAACAGGATGACGAAAATTATGCAGATGGAGTTCAACTCTCTCAACTACACGACCTTCGGCGTACTGGCCATTCCTCAGTTGCCCATTCACTCTCGCGACCCGAACTCCCTCTTCACCGATGGAGAACCGCAGCTGAATCGGTGAGAACAAGCTGTTCCGGCTATCTAAAACTCTAGATCCGGAAAAAACAGAACCGGGAATTGCCCGGATCCGCCTTTTATCTCATCCGACCGGCAGTCCAGATTCAATAGCCTACTTTGCAGTCGTGGTCACACGTACGCTGCCAAGTGGCTGTGGAACCGGCTACTCGCTGGGCCCAGCTACAACACGTCGGCCGCCGTCTTCTCGAAGGACGCCTACTACTGTCCGTCAGTGGTGAGAGATAATTGCCGGTTCTGAGCGATTCCCGGTCGCTGATATCCGGTTCTAAGAAATAATTCGTTCCAGGGCTGCCCGTACTTCCGCACGCCGCAGAACTTTGAGCACTGTTCGATTCTCACGCAGGTTAGCGACAAATTAAGAAAATTTTATTGAAGTCGCGCAAAAATTGATTCAATTCCATCTTTTCACTTTAATACCAACTTCGTGAAACATATGCGATAATTCTAATTATAGCAGTGAAAAGTCATCAAAATTTCGCGGATTTCTATCAATATTTACATTAAAAATATTGACTTTCAGGACGATTTCGAGGCGCAGCAGTCGACGACGAGAAGGCCGCGAACGACGACAGTGAAGACGACGAGGAGAGAGGTGAGGGGAGGGCTTAGATATAGGGACCGGACACGTTCATTGGCAAAGGAGGGAGATGATAGGGTATTGATCATCCAATAAGCAGCCCAATAGTTCTACATATTGATTGAATTGTACACTGATTCGAGGCCTATTGGTAAGCAATATCAGAGTAGTGACAGTGCATATATTTTCATTCGCGATCAAGCTCCTGCTTTCAAACCATTTCGGATACGTTTTAGCGAGAATTTATATCTTTTCGATATCGGATCGTGTCGGTGTCACGAAACTTCCTCCCTGAGAAAACCAAACACATCAATTTCCAAGTTGACCAAGTTGAGTTAATATTTGGATATTCCAGACAATCCGTCGCAATCTCGCCGCGGTCATCGTCATTGTCGTGTTTCTCGCCCTACTCGCCGTTTGTCTGCTGGGAGGCGCCTTCTACTGTCATGGATTGAGGGCGACGAAGGGACGATTCGAGGAGCTGTCGGGGGTTTAGACAATCACACTCCTCTCTCTTGTTCGATCTTTTTCTTATAGAGTGTTGCCTATCTATTAGCTATGTTACCCTACAGATACTCTTCATTCAGTTCCCCAAAAAAGAGTATGTACTTTGTATCATAACATCCTAAATTGTTTCTTTTGTTTTACGCTTGCATCTCCTCAGTAATTGTCAATCCGAGACGCGCTTCCTTATTACCATTACTGCGAAACATATCCGAAATTCCTTCCACCTGCTTCACTGTGATTGACCTCCATTCCAACTCGAGATTCTTGTCAGCCTCTCTTCATCTGTACGAGTAACCAATTGATCACTTACTTACTAATCATTCCGAGTTTCCATTCTTGCGATCGATTGTCAAGAGATCATGTCTTCATGTCGCACGAACTCGTGAAATGAGGAATGTGCCTCTTGCCGAACCATCCCTATCCCATTATCATATCCTGAATTTCACCTCGAAGCTTTACCGCACACACTGTGCAATCAATCGATCGATAAACGTTACTGTATTTCAATCTCGTTTTTCGATCGATAACTGAGTTTTATCTTTAAAAACTATGAATGTAGCAAAGAGAAGCAACTATTACATTGATAAGCAAGATTGATAAGAATGTACACGATCACAAAGTAGAAAGTAGGAGCCGATTCCTCATTTCGCATGCCCTATCACATCTCTGATTGACTAGAGATCACATGAAATCGAGAGACGAGATCATTTCTGCCTAACACGCAGCGCGTTTTCTGCTCTCCTAGGTTAATTGTGTGCGTGAGCCCTCTCTAACTGTCTAAATCTCTCAATTTTCCACGCACACTCACTGATTCGACTCGGAGAGATACATCGCGATAAGGGGAGCACCTTTCCAAGATCTGATCTTTCAATTGCCGATCTAGACCTATTCCGAAACGAAAAGCTCGCTGATCGCACGAGATGAAGAAGGTATAAATGAAGGTGCGATCTTCATTTGGGAAGCGGGAAAATGCGCCTATCAATCTTGCTGGTAGCACTGTTGTGGATTAGTTCAGCTTACTCGTACAAAGTACTCGTCTACTGCCCTCGCTTCAGTCAATCGATCAGCAACTTTCTCGGTAATATTGCTGACACGCTGGTCGAGGCAGGTCATGATGTGGTCAGCTATATTTCTTTCTATTTTATCACAAGTTGTGACAAGCGAACATTCGAAAAGGCGCTCAGCTGATCACATACGCACGGTGAAGCATAACCAAATTTATTTGAGACCACCCTGATCCCCATTGTGAACCCCAAGCTACGAGATGGCACTCTGAAATCGAAGAAGATTTTCATTCAGTCCACTGAGGAGGTTAATAAGGTCAGAATTATTTTTATTTCGCTGATTATAATAATAAAAGCTTCAGATTACTGAAGTGATGAACTTCGACGAGGTTGACTTCTTCGACTTTGACGATTGGAGTCTACTGCAGGGTGTTGCTGTTAGTTTGTTTTGTAAATTTACAATTCAGAGTCATATTTTCGGATTTTTCATTGATAAATACTCGTAATAAGCGGTCTTCTTCAGCGTCGATATTGACAAATTCTCAGTAAATTTTAATCTTTCAGATGGGCAATGGTCTTAGCACGTGGGTGAGTGCGCAGTGCAAAGGAGTATTGGACGAACCGGGACTGGTCGAGCGAATGAGGGACGAGAAGTTTGATGTGATGATCGTGGAGAATATTGACGTTTGTGGAGCGGGTGAGATAATATTATTGCCTTCAAATCACTTCCATCCTCATGCTTTTTATCAGGGCAAAACGTGAAATTGCCCCCTTTTTCTCTCAATTTGATCAAGGATGGGATAACCGTGCGCGCTCACTCTAGGCTGAGATATAAGCGATTGATCTTCATGGCTGAGTGGTCTAGTGGTATGATTCTCGCTTAGGGTGCGAGAGGTCCCGGGTTCAATCCCCGGCTCAGCCCTTATTTTTGCCCAATTTTCAAAGGACGCATTCATTTTTTTATCGAAATATGACCATATTTACCTATCGCATGATGAGCGCATATTACTATTTAGTCTCACTTTTCAATTGACTGCGTTGCATACGTTTGGAAGCGCTGTGGATTTTTTTTTTTGTTTTACCATGTTCGAGAGAGATAGTCGACTTCCAAGAATGGGAAAGTCATGGCTGAGTGGTCTAGTGGTATGATTCTCGCTTTGGGTGCGAGAGGTCCCGGGTTCAATCCCCGGCTCAGCCCTTATTTTTGCCCAATTTTCAAAGGACGCATTCATTTTTTTATCGAAATATGACCATATTTACCTATCGCATGATGAGCGCATATTACTATTTAGTCTCACTTTTCAATTGACTGCGTTGCATACGTTTGGAAGCGCTGTGGATTATTTTTTTTTTTTTGCCATGTTCGAGAGAGATAGTCGACTTCCAAGAACGGGGAACGTCATGGCTGAGTGGTCTAGTGGTATGATTCTCGCTTTGGGTGCGAGAGGTCCCGGGTTCAATCCCCGGCTCAGCCCAACATTTTGCATAATTGATCGAGCTTTAGCTACAACTTACTTTTTTTACTTCGAAGCAATCGAAAAAAATATCAATTACAATCCAATTTTTCAGCCCTTTCCCACCTGTTCAAGCCCAAGTCACTCATCACCACTTCTGGTTCCGTGCCCATTGCGTGGATGTACCACGAATTCGGTCTGGACATGACACTCAGCTACAATCCCAGTACGCTTTTCTATTCTTTGCTTTAGAATTTGAATGAGTTGAATGAAAACTTTCCACAAGATGGATGTGTTATTAGATTCACGAACCTTTTTTTATCAGCTCAAAATTGCATTATAGATTCAATCGTCGAGCATCTCGACGTCCACTCCTTCTGGAGTCGACTATCGAACATCTACGCTGAGATCATATTCCATCTCACTTGGATGGGCACTCGATCACAGGTGAGAAATTAATATATTAATAATATTTCTACTAGTCCGGCCTCTCGTTCATTGATTTTTTCAGCTACTTTGCTTTCTTTTGAGTAAAAGATGCAGTTTTTTTTTCAAGAAAATGTTGTATCAGATCACATCACAACCAACAACTTTGAGTTCATGTTGTGATATGAAAATATCTAGAAATTCATTTCAGATCAACAGACTCTTCCACGAGCGCTTCCCCGATTTCCCTGGAGTGCAGGTTGGCGTTTCCAAAATACTACATAAATTTCATCGATATTGATAAATCCAGGAAATCTGCTCTCACGCAGCCTTTTCATTCATCAATTCCGAGCCACTGATCGACTACGCTGTGCCTACTCTCAATAGGTATGGGACATTTCGAAGCTATTATTGCTGATATGATGATCATCAGCAAATGAACGCTCGTAGCGCCGACAAAAAAATTCTATGATGCTTAATGGCAAAAAATAATCAAGTATCATCCACTTTCAATCGATAACGTGTTCAGAGTCCTCTACATTGGCGGAATCGGCGCAAAGACTCCGAAGAAATTAGATGAAGTAAGATTTATTTCATTTTTTCCAAACAAATTCATCCCAGGACCTCGACCGACTCTTCACTCTGCGCAACAAAATCGTCTTGATTTCCTTCGGATCCGTTGTCGTTGCAAACAAGCTACCCCTCAAAGTCAAGCAGACCATTGTAGAGGTGAGTTCATCATCATCATCATTATTTATTCAGGCCAAACTTAGTTACAATAGGGTTCAAAAAAAAAAGAATAATAGAGTGATCGAGGGAATTTTCTAATAAAAAAAATAAAACTGTAGGTTGTTTCTCGCTTCCCCGACGTAACGTTCCTCTGGAAGTATGAGAAGCCGGATGATGAATTTGCTAAGGTATTTCTTTTTTTTAAAATTTCTCTTGAAACATTTGTTACAGTCCGTACTCCCATCCACTCCCAATCTCTACATGCTCAAGTGGACGCCTCAAAACGATATTCTCGCCGATCGGAGATTGAGTGCGTTCATTACTCACGCAGGAATGGCAAGTACACAGGAGACGGCGGTTAGAGGAAAAGCAGGTGGGGATGACATTTTGTGTAACTATTCACAATGAAGTGCAGGTCTCTTCATTCCTTTTATGGGTGATCAACCTCGTAATGCGGGAATGATGCAGAGAAGTGGAGTGGGAAGGGTGAGTTTCACTATTTTCTAATAAATGCTTGAAGCACTCATAATTAGTTATCACGGAAAAATTCTCAATGATCCTCTATTTCCAATTTCGTTCATGCTCTTTCAACAATATAATGAAAACAATTTTTAAGGTTTTCAACAAATTCGACCTGTTCCATGCTGAGAAGTTTTACGAAGCAGTCAAGGATTTGCTCGAGAATGATAGGTGATCTTATTTTTTACAAATCCCTTTTTTCGAATCCAATATTTAGCTATCGCCAAAACGCCGAGCACCTGTCATCAATTATTCAGAAGAAACCGTTCTCTGCAAGGGAAACACTCGTCAGGTAAATTTACCTTTTTATCCGCTGTATCAGCTTCAATTACTCTCTAATCTTTGCAGAACCGTCGAATTCGCAGCCCAGTTCGGTCCCTCTCCTGCCCTCCGTCCACAATCCTTCGATATGAGCTGGATTGAGTACCACAATGTGGACATCATAGTTGTGCTATCTCTGATTGTGTTGTTTTCGGTTGCAGTTGTATTCAAATTGGTCGTCATGTTTATTAGGAAATTATTTCTTTCGAAAGTGAAGCGAGATTGAGTAATAAAATTTATTCATCGCGCTTTTCAAACCAACATATTTGCATTATTCATCCTGAACTTGTCAAACAGATCTTTCATACTCCTTTTCCAGAACCAATACATTCTCTAATCTATCACGAAACCAGAAACAATTTAATAATTGCACGTTGAACAGATCAACTGTAGTTCAAGGCGTCGTAAAGATCAACTCTTTACACCCCTTGGCATCCATTCTCGTTCCGTTTACTACGTACCTTCCAATCTGTTCATTGCCTCTCCCCACCTTATCTCCCCTCTGGCATACCTCCATTTCTGCGACCACCCATTTACTACAGCCCGGTGTCTGCTGAAGCCGGATGCCACCTACAATAGCTATATAAGCCCCTGAAAACCTCGCTTCTAACCTACTCTTCCCAGTAAGAATCATGCCTCGCACCTCTCGCTCTGCTACTATCCATTCTTCTGTCTCTGCTCCTTCGTTGGACCTCGACTTCGAGCCCCGCTTCCCGAAGTGTCCGTCTCTACTGTCGAGCCGAAGCAACTGCCTCAACTTCTCGGGCGCGTATGCCTCCAGCGATGACGAATCGCTGCCCAGCCTTCCCAACTTGTAAGTAGTTTCAATATATTGTTTGCATTTTTTCTATTTGTTTGGTAATCACTTCAATCGTTCCTGTCACTCAATGCCCACTTATCAGGCCCTTCACACTGCCCGTTGAAGATGAAATCGAGGAGGACGAAATAACCTCTGAATCTGAAGAATACGATGGAGATTACGGATCATCCGACGAATCGGAGGATGACTTCATTGTGGATTCTATCAAGAAGTACGTTTTCTTATAATTACGAATATATTTTTTCGGGGTTCTAATCGGTGATTTAAGAGTTCTTATTGTGAAAGTTTTCCTATAATTACAAGCAAACTTTATCGGGATTCTAAACAGTGACTTTCAGTGTTTCGACTCCTACTGTCAACAAGGACGAAAATCCGAGACGGCGTTCCTTCAAGTGCACGAATGCGCGCGATATGAAGAGAAACGTGGATGGAGTAAGTTTTATTTATTTTCATTTGACTAAAAATAATTAATTAATTAATGAAATATTTCTATTTCAGGACCTGTTCTTCACTACGAATCGTACTCCTTGGTCGTGCGATCTGGTGATTCCCTTTGCAGAAGAGCCGATGGTGAAGCGACTATCGTTTCCGGTGAACAAGAAGGATGTACGTTTGATTTATAAAAATGGTAATCACTGAGGAGCCTACTCAGTATCCCTGAAATTACAAGTATCACTGAATATCCATTATTTTGATTCATTACATTACAGTTATTTATTTAATTAATGAAGAAATAATTACTAAATAAATTGCAGTTGCTCTACATCGGCACCATGATCGGCAATGACTGGGCGTGGAAGGCACTGGACAATAAGGGATTTTGCGGTCAGTTTTAATTTTAATCAGAAACGCACTATGGATTACAAGCGAAATAATTAGAAAATCATTAACTATTTTCAGATTTCGTTACATTCTTCCGCTTCCGAGGCAAGAGCTACAGGGAAGGATGCCTGTTTAGAACGACGAAGAAAATAATGCAGGAGCGTCAGCAGGTAAAAATCAAAATCTTTATGATTATTTTTATTCGTGAAAATAGGCTGGCAATGGGTTATTATGAAGTCCTTCAAATCCAAATTATGAATGTACTCATTTCAGATGTGTCTAACACGGTTCCCCTCTGTCGACATGGAAGACGAGCCAGCCCTCAACGTCGAGGTGATTTCGAAGGAGAAGAAGTGCAGGAAGCGTCTTTTCGAAGATGACGACGCTGTGAATGGAAGCCCCCTAAAGAGGAAGAAGAACCGATCGGAGTAGATTATCGATAATTTTCTGATTTTGTATTTTGAGAATATTTTCCACTCCCTACCCCCAAATTCCGACAATCGAGTCTGCCGATTCATAGTAAGTGCCAATCTCTGCCCATTGTTTATCCGCCATTCTTGCAATTTAATCGTTTTCACATCGCTTACAATCGTCCTGAATCAATGCAGCAATTTATCAAGTCGCATTTATACGCCCGTAATCCCAAATTATAATTATTATTTATCATTTATTGCATAACCCATCTAGCCAATGTTTTCCGTTGCTCCATCGTTTTACCAAATGATAAAATTGCTACCCAATTTACTAGCTCCGTACATACACACACATCCCACATGCGGAATGCGCATACCAACAATTCCTCGAATCGGCTTATCTATGTGCGCTATTCACTCAGTGTCAGATCATACAAATTTGATTCATCACTAAGTTGCAATTAGAAGCCGTGGTTGAACAAAGAAAGTACATTTTAATATAAATTCTAATCAAATTATCTTCTCTCAATTCATCTTCACGTCTCAATTTCCCATTTCCACACTCTTCGCCCATCGCAAGCGGTCGCCCAGCAATGTCCGAGGTGATTTTCGCTTGTTTTTCGAGTTCAGTTCGTGATAAGAATCGATTCCGAGTTACTGTATCCTACCGTATTCCAGAAGTTTGCCGCTCCCACGATCTCCCTCGGACCTGGCGAAGAGCTCGACGAGGTACGGTATCGATCGGACTAGGGTACAACAGCAGTACCTTGTGATTGTTTCTTGCTCTCATCAACACAGTTCTATAGAAACCGAACTGTTCTGTATCTGCAGTTTCATTAGGAGCTCTCTTGCACAGTGTTGAAGAAAGCCTGGAATCCACCGTATTAAAAAAGTCGTCGTTTTTTTCTTGCTCTCTTACTAGCTCATATCTACAGAAAAAAAAACAAGCAGTTCACCCATTGCGTACCTTGGTCCCTAAAGAACCTTGCTACAGTATCCGAGGCATATCGTATTCCAATCATATCACTTTTCCCGCATTGCAGGAGAAGTTCCGCGACTTCATGAGCAGACTCGAGCAGCACCTCCAGAGTTCGTTTCACACCACACTTCGTTCGACCTAACAAGGATACACAACTTTTTCAATTGTTCCGAGTCGATTCAAAGATCTTGTTACCGTATCCCCACCGTACCCCCACATTATACTCTCTTCAGCTCCGGTGTCCACTCGCGAGGAAGGGATTGCTCTGGTGGAGGAGAACATGGCAGCGGCCCGTGCCGCGCTTGCAGTCTACGAAGCTGCTCGCGGCCAGCAGGGTACGGTAGAAAGGTAGATTGGTACCATAACATGATACGATAATCTAGAAAAGTTGTCTGATACCTTAACCTGGGTATTGTGTCGTGGCTCTCAAGAGTGGTGCTCTATTCGCTAAATAACGGTAGGCTATTCAGGCTCGATCGATCCTAACGGAGCCAATGCGGGGGCGAAGGCAGAAGACTCGTTCAGTGCGAATGAGCAGGCGGAAAATGAAGTTGAGAAGAACCCTGAGGCCTAGATGGCACGAATAGGATACACATCGATAAATTCGTTTGAATTGAGATGTAATACTGATATCTTGCTTATGTTTGGTTCCTTCAGGCAAAGCCAACCAATGTTTTGCACCTGGCATGTTCCTATTGTTTTCCCACTGGAAATGCTGCTTTTATTCAGCAGAAACTTTAAACGAACAGTCAAGTTACTGACTCTCCGCTTTCCCATCAGTAGAAGACTTTGTCAATATTCAGGCTTATGGCATTTCCAAATTGTTAATTGAAATTCGCAATTATCACATGGCGAAACACATCAGATGCACTCTCCACCATCTTCGAAGACGTCGAAGCAATTCGAATGGGAACCGGCCATCGGTGACCAGGTGAATCTCATCATTTCTGGAGCATTTCGAGCTGATAATTTCTTTCCGTAAGTTTGCACGAAAACTAAAAAGATCATTTTAATGTGTTTTTGTAAATTATAAGATCTCTTCTCCATAATGTCCGACGATGATTTCCTCTGTGTTTGGAAATATTGCGATACGTATTCGATTTTAAATTTAACAATGTTGTATAGAGATAATACAGTAATCAATTATCGTAAATAACTCGCACCATGTTATTAAAGTCAGTAGTCAATCACACACACAAAACTACTACCGTAGTTAGTCGGCATTTCACTATTGTCATTTCTCGACATAATTGCGTGTGCCTTTTGTCAGCACGAGCTCTGCCTCGTTTTCCTAGTTAGTTCGCTCTCTCTTGTTAGTTTTTAGTTGGTAGATAAACTTGTGGTTCTACGTCTCGACGCCTACCACAGCCAAGGGACACCACACTGGCGTTCAGGAATCCCCGGAATGCACAAGAACTGCTTCATCGTCGGATTTGAAGTGTGATAAGGGTTGTCGCCCGGTCACTTCACTTCCACAAGGGTTGATGCCCTCTCCTCCACTACGTCCTTCCAGTTAGTAGAGTGATAAGGGTTGGTGCCCGGTCTCTGCTAACTGCTGCATGTACTAAAAGAGTGATAGGGGTAGTTAGCCCGGTCTCTTATAGTACCGAAATATACTCGAAAACAGGCGAATTGCTGCCCAAATTTTGAATTGGGACAGAAAGATGAGCGATCCGGAGGAGGCGGAAATGAGAGACATGAAGCAGCTGATTACAAGCATGGCAAAGATAATCAAGAATCAAACACAGAGCAAGATGGAGAACTCGAATGAACTGAAAAATTGTCTTCTATAATGTAAGAGAAAATACGGATCACATTTACTTACATCATTCACGTTTTACCTTTCCATAGAATACCTTCCCTAAACATACAATACAAATCTTAACAACAAATGAAATAATCAGAATCATAATCAACGCAGAAACAGCAATAATATCGACATTGTGGTACTCGATCCAACTCATATGGAAGGATTGCGGACGAAGGGCGGGAGAAGGACCAAATTCAGCTGCGAATTCGACAGTTCTGCAAAGTTTTGTCCTTACTGTACATCACCCACATTACCGAATAAATATTCGCGAATGTGGCCGATGCATGATAGTTACGGAAATTCCATCGAAGAATAACTCACTTGACGAGTATTTCCTTCGCAGAAAATGGCTTCTTCTGAATCATTCCAGAATTTCGCAACGCTGCTTGCCGATAACTGAAACGTATCTTTTTTATTCGAAATTAAAAGAATGAGACAATTGTTATCACTGCTCATTGCCTGTATTTTAATCATTTTGGAATGCATTCTAGCCTGGCACCTGTCATTCTCGAGCAAATCTTTGACGGCTGCGTAGAGTTTATCAGCATGGAACAGATTGAGCTTATTAAACACCTGAAAACAAATCTTTTGTGAAGCAAAAATGAAGAAATAGTAATTCACCTTTCCCACTCCACTCCTCTGCATCATTCCCGCATTGCTGTCAATCTTGGATCGTCGAGAATATCGTTTTGCGGAGTCCATTTGAGCATGTGAAGATTTGGCGTTGCGGGCAATACTACCTACAATGATTCTCCTCAAAATCAATTTGTTTTTTTTTGACCGAAACCTTGGCGAATTCGTCCTCGGGCTTTTCATACTTCCACAGGAATGTAACATCAGAAAAGCGAGAGATGACCGAAAATCACAATTCATATTTGAATTTTTAAAAACCGTTGAATTCACCTCGACAACGGTCTGCTTGACTTTGAGAGGCAGTTTCTGTGACACAACTACCGAGCCGAACGAGATTAGCACGGTTTTGTTTCGGAGGGCGAACAGACGGTCTAGCTCCTGATAAATGCTAAAAGTTGCAAAGTGAATAATGAATTTGAAAATCACATTATTGAGCTTCTTCGGTGTCTTAGCGCCAATTCCTCCGATGTAGATCACTCTGAACACGATCATTATCTCATCTCTATCAACTCTATCATTATCTATTATGGATCATTATAAATTGAAAACCCGGAACATTGTTATATTATTGACTATGATTACCTGCTCAACGTAGGCGCAGCGAACTCAATCAACGTCTCGGAATTCACGAAAGAATAGGCTGCGTGCGAGCTGATTTCCTTAATAGAGCGTCTTATCGCACAACTGAAATTGATATTGTACCGTAATTCCCGGAAAGTCTGGAAACCGGGCGTGAAAGAGGTTGTTGATCTGGAATGAAAACGAAAATAAGCTAATTTTTTTTTATCAAACCTGAGTTCTAGTACTGTACCAAGACAGATGGACGATAAACTCGGCATAAATGTTCGTAAGACTACCCCAGAAGGAATGAACGTCAAGGCTTGACAGGATCATGCCTTTATTTTCGAAATTATTACAGAAAAACAATTAATACTCACTTGGATTAGAACTCATTGTCAGCGCCAAATCCAATCCAAACTCGTGGTTCATCATTCCAAAAGGAGCCGAACCGGAGGTAGTGATGAGTGACTTGGGTTTGATCAGGTGAGAGAGGGCTGGAAAAAAAAAACAAAAGATAGGGCTGAGTCGGGGATTGAACCCGGGACCCCTCGCACCCTAAGCGAGAATCATACCACTAGACCACTCAGCCATGATAATTAGCGCTCAATTAATCACTCAAGTTCGGCGAATTACAATTAGTTGAATAAAAAAGGGAAAAAGATAGGGCTGAGCCGGGGATTGAGCCCGGGACCTCTCGCACCCTAAGCGAGAATCATACCACTAGACCACTCAGCCGTGCTTTCTCATCCCTTATCTCACATCCAAGAGAAGCACTCATTGTGTGGATCATTGTTTGAAATGAAAGTGAACGCTCACTTTTCTAATGAGGAGGCGCAGTTATTGAGGTTAACTAAAAATTTCTACAATTCGAATTGAACTCACCCGTGCCACAAACTTCGAACACTTCCACTATCATCACATCAAACTTCTCGTCCTTCATTTTTTCGATCAATCCCGGTTCATCAAGCACTCCACGACAGTGTGAAGCCACCCACGTGCTGTAGGCATTTCCCAGCTGCAAATTTAATGTTTTAATTAAATTTATTTAAATACTAACATATGTCTAAAACGATAAAAACGTACCGCAACACTATGGATGATGTTGAAGTCATCGTATCCGAAGAAATCCGAGTCATCGAAATTCATCGATTCGGCGATCTAAACCATTTTTTACTAATTACAGGGTGCGCCAAAATTACCCGCACTCAGTTTTTCGATCATATCTCTTTCGGAAAACGTGCCACTGTCCTGGTGCGGTAATTACTACTAGCCCTAGTCCATATCTCCCTAAAACTCACAAAAGTTCCGATCTCCATTCACTACCTGATTTCTTGTGGCGAGCCAAAGTTGACTGACTATGGTACGCGAGTTCGATATGTTGTCGCTCAAAAAATCGTAGTCTCAAGGAAAGAGCTCCTAGATCTAATTTTATGGTCTTGATAGTTACCTCAATAGATTGTGCAACTACCTACACTTTAGACAAGCAATAGCCCTTCACCTAAATACGGTAGGCCTCAAAATGTATCTGACTGCCCGAAGTGAACACTTTCAACGTCCGCTTGAAAGCTACACACCATGCATGCCTCTAGTTAGCAAAAAGCAGAAGTACATGCTTCACCATTACTCATGAAATATAAAAATATGAATTGAACCTTACAGGTAAGAAGTAGGGCGAAAAACATAACCAAAAGTCAGAATTCGGGTGATTTTAGTGATTTTATATGCTTGAGGAATTCAGCTAGCATTCCACATTGAGGATACCCAGTGCAATTCTGATATAAATTTCGAGTTGGTCTAAGGATATACTCTAAATGTTCTGAGTTTGAAAGCCCACGCTATGCTGGTGAAGGAGTGGCATTTATTAGAAGTTGTGTTGCACTCGCGGGAATTGCGCACAGTCACCAGTCAACTTTGACTCGCTACTACAAATTAGGTATTGAATGGAGATCGTAACTTTTGTGAGTTTTAGGGAGACATGGATAGGGCTAGTAGTAATTACCGCACCAGGACAGTGGCACGTTTCCCGAATGAGATGTGATCGAAAAACTGAGTGCGGGTAATTTTGGCGCACCCTGTACTAATTTGATATTTTAAATATTCTTACCTTTTTTACTTCCTCGCTCTGCTCGATGTAGATCTTCTTCGACTTGAGTGTACCATCTCGATTGTGCGTATAAATTATTGGAATTAGCGTTGTCTGAAAACGAGAGAGTGAGAAATATTTCAAAATTCGGAGTCAAATGTAGACTAACCACATCATGCCCCGACTCAACCAGCGTATCCGCGATATTGCCGAGAAAATTGTTGATTGACTGACTGAAGCGAGGCGAGTATACTAGGATCTTGTATGATTGTACGGTGCTGAGACACAGCAGGGCTCCAACGAATATTGATAGTCGCACAGTGCCCGTTCCACTTCGTCATCGGCCCTTCTTATATACCCCTTGACCACTGATTTTGACGTAGATGAGTGAGTTGCAAAGATCAGACACTGAGAATTCTCTCTCGAATGCGCGTGATCCCTCGCCCGATAACAAATAACCTATTCGCGTAGAGAAAAGGACAAAGTTGACGGTGCTCGAAGGGTTAGCAAAGTGTAGTCACTTGATAATGTATCACAAGTAAGGCACATCAGAAACACATGGGTTCCTTTACTGAAAATTGATAAGCATGATGATCAATCTAGTTTCGTTTTCTTCACAAAATATGAACAGAACACGGAAGATACAACTCTTCCCATGAATAATACTGCCACGCCGCTAAATATAACGAAAAGAAGGATGATATCGACATTATAATATTCGATCCAATTCATATCGAAGGATTGCGGACGAAGTGCGGGAGATGGTCCGAATTCAGCAGCGAAATCGACGGTTCTGAAAAAGACCCTCTTTACATGCGTAATTGGCTAAAAATGATCGATAACTGAAATTCGAAAATATGCTCACTTGACTAACATGTCCCTTGCCGAGAATGGCTTCTTGGCGATCATTGCTGCGATTTTTGCCATATTCTTTCGATTGCTAAATAAACAAATCTTTTATGATGCTGAATTTCAGGTTCACCTTTCGTTCTCAATTAGATCTTTCACTGCTGCATGGAACTTATCGGCGTCGTAGAGATCGCGCTTATCGAACACCTGCGATACTTATTTTATAGCAAGAAGTATCATTACGACGTGAATTGAGTCGAGGAAGGAACAAACACTCTGGCGATTCATTACGTAAGAGATCCAGTGAAACATATTTTTCATATATATTTTCAGACCGTCGAAGCCAATACTAACAGAAGCCTGTTTTATCGACGAATAACATTTCAGTGAAACTCACCCTACCCAGCCCATTCTTCTCCATCATTCCCGAATTTCGCGGTTGATCGGCGAGGAAAGGAATGAAGAAACCTGAGTATCTATCGTTATCTTTCCCAAAATTAAAAAAAAGTGTTCTAAATTTACCTGGTTTGCCTCTCAACGCCGTCTCTTGAGTGCTAGCCATTCCACCGTGAGTAATGAACGCGGTTAGTCTTTCATCGGCAAGTAAATCGTTCTGCGGAGTCCACTTGAGCAAGTGAAGATTAGGCGTTGAAGCTGCTGCTTTCTGAAAATAAAATAAAATAATTATTTTAAGTTATTGCTACGAAAAATGCTAATATTTAGAAGTAGCTGGTGTTGTTCTAGAAACAAGGAAGCAAGCATTCATGAAACTGTTTTTATAACCTTAGCGAAATCGTCATGGGGCTTCTCATACTTCCACAAGAACGTTACTTCTGGGAATCGAGTGATCATCTGAAAATTTCGAGAAATAATCGTGATGTCGAACTGAATCGGCAACCTTGAGAATGTTCTGCTTCACTTCCAACGGTAGAGTGTAGCTCTGGACAATGGAACCGAATGAAATCAACACGGTCTTTTTGCGAAGAGAAAGGAAATCGTCTAGATCCTGAAACCATCCAAATTACAGTCAAATTGTATCTGATTGTCTCACCTTGTCCAATTTCTTGGGTTCTTTTGCGCCGATACCTCCGATGGAAATGACACTGAACCACAATTTGTTTTATTTTCAAAAAAAATGCCTCACCGACTAAGCGTAGGAGCCGCAAAGTCGATCAGCGGTTCACTGTTGATGAAAGTATAAGCAGCGTGAGAGCTGATTTCCTGAATTCTGTGCAACTATTTCCGCCAGGTTATCATTTTTACTGTTATCGACGGAAATTCAGGCCCGTATCGCTCCTGGAAGAGGGTGTTGATCTGAAAACTATGTTTAGTTACACTATTGATTTGTTTTGAGAAACCTCATTACGCGTAGAATAATACGTAGCCAGAAAGACGAATTGGGCATACATATTCCATGCTCGACTCCACATAGAATGAATGTCCACACTCGAGACTAGTGGGTCTAAATTTCAAAATAATTTTGCGGCACGATTCGCCCACCTAGCGTTGTCTTACGAAAATCGCTTGACGTGGATACACCTTTACCTTTTACCTTTTTTTCGCACAAATATCACTCTCTCCACTTTCAGGGAAAGATAAGTGCACAGTGAAACATATTGCAAACGAAATTGGACGTACTTGGATTGTAGCTCAGTGCACTGTCCAGTCCGAACTCCCATCCTTGCTGTCCCATCGGTACGGAGCCGGAAGCGGTGATGAGTGATTTCGGCTTGATGAGATGGGAAAGACCTGCAGCGATTGGATTACTGATATCCACTACAGAAACACACGTCATAGATCGCTCATTTGTTTGAAAAGTGTGTGCAATTATAATGTCTAATACAAGTATGCTCACCAACGCCGCAAGTCTCCCAATTCTCCACAATCATTACATCAAACTTTTCTTCCTTCAGTCTCTCGATCAACCTCGGTTCGTCCAGCACTCCGGGACATTGGGCATTCACCCATCCCATGAAGGCTCGACCGATCTGAATGAATAATAACATATTGCTTAAGCTATAATGTCACAAAAAGATGACTCACCGGAGCAGAATTAATCAAATCAAAGTCATCGTACTCAAAGAAGCTTGCTTCTTCGAAGTTCATTCTCGCTGTTATCTGCAAACAGTTGTAGTTTTTTTTTAATTTATAAAGATTTCTTTACACCTTGGCCACCGCCTCCGTGGGTTGCACATAGATCTTCTTCGATAAATGCGTTCCATCTTTCAGGTACGGATTGACAATTGGGATGATGGTAGTCTACAAATCGAACAATTAGAGATGACGAATAAAGTGAAAGTGCTTACAACATCATGTCCCTCTTCGACTAGTATGTCCGCGATATTTCCCAAGAAATTATTGATCGATTGCATGAATCGAGGGCAGTAAACGAGAATCTTGTACGATTGGGCAGCATTTATGCATAGCAAAAGAACTAGAACGATGGGGAGCCGCATTGAGCCACACCTAATGAACGATTGACCTTCCTTTATTGCAAGACGGTCAAGTCGAGTTGCGAACGCACAAAGTACAGACTAGGGTTGATGAAATCGAGAATACCCGATACTCGAGGCCTCGACCAGAAAATACCCCTCTATTCTCGATCGATCACGAAACCCGACTCGGGTACTCGATGTTGAGAGTGAAGGGTCGGGTCGGACTCGGGCCGGCCAAACCCGATCGGTCGGTCGGGTCGGGTCGGGTTTCTCAGTGAACAAATTCATTTCGTTCCCATCATCCTACTCAGAGAGACACTGAAAGTGTGCTGCTATAGCGGAGTGGTTACACTTTTGCAGTAACAAACATTCGGCGCGAGTTCAATCCCAGGACAAGCCAATCATTTTTGCCTCTTATTTTAAATCATGTAGATGCAGCACACTATTCATTTTTCGATTTTGTTCCATGTTTTATTGCGAATTTTCCACTCACATTTATTATTTATAATTAAAATTTAAATAGCATTGAACTATCAACATCATCGTCATTATTATAGGAATGTATAGATTATGGAAAAAAGGAAAACGATAATCAATTAGGAACAGTGAAACCTTATGTACAAAAGTGGCAAAAATGATTGATACTCCGCGGGATTGAACTCGCGCCGAATGTTTGTTACTGCAAAAGCGTAACCACTCCGCTATCGCAGCACACGTTCTATGTCTCTCTGAGTAGGATGATTCATTCATTCATTCATTCATTCATTCATTCATTATTTATTCCGTCAGAGTAATGTACATAGAGGTGCGAGAGAGTTGACCAGAGACGGATGTCCGTCGACGTTGTCGATTCGGTTCTTGCGGCAGCAAGGGTAGGGGAATGGGGAGGGGGTGGGTAGAGATCAAAGATCGAGCCATGATTTAATTTTGGAATTAGGGAAGAAGGAGGGTGGTTGGGACGATACGAATAAGCGGAAGGAGTCACTTCTAGATGATACTGAGGAGGCGGGCAATGAATTCCATAGAGTAATGGTTCGAGAAGCTACGGTGGAATGGGAACTAGGCGGGAGGAATGGTAATGTGATTCGAAGGTTGTGAGAGTTACGGAGAGGACGAGAGAGGGGTGAAAGGTAGAGGAGAGATGAAGTATCGAGGAGTGTTCTCTTGTGCAAAATCGAGTGAACAAACGATAAGTCTATCATGGTCCTACGATTCTCAAGCGTCATCATGTTTAAATCGATCAATCTCTGACGATACGGAACGTGAGGGAGATTACAGCGAATATAGAGTCTACGTGTGAAATCACGCTGAACTTTTTCAACGCTCTTAGTTAGTTCAACGCTGTGTACAGGGTTCCAAATAATAGAACCATATTCTAGATGGGGTAAGATAAACGTTGTGAACGATTTAGCATAGATAGTTGGAGAGGTACTACGGAAGGATTTGAACAACAAGTTTACTTTAGAACGGGATTTAGAGATAAACTTATTAATGTGTTCAGAGAATGAAAGAGAGGGGGTGAAAAAGACGCCTAGATCTTTGACAAACAGCTTCTTATCGGACGGGGGAATGAGGGGGATATTATTTATGTGATACTGCCTACGGGGGTTATGATTACCGTAATGCATAACAGTACATTTTGTCTCGGATAAGCCAAGATTCCACATAAAGGACCAGGAAGAAACAACGTTAAGAGCAGATTGAAGGTCGTCAGAATGAAGGGGGGCCTCAGCAAGCAGTTTAAGATCATCGGCGTAAACAGAATATTTAATTGACTTAGGGAAGGTAGAGGAAATGTCATTGATAAATAGGATAAAAAGAAGTGGGCCTAAGCAAGAGCCTTGTGGCACTCCTGAGATCATAGGGGAAGGAGGGGAATATGATGAATCTATGAAAACAGATTGAGTTCTGTTTGACAGGTAAGAGGAAAACCAGGAAACGAGATGATCAGAGAGCCCTAATTCTGACAGTTTGTGTAGCAACAACCTGTGGTCAATAGAATCAAAAGCTTTCTTAAAATCAATGTAAACTGTGTCAAAAGCAGACTTTCTGTGAGCGATGCGCAAGTAATGCGAGTATGTTTCAGCTAGATTGGAAGAGGTGGATCTAGAGTTTCTGAAACCAAACTGTTGCGGGTCAAACAGGTTATTGCTATCCAAGAACAATGTAATCTCTCTGATCATTATTTTTTCAAATACTTTACAGGTTGGAGAAGTAAGGGAAATAGGACGGAAATCTGACAACGAGTTGCTAGGTTTCTTAGGGATAGGTTTTACTAGAGCCTGTTTCCAAAGGGACGGAACTTGCGAGGTAAGGAGAGATTTGTTGAAAATAATGGCTAGAGGGGAGACAATTGAAAATTTGCACTTTGCTAGGACAATACTGGGGATTTGGTCAGGGGAAACGTTAATCTTAGGAGAGAGAGTGCGGAGTGCACACAGAATGTCTGCATGAGAGATAACAGAAAGATCAAAGATCAAACTTGGGGAAGGAAGGGGGAGGGGGGATTGTTGGGGAACAGCAAAAGCAGACGAGAAAAACGAGGAGAAAGCAAGACATTTCTCATCATTAGTTAAGAGAACGGTACCTTTTGAGTCTATCAAACCAGAGGGGGTGGTTTTTGGTGACTTTATCCTATCATTACAAAGGGTGTAAAAAGCTTTGGGATTTCTAGAGGATACAATTTGGGTTTCTACGAAACAATGATAATTGAGAAGGGCTTTGTTAAATCGACTAGTCATGGTAATACATTGAACGCTATTTGGCGCCAGCCGGACTAGAGTTGCACATTTACCATAGAGAATCTTTAATGTACGGGGGTATCTAGAATGATGGGTAGGCTTGGACAATGGAACAAATGCATCGAGCAAGTTATTAACGAATCGTACGAAATACTCGTAAGCACTATTTGTGTCAAGAGCATTAAGGGCAACAGTCCAGTCATGGTTAAAAATATGATCATTGATCGAGTTCCAATTTGCATGTCTATACATGCGGGATGGGGAGTGGAGGCGAGAAGGAGGGGGAGGGATACAAAGATCAAAGATCAGGGACAAGTGATCACTAAGTGGGACAGAAGGGGAAAGATTACACACAACTGCGGAGTTACAGAATACTAGATCTAAGCAACGGAGGAGACGGGTGGGGAAAGTTACTAATTGCATTAGGTGATGGTCACAGGCGAAATCAATAATATCCTCATTGGTTGGAGAAGACAGGGATGGCCAGTCTATGTTGGGGTAATTAAAATCTCCAACCAGAATACACGGGAACTGTTGAGACATCAGAGGGGAAATGAACTCGAGAAAAGATGTGAAAGATTCTGGAGGGGATGAGGGGGATCTATATACAGTAATCACTCGAAGCTTACGGTAGGGCAATGAGCTAGAGTATGTAATATGGAGATCAACGATACATGATTCTAATAGGGTAGCAGAGAAAGTGGAGACGAGAACGGGACTAAGGGAATTATGGACAATGCACGCGACACCGCCACCACGACCAGAATCATCAGAGATTACGCGATCACAACGAAAAGCCAGATACTGTGGATGACCGCCTATGAGAAAAGCATCACTGTCGGAATCAGAGAGCCATGTTTCAGTGAGGGAGAGCAAGAGATATTTAAATGCAGAGAGCAAGAAAGAGAGTTGGGGCAATTTGCATCGGATGGACCTACAATTAGCATAGTAACAAGTTACAGAGGAGGGTGGAATCGAAAGTACACGTGCACTAAGAGGATTGCATGGGGATGACGAAACAGTGCTAGCAATGAAAGGAGGAATCGAAAGGGACAAAAGCGATTGGGTACCCTTACTGCCTTTCTCCTAGTGACGGGCTGCTCCTCTCCTGTCGGTGTTCACGTGAGATGAGCGAGTGACGGGCGGAGTAGGGCCAGAGGTAGACGGGGCAGTAGAGGCATCGTCAGAGAGGAGAGCAGCATCCGATCCATCGCCTGAATGAGGGATATCGGCAGACAGGGAAGAGGGAGGCGCAGTTCTAGTAGCAGTACGGGTCGTTCCATAGTGTTTGGGCAGGGGGCGGGGGTTACGGTAGCTGATAATGGAGAAGTCACGCAATCCGAACGAGAGAGAGCCAGCATTGAGATTTCGCTGCTTTACCTCCTCTCGAGCCTCTCGTTCCAACTGCAGTTGCATCGGGGTCAGATCTTTACGTATGAATGAGGGAGCAGGGAGGGGAGTGGGTCTGCCTGGCTTGGCACGAATCTTGTCAAGGAGAAGATCGCGCAGTTTCTTGTTCGGTAGTTCCACCTTCAGAGGTCTTGCCCCAGCCTTTCTCTCTTTGGGATGTCGATGATATTTGATCTGTCCATCCTTCCACGCCTGCTTCACATCCGGGTCTTCACAGTAATCCACGAGCTGCTCGATTAGCAGTTCATCCTTGGCGAGTGTCTTCACTGGATCCGGGTCCTCTGCTGAGCCAATCACGACCACTCGTCGCTCCTTCTCCTCGTATTCAACCTTATCGGATAGAACACGTGCACATGACTCGTAAACAGTGCGAGCCATGTCAATGGGAGGAGAGAAAGCAGCGAGTGTGTGAGTGGAAGGAGGGGGAGATGATGACTTGAGTGCTTCCAGAGTGATGAGTACTTTCTCCAAGGTTTTCGCCATTTTGTCAACCTTCTCGGAAAGGGAATCGACAGATTGTTGGGAGGCATATCGAACGGCAGGCGAAACTCCGCCACGTGCGGCAGCCGGGAGAGGGGCTTTCAAAGGGGTCATCGCGCGAGGGGGAGTAGCGACAATGAAGAATGACTCACCCCGTCCGGTGGGATATGACCACACCTTGCGTCAGCTTCCCACTAGCCGACTAGCGAAGACGAGGTGGCTGCAGCAGTTGCCGTTGTTGTCGTGGAGGAAGTGATGACGAGGCTTAGACGAGGGGGAAGCAATTTGCCTAATCCCGGAGCGGGGGGAGAGACGACCGCTCGGGATGAAGGAACAGACTGTCAATGTCTGTCAAGACAGACAGAAAATGATGGGAACGAGATGAATTTGTTCACTGAGAAACCCGACCCGACCCGACCGACCGATCGGGTTTGGCCGGCCCGAGTCCGACCCGACCCTTGACTCTCAACATCGAGTACCCGAGTCGGGTTTTACAACTTTCGAGTTACTCGACTAATAAAACCCGATCGAGATTTATGGTCGAGGCCTCGGCTGACCCGACTCGATTTCACCAACCCTAGTACAGACCATTACTCTACTTTTTTGTTGTTTGTTAGAACTCTCGGTACAAAATAAACACGCCAAGATGTGATCATTGGTATTGTTGGGATTTCCAGCAGTATTTGTCGGTAGCGGAAAAGCCATGAATAGTTGTGCAAAAAATCAACGCAACTAGCCAGTGAACAGTTCACCCCGAGCCATCGATAACGGTTAGATGTTGATCTAATTACCACCAAAAAGCCAAAAAGTCCCACCAAAAAGTTCGCTGCGAAAAACGTCACTCAGAGAGCAATCTGTGACTAGTTTCCGGTTGTCTTCCACATTCTATTTTCAATTGCTTTATTTACAGAACCCGAACAATCATTTCCTGTAAATTGAGTTATCACTCCAACTTGAACTTCACAACTGAAGACAACTGGGTTACAACGAAAGAGGCGATTTTCAGAGCCACGAATGCACCAATGACGGAGAAAACAGCCAAAACAGCGATAATATCCACGTTGTGGTACTCGATCCAGCTCATGTCGAAAGACTGCGGACGAAGTGCGGCAGACGGACCGAATTGAGCTGCGAATTCGACGGTTCTGGAAAAAAAAAATGGGACAATTCATGCACAGCAGATGTGTGAAAGCGTTGAAAAAAAACAGATGACCTTCAACGCTATTGATAATGGGAATAGTGATAAGAATATGATAATATACTTACTTGACGAGTTGATCCCTCGAGGAAAACGGCTTATTAGCGATCATTGCGGCGATTTTGGCCATGTTCTTGTGATAACTGCAATCAATTTTCGTTTAGTTGTCTGGAATTTCAAATTCACCTCTCGTTCTCTATCAAATCCTTCACAGCTGCGTAGAACTTTTCATCATCGAAGAGATCTTGCTTGTGGTAGACCTGATAAGTTAGAGTATTCCCTACTCATCTGTTTTTTTTTCGAATCAATGGGGTCGTCTACTCAGACTTTTTGACTTTTTCGAAAATCATAGGCAAACATACGACTAGTGAAACTCACTTTGCCCAGCCCATTCTCCTCCATCATTCCAGAGTTGCGCGGTTGATCGGCGAGGAAAGGAATGAAGAGGCCTGTAAAGGTTACAAGTTCTCGCAATCATACTTCTTTAGACAGGTAAAATTGTAATATTCAAATCTGACCAGGTTTGCCCCTGACCGCCGTCTCTTGAGTGCTCGCCATTCCTCCGTGGGTAATGAATGCGTGGAGTCTTTTATCAGCAAGAATGTCGTTTTGCGGGGTCCACTTGAGCATTTGAAGATTAGGAGTAGAAGCGAGCGCTGACTGCAAGCAATAGTTTGACTATGAAATCTGGGAACTTCTTCGGTTTTAGGTCCAGTCAACAACCGCTCCGAATGTGGAGGGGGTGGAGAATGAGACTGTTAGGGAGGGAATACTCTTCGGGAGAAGGCTGGGCCAAAAACCGAAGAAGTGCCGAAATCTGATTATGGCAGGGATGAGCGTGCTTCGACAGCAAGTGAGACGCTTGGATGTCTTCGACCCAAGGACAGAAATAATCCACATGCCTCTATCCATTCGCCCGTTTTCCTGCTTTTCCAAGCATTGTCACAATTGCTCACCTTGGCAAACGCGTCCTCGGGTCGCTCATATTTCCATAAGAAGGTAATCTCCGGAAATCGTGCAACTGCCTGAAATAAAACGATTATCACAATTTTGGAGTGCCCAACTCATGATGTAACTGGCATCTGTCATAGACGCAACAATAAAGACTGTCAGTCCACTAAGAATAACCTTCAGGATATTCTTCTTGACTTCCATCGGCAGGGCATGACTTTGAACAATTGATCCGAATGAGATCAGTACTGTTTTGTTGCGAAGGGAGAAGATGTGCTCGAGGTCCTGAATACATTTATTTCGTAAGATAATAAAGTAAAATACTTACTTTATCCAGCTTCTTCGGCTCCTTGGCGCCAATACCACCGATGCAAATTGTTCTGCAAAAATGTGTTTTTTTTTTCTAAAATTGTATCTGTTTGCACACACTTACCGACTCAAGATCGGCGTCGCGAAATCGATCAACGGCTCACGATTGATGAACGTAAACGCTGCTTTCGAACCGATATCCTGAAAATTCAATTGCTCCCAGAAATAGCATTTCAAATCTCACGTAAACGCTCGGGAACGTGGGGCCGTAGCGCCGCTGGAAGAGCGCGTCGATCTGCAAAGCCGGCATTTAGGGCAATTTATATCTTCCGGTCCTGTCCGTAAATTGTGAATCTAATTCCCGGCCCCGTACCTCGGTCCTGGTCGTGTACCACATGGCCCGGAAGACGGCAGTCGCGTAAAGATTCCACGCCCGGCTCCAGATGGAATGGACGTCAACGTGAGTGATAAGGGGATCTGATTGTGTTCAGTGTTCGATTTTTAAAATGAAAAAGGATTATCGAATAGCCTACTGCAGTAATCGATCAGATCAGAAATACTTTTTTTGTTTTTTTTTTCAAAAAGCGCCTGCTCATGAACACTATTCCACATTCTTCCTGCTCTGATGTGGAAGTCGTGAAACGTATCCAATTGTTGAACCCGCACATTTCTCGCATCCGTTGGGGAATGAGATCAATTTACTCACTGGGATTGTAGCTCAGGGCGCTCTCAATGCCGAAATCCTCTCCCTGCTGTCCCATCGGCACCGATCCGGCCGTCGTGATCAGGGACTTGGGCTTGATAAGATGAGAGATGGCTGCAAAAAATTTTAGTATTCTGATACATTCGACTCTAGGATGTTATTTCTAGAGCACTCTTTCAAGGTGATCAATAGCGAATCAAGATCGGCTATCTAGATAGATCTCTCCTCATTTCGCCTACTATTTCTTTCAACTAGAGATTGCCGTCTCTCGTCCCAATTCGATTGAAAACAATCCTGATTGCAATCTACCCTTCGTGTTAGTGTAATAGAGTACTGCCCGTGTACTGTGGCAAGTACGAATGGGAATTGGCCAGTGATCTCGCACGACTCAGGATGGGCAACCGGTCACCAAGTGATCCTACGTTAAGATACATCTGACCACTATTATTATTCGAATGTGGCGCAACCCGTACGCTGCAAGCCTGCATGCCAGCGGTGATGCAGGCATATTTCTCGGGGAAAATGAGAATCCTCACCAACACCGCAAGTCTCAAAATTCTCCACTATCATCACATCGAACTTCTCTCTTCTCAGTCTCTCGATGAGTCCCGGTTCATCGAGTACTCCCTCGCATTGCGCATTGAACCACGCAGTGAACGAGTGGCCGAACTGGAGAAGATATTTTATTTCTTGTTTATAAGTGATCCTGATTCATAGGGTTACCTGACTCCATACAAGCTAAGTAAAAAGAAATGTTGAAAATCTCACTGGCATTCCACTAAAAACATTGAAGTCATTGTAATTGAAGAAGTCCGCCTCCTCAAAATCCATGCTTTCCGTTATCTGAATTTTATTATTTAGATTCAGATTTTTGTATTTTACAATAGAATTATGCTCACCTTCCTCACTTCCTCCGTTGGATGCACGTGAATTTTGATTGACTTGTCTGTGCTGTCCCGCAGGTTTGGATTGACTATCGGAATCACTGTCGTCTAAAAATCATTGAAAAATGATTGTGTTATAAAGTTGTGTATCACAGATGCTTCTTTGCTATTACATTTTAATTTGCTTTGATCGCACGAGGATATAGATTCCATGAATACACTTATAAAAATCTAGCTCGTCTGATTCGTCGAAAAACAGTTATCGCGGAGAAAGCAGTTGCTCACCACATTGTGTCCCGCTTCAACAAGCGTGTCTGCGATGTTTGCGAGATAATTCGTAATCGATTGACTGAAACGTGGACTAAAGACTAGGATCTTGTAGGATGATGCTGCTTGGAGACATGATACTAACAGGAGCATCGATGGCAACCGCATCTTCGTTCACTGAATATTCCCGCCCTTTTGTTCTTTCATTTTATATGTTCGTTCTTGTGTTGATTGAGTGATTGATACTAACACTTCCCATACAGACTACACTCGGGTAGGGTAAGGATGGTGGAGAGGAGGCAGCGTTGCCTGACGCAATGAGATTCTCGCCTTCTAGGATTCTAACGATACTGGTAGACAAAACCCGATATCTGCTTCATTCAATTATTCTGAGATGCTCTATTTAACGACGATACTGGCCCGGACGTTGTGTAAAGAATTCATATCAACTGTCTTGATCTAACAAGAATCCCAGTTGATCGGTGCTGTCCATTCGACTGACTCTAAAAAAATTAGCAAAATTTACTTTATTGGAGCTAGCATAATGAAATTTTTGGAAACCATCACAGTGACGAAATTTTGTCGCCTCGACAGAAAATAAACAATACATTGTTGAGCTTATCTGGCTTTTGTTGTTCACGACACACACACACATTTATTTGCATCACTTGACCACGCATTTATTCACTACCCGAATAAGCGAATAGACACTACGGCTACTCTTCCTTCAATTTCACTATGCGCAGCACCTTTTTCATTACGAAAGTTGTCACTTTCAGGGCAGAGATTGCGACAATTAGAACTATTCCGGCGAATAGGGCGATGATGTCCACATTGTGGTACTCGATCCAGCTCATATCGAAGGATTGTGGACGGAGGGCAGGAGAGGGACCGAACTGGGCTGCGTATTCGACGGTTCTGGAAAGGTTAAGTTTTTTTTGATTTTATCGTGTTGAACAGCGACGAATCTATGCGAACCCGTGTCTTGACTCTAATACATGTTTTGAAAGATATCTGAATTATGGAAAATCAAAATTAAATCTCACTTCACTAGCAACTCCTTGGAGGAAAATGGTTTCTTCGCTATCATCGAGGCAATTTTCGCTGCGTTTTTGTAGTAGCTGAAATTTGAATTCGAAACAGTTTCGAGCCAGAAATGATATTCACCTCTCATTCTCCAGCAAATCCTTCACTGCGGCATAAAACATATCGGCATTATAGAGGTCTTGCTTGTGGTAGACCTGAATTTGTAATTAACATTATTGCATGATTAACAATATTCACCTTGCCCAGTCCATTCTTCTGCATCATTCCCGCGTTGCGAGGTTGATCGCCAATGAAGGGCACGAAGAGACCTGAAGCGTTCGTATTACAAACGGACTATCTATAAACTATTTATTTCTAAGCGCATGAATCAGTACATCAATTCTCGTAGCTCTGACTGACCCGGTTTGCCCCTCAACGAAGTCTCCTGAGTGCTAGCCATTCCTCCGTGCGAAATAAAGGCGGTCAGCCTCTTGTCAGCAAGAATATCGTTCTGCGGGGTCCACTTCTGGATGTGAAGATTGGGTGTGGAAGCTGTTGCATTCTGAAAACAAGCTTTTAGAATAAGCATAATAGTTTCAAATTGTCTGACCTTTACAAATTCATCGTTTGGCTTCTCATACTTCCACAGGAAAGTAACGTCAGGGAAACGAGCAACCGTCTGAAATTATTTGTAAACACTTTCCACTCGACTAGTTTCGTACCTTCAAAATGTTCTGTTTCACTTGCAATGGCAGAGCATGACTCTGCACTATCGAGCCGAAAGAGATGAGAACATTCTTGCTGCGAAGGTTGAAGATCCGATCGAACTCCTATATTTTATTTTTGAAAATCGCTATTGAGTGAAAAAATACTCACTCCCTCCAACTTCTTCGGTTCTTTAGCATTGATTCCACCGATGGGAACAACACTGAACGTGATTATTTTATAAAATAACAAATTGCATTGATTTTTATTACCGACTCAGTGTCGGCGTTCCGAAGTCAATGAGCGGTTCGCTATTGACGAAGGAAAAAGCTGCCTGAGAACCGATTTCCTGAATTTTTCTATTTTTTAGAGTCAGTTTGAATATTTTACATTTACACTCGGAAAATTCGGGCCGTAGCGTGCCTTGAATAGGGCATCGATCTGAAATCCAATTTAAATGTTAGGTTACAAATTGTAATGTATTTCAGCTACCTCAGTTCGACTGGTAGACCAAGTAACGTCAAAGACAAAGTACGCATAGAGATTCCATAGTCGGCTCCAAATAGAGTGAACGTCAAGGTTGGAGATGATCGCACCTCAAAAAAATCTGTTTAATATCACCGTACACGTTATTGTTTATCCTGCGCCGCTCAGCTCTATTACGACCGAAATGAAACATATGTGTGACAAGAGATGAACTCACTCGGATTGTAACTCAACGCGCTTGCCATTCCCAAATCCGTTCCTTGTTGGCCCATCGGCACCGAACCAGCCGAGGTGATCAATGATTTGGGCTTGATCAGATGTGATAAGGCTGAAAATTGTGCATGTGACATTTCAAAGATGCACTAGAATGCACTCATTCAATCGAAAACATTGTCCCTGTAGATACCAGAGATCAGTTGTATGTCTAATGCGATTTGAACAGTGCTCTAATTCGAATCACAATCACGAATAGACGATAGCGACAAATGCTCACCAACTCCGCAAGTCTCAAAGTTCTCCAGAATCATGACGTCGAATTTCTCGGCTTGCAAATTCTCCACTAGGCCAGGCTCGTCCAGTACTCCTGTGCACTCGGCATTTACCCAGCCCATGAAGTCGCGGCCGAACTGAAAAAATTGTCGATAAATTACAAAAAAAACACAAGAAGAATCGAGAAATAGATACACCATCAAAATCTCACTGGAACAGAAGTTATCATGTTGAAATCGTTATAATCGAAGAAATCCGCTTCTTCGAAGTCCATATGCTCAATGAACTGAGATTGAGCGATTGTTTTTTTTTAAATTGATGTTTCAGAAACCTTGTTCACTTCCTCGTTTGGTTGAACGTAGATCGTGTTCGATTTGTGCGTGCCGTCTCTCAAGTGCGGATTGATGATAGGGATTAGCGTGGTCTGGAGAAAATGATCTTGTTGATAAATACCCAATTGTGCTTCATAGTTCGAATAGGTATGAAGTGAACGATGCGCCCGTTGCTCATTTTGGCAGGATTGCGATATTTAGGGAAAATCAAAGAACTCACCACATTGTGACCCGCATCCACCAGCGTATCCGCGATATTTCCAAGAAAATTGTTGAGCGATTGACTATATCGCGGATTGAACACGAGAATCTTGTATGATTCCGCTGCATTGATCAACCCGAGTAGCGCGAAAAACAATGCTAACCGCATCTGCAAAATGGTCAAATAAACGTTGCGAGAATAAATGCAGAATGAAAGGTTGCTCCTATTTATATTTTGAGCCCACCTTTTGATTGATTGATACTGCCGACTTCGTCTCTTGCCGACTAGAGTTGACTAGGGGAGTGCGACCTATGCGGTATCCACTGAAGGGAGGGGTCGCACAACTCTAGCCCAGATGTGCACAAAATGGGAGCAATTTTCGGAAAGCAATTTTTCAACCTGCACACTAGAACACTTCACATCGGACAAGTAAGATCGATAACTGAAATCATAAACTTTGGCTGTTCAATCAGAGATCAGTGATAATAGGCAATCAATTGGCCTAGCCTAATTCGTTCGAACGCTAATCTACTAGGGTGCAATGACTTCGAAACGATTTCAAATCTCAATCAAATGAAATTTCTTGCAAAAACAATTATATTTGCATCAACTCACAATGTCTCCATTTCTCACCCTCACTCTCCTCCCTCCCCCATTCCCTCCATTTCGCCCGCTTTCGGGCGGTCGCCTCTCACAATGAGCGAGTCCCCGCTGACTTCCACGCTTGCTGATAGTCAGTTTTCGATTGTTTTCTTGCTTTTTCAGTGTTTTTGGATGCTTTCTCAGCTGATTCATCCCGTTTTTCGTCCATTTTGAGGTGGAAATATGGCGAAAATGAATAAAACTATGATTGCAGCGGCAGAAACGTCGTACTTCCTGTTCTACTTCTCGGTGATCTCGCTGCTCATTCTCACCGTTCTCTTCATCTTCTACATCTGCTACGCAGTGAGGAGAAAGGAGATAGAGCGCCCGAACACGGTGAGACAATCTGACCCAGGGAGCTACCGTAACCTTGTCTATCGACGTTCTGACCCACTGAACCACCGCAATCTACCTACAGTACCTACCGTACCCCTCCTTCTCAGGTGCACATTCCGCATCCGCATCCGGCGTGCGACATCGAGGCGTCGATCGCCACGGTGCGCCACGCGCACTGTCCGCGCGCGGCCGCCAGCCGCACGCGAAGCGGCAGCGCAACGCGTACCTCGTCGCGCGAGGGGCGCGGATCGACGCGCGATCGCGCCCTCGCGTTCCCGATGGAGCAGCGCCGCTCCTCGCTCGATGAGTGGGTTGTTTACTTCATTCCTCACTTACTATCCGACAGAGCAGATCGCTCGCGAAGGCTGGAAAGGCGTAAAATGATGTGAGTATTTTCGAAAATATATGGTATTCCAGGGATCACACGGACGAGCGCACGGAGGAGGAAGAGGTCTGGTATAAGAGCTCGCCCAGCATGGTGAGAACTGATCTTTGATCTCTCAATCCGTGACCTTTGATCTCTCAGCACGGCTCGACGCCCGAGAACAAGCTGAAGACGGCGAAGCCGCGCGACGAAACCCCGGAGAAGAGCGGATCGTCGAAGAAGGAGGTTGGGTTTATCTTTGATCTTTAGCCGTTGATCTTTGATCTTTGCACCCGAGAAAACTTCGCCAGTGTGCGCCATTTCGTTCAAGGACGAGGACATCGTACTCAGGAATGAGGTCAAAGATCAAAGATCCACTAATGACTCGCTTCTTTGATTAACATTTGATCATTGCTATTACTATGATACCGGGTAAAGAACAAAGATCAAAGATCATCTGATGACGTTATACTGTAGTTTGATTTTTGACATCTTTCAGGCCAAGGCCGAGTCGTCACGCGACAAGAGAAGAGGACGCACGCCGGACAGCTCGCCCAAGAATAAGGTTTTTTAAATAATTAAATTCTTAATTAATTAACCATTTACAGATGCCGACGTCGAAGGACATGGTAATCTTTTAAAAAATCAGTTAATTTATTAATTAATGATTAAATTTCCGACGCTCATTCCGGAGAAGTTCTCGGTAAAGAAGAAGAGGATTGCGGAAAACAAGTCGACAAGCAGAAGCGGAAATAAGAGGGTTTGTGGTGATCTTTGGGCTTTGATCTTTGATATTTCTGAGCTTTGATCTCTTCAGGAGGCGAAACAATCCGTGAAGACCGGCAGACAGCGCACCGCATCGCTGAATACTGCTAGGTGAGGAGAGAGCGCAAAAATCAAAGACCAAGTCGTTCACAGATCTTTGATTTTTGGACACCTCCAAAGTTCAAAGATCAAGCACCCCCCATTCAGACAGGATTCCGTCAACGACATCGCCTTCCCCGTGCGGAGCAAGTCGCGCTCCAGAAGCCAGAAGGTATCTATCGTTTCGATTAGGGTTGTCAAACTGATCAAAACGTCTTATCTGCACCCTTCTTGTAGCCATTCAGAATTAGAATCTTTATCAGTATAATGCCGGCATGCTGTTAGAAAGCATGCATGCATATAGCCCATTGAAAGTGCGCGAATTTTTTGTAAGGAAATGCTGTTGTATGGGCTTTTTTGAATTAGATGTTACGACAATAAATCAGTATTTCAGTCCGCCCTCGTCTCTCCGGCCGGCTCGTCTGGCAGCCGCTTCACCGAGTTCACCCTCCCGCCCACCACCGTAACTAGCTTAATTAATTATTTAATTAATTTATTAAATTAATTCTTAATAGGCACTTCTTTGCTTTAGTGACGTACTTCACTCGATCACTAGCTCTCTAATTTCTCCCTATCCACAAGTTAAGAGCGTTCAGGTGCACTAAAGTAAAGAAGTGTCATTAATTAACTAATTAATTAAAATATTTAAGGTGTCCACGCAGCCGGAGTACGTGTCGGAGCGCGCGCCCTTCGAGTGATCGCCTCGATGACCTTTGATCTTTGATCTTTGGACCCGAAGGACCTACCGCAGCCCACTCCCCTTGCCCACTCATGCACTAGGCATGACGCATAAACAAAGTGAAAACTTTGAAAGCAGTGTGTATTACAGAACAAATACAGAATGAATAGTTTATTTCCAACACAATAATAGAGGACTATCTAGCAATAACCGTCAACAGGATATTGTTAGAGTAGATAAAATAAATCTACGAAATTTACGTGCACATTTTTTGTCAAGTCTCAGCAAGCAATTCCTCCATGGCCAGAATTTTCTCCAAAATTGAAGAGCGGAAGATGTCCCTGAAATATGTTCACTTTTTCAGCATATTGATTGAGCCTAATATTTGTTTATTGTAATGCAACGTATTTTCGTTTATGGATAAGTAAGTGAGGCACAAACCTCGCGCTCTTTGCCGACCGTCCTCTCCTCCCCGATGCTGGTCTCCCTTCTCCTCTGCTGACGACTCGTCGTGTGTCTCCAGACGGCGCACGACGACGGAAGTAATGGGCGAGGAAGGAGGACACCTGGGAAAAGATGAGCGATCGCTCAAAAGATGGTCTCTATATTTCACACGCTCTATCGCTGAGCAGATCGACGAAAGACCACGTGAAATGAGGAGAGTCATTTCTTGCCTAGCCGTCACTAGCAAAGAATGAGTAGGCATAATGAACAATTCGAGATTATTCACTCAAACGATATCCTTCAGGAAAATAGCCCACATGAAACATATATGTTTTTATGATATTGAACATGGATCTCGAGGACAGTATTCGCACAATGATGATGTACAGAAAAGATTGCTCACCCTCTCATCTGTCGACACTCGCGATCTCTGTGGTTCGGATCGATGCTTCTGTCCGGCAGGAGGATCTGCTCCTGAATTCAAATATTTTTCAACTAAATTAACGTAGAGACCGCAACGGGGTAGATCGAATCAATCGTAAGGTCATGTTTTTGTGCTCAAAGTATCCCCCTTGGTCTCAATAAGAACATACTTTTTACCGTTTGTCGATATCTCATTTTTGAACCGAGTTATGAGCCAAAAACTATGCGATTTTTTCTCAACAGAGAAGTGTCTGAAACCAGGACGAGCCAAAAGGGGGGGGGGGGCGGTGCCTATTCCGAGCTAATTCCCAAAGTTCGACGGCGATAGCTTCGCCAAGTCGTGAGAGACAATTTAGGAGCGAAATTCCCTCTTGTCTAGGGACGGTGTGTGCTAGTCACGACGGGATAGAAACAGCGGGGAGAGAGGGCGGAGGGAGAAGGGAAGAGCCTTGTCTCTCACCCCTCTTCCCTCATTTGACTATAGCTCACACTGTGTTTAGCGCTAATCGGACTGGAATAAATACGCGCGTACTAAAACCTTCAAAACAGTTTAGCAATTCGGGGAAACTTTCGATTCTTGATTTTTCTTCTCTAAAATTCTTCATAAAAATAAAAGAACAATCTGCGCAATGGGCACTTTGCTCCGTTCATTAGAAATGCCTTTTTTGACTAACCCGGACTGGTTTATCTCGATTTTGACCAACTTAAAATATTGTGAACATAATGCCCATTGGCACATTGAAAGGTGAGGCTGAGAGCTATCCATCGCGCCCTTGAACGACCAATTTGGTTGAGTATTCGATTTGCTAAACCTCATTCCCATTTTTTGCCCCCATTCCCTATCCCTCCCAAGTGGGCGGAGCTTGCGGTCTCTAAATTAACGGTTCTTGTTCTGGAAAATTTCCGGCACTTCTGGAAAAATGAAGAAGACTAAAAGTGACCTTGATTGGACCGTAGCATCCTCCTCCTCGCCTCTTCGTCCCTTCTCCTTCGAAGGGCTATCGCCCTCTTGAGAAGGGTTATGTCCTGCCAGATTGAGTCATTCTTATTTCTCATAGCGCAAATATATTGTTCAATAGCCTGTGATCAAGAAATCGAAGAGATAGTGAAACATATTCCGAACTAAAATAGAACCGTGCTAGCGGATCATTCTAACCTTTCCAATCGGCCAAAAGATAACGTCGCTCAGATTCGGTGGCAGCCCGTCCGCTATTGTCTAAAATTTAGTTATTATTTTAATTTAGTTATTGTGAAATAAAAATATTCACCGAAATGTCGTTGCTCATAAAACCGGCGCGCTCTTCCGTCTGAAATACGTTTGATTTACTCAAAAAAAAGATAAAGGTAAAATTGCTTCCACAATCAAGGTGATTTTCACTTGTTATGAGACAATGACGCCTGGTGGTGTGCACAGGTAAGGCCAGGTACTCAAAAAGATCGCTTATATTACGATTGTTAGACCTCATTGAGCAAATTACGTGTTGCACACTTCATATACTCGAGATAGCGAGACAACATGCAAATTGAGGAGAGGCGCTTGTAGCTTCATCAACACTATTCGCCCACCATCAAAGATCAGCTACGAGTGGAATCGAAAATATTTTCAGGAAACTATAGAGGAAGCATTGTAATCAATCTTGCTTTAAAGCTCAAATGAGTTCAGTGAAACGTATGCTTCAAAGATAAATGAGATTGAATCACCGTCAAGGGTCTCGCGGGATTCTGCGAGGTCACCGGTCGAAACGAGGCATCAGAAGTGATCAAGAGCATGTCCAGGTCGTCCAACTCCTTTACTTCCTGCAAAAATCACCCAATCAGAATTTTGAGATACGTTTCACGCCTTCAGCAGAGGGCTATTATTGAATTCAATTTATGGCCGCTCTGGTGTGGAAAAAATATTTGATTACCTCGCTCGTCAAGTCGGTCGAAGGCTGCTGCTGTGGCCGCGGTTGCGGCGCAGCCGCAGATGCTGCAGCTGCAGCAGGCTGCGACTGCTGCACGGTCGCGGGCGCTGCGTCCGCCGAGAAGGCGGAGAAGGCCAGCTGCGGCGGACGAGTGTCCGCGCTGGCCGCAGCCCACGCGACAGTGGTCGCCGTTGGCGACCACGTCGCCGTCTCCGAGAACTCATCGACTGCCTGCGTGGCGACTGCCGGGAGCACCTGAGATCGCTTGCTTGCTTGCTATAAATGTTTCTCTATTATGCTGAGCAGGAAGACTGCGTGCTAAGTAGGGTTGCAATTTCGATGGCGAGTTCATTCCAACTGCAATGACATCGCCATCAAATCGACATCCTTAGTGTTTAGTGTATACCTTAGGGGGCTTGGATCGGAAGTAGCTGCCCGATGAGGCAATCTCGGTCCTCGGAGATGCCGATTCGACTTGGACCGGGGGTGCAGCCGGGGTGGTCATCCACGACTCAAGGGCTGCTTGGGGAGGGGCGGGCGCGTCTACTCGTAGGTAGTCTGGAGGCGGGGCAGCCGAAGGGGCGGAAGTGAACAAGTATCCGGAGGGCGTTTCCTGCGAAATGGTGAAGGTGTATCCACGTCAAGCGATATTACGTCGTAAGACAACGCTAGGTGGGACCCACTGGTAAGGTCAGCTGATTACTGAGAACAACCAAGGGGGTGAAGAAATGTTGGTAGTATCTAGTAAACACAATCCAAATTCCCCGCCAGCGTGCACACAACATGCCGGTTAGTCTTTAGCAACTGGCCACTGTTCTCACAGGTTAGGCCCCAGTTGCAGTTCAGACGTGGGGTAGTCGACGACGCGTTACGCATTAGACGCCGTTAGTAACCGACTCAGTACTTTACTTTTTACTTTTTACGATCTGTTATCTCACTTCGTAATTTTACCTAGTTCTTTCTGGCCAGCAAAAGAAAACGATCAGACAGAGAAAAATTTCAACGCCTTGATGCTCACCCGCAGCGGCTCTCTCGTATAATCTGTTGAGTACATCGTAGTCTCCTCATCAATCTGCTCGGCGAACGGTGAGGGAGGAGGGGTGGGATGCTGCAATGTGGGTAGGATTTATTGGCACTCGGTCGGATGAGAATTAGTTCTCCGATGTAGCAGTTGTTTTTCCTTTGAAATCCTTAAAGAACTCACCACGAGCACTCCACGATATCATTCATTTCCACACAGAACAGCACGATGGTACTCCCAACTCCCTGTCACAATAAGCACTGCCTCAAATATCCGAGCTGCACACCCCACTATCGCTGACCTTTCCCAACTCCCCTAATATAGGAGACCCCCCCCCCCCCACCTCCAGTTATATACATCTCAAATGTACCATTAATATCGCCGCGCCTCGAGCGTAGATAAATTATTAGTTGTCTCTCGGGTTGTAACGTTCTCATCCGGCCTAGCGCATTCGAACGTCAAGACCGCAAATCGGCGCCGAACGATTTCAATGGATTGAATCATGTGGTCAATTATTATGATTGGATATCCGGCCCATGCGACAAACAATCACCGATGATATCTCATCCACCACTCGGTTATCGCCGAAGAAGCTTGCTTCGTCGAAAGTGGTTGTTGCTTCGGGAGTTGTTGTTTCCTAAATGTGTTTCGATGGTTATTTTGTGTTAAATGCTCAAGCGAACTCAGTTAAGAGCCGTACTTTTTCGGATTCAGAGCCGGTAAATACCTGATATCCGGCATTTGGCATACTCGCGACCGGCTGTACTGCGGGAAGTGACGCGTACGAAGATATCATCGCGAATTGAGACTGAGACTAGTTTTTTATCGACCGTCCGAGAGAGTCATTGAACTATATTCCAATCTCTAGACATTTCTCAGCACTCTGAAACTTATCCGAACTTGGGCAAATCCAAAAAATTCGAAAATCTAATTCGCGACGTTCAGGTTACTCAGAGTTCGGGATTCCGGAAAGATCTCTTCGTTATGAACAGGAACCTCAAACCGGTGAGCGAAATGACGATTCAACCGCTCGTTTATTTCGAAAATGGCCTACCTGATGAGCGTTCCAGTGCTGCTGCGCTGTGGCGACGTGCGCCGCCATGTGTTGGTGCACCTGTGCAGCCCATGGATGAGGGGCTGTAAGTTATTAGAACTTATAACGTTTTCCCCTACTCAAGGCTCTATATAACATTTGCCGCCCAGGGGTGAGGGGCTGCGAATGATGAAAATAAAATTAATTCAACAGAATCCTCTACCCTTCTTAGCCTATCTATGCAATGTATTCAAATTCATCATGTAATTTGAATTTCTTACTTATTTCTTTCTGTACTAAATCACTAATTATTGAATTACTAATTTCTTGTGCTGAAATGCGACTAAGCGATAAATTAAACAACGTTAGACTCAAGCCATTTCACTGCACCATGAAACGTATATAAACTCGCGCACCACCGATTTTGTGAGAATAAGCAAGGATAGACGCCTACCGGGAGGCACAGGATAGGCGTTGCCTGCAGCCGGTGCGGTCGCGTATCTGCCTGCAGCAGCTGCAGCAGCAGCAGGGCCGAACATGCGACCGACACCGTACGAGGAGAAGAGTTGGCTGCCGAAGCCAGAGGAGGAGGAGGTGGGACAGCACGGGGGCGGGCTTTGGCAGCACCCTGTATCGAGAATATTTTGATTTTATAATTTCTTACAAAAAGGTACGTTTAAAAATCGGACTAAGCCTATGCCCGTAAGAGAAGGATTGATGTGTGGGAGGCACACTGGGACATCACCCTGTTTGATTGCTTTCGAAATGTTGGAAATTCCGCATTCAGAGATTTGTTCGGGTGGGTTTCACGTGCATAATAAGCTCTTCCAATCGAGTGGGGTTGCAATATTTGGTCGTTGTATTCCCTAAACATTAAAACATAAGAAATATCTCGATCTCACTCGACATTCCGGGCAGATTGAAGAAAAATGCTTCCGATTGCGGAATCAACAGCGAAAGTGCGGTAAGAAGCAGAGATATCTTGGAATATCCTGAAAATGTTTATCTCAATCAATTTTTAAAAAATTACGAAAAATACAAAAAAATACCTCCGCTATGCAATCTCCTCATTGTCTTGCTCGTTGCAATCGTTTTCGGGGCTTCATCAGGCGCTAATAAATCTGATTTTTCTATGAAGACAGCTTCCGAAATCACTCGTGAAATTCTGAAAAAGACTTTGGAATGTGGCAACAAGCAAAAAGTGCAACTCGAAAAGCGCAATAATAATCCTGTTCAATGCGAACTGTCCAGTCTCGAGAAAGCAAGAGGGGCAAGGATATCGAAAGGCGCTATTGTCTGACTTTCTCAATTTCGCGTGTTCTCTCACATTGTCTAAGCGGCGAGGGATCATAAGGAATGGAGAAACTTCGCTATGAAACGGAAGTGAAAGGCAGGGGCGGGCAATTACCGAGCGGAGGACCGCAAGTCTCGATTTCTCTCTCGAGGAAACTCGCGGTCTGTCCTGTCCGGGGAATTGTGTTCCAAGTAAGAGCGATGACTAAGGAGAGATTACCCTCGATTCTGAGAAGTGTAATCCCCAGGATAATCGGAGTGTTCGACCAAACCACTCAAAAGTGCAAGGAAGGGAATGGACTACTGTCAGACAGATGATCAAGGTTATAACCATGAATGGTTGTGTTTGCATACTGAGTATAGTGAGGAAGTTCATTTCCGCTGTGAGGACTGAAAATGGGCACAGTAAATCACAAATTGGGCTCAGGATTCAGACAAATCAGCATTATCTTACGACACAAGCGCGTGAAATGATAGAATTGCCGTATTTATATTTCGAGTTCTAACCAAGAGTCTGCTGGACAGCGGTTTTTGCGTATAAAGTGGTTAGATGCATCGGTACTCTACGGAAGGTGCTGATCACTGTTTCCCTAAACGGGCCTTCAATGGAGGGTGTGGAATGTGGTCTCGATAATTTCACGGATTAGAGATGCCCTATTCGAATGGCCGTGTGTAATTATCGCGACCAATGACACAAACCACAAATGGATCAATGTACTTGTGTGAGAACTGTAACTGAATAAAGTGCGCGTAATGATCTTCATTGTGGTCCTAATAGGCTGGTCAAGATAGGATGTTGCGCAAATGTCTATAGGATGAGGTTAGGGCACATGCCTTTCACATAAAAGAAGCACTCATTGTCAGCGCGGCTGGCTATAAAGGAATGATAAGCCGTGCGGTGCAAAACCATGCGAAGAAGGGGTTTCGCCCCTAGACGAAAAGCGACCTTGGAGGGAGCAGTTCCATATTTGTAATGTGTGGATCTGGCCATTTAGAGAAATGACAGATCAGGTTGCCATTGCGCGTTACTGCACTGTCCGAATTTACGCAATCTTCATAAAGCAACGGAGAAGTCGAAACGATATCCGCAATTCGCCGTAAATACCCAATGAATGCATAATGAGGACTAGTCTAGACTTGAGATGGAACCTTTTGTGACGAAATCAGAGCAAGAGTTGTGCTTCACAGCAGGGATAAGAACTAAAAGGCGCGTAAGGAATTTCTCGGCAACCTTTCCTCACGACTAATGTGCACTGCTTTCTTACTTTCAAAAGTGTCGCTAAGTAGAAAGGGAACAATCGCCTTGAAGACGATAATCACGCGTGTGAAAAACGAAAGGAAGACATGCTTTTTACATTGTGATAGTAGAGATCGTAGTTCATTTTACAGCATCAATTATGATGAAGAGACTGTGAATTCAATTCAAGCTGTACGTTTACAATACTTCATTGTCAATGAATGAACGCTCACAGGCAAGCGTGACAATAAAACATCCAGAAAGGGCGATAAAGCCAATCCGAGTTACGCTCAAAATAGTAATATAATACCCAACGAGAACGGGGCATACGGCGGCA
This sequence comes from Pristionchus pacificus, assembly GCA_000180635.4. Lineage (NCBI taxonomy): Eukaryota > Metazoa > Nematoda > Chromadorea > Rhabditida > Neodiplogasteridae > Pristionchus > Pristionchus pacificus. The sequence goes on from CM026576.1 coordinate 15,967,629, forward strand.
AGTGGAAAAGTGAAAGTAAATACGAATGTGAAACTACTCCAAAGTAAGCGCAGACCTATGAATAAAGAGATGCTCTCGTAATACTCCGTACTCTCTCATCGGTCATAGAAAAGAGAGAGTGCATGGTATGAGGAGATCTCGGAGACCCCCTGCGGTTGCTGATCCGAGGCTTTTCTCACCCAAGGACAGAAGAGGTGACTAAGCGGCCGTCTGATCAGAAAACCGAGTAATGGGACAGCTGGTTGGTCGATCTCTGAACGCTTTCAGATTATCACAAAATTTGATCAAGGTACATGGACAATTCTTGAAAGCATGACCATCCCGTTGATTTATTTCGCCCGATGCGCCTAATGCGCGAGATGTTAGTTGTTAGGCGGGAGGGAAGAATGAGCAGAAGAGGAAAGTTGCCCTCGAGCGAGGGAATGAGTGGACTAGAGATGCCAATCTACGCACAGAACGGCACCGTTCCCGTCTTTTGTGAAATGTGAAACTGTCTTGCAAAATGTGAACTTTTTCCTATTCTTTGGCACGCGCGAATGAAATGGCTCTAGTTCAATCAAGCTGGTACATCTTGATCCCTTTTATGAGTGTCATCTCTCAGAGAAGGAAGTGAATAGCCGAACGGGACCACTTTGCCTTTAGCCGATCGAGAAAAATGTTGCTCATTACAGGACAGGCGAACTCTGTGATCCGCAACATTTCATTGACATTATTGCGTTTCCCGCGGATACCAATGAACATCACATACTCGTTTTTTAGGACAAATCCAAAACAATTTTCATGATTCATATTTTGACAAGCGAGCAGCGGTGATAATTTGCAAACACTCAAAAATTAGCGTCTCACAATCAGTTTGCTCTGTGATTCATTGTTTTCCACATCCAGTATCAATCAAGTAAAGACGGGTAATTGGTAGCGTCTCTTCATTCCGAATAATCTCTAGCCGGTCAGACAGAACGAGAGAGCGGACGAAATGGAGAGAGTCAGACCATGATCAGAAATGGTAGATAGAATCTCTACACTTTCACTTTTCTGGAGACACGATCTGAGCTGAATGTACAATCTCACGTAATAGCTTACTCGTTGCTTCAATGGTAATCCGTTAATTTTTCATATTTTCGTGTTGATCAAAGGCGCAATTTTACTGGTCGAAGTAGAGGCAAATTATCGTTGGGCTGTACGTGATTCTCGTAGGGCTTCGTGCGCTGCGAATTTCGAGTTGACTTTACCTTCACCGTGAATTACCACCGCTTCTAATTACATCCGTCCCCTCTATTGTTCGTGCGTACTATTGGCGTACTTGGCAACAGCTTTGCCCGTGTCGTCGCTCCTAAGATGCCCAGTACCGATAAGTGATTGCAAGGTCGGGGAAACGGTAATGCGCGTGATTATTCGGCTTTTAAGAAAGCGGTGAAAGTACATAGAAAAAACTTCTTGCAACATTGAGGTCCATTCTATTCGTAATGCTGTTTGTTGAGCAAACATCGATGACATCTTAGCCTGACTACGGTAGTACTAGATACTCATGAAACTCAATCAAAATACCAATTATCCTTTCATTGCGCATTAACTTCCGCATCTTTTCACATTCGTACTCGCTTTGCGTGGGGTTAAATTGCCCACTTGCTACTGCCACCCACAAGGATCACCATTAGTTCCTCCTTTTTTGTCTTAAATGGAATGGCGCTTTAAAACTCCCTACCGGAGACGAATTGGATCGTAGATCTTTGATAGTGCCTGGAAAAAACTGAGGCAGAAATAAACGTAAATTTGCCGCAACGACCGCACAGGACAGGTTCGAAGATTAGCGAAACGATTAAGTTTACCACGTATTATAGTGCTTCGTATCTCTTTTTTTGCGAAGACCCCTGAGGGTAAAGAGATCTATGGCTATTGCAGCACTTGATGCTGATGCCAAAATGTTTTGTGAGACGCAAATCAGTATGATCCCTGTAGAGACCTGTGCCTTCTCATGATGCAAGGATGCAAAACTCTCACACTACACCCTATCCACCCTGCTGATCCCTCGATCTTCACGTATTGTAGCGATATATCTACGGTCGATCAAAGGCCGAGGGGTGAGCGACCCCTCTCTACTCGTCTACTTCTCCACTTTCCCTCAATCACTCACCAGGGGTCCCTGTCCCGGATCTTCGGTGCCATTTTCGCCGTTGCAAAAGGCGTGATATTCCGCGGTTTCTGTCAGACCCCTTTCGGGAGGGGTACTCGCGAGGTGATAAGCGCTCTTTAGCTAGAATGGATTGTGGGAATGGAAGAGACGAGGCAAGATTAGGGCAGGGGTCTCTTACCGATAACGATGGGGCTTACACGGAATGTACCAGGGCTAGGGAGTGTGAGTATTGAGGAGAACTAGAAGGTGAGGGGTCTCACTCGCGGATTAACGACATTATGATGAAAATCGAGTTGAGAAGAGGGCTGGACGATCAATGATCTATCTCTTTGTCTGACTGGCGAGTGATGAGGAGAAATGAAGAGAAACACGGCTGAAGAGGCCGTATACCCCTCTATTGTCGTGCATTTTCGGAGAATCCGGCGGATCAGTATCAGATCGGTCGAGTATAAAAGGCCGAGCATCATTATGACTGTCAGTCTGCACGGGGATTCCCGTATTCTTAGGTGGAAGACCCCTCACTATTTTCACTGAATATTTGTGTTTTTTTTCACTCGATCTTTGATATCTAGAATCTCCAGATGGCATCCCTCAACACAACAAAGCATATGTTCGACGCTGACGACAATAAGGCTTCGGACGGTCTGAAATGGGGACTAATGGCAGGGTTGTTCGTAGTGTCACTGGTCGCGGGGAATCTGCCCATTTTCGTGAGTGATTTTTCCATCAACAATTCAAGATTCGATATGAGTTGAGTTTCACGCTTGTTTCAATAGGCAGAAACCTGTTAAGATGGCAGTTGTGATCAGTTTCGGCAGATTTGAAAAAAAACAATAAATAACCGATTCAGGTGCTCCCAATCATCAAAAAGTACTCATCTCAAGCGACCATCATCCTCTCGTGTCTCTCGTGCTTCGCCGGAGGAGTCCTGCTGGGCGTTTGCCTATTGGACATTATGCCCGATGCAATGTGAGCAGAGTTGATCTTTGATCTCATAGGGTTGATCTTTGATCTTTTATTCACCCTCCATGGATTTGATCTTTGATCTTTCAGGGAAGACTTCGGCACGTGGCAAGAGCTCTCGGGCGTTGAGGTGCCCGACTTTCCCTGGATGCTTCTTGGTTCGTTTTTTTAAATTCTTTTTTTCAATTATTTAAATACTTAATTATTTCCAGGAGTAGCTCTCGGCTTCTTCTTCGTCTATTTCGTTGACGGCCTCTGCGCTAGTGTGCTCCGGAACCGAATTGGGTTGGTCAATTATCTTTTTTTTCTTGAATAATTGAGATACGTTTCACCTATTCCGCATATTGTTGGAATGCCTTCGAAATGTAATCGTCGCTGAATGGATTGCTTAGAACAATAAAAAATAAACCTTTTCAATGTCTCAATTCCAGTGACATTGCTCACGGCGGTCCCTCCGTTGCCTCGGACGGAGATTCCACGCACAAGTGCGCCATGCACGGCCTCGACTTCACGTCCTCTGACTCGACGACGATGACGATGGAAAAGGTACCTTTCTCGTGTCTTTCCTGTTTCGTCGGAGGAGTCCTACTGGACAGTATGCCATTTGAGCAAAGTTAATCTTCGATCTTTCGAAGGGAGAGGAGAGGAGAGACGAGCTGACCGTCGAGACAGGACCGACGGGCGTAGTGCACGATGTGAAGATAGGCAGGACGAAAAAGGTTCGATATTATTTATTTAATTGGTCCTGACGTAACGAATTCCGTCCTTTCAAACGGTAGAGATATCTAGATTAAACATGGGAGGTCGACGAAAGGCAGGGTGATTGGTTTTGTTTGTTTCGCATCAGAAGGAAGCACGCATTAGGAAACAACCGCGCCGACAAACTTGTAGGAACAGTGAAACATAACCGAGACATTTCATCCGCTAGTGAAAAATGAAAAAGTTGAAAACAATAATTTCAGGAGTACATCACGGCTCTCACGTTGCTGCTCGCCATCTCCATCCACGTCACCATCGAGACGTTCGCGCTCGGCGTACAGGTCGGTGGCGACGTTTACCAAATCGCAGAACGTGACGCACTATGTGGTTCACGCAGTGCTCAAAGCTCTAAATTTCAAAACACCAGAATCTCGTCGAGGTAGATTGTATACAAAACTAAGGAAAATACATGCAAGCGACGTTTACCAAATCACAGACCGCTGTCACACCACTTACCGTAATCCTCCCTTGCAGGACACCACCGAGTCGTTCATCACGCTCTTCTTTGGCATCGCCTTGCACAAGCTCATTGTGCTCTTCTCCATCGGTGGGTCCCGCGGGGATTTTGTGGTTACTGTAGCTCGGGTTTTCACTCGGTTGGAAATACGTGCTACCCAAGTGTTCCCACCCTTCCCAAGTGACCGATATCGATCAGGATGATTTGTAATATGACTACATAGATACGTTATCCACTTTAGAGCTACCGTACACAATTTCAAACTAGGGTAATCAATGTAATTAGGGATTACCGTAGCCAGTCTTGTGTACGGTATCGATCGATAACTATGAGATATACCGTATCTAACCAATCGATCTAATTAGGTATGCGTCTGCTGGAGAAGTACTGGCGTCGGCCGCTGCTCGTGTTCTTCTCTTTCGTGTGGATCGGCACGATCACTTTCGTCGCCGGAGGAGCGGGCATTCTGCTGGATGTGAGTAACTGTTCCCGGATTGTTTGAAATTCTAGAGGCTTTCGTCCCTTCACTGTCTTGTTGAAGATAATTAATCATATTTACATCTCTAATGAAATTGGGGTAATGCGATATGTTTCACTCATGCCTCAAGTTAATGAAAAAGAATATAAAATATTGTTCAGCCAATGCATTGTAGAAAAAAATCATTAGATCAAAAGTGCACAGGCGGTCTCGGTGAACCCGCAGTTGAGTGCTGTGGCGGTCTCGGTGAACCCGCAGTTGCTGTGCGTTGCGATTGTGTTTCCTCGTAAAATAAGGCAAACACGCTCACATTTGTTCACGCGTAGAGGGCAGTCCGATGTTTGATTAAAAGCACATCCGTATTCTTAAAATTATCGATTGATTTCTTTCTTTCCAGGACGCCGACCTCGACGAGGTGGCCAAGTCTCTCACGACCGCCTGCCTCTCCTGCTTCTCGGCCGGAACCTTCGTCTACATCACTTTCTTCGAGGTACTGTAGCTAACAGCTTATCGGACTCGATGATTGACTTTATTTTCGAAAAGGTAAAGTCATCCCGTTAATCTAGACACTTGCGTCCTGCGGGAGATCACTGCTAGGCCAATGATTATGAGGCCAATTCAATCCGGAGGGCCTAATCTCTTCTTCGGACCTACTTAATTTTCTCGTATTTTCGAAAACTCCTATCAAATAGCCCATTTCAGGTGCTCGGAGAGGAAACGGGTCTAGTGATTGAGCGAATCTCAGCTATGGTCGGATTCACCCTCATCGGTACCGTAATCTTCTTCTGCGGATAAGAATCGATCGAGTACTGATTTTTCTAGTAATATTCCCTTAGCTCGCGATATCAGACGTTCAGTGCCGTTGCTCACCTCGTTGGTCGAATATCGGCACTGACCGTTTCTACCGAACAGTGTCCTTAGTAGTTTCTAGTCGTTGCTGTTGAACCTTATATTCATATTTCCTGACTGAATCATCCATAATATTGCCCATTGTCTCACCATTGATACTTATTTGTATATTTGACGGCTGAAGGAGAGGAGGAAATAATGAAAAAAGTCCTCGCCGAAAGCGAGCTTTGTTCGCGTTTTTTCTAAAGGAAAACTGCACCGCAAAACGGCAAAAGGTCTTGCGGAAAAGTGCCGAGGTTTTTCATAGAAAGAACATACACGGTACATGGATCAAAGAACCAAGAAAATTGGGTCGATTCGGGGAATGTAATGGGAGAGGGATGGATCGAGGGGTCTGATAGGAAGGAGGTGAGTATGCAATCAGACACATCAAGAATGAAGCACACGCAAGGAGATAACGTGCTCAGAATCGAATCGAATCGGCAAGCAAAGAATGCTGCTGATAAGAAATAAAAACCCAATTCAGCTGCACTGCGTTTTTGATCACATGATCTACTTCATTTCACCGAATTTTCCGGGCCAATTCTATTAATAATTATGTTACGGTATTGCTTGATAATCGTCCCAAAGAAAAACGATAGATCTTTCGATCTCCACACTCGCCCTTGCAAAGGGGTCTCACCCGATTGGACTTTGTTGACGTCAGTGAGCGACCCCTTTTACAGCCCCCTCTGTAGCGTATAAAAGCTGCTCCGTATTATGGCTGAGAGACCCTTCCTTCTCTCGATAGCTTATCACTGATAAGAGGGAGTGATTGAGAGCGAGAAGCTTAGCCCCCTCGCAGACCCCTCACTCTTTCATGTGCCTGTTGCGATTCGAAGCTGATTAGCGCTTTTCGAGAACATTTTCACTAGTTTTCACTTTCAAACTGATGCAATTACGGTTTTTTCGACTGTTTTTCTCATTATCTTTCACATCATTTTGGTATGGCATGCCCACAACATTACAGAACTCCATTCCAATCTTCCCCACATCAACAATGACTGCTAATGATTCGGATACGCTCAAATGGTGTCTGATGGGCTCGTTGTTCATCGTTGCCTTCATAATGGGACTCCTGCCGATCTGGGTGAGCATTCTTTCAAAAAAATACTTCGAACTCCGAATTGGTAAATGTTGCAATTTGGATAAGTTTCACTGTCTCTACAAAAGAGCAAAATTCCATCAAAGTCAATAGAAGAACGACACTTCTCATAAAATAATAAAACGTTAAATGTATAGAGGGCGTTCTATGTCACGTCCGTCTCCTAATTAGGGTTGAATTGTCGAGAAATAGGTCTCATCATTCTGTATGCTCTCTAACTTCAGCGAGAGAGTATGCGAAATGAAGAAAACTATTTCTCGACAAGCTAATCCTACGCCTAATCAGCCCATTTCCATTCCAGCTGCTTCCGATGATCAAGAAGTTTGCTGAGAAGGCCGCCCTCATTCTCTCCTCTATCTCGTGCTTCTCGGGCGGAATCCTGCTAGGAGTGTGCTTCGTGGACATGATTCCGGAAGCGATGTGAGTTAATATATAGATTAATATCTCATCACACTATATAATGAGATAAAGCAATGGGGCAGAGAGGTAAAGCTCTGGAGGGAGGTCAAGGGCATCCAGCCTCTGAAGTTGAATTTTGTCAATTTGAGACGCTCACTTGAAAAATGAAATTCGTTGTAAGCCTTGGCACTCTTTCAATCCTTATCAAGTGAGCGTGGAGTCGGTAGTTTTATGTTTCTAATTCTGAATGTCTGGGAAGCGTTTGATCGTTTCACCGTCGATATATATTTTGTAAATTTGCTTTTGCGCAATGATCGAGCATTCTCCAATGAAAAAAGAACAATTTAGCGGTGTTCATTCTAATTAGCATGTAATTAAGCCGGCCGATTTCGACGATTGATTCAGGGCCGATTTCGACGATTGGCAGAAGCTATCCGGGCAGAAGGTCGACTTCCCCTGGATTCTGTGCGGGACAGTCATCGGATTCCTCATCGTGTACATCATCGATGGACTGTCCACGTACTTCCTGAGGCGACAGGAACAGTGCGTTTACCATCAAGATTGATTAAAATTTATGTTACAGCCAAAGAAATCATTGTTCGAAGCAAGATATTCTTACTTTTTCCTTATAATTGAGATCGCTAAACAATCAATAACGAGAGGAACCGTAAGCTACCGTATCCCGGACAGCCTCTCGCGCTAAAGCCAATCTAGCTACTGCATCGACCTCGCATAAAAAGCGCCAATCCAAGCCTGTGCATGTTTCTGGCGCTAAAAAATGACAGCAAAAGCGAATTCCTATACATTATAAAACTCTCCAGGGCCGATTGGGCCTTACCTGTGCACACCACCAAGCATCATTGCGACTGTAAAATCGCATTGATTGTGGCGGCAACTCAGCTTATCTGCAGGGCGGCTGACCGAGCGAAGGCCGACCTCGCTTCCATCTCGATGGAGCGACTGCATCGGGCGACCATCTTCAGTATGGACGCCGAGGCTGCGTTGAAGATTCAGAAGGTACGGAGAATTTTGCATTCAGAATGACGCAGAAATGTCAAGGGGCCAACAGAGGTCGCTTTTTTATAGGTTTCACAAAGCCATCTTATTCCAAGGTTGTTTGGAGAAGCAATAACCGCTTATCACCAGCGAAAACCGATAGAACAGTACCAGTAATGAAAAAATAATGATTACAGGTCGTCAAATCGGAGAAGCAAGAGTACGTGACCACGCTCACGCTCATTCTCGCCCTATGCATCCACGTACTCATCGAGGGATTCGCGCTCGGCGTGCAGGTCAGTGGCGACGAATTGGAAATCGCAGAACGCGACGCATCATGTGTTTCACACTGGCTTTAAAGGAGGCGTATCACGAACCGCGCGGGAGACTATGCAAAGTGAGGCGAGAGGGCGCGCTCTCCTCACTTTGCACAGTCTCTCGCTCGTTGCCGGATCTTCAGAGTCATTTGGCACACAGCCAAATGCTCATCTCTCAGTTCAAACGAAAATTGAAAACATGGGAGTTTCGGAAATCTGATATGGTTATGGATTGCTACAATGTGACGTTGACAGATTAGTCACCAAAATATTCATGTTACTCCTCCTTTAAGTGATCGTAAAATCTCGATGAAACGATTTCCATCTGGCCTCGATTTCCAAAAACATAATAACGATTATGCGATGATTAGCAATTAATAATAACAAATATGCGACGATTAGCAAATAGCAGAACGCAGCTCACCACGAACCACACCACTTGCAGCCCACGAGCGAGTCGTTCCTCACGCTCTTCATCGGCATCGCCATCCACAAGGTGCTCGTCGTTTTCGCCATCGGTGAGTCTCTAAGGGATGTCGAGGTTACGGTAACGAGAGATATCGACAATTAGTCCAGGCCAGAGATCAAAGCTCAAATCACATCCGGAATAGGACTACCCATGATAACGATTTGATACCTGATTACTGTCGCATGATATCGATTGATCCCGACTAGCGATCAAAGATCAATCATAAATCCTCAAATGCAGGCATGAAACTGTACGAGAAGCACGCGGACAACAAGAAATTCGTCGCGATCGCCATGTCAACGCTCGCCGTTCTGACCTTTCTGGGCGGGGCTGCGGGCATTCTGCTGCAGGTGAGAACCGTGCGATCACGTACGAAATGCGGATAATCGTCCCGTTATTTCACGCCTCAAAAAATCATTCGAAATTCGAATCAAATTTCGAATGAGTTTCAGAAGGCAGATAAAGCTCGTAACATATGGCAGAATTGATTGGTCGTCGTTCTACAGTCTGAAAAAAAAATTAATATTTTAAAAATCAGGACGCCAACCTCGACGAGGTTTCGAATGCGTTTCAGCAGTTAGAAAAAGTGCTCACAAACTGGCATAATTAATCGTGCGCAGCTTCCTTAACGAAAAAACATACAATTTGCTCTGTAAAATGACTATAATGCTGCTGGAAATTACAAAATTAAAAATTATTTTAGTTAATTACTTATTTATTATAAATCAGGACGCCGACCTCGACGAGGTGACGAAGGCGCTCACGACGGCCATTCTCTCCTGCTTCTCGGCCGGAACATTCTTGTATATCACCTTCTTTGAGGTGATGAAGACCACTTTCATTAATCCACCTTGCTTTTTTCGGATATCCTTTGCTCAAAACATTTCTCCTGAGTAATCTGAGTTTGAGTATTTAACATTATTGGAAGCGCTCTATTCTCGATTTTGTAAATCTTTTCAATATGTGATCTCTCTTTCTCAGATCCTTGCCGACGAGACGGGTCACATCGTCGAGCGACTGTTGTGCATTGTGGGCTTCGCAGCGATGACGACGGCGCTGTACTTCTTCTGAGATGTCTTTTGCAATTGATTTATCTTCGAGCCATTCGCTTCCTAGAACGCATCACATTATCTAACAACTGTTGCATTCGATAGCATGAAGTTGTACAACTTCTGAAATGTTTATTCACTTATTTGTAGCCCTCAATTTGGTATGCTCCATCTTTTGAATAGCGCAGTATTTTCATGAATAATTCTTCTAAGATTATTTATTTTTTCGACTCGCTTTGTTTCCTTACAGTTTTCAAATTTTCATTACTGCCGTGCCTTCTTTTTCTTCCAACCCGTGAATGATTTAAGCCCACAATATTTTTCATGGTCCTTGATTCTTGAATCCTATGCCTGTACAAACTCGATTATACGTGTGGTCTCACTCGGAGCAATAATAAAGCTTATTTCTGAAATCGATTCGTCCTATTCCAAACAATACTGCAACTTGTTTTTCTGTCACTGGGTAGGCAAGCACAGCCAAACACAAGAAAATGAGCGGGAAATCGGAACTCAAATAAGCGTGCCCATCGTTCATTCAAATAATTTAATATTTTCGCTCATCCCTTAATATTCATATTTTAAGGTGAAAGCACATCATTGTAGATATGGGACATCGAGAGAAGGCCTTCGCCTTATTCAGCCAGCTGGGCCATAATGGCCAGAGACTTCACAGATTCGGCTCGGCGGTGAATATTTTAAAAATATTTGAATAAATCTAAAATATTTCAGACGCTCCAATTCTTCGCATCAGTAGGCGATATCAGAATTTATGCACCTGACGAGCGATTAACAAGCGAGAACACAAGTGATGAAGAGAAAGAGGTTGTTGAAAATATAAATACGAGATTTTCTGGTTTTCGTGTACCATTCAACTGTTTTTGTAGATATTTCGAACAAGTGCAGCGAGTTTTGTTAACACAGTCATGTCGTTAACACATTGGAACATTGTCTCAAATGAAATGTAAGGCATTCAATGGCATCAAAAGTGTGGGTCAAGCACGATTTATAATTTTTAGAGACTTCTATTTTGGGATCCTCGAGTTCAGAGTTCATATGTTTCCGCTGCTTATTCGATGTGCTGACCTCGATATAAATTGGGTGAGTAATTGCATCAAGCAACATGAGCAGTGATCCAAAGTTGAAGTGAAAATTCGAAAGCTTCGATAATCCTTGTTATTTTTTAGAACGACGTTGCTTTGAAGTTGCTCTGGTTGGAAGACAAATGTCTTTTCTTTTTGAAGAATTTTGTTGAGCCACAAGTACGTTATTTTGTGTATTTCGACTCGTTCCGTAATATCTATATTGGCTGAATCCAGACAGTGTAGGCAAAATTCCGTTCATTTTCGCAGAATCATCGCGAAATAGGTGAGAAACGGGACGCATGGTGGGAAGTGAATGCGAACACCGCAGGAACGGCAAGATTCAACCGTCTGGTTTCAGAATACGAGCTCACGGATTGAATGTCATTCTTTTCACTAGTTTCTATTCCTATTCAACCTGTTTTTATTAAATTGTAATAAATAACGTCATCTGATGAAGTGTTACAGTGTTCCAATACACACTTTACTATGGGCCCTCCTCGAAACTACAAAAAGCTGATTTGAATGAGATTACCGACAAATCGGAAGTGACACACACTAATCCGAAGCGGACAATAGACTCCCACCCGTTCCTTTGTCCTCGGCCCCCTCGGGCAACTGATAAGCATTCCATCACGACGACAGTGCAATCTATAGTCGTCTGACTCTCTCCCTTCCACGTTGTCTCTCGTTATCTCTAACTGACAAGGGAATGTGATAGGGAGAACATTTCAATCATCGGGCTGATAAAGCTGTCAATATAAACCCCGCCGGGCACCGGATATGAAGAGTACTTTAAACGATTGATGATGATTTGTACTCTTCTTTGAATCTTTCTGTAAGAATACACGCGCAAATCTAACCTTCTATTGATCCGAATTATTTTGCCGCTTACTGCACTTCCCAATGTGGCACTCACTCCTCCAGATCAATGAACTGTCTGAATCACACCTCAAAAGGACGAGCGATGGTCGTTCTCTCTCCATTTCTCATACTATATTAGCCTATCTGACCGAAGAGATAAGGTTGCGAATGAGAAGTCAGAATGTTTTGAAATGTCGGTTGATCTAAATTACTTCCTTTGGTTTGACGTCTTTTCGAGAAAGTGCGACTCTTTTATTGCATCCATTCCCCTCTTCCATCTATGTTTCTTCATCTTTTTCATCGTTTGTTTCGATATCGACAAAACAGCGAATCCGCTTATGTCAAATGCAGTGTTTCACGCGAGTTTCCGTGTAGAGAAATTCGATTGATTGTCTCTTCATTTCGCACACTATCTAATCGCTCTGATCAGTGAAAGATGACGCGAAATTTTTAGACCAATTTCCGTTTCGAGTTCTGTTTCTGTGAGGCAAACATACGAAAGGGAATCCCGCTGTTCGCTATTGAGCTCATGCGATGATTGATCAGTCTGACCATTTGAACGCACTTCGATCGCGCTAATTTGTTCCTTCTGAGTTCGTGTTCGATCACCGTACCTTTTTTTCTTTCGCAGAATTTCTCGCGACTCTCATCGAAGAGAAACCCAAATACGAACTCAAGGATCCCTTTCAGCCATGGACCTCGGACAGACAAAGGCCGTCTATTTCGCGATCATGTTTGCCGTGACGATCGTTTGCGGTCTAGCGCCCGTCAAGGTGGTCGAGTTTTTAGGCTCGTAACTTCGATAAATAGTTCAACAAATTTGAATATATTTCACTCATCACATGAAGGGAAAGATAAGTGCGCGTATTGATTTGATCTTGGAGAATTGTCGAAATACAGTCAATATGACACAATATGAACCGTTTGCCGCAACTTGCCGGAAGTTGCTGCAAGATCAGGCAAAACTGTGATTACGGAGCGGAGACTATTTCAATCACTCTGAAATTTTGGGTGAAAGCATTTTTAGTGACCCCCGTTAAAATGAGATTCTCGAAAAATCGATATCTCGCACGCGTCGCGGTCACGCGTTGCGGTCGCGCGCGCGTCGAATGGGCCGAGCTTAGTATTAAAATTGGGAATTGTGCATCGCGAGAGTTCAGAACATTTAAATATCGATAAAAAAGATTCATTTGCTAAAAATATACAAAATTGGCGTAAGCTCCGCACACTCGACGTGACGCGACCGCAACACGTGACCGCGACGCGTGAGAGATATCGATTTTTCGAGAATGTCATTTTAACGAGGGTCACTAAATATGCTTCCACCCAAAATTTCAGAGTGATTGAAATAGTCTCTGCTCCGTAATCACAGTTTTGCCTGATCTTGCAGCAACTTCCGGCAAGTTGAGGGAAACGGTTCATATTGTGTCATATTGACTGTAAAGTAATCGTTGCTTGGCACGAACAAATCGTAATTTGTATCCACTGACAGAAACTAAATATCATCTCTCAGATGCTCGTCTACCTTCGCTCGCGCACCAACTCCATCGCCACTTTCGCATCCGTTATCTCCATTCTGTCCTGCTTCTCGGGTGAGTCATTTACCATTCGTATCAGTTGTGTTTCACAGAGTATTCGTAATGTGACATGTTCATTGGACTCAATGCTTCATCGGCAACTTTTACGTTAGAAAATAATAATTCACTCTTTCGTCGCCAACAAGACGTCAGAGCTCTCAAGTAATCATAATCATTACAAAGATACTTGATAGATTGTAATTGTAATTGTACCTAGCCTTAATTGTGTACACCACCAGGTGTGTTTGCCTCATGACAATTGTAAAATCGCCTTGATTGTGGAATTTCCAGGCGGCGTCTTTCTCGGTGTGTGCTTGCTGGACATGCTGCCCGAGGCGATGTGAGCGTTTTCGTAATTAATTTTTTTTTCTAAAAATCTAAATGAATTAATTTTAGGGAATCGTTCGAGGAGTATAGAAAGGCCGCAGCTTTTGAGTATGATCTGCCCGTGGTGCCAATGATTATTGGTTGGTTAGCCATCTTTCTTTTTTTCGTTTCTCAAAGTGCTACTTGGTCTAATGCGACAATTTCAAAACCGGAGAATGCGCTGTGGAAGTTTCTGAACATCTTGGTAGTTTTCCCTGTAAATGCTAAGAAATGATAACGTGCTCTGGTATTGAGTTCCTACTAGGCCACCTAGTGAATTTCCTACTAGGCTCCTAGCTAGCAAACTAGTAGGAGTTGAACTAGGTGGCCTAGTAGGAGGACATAGGCCACTAGGTGGCCTACTAGGAAAAGAGCGACTGCCGACTAGGTGACCTACTAGGAAAGAAGGGAGGGGGACGATGCTTGCACATTAGGTAGCCTAGTAGGAAGGAAGATTTATGTAATGCTGTGAACAGTGGTATCTACTCTGTAGTATCATTGGCGAGGTCAACTAGAACAGACACTATACTTTTTGATTGATTATGGATACGATTTAGCAATAAATCTGCTAGTCAATATTCATTTTCGATATTCTGATATCAGCCAATAGATAGGCACCTTGAGTTCCAGCCAAACCGGGTAATAAAATCGCTCTCACTGACTCAGACTAGGTGGCCTAGTAGGAAGTGCCTCTAGGTGGCCTAGTAGGAAGGTAGAACCACTAGGTGGCCTACTAGGAATGGGGCCAGACGGCTTTTTGACTAGGTGGCCTAGTAGGAAGTGAACTAGGTCACCTAGTAGGACGAAATAGCCTCAGATTTGCACTAGGTGACCTAGTAGGAAACGCATGAAAATGGCCATTTACTAGGTGGCCTAGTAGGAACTCAATACCAGAGTGATGTTGATCTCTGATTTCCCCTCAGGCGCCGGCTTCTTCTTCATCTACATCTTCGACCTTGTATCTTCCTCGTGCGGCCACGCCCATTCACATGATGTGTAAGAGATCAAAGATCACGTTCCATTTGTGCGGTTGAGTCATTTCGTTCCAAACCGAATAACTCGCTTTATCTGGTCCTCAGTTGTGTTTCACAGTGTTCTTATGAGGCATGGGCATCTGAAATTTTCAATAGTCCTCAGGAGCACTTTTCGAAAAAAAACTACAAATACTCGGTGAATCTGGGAACTCTCATTTTCCAGTGTCACATCCCTCGCCCCTTCTCTCTCCCTTCCTCGTCTTGAAGATCAGAAACTGGCCAATCACGGGCGTTCCTTGTCTACTCCCACTTCTGGTTAGTTGTGCTATCTAGTATTATTATTCAAACTGTAAAACGATCAAAATTGTCTGTTTTGCACAACGAGCAAAAGGAGCAGACGGAATGTTCAGAGACACTGTCATTACAGAGTACTCCACGGACACTCTCGACCTCACTCCTCGAGTGGAAGGAAGAGGGGCGTACCTCAAATCACTCACATTCATCACCGCCTTCCTTCTGCACGTGTCCCTAGAGGGATTTGCTCTTGGAGTACAGGTGGGTCGACGGGTAGAAGGACGGGTGGTCGTCTCCTCATTTTGCATACTCTCTCGCCTGTAGGATCGGTGGCTCTAACTACTTTATTCGAGGGACATTACTTATAGGCAGGAAACAATGCGGTCTGAAAAGTGTGTGTTGGAGCAGACACTACGGTACTCTCGGATACGGTAGTTATCGATTTTCTCAGAAAGACGAGCTGGCCGGCCTCTCCCTCTTCATCGGCATCCTGCTGCACAAGGGCATCGCTGTGAGCACTTTTTGAATTTTGAATTCGCGCCAACATTTCACGTTTTCTAAAAAAATGGGTCTTTTTGTGCAGGCGTTCTCGATTGGCACTCGCCTGCACGCCAACCACCCGAGGAACGGACGATTCGTAGTGGCGATGCTGGGTTCGTTAGTAGGAAGGGCAACTCGTGACTCTCCTCGTTTGCCATGATCTCTCGTCTGTTTGACCAACTTCTTCGAAAAATGATTTCAAAACTTCTTCGTTACTAGGGATGTAATGGGGTCAAGGTCTGCGTGACAAAAGAGCAGATTATGAAACAAAAAAATCAATAATCGACATTCCAGTGCTAGTCGCTACCGTAACCACGCTGGGTGGCGTCGCGGGGATGCTCGTTGAGGTACGGTAGAGTACGGTAGTGGGCGTGTCCTGAAAAGGGGCGGATCTCAACTAAAATAAATATTATTTCAGGGAGCAGAAATGGACGTTGCGCGCAAGGCCGCCGTTGAGACCGTGCTGACTTCGATTTCGATCGGCACCTTCCTCTACATCACCTTCTTTGAGGTGGGAAATAGGGGAATTTGTCTCGCCATTTCGCGAGGTCTCTCGTCTCTCTGACCCGTGAGAGAACACGAAGAATGAACAGACTGACTTGTAGGTAGAGTAAAAAGTGGACGGAGCCTAAATGGACTCACTCAGATTCTCGGGTCGGAGAAGGGCACACTCGGGCAGCGTCTTGCCGCACTGGTAGGATTCGTCGTCATTGGTGCTACCGTACTCATCGTGGAGTAATTATTGCTGATCGAGTATTGATTGTATTTTGAAATTGTCAGGGTATTCGGTGTGGGTGAAGAGGTGCATAATAAATGTTTATTATCAGAATAACTCAATAAATAAGTTACAAAATATTTAACTACATTAGCTGAGTAAGCGATCAATCGTCTGCTAAACCAAAAAGGTCTCTCATCAAAGCTGCCTGAAAAAATGATACGATATTTGGCATCTATGCGCCGAAAGAGTAAGGTAATTTCGCCGAACGGATTTGTTCACCTCTTCTGCGTCACTCATAATTGGAGCCGTTACAGCCGTCCCTTCCGATAACCCGAACGCCATTTCCATAACGAATCGCATCGCCTCATCTTCCTGCAAATTTTCAATACAACCAGCAAAAATCGAAAAGAGTTCACCGTCTCTTCAGTTTCTTTTGGCGGACATTCGGACGGGGCGATGGTAGGCTGAAAAATTCATTGCAAAGTGTGCAGAACACATTTGAATCTACCTCTTCAACGGCTACAGTTAAGTGCTGCGCTGTAGTCGTTGACGTGGGCGTCTGAAGGAAGTCAGCGACTTTGACGGAGATATCAATATTCGAAGATGCGACATTCGGCCTGCGATTTCAGAAAGTAAAAGCAAAAATGAATCAAGCGGAAATCATACCTGACCATCTCTCCATTGCTAGAACCTTGCCCACTGGGTGCTGCCGGTGTTGGCTTTATGGTGATGGTAAACGGTGTAGTTGGAGTAGCCAGTGTTATCGTAGTAACCTAATTTGCAGTTGTGATTATGGTAGGAACGATAGCAAAGGGTACGGTAGTGTAGGATACGGTAGTGGGAGGTACGGTTGGAGGAGCTATCGTACGTTGCTGATGGGATGCCGCAGTATCCTGAAGTTATTAATTGCTAATCTTATTTATACTATACATTGTTTTCTCATTTTTTTGCGTTTTTCAAAGACAAATAATGATTAACTTAAGGTTCCTCGTAGCACATTTCACTTAAAGTGAGACTATTTTCTTTACCTCTTCAGCTGCACTCTTCTTCTGATCAGTGTCAATTTGTTGTGCTAACGAGATGCTAAGAGCCAACGCAAGTTGGAGGTCTTCATCATTCTGGAATAATTAAAAATATTTGTATTACAGGAATTGCAACCTTTCATATTTCTTATGAATATTTGGATTTACAGCGATCGCAAGTCAATGTCGGATCATTTACGTGACAATACAGACCTCGAAATTTGGCAGACTCTTTATATCTTCGTACATCGATCTATTCACTACATCAGTCCGCAATCGCTTCTGAGCATTTGGAAATTATTTGTTCCTATTATTTTCGGGACCTCTTCAACTGCATTTTTCTTGTGATCAGCAGCAGCTGTCTGCTCTGAGAGGCTCATTGCCATGGCTAGTTGCATGCTTTCATCGTCCTGAGGCTGCATACGTTATCAATTACAAACGTTACAAAAAGTTAAAATAAATAAATAAAATAAAATACACTTTTAAAAATAAAATGAATGCAGATAAAATACAGAAAACCTCGCTATGAGTTCGATGTTCCGGCTCCGGAGCTCGTGATCTGGGCACTCTTGCCTGAAGTTTATTTTTTATTTATAAATACTTCAGTGAATAATCTAATTTAATTTTGTTTTCATCACCACTTCAGCAGTATTTGTCGCCTGAGCATGGTTCGTCTGCTCTGCTTCCGAAATGCTTATTGCGAGCGCAAGTTGAATGTCATCATCAACCTGTAAACAAGTTTTGCGAAAATTAGATGAATTTATCAATAATGAAATGAAAGTACGTGAAGATATTTTATATGCGCACCTCGCTCGATCGCCCCGTTACTCGCGTAGAAGAATCATCCATTCTCGATAGCGCCAATCCAAGTTGTATGTCGTCTCCCTCCAACACATCGGATAATCAAACGCTTTCAAACCACTGATAGGGTTCATAATCGAGCACCTCTTCAACCGCATTCACTATCGGAGTTTGCTCTTCTGAATCGGCGAGACTCAATGCCAACGCGATCTGTATTGCTTCTTCCTGAAAAAATTAACATGAATAGGTAGAAGAATAACAAGGAATCTATACCTCTGAAAGATCTTGAGGCTGCTCGTGTCTGTTCGCTGCATGGCGAGTCCACATTTCCTGCACTAGATCGGTTCTTGTCGAATCGACCAAAGGTTTGTTCAATGTTCAACTAACGCCTCACTAGTGGGTCCCAACCAGTGTTGTCTTATGATTGTAAAATCGCTTGTCGTGGATAAACCTTGTTACCTCGATGTGAGGAGGAACTGGAGGTGAAGGCGCTGCGGCTCCGGCAGCGGATGCAGTTGCGTCCACCGTTCCGGTGACCACTGCCCGGCAACAGGGGCACGATTTTGCCGTATTGAGCCATTGGTCGAGGCATCGCTTATGGAAGAAGTCCCGGCACGACGAGGGGTGACACTACAAGTTAAACTATGCTTCCATTTTTCCCAGTCTCATTAAAATCCGGTTGTTAACGCTCTGATTCGACATTATTTGAAAAGGGGAAAATGCTTACAACTGGCCCTGTCGACAGACTATCCATGCAAATGGCGCAATTGTCTTCGGGTTGAAACATTGTCTGCAATGCCACAAGAAACAACAACAATTCAGCGACGAAATTCATAGAAACTCACTTTTATGCCATAACGAGAAAGACGAATCGTCAAACGGACAAAAATGAGAAAAGCAATAGTGTCGAGTGATAAGGCGGTTCACTATGGAGCGACAAACAATGAGTGAATCGTGAAGTGATAGTTTCGAAATTTGAATAAACAATCGATTTAGTGGGTATAGAATGTGATCGTTCACATTTCGAAAGTATTAATCGTACGATAAGAGTTTTTTTTTCAAAATTCGACAGTAATTTTATTGTGTAATTCAATCAATGGTTGTCACAATGAAGTACAGTTTCTGAAAGGTCTCTTAAAGACTCTTCTCTTCAATCTCTTGAAGAGGGATTTAATCTGTTTCCTTGCACTCTTCTTCGTTACTGGAGGCGCTTCATTCGAAGTGCAGGATAAGTCCAGTATGCTCAGTGCAAGGGCCAGTTGGAAGGACTCTTCTTCCTGCAAATAATGACATTTTTCTTTTTAATAGGGCAGTCAAAGTGAAGAATTCTCCTATTCGTTCCGAGTTCATCTTTCTTCAATTAGAGGAAGAATTCGAAAATTGAAGAACGGCCGATTATTCTTGAAAAAAGATGCACCAATTTCGTTGATAATATAGTGAAAATTTCTAAAGAAGATCTATTGCACATTGACCTCTTCAGCCGAAACAGCTTCCGAGATACTCAAGGCTATCGCCATTTCGACTGCTTCTTCCTGCAATTTATTGCCATTATCTACTGCGAATGTGAGTAAATTCCATGTTTAAACGATACTAAAAAAAGAAAGAAAAAGAAGAAAAAGAGCAAACCTCGTTCTGTGGCACTTCGTACAACGATGCAGTTCCATTGTTCGGTTGAACAGTCACAATCTCCGTCACATCCGCCCTACAGCAGGGACAGGTCCTTCTCACGAGGACCGAGTCGAACCACTCACGAAGACAACGAGTGTGGAACAGATGATCGCATGAGGTTGCGCACTGGAATTGAAGAGCAATTCGATGTGCAAAATTTGACAATAGAAAAACAATAGTGAATACAATAGTGAATTGTGCAAACAATAGTGAATACGCACATTTTGACGTCATTCTCGTTTATTCGAATTTAGCGCATCGAATTGATCATCAATTCCAGTGTGCTACCTCATGCGCTGCCTCCTGTGGCTGGACCGTTTTGGGATACAATAAGCAGTTTCGAAAATAATAATAACTCACTATTTCTTCCGAAGAAAGATCTTCCAGACAAATCGTGCACTTGTCCAGTGGCTGGACCATTTTCTGAAAATGCGAAATTAATGCTACAAATATGGACATGAAATGTCAGAACAAAAAAAGAGTGAATCACAGTGCCAAGTCTAATCGATCATTTGTATACTAATGCAAAGGCACCTAGCATTGTACAGCGAACGCGTCAAAAACTCCTTCCAGCGAAAAGATAAGGTTCAGCGACGGACGATAAACAAACGGAAATGAGTAATATGTATACATGTATGTATCTCGAAAACAACCGCGTAAAAGATTGCGTAGATATTGCTTTGTATGTAGATACACCATCTAAATTCAGATTCCAGTTTTCTTCCCTCTTACTCTTGTAGATTCATTATTTTTCAGCCCATCTTCAATTTCTGGAAATTCCATTACCTTTTCAAAATTTCGATCATACTCATCGGTCACTTGTGCAAATAGTGTTGAATACACATATTTTGACGTCATTCTCGTTTATTCGACCAGAATTGTGATTGGCAGCAAATAACTGAAAAGAAAATGACATGAGAGTGAAATAACAATACATGTGCTACAATTCATGCGATCCGTTAGTTACAATGGTTTGACCAGGTAATAAAACAAATTAGTGCAAAATATGACAGCCTAGTTGGACTACAAAAACAAACAGTTATGAAAATATGGCGAGATTATTACGTTAGTTTATGCTTTTCGTTTGCTCATACAGCAGCAGGTGCCGAGGATGGCCACTGTCGCGGATGTCACAGAGAGCAGTCGATCGGGCCGCTTGTGCGGACGGACGCGCCGGTTTCGGAACTTCTCTCGAGCCGGCCTCGGGTCGTCGGGTACCCGAAAATTCCGAGCTGAGAAAATCGCCGGCTCGTTTTCGGCTCGAAATATAACGGCACACCCGACACAGGGGTCGTAAAACCGGCACAACCGAGAGAGGTCGTAAACAAGCTCGAGTACCCGTGTGCCAATTTCGCCACCCTAGTTTCTATTGTCTTTGCTGGGGCTCAATTATATCGATATTTCACGAGATTACAGTATTCATTTTTGCAGATTTCGCCGTCTCGTCGCGACTTCGCACTGGGCGTAGTCTCCATAGCAGACACCTTCGGTATTCTTCTCGCTGGAATGGCCGCCATCCGTGCCCATAATGCAATTTGTGCATTGTCATTGTGAGTAATGTAGGCACTCTCTCGATTTCCCCTGCTTTCTCGCCGGTCAGAGAAACGAGAGATCACGAGAAACTGAAAGAGTCACTCATCCATTTGATCACTCATCCATTTGATTGTAATTACGTTCTCGATTGTCCTTGCTCTATCGTGACTCACTCGAATTCGTTTGTAAACATTTGTATACTGCACATTGTATCAGAGATTGTTGTAATATCTTGTTTCTCGCTTCTTCGTCACAAATTGTATATTAGCCGGAATCAATTTGTGATATTTTCATGCACGCTTTGCGTTTCACTGGTCAAATACAAATTGGTTAAATGCGTTACTCACTGCTCCGTTTTCTTTTCAAGCTGATGTTCAAGCATAAATGAGCTTTGGGGGTATTTAGAGATGTAAAGGGACCATAGCGCAGATGTGACCGCCACCTCCTCACACTTACAAATGGAGCTGACCTGTAAGAAGCACGAATACAACTTTAGTAGACATTCGTATAATTGATGAAATTCGAGCAAAACAAAAAACAAGCGCTAGTAAAGCTTGCAAGCGCTTGAAATGAAAGCAAAAGTGAAAAAGTTTGAAATGATAGCACTTACAGTACTTTTTTCTAGAGTTGGAGCTGAGAATACAGCGCATTCATGACCATGAGTGTAGTTTGATCGTTGGGAAGATGGGGAGAAGGGAGGAAGCGTCCGTTTGATCTACCCTTCCTCGGATGCATCCACTTCAGTTATCGATCGTCTGGGGGAGGGGGGGGGGGGCAGCTAGCCCCTTCCTATCTCCTGTTAGTCTACTCACGCTCGCTCGCTCGTGCTGCCGCTCTCCTTCCCTCCGCTTCTTATTTATCGCGCCTTTTGCTCTGATTTGGCTGCCGACTGGTCACCTCATTGCTTCTAATATGCCCCAGTCTGCGCTGAATCAACGCTGTCGTCCTCTGCGCATGGCTACTAGGTCAGTCTGGTCTGTTTTGTTGCGATTAGCTCTTGCTAAGCGTTGTTTTGATAGGAATTTTATTTTCGAAAATCCGCGTATCACTCAACTTTGCTCTTTCTTTCGTTATTACTTTTGTGTTGTGTCGAGTGTAGTCTGTATTCGCTTAGCAATTGAGTCGTACTCATTAGCATATCGCACGGACTGTCCCGTGTCATCCCCATCGTATTAGCATGCTCCCGTCCCCCGATTGACGACTGTCGTCAGTCTACCGACCTAGGGTGAGGTGACTCCCTCTCTTGTCTGACTCTTGAGCACCCGTTGCAATTCCTTCACAACTTCTGGCACCATGGCCTTACTCCTCATATTTTCGAATTGTTTCCTTCTGGTTTCACCGGCTAATCGTTCTTCGTTTTGTAGGCATCGTAAGCCCTCGTGTGTGCCCCATCGAGCGACGACGCCCAAGCCGCGGACTACGGCCTTCACTCGACAAAAGGTTCGTTTAGTCCAGCCCCTCCCCTCTGCCCTCCTCCACTCACTCTTTTTGCTCTTCCTCGATAGCTCTAGACATCCCACTTGATTGTTTCTTGCCCGCCAAGCCGTCGTGCGCGTTTATCGTGTTCGATCGCCCTCCGTTGGGAGGAATGCCCTTTAGAAGTTTCACTCATCTTATGGGCCAGACCGGGATCTACCTTGGGGTGATTGGGTGGGACGGAAGGAGCTAGAAAGGAAGAGGGAAATAAGTGAGTGGAGGAGCGGTAGGGACCCCATTGATGTCGATAAGAGTACTAATCTGCCTTTTCATACCCTCGACATCGGCCGGCAGACGAGACGAACGATGGCAACTGCAGCGAGAAGGACTACAACGCCCCTTCACTCGACAAAAGGTTCGTTTAGTCCAGCCCCTCCCCCCTGCCATCATCCGCTCGCTACTTTTGCTCTTCCTGTATAGCTCTAGACGTCCCACTCGATCATTTCTTGCTCGCGAAGCCGTCTTGCGCGTTTATCGTTGCTCGATCGCCTTCCGTTGGGAGGAATGCCCTTTAGGAGTTTCACTCACCTTATGGGCCAGACCGAGGTTTTCCTTGGGATGATTGAGTGGGATGGAAGGAGCTAGAAAGGAAGAGGGAAAGGAGTGAGCGGAGGGGCGGTAGGGACCCCCATAGTTGTGTCGATAAGTGATCTGCTAGTCCTTATCACATTCCGCGAATTCGGCGGACGGGACGGGACGAGCGATGGAGAGCAACGAGGAATCTGGATGCGGACGACACGAGCTCCGATGCGACTCATTCGATAGAAGGGAGGATACGGTAGGCAAGCGAGGTACTCAAACAACTCGATGATGGTATTGAATTCTTGTTTTACAGTGTCTCATGGACACGTTTGATGCTGACTGCATCAACGACACGAATCGGCCCAGCTCCGTCGCAACTCACTTCACTCGATTGACGGGAGGCATGCAAGGTACTGTGACAATACAATGTGTTTATAAATTTCCGTTCTTACAGTATCTCATAGACACGTTTGATGCTGACTGCATCGATGACTGTTTTGTTCAGTGCGCATTTATACATTTATATTTATATTTATACAATTACTTGATTGAGTGAGAGGGGGAGGAGAGAAGAGAATGGCATGCAAATCGGAAGTGGGTGGAATTGACTCTCACCCAAGTACTTGGGTCATTTGCATTTTTGCTCTCACTGTCTGTCAATTGGTATACCAGTGGTCTGCGTTCTGGTATACTAGTGATAAGCGCGAACTCCGCCCACTTTTACTGGTATTTGTATTCCAGTGGTCACGAGAAATGAGAGCAGCTACTACCTTGGTGAGATTGATCTGACTTGCCTTGGCTTCCTTGTGGTGTTTGGAGTAGTGTTGCGAAAACGGACAAGTCCGGACACAATTTAATCAAAATTCATTCAAAAATATTGTTGCATTGTTCTATTCCGCTACACATGTCCGGATTGGTGGAAAATGAGTGTGTCCGGCCAATTTGTCCGTATTGTGTCCGGATTGTCCGTCCGTTTTCGCAACACTAGTTTGGAGTGTCCCACTAAACATTCAAGCTTGTCACTATTGTTCGATATCGTCTCGGGTGATATGTGGTCGCGGGATGCGCCCGCTCCAAACCCCACGTTGGCAAGCTGTAGGTTCTTCATGTAATTCTTGCCCAGGAGGTCCATCCGCCGTGGTACGCTAGAATTGGAAAATCGGGTCGAGTCAATCGGAATTCCGACTCCGGAACCTCCGAAGACTCCGGAAGGAATTCCGAGAACCGATTAAGCCAAAACAATCCGTCCATCCGAAAATATGGGAGAGTCTATCGGTCGGCTTGACTTTCTGAACTCTCTCTCTCTCTCGTGGAGAGGAAGAGACTCGTTCGATTTGCATGATGAAAGGGCATTGTTCTCCCCCTTCTCTGGCTAGGTAGATCAGTGATCACGACTTTTCACTCTTTCATGCAATCCGACCGACCGAATGTCGATTCCGACTAGGTTTGACAAATCGGCACGCGGAAGAATGGCGGAAAGCGGGCGATTTGCATTCGATGCCGGCATCTTATGCAAATTGCCCTCTTCATGGATGAAAATCCTTTGTTTCATCGCAACCCACTCTCTATTTGATCACCATGCCGGCATGAGAGGGGAGAGAGATTTGCATGACTCTCTATGCCGTTCTGGGAAGACAGAATGCCGAGTTATTAACCGTAATTCCGACTAAGCCCAATGTCCAAGAGATAGTGTCCGATTTCCGAACATACGTTTGGCTTGATTTTTACAACCCTGGTGCACGGAATACACGTCACTGGTAGCACACAAGCCATTGTACTCCATACTGGCAACGAATCGTCCTCTCACAATCAGCCTCTGATCATTTCCCTTAGCGCACTTCACAGTGCCTGCCCATGGTTCATCGGAGAGGGTCATGATGTCATGGGTATCGCCCGTCAATTGTTCGGTACCCGGATACGGTAGCACCGAGTGACTACACTAACCACTGATACCGTGTTCACCTTCTTGGTCTTCTTGTACACTCGGGCGTGGTGCAGCAGTTGTCGCATTTGACTGAGCGAAAACGGCAATTGGAGTAGGGCTGGCAAATGAAGAATCGAAATGCGCCCTTCATTTCGTTTCACTGAGGCGCGCGAATCGGCGTCATTCTTCATGAAGGGAATAGCGCACCGGTCGCTCCTTATTGAAGGTTTTGAGGGGAGAATGAGGGGGTTTTCCATTGTCATTTCGCCCTTCACGAAGGGGGAGCGCGGTCGCGCCACTCTTATTGAAGAGAATAGAGAGAGGGGACCCCTTCAATTGTCGCAATTCCCTTCACTTGCCAGCCCTAAATTGGAGGTCGTATGCCCCTCGTTGCCACGTTAGTAACACGTTGCGTGTTCGTTCTGGACCGTTCGCTCACTGTCTGCACTGCCGTCTTTCTGACAGGCGTGTTGCCTTGTTTTTTATTCACAGTTCACTTCTCTGATCGACTCCGTGATTGTTCGCGAGTCTTTCTTGAGCTGAATCATGCCATTGAACACGGACAGTAGATCTTTCAGTCTAAATTTATTGCATTTTTTCCTTTCCTTGTCACTTATGCATACTCGCGCTATCCAGCCCACGAAAATCGGACTGAAACTACAGTATCGACGATACTCTGTAGTTGTCAGGAGAGCTGGGACAAGCTTACTGTTTGCACGAGTGGACGCTGACTGATTGTTTGAGGTGTACGGTAGATGGTGAGATCCGCGAAGGAAACTGTAGTGCGACTGTGTTGATACCCGCGAAAGGTATTGAAATAGCTGATATCTTGGGAAACTGTGAAAGGCTGTGGAGGCTGCGAGGGGCCTTGCACAGTGGAAATGACTCGTAAGTGAAGAGATGCTCGGAGTGACTCTGGTGGTTGAACGGATTGAGATCCCGATGGATCAATGGATGGGTGCGAGGGTCTTGGCCGTGCACAATGATTCTCGCGATGAGAGACGAACTGTGAGTGAAGGGACGCCAAGATGCAAATGATGTTGCTGGCAAGTTACAAGGAGATTTTACGGAATGGGAGTGAGTGCACAAGCAAATGATTGCGTTGGACGACAACATCACAGGACAGTAACTGCTCATAGGGATATTGGAAACTTCTTTGATTGATGTGATTATTAGTGAATGGTTGTGATGAATGGAAAAGAGATAGCGGTATAACGACTTTCATGCAATTCATTTACATATTTTTACTTTTGCATTTTCTACGCTGTTGAATTCATGTTTCATCTCATATTCTTCAGGTTCTCTGTTCGCCCCTACCATCTCGCCCACTTCGATGAGTGACTCTAGCCGCCAAGTAGCCGCTCGTCCTTCCAGAAGCGGGATTCGCCCGTTTGGTGGCAGATCAGGTTGGTCATGCACATTATTTTAGTTGCGGTTTTCTATAGGGTAGCCGGAGGCTATCGCCAATTTTTGAAATGTGCTATTCTGAATCTGGGTTTGACAATTTGGAATAATTCTCATTTGCCTAATTTTAGTGGACTTTTTTAATAGGGTGGCCGGAGGCTATCGCCAATTTTTGAAATGTGCAATTCTGAATCTAGGTTTTACAATTTTGAATAATTCTCATTTGCTTAATTTTAGTGGACTTTTTCAATAGTGGCCGAAGGCTATCGCCAATTTTTGAAATGTGCTATTCTGAATCTGGGTTTGACAATTGTGAATAATTCTCATTTGCCTAATTTTAGTGGACTTTTTCAATAGGGTGGCCGGAGGCTATCGCCAATTTTTGAAATGTGCTATTCATAATCTGGGTTTGACAATTGGGAATAATTCTCATTTGCTTAATTTTAGTGGACTTTTTCAATAGGGTGGCCGAAGGCTATCGCCAATTTTTGAAATGTGCTATTCATAATCTGGGTTTGACAATTGGGTATAATGCCCCTTACTTTGTAATCGGGATGGCATTCCTTGCTCATTCAACATCTTTGACTAATTTGCTTCTCTTCAGCCCGTCGACATCCTTCACTTCGATGGCATCCTCTCCTACTCCATTTCTCCTTTGTTTACCTCCCCAGTCTCTATCCATTATGTGACCCTCTCCCTATCTCGTCCCTTCCAGAGTTCAAGAGGAGAGCCCTGCAGTTTGGTGGTGGTGGTGGTGCAGGTGCTCAAGAGCAATAGTTTCTGTTATTGTTCCGTTGTTGGTGTTTGTCGTTTCAGTCATATAAACTCGCCCCGGACTGCACTGCAATGTAAGTGCTGTTCCGATGGGAACCATCGTTGTTGTGTATGGGGTGAGAGGGGAGTTACCCGATGGATGGATCGGATGTTGTGGGTTACTGTGTCACGGATACTGTATTGATTTTCTAGTGGATACTGTACTCCACTCGTTCACTGGTTCTCTCGTTCCTCGGGTATCCGCCTCCTTACCGTATCTCCCTCAAGGCGGTATTGATTTCTCCGGGTTACCGTATTTCTCCTCTCTAGGCACTGTAATTGTCAGTCCAAATTATCGATTTTCCCTGAGTTACCGTATCCCCCCCCTGGGTAATGTGAGTGTAAGTTTGTGCTCTTATCAGTTACAAGATCGGGTTATTGATTATTACGCCTCGCCCCCTTATCAGTCTCCGCTTTCCACCGAGATCCATTCCTGCTCTCCTAAACCCTCTAGGTTCAAAGTGCTTATGGAGTCTGCCAAGCTGATCTCAGTCTTCTCGAGGCAAAAAGCGTTATTGAAAGAGTTAGCATCGCTTGAAGCTAAATGTAAGGGAACAATGTAGAGCACTCTTTTCTACTTGAAACCCATTCTCGTTCTATCACAATTATTTTTGAAGACTTCCATTCATCGCCAATATGTGAATAACATATTATATAGCAACTGCATTTCCATCGATCAGAAGGAATGAACTTCTCACTGCATTCAGTGTACCCTTTACTCGTGAGGAATCCAACTTGACACATTAGAATTTTATCGCAAAAATTCAACAATCACTCGCACAACAAAGCTTACATAAAACTGGAAAAATTGCAACAAAAACACTTAAAAACAAATCACGAGCGGGAGCCATTATGTCAAGACACAAAATGAGAACGTATATTTAGCATAAAGATGAGATTTCGAGGGGACAGTCGAAAGCTAGAGCATAGAGATGCGAAACAACGGGGAATCGATTAGCAAGGGGGCGGGGCTTGGGAGGGAAGGGGGCGTGGCTTCTTACATGCCGCACTCGTCTCCTCCTCCACGAGGATTCTCCTTGTCAAGCTTGATGAGATCGTCGATTCTGAGGATGGTGATCGCGGCCTCCGTAGCGAATTTGATAGATTTCACCTGCAATGGAGGCAGATTGGACATTGCGTAAACTTTGTTCCTAGCTCATTCGTGTTTCACAGGTGCTACGAAGGCGAAACTATTTCCTTCTTTCCTCACAACAGCTGTGCCCATTTGTCAGTCACATCTCTTTTTTCATTACCTCACATCTGCCGTAATCCTGTGACACCACCCTACACACTACCGTACCTTGCTCATGGCAGGCTCGAAGATGCCGGCTTCCTTATTGTCCCTCACTTCTCCATTCTCGAGATCGAGTCCGGCCCTGCAATCAACGAATGAACTCCATTTTCTAACGTTACCCATTCATCAATCCGTCCCATCGAACAACCGTACCACCCCCCCCCCTTACTCACCACTTGAGATGAGCGAGCTTGTTGTTGCTCTGCGCTTTGTGGTGGAACGCGCGCAGCTTGGCCACGAGATCGGTCGAGTCTCTGCAGATCGAAATATTGGATACCGTACCTTCAAGATTACCATACTCCCCCCCCCCCCCCGCCCCTCCAACACCGTACCTGGCTGCATTGGCCGAGAGGGTCTTGGGAATGACGAGCAGGGCTTGCGCAAACTCGGCCACTGCCAGCTGTTCGCGAGACGACTGCAAATGGAATGTGATTATTACCACTCTTTACTCTTCATATTCAAATATTTCTGATTTCCGAAAATATTACAGAAATAGCTTTTCTCATTCAATGCTATTAATTACTATTAATTATTTGCATTCGAAATCGATGGATCAGTATCATTTGGCCAAAGGCACAACTTTCATGATGTCGTTGAAACCACAAAGTACCTAGTTGCAAAAAAAACAAAACGAGTGACATCCCTAAAATCTGGGTTTTAAAATCTCCTCTTCACGCACCAGGGTGGTCGCGAACGACTCCAGGTAGACGTTGAGGGCGGCCTCGACCGCTCCGCCACCGGCGACCAGACGACCCGACTCGAGCACTCTGCATACGGAAAATAGATTATTGATTGAGCAGTTTCGAGCCATTCCATAGAATAAAAACAGTAGCCTTGAATCATCTAGCTATAATTTAGCAAAGATTCGATTAATTTATCTTCAGGTCACGCATGTTGGAAGAACATTGTCCGCTCTTGCGAGATCAGCTCCTATATCTCCCTTCCGAAACACCAAAGTAACATGTACCAAAATATACTCTTGTACCAAAATATACTTTTCATTTTTTCCCGTAGGCAATGACTAGTGGCTAGCCCGCCCTCGCGAGGATAATGCCAACTTCCTTTAACTTTTTTTATTTAATACATCACACGTAACATATCAGAAACTAAACTACAAACAAGATACGATTCCCTTCCCGATCAAACTACAAACTACAATGCCCTTTGCTCACCTTCTGACGACGCAGAGCGAGTCGTGCACCGATCGCTCCATCTCGTCCAGCATCGTGTCGTTCGCGCCACTGCAATTGTGTCATCGATCAAACTGCATTCTCGTTCGGATCAGAAATCATCGATCAAATTATAGTCTAGTCCCGACCATATATTTTCGAAGCTTCCGGGCCGGTAATCAAACCGTTTAGCCGAGTCGGATATGTTGATCCCCCAACGTGGATATGTTAACGTTTCAACTGTGATTATCAGAATCAGAACACTATATATTTTTTTTCTCGGTTGGTAATCAAAATGTATTGTCCCGACGACCCTCAACCCACCGGAGGATGATGGAGGAGGCGGTGCGGGCCTTGGTGCCGCGGATGATGATCAGCTCGTCGTCCGAGATGCGCGTCTGCGCGATCTGAACAGGGCATGTGATGAGGTGATAATCATTTAGTCAGAGCATCCCTTGACCCATTATGATATGTACGAAGATCCCAACCCCCTTCCCAATGATGTTTCCTCCTGCATGATTATTGTCTTGATATCATATCAGTATGTAAATGTATGTATTGACTCGGAAAGAAAAACCCAACCACATTGCATGCATGGTTTTTAAATGGAATGTGAAGCGCAAAAGTATCGACTACTAAAAACAGGCAATCATTCGATATGTTGTTCGACTCATGAAACACAAATGTTACTTGTTGCATTTTTTTCGAGTCACTTTTCGAATCGATTCCCCCATCTCTACCGCACCTCGTCAGCATGGCCGAGCATCGACGCCTCGAACGTCTCCTCGCCCTCCAGATTGGCCAGCGAGCAGCAAAGAGTGGCTGAGAATAATAATAATAATAAATAAAGTCACTCATCGATCGGGTCACAACTACCGTACCTCCGGTGGCCTTGGCGATTCTCTTGAGGTCGGCCTTCTTGCACCGGCGCACGCCCATCGCGCCCGCCTCCGTGAACATCTTCAGGCAGAGGTCGTCGATTCCACCTGATAAGAGGTGAATTTGGTTTCAAAGGAAGAACCTTTCCCGGTCGTTTTCCCATGACCTCTCCACTGTCAAGCAGATTAGAGATAATCAATTGATTGTTCAGGATTCGCCATGCATATTCGAGACAGTTTGAAAGAAAAGAATTGAGCTCATGACCAATAGATATTGTCTTCTAGATAGCAACCATTTTAAACAATCTGCTTATTCACGGCGATTTCCGCAACCACAATCTCGCAAGTGCGACCCCTATTCGAATGTTTCTCCACTAACCACTGGTGAGGATGACGTTGGCGCCGGCGGCGAGGATCTTCTCAATGCGCCGCTTGACGATGTCGAACTCCTCCCTGCGGATGGCCTCCAGCTTCACCGGGTCGTCAACGACGACGGAGATGCCCAAGTGCATCTTCGCCTGAGATTTTTATTTATAAATATAGTTTTTTTTTTTTAAACCGATGCCCATGAACATCTTTGTCTGTTATTTAAACATCTAACATAATTATTAAAACAGAATATATTTTGTTATTCGCAAACAAACCTTCTGGAGCGAGAAGTCGAGGCAGGCAATCTTGGCGTCCTTGATCTGGAGGGGCATGCCTGCAATAGGGTTTATTATTCTAACAATTCCGGAGCGAACATCGGAAATCGTGGGTTATTTTTCCGGTCGAAAACATGAGTTTCGATCTTACCCTGGCAGGCGACGGTGCAGTTGAGGGCGTATCCCTTGATGAGCATCGATTCGCGCGCCGACTTGCCGTGCGCCTTCAGCACATTGATAGCCTGCACAGAAATATTTATTTTTAAAGCAGGGATAATCACTATCCAAAATATGAATGAAGTCTCAAACAAAGGAAAGAATCGAGCGTCTAGCTTCTTTTGTGTTTCATCATCTCGTTCCTACCTTGATGGGGTAGGTGATCTTGCCCGTGGCCGAGTCGGTCACCTTCACCAGCTCCGTCGCCTCCACGACCATCTCGGAGAAGAAGTCCATGTCACTGCAAGGAGTTACAGGGTGAATTTATGTTTCAGTCGTCACGAGCATCGAAGTCATTGATGGGTAAAGTCAGTGAAATGACGACTATTCCCATTATATTTCCAATACACACTGGAGATTTTTGTTTTAGTGTTCACTTGGAATGAGGTCCAATGCAAAAAAAACACTATTCAATCAAATACGGTCATAGGCGAAATGCCGCATTCGACTTTTTAAACATGTAAAGGGGTCAGAAAGGAGTTGCCGTCAGATCTGGACAGATATAAAAACAGTATCCAACTGACGGGCCGATAATCTTGCTCGACATGCTCGTCTTGGCCGCGTTGATCAGCGACTGTCTGCCCAGCTCCTCCACGGGGAATGAGAGGTTCTCCTAAAACATATTATTTTAGACCGAATTAAAGCTCAATTATATGTAATGTAGCGTTTTAAGTCTTATCGCACATAACCTTCGTTTGTTCATGGAGCCAAAAAATGCGTAATGAATCATAAAATTAATGCAACACGTACATTGAGGTACTTGACGGCCTCCTTGCACGCGAGTCTGTAGCCGTTGATGACGGTCGTGGGGTGGATCTCAATTACATGACAATTACCTAAATCACAATAGAAAAAGGGACGATTAGAGGGGTTTTTTTTTACATCGACCAACCTTGTTCTTGACGAGCTCGTCGGCGAGCTTGAGCAGCTCAGCAGCGACGATGACCACGGAGGTCGTGCCGTCTCCGACCTGAATATTAATTTGATTTAAATTATATTAAAAATACAAATATTGTAACGAAAACCTCCTCATCCTGAAGCTGCGCGAGCTCGACGAGGACCTTGCCGGCCGGGTGCTCCACCTATTTTAATTATTGTATTTATTTAAATAATTATATTTAAGTGGCGCTTCCATAGAGCGCGGGCCAGTTAGAAACTCGGTAGTTATGATAGACGAAGTCCCTATTTTGTCTATAGATGATAATGCTTACGCTTAGATTCTGTGCTTAGTGTTTAGTCTACCCCTGGCCCCGCGTTCTAAAGAAGAACCATTTAAGTACCTCGAGCATCTTGAGGATGGTGGCGCCGTCGTTGGTGATGATCACGTCTCCGACGTCATCGACGAGCATCTTGTCGAGGCCGACGGGACCGAGCGACGTCTTGACGATGTTCGCGATCGCCACAGCCGCCGTCACTGCAAAATACAATAACAATACGAAGAAAAACCTTTTTATAAAGATTGGGGTGTACTACAAAGAAGAATCATAAGAAATAAGCAAGCAAATACCGTTCTGCGAGCGGATCGACTGTCCGGTCGTGCGCTTGCCGGTGAGGGCGAGAATGCTCTCTGCTGCCGCTGCCATCTGAATCGGGAAATTGAATAAAAATAGTGTCAAACGAACGAGAGAAATGAGCGAACGACGACAATTTTTAGGAGAAATTTCAACATAATGGGAGAAAATGATCGAATTTCGAATTGTTGAGCAAAAGTGTGGAAGTAGTGTGATTGAGCCTAGTACAAGGAAGGTTTACTGATAAAACAGGAAAGCTGAAACACCAAAACAGCGGCTAATTCGAGGTTTACAGCGCAAATCCAGAAGACACAAAATCGGAAGGTTCGAGAGCGCGCTCGGTTAACTACGGTATTTAGCCTTTTAGTGTTTAGCTGGGTCATACTTTTGAATTACATTTTATTTTGTAATTTGTAATTTCTATTTAAATTTCTTTCTTATTTTCAATTTCCGTCTCAATTAAATTATCTCCTTTGTCAACGTCGCTCTCCTCTCCTCACTCTTCACTCATTCAATGGTTGCGACGTGGTGCGGAGTGGTGACTCCCCCATGCTCCATCTAGTGATGCTGCTCGCGTCCGCTCTACCGCTGCTCCTCCTGCTCTGCTTCAAGCCGCACAAATCACAGCCGAAAACCTGCGTACAGGAGGTATACCGTAGCCTGATTACGATACTTCCACTCAGTTCTCGATAAAAAACCACGGTATTTGCAGTCGTCGGGCGGCGGCACCAAGCCTCCGAGCAAGCGAACCTTCGCGTCGGGCGCCCACCCACCCCCATCGGACCCGGCCCCGGTACATTCGAGCCGCCCCTGTCAGGAGAACTCAACGATCACGGCTCCGCAGCGGTGAGCAAGCTACCGTACCCAGGAACATCCACCCAGGACCCTGGTCGGCCTACCGTATCCCCCAACCCCAAATACAGCATGCGAACCCAAACGCTTGCACCAGATCAAAATAAATAGCGTACTCCCGACCGTACCGTAATCTCTCAGACCCGCCCAACCGGCCGCGGCGATTGCGGTACCTTCGTCAAAATCGCGCGACAAGAAGAAAGAGCCGCCAAGTAGCGGAGGAGGAGGAGGCAGTCACGTTGCCAAAAGGAGGGCTGGTACGGTAACTGTCTGGGTGGTACCGTATCTCGAGGATACTGTATGACTACCGTACATCGCACCGTACTGTAACTTTAGGTGCATCATCAGCAAAGCTGGCCAAATCGCAGTCGAAGACTAAGGACAAAAAGCTGCTGCAGCTGCTCAAAACGCCGAAAAGGGTCCGTGCTACAGTATCCCTCTTGATGGATACGGCATAATGGCATGGTGCAAATCATTCCCCCCGTTCCCATTCCTAATCAATAAGCTTACGTGTCCTACCGTACCCCATCGTATACCCTCTTACTGTACTCGCTTTAGCGCAATCGAGGCGACTCCCTGGAGGCGTTTACGTGCGAAGATGTCCGAAGTCGAGAGCGAACCGAGGAAATGACGCAGGTATACGGTAGTTTCATTCGGATACAGTACGCCCTTTCAGGTTCCGAATTCCGAGTCGAGCCGTGCCGAATTGAAACTGGATGTGACTGCGCAGACGAAAGAGTGGGGGCTACCGTGCCCCGTCCACCGTAACCTACCGTACTCCAGATTGGATTTCTCGATGGTTACAGCCGAAGATGAGGCATTTTTCGAGGAAGAGAACCACCATATTCTGGGCAATGTAGACGAGGTACACTGTCGCCTACCGTATTCGGAGTTTGGTAATACCGTATCCCTTGCAGCTATGGCAAGACCAGGGTTCAGGCGAGGACTGGTTGGAGTACGTCGGCGATCGATTGCAATCGGAAGGCTCGGTAAGGAGAGCGATCAAAGATCATCCGGGGTTACGATACTCTCGATGAATCGTGAGCTGACTTGATTTAACGAGTACCGTAACCGAGGATGATCGTTGAATGAATCGTGAACTAACTTCTTTCTGGATTACGGTAATCTCTCGTCAGATAACCTGCGATCAACCGACGGAGCGCGAAACAAGCGCCGTCATATGCGGCCACTACCGTATATGGAAGTCGGACAAGATCGGGTCTCAATTGGAAGCGCCGGTGAGTACTGTAACTGGCTACCGTATCCAAGGATACTGTAACTGGATACCGTACTTCATGCAATCGTGGATTACGGTATCTCCTTTTTTTCAGGAAGATCCCTCGCCCGTGCCCGATCAATGATGCCACGAGATACAATGGACTACTCGTGAACGAGGGACAAACTCCTGACTGATATCAGCTAATCACATTTCACGGATAAAAACCCGTTAATGTACAGAAATTTGTGTGTGTGTTCTACAGTTGAATCGGTGATGATCAATAACACTGAAAACAAATAGGAGTGAGGAACAAAAGAACAATGTGTCACACCTGTCCCGAGGAACAAAGTCATCTCATTGTCAGCTTCATAGACAGTTATCGTAAAATTATTTTCCATTCCTCACGTAGTTGACCTTTGACGAACTGAGTGGAGGGAGGAGGAGGAAGAGGCCGGGAGGAGGCTAGTGATCTACCTGATCTCCTCCGCCCTACCTCTTCCCTTCCTCTCTCTCCCAGACAATCAATACGCTAACCAGCACATTGAGTTATCTGAGCATTTGAAACGCACGATATTTACTTCAAGCAAGAATAATTATGTTTTTTCCTAACGTTTCATCGCAAGAGATCGAAACTGAAAGTGCATTCCATCTCAATCCTTCCCCCGTATCATCCCCCTCTCCTTATCTCTCATCCTCTCTCTCTCCCCCCTACAACCATCGCAATACACACCCCTTCACCTTCTCTCAATTTCTTGCAATCACCATTTCGGGCTGACTAATACTCTTCCAACATCATGCCTGATTCTTCCCCAGAACCTACATCGTGAGTTTGCATCTTTCAAGAATTATTCTAGGCTCTAATACCGGGACCTTATCGGCAAGTTTCCGCCTGTCAAAACGCCTCCTTCTCTATCGCAACTTTCTCCGTAATAAACGATACATGAAGACTCTTTCTCTCAGTTAGCTGACATGCGATATATGTGCCTTAATGATCAGCTGTGTTCCCTCAGTCTCTCTTTATCCTCGCCCCCATTGATTGATTGCACTTTGTATCAACTGCTTCTCAGTGTTAGTCTATCTCTCTCCCTCTCTCTCTTTCTTTTCACAGTTCACGCTTCCACTTTTCTACCTACTCAAACGGAAGGTTTCCCGCCCAAACTGGCGAGTTGGTAAGTTTCTAAGTGCAAGCTGGGGTTTGTTGCTAGAATCTGTAATATTTCTGCATTCGAACTCGGCTGTGATCTGCAAGTTACTGAAGAACCAACAACATTCTCTTATGATGTGAAAACGATTGGAGAACCACGTTCCTATATATAATGCGAGTTATGAAGTTCCCTTTCTCTCTCGGGAGTTGATGGAAAATAACAAATGTGAGAGAAGAGCGCGCTGATAATTCATGAGAGATTCCCACAACACCTCAACTTTGTTCGCACTAACTCTTCTATCAAAATATTTCGCTCACCATTTTCCTATTCATAATTGTCAATCATTTCTGAGATCACAGTAATTCCGCTACCGGACTTACCCTAACCATAGTAAGCAATGATCATCACATCATCGTGAATATTGTCTTCCAGACTTCCAGCTGATCCATTCACTCTGTTATCATAGCTGCCTCCTCATGCCGCTCTTTCAAATTTTCACACTTCTTGCTTTGAATTTCATCCTCTTTTTACATTAATCCTCATTTGCATCCCATTATCTCTCATCCCTCTCATTCCTCTCACGTTCTTCCTCTCCCATCCTCATTCCACTCCTCTTCCCGCCTCATGACCTGTACGTGCGCTCGCGCCGAGCGGTCGGTTTCAGTTTTTGCATCGACTTTTCGACGATTTAACGCACGTTCGGGCGGTTTTCGGATTGAAAGTAGCCATGTTAGGATGTGACTAGGCGAATTTCATCATGTGTTTCCAACAACCCCTCATTTCCTCTCACTCTTGCGTCTACCATCTCATTTTGATCCATTGAAACAAGAGATAGGGAGTGAATTCGAGTCTGCTTCAATGATTCATTGACTTCATTCCTTTCCTCGTTTAGACAATGCCACGTAAAATTAACCAGAAATTAAATAATAATTTTAAAAATTAATATATATTTTCTATAATCTCAGGCGCATCACGATGACGATCTCGGGCGATGACGTCATCGATACGGTAATTGCTGTTGTTGTTGTTTTCCAAATGAGACCGTGAGACTCTTTTTAAATGATCACCAAACAAGCCCTTGTTCCAAACCTCGACAAAACAGCGCAAAAAGTATCGCGCAAAACTGTTAACATCCTGTGGCCGCGAGAGGGAGGGATCACAGGTGGCCAATATTATTCAACAAGATGTTTCCGAGGGAGGAAAGAAAGGATCGGAGAGGGAAACGGCGACGGATTTGGGTGACATTAGAGCAATATTCTTCAATCGTAGAGAGACAGCATAGTGATTGATCATGTGCTCGAGACTTCGTAAACCTCGCAATCTGCCAGAATTCACGGTAAGATCAGTAAGAAGCAGGCTTCTCTTTCAATTCCCGTTGGAATTCCAGATATCTTCATTTTTTTTCGCGCAATAGTGCAGTTCTTATATGAATTCCGGATTCAATTCCATTAGGAGGACAATAGCCAAATATGAAAGGGTTTAGATTTTATGGACGACTGTCTCTCTCATTTTGCCATGCTCTATCGCTTATCTGACGGACGATTGATAAGGAGAGCTGAAGAGACGAGAGCATTTCTATTCAAAATTGCCATCCGCTCACTAGGGCAACGAGCCTTATCTTCACCAAGGCAACCAATTTATAGGACACAATTTCCTTTTGCCCTCCTTTATGATTCTTCTCTGCTCCGCAGTTGAGTCGAAGAATTGTAGTTCGGAGCGAAAATGATTATTGGATTTATATTCTTCATGATTCTTGGTTTCTTCACTGCGAAAGTCTTATCTTCATTACTCTTCAATTGCCTTGCCCGTTACTCACTGAACAAGGTAAGCACATTGTCGTCTATTTTCTCATTAATTCCATAAGATTCTAATCTTAAGTGGATTCCCTGACTCAGAGATTACTTATCTCACTCACTTAGCACTTGGGTTATCTCATATCCGACTATCTTTGCCTCGATCTGACCTGTGTGAGTGTGCGCGATTGCGATGGCATAATTACCGTCAACTGGGAATAAAACGTTCCACAGACGATATTTTATCATATTTTATCATAAAACACAATAATGGCTCCCATTTCCGTCAGAGTTGATGAAATTGCACAAATTTTGGAATTTGGGCGTTTCAAGTGATGGTCTTTCAGACACAGATAAAAATAAATAGTCAAAAACTTAAGAAAGTACAGTATCAAAAGCGTGGTGTGTGGTGTAATTTCGAGCTGCGGAGTGCGTGTGACGTGCACCGGTGCACTTCTCAATTTGCCATTTTTTTACACATATCGGTTGAAATACGAAATGGTGACGAAATGTATCAATTGAATGCCTCGAGGGCGAAAAATGGCAAATTGAGAATTGCACCGGTGCACGTCACACGCACTCCGCAGCTCGAAATTACACCACACACCACGCTTTTGATACTGTACTTTCTTAAGTTTTTGACTATTTCTTTTTATCTGTGTCTGAAAGACCATCACTTGAAACGCCCAAATTCCAAAATTTGTGCAATTTCATCAACTCTGACGGAAATGGGAGCCATTATTGTGTTTTATGATAAAATATGATAAAATATCGTCTGTGGAACGTTTTATTCCCAGTTGACGGTAGTCAACAATCTCATAGTCCCGATGTCTTTCCCCGTCTGTATTGCTATTTGGTTAAACATGGAATACAATTTGTAAATGGTGAGAAGGTATGCCCGTAAGAAAGCTGTTCACTCCCGTTTGCCCCAACCTCATGAGCAACGAATGATCATCGCTCCCTTTCCTGCACAGGACTCAGTTGATCTTTACCTTCTTCCAGCATTCCAGCCCAGTAGTCTAGAACAAGGCCAATTCCTCAGCTGATCTTTGATCTTTAACTCTTTCCCTTCCAGCGCAAGACCCAAGCTGATCTTTGATCTTTAACTCCTCCCTCCATTGCAGCCTCAGCCCCGCCGTCGTCGTCCGCTCATTCCCTACCGTACTCGATGCTGGCCGCCCACTCGCGAGAAGTGCAGGGAGCTCATCCGAGTGAGTATACAATGAGAATTTTAAAGTTTCTCACACCAGCACCCCAACTTTTTTGAAACAGAAAAATATGAAAAATAAAATAATAAAATTCATCAAATTGTGCCCATTCATTGTGCGTTTATAAATAAATGGAGATGCAAAAAAAGAATTAGAATTTTTTTCAGTCCATCCGCTTTCTGTGTGCGGCCGACCGCGTCTTCGAGTTCATCACCTACATCATGGTTCGTATTTCATAGACTGCTATCTAATTTAGCTGGTCGAAGTTCTCTCTGGAGAAGAAAAAAAGATGATACAATGAAACGCATTTCAATTCGCATTTCAATTCCGAATTCGATCACCCAATTTTTTGAATGAAAGTCTGACGTACTGACACTGTATGATTTCTGAAAACTGGAATGAATAAATATCTGAAAATCAAAAAAATATATACTCATCAGATTCTCGTCTACATTCTCTTCCTCCGCTTCCTCTTCGCCCATCCTCGCATTGAGTACCCCGGTTCGTGATTATTTATTTATTTTTAAATATATTAAAAAACAAAACTTCGCCCTGGCTCCGTGTGTAGCGACTATCCCAATAATAACCCAACAAGCTACTCATTCATTAGATCAAAATTAGGCGGATTCTGGCCACAGTTTCATTTGTAATGTGCGATTTTTCTAGCATTATCCGGGTATGATCCCTCCCCTTGCAGACTTCTTCTACTACCCGGCACAATTGCTCCTCTCGCTCCGTCTTTTCATCGGCTATGGATGGAGGTTCAAGAAGAGCCAGCAACCGGGAAGAATGGTGAGTTCGACGAAATTAACCAGGGCAGATTTTTTTACTTCCGAAACGAGTGAAACTTACATTGGAGTACTTTATCAAGTCAGACAATCAACATTCTTACAATGTATGATTTTGAACAGTGTGAAATAAGGAAAATACATCAAGAATGCTTCATGTGTAAGCTTTAGCTTAACTATTCGTCAAGATCTAAATAAGGAGATTCGTCATATAATTCATCAGCAAGGGTATGCCAGTGCGGAGCTGGAGGGGATTCATCACTATTATCTCTATAAAGAGAAATGGATCGAGGGTCAAGAGGGGAGCGAGGGAGAAGGGAGCGAGATTCTAGCGTAGACACTAGCAATTGGATTGGAAGATTGGGCCGTGCTTGACTTTGAGAATTTAGGTTGTTTTGACAACTTATAACAAATTTCCTTTGCTTCTGATGGACACTAATGGTCTCTCTCCGTGAGTCTTCATCGGTCACGCGCTTGCGCGTTCCGCGTGATTCGGATTGACGCACTTGAGATGTTTGTAGATCCTCGAATACTTTCACGTAGGTCGTCTCCTTGCGGCAGAGTGGGCAACACACCCTTGGTGACTCATTCTGGAAATACATGCATCATTTTTTGTTAGGAATCCATTGTGATTTTATGATCCAAGAAATACGGTAATAGCTTTGATGAAAGCAAAAAAGAAAAAATTGTTTGCCTTCTAAAACCCATGAAAAAACTCACCGACGTTGTCGTCTTCTGCAGTTCATCGGCGCAGAGATTGCACAGCATGTGTCCACATGCAACCAAGACGGCGCGTCGAGGAGGGTTCGTGTTGAGGCAGACGGGACATTTGCGAGAGTAGTTGAGAGCGTTTATGTACCTGCAAGGGACTCTTAAAAAAATTATCAAAAATTTAGGTATTGTTCCGCGCGAAACTTATAATGTACTTATCTGATATCAAAACTTATCTGATTATCTGATTTTTAGCCTTCTCATTCCCCACCCTCCACATTTGCAGCAGTTTGTTTCAGGGGGTTTACTCACGGATGCTCCTGCAGTTCCCTCTCAGCTTTAACCCTTGCCGCTCTTGCCTCGACAGCCATCTCCTTCTTTAGCCTCTGAAGATTGCGCTCCTCTTCCAACGATTTTCTGTGATCCGCTTCCTCCTTATTCACTCTGCAACGATTTATCCATTATTTTTTCAATCCTTCATCACCGCACAAGTTCCCATTCACATTCGTATTGCCTACGTATGAGATGAAGAAGTGACTGGATCGTTATTCGCTCACCTGTCTTCCAGCATGCGCATCTGCTTCTTCATCTTCTCTATCGATTGCTGTCGTACACCTGGACCTTCTCTGTGTTTTACTTTGCATGTGATGAGGGGGGGGGGGGGGGGAGAAAAGAGGGAATGCTCTGCGAAAAAAGCTGGGCCAAAAAAACAGAACCACGCACCTTGCTTGCGAATATGGCATTGCGATATCTGCTTCACCACGTCTTCGGCCTTTCGCTCCGCCCTCTCAGCCTTGTCTACAGCCTCCTGCAGTCGTAGCGCCTCGACACGAGCTTGATCTTGCTCATCTTTGGGTTCAAGTGGACACAGCATGGTAGGGAGACTGAATGTGAAATAAATCGCCGTGCTCGATAGATGATTAATTTGGATGCGGCTGTTGGGTTGATCCGATCATGCCGTATATGCACGCAGTAGTCATCCGATCTTATCCGGCGCTGCCAGAGAACACAAAAATCTCACAAAATCGGGCCACGTGTTCGAATGCAATCTTGACCAGTGGGTACGCATAAATATTGATGACTTATTCGATAAGAAAATCATCTTAGTTCTATGTTTCTGTAAACGAGCAGATTTGTAGTGAATAAAATGGAAGCGATACAAAATGAAATTCTGGAAACGTGACTAAACAGTAACATTCCTCCAATAATGCAATAGTCTGATAACCAGACAACGATGCCTCATCACACTAATACCTTATAAAATCTTCTAATCTCCTGTTCATTGCAGACCCGCAAGTATCTGATCTACATGGGTCTGCTCGCGTCGGTCAATTCGATTCGCAAGATTATGGGCGACCCGACGACGGAGGAGGGCGTGTGGAGGAAAATTGTAGGCATTATTTTTTTAAAAATTAATAGTTTAGATTATTGAAAAGCGAGTACTGCTGTTAGATTTAAGCTTGATTAAATTATATGTTTCGAAATCAATAATAAATTTATAAAACTTCAGTCATCGGAACTGGCGATTTGCTTCTCGGCCCTTCTCACGCTCTCCCTTCGGATCAACGATGACAAGATGTGGAATACTCATCTGAAGAAGAAGAGCGAGGACGAGGGAAGGATGAGGAGGAGGATCTTTGCTGAGATGAGGTATCGTCCCGAATTAAAATTGCCTCGCAAATAAAATTACTACACAAATTCAACATGTCACAAATACAATAAAATAGAAATATAACTGCGTCACACGTACAGAGATACTTTCTGCTTTTTTTGTTATTTTTCCAAAAACAGTCGCATTGATCACGCCTATTTTTAAAAGTGTAATCAGTGCTTTCGTAACTAGCTACTTCGTTGGACTACTTTGAATATAGAAAGTATTTCTCTTGCAACATACATAGAGTTAGGATATGGTTTTACATGATATTCGAGTGATGATCTTTGAGAGCGCGCGCCGAGGGCGTCTACATGCCGCTTCTCGTGGAGAACGAGGGCGATGCGAGGAGGGAGAAGAAGGTTTGGTCTTTGATCTTTGATCTCTGTCTGAGTCTTGATATTTGATCTTTGATCTTTGCAGTACCTTCGCAAGACGGCGCATCTCTACTAGCCATGGACCATTCATTTCTCAACGAAGATTCCCAGCTACGGGTGCAATCACAAATCGAGTTCAAATCAATGCATACAACGAGTTATTTGATAAAGTATTCTTATTTATTCCGTAAATTATTTGACGTGATGTTCCACATCTCACAACATGACAATGAATAAACATATAAAGCCGATGAACAACGAATATGAAGCACGAGTGAAGGGGAACATTAAATAGAGAGAAATTTTCCAAGAATTGTGGATAAATCGGCCATTCATTCGTTCAGTGTGCCACTGTCACGAAGCCATCACACATGTCATTCCATTCTGGCCGAATGAACTAACAACTGTAAGGCGACTGTAAGGCTCTGCGTTCAGGTCGCTGTCTACTTCTGTTGATGCAGTATCGAATCCTGCGAATGACATCAAATTTTTTGGGTGGTTTGATATTTTTCTTTTTTTTTGGAATTTCCAGGAAATTCCTTTTTTTGTTTGTTCTTCTCTCTTATTTTTTTCTTCATCAATATTTTTTTTTGTTCATCAGTTTATTTTTTTGTTGTTTCTTTTTCTTTATATTTTTTGTTGTTTTTTTATCGCTCG
The DNA here is from genome assembly GCA_000180635.4 of Pristionchus pacificus. NCBI lineage: Eukaryota > Metazoa > Nematoda > Chromadorea > Rhabditida > Neodiplogasteridae > Pristionchus > Pristionchus pacificus. Next base: position 16,011,328 of record CM026576.1, read on the forward strand.
TTCAATTCTTCATTCATTGTCAGCTCTACTCATGGAGAAGGCAGTTTCAAAATTAATATCAAGACTGAACTTATTGAATTAATAATGCGTATTGCAACAATGGACAACACTTTTTCAAAGACAAAACGGAGAATGCATTGTATAGTGTAGAATTTTATCGTCTCTATTTATCGAGCAAACACCAACGAGGTTCTTTCATCCATTCTTTCCAACCCCTTTCCCCGCACTAGTCCTTGACCAGGGATTGTATTCTCCCTTTCTCCCACACTCGGGTGACTCACCCCATCTGGTTCCCTCTCTCACTTTCGCCTTATCTCTCCCCATCTCTCTGACCGCCCTCTCACTATTCCATTGTCTCTATGCTGTTCTCTGACCGCCCTCTTTCACCACCATCTTGTTTCTCTGCACTGCAGAGACGCTCGATCATGTGACTGTGAGAGCGAGGAGAGGGGGGGGGGAGAGGACATTCGAAGAGTTTCGAAAATACCGGCCGAGTCAGGGCCGGAGAATAGGAGCATTTTTTGCGAGGAACAAGCCACGCGGGCCAAGAAGAAGGACGATCGATTGATGAGTCAAGAAGATTTGCCGATTGCTAACTTCCCCATTCCCCTTCTTCACACATTAGGCACTTGCATTGGTGGCCGTTATTTCCCATCCCAAATCCCCTCTGGTCAAGCTTCGTTGCTTGCCAATAAACGACATGAACACATTGAGTAAGAGAGAGAAATACTGTATTTACAGTTAGGCTTTGTTCGCCTTGTATCATGGAACATACAATGCAATCGAGTAATCACGGGATTTTTTTGGGTTTTCAAGTACAATTGAACCAAATGAGTAAATACGCTGCCTGCTTCTGCAGCTTCTACTACAATAGAGTTATTAGTGAAATACGGGAACTACATCTAGGCAAGAATAACATGGAGAATAATCTAGATAACTTCCAGGACGGGAATGCCTTCGGCGTTGATACACAGACGGAATGCGCCCGGGTTGGCGCGAAGGGTGACGAGCAGTGTGGAGATTTTGGCGGTGATGGAATCGGCCTTGCGAAGGGTCTCCACCTCACGCGATAGTCGGGCATTGTCACGACGGAGTTGGTCGTTGGAATGGGATAGCTGGGCGACCTCCTCGGAGAGCCGAGACGTTTCGTTCTTCTTCATCTCACGATACTGCTTGGCGTAGAGGGCCATCTTCGAGTCACTCTTCGATCCGGCGGGACGGCCGCGCTTCCTGACATCTGAGTGCTGGGCCCCCATTGGTACTACCTTAGCAGCGGGACGACGGGTGGCGACGACCACTCTCTTGACGGGCATCTTCATCGGTGGAGGAGACGGCGAGGGGGACAGCTCTTCGGATTCTGCAAGGAGGTAAGGTTTAGGTACTGATTTACGGCTGGGAGTCGATAGGGGTGAAGTGAAAGAGCATGAAGAAGATAGGGAAGGATTCTCACCATAGGGCACGTCATAGTAGTCTGCTCCATCTTCTTGAGTATCTTGGAAGACGTCATCGACGGCAATCAGAGCCTCGTCATCGACGGCGTTCAGCGCGTCGGCGGCAGCGGCGGCCTCGTCGACGGAGAAGTCACTGTATTCAGTACCCCCATAAGCCATACACTCAAACTCGGACCGCCACTCGGGAAGGTATGCATCCATTAACGATTGCTCGTAATGATTACCATTCGCGAAGGCAGTCTCCACCACTGCACCGGAAGGCGAAGTCATCGTCATCTCTGAGTCGGTCGGAGAGGCAGAAGGAGAGCTGTAGTCGTCAGATAGGAACTCGGAACGGGTCGGACTATTGGGCAGATACTGGTCCAAGAGAGTCTGCTCGTAATCGGGCGAATAGAACACTAGACCTGCCTCTGATGGAGCGAAGCCTGAGGGGGCCTGAGTCCATGAGATGACAGAATCAACACTGAAACAATTCGCCATAATACTAGGGGTTCGGACAAGAGCGATGAGAGGAGCAACGAGTCAGTAAGAACGATTGTGAGGGAGAATGGGGAAAGAGGCAGGGGAGGGAAGAGACGCGACGCGAGCGCACGCGCGTCACTTTCGAAGGACTTTCGAAAATCGGAGCGTGCCTGCACATCAGCGTTTGAATTTGAATCTTGGAAGTTTGCCAAGCGTCGAATTTTTATAAAAAAATCGTGAATTATTCAATAAACACTATTTTATTGTATTTTGAACAGTGCCAACACAATTTGGAAATAAATATTCCATCCCACACGGTTGAATTATCTATTTACAACTGTAAGTGCTTCCGTTACCCTCACTCCATCAATGAATGCGGGAGTAACAGGATCCATGCCATTCTGGCCTCACAAACTAGTAAAAATTTCAACGACTCGCATGACCACTCATGGAATGAAAAAAGTACTATCGAAATTCATTTTGTGAAAAACACAAAAAGCTTGAAGAATTGAAAGAGAACACACGACCTTATCAATAAAATGATTAATATTCCGGTGATTAACAACATTCTAAGGTTGTCTGAAATCCCCTGTAATACGGACGTATAAGTAAAGCACATTTAGAATAAAAAAAATATTCTCGTGTGCTTAATATTAGCTAGAAAAAAACGCAACGATGTTTCTTCAGATTTTTAAACAATTGAACGTTTTTTCAACAACAATGCGATGTTTTGTTTCATTTTTTTTCACTGCTATGTATGCATGAAGACATGTTTCTATCTCGACACCGTGTTTCTAACCTGTCTTGCGTATCCAGACAAGGGCTTCAATCTACCACACACTCGAAAATCATAAGAGAACAAACAGTTTGGATCTCCTAATACATCCAATTTCATCTGTGATCTTATGTGATCGTAATCAAAACGTTTTTTTGTTGTTTTTTCAATTTCTCAAAAAGAATCGTTTATTGCATTTTACACATTAATGTACATCGGAAAGATTGTTTGAGGCTACAAAAAAAGGAAACTATCAGTAATCGTGATGCACAATCTCTTCACAGCTTGGCCTTTGCGTTGACGTTCTTGAGGATGGCTGAGAGCTTCTGGAGCAGCATGATGTTGCCCTTCGCCTTCACCTTGCCGGACATGAAGGCCTGCAATTTTGAATTTTCAAAATCTCCCGCCATATTTTCTCACCGTTTGACAAGTCCTCTTTTAAATGTCTCGTTTTCTATTTTTCTAAATATTTGAATTTGAAAGTACTTTGACGGGGTCGAGCTCGCCGGCAGCCAGAGCGACGAACACCTCGTCCTCAATCGTCACGGAGACGTTGGGCTGCAGATTATTGATTTATTGATTTACAGTATTCCCGAGGATCCATAACAGACCTTGGCACCGCCCTTCGGGTCTCCCTCGTAAACGTCTCCGGGAGGCGACTTGAGGTCCATCGCTGCAAGAATAATTCGAATTTGAATCTCGCGCAATTAATTCTGTAAAAATAATTTGCTCTTAGAAAAGTCCTGATGTTCAAAATCAATCGATAAGTCTACCGGATACTCGAAACTACCGTACTGTATTTGGCGGCGGGCTTGCCGTCCTTGAGGATCTCGTACACGACGATGCCATTCACCTTCTTGAGCTCGGCCTGCGATTATGAAAGTCAGTTTGCGATCTAATCCTTGGCGGCTACAGTAATCAATTTTGAATAATCAGTCCTCGATCAACCATCGCGGTGCACCGGGAGTACGGTAGTCGATACCTGGTTGTTCGGCAGCTCCTCCTTGATCGTGTCGAAGAGCGTGGCGGAGATGATCTCGGGCATGGCTGAATATAAAAAATTTCCGAAAATACTAAAATGTTTAAACAATCAAGGAACAACAAGAACAGCAAGAACACCCCTACTTCATCCCCTAGATGTGAACTAGGGAACTCTGTCAGAATGAAGAATCCGTCTCTTCATTCCCCACACGCTCTCGTCACTCTAACCGGTGAGAGAGTATGCTGCATGAAGAGACCGATTCTTCACCATGACAGCTCTAGTTCTAACTGGTAAGTCACTGCTCATCTCCCCAGTAAAAGGGTTACAGCGAGATGCGCGGCTGCGTGCGAAGGAAGAGAGTCGGGAATGAGCAGAAAGGGAAGGGGGAAAGGGGGTATTGATAAGGAAGAGAGCAATGGAAGTGGGTGAAGAATAGACTACGCATGGTCGAGAGTAATGGAGGGAAATACGTATTTGACTATAGGGTACAGGGATGAAACAAAGTATTAGCTGGGATTGGGTGAACTCGGAAGATGTACATCGGAAGGCACCAGTCAACCATCCTTCGGATTGCAAAGTGCATAGTGGAGATAAAAATGTGCTATCTCGAACTGTTCTTGGATGATCTGACGCGTGAAATTTACACTCTTGAGTTGGATTTCGAATAAATCTCAAGCATAATACAGCAGGACGCTGGTTTTATAAGTTGAAATCAATTGAATGCTGTCTAAGGAGTTCCTTGCGTCCCTCAATCTGATCTCTTCATCTTATATCTTCCACTGTTATGCACGGCCATCCTGCCCGATAAGAGTGAACTAGCGCGAGCGTGGTACCCTGCCGATACGTGACGGTGATACCCTTGATACTCACTCGGTCTCCTCGATTGGAATGATCTCTCGCACAATTGTAGACAGTCACACCAGATCAGAGAGTAGGGTAGCGGCGAACTTTGGTGACGAAAACAGCGCGAGGAATGCTTGGAATGATGGTGCAATCTCGCTGATCCTCAGAGAATTTCGTGGATTTCAAGTATATTTTGGCCCAAGCTCAAGAAATCCGAGGCTGGAGTCTAGTAAGTCGCTTCTGACAAGCTACAGACAATGCACATGTGAAGACTGACTAGATGAGATAGTCGGAAAATGAAATTTAACATGCGAACTCGTGTACAGTTCAACAAGTTGGAGTCTAGTAAGAAGATGCTTTTACGATCAGCGATTCAATTGGACATTCTGAAATTGTTAGGGCTGCCGTTGCTCTCTCAAGCACTTCTTATCTACACGTCACACTGATCGATAGGGAAGTAAAGAGCTTGATAAAATCAAGAAAATCTTTGATAAACATGATCGATTTATTGGCAAACCGTTTATATTTTCGGAAAGTGCCAGAAAGAATTTGACTGTAGCGAATTTTTGGAACACAAAGTTGATAATGCAGTATTTATTCAATCTACAAGAGTGTACAATAAAAAAGGTGATTATCGATCGATTGCCTGCTACCGTAATCTACAGTTTCGCCTGTCCCCTTCCGGTCTTTCCGTGCAGGAGCATGTATCCATTAGATACCACCGTCTTTCCCGTTTCCTTGACCTACAAGAATGTTTATTTGTTTGTGAAATACTTTTTTACGTTAAGTTTACTCCACGATTTTTATTATTCCAATATACTTCACAATAAATACTATTAACCTAGTGTTTGCGACAAGCATTAATTAGTCCATTGTGATCTTTAAAAAAAAAGATTACCAGGAAACATTAAAGTTTTCCAATGCTTACCTTGGTTTCGAAGACGACTCTGTCTCCCTCGTCCCACATGTGCGTTTCGAGCGTCTGTCCGGGGAGAACGGGCGATGTGAAGCGGACCTACAGAGATCGAAGATCAGCTCTGACAAACCACAAATTCTAAGATCAGAGATCAGAGATCAAAGACCAAAGATCAAAGATCAAACCTTCATCGCCTTGAAGAGCGTCGCGTCGTTGTTGGCGAACGCCTTGAGGACGTGACGCGTAGCGAATCCCATCGAACAAAGACCGTGCAGGATCGGCGTTTTGAAACCGGACATCTGGTATAGATCAAAGATCAGTTATACTGTTGCTCTTCTTTCCATCCTTTGAACTGAGGTATGGGTAAGAGATCAAAGATCAGGGCAGTTTGATGGCTTTAGTATGTGGTGAAAGGGAGAGAGATCAAGGATCAAAGATCAAAGATCGACTAACCGTCGCGAATTCGGGATCGACGTGCAGCGGGTTGAGGTCGCCCGAGCCCATGCGGTAGAGGGCGGCCTGCAGTTATTTATCGTTTAGGACTGTCTTCAAATAATTCAATCTGCTGCACCATTCTGCTATCCGCATATGTTTCACAAAAATATTATCTGCAATGACTTCTGAAAGAATAAATTAGAGTCAACGATCAGAAGGAAAATATTAATGGTAATATGGAAAGGTAGTCGCTGGAGTTGGACAAGCATGTTTCCCATCGCACCTGATCAACGGATGTCGTATCCGAGAGGATCTTGTCCGCGGGTCTCTTCGGAATATCCGCTCCCTTCTTCTCGTGAGGCGATGTGCGCGCGCCACCGAAGTTGCCCGAGCCAACCTGAGAGATCAAAGATCAAGATCCTTTTCGAATCCATTCCCGCCGAAAGTGAGGGCGAAATAAGATGTAATGTCTGTTAGTGGGCATTGATTTTCGCATAAGTTTCACATAAATGTTATCTGCAAGGGCTTCGGCACGAAGTAATATTGCCAGCGAGGACCATATCCCAATATCCCAATCATACCTGGAACGTCCCGAACTGCTGCATGGCCAGCTTCTTGCCCGAGTGCGCATCGTACGTCGTGACTGAAAATCGATACTACCGTAACCGGGACAATCGCTTCGGGACGCAAAAGCGATCGATACCGTGTTGATTCTTCAGTGATCCAATCGAAGCTACCGTAACCCATTTTCCAGTCAGCACTCACTCTCGCTCATGATCAGTGCTCCGGATCCCTTGTCGAGCACGTCGACGACGCGCGTCTCGGAGCGAAGCGAACCCTGCGATAAAAATCGATAATTACAGTAACCGCAAATCGATAATTGAATGCGGTAGCCGGTTGACTACAGTAATCTTCCCGCCGGGACGCACCTCGGATGGCAGGGGAGCGTACAGTTCGATGTATTGATCGCCGTGGAGGATGCGCGTGAGGTCGAATTGGATCCCTGCAACGGGGATACGGAAATCGATCGATGGCTACCGTAATCGAAAGCTACCGTACCCGGCCAGTCGAGAATCATGTTGGCGAGGAGTCCCGGGGCGACGACGTAGGTGGGAAGGGGAATGAAGCCCTCGGCGCCCTCGTAGATGTAGCGCAGGTCCTCTTTCGCCTTGCAGCCGACTAAATGTCGCATATTATTCACGTAAAAACCTCTACAGAAATTGAATTCATATTTGAATTTCAATCGTTTAGCTTCGGGTTCGCGTTGGAAGCATAAAAAAACGTACTTCCAAGTGCGTAGATAATTGCATCTCTGGTCGTGTATTCGAATTCAAAAGGGTCGGGCTTGTGCTCCTTTGCGAGTTTAGCGTCCATGATTGCTGAATTATTATAATAATAAAATGTATGCGTCTTTCCAGGAAATTACGCGGATTCAAATGAAAATTATAAATAATGACATGCAACGACGACATTATTAAAATATTTATCGATTGAGCATTAAAATTGAGCAACTGGCAACACGTGAAGACGAAGAATAGCACGGGTGAAAGACTGCGCCAGTCAATCAATGAGAGAATACTCGTTATCAATGAACATCGTCACTTCATTTATTTATTTTACTCTACTAAAACGTTGCCATAGAGCACCAGCGTGAACACGCACGCGTTGCTCTATGAAAACAGCCAAGTTCGGGTATAGCCGAGAGGTGCGAGAGAGTGCGCTGATTGAAGAGAGCGACTCTCGCTATCATTCGAAAAGAACAGCGTAGTTTGTAGGCGGGTACAGGGGACTCGCGAGGTTTGAGTGAGATAGGGACAGTGGTGAGTACCTTGTATGGATCGAAGGCGAGCCAGGGGGATTGCAATCTGCCTAGTTTCTCGGTTGTCAGAGATAGCGAGAGAGCGTGTAAAATTGAGAGAGTGAGACACAGAAATAGGCAAAATGTAACTGCACGCCATGCAATACTTTGTAGGGTAGTGTGATCGCGGTAATAGCGAGAGGTGAGACGTAAACAGGCACTGATGCGCACAGTGTCGAAGCACAACTTTCCTGGCACATTAATTTATTGGTAGGGGTGGGGGAGATTCCGTTCGAAGAGCATCACAACGTCGTGTCCTCTTTGTACATCTGGCACTAATTTGACACAAATCTCAAAACAAAAATGAGCACGATGGCGACCATACTTTTGATGCTATGGAAACGCTTTGATTGTACTTCTATAATTAATTATCTCTGCTTTCATACAAATACAATAAATACAATATCAATGAATCTATTTAGCTCTTCTTCAGTTCACTTGCAGGATAATGTACCCATTGGAAATGACGGTCTTGCCCGATTCCTTGACCTGAAATATAATCACGTGTATTTTTGTTGTCTATTCCTAGTTACAGCTCATACATAATTAAAAGCTCATAAAAGCATACCTTGGTCTCGAAAATGATTTTGTCTCCCTCGTCCCACATGTGCGTCTCGAGCGTCTGTCCGGGGAGAACGGGCGAGGCGAATCGAACCTGGCAGAGTCCAAAGATCCATCCCAAAGCTACTCATCCAAATTTCATCATTGATGCCCCCCCCCCTTAAAAACATTCTTACGAAATAAGCAACCTTTAACAATAAGCTGTGCTTAAAATCGACGAAGTCCCATGAATCCCAACCTATCTACTATTTCACCTTGATCGCCTTAAACCTGCTCGCATCATTCTCCGCGAACGCCCTCAGCACATGTCTCGCTGCGAAGCCCATCGTGCAGAGACCATGGAGGATGGGTGTGCCGAAGCCAGATTTCTGCCAGAGATCAAAGATCAACATTCATGTTCGCTAAAGATCAAAGATCAAACACTCACGGCAGCAAAGGCGGGGTCAACGTGCAGTGGGTTGAGGTCGCCCGAGCCCTGGCGGTAGAGGGCGGCCTGATATTTCTACGGTTAGCAAGACTAGCGAAACAATTAGATTAGTTGGCTATAGTGATTTCAATTCAATACTCAATACTCAGAGACAATACCAATTAATTGGGTAATTGGTATTGGGTTGACCAATTAATTGACTTTTATTCCTTATTTTCCGAGGGGTTGAGCGGCCGCAAAATCAATTAATTGGGTATTGGAATTGATTGGACATCCCTAGTTGGCTAACCTGATCCTCGGACGTGACTTCGGCCACGATTTTGTCGGCCGGTCGCTTGGGAATCTCGGCGCCCTTCTTCTCATGTGGCGACGTGCGAGAGCCTCCGAAATTGCCAGCGCCGACCTGAAATCAATTTTACGTCTCTTTATTTCGGTCGCTTCCTGGTCATTCTGTCTAGTGCTTAAATGGGTCAGAGTGGATAATAAAACATCAAAATTTATTGATAAAACACTCAATAAAAGAAAAATCCCCCAAGTTTGATTTCACAAACCAACCTGGAATGCGCAAATCTGCTGCATCCCAATCTTCTTGCCCGAGGTCGCATCGTACGTTGTGACTGAAAGCTTTGGTATGTCAACGTTTCATTTCGGGAATTCCATTCTTTCGATACTACCGTTACCTAATCAATACTGCAGTAATCAATCAGTACTACCGTAACCTGATCGATACTACCGTAGCACAATTGGTTCTACTGTAACCCGATCGATACTACAGTAATAAAATCAATACTACCGTACCCATCCTCACCCTCGGTCATGATCACGGCTCCGGATCCCTTGTCGACCACGTCAACGACGCGCTTCTCGGAGCGCAGCGTGCCCTGCGAAAAATCGATAATACCGTATCCCCTCTCAAACTACCGTAATCTTCCATTTCAAGACGGTTCTAATAGGAATTTCCAGTTCCCTTGCAGGTCATTCTTATGGTTCTTATTGTTGGTCACACTATGTGACGACTGAGTGACCATCCGGATTATATAGCAATAATCCCTCGAGACCAACCTCGGCGGGCAGCGGCGCGAACATTTCGATATACTGCTCGCCGTGAAGAATTCGCTGCATGTCGACCTTGAGGCCTGCGAGGAAACAGTGGTACGGTAACTGATTAGATAATACTATAACCTTTTTTTAGTACTGTCACAATCATAGTTACCACGTCTGGGTTAACTAATGGCACAGTGACACATTTTCATGACCAATTCCCATAAATATTTTGATGTTGCAGTAATCTAATGTAGTTACCGAACCTGGCCATCGAGTGAGTCCGGTGGATTTCATACCGGGGGCGACAATGTAGGTGGGCAGGGGCATGAAACCCTCGGCGCCTTCGTAGAGGTAACGAATGTCCTCTTTCGCCTTGCAACCGACTGAAAAATGCACATTTTGGGATAATTAACAATATTCGAATGTGTTTCGCACAAATTCTTTTTTAAGCGCACGAGCACAAATTGTAGACGACTTTTTAAAAAAAATCCACGTTTACTGTTAGAAAGTTATCAAATGGCGTAGATGATCAACGATATCAGACAATAACGTACCTCCAAGTGCGTAGATAATCGCGTCCCTTGTTGTATACTCGAAATCGACGGGATCCGGCTTGTGCTGCTGAGCGAGTTGCACGTCCATTGCTTTCCTTAAAAAATCTTAATTTTATATTTGTAAGTATTACTTCCAAGCATAATTGCACTGTATCTGTGAACAGATCACGAAAAAAATATTGAAGATAAATTGATATTAAAATATACGAGAGGCTTCCATGAAAACACGAGTAGAAGTGAAATATACGCAAATGACTCTCAAAACAACAAGAACAATGATAAGAAACATCCGATTGCTAGTAACGAGAGAGACAACGCTATCCCGGGAGAGTGTTGACCTGAGCAGTCTGCTATCGCGCTGTTATGGACCTGACTGAATCAACGCGACAGTAGGGACTGGCAAGAAAAGACTCTCCTCGGTTTTCACACTCTATCACCTTTCTGACAGGGGAGAGAGCGCGTGTAATGAAGAGATCATATCAAGCCATCCATTGATAGAGTCAGACCATAGAGCGACGCGCCATTCGATTCATTGCAGAGTGGTGTGGACAAGATGGCCTTACACATAAAACATCAACGATCATTCATGCAGGACTACTTTTATTGCACATTTTCCGTAACTGTAAGTGCAACATGTTGTCTTTGCATTGTGTCAAGACAGCCAGATGAGATTCAGACTATCTGCAAACGATTCTTTGCTATGATGGGCGCCATCACTGATATCTGTTCTTTTTAAACTTATACATCGATTTCTCGTGGTATATAATTGTTTATCCTTCACTCATTGAAAAAAATAGAAGCATCAATGAATGACTTGTCATGATTCGCGCATGATGCGATTCGATCAAATGAGAATTGATGAATTTCAGGTTGAATTTGATACTAGAAGTGATTGACCTCCGAATAATCGTACACGAAGTCACGAGAAGTTCTTCCTGCGGGAGGCCTCTCTTAGGCCAGCGACAACTTTTTTCCGAATAAGGGGTAATACCTAATGTTTTATTTCGGCATTGATTAAAGAGTGTAGTTCTGATTGCGTCTTCTATTTCATTCTGTTTGTAACGTGAGCAACACATTTGTTTTCGGTCCGAAAACCGTGTTTTATCTTTTTTGTTGATAGATCGCGAGACCAAACGAGGTCGTTATGGAGAATTGTTCAACGAATAGATTTGATTTCATGCAGTGGTGGAGAGCTCAAACCTTTCCAAGAAAAATATCTCAAAAACTACCGTCGTTGGCTATGCGAGAGTATACGCGTTGTTTGGAAATAATAATTATAATAATTTATCTACGCCCGAGGCGCAACGAGACCGAAACGTTACATAATAAGGTGGGAGAGCAGGAATGGGGAGGGGGGACTCTCCTGGGTTAGGTGAGTTTGGCTAGTTAGGTGAGTTTGGCTAAATACCCGTAAACAATAATGAGATCACTATTCCGTTCACTACTAACAATACAATAACCAGATGAGGGGAAACCAGGGGGCGGGAAATTAATGTGAACCAGACAAAAAAGAATAAACATGTTATAGGGGAGATAACCACATAATAAGAAAAGAAGGCATGTAGGGGAGAGTCAACAAGTTCAGATTAAAGAGATACATTCGTAATTTTTAACAAGAAGCATTTACAATATCTAAATACAAATCAATGATTAGTAAAATATATGAGACTGCATAAGAACGTTGAACAGACTGATTTGAATTAGCCAAATTTTAGTGGTACTCCTTCTTACACGTAGTGGATTAAACATCGAAATCGCGATGCCTGTTTCTGAACCTATTCTGGTCCAGCAATCGCTCTTATCTTCTTTGCGGCCTCCTTGGCGAGATGTTCGAACTCAGTGGTTATGATCGCATCGGAATATGCTAAAATTAAACGGGTTGTGTTGTAAAAGTATGAACGACGAAAAAATTTAGACGAAATTGAACGATGACTACTCACTCGACGCGATCTCACTCATGGCGCCCAATTAAGAGGGGTCTAGGGTAAAAAGTGTTGATACAACGAGCATTCTCACCAATGTAGGCTGGAAGCAGATTCACGAGGCCATTTACCAGGAGACACACCGCGGTGATTAAGGAAAAAACGATCGACATCTTGAAACTGTGGTTGTGAAAAAGTCGTCGGAACTTTCCGCGGCTATCCACTTCCTGATGTGCGTTAATAAATATCTCTGATACAATTCATTTTTAAAATAAATTGAAATATTATTGAAATATTTGTGTGGCGAAAAGATGATATATTGTTTTTCAAGCGGGCTCACCTCCTTCGTTAATTCAATGGTGAGCAATCGATTTGCCTCGGCTAACGCACGACGCTCCGATTTTCTTCTATTCTTTATCTTGTCGGAAAAGCCACGTTGCTCTTCAAATTCGTCCAATTCATTGTTCTTCAAGCACATCGTCGCTTGAAACAGCAAGTCGAGCTGTAGCTGAAAGAAAAGAAATGATGTTGCAGTGCGCCCGAGAGAGCACTCGCTCACCCTGTCTCCATCCTTCTCTTTCTTCATCTTCTTATCCTTCTCAATCGCTTCTATCTCCTTATTGAAGTAGTGAAAAATATATTGCAACAGAGTGTTGATTAGAGTTATTATGATGGTGACTATTATGAAGATGGCTGAATAGTAATCATTGAACATTGTAGTCTGCCAATATATACGCTTAGAATCAATGATTTCTGCAATTCGAAAGAATACAATGAAGCGTTTACATTTCAAATTAATTTTACGCGGTTTTGAAGGAAAATTCTTTACTAGACTTTATGAGTGGAATCTGTCTTTTGAGAATTGATCCTAATTTGAGAAATTGTGCAAACGGATTCAAACAGCTAATTCAACCTACTCAATTTAGTTAGATTCTCCTGCCTTGCAGTCACAGTCAAAGCAATTGTGGCTCCGTAGGTGGTGGCAGTAATGAGAGTCCCTATCGGCGCTCCCTATAAATAGTATGTTATTCCACGAACAATAACGCTGATTTTGCCAGACAATAGGCCATTTACAATTAGCTAACTCACCTTATCGTCTGCGAAGATTTGATAAACTGTCATGGCCAAAGCAATTATCTCCACTAAAAGCAGAGCGTTTGGTAGAACTATGATAAGATAATATGACTCACCGACAACAGCAACATTCCACAGCCAGTACGAAAAATGTCTGGCGAGAGAGAACTTAACAAGTATCTGAAAGGAAAAAAATTTCCGTCCATATTATCGGAGACGATTGCAGTGCCGTAGAGACAATTGAAGAATTTGAATTTAAAACAAATATGATGTTATCACCTTATACTGGAAGTTCTTATTTGAATCATCTGGGAAAGATTCAATCGATCTATTCGACAACATGAGCCACTCGCTTGGTGTCTAGAAATATTCTGAATTTTTTAAAAATAATATTTCTATACGTATTTAAGATACGTGTGGAGTTTTCACAGGCCGCAACAAATGGGTTAAGCCGTATAACATTGTGTTACTCCATTCGTTAATTTAGAACAAAAATAGTGCGTGACTTACGATGAAGGGAAGATCATCACGGAGAGTAATATTGAACTGCCCGCGTAGACCATCAAGGACGAAACAAAACTGACAGCTTTGAATGTCAAAGGGAAAATTCGAATACTGAAATAAAAAAATTGAAATCTAATAAATGATATTTTAAAGGGGGGTATGCACTAATATTTTTGTGAAAAGGTGAAATGATAGATAACGGCCACTTAATCCGATGTGCTAGAAATGCCTCTGAAGCTCACTACAATATTAAAGTTTGATATTGCCTGCATGATTTTTAGTACTGTATTCTCGAACTGTCTTCATCAGATTGACAGTCGAAAATAGCAGCAATAGCGAAAATAGCGTGAGTCGAACTAAGGGTTTTCTAGACAGAATCACAATGCTATAGGCTACGCGCAATGGGGATCTCTTGGCGCAGAGCCACTATGCGTGATTTGACTTTGAAGAAACTTTCCATCAAGTTATCAAGTTTCTTTCGTAGTGTTACTTTTGTGTCCCGTTACTAAGTCTTTTAATTTCTAAACTTTGATCTGCTAAAAAATGCCGAACACTTCTCGCCAGTTCTTCATTGAATGAGAATAGTAAAGCAAACACGACGCGCTTACAGATATTAATTTAGTTGCGAAATGGCTGCTTCTTCCAACCAAATGTGGTCAAATTTCGAGTCCAAGTCATAATGAGAATTAGATCAGAGAATTTACACTTTTCCTGGTAAAGGAAACTGATGTCAGAAACGAAAAGCCGAAATTATTCCAAAAATCGGAAATTACGTAACGTTGCATCTCCTGTGAGATGGGAGAAAGGAAGAGTGGAGAGAGAGAGAGAGAAGAAACAACAACTCTTCTCTTTCTTCCTCACACCAGTCCGCTCTCGCTCCCTTCCCATAGGTGGGTGCCTCTAATCATCCTCTCATATAACAGCCTGGATAATAATAGCCATTTCGCCGTAGAATATGCTTGCTTCCCTTGATCTAACGTACCTGATCACACACGGGAATCATTTACATGACTATTTGGTTATCACCTTTCGAGCATGTAACGGTATTTTTATATGATTGAAGATGAAAATAGTTTGAGCTCATTAGTAGCCCTGCGAACCTACACGATAATCCCGATAAGCCTACTAATGAGCCTACCGATAAGCCTAGTGGACCGATAAGCCTAGTGGACCCCCTGACGGTGCTGATAATTAGATTTAAATATATTGAGCAGGATCAGTGACTCAAAAAAGCTTAGCATCCCTTATACGAAAAAGCCATTTTAATAAATTTTGCAGTGATTTATACTTTAAAAATGATGACTGACATCGACGGGACATAACGCGGATATTGATAAGTCCACTTCTACGCGGATGACACCGTTGTACGAGACCTCAAAAAATGGTATATATTTCGTCGATGGGACTCACCATGAGCCGAGTCTCTCTCCATTTCCTTCAATGCGCAATTTTAATGAAAAAAAACTTAAATTTCCTCCCAATTTTCACTTCAGACGTATTTTTAGGATTTTTCTTATTGTAATCTCAAAATATTCTGAAGAAACATACATTGCTAGTGGAGGCGCCGGCGACGACTGAACCTGTGCTGAAATAGGTTAATCGTGATAATCCCAAAGGGGAAAAAGGTATTTCAGATTCTTAATCTTAGAAATGTGCTAGATACAATATTTTTAATGTATTTGAATATATACCTAAAGCACGTGACGATGGGTGGAAGTTTCAGTTTTGAGTTATCGATTGAAATCGCCGTTATGTTGTGGTAGTCCTGGGGATTCCAGCGGAGATATTGGTTAGTAATATTCTGCAAATTTAGGGTAATATTGTTATCAGTTAAAACACAGTCTCCGTAAGAACGCAGGGAATGGGGGTGATAGTGGTACAACTCCGCCATAATGATCTCCCAGCCCTCAAACTTCACCAGCATGACCCCTAGGGCTGATATAGACGATTTTTGAACTTTGGTCACGAAACATTGATCTTTGATCTCTCGAAATTTCAAATTGAGATTTCGACTCATTCGAAAGAGCATGAAACGTTATGTTATTCCCCGAAATTTCGTCCATTTTTGATAATCCGTATTCGAGAAATAAGAAGAAACGTCGAATTTCAAGGGTTTTTCGATAAACTTTGGGGTAGCAGCCCTACTCAAAATCATTTGTACCCTCTGGATTCGACATGTCTGTATGTGTAACAACTTTTTGTGTCCGACAAGAGGATCATTCAGTGCCGAAGAACCGAAAAGTTGGTTTGAATGTTGCATACTTGCTCAAAATTCATGATTCTGCCTGTCATGATTCTAGTCGGTAACGTTATCAGGCAGTTATTTAAACCTCAGATAATGTTTTTTCATCATTTTCGACCATTTGAAGATTTTTCGTCACCATTTTGACCATATCTGCGGACTTGACTCACCTCGACTTTTTTCACATTAGGGTCCCCCCTTATGTGAAAAATCGGTTTCGCTACATGTCAGAATCGACCACAATAACCTGCAGGATTGCACTTAAACTAACATAAATTCAGTTTTTCGTCACCCAAAAGAACTTTTTATCGTTTTCGAGGTCCCATTTTGACATGTACTGAAACCGTTTTTTCACATTTCACACCCTTATGTGAAAAAAGTCGAGGTGAGTCAAGTCCGCAGATATGGTCAAAATGGTGACGAAAAATCTTCAAATGGACGAAAATGATGAAAAAACATTATCTGAGGTTTAAATAACTGCCTGTTAACGTTACCGACTAGAATCATGATAGGCAGAATCATGAATTTTGAGCAAGTATGCCACATTCAAACCAACTTTTCGGTTCTTCGGCACTGAATTATCCTCTTGTCGGCCACAAAAAGTTGTTACACATACAGACATACAAAAAATATGTCGAATCCAGAGGGTACAAATGACTTTGAGTAGAGCTGCTACCCCAAAGTTTATCAAAAAACCATTGAAATTCGACGTTTCTTCTTGTTTCTCGAATACGGATTAACAAAAATGGACGAAATTTTGGGAAATAACATAACTTTTCATGCTCTTTCGAATGAGCTATAACATGATAGGGTTACTTGAAAATTTTTTTTAAAGATCAAAGATCAACATTTCGGGACCAAAGTTTAAAAAAATCGTCTATACCAGATCTAGGGGTCATGCTGGTGAAGTTTGAGCGCTGGGCGATCATTTTGACGGAGTTGTACCATCCCACCTGCGTTATTACGGAGACTGCGTTTTAAATTCCTACTGTATATCTTGAATTGGTTAATTTTACTATAGTGCTGCTTAAGTAGGCGCCACAAGCAAAATACACTTTGTTCTGACACGATTTCGCGAAAAAGTGAGAAAACAAAAGCCAATCTAAAATCTCAATCAAATCGACCATTCCGCGTTCGATAGCTACTTCGATCCCCAATCGATTGAGCACTGTCCAAAATTTGCATATCAAGTAGATGAAATTTGCATATAAGAAGGGAAGAGACCATTTTGAGGAATTCTAGTGTGAAAGTTTTATTTTGGCAATATTTTTCTGGCTAATACGAATCTTTTAGGAATTTAGAGAAAAATAGATTTTTACCATTGTTCAAAAGCTTGGACTTTTGTTTGCAGAAGCGCGGGGGGGGGGGGGGGGAGAGGCGAACGAGAGGGCGGGGAGAGGGAGAAAGACACACGCAAAACAACCCCCCCCCCCTCCCTCTCGTCTCACCCTTCTCTCCTCTTCCCCAGTGAGTACATCTTGGGCTCTAGCGGCTCAGAGACAATATATCGGCAAACAACATGATGTTATTGGGTCCATGAGGGTTAGTTGGAACATACTTGATCTCATTGTGTAAAATCGGCGGCTCTGGTCCGTTTTGGGTGTCCCATCAAACTTTCCTGGTCCCAAAATAGTTTCCTGGTCCTTAAAAAGTTTCCTGGTCCCCGAATATTTTCCTGGTCCCATAATCGGCCGATCTGGGCACGAAAAATTTTATTGAGTAATTTTTATTCCATTACTGAATATGGGAAGACAAATGCGGAGTCGGTGAACCGCAGAAAGTGGAAGTGGGCGGAGCCATAGCGATAAACAATTAAGTCTCCCTATATTCCGATTTGAATTGCGCGCGGGCCTGATGATCAATCCCAACACAAACCTGATTTTCTAAGCCGGTTTTAGGGCTATTATCGATTTTCTGTCTTTTTTATTACGCGAGCAGTACTAATTCGACCATTCTCTATTCGATGAGCAAATAAAAATAGGGGTCGAAATCGTCCTTGTTGGGTAACTTTAACTAATTTTTAAAACTCACATAAGCATATCCAACTAAATAGTCAAGAGATTTGTTGGGCTCGTCCTGAAAGAAAACTGTTGGTATTAAAGGAAGATAATTATTAAATATTTCAATTTATTCAAAAAAAGTGAAAAATTTTCATCCCTCATAATATTCTTTCCCCACTCTTCCTTTTCCTCCCGTTATTAAATTTTTTTTTAAGAATTTTCACGGATGCGATTCTCTTTGTGATGAATTATGCCGAATATCATGTGCAAATAAAAAAAAGTACATTTAAGCTCGCCACTCCCCGGAAATATTGCAGACATTTTCGCTGTTGCTTTATAAATAGTGTTCGTTTTAAAAGA
Source organism: Pristionchus pacificus (assembly GCA_000180635.4). NCBI lineage: Eukaryota > Metazoa > Nematoda > Chromadorea > Rhabditida > Neodiplogasteridae > Pristionchus > Pristionchus pacificus. The sequence goes on from CM026576.1 coordinate 16,029,738, forward strand.
CAATATCACTAGACAACTCACGATTTTCCTGACTAAAATGAATGTGACTCGACCCTCGCCAGTTTGATCTGTGAATTTTTTCATAATTAAATGTAAGTGCACATTCGTAAGAAGTTGCTTACACATAGTGTCCAGGTAGTATGAAACGCTGTACTTCTCCATCAGCTCTTCTATATCGGCTCTCAGTTTGACGTAAAATTCATCCAGAGTAGTCGCCGAAGCGGCAGTAGACGAGATTGGGAAGGAATTATGAATGGGAGCAGCTTGAGGAAGACTACCAGCGATCAGGACAGAAGAAGGAGGAAGAAAACGAGACTCCGAGTGGACATTGACGTTTTGGATGATATTAATATCCACATTTGTGTTTCCATTCAGAGGATTCGAGTTGAGCGGGCGAGGAGAAGTTTCGATGGGTAAGTTATGAGAGACTTGATGATCGATAGGAGGAGGGATGGGGATCAGTGGCAACGGTACTCCCACTGGGTGTTGGTAGGGAGAAGACGGGAAGGAGCACCGTTCGTACTGTGGATTGCATAGCGGACGACAGAAAACTGTCGATGAAAGTAGGAAGAGACCAGCGGGAAAGATTTTGGACATCATTGATGCTGCATCTGCAAGCAAAGGAATGTGTATCGAGAAAAAAAAATTAGATTACTTGAGATGAGCACGCTATGATCGGATGCGGTTTTCGCGCGCATTCAAACCATAATTTGTCCTGGTTGGGTAACTTTAAATTGTAAGTCTAATTAAAATGCAGTCTCTGTAAGAACGCAGGGAAAGGGATGATAGTTAGGGACCACAACGCAGATAGCCGATTTGGCTCTGATCCGTTTTGGGTGTCCCATCAAAGTTTCCTGGTCCCAAAATAGTTTCCTGGTCCTTAAAAAGTTTCCTGGTCCCAAAATCGGCCGATCAGGGCACGAAAAAAATTCCTGGCCGCAGAAATAGTTTCCTGGTCCCATAGTATCCTTGTCCCATAGTTTCCTGGTTCCATATTTTCCTGGATCCGGTTGTATCGATTTCCATCTAATTCGATACCCAAATATCCAATAATCAAATAATGATTCCAAGACTCAAAGGGTCGTTTCCAATCCATTAGTAGTTTGCGACCTTCGGCAAGAGATGTTTCGAAATGAAATAACTCTCACACAGAACATCCTGACCGTGCGGTAACTACCGTATCTTTCCACGTCAACTTCCCGATCAATCCTTTTCCAGTTTTTTCTCCATTTCCACTCCGTTTTCGTCATTATCGTCCGCACTAAGCGCCCCGACCCGTTTTCTGTCGTTTTTACCCCCTTGCTTCGGTTTATACCGTCGTATTTACCCTCCACTCCACTATTACTTCGCTTATCCTTTATTCCGGGTTTTATTACCCAAGTTTGAGGGTCGTCGCATCCTCGGCTTGTTTCCAACGCCGTCCTCATCACAGCTAGCCCGAGGCTCTGTGATCTTCCGGCGCTCCCGTCGCCACCATGTCCAGCAATTGGACTCATTCGTAGCCAATCGCCCGTTCAAGAAGGTTTTCGGTAACCACCAATCGGTCTGTTCACTTCCTTTTCCCATCCACGTCCTTTCCACTTCCCATCCACGTCCTTTCCACTTCATTCCCACGTCTTTTCCACTTCTTTACCACGTCTTTCTTAATCCAACTTTATTGTACCAGTAGTCTTAGTAAATGAATATTTATTGATTGAATCACTGGTCCCAAACGCACTGCATAGTACACAATCGGCTAGTCCTTCCCGAGGATATCAGATATATGGTGCATAGTGCCGATCCCAGCCCAGTCAAAGTCCCGCGTGGCCCGAGCGAACACTCCACTCCCCCAATCGTTCCATTAGAAACGAAATTCATCAATTTCGCACCAAGGAAAACCACTAGAAAGATGTCACAGTTCGAGAGCAGTTACAAAAAACTGCTGTCATCAATTTCATCATTGAGTCCACTAGTCACTTCCATCGAAAACGATATCAGTCAGATTTTCGAAATTTCCAGTAGTGACGAAATCGAGAAGATCTCGGCCCGAGTGGCCCGGATCCTTGTTGATGCACAAATAATTCGTGATGATTATAGTGATCGGTTCTCTTCCCTCACTCAAGCGATCAACAGCATGGACGACAATGACAGCAGCAAGGACGTGGAGCAGAGGAAGCTGCAGGAGTTCAAGAGCAGCAGCGAAGCGGCGACGTCGATGGAAGTCGACCCCGTGAGTGTAGCTAACGTCGTTTCAAAACTCGAAAATAAATTCCGTCGTTCCCTCGAGACGGCGACAGTGCGCGCAAGTGCACTAAGCCGTCTCACCCCTCCCATTAGCATTCATTCTCTCGCAAGTGTGGAAAGCGAACACTAGACTTGCTAACGCTAGTCTGATTTCTGAAACGAAATCGCCCGTGTTTATTCCAACTTCGACAGATTCCATTCTTGCCAAGCTAATCATTAGTGACATCCACCACTCCTCATCCCATGCTAGTGTTGATGTGATTCTAAATCAAGTGAAGCGCAAATACTGGATCCCCAGGTGTAGGCAGATTGCCAAATCCGTTCTCAAGCAATGCGTTCCGTGTCGGAAGACAAACAACTTGCCATTCCGATACCCCCAGTCTCCTGCATTACCAGTAGATAGAGTGAGAAAGAGTCGTCCGTTCGAGCACTCTGGAGTTGACTATGCAGGTCCATTTCATTCCAACACAGATGAGAAAATGTACGTGCTCGTTTTCACGTGCTTCTCTTCTCGTTTATCCCATCTCGAAGTGGTCAATTCACTCCTTCCATCCTCATTCACATTCGCGTTTCGGAGGTTCTGCTCTAGACGTGGAACACCCACCCATATCACTTCCGATAAAGCTACCACGTTCAAAATGGCGAGCACGCTGTTTGCCAAACCTGATGAGGATCCCAATGTGAACACCCTCATGTCCACGCTTGGAATCCAATGGAAATTCACTACTGCTCATTCACCTTGGAAAGGTGGCATTTATGAGAGATTAGTCAAGATTATAAAAGAGTCTCTCACACGTACCATTGCTAGGAAAAAGCTTTCCAGCGAAGAGTTCACCACGGTGATTTGTGAGATAGAAGCTCTTCTCAATAGTCGTCCCTTAACTTACGTTTCATCCGATGATGTCCACACTTTCAATGGCCCAGTTCTCCGACCCATTGATCTCATTTCTCCAGAGTCTTTCCTGGGTTGTTCTGTCATTCTGTCTGACGATGACAATGACTATAGACCACCAGAGGAAGAGAACAGTAGTAGAGAAGCTGCAATCCAGCAGCTCAAACGATCGATTACCATAGTAGATGCATTCTGGAACAGATGGCACAGTGAGTACCTCACCACACTCAGGGATTGTTCTAAGAAATCAGATCCTCTCCATTCTGTCAAATCCACCACGCATCCTCCAACACGAGGTTCACTCGTTCTCGTAGTTGACGAGTCTGGCAATACTCCTCGATCCAGTTGGAAGATGGCTAAGATCCTTTCCCTCACCAACACCTCTGCAACTCTCAAATCGCATGCAGGCAGAGTCATAGAGCGTCCTCTGAATCTCCTTATTCCATTAGAAATCCATTCCAACGAGAACACCACGCAGTTACCTGTTCCAGTAGATGAACCCGAACCAATCAATACCCATCCGATGACTACCCGTTCCAAAAAGGTCACTCCTCACCATTAATCCCCTCCCCCGAGGATTCCACTGTGACAACACATTGTAATTAATAACATCCCCGAATTCCACATCATTTCCAGACTCCTGAGGAACGAGACCCCAACCGTTCCCTCACGCCAGAGCCCATCGATATTCCTTCCAACGTGAAGAACAAGGTAGTCATCCATCCATTAATCACTTCCATTATTTATTCCATCATTAGCTATCACTCTCATTCACGTCGATCCCAATCCAATCATCCAATCCAGATGCCGATTCCCACGACTGTCGTTGCTAAGCCCAAGAAGCCCAAGATCCTCTTCGATCACGACAGAGTGGTGAAGGATATCACCAACTCAGTAGAGAAGAAAATGAAAAAGATTGTCCTCAATGTGGTGACTGAGGGTGTAGGCCTACTCAAGGAACACTTTGATTCCCTCGTTTCCCAGTTGTCCATGTCAGTAGATAGTCTCTCTGATGTTGTCTCTACCAATCTTGTTGATCCCACTCCCATTGTTGTTCATGCCACTGATGTCAATCCTTCCACAACTCGTCCCCCCCATGTGACTACTCCGGTCGTTGTCCAATCCAATCAGATAACTCCTTCCAATCCCCGTTACTTCCCCAACAGAGCTCATCTCAATCGTCCCCTTTCCACCTCTACTCAACACAGACAACCAAACCGCAACCCCATTCCTGCCCAATCCCATAAGAGTCACAGTCGATCACGCTCACCCATATCTCGTAACCAGAGCCATCACCCACAGTGTGTCTTTTGTAAGAGCACCCGACACTTCACCAGAAATTGTGATGTAGTCACGAGCCTCCACACCCGACTTTCCATCACCCATTCGTCAAATAGATGCACCAAATGCTTCCGCATTCTAAACGCTTCCCACCGTGTTGACTGTGAGCCCAACCTGTGCACCAACGGTTGCGTCACCCCTCAAGGAGGTCCAGAACGCCATTGTTACTGGTTCTGTCCAGCGAACCCCGCTCTCATGCCCTAGTTTCTCTTCCTTCTTCGTTCATTTGTTCGTTCTTATTGTTCTTCACTAGCTGTGCCATTAGGTAAGGATCATCCGTTGTTCGTTCCCTGTCCGTTTCTCCATCATTTGATGGACTCTGTTGTTCGTTGTTCCAATAGTAAAGGGCATTCAGCCTACTCCATCTTCTTTCCACTTCACACATCCACGTCTACATTCCATTCTCTCCTTCCTTCCACTCCCCCGAGTGTATCGATTTCCATCTAATTCGATACCCAAATATCCAATAATCAAATAATGATTCCAAGACTCAAAGGGTCGTTTCCAATCCATTAGTAGTTTGCGACCTTCGGCAAGAGATGTTTCGAAATGAAATAACTCTCACACAGAACATCCTGACCGTGCGGTAACTACCGTATCTTTCCACGTCAACTTCCCGATCAATCCTTTTCCAGTTTTTTCTCCATTTCCACTCCGTTTTCGTCATTATCGTCCGCACTAAGCGCCCCGACCCGTTTTCTGTCGTTTTTACCCCCTTGCTTCGGTTTATACCGTCGTATTTACCCTCCACTCCACTATTACTTCGCTTATCCTTTATTCCGGGTTTTATTACCCAAGTTTGAGGGTCGTCGCATCCTCGGCTTGTTTCCAACGCCGTCCTCATCACAGCTAGCCCGAGGCTCTGTGATCTTCCGGCGCTCCCGTCGCCACCATGTCCAGCAATTGGACTCATTCGTAGCCAATCGCCCGTTCAAGAAGGTTTTCGGTAACCACCAATCGGTCTGTTCACTTCCTTTTCCCATCCACGTCCTTTCCACTTCCCATCCACGTCCTTTCCACTTCATTCCCACGTCTTTTCCACTTCTTTACCACGTCTTTCTTAATCCAACTTTATTGTACCAGTAGTCTTAGTAAATGAATATTTATTGATTGAATCACTGGTCCCAAACGCACTGCATAGTACACAATCGGCTAGTCCTTCCCGAGGATATCCGATATACCGGTATTAGTTTCCTGTACCCATCCAAGTGGGTTGTCATTGAAAGGACGGTTCGATGTATCAAGAAACATTTTCATGTGTATACGATGCAATTCCTCTTTAGAATTCGTTTATTCTCTTGGACAGTGCCAGGAAACTAATATCGGATCCAGGAAACTATGGGACCAGGAAAGTATGGGACCAGGCAACTTTTTCGAGCCCTTATCGGCCGATTATGGGACCACGAAACTATTTCTGGGACCGGGAAATTTTTTCGTGCCCAGAGCGGCCGATTATGGGACCAGGAAACTTTTTAAGGACCAGAAAACTATTTTGGGACCAGGAAAGTTTGATGGGACACCCAAAACGGACCAGAGCCGCCCATTTTACACAATGGGATCAAAAGGTATGTTCCAACTAACCCTCATGGACCCAATAACATCATGCTGTTTGTCGATGTTTGCCGAATTCAAGCAGGGTATGGGGCATTTCACAAACACCGCTCATTTCTCATCAATCGGGGTATCCCAATGGCTCACAAACGTCGCTTATTCAATGGCTGCATTCTCCCCGCGGTATTGTATGGTTGCGAATGTTGGGCTCTGACCAATGCACAAATGAATCGATTATCAGTGGCTCAACGTCGAATGGAAAGATGGATGGTAGGTTGTACTGTGCTCGATTATGTCTCTAATGAGCGGTTGCGAGATTCAACTCGAATTCAGGACTTTGTTCGAGATGCACAGAAAAGGAAATAGTTTTGGTTGCACAAGATCGCGAATGACGACAATTGGAAGTGGAGCCGATCTGTGATCGAATGGTTCCCGACAAGAAAAAGAAGAAGAGGTCGACCAATGACTAGATGGAGCGATTTCTTCCGCAAGACTGTTGGCCCGAACTTTCTCAACGAAGCAAGAAAAGCCAGTTGGAATGCCATGCACATCAGAGCTCTCACCTAACCCGACCTCTTGATAAATGTGTAATAATCGTGAATCGCAATCGTTTGCCGATATATTGTCTCTGAGCCGCGCTAGAGCCCAAGATGTACTCACTGGGGAAGAGGAGAGAAGGGTGAGACGAGAGGGAGGGGGGGGGCTGTTTTGCGTGTGTCTTTCTCCCTCTCCCCGCCCTCTCGTTCGCCTCCCCCCCCCCCGCGCTTCTGCAAACAAAAGTCCAAGCTTTTGTTAACAGGCAGTTGTTTAAACCTCAGATAATGTTTTTTTCATAATTTTCGTCCATTTGAAGATTTTTCGTCACCATTTTGACCATATCTGCGGACTTGACTCACCTCGACTTTTTTCACATAAGGGTGTGAAATGTGAAAAAACGGTTTCAGTACATGTCAAAATGGGACCTCGAAAACGATAAAAAGTTCTTTTGGGTGACGAAAAACTGAATTTATGTTAGTTTAAGTGCAATCCTGCAGGTTATTGTGGTCGATTCTGACATGTAGCGAAACCGATTTTTCACATAAGGGGGGACCCTTATGTGAAAAAAGTCGAGGTGAGTCAAGTCCGCAGATATGGTCAAAATGGTGACGAAAAATCTTCAAATGGTCGAAAATGATGAAAAAACATTATCTGAGGTTTAAATAACTGCCTGTTAACGTTACCGACTAGAATGATGACAGGCAGAATCATGAATTTTGAGCAAGTATGCAACATTCAAACCAACTTTTCTGTTCTTCGGCACTGAATGATCCTCTTGTCGGCCACAAAAAGTTGTTACACATACAGACATACAAAAAATATGTCGAATCCAGAGGGTACAAATGGCTTTGGGTAGGGCTGCTACCCCAAAGTTTATCGAAAAACCCTTGAAATTCGACGTTTCTTCTTATTTCTCGAATACTTATTATCAAAAATGGATTATTATCAAAAATGGACGAAATTTCGGGGAATAACATAACATTTCATGCTCTTTCGAATGAGCTATCACACAATATCGAAATCTCAATTTGAAATTTCGCGAGATCAAAGATCAAAGATCAATGTTTCGGGACCAAATTTCAAAAATCGTCTATATCAGCCCTAGGGGTCATGCTGGTGAAGTTTGAGGGCTGGGAGATCATTATTGCGGAGTTGTACCATTCCCTGCGTTCTTACATTGTGAACGCGAATTCTGGAAGATATTCGACATTTATTACGAAAGAAAACTTATGACCATAATAATACAATCTACGAGAAGACCAGATGTTTCTTTGGAACTGCAAAAGTAAATTTCTTGTTTTCGGTGTGGCCCTAAAAAATACATTTCATTGTTCAAGTTATTGCCCAATTCGTTCTTGGTAGTGAACCTACTCGGTCACACAATCAATGCTCGTTTAAAGGTGTCGCAATCACGCTCGTAATTTGTTGAATTGCTGTTGAGTTATTGAGTGTTTGACTTATAATATAGTCAGGAATCATAGTCCATACTGAGCATGACATGATTCCTCATCGTTCGAACATCACAATCCATTCTGTTTTGGATGAAATAGAATCATGTGACTTCAGTTCTTTTTTTTAAATGTTTGTTCGTGTTTCTCCCTGTCGTTCTCATTTTATATAGCAATAATACTTATTTTCCGAATGAGAACTTGCCGTTGATTCCACCGCAGACAATATGGGAGCTCCTGATGTCGTTTTCGGTATGTCTTTTAACCAGAAATCCTAATTTCAAACACAATTGCTTATTTTCAGGGCAGTTCTACGCACTTTCCTCTACTACTACCAACGTGTTCAACGTCAAGCCCAGTCCGTCGACGTCTATTCGTAAACTGCAGTCAGTGATAAGAGACCTTGTGCGTTTGAGTTGTGTTTTTTAATACTATAACATAGTGTGTTGGTCACACTATGTGACGACTGAGTGACCATCCGGATTATATAGCAATAATCCCTCGAGACCAACCTCGGCGGGCAGCGGCGCGAACATTTCGATATACTGCTCGCCGTGAAGAATTCGCTGCATGTCGACCTTGAGGCCTGCGAGGAAACAGTGGTACGGTAACTGATTAGATAATACTATAACCTTTTTAGTACTGTCACAATCATAGTTACCAGGTCTGGGTTAACTAATGGCACAGTGACACATTTTCATCACCAATTCCCATAAATATTTTGATGTTGCAGTAATCTAATGTAGTTACCGAACCTGGCCATCGAGTGAGTCCGGTGGATTTCATACCGGGGGCGACAATGTAGGTGGGCAGGGGCATGAAACCCTCGGCGCCTTCGTAGAGGTAACGAATGTCCTCTTTCGCCTTGCAACCGACTGAAAAATGCACATTTTGGGATAATTAACAATATTCGAATGTGTTTCGCACAAATTCTTTTTTAAGCGCACGAGCACAAATTGTAGACGACATTTTTAAAAAAATCCACGTTTACTGTTAGAAAGTTATCAAATGGCGTAGATGATCAACGATATCAGACAATAACGTACCTCCAAGTGCGTAGATAATCGCGTCCCTTGTTGTATACTCGAAATCGACGGGATCCGGCTTGTGCTGCTGAGCGAGTTGCACGTCCATTGCTTTCCTTAAAAAAATCTTAATTTTATATTTGTAAGTATTACTTCCAAGCATAATTGCACTGTATCTGTGAACAGATCACGAAAAAAATGTTGAAGATAAATTGATATTAAAATATACGAGAGGCTTCCATGAAAACTCGAGTAGAAGTGAAATATACGCAAATGACTCTCAAAACAACAAGAACAATGATAAGAAGAAACATCCGATTGCTAGTAACGAGAGAGACAACGCTATCCCGGGAGAGTGTTGACCTGAGCAGTCTGCTATCGCGCTGTTATGGACCTGACTGAATCAACGCGACAGTAGGGACTGGCAAGAAAAGACTCTCCTCGGTTTTCACACTCTATCACCTCTCTGACAGGGGAGAGAGCGCGTGTAATGAAGAGATCATATCAAGCCATCCATTGATAGAGTCAGACCATAGAGCGACGCGCCATTCGATTCATTGCAGAGTGGTGTGGACAAGATGGCCTTACACATAAAACATCAACGATCATTCATGCAGGACTACTTTTATTGCACATTTTCCGTAACTGTAAGTGCAACATGTTGTCTTTGCATTGTGTCAAGACAGCCAGATGAGATTCAGACTATCTGCAAACGATTCTTTGCTATGATGGGCGCCATCACTGATATCTGTTCTTTTTAAACTTATACATCGATTTCTCGTGGTATATAATTGTTTATCCTTCACTCATTGAAAAAAATAGAAGCATCAATGAATGACTTGTCATGATTCGCGCATGATGCGATTCGATCAAATGAGAATTGATGAATTTCAGGTTGAATTTGATACTAGAAGTGATTGACCTCCGAATAATCGTACACGAAGTCACGAGAAGTTCTTCCTGCGGGAGGCCTCTCTTAGGAAATCGTCTATATCAGCCCTAGGGGTCATGCTGGTGAAGTTTGAGGGCTGGGAGATCATTATTGCGGAGTTGTACCATTCCCTGCGTTCTTACATTGTGAACGCGAATTCTGGAAGATATTCGACATTTATTACGAAAGAAAACTTATGACCATAATAATACAATCTACGAGAAGACCAGATGTTTCTTTGGAACTGCAAAAGTAAATTTCTTGTTTTCGGTGTGGCCCTAAAAAATACATTTCATTGTTCAAGTCCAGCGACAACTTTTTTCCGAATAAGGGGTAATACCTAATGTTTTATTTCGGCATTGATTAAAGAGTGTAGTTCTGATTGCGTCTTCTATTTCATTCTGTTTGTAACGTGAGCAACACATTTGTTTTCGGTCCGAAAACCGTGTTTTATCTTTTTTGTTGATAGATCGCGAGACCAAACGAGGTCGTTATGGAGAATTGTTCAACGAATAGATTTGATTTCATGCAGTGGTGGAGAGCTCAAACCTTTCCAAGAAAAATATCTCAAAAACTACCGTCGTTGGCTATGCGAGAGTATACGCGTTGTTTGGAAATAATAATTATAATAATTTATCTACGCCCGAGGCGCAACGAGACCGAAACGTTACATAATAAGGTGGGAGAGCAGGAATGGGGAGGGGGGACTCTCCTGGGTTAGGTGAGTTTGGCTAGTTAGGTGAGTTTGGCTAAATACCCGTAAACAATAATGAGATCACTATTCCGTTCACTACTAACAATACAATAACCAGATGAGGGGAAACCAGGGGGCGGGAAATTAATGTGAACCAGACAAAAAAGAATAAACATGTTATAGGAGAGATAACCACATAATAAGAAAAGAAGGCATGTAGGGGAGAGTCAACAAGTTCAGATTAAAGAGATACATTCGTAATTTTTAACAAGAAGCAACTACAATATCTAAATACAAATCAATGTATTGCCCAATTCGTTCTTGGTAGTGAACCTACTCGGTCACACAATCAATGCTCGTTTAAAGGTGTCGCAATCACGCTCGTAATTTGTTGAATTGCTGTTGAGTTATTGAGTGTTTGACTTATAATATAGTCAGGAATCATAGTCCATACTGAGCATGACATGATTCCTCATCGTTCGAACATCACAATCCATTCTGTTTTGGATGAAATAGAATCATGTGACTTCAGTTCTTTTTTTTAAATGTTTGTTCGTGTTTCTCCCTGTCGTTCTCATTTTATATAGCAATAATACTTATTTTCCGAATGAGAACTTGCCGTTGATTCCACCGCAGACAATATGGGAGCTCCTGATGTCGTTTTCGGTATGTCTTTTAACCAGAAATCCTAATTTCAAACACAATTGCTTATTTTCAGGGCAGTTCTACGCACTTTCCTCTACTACTACCAACGTGTTCAACGTCAAGCCCAGTCCGTCGACGTCTATTCGTAAACTGCAGTCAGTGATAAGAGACCTTGTGCGTTTGAGTTGTGTTTTTTAAATCAAAAATTCGATTCTTCATTTTATCATATTGCGAAATATGTATGTTTTTTTTATTTTCAGAGAACTTACCTGTCTCCACTGTTCTGCGATGGGGTGGAGCATGTAATTGAGGGATTGGCGTACAAAAGATCAGCTCCACTTCGTCACTTCTACTTCTGGAGACGAGTCAAAGACTGCATGAGGTCACTTTCTATTCCGTTTTCCTACTTAGCATGAGAGTAAACAGTGTGGCTTGGGAAATACTCGAATTTCAACGAGACTTGGCTGACATTTAACTTCTTTACACATACATGTCACTTTTTTCTGAGTTTGTTTTTTTTAAATCTGAGTTTATTTTGCAATTCTATACTTTCCAGAAATGCGAAGAAAGTGGGCGATTCGAAGCTTTCGACCCTTCCACGACCCCCCAAATTTCCAGTTCCCTTGCAGGTCATTCTTATGGTTCTTATTGTTGGTCACACTATGTGACGACTGAGTGACCATCCGGATTATATAGCAATAATCCCTCGAGACCAACCTCGGCGGGCAGCGGCGCGAACATTTCGATATACTGCTCGCCGTGAAGAATTCGCTGCATGTCGACCTTGAGGCCTGCGAGGAAACAGTGGTACGGTAACTGATTAGATAATACTATAACCTTTTAAAAAAATCCACGTTTACTGTTAGAAAGTTATCAAATGGCGTAGATGATCAACGATATCAGACAATAACGTACCTCCAAGTGCGTAGATAATCGCGTCCCTTGTTGTATACTCGAAATCGACGGGATCCGGCTTGTGCTGCTGAGCGAGTTGCACGTCCATTGCTTTCCTTAAAAAAATCTTAATTTTATATTTGTAAGTATTACTTCCAAGCATAATTGCACTGTATCTGTGAACAGATCACGAAAAAAATGTTGAAGATAAATTGATATTAAAATATACGAGAGGCTTCCATGAAAACTCGAGTAGAAGTGAAATATACGCAAATGACTCTCAAAACAACAAGAACAATGATAAGAAGAAACATCCGATTGCTAGTAACGAGAGAGACAACGCTATCCCGGGAGAGTGTTGACCTGAGCAGTCTGCTATCGCGCTGTTATGGACCTGACTGAATCAACGCGACAGTAGGGACTGGCAAGAAAAGACTCTCCTCGGTTTTCACACTCTATCACCTCTCTGACAGGGGAGAGAGCGCGTGTAATGAAGAGATCATATCAAGCCATCCATTGATAGAGTCAGACCATAGAGCGACGCGCCATTCGATTCATTGCAGAGTGGTGTGGACAAGATGGCCTTACACATAAAACATCAACGATCATTCATGCAGGACTACTTTTATTGCACATTTTCCGTAACTGTAAGTGCAACATGTTGTCTTTGCATTGTGTCAAGACAGCCAGATGAGATTCAGACTATCTGCAAACGATTCTTTGCTATGATGGGCGCCATCACTGATATCTGTTCTTTTTAAACTTATACATCGATTTCTCGTGGTATATAATTGTTTATCCTTCACTCATTGAAAAAAATAGAAGCATCAATGAATGACTTGTCATGATTCGCGCATGATGCGATTCGATCAAATGAGAATTGATGAATTTCAGGTTGAATTTGATACTAGAAGTGATTGACCTCCGAATAATCGTACACGAAGTCACGAGAAGTTCTTCCTGCGGGAGGCCTCTCTTAGGCCAGCGACAACTTTTTTCCGAATAAGGGGTAATACCTAATGTTTTATTTCGGCATTGATTAAAGAGTGTAGTTCTGATTGCGTCTTCTATTTCATTCTGTTTGTAACGTGAGCAACACATTTGTTTTCGGTCCGAAAACCGTGTTTTATCTTTTTTGTTGATAGATCGCGAGACCAAACGAGGTCGTTATGGAGAATTGTTCAACGAATAGATTTGATTTCATGCAGTGGTGGAGAGCTCAAACCTTTCCAAGAAAAATATCTCAAAAACTACCGTCGTTGGCTATGCGAGAGTATACGCGTTGTTTGGAAATAATAATTATAATAATTTATCTACGCCCGAGGCGCAACGAGACCGAAACGTTACATAATAAGGTGGGAGAGCAGGAATGGGGAGGGGGGACTCTCCTGGGTTAGGTGAGTTTGGCTAGTTAGGTGAGTTTGGCTAAATACCCGTAAACAATAATGAGATCACTATTCCGTTCACTACTAACAATACAATAACCAGATGAGGGGAAACCAGGGGGCGGGAAATTAATGTGAACCAGACAAAAAAGAATAAACATGTTATAGGAGAGATAACCACATAATAAGAAAAGAAGGCATGTAGGGGAGAGTCAACAAGTTCAGATTAAAGAGATACATTCGTAATTTTTAACAAGAAGCAACTACAATATCTAAATACAAATCAATGATTAGTAAAATATACGAGACTGCATAAGAACGTTGAACAGACTGATTTGAATTAGCCAAATTTTAGTGGTACTCCTTCTTACACGTAGTGGATTAAACATCGAAATCGCGATGCCTGCTTCTGAACCTATTCTGGTCCAGCAATCGCTCTTATCTTCTTTGCGGCCTCCTTGGCGAGATGTGCGAGCTCAGTGGCGATGATCGCATCGGAATATGCTAAAATTAAACGGGTTGTGTTGTAAAAGTATGAACGACGAAAAAATTTAGCTTTTTCCGAAATTGAACGATGACTACTCACTCGACGCGATCTCACTCATGGCGCCCAATTAAGAGGGGTCTAGGGTAAAAAGTGCTGATACATCGAGCATTCTCACCAATGTAGGCTGGAAGCAGATTCACGAGGCCATTGACCAGGAGACACACCGCGGTGAGTAAGGAAAAAACGATCGACATCTTGAAACTGTAGTTGTGTAATAATCGTCGGAACTTTCCGCGGCTATCCACTTCCTGATATGCGTTAATAAATATCTCTGATACAATTCATTTTTAAAATAAATTGAAATATTATTGAAATATTTGTGTGGCGAAAAGATGATATATTGTTTTTCAAGCGGGCTCACCTCCTTCGTTAATTCAATGGTGAGCAATCGATTTGCCTCGGCTAACGCACGACGCTCCGATTTTCTTCTATTCTTTATCTTGTCGGAAAAGCCACGTTGCTCTTCAAATTCGTCCAATTCATTGTTCTTCAAGCACATCGTCGCTTGAAACAGCAAGTCGAGCTGTAGCTGAAAGAAAAGAAATGATGTTGCAGTGCGCCCGAGAGAGCACTCGCTCACCCTGTCTCCATCCTTCTCTTTCTTCATCTTCTTATCCTTCTCAATCGCTTCTTTCTCCTTATTGAAGTAGTGAAAAATATATTGCAACAGAGTGTTGATTAGAGTTATTATGATGGTGACTATGATGAAGATGGCTGAATAGTAATCATTGAACATTGTAGTCTGCAAATATATACGCTTAGAATCAATGATTTCTGCAATTCGATAGAATACAATGAAGCGTTCACATTTCAAATTAATTTTACGCGGTTTTCGTTTTAGTGTTCGTTTTAAAAGACAATATCACTTGACAACTCACGATTTTCCTGACTAAAATGAATGTGATTCGACCCTCGCCAGTTTGATCTGTGAATTTTTTCGTAATTAAATGTAAGTGCACATTCGTAAGAAGTTGCTTACACATAGTGTCCAGGTAGTATGAAACGCTGTACTTCTCCATCAGCTCTTCTATATCGGCTCTCAGTTTGACGTAAAATTCATCCAGAGTAGTCGCCGAAGCGGCAGTAGACGAGATTGGGAAGGAATTATGAATGGGAGCAGCTTGAGGAAGACTACCAGCGATCAGGACAGAAGAAGGAGGAAGAAAACGAGACTCCGAGTGGACATTGACGTTTTGGATGATATTGATATCCACATTTGTGTTTCCATTCAGAGGATTCGAGTTGAGCGGGCGAGGAGAAGTTTCGATGGGTAAGTTATGAGAGACTTGATGATCGATAGGAGGAGGGATGGGGATCAGTGGCAACGGTACTCCCACTGGGTGTTGGTAGGGAGAAGACGGGAAGGGGCACCGTTCGTACTGTGGATTGCACAGCGGACGACAGAAAACTGTCGATGAAAGAAGGAAGATACCAGCGGCAAAGATTTTGGACATCATTGATGCTGTATCTGCAAGCAAAGGAATGTGTATCGAGAAAAAAATATCAGATTACTTGAGATGAGCACGCTATGATCAAATCATGATTATTTGAAGCATAATACGAACTTTATTCTATAAATTGAGCCACTTAAAAATGAATTCAACCGTTTCCTCCTCTAATATATTTAGCACGGAAAAAACAATGAATACGTTAATTGAATTTTTCATGATCAACAATATATTTCATATTCGTGAGCACTTAATATTATGATAGATATGAAGTCTTTGCCGGGAAGCATCTAATGAAAGAATTACTCTTCCGAGAAGGCCCTCATAGGCTGTCTGAAGTCAAATAGTTGGAAGGAAAGGGGATGAAAATTAGCCAATTAACAGGTAACCTGAGAGCTAGCAGAAACATAGCGAAGAAAAATTTCGAAATATCTACGAATGACGTATCGTCTAAAGATACATTCGAGTCTACACCCGGAATCATCAACCTTCACTTAAAATGTGCATAAGGCTCCATGATGCGAATCAGCAACATCGAATTCCATTATTTTGTCTCCAATCTATTGTTAGACTGAACTGATAAAATAAAGTCTTGAAAAAAGGGGAAAATGCAAAATTTTCTTATCGTTCGGATTAGAACGACTTACTCGAATGCTAATGAGGACCTTGGTGAAAGGTTGAAGATTCGGTTTCGGGATTCCCGACATTCACTCCCGCCAGATGGTTAGAGAAGAGACAAATAGCGCAGAAGAGAGAGAGAGAGAGACTCAACGCGGGTAGCGGATCAATTTATACTTTCGGGTTGCCGATCTCAAGCTTGAGTTGATTTTTATACTATTTCACGTTTGTTGAGTTGCTGAAAGATATTGATAATGGGATATTCTTTAGTCGGTGAATTAATGAGCACGGAAACTAAGCTCAAAAGTCATACACTGAAAAATTGGCTAACAAGTACTGTGTCATCCTTTCGAATAATGAAAGTTTGCTACGATACTTGTATTTATCGTATTTATAGATCTAGAAGTTGATACCCTGAAGAAACTCGAAGGAAGTAAGATCAGATATACCACAAAGCAAGAACAAATCTCTCATTTCACCATCAAGACCATCATGAATGGGAAAGCGGTGCGGTATTCTTTCCATTGAGAATTACATCAATTTGCTCGCCTTTGTGATGGTAAAATAGGTGCAATTAGATTCTTCATTTGCCAACCCTAATCAAGATTGTCTCATGAATGATGCAATCTTTCCAGGCATCGGACCTCTTCTTCATACGCATACTCAATATTTTCCGAGAGCCTTGATAACATCATTCCATCTCACCCATGTCTTTCAATTGTTCTGTCATACAGACGTTGTACCAATTTGTCGTTGCACACAGCGGTTTTTGAGTTGATATAGAAAGTGTTTATCACGTGAATCATTTGAAGAATCGTCGTGATTGGGCATGAGGCTTACTTGCGCTTCTGAAATTTCAATCATGGTGTATAATATTTGATATAAATATGAAAATATATCACAAGAAACAACGGAAGCGGACATTTTTGAGAGACTAGTCGTTCAAATATTCAGAAGAGATACTAACTCTGCCAAATCCTGAGAATCCACCGTCTCCAGCAGATGCAATAGCAGCCACTGCAGCGAGAATAAGAACGATAGGGGCGAAAATATTCTTCTGCAATTAAAAACTAAATATTAAATATTAGAATAGGACAGCTGGCAAAAAATAATCGCTTCTAAGTTGTTAATCAATAAGCAACTAAACTATTACTGGTCGGAGAATGATAGGTTGCTCTTCTTAGACATCTTAGATGCAATGAAACACAACAACATTGAAGGCTAGAAACTGTTGAAAATAACTTTAAAACGCGGGACAGTCAGTTTTTCGTCATGAAATCAAACTTAGACCACGAGATATGAGAGCGCAGACATATCATTCGATCCGTCTTGATGAGCTCTGTCATCTAAAAATAAGCTTGATTACGACGCTATCCGGACAAGGCTGGCTGTGCGACTCTGTCTCCCTCGTCCCACATATGCGTCTCCAAGGTCTGGCCGGGAATAACCGGAGAGGTAAAGCGTACCTGGAAGAACATATAATCAATTGAACTTGACCTGAAGCCCACCTTGATAGCCTTGAAGGAGGTAGCGTCATTGTTCGCAAACACCTTGATCACATGTCGAGCTGCAAATCTCATCGTACATAGTCCATGCAAAATGGGCGCATTGAAGCCGGAATTCTGAAACGGAAATGTGATGTACTAAAGATCAAAGATCACTCATCGCGGCAACTCGCGGATCGATATGCAGCAAGCTCATATCGCCCGAGCCCACTCGATAGAGTGCCGCTTGGTCCTCCGATGTTTGCTCAACGATTATTTTATCCGCAGGTCGTTTCGGGATCTCCGCTCCCTTCTTCTCGTGAGAACCGAAATTTCCTGCGCCGACCTGACGGATCAAAGATCATCGGGCCACAACCTCAAAACTGACAAGAAAACATCCAATCTGTTGCATCGCAAGCTTCTTACCGGAAGCCGCATCGTACGTTGTGACTGGAAACTTCAGTAACTATCGTTCGGCGTTATCGATTGGATGAGCACCATCCAATCGATAACGCCGTAACTCGATTACCGCAACCCAATCGATAATATCTTTGATACAGTAATCCAAGTTCCAGACAAGACCCACTTTCGCTCATCCGCCTTTCGCCTTTCACTTTCGCTTTCGCGCGCCCGATCCTTTATCGAGCACGTCGACGAAGCGTCTCTCGGAGCGAAAGGAGCCCTAAAAGCAATAACAGATACCGTAATCCACAAATTCCGTTCGGAACCTCAGCAGGGAGGGGCTCGTAGAGCTCAATGTATTGATCACCATGCAGCAATGGTTGCATGCCGATGTTCAATCCTGAGTAAGGTCAGATTACCGTAGATAGATGCTTCCGATTTATTGATCGATAATATCAAAATAATATTTTTAATTTGGACAAGTGGTCAGACGTTCAATTAATACGGTTTTTGCAATTGATTAGGCTTACCAGGACAATCTTTTAGCCGGTTGGCTCTCGTTCCCGGTGCCACAATGAATGTGGGCAGCGGCATGAATCCATCCGCACCCTCATACACATAGCAAAGGTCTTCTTTCGCATTACAACCTACTGGAAGGGTGGACTTTCAGTATGAAAAGGAACAGAAAAGCTAATATTTCAAATATCTTTCAAACAAATTCAAGCAAACAATAATGCCTTTGCAACCGACTGGAAGAGCAAGAGTCTTCGTTGCAGATCTTTTGTTAAACATGAGACGCATCTCAAAACGGTGGCAAAATGACCTCCAAGTGCGTAGACAATCGCATCTCTGGACGCGTACTCGAAATCGAACGGCGCATCTTTGTCTTTCTTCGCGAGTCGAATATCCATTTTGTCTTTGAAACTAGTGCTGTCAGGCTGAAGAATTCGTCTCTTCATTCCACGTGCTCTCTCGCATCTCTGAGCGGTGAGAGAGCTCACGAGGAATGGAGAGACGAATTCTTCAGCCTGACAGCCCTATTTGAAACAGTCAACGATCAAATGCACTTTCAGAGCACGTTATAATAGTGACTATTGAACACGGTAGATGTAAATTAAGAACATCAAACTCAAGCCGCAACAAATCAATCAGAGAGAGAACGCACAAACCCGAGAGCATACTGACAACAACAATTCGTTATCACACAAAAGTGTTTTGTGCCTCCAGTGTGCCACTAGTGCACAAATGCATTGGTAATATCATGAAATCGTTTATTCGCAATAAATTTTCATCCGCAATCTACAATTTCGCCTGTCCCTTTCCAGTCTTTCCGTGGAGGAGCATGTAACCATTAGAGACCACAGTTTTTCCCGTTTCCTTGACCTGTAATGATTTCTTGCTCGATTTGTGCGCCTCACATTAAACAAGTTATTAGAATGTGTCATCACAACCATGTAGATGGCATTAGAAAATGAAGCGTGCCTTAGTCTCGAAGACCACTCTATCTCCCTTGTCCCACATGTGCGTTTCGAGCGTCTGACCGGGGAGAACGGGCGAGGCGAATCGGACCTGAGAAAATTGATAAACAAATTCACAAAAATGTTCCGATTTATTTTAAAATCGGTACCTTGATCGCCTTGAACAACCTCGCATCGTTGTTCGCAAATGCGTTGAGCACGTGTCGAGTGATGAAGCCCATCGTGCAGAGACCATGGAGGATGGGCGTATTGAAACCGACCATCTAAATTGATCATAGATTCGGTAGAAAAAAGCGCTTCTTGAGTATAAACAATCGAAATTCCTACTTTCGCCTTCTCCGGGTCGATGTGGATCAGATTGAGATCGCCCGAGCCCATTCTGTAGAGAGCCGCCTGCAAACTTACTGTGGTTAGCACGCGCAAACTGCGAAATAGGCCCGGAACGATATTATCTATACGATATAACTATCTATGAACAGACCTGATCCTCCGAAGTCGCTTCGGACACGATCTTGTCGGCCGGTCGCTTCGGAATGTCTGACCCTTTTTTCTCGTGAGGCGACGATTTAGCGCCGCCAAACTTGCCCCCGCCGACCTGCAATGCCAAAAAATAGTTTCTTCATTTTTTTCAAATTTCAAAATTTTAGCTCACCTGAAATGCGCAAATCTGCTGCATGGCCAGCTTCTTCCCGCTACTCGCATTGTACGTGGTGACTGCAATAAGCCGAATAACGTAACTCTTTCTTTTCCGGTCTACCGTTACTCGATCAGTATTGCCGTAGCCTAATCGATAATATTTTTGGCTCAGTAATCCAAAGTACCAGACAAGACCCACTCTCAGTCATGATGAGGGCGCCTGAGCCCTTGTCGAGGACGTCGACAACGCGCGTCTCCGAGCGGAGTCGGCCCTGAATATGAAACGAGTCGACTAGTAATTCTAAAAGCTCAATTAAAATATTGACGTGTGAATGAAAATGTTGAAAGGCCAACAAGTCTAGAACTACTCAGATCAGATCGATAACTACAGCAGACGTGTGCAAAAATTTCTCGATCTCTCATTTCGCAATGCTCTCTCGCCGGCCAGAATGAGCGAGAGAGTATGGCGAAATGGGAGATCGAGAATATTTTGCACACCCTTGAACTACAGTAAATCGCAGTAATCAACATAATTCCGGTCGGGACCTCGGCGGGCAGCGGCTCAAACGATTCAATGTACTGCTCGCCGTGCAGCATGCGCAGAAAGTCGATGTCGAGGCCTGCGAAATCGATAACGTAAAATCGATACCGTAACCGCCTCCACCGACAGCAAAAGATCCTAATCTCCTCCCTAAAGATGTTTCCTCCTGCAGCAGGCCCATTGCCTGATATCAGGATAAAACTGTAAACTGTAAACTGTAAACCGCTACCGTACCCGGCCATCCGAGGATCTGGTTTGCTTGGAATCCCGGCGCGACGACGTAGGTGGGCAGGGGCATGAATCCTTCGGCACCCTCGTACAGGTAAGGAAGATCGTTCTTGGCTTTGCAACCGACTGGAAGAGGTTATTTAACAGTTCGCTCAAAACTGTGCTTCAAACGCTCAATTTTTATCAGAATAACCACAAAAGATAAAGGCGTATCCACGTCAAACGAGAAGGTAAGCGCATTTGAGAAAAAAAACGAACAATTATTATGAATTTCCATGATATTTCTCTGGCAACGCTAACAAAGCAGTATCCCTTCCACCGTATGCCTTCGTACTCACTCGACAATGCGTACATGATTGCATCCCTTGTCGTATATTCGAAGTAGAAGGGCTCGACGGTGTGCTGTTTGGCCAGTTGCGCGTCCATTTCTTGTCTGAAGCTCAGAGATCAAAGATCAATTCAAAACAAAATAGAGAAGCGCGTTAATAAGCAGCAATTGCAATAGACAGAAAACGACATAACGACACTGCACCATCAACGCGTGTACCACTGACTATTGAGTATCCATTCAGTCACCTTAACATGGCCTCCCAAAACAACGGAGTATTTCAGGTAAAAGGGCATTGTGTGCATTCAGGAGTGAAACGATTGAACACACAGCATTCTTCTTTCACAGAGAAGGGGGAAATCTTTACATATGTACTTGCACACTTTTGCATGAATCGAACTACAAGGCCTGGGCGGAGGGAGCGGCCGCTCACCCCGCTCATTTTGAATTTTTGCAGTCCAATTACGGTGTGGTGGGAAAATTCAAATGTTAATCCCCTTGTTCACCCTTTTCTGGAGAGAACAATGGGGGTCAGAATGCTGTGAACAGACATGACAATGTTAACGTTGATCATTTATTCCCTCCCTCGTCTCTCCTACCGACGATAGACCATTAGGAATAGTGAGATACACGTTGTGTTGACCATTCTCTCCTCTTTCCTATCACAGAAAAGGGACACAATTGTTGTAGTCAGCATAGGGCAACGTGCGTGTAGAGCACTAGTGGAACCTTGTAGTAGGGATTGCTTAGCAAGAACGTACTCTCCTCTTTCCATGTGCTCTTCAATTTTGAAATCACCCCCTGCGAATGCACGAGATCGCACAACAATTTACAGAATAATAATTTATCACTCAAAACTTAGCTATAATTTCAAAATATTCAATGGCATCGAAGTATATTTCAGACGGTAATTCTTTGAAGGCAGAGCTGGAAAAATATTGATTTTCGAAAATATAAAAATCAAGTTTATTACCGCATCAATGCCGCCGGGCGGCGCGTATTTGTCAGCCAGTTTCTGGAGTACCTGCAAGTATGATAAATAGTTGTATTGAAACTTTTGAGGCAGGTTTTGTAAACGAATCACATCTAGAGTTTGAAAAACGCATTCATATCTTATTTCATTCATACCGCAATCATATTCGTCTTATGGCATGGTCGGAATCGAACATGTATCTATTACAGATCTGCTATCATATTTTTAAAATGATACGCTTGTATTTCGGCGACAACCTAAATGCGCGCGCGTCTTTGCATGAAGTGCGCGCTTTTGCGCACGCTCGCCCCGCCCACTTTCTCTTTCGGTCTTTGAAGGTTGTATCGATTTTTTTCGCGTTTTTATCGTTTTTCCAATGTTTATTTATTGTTTATTATTGTTTATTTGCAGACGATGGCAGCGCCCAGCGCTTCCTTTTCACCGCGGAGTTCGTGTCCGAGGGACACCCCGATAAGATGTGCGACATCATCTCCGACACTGTTCTCGATGCGCATCTCGCTCAAGACCCGAATGCCAAGGTCGCTTGCGGTAAGTTAATTAACATTTGGATCGGGTTTATTAAAGCTGTGCTGAGATAGGAATAACACGGAACTTTGCTTCAATTTTGTAGAAACCGTAACCAAGACGGGAATGATTCTCCTCGCCGGAGAAATCACGAGCAAAGCCGTCGTCGACTATCAGAGCCTCGTCAGAAATGCCGTCAAGAAGATCGGATTCAACGTGAAAGTGTCGTACGCCATTGGTGTGGCCAAGCCCCTCTCCATCACGGTCATCTCGTACAACACCTCTCCTCTGAGTGAGCTCGAACTGCTCAGCATTGTCAACGACAACTTCGATCTCCGCCCTGGAATGCTCATGAAGGTATACTATAATGCTCATGAAGGCAATATTTATTTCAAAATTTCAATTAAAGAGTTCAAAATCTAACTATGAACATTGCAGGATCTTGGACTCAAGAACCCCATCTACGAGCAGACTGCTCGCAATGGCCACTTCGGTCATGAAACCTTCCCCTGGGAGAAGCCCAGAGAGCTCAAGATCATGCCCGAGTTGCTTGCCAAGCTCAAGGCTCGCGATGTGAATGGAGGCCTAAATCAAACATTCTGTTAGGCCTCGAATGATGCTTATGTTGTTACTTTCTGTTCGTTCTGTTGTTATTCCGCCAATGCTTTAGCTCAATCTTGTTGTGTACATTTCCTACTTGAAACCGTGTTCCGTGCAATTACATTGCAATTCCTCCCAACGTGACTTTAACGACTAGCATCATACTACCGATATCAGTTTATGTGAGCTTTATCCTACCTAATCGCATTTTATTAGCATGTCCGTTTCTGGTTTGTTTACATAAAACATATTCGTTTATTACTCCCTTACGACTTCCCGCCGACAACAAAAATCATTGTGAGAACATATCGAGAACATGAATTCTGCCTTGTCTGCTCAGAAGTAGAGATTGAAGCATTTTTATCAACGACAAAACAAGTGAACAACGACTATTATGAAAAATACTAGTGATATTTCTACTTTCCTCCAGCAGGAGCGCAATGTTTGCCTCTGATGATATTGGCTTGACGGAAATAAGGTCTCGTCGAAGACCTCCACGAACCATCACCTGAATTATTAATTTTATAAAATCAGTTCAATCAAATTATCAGTAGTCCTTTATCAGTAGTCCAGTTGTTTCCGACATAATACGAGACGTATAAAACAACGCGGCAATAGATTGCTGTCGGGCACCTAGGGGCACGAAATATAGTGCATTGAAAGTACTTTTTGAACAGACTAAGCAGCAAACCTAATGAAAAGTCTAATGCTAACCACTGAGCTACTAGTAAGCCTAATATTAAGCATCATCAAAGTCATTATCTCCACTAGGTTACAAGTAAGAGTACCCATTCGGGGCTTCTGCAGCTTGTTGTCCATGAGTCCAAATTACGAAAAACTCACTTTTGAGGACGATTCCCTTGAAGTGATTGTATCCGGTGATGGGACTCTTGTCCTTGGAGCGTGCTCGTCGCTCAGGAGGTCCATTTCGCTCGTGAATGAACTGAAAGAAGCAAACGTTCATTACAAAACAAGAATTACTGTTTCAATCACCGAAATTTGGTGATATTTCATGTTGAAACGTTAGTTTTCGAACTATACCTGAACAATTGAACCATAAATAAACAGTGAAACGTGAAACAAACAGTGGAAAAACGATAAAAACGCTCAAAAAACGATCCAAGCTTCAAAGACAGAAAGAGAAAGTGGGCGGGGCGAGCGTGCGCAAAAGCGCGCACTTCATGCAAAGACGCGCGCGCATTTAGGTCTTATCTCGTTACTCGCGGAACGAGAAACAAGTCTACGTAAAAATATGATAGCGTCTCTCCCATTCAAACGCTCTCTCACTGCTCTGACCGGCGAGAGAGCACGTGAAATGGAGAGAGACAGACCAACCTCAACGGGGCAGAAGTCGTCCTTGCATCCCTCGACGTACGGAGTGATCACACGGAAGTCCGTGTTCTCCGAATCGTGATAGATCACCTGGCATAATTATGAAAAGACATTTCCATCTATCGGCAAAATGTCTTAAAATCGCAGTTTTGAGCCTATTCGTTGTATCAAAACCAATAAAAAATATTTTGGGGCATTCCATCATGATTAGAGGAAACATGTCCAGGAAAATATAATGAATGAACGCGTTTTCGATACTGAAAATATCCTTACTCTGAAGACCTGATCCGTTCCTCCCGCCCTTCGGTCGATGAAGAACTCGGTGAGAATGGCTGCCGAGTAGACAGGGTAGCCGCCGTCTGGAGAGACCAAAGATCAATACATTCCCATATGCGGGAACACGAAATGTGAGTAGGATATCAACGATCATGCGTAATTGATATTCCCCTTTTTCTCAATAAGCTAACATTAATATAAAAAGATGAATTGCTAGGCAATTCATAGGGAATGAAGAGACGCTTGAGTCATCATGACAGCCCTATTGTGGGAAACTCTGTACAGTAGTATGACAATAACTTCTCAACTCACCAGGGAGCACCATCGTTTTTGCTCCAAGAACCGTGAGGTACGCTCCAATTGTTGTATCATGCTGCAATCATATATTTTCTTTTTGATTTTGTACCCCCTGGCACTGGATTCGACTGAAAAAAAAATGTACCCTCTGGGCATGCCCATATTTTTTCCAAACAACATTAATCAAGAGATTACGGAAAAGACTGTAAAAGGGTGGCGTCCAGCCTTCACTATCTTGCACGTATTCATCCGTACTTGTTGTGTGCGTTTTTATCGTAAAATAATAAACCGCGTAATCCGATTTTTATCGTTCATTTCGACTTTTGACTGGAGGGTCTCCGACCCTAGCTCTTTTTCCTAATCGTTTCCTACCGGCACTAATAGCACTTACTGAGAAAATGAGAATTTTAGTATTAATCAATATCGAGCTAGCGAATAAAATGTTCCGTATTATGCGCTAAACACCGTAGCGTCTCCGCTGAGCATTTGAATGTTAC
The DNA here is from genome assembly GCA_000180635.4 of Pristionchus pacificus. Classification (NCBI taxonomy): domain Eukaryota; kingdom Metazoa; phylum Nematoda; class Chromadorea; order Rhabditida; family Neodiplogasteridae; genus Pristionchus; species Pristionchus pacificus. The sequence continues at coordinate 16,055,514 of CM026576.1, forward strand.
GATACAAGCAAACACCATTCGGTATTGTCGCGTTACTACTTTTCTTTTATCTTTCCCTCTGCTCAGTCCTGTATACTCTATTCCAGCGATGAGCAACATTCAAATCGGTCAAATCGACGCCGACCAAATGGACTCTGATGAAGATTTATTAGCACGTGCAATCCGGATTTCGTTTTCGCAGATGTCAGATGAAAGTTTGCCCAGGCTCACCGCTGTCGTCACGAATTCGCAGGTGTGATTTAACGGAATTATGATATTTAAATAATTTTTAAAAAATCTTTTAGACACATCGTGAGTCTGACAACGTTGAGGATGTGCCTGTGGTGCGCAGGAAATACACGATTCAAGAGGTTCGGTAATTTTTTATTACCTATCGTTCTTCCAACTTCACATTAACGAACAAACGAGCATTTTATATTTTTTTTAGTCTGTGAATTACTCATTTTGCCCATTTTAGATTACTCTGGAAGAATCGGACGATGAGAATGACGATTGCGAGATTGAAGTGCTTCAGGTCAAACGGAATCAAATAGTGATCGAAGAGGTACCAATTTCGAACATGACCTAGGAATATTAAAAAATAAAATAAAATTAATTGCCTTTTTAGAATGTCTTTTCAGGTAGAATTATCTGGGGACGAAGAGGTCGACGACGTGGATTCTGAGGATGACGTCGAGTTTCTCGCCGAGGTTCCCTACTCTCCTCCGCCACCTCGGATGGTAAGTGCCATCGCCCAACTCAAACATTCATATTTTATCATCTCTACGTTGTCGGAGTTCTGATGAAATCCCTTCGAGGATTCCGATCCAAACAGTTAGCAAATGATGTTGCATTCCAATTTAGAAAAAAATCAGTGAATTTAGCCGTGGACGAAGCTGGCGGCGGCCGAAAGCCCTGATCCTAAGTCAGAGATTGACTGGTTTAACGAGGACGATGAAGAAGAAGAAGAACAAGAAGAAGTCGACGATGAGGAACGGCATCTTGAAGCAGACGAAACGAGGGCGAAGAAGATGGAAGAGAATCTGGCACGGGCCGAGAGGGAACAATCCGAGGCACAGAATGTAGTGGCTGAGTTGGAAGATCGTATAGACGAGGAAGAAGAGGAGCTGAGAGGTCGAATGCGAGAAGAATTGGACAATCAGGCCGAACTTCGGATGGCTGCAGTCTTGAGAGTCAATGTGGGGACCGCAGTTGAGAGGTAAACATCGCACAACTTTATTTTTCAATTGTTTCAATCCTATTGACAGTCAGGTATACCGGTGGCTCCCACCGATAGAGTTATTCTACCATTTACCATTGATTACTGAGTTTCTACAACTTTTTGTCTCTCATTTACCATTTTACCTTATCTATTTTTGAGGTGAAGGGCAAGATTACTCTAGATTGTTAGATGAAGAAATAATGCTTGTCATCTACAATTTCAATAAATAAATAATCTTTCGGATGCTTGCAGACAGCCTAGGTACCCGGCCTTACCTGTGTACCCCACCATGCGTGGTTGTCTCATGACAACTGTGAAATCGTCTTGATTATGGAAGCAACTTTAACTTTAACTTGCAGACAGCGTCTAATCGCTAGTGCCAAGCATCAATGCGAGTCGTCTCTGCAGCGACACCGTGAGGAATTGAAGAAAGCTAAAGAGTTGGTTGAGGTCAAGAGGGAAGCTCGCTTGGAAGCGACCATGGCGGTCGATGAGGATTCGTAAGTTACATTCTTTTTATTATGAGAAATACCGTTTCCTTATCGTCGTGATGCCAAAACTCATCGACGAATGCACAATTTTCTATTCAAAATGCTGAATAGTTTGCTGATTATGCCAATCGGAATATTTTTCTCTGCTATTTTCCTAGTCTTTTATCGAAGAATATTCCCACGATCCGCATTTAGAAAGAAAAGTCCAATCGTTCATTTCAGGTACTTGCAATCGCGTCACTTCTCTCGACAATGTCTTATCTGTCTCTGCCCGAACCCCTACAGACGCGCCGTCATGGTCAAATGCGGGCACATCACGTGCACATCGTGCGCCGAGAGACTCGGGACAGAGGAGAATATAGAGTTCGCTTGCCCCTTCTGTCGCACGCCCACCACGTACATGAAAATGTTCGAGGAATCCGACACACAGCTGGCGCGCCTTCGGGCAGAGAAGCAAACGCGCAAGCGCAAGAGGGGTGCCGTGGCAGGCCAGTAACGTTTATCACGAATCATTCATGTTGCTAGCTTTTGTTAATAAATCCTGTGTTGTTCCAGTTTGTGCTCGATAAAATAATTGAAGAGCAATAAATATGAGAGGGCCAACAATTATAAATAAATCACAAGTCTGCTCCAACTGCACCACAGCTACTGTACTCATCATTTGGTGCACGCCAAGTTGAATGCCATGGATAATGGCCAACACAATACTAATTATGCTCGTTACTCCATTCATCGTTTCTAAATATTATCAAAAGTACATCATGTCAATTGAAAATTGCTGGCGCGTACCCGCTTTGCTCTCGAAATTCGCAAACATTCATGTTTATTTTATTGATTTCTGTATTCTAATATTCTTGTCACTCCATAATGAGGCATACTACTCGTTTGCCCACAACTATTCACCGACTATTCCTAGATCCACATCGACAAATAGAGTAGCACGTTGACGACGGTTCGAGGGCTTCACGATTTAACCCAAATTTCAACGATCACTCTATTTATCTTAATTTGAGTCGAGCTTCACTGTTTGTTCAAACCGCAGTTATGCATTAATTTTTCTTCAAAGTTATTCATCGCCTGACTATTCTCAGATCCACAAATGGATTCGGACAGCAGCGACGTCGACATCAGTTCCGATGTCTCCATCGGCTCGCCCGACCGTCCACTTTCATCGTTGAGCTCATCGTCCTCTTCTGATTCCGCCGAAGACAACGTCGAAGTGGAGGAAGAGGCCGAACCGCCCAGTACGGCCTACGTCAATCCGCCATCGCAGGTAAAGGTAAAGGTGTAACGAGCGATTTTACAGTCGTACGGTAGCGCTAGGTAGTAGGTACCGGCAAGGCAGCCCTCACGCAGATGACAATGCTCTTCCAATAAAATATCAACATTTCTTAGTTCTTGGCATCCGAATAGTTTTTGGCAATTGACTGATAATGTAGCCAATGTAAACTTGCTACCAGTTGAATGAGGCAAGGGATAGATTTTCACTACTTTTGAAGAATTTGTAGTCTATTGCTAGGTGCTAGATACTTTACGGCTCCCAATCGCAGGACCACGACTACGCGGGCGCCGCCACTGCGTCCGAGACGGACGATCGACGGGCGATGGACGAGCGACTCGAGCGGACGGAGAGGGAGGAGAGGGAGGCGGAGGAGGAGTTTAGGTGAGGTTTAGCGCTTTTTTCGCTATAAATCTATATTTACCGTCTAATTTCGGAAATATCGACTTCCTTTCCCTTTAGACCAAGCTGTGCAAGGCATGTGTCGGTATTCCCAGTATTTCGATAGATTCTCGCACGCGATTGTCTCTATCTGTCAGGCACGGTTCGGTATTCCAGAGACTGAACGAACAACACTACCAATCTGGATCTAAAAAGATGAGCTGAAAAGCAAAATATATCCGGCCTAACAGTGTGATTTCAGGGAGCGGAGACGACGATTCAACCTGAGGGAGGAGGAGATGCGAAGGGATATGATGGTGAAGACACTGAGGGAGAAGAAGCATCGAGATGCTATTGAGAGCATGAGAGAGGAGATACGGAGGAGGGAGGAGAGGTGTGCAATATTATTGAGTGTGTCCCATGGATATCAGTGGCTCGTTCGTATGTCGAAACCTGCATCACAGCTGTAGTTTGTAACATTATACACGCACGTTGTTGAATGATTGTGCCGTTCTTTGGCATCCTTTGTGCAGGAGCGGAATTAGATGAGCATTGTTGCCTCAAATTTGCTAATTTTCAATGATATAGCCGTGCCACAGGCATAGATATATTATTATTATTATTATTATTTTTATTATTATTATGAAATGATTTTCCAGTATTCGCGAGATGTGGGACGAGCGGATCGAGAGTGAACGCGTTCTCGAGGACGAAAGAGATGCACTCGATCAAGCAAAGGCATGGGCTGCCATGAAGAGAGAGGCGAGACGGAAGGCTATGAAGGAGGCCGATGAGCATCCGTGAGTGGGGAGAGAATGGGGAAATGGTAGGGACAAGATCAGCTCCGGAGAAGAAACTAGGCCCACGGGACTGCATTGGTCTTGAGTAATCACTGACCTCTTTAGTGGCTGTTATTTCTTTGTGCGGCATCATTTGGTTGTCAAAATGAAGAATCTGCAGCTTTGTTCCTATGATCTTGCGTAGTTAAGAGCATTGCGCTAATCTGGAAGCTGTTTGAACCGTAATTGTGAGACGATTGAAAAAATATATTTTCAGCTTTTCGCAAACCCTCCGATACTCTCGCGGATGCGCAATCTGTCTCACTGCAAATCCGCGAAGACGCGCAGTCATGGTGAGAAAATACACCTCTTCTACTACTTTACTGCCCTTTTTTATGTATTTGTGTACAAAAACATATATTATTACTTATCCAAGTTGTTTCCCCACTGCAGATCAAGTGTGGCCACATGACGTGCTTGCTGTGCGCGGAGCAGCTGGTCGAGGCGAGCTCGCGCCGCTTTCCCTGTCCGTTCTGCCGCAAGCGCACCAAGTACGTCAAGACGTTCGAGAACGTGGACGCACCACAAGTGCGCCAAGCAGAAACCGAGATTGCCAAGAGAAAATTGGCCGATGACGAATCGGGCCCGTCGCAGTTGAAATTGCCAGTTGTAAGCAAGCGAAAGCGTTTCACAATCCATAGATTTGTGCTGAATCAGAGGAATATTTCTAGATCTCTCTAGGCTTTCCGTTCTTTGTACATATACTTATTGATTTCGCTGCTATTAATATCTCGTAATATGCCATGTATCTGATTAGTTCAGATGCTACACTTGCTCTACTGTGTTTTAGATGTTGAATAGTATAGATCGAATAAAATGTTGGCCAAGGTCAGCCTCGTTGGTATTCATAAAACGATTTCATTGACTTGCACTTAACATCACAACATACTGCGATTCACTCACTTTCTAATGCAAAATTTAATCGACACTATCTAAAGCCTGTTCATACCTTCTGGCAGTTTTTCTCCACACTCAACAGACGCCGCGTCTTTCTGAATGGATCAACAAGCGAGAAATTTAAACATGCCTGCTCATTTCCCATCTCATCTACAGTCCTGGTTGTTTCCCCCGGGAACACGGACCGTCCCGGACGGTCCCGGACGATCCCTCGCGGTCCCTGGATAATTCTGACTCGAGTAGTGCGAATTTTGATATATACTCTTTTGCGCTGTAAAGCTCTTATTCTGTGCTATCGATGAGTGCCTTCAAAATTTTAAATAATTAATTACCATTATGAACAAATTGAACAAAAAGTGTTGCCATTTTTGCGAAAATATGAAAAAATTTAAAGTAAAAGTTACGGTAAGTGCAATATTTCAACCGACTGTTCAACTTTTTCGCATTTTCGCAAAAATGGCAACACTTTTTGTTCAATTTGTTCATAATGGTAATTAATTATTTAAAATTTTGAAGGCACTCATCGATAGCACAGAATAAGAGCTTTACAGCGCAAAAGAGTATATATCAAAATTCGCACTACTCGAGTCAGAATTATCCAGGGACCGCGAGGGATCGTCCGGGACCGTCCGGGACGGTCCGTGTTCCCGGGGGAAACAACCAGGACTGTATTCTCGCTCATTTTTTCCATTATTTCTAATTTATTTTTGAATACATTTTCATAGTTTTCAGATATGAGCGATTCAAGTGGCAGCTCCTCCGACTCGGGAAATTACATCGACGTTTCATCAGACGAATCTGTCATTTTCCTCGATAATGGATTTATTGAATCCCGTGATTCGAGTAATTCTCCTCAGCCGAATACAACATCGAAACGGACGATTCTGCGAGCACAATCGATGCAAAACTAGCCGACGCCGAAAGGGAGGAACAGAAGGCCGAAGATGAAGTGAAGGAGATGACGAGTCTGTTGAGAGAGAAAGATGATGTGCTTCGCCGATCGAACGAGGAAATACGAGCAGAAGTAGAACGGTGAGGACAACTGGGAATTGAGTAGTAATTCGAGAATGAATTTTTAGCCTTCGAAAGATGTTGCGAGAGCGTCAGGTGCGGAGGCGAGAGCTGAATGCTCACAAGAATTTTTTTTTTTTGATCATGAATATTTCCGCAATGATTGCTTCCTATGCTTCAGCAGCAACTCAAGGTAACTCTCTTGAGATCTCGGTTGAAATGATAGTCACTTTCATGACAATGAATCAAAGCCACCCAACGGTAATTTTCTGTCCCACCCAGCCCTCTCCACTTTAGAAGACAATGTGGACTTCCAACTAACCGACGACACGACGTGATACTTCAGATTCCGATAGAAGTGATCGTCGTCCTTGCAGCCATTGTCCTGTCCGTACGTGTCGCGCAGTCGACACTGTAGTACGCCCCGCGCCTTTGCCATGATCTGGCAAGAGATCAAAGATTAAAGATCAAGAATCAACGGCTAAGCCAGTCGTTATCAAAACGTTGCTGTTATTTAGTTTTTTTGGTTTAACTAGGAAGGATACCAAGATATGCGATATAGTTGCACGCGTGGTGAAACGTAGATAACGCAGCAGTTTTGTGTAGTGGCGATACCGCATCCAATAGCCGATGTGGTCGCATATTTTATTGATTTCATATAAATAAAAATTAATTATCTCACATCATTAATCAGTGTTCCACCTCTGATTGTTGGAATCTCCACGGTGAGGTCGTACCCGTTCACCATGTTGTCAACTGGAAGAAAAACTACTTTCTTCGAATTTCAGTACACGTTTTCTTCAGTTTTCAAATTTTTTTTAACTTTTCAAATTCAATTCAATTCAATTCAATTTGTTTATCCACCAGGGTGAGTAGAGAGAGAGAATGACGTATCTATATTCTTCGACATTGTTCGGTGGAGGTCCGTCGTCTTGGTGGCGATTCGGTTTGGGGGGTGGGGCTTCGGGGAAAGCAGCAGGTCGGGTGTTTGCAAATTAGAGGCTTAAAAGAGAATCAGAAGAGAATGATGAGGGAAGAGAGAGAAGGTGGGAGTGGAAATTGAAAGGCGAGCTTATATCACATTTTGACGCAAAGTTGTTTCTTGTTCCGCGCGTAACAAAATTGCTACTAAACTATGGTCGCGATTAAACTTAAGTATTTATTATATAATTTGTGCTTAATGAACGCGAAACCATCCCAGAAATCATGTTTTATCATTAAAAACTAAGAAAAGATAGTGAAAATAGGCTGAAAACGCGTAAAACGAAGTGAAAGTGGGCGGAGCTAACGCGTTTGCCGCGCGGAATAGTTTAATAGGTGTGCAATTACAATGGTATCATTTTAAAAATGTGATAGCATATTCTTCAGAAAGCACGTTCCATTGATCAATGACTCTAGTTACAAAACTTGAATGAGACGTTGGCGGGACAAATGGCAGTGCGATGCGCAGAGAGTGGGCTCTACGGAGACTACGGGTAAGGGGGAAAGCTTAAACAGGTTAGAGTGGTCATAGGAGTAGAAACCATGGACAGACTTGTGAAGAAAATGGAGGTCGGAGATGAATCTTCTGTGCTCAAGAGTTTGTAGTGAGAGTTGGTTTATCCTATCAGGATAACGTGAGTAAGGGATACGACAACGAGTGAATAATCGCAGAGAAAAGTTGCGTTGGACCGCTTCTATTTGGTTAGCAAGAGTAACTGTGTGAGGGGACCAAATGACGGAACCGTACTCGAGAAGTGGCCGAATGAAAGTGGTGTAGGCACGCGAATACAAATTAGGGTCTGATGAGAAGAAACATTTGAACATAAGGTTAACTTTCGCTCTAGCTTTAGAAGTCATCTTTGAAACATGGTCAGCGAATTTAAGAGAGGGATGCATAATTACTCCTAGGTCTTTCATAAGAAACGGTCAAGGGGATTCCATTAAAGGGGGAGGGGCACGAATCGAAATTGGTGGGTCCCACCACGACGTGCCTGCACCCCGCTGTAACTACAGTAATCAGCACAGCGGTTGACTCTCTCTTCTCCCTTATCTAGGCCGTCTAGACTCAAGCAATATATCGGCACTTAGCCTTGTGGCTGTGATTTTGCCTCGCTATCCAGCACCCGCTGGTTCGACTCCCGCCGTGTGCAAACCTCACTATTGCTGCTATTTTCGACTGCCAATCTAGTGAAATCAATACAAGAATACAGTACCCCAAATCGTGCCTGCACAATCAATGACACTTCAAAAATCCGTAGTGAGGTTCAGAGGCATTTCTAGAACTTCGGATAAAGTGATCTGTGATCGGGTATAGCATCCCTATTACCCCACAGGCTCAGCTTATGTGAGAAAATATTCGTGCCCCTCCCCCTTTAATAAAGTACTGTTTACGAGAAGAGAGGGTACCATAATTGACAACAGTGCACTTATTTTCGTTGAGCGATAGGTTCCACGTTTGAGACCAGTCGAAAACCGAGTTAATGGCAGATTGAAGGAGGTCCGAATGTAAAGGAACTTTAGCATAAATCTCGTCTGCGTCTGCGTAAATACCATACTTAATTTCAGATGGAAGAGTTGTAGACAGGTCGTTAAAGAGAGTCTGCGTCCGAAAATAAATATTTTCCAATTTCTTCAAAAGTTCACATTTGAGCGTTTACATGCTCTAATAATCCAAAAATGTTCAAAAAATATAGAAAAAATATTTCAAAACACTCAAAACAAAAATAAAATAATTTGCGTGTATTTAGGGGTACTGTCGCTCCTGCATAGTACAAGTTGGGACATTTCAGAAAAGTCGCACAAGCGCACCATAAATTTACCTTTTTTTCGAGAGATGAGTTCTGTCTTTCCTTTCGTTTTTATCAGTGTTTAGTTGATATTTTTAATTATATTTCCGTGTAAATCAATTCAAACGGTTCGTCTTAGAAGTAGTTGACAGTTATCGAGCTTTAATCACGGTTATTTACCTTATCCTTTATTCGCAACCGTTTTCCGTGGCTCCTTCTTTTTTCCATTTTAGCTACTCGGCTATACGAAACAATTATTGGATAACGAACCGTTCTATTTGGTATTTGTGTTGTTATTCGTGTTATTTCACTGACTGGTACAAGTATTTACTATATAATTATCAAATTTAGCCAAACATGGCCGACGAATGGGCAGTTGATGAGGTTAATGAGGCCGTGGACGTTGCTCCCGCCTTCGAGCTCAAGAGTGATCTTCCAGAGGTCAAGCTCTTCGGAAAATGGAACCACCAAGAGGTATTATAAATCTGTTTTTAAAATTTTTCTGTTGCTATGTTCATCAGTTCTACCATCTATGAAGAAAACAATCCCAGCTCTCTGAAAGCACCTTGTAGTTAGAACATTCCGAGATTGGCAAACTTTTGTTTTAGTCTTATGATGCGAATAGTGTCGACGTCTAGACCATTTCTCTGGAAATGACCCCTCAATATCGTCTAGACGGTTTTTCCCCAGAGAAATGGTCAAGACGTCGACACTGTTCACACCATTATCGTTCTTCGTACTCGCAATATTTAATACATCTCAGGCTATGTTGCTCCTCTGCACTGGAGCTCGCGAGGTCGCCTTCCGTAACATCAAGAGTGCCTGGCCGACGAGTTGATCAACGCCGCCAAGGAATCCTCCAACAGCTACGCCATCAAGAGGAAGGACGAACTCGAGCGTGTCGCCAAGTTTAACGGCTACGCCGTTTTGTTATCTAGACATACCTCACTCACCCTTAAGATTGTTCGTTTGTTGTTGGGTAAATTGTGAGTATTTACTCTCTTATGTGTTTAATACACTCGTTATTATTCAACAGTAGTCGTTGCAACAGACACATTTAAAGTTGTTTTTATGGCTTTCATATAAGGAAGTGGAGGGAGTAGTTGCAGAACATGCGTGTATCCGTATCGATTGTGTGTTGGGTACGAAAGGAAAGGGAAAGCATCTATCAAAGACTGCATGCATGTCTGCCGAAGTCGTCCACGACCTTGTTATTCTCTCCTTGAGAGAGATTCTCTCGTTCTTTCGATTGCAGTGCTGGCCTAGGTTCATCCCTACCCTATCAACTATTACGACTGCTATTCCCTAAAATTAAGCTTGTTTTGCGTCGTGCCTCTGTGCGACCAGTGTTGCTTGCCATTTCATTGACCATTAGGAGGCTGCCTCGCTCGGGAAAGATCACCTGTGTTCAGAGAATGTTTTATCACGCCTATTGGATTGTGCTAGTAGGACCTGCTGCTCTCCCACCCTCTTCCTCCGCTCCTTCAGCAGCAGTTCATCTTATATCGCCAGAAAAATAAGGAACTCTAATAGGCTTGTTTACGTGCCAGAGAGTTGATGGGGAACGACCTAACAAAGCCAGACTGCTCAAACAAAGCGCAGACATGGCTAAATATCGATCACAAATCGTTGCACTAAGGTAAAATGTGTACTTAGTAACGAGCTTAAGCTTAAAATGGCGGAACTTGAGAGCCGAAACTGTTTCAAGGAGCAACAAACGAGACATTTGATGGTAAAACTGAAACCCCAATGCATAATTACAACCAGGCTATGTATTTCCTTGTCGAACAAGAAGAGAATAGCAGTCATACGGCGTATTCTAATAAAAAAAAGGTAAAAATTGACCTAAAAACGTTAAGGTAACGAAACCTTCGCCAAATTCGCGAAAGAATAAATCGATAAGCACAGCAATACAGTTATCGTTAATTTTCCTTAATGCCGGCTTTGACTTGTGTGTGCATACAAACAACGCCACACCAACTATGCAGGAGCTACCGTAACCCAAAACTTGTTTTCTATTTTTCTCCTTAAGTAAGCATTTATATTTTCTAATATTTTGGCTTTGTACTCAGGTAATGATACTAATATGATACTATTCATATGAACAATGGTCATTTTTTGGTTGCCGACTCCCTTTAACGAAAAGTATGAATAAGAGAGGACCTATACAAGAACCTTGAGGTACCCCGGAAGTGACTAAAGAGGGAGTAGAGAGTGAATTGCCAATGAGGACGTGTTGAGACCTATTGGAAAATCGAATCAATGTCAGATCAATCAAAAATCGAATCAATGTCAGATCAGATGCGGTGTTAGGTCAAAAAGAAACTGGCATCGCATTCAAGACTCTGTGAATAACTAACTGTATTCGAGCTCACAATCAAGTAGAAAATGTAAATCGAACTCACCCATGATGCCGTTGACCAAGTCGATGCCCCAGTCGTTGATCGTCGTCACCTGCAATTTATTTTAATTTTGATTATTCTTTTAATCATCAATTCACCTTCTCATTGATCTCCTTGGTGTAGTAGGGATACCACTCGCTCACGTTGTCCGGGTACCAGATGTTCTGAATTAAACATTATCAAGTGTTCATAATTCGGCACACAACCCGAACTATAGCTGTCAATAACTAAAATTTCCTCAGTGTGACGTCATTCGCACTAAATGTGCTCTGGAAAGACAGAAGCAGCTAGGATGGGACGCCGTTGATTGTCTAGAGCTGATGCTGCTGACCCACCTCAATAAGCATGTTGTCCCAGATCTTGTAGACGTTCTCGAATGTGATCGCCTTATCGTCCACTCCGATGGCGTCTCGTAGATACTGCAGCGTCTGCTGGGTCTGAAGAGGAGGAGGGTTGATCGTTCATATTTTATCTTTACAGAATTTCACTTGGGATAACGCTATGGTGACGATCTAGCGATGGTGACGATTTACACAGTAATATCTAGTTTGTGAGACTGAATGACTTGCAAGAATTGTTCAAAGAAGACTCTCAACGCAGATCATTCATCACTGAAGCATAACTGAACTTGATTTACGCCGAATTACAATTCACGATACCCCTCGAATTGAGCAATCTCCAATCGAAATTCTATCATGCACGTGTTTGTTTTCTTTGTTTCGCAGTTTGATAAATAGTTCCTATCAGTAAGTGAAATGAACTCACGTATTCCCCGTTGGCCTTCTTGTAGTCGTCCGTTTTCTGCACGAGTTTCCACAGGTCGTCCTGCCTCGGGCACTTCGAGGCCGGATCTCCGAGCTGGAAGAATGATCTTTGATCTTTGATCAGCGGTCTTTTATATTTGATCTTCGATTGAACTCTAAACCACTTGCATGATCGATCACTCCAAACTCCGTGTGGATCGGAATCGGAATGAAGAACTCCGGCCATCCTTCCACATCTGCAAAAACAAATTTGCGTGTGTGTGTGTTTTCCTTAGTCCACGTTACTTTTGGCTAGTAACTTCTTTGGTAACTTCGTATGCAACTTAGTTAAGTGTACTAAATCTAAAAATGCGATGTTTTGAAAAGGCTGTTGTGAGGTTTCAAAATTACAAAGAAAGTGCAGCAAACTGAGCCGTTTTGTGTAGAAAGTGAGAGCTCTATCGAATTAGACGAGTGCTCTCCCTTTTCCCCTACCCGGATAGTCTCTGCCGAGCTGCGCCTTTGGTCGCGAGTACATTCCAGCGAGGTTGGACATTGCGGAGACGACGGTCCGGTTCTTGTCCGTGCAATGCACGTAGATCTAAAATAGAGAGACTTTTCCAATCGGGGGTATAGCTCAGTGGTAGAGCGCTCGCTTAGCATGCGAGAGGGCTGGGGTTCAATTCCCCATACCTCCAGAACCTTTTGCCCCGCTCACCTCTTTCGCCTTGTAGGTGTCGGACAGGAATTTGTTGCCGTCCGCGTATCTGTCGATATTAAATATTTCTTTTTATAATTAGTAATTCAAATACCTGTCGTAAAACTTCTTGCCAAGCTTGTAGTGCTGCTTCATGCCGACCTGAGGGATGCAGCGGTCAAAGATCAACGATGTAGGTAAAAGATCAAAGATCAAACTTCCAACCGGACTCAGTTCTCCATATCCTCCTCCGCCAAACGTCCAGAATTCCTCGGTCGCCTTCTCTCCCACCATGGCAGAAGTGGGCGAGCGGTCACCGTGACGCCATATCTGAAGGAGAAGAGAAGTGTCCTTTGATCTTTGATCCATGATAAACATCCTTTTCTCTGTTCTCCCTACGGCACTAGCTCGAGTGACCGCTATTTTTCTGACATTAAAGTTGTTTCTCGGCTCCGAATGTTATCCTCGGATCTAGATGCCATCTTATTCTTCTCATGGTTCAACAGTATTATTCGAAAATAAGACATAAGAGCCCGTTCGCGGAAGAATCGAACAAGTGTTGGCACAGTCAAAAAAGTTCGATTATCTGTAACTCTGGGGATTAAGGTTTTCCAGGGTGCTGATGACGATGGGGATATTCATTTTTCATGTTGAGCCGTCGTTGGCTCCAGATGACATGTCGTCGAAATCAGTTTTTCTCGCTTTTCTTCGTTCCAAAAATTGCTAATTTTAAGCGAGTATGGTAGCCTGGGTGAAATCGCATGCCGAACACTCCTGTCTATTTCATTTTTCATAATTCTCATAAATAATTTTATAATGAGGAAGTCCACGTAGACTGGAAAGAATCGAGGGAGAGTAGGATAGTTCGGACCGGAATTCTGTAAGGATTCCAAAAATATTTTTTTCATATTTTTCTTGCGTGCGCCTAAGGTGTTATGCTAATTATAGTGAAGTGGCTTGTAAGTAAATTGTACCATCCTTCCGCCTGTTTAGATCTACCCCGTTCGGAGGCTGTAAACAGATCGAGTCTCTCCTTCCCATCGATCCCTTCCCCTCCCCCTACTGGCCGCCGTCTGCACTCTCTTCCTTCCCCCTTATCTCTCGCCTTTACAAGGGAAGGGTACAAGGGTGCAGATCTACCGAGTAAATTCGTTGATGGCAGTTGAAAGGTACCCCATAGGGAAGTCCAAACCCGCTTTGAACGGATTGGATATAGGTTTCCTAAGAACCGAAAATTGATTTTGAAAATCTGGTAAAATTTCGACGGATTTTTCCTCATCCTCCCCCAGAATACTGGTCGAATTAAAGAGCTAGAGAGACATGTCTCTGTTGGCGCAGCAGGTAGTGCGTTCGCATACGCTTTTGGAGGTACTGGGTTCGATCCCCCGGACTGTTGGAACCTTTTGCCGTATTTTTATATTTTTTTACATCATTTTTATGACTCCTTTCAACTAATTTTGACATGTTTTGATGATACTTAATGACTTTTCAGAAGAACAGAGAATAGGTTGTTGCGGTTCTCCGTCTTTTTGACAATGAAATCCAGAGAAGGCAACGATCTGCGACAGTTTGATCTACCCTAGACAGTCGCACTCGAACTATTGTCTTCAAATCACCAACTCAAAGGCATCCAGAAGCGGCTGAAGAGCATACTCCTGGCTAAGAAGATCGACTACCGTGTCTCACAAAGAGACAATCTGCTGAAATTCGTGAGCCAGCTCCATTGGTGCATGGGAGCGGATCGGTTCAAGGGATTCGTCTCCTATGGTTTCTACAAGGGCGGATTTACAACGATTAAACCAGCTCCTTTCGAGTCTCCGAAGGACTACATGTTTGGCTCCGGATTGATGGCTGCATGCGACAGCTGCTCGTCTCTCAGCTGCACCAAGTGCCCTCGTTGCGAGAAGCCACATTGCTTCGACTGTTTTTGGAACAAACTTCATAGATGTTAATTGCATTTCTGCTTCTTGCATTGTGATATGTTAAATCTGCTTATCTGCCTAATTATTATAGGCGCCAGATGAAATTTGTCATAATTTATTGTCAAAATACAGTGACCATATGCAAAATAATTGAAAAGAAAAAACGGCAAAAGGCATAAAAATTCGGCAAAAGGTGATAACCACCCGGCGGGATCAAACCCGGTACCTGCAAAACGTAAAGCAAGTGCACTACCTACTGCGCCAGCGGAGACATGGTATACCTTCTCTCCAAATCGAACACTATTCTGGGCGAGGAGAGGACAAATTTCGCCGAAAATTTCATGGATTTTCAAAAATTATTTTCGGTACTTAGGAAACCTATATCCAATCCGTTCAAAGCGGTTTTGGACTTCCCTATGGGGTACCTTTCAACTGCCATCAACGAATTTACTCGGTAGATCTGCACCCTTGTACCCTTCCCTTGTTAATGGGAAGGGATCGATCGGAAGGAGAAGGTCGATCTGTTTACAGCCTCCGAACGGGGTAGATCACGGGCTAACCAGGTGGAAGGATGGTACAACTTATCGTGAGATTATTTTCCATTCCACTCGTAGCTGACCTTTGACGAACTGAGGGGAGGGAGGAGGGAGAAAGAGGCTGAGAGGAGGCTAGTGATCTACCTGCTCTCCTCCCCCTACCTCTTCCCTTCCTCTCTTTCCTAGACAATCAATACGCTAACCAGCACATCTCATTTGCTGAGCATTTCAAACGCACGATACTTGCAAGCCACTTTACTATAATTAACATAACACCTTAGGTGCACGCAAGAAAAATATGAAAAAAATATTTTTGGAATCCTTACAGAATTCCGGTCCGATCTATCCTACTCTCCCTCGATTCTTTCCACTCTACGAGGACTTCCTCATTGAGAATTACGAAAAATGAAATAGACAGGAATGTTCGGCATGCGATTTCACCCAGGCTACCATACTCGCTTAAAATTAGCAATTTTTGGAACGAAGAAAAGCGAGAAAATCTGATTTCGACGGCACGTCATCTGGAGCCAACGACGGCTCAATATTAAAAATGAATATCCCCATCGTCATCAGCACCCTCGAAAACCTTAATCCCCAGAGTTACAGATAATCGAACTTTTTTGACTGTGCCAAATATCTTCTAATCTGTCCGATTCTTTCGCGAACGGTCTCATAGGAATCCCACAAGCATCAGATTTTTTTTTTTTTTAGAGAAAACGAGATTGATCTTTGATATCTTTGATCTCTACAATCTCGACCCACCACATTGACGTATGCGAGATCCAGTCCTGCGGGCGTCGCATCTTCGAGATTCTTCACCATCGTCCTTTCAGCCCACGCCTCGCGCTTCTCCCGATCCGAGGGGAATCTGATCTTTGATCTTTGATTTCTGCTCTTTAATCTTTGATCTCTCAACCGACACTGTTTTTTATTTGTCTCTACTGCGCGCCCATAAATGAGCCTGCAATGCAACACAATCACACGCTCATCTTACAGAGAACATTCATTGATCAGACCACATTGAAACGTAACTGGAACGGTAAAAAAACGCATCTTCAACAAAATCGGAAGAAAAAACACACCTGATCGCCAGCGCGCATCCCGCGAGCAGGCAAACCGCGAGAAGTCGGAACATTACCCTGAATACTAAAGATCAAAGACCAAGCCAAAGATCGAAGATCAAGTTCCGCGAAACGACACGAAACAAGTGAAACCGCAGGGCGGCGGGTGGCAAACGGGTGGAAGAAACGGCGGATTGACGGAAGACTTTCGCGGGGATTTGGCCGCGCATTATCATTGCTGCGTCCTCTTATCACTCTCTCCATTCCGCCTGATCTCTCGTCAGTCAGAGACAGCTAGAGAGTGCGTGAATTGAATAGCGCAGAGTGCTTATCGAGGTGTTAGCAGTGTATGACACGACGGCTTACTAGAGTCTGCAGGAATAGTGGGACGTAGCCGAGTGATACCAAAGAACGGACGCATTGTTTCAGCGACAAACCACTCCATACAATGCTCACGTCTCGCCATTTCGGCTCTCGTCGGCCAGAGAAACGAGATAGTACTACGAAATGAGAGTCCATCGAGCCATAATATCAACTTGGCGAGAAACATAAAAGGACAATTATCAAGCAACACGCAATGATATCAGGCATTCTTTTCAATGACAGACTATTTTCAGAGCGCGTAAATGGCCAATCAACCATGAGAATCGAGCAACAAATCATCCAGAACTGACAATGGAACACTCAACTACTCGCAAATCCGCTCAATGTTTGCTCTACTACTCTCATAACTCGTGTTCGCTTGAGCGCATTAAATCTCTAAAAAATCCACTTTGAGCTTTTTAAATAGTATTTTCCCTTTCATTCAACATCCTGAAGCTTTTTTCTTGCTTACAATCAGCTAAACATGATAGATCAATACATTTATTCTTTACAATCATTCAGAATACCCGGGGAACGAGACCACTACGCTACTCTCAATGCGAAGGGCACGGAGAAAGGCACACTTTGTCCTAATAAATAATCAGTTTTCGATAGATCTTAGAATGAAGGAAGGGACAATTTACAGGGAACCGAAACGATTGCACTATCGTGCTACAAAATACCGGAAACAATGCAGAGCTGCGAAATGTTCGGGGTCAACTAACCAGCTACAGTACATAAAAGGGTTTATTGATCGACGGGGGAAGGAGTGGGGCTACCGTAATCAATCAGTACTCGATTGATCTTAGGAGTGGGAGTACCGTAATCTAGAGGGTATCGATGGGGTGGGCGATGGGGTTGGCTCCCGCAGCGCACGCTCCCTTAGAGATCTCCGCGATCGTCTTGACGATGGCCTGCAATTATAAAGTCAGTCATCGATCCGATTCCGTCGTGCACTCAGATTACTGTAATCTCACCTCATTAGGAGCCGCCACCGACTTCAGATTGGCCTCGGCGCGCGCTGCGGCCTGCAAATAATGGTGTCATTGACTTCTGCCGATTCCCAATAGTCGCCTTGTTCAAAATCAAGCCAAAACACAGCGGTGGTGTGGTGCATGGTGCACTTGATTCTGCCGTTTGCCAAACGTCGTGCACTCACCGTTTCGCAGAAGTAGTTGGCGACCTTCTTCTCGTAGTCAGCCACCGAACCGGCAGTCTTCGACGTCTGCGTGCATCTGTAATGTAGAACATGTTAACGAATTCTCAAATTCCAATTTCGCAGCGACCAGTGAAATCTAGGTTTCACGATACTGATATAAACTGTGAACATGGCATCTGCGAATTCAGCTGACGGATCACAAAAAATAAATCATTACACATCACTGCTTATTGTTAGCACATAACGTTCTCAACATTTCATTGGACATTTCTGCCAGAACCATCTTCACAGTCACCAGTGAAATCGAGGTTTCACGATATCAATGTAGTGAGTGAATAGTTCATTTGACAATCCCTCTCTAAATCGGTTTTTCAACAAACGCCTGCTACCTCTAACCATCAACGATGAGAGCCGTAGTCGTTGTCTTCTTCCACCCTACCGTAACCCCCATCCCCATACCGTACCCTATCGTACTTTGTCTTCCATTGCCGCATTCAACCTTTCTTCCCACTACTGTACTCCACCGCTACCGTAACCCCCCCCCCCCTGCTACCGTACCCTACCAAACCCCACCGTACCTGGACAGAGTGGCGGCCATCGCGTAGATGTCAATGGCAGCGTCCGCCACGCGCACCACCTCGTACTGACGGCCTGCAATCGATAATTTAGATGCCACCGTATACTGATTTAATTGACCTACCGTATCCCAACCGAGCCCATCTACCGTACTCTTATATTGCGTACGCACAATCGATCACATGTTCATTTTACATTTGTACCGACTGCTTGCAATCGATAATATTGCTGACGTATCGTATCCCGATTTAGCCCATCTACCGTAGCCTTACATTTGAACGCGCACTCACTTATTGGAATTAACATGTGTATACAATAATAATTCTACAATCGGAGGAAATACAAAAGAGACAAAAATTTTAGTATTTGGAGATGCATGACTCCCGTAACACTTAAGTTTCAGCAAACTTGTATAGCGTGAACCGTCCGTGAAAATCAATAGTGTTTTCTCAAGGTTTCAAACAATACTAATCTACCGTACCATCAGGGATCAACTAGTTCGTTAATTTTAACCTACCGTACCCGCTTTTTTTGGTTTTATTGTTAGGCATAAAACGTGCCCGCCGGACGCGGGTCGATTCATAAAAATAGGGGTAAAATGGCAAAAACTCGAGATTTCGTTAAAATGTGCCCGTCTTTTCACCGGTGAACCGAAAAACAAACCCGCCTTAAACCGTTGCTTTTACTAAGGTAATTTACCCCTGCGTACCATTCAATCTACTGCATCCATCATTATCAATCAATATCCACTCACTGATTCACCGTACCATTCCACCTACCATAATATGGCCTACCATAATTATCCTCCATCAATCAATAATCACTATTTGACCTACCGTATCCCCCTCAATCAATAATCACTATCTAACCTACCATACCCCCCCTCAATCAATAATCCACTCACTGATGATGCCCTTCTTGTGCTTGACGAGCAGGTCCTGCACCGTGCGGCCGAACAGCGAGACGCACTGCAATTAGTTAATCGATAACTAGATAATATTTCTTAATTAGTAGTGTCATTGAATCTTCTGTGTTGAAGAGTTGTGAACGAAACCTAATCGCGGTAATTTCTCAGATAACTTTCGTGTTTTGCAACTTGCGAGAGTTATGTTTCACGTTGTTTATGTAATAAGATTTGGCCCATTAGATTAATGAGTGAGAGATCAATTGTTCAAAAAAGAAGAACAACAACTGTAAAAGGACACAAATGCCACAAATCTTTCGCCTACCGTCTCCTACCGTACCCCCTACCCTCCCGCTACCATACCTTGTCGAGGGCGTCGGCCGACTTCTTGAGCGCAGGGTCGACGACCTTGTCGAAGGCGCCCGAGGGACCGCTGAAATGGCGATACGGGTTACGGTAGGCACACACCACACGATGGGCGACGTTTCTCACATAACATCCATCTACTTAGAATTGTCGATTGTCAACAGGGAAAATCAATGCTATTGATCACGTTGGCCATGATGGGCCATTTGAGAAAGCCGTGAAACCTCGACTTACGATGTCCAACAAAAAAACGCAGATTTTAGTACCAAAAGAGGGGATAAATGATCCAAAAACCCCCATAACTCACGCTAGTCTGCCCATCGCCAGTCCGATCATGCCGGAGAGGCCGCCCGACGCCTGCGCCTGCAGGTGCTTGCCCGCGTGCTACAATGGGAGAGATTGAAAAGAGGATCGCATCATCATTATGCAATCGCGAGGAGGGATCGTATTTGTTCAAGTACAATGTAATGATGAATATTACTAGTTTTCCGCGCGCTGCAATGGGAGATCATTATTGGGATGCAATGCGGGAGGGATTGGGATGAGGAAAGGATTTGGGCAATCGATAAGCAATGGAGTGAAATTGATGTTCAGTGAGAATGACAGTGTTCGGTCATATTTTTTTGGGTTATCAAATATCGAACTCAGCTCCAACTAAAAAAATGATGTTCGCCATAATGTTCGCCTTTTGGCTCACTGTTGAAACACCACCCCCACTAGAAAAAAAGAAAATTAATTCAACACGAATCAATCTGTTTGCTGACATGCGAAGACACCATTAGAAACACAGAAAACACACAGAACACTTGATATCGTATTTCAAAGAATGCCTATTAGTCTTCTATTAAACTAGGGTGGTCCTCCATAATCCCCATGAAACACCATCTCACCTGGATTCCATTAGTAGCCCACAAAACATGAAATTGTCTTGACCTAGAACACTCGATTGTACAATTCATATTGCTTGATCTTTTTGAATTTACTTGAAATCTCGCCTCACCCACATAAAACTATAATTAATGCTTACGAAAATCCAACAACGCTAGATTGAGCAATTCAAACTTCTAGTACTTTTCGAATCCCCCTCGAAACCTCTCCCCACCTCAGGGGTCGAATACATACACTTTCAAAAATGCCAAAATGTGGGTTGGTTTTCCGTTTCTCCCTACAACTTCCCTAATAATCAGTCAAATGTGGGTTGGTTGTCCTTTTTTCGCCTCACACACCCGCAAAAATTAGCCAAATGTGGGTTGGTTTCCATATTTTTCCCTCCTACACCCTCAAAAATCAGCCAAATGTGGGTTGGATATGTCATTTTTCACATAGTAATCGAGCCCTGCCCCACCTGAATTTCATTTAATCAATTCGTGAAAGAAACCATTCAACTCCTGTCATGAAACTGTGTTTATAAATTATGTTTACAGTTACTTACTTCTATTGGAAAATCAGGGTTCATTGTCCTTCATAACCCCCCCCCCCCCTCACTTCTTTCGTTACTTCAGGAAACAAACATTAAGAGCCCCCCCCCCCCCCCCCCCCAGAAATGAAAGTAACTATTGTTCGGATCGTCCAACGCAGTCAAACTTCTTGCCCTTCGTAGTCCCCATGAAACGCCATCTCACCTGGATTCCCGTCAGTCCGACGAAGATTCGCATAATGTCGTTGGCGCCCTCGAAGATGCGGAAGATGCGCAGATCGCGCAGCACGCGCTCCAGACCTGAGAGATGAGATGAAATGGGTTACGGTAGCCAGTTATTGATCAGGTATCGTTCCAACAAATCATGTCACAGTACTGCATTACTATTTCAACACAAACTCGCACCTGTCCTGTCAGGCAAGACTACGATACCCAACTATCGATTACTACTTTCTCGCTATCCCGACCCCTGCTGCAATTCGTACTAGTAAATTTTTGAAGTCATGGTCAAAAACAACGAAAAAAAAACTTTTCCGGATGGCAGTCCTTACTGTATCTATCGTATCCTTGGCATACACTAAAAACCCAGTTCTCGATCATGATCCTTCATCCTCTACCAGCTACCTACCGTACCCACCCCCTCCCCTCCCACTCACCGGTCTCCTTCATGAAGCCCATGCCGCCGTGCACCTGGATCGCCTCGTCGCACGTGAACCACGCGCACTCCTGACATAAATTATTCCTTGACACTAGGGTTGGCTAAACGATTGCGGCTTAGCGGCGCCGCAATAGGGATAGGTAAATAACGGCGCCGAAATGAGAGAAAGAGAGAGAAGGGAAGAGCTCCTCTAGGCGAGAGAGCGTGCGAAACGAAGAGACTTTTTCTCTATCTCATTGCGGCGCCGCAATGATCATTACGGCGCGATATCCTCCGCCTCCCCTCTCCTCACGCATTACGGCGTCGCGATGTGACCTCCCTCCATTGCGGCGCCGTTTACGCCGTATTGCCAACTCTACTTGACATGTCTGACCGAAGCATCACCGGACAGCGAAATGGTAGTTAATGTGAAGCCCGAACCCAACTATGGCATACTAATGTGCATGATTTTCGCCTCGTCGCATGTGAACCATGCGCACTCCTGACAAATTATATTATATTACAAATTACAAATTAAATTATATTCAATGGCGGATACCAGAAGTATACCAGCGCACATCACGCTCCACGTATAGGAAGAGGAGGTGAAGCCCCAATCGTACTTGGTTGCTCATGTAATTTTTTTGCTAATTTGTATCGAACCCGCACCAGGAACATTGACTTGTTACAATCCTCAGACTTACCTATGAACACTGAGACTCAAAGTTTCCACATCACTCAATTCTCTCTATCGAGCCCGCCCCACCCGACCCGTTCTCTCCTTCTTCTCAACTCGTTGTATGCGAATATCCCAAACGCATTGATCTGGTTGAAATCTCGAGATTTACACATGGCCGGTGAAACTCAAATGCGACTGCTGGATAACAATCATCTGCTGAGCAGATTCTGCACAAACCCTGACCGAGGCCCTCGCTCTTCAAAATCAGCCGTTTCTTCATGCCCACTCACCGACGTGAACACTTTAGCAATGGCTGCCTCCAGCTGGTAGTCCTGGATCCCCCTGTCCATGTTCGACGCCAGAATGTAGAGGATCGACTCGCACGCGTACTGCCTGGCAAAGAAACTGACTTACTTAGCAAAACAATAATAACGATTTAATAAACGAAATCAGGTATACTTAGGCGCGTTAACTATCCATAGTATCAGTGTCAGCATTTTGACACAATACCTTGGAGCTATTGAGAAGCATCCTGAACTTTTGCTTTAGAGTAGAACACTAAACTATAAATCCCCGAGTAGAAATTAGCGTGCGCGTTCGCAGAAATATTGTTTATTGCCAAGAGTAAGGATCATTAATTATTGCCGAATTACAAATCAACGTTAAGAAAATAGGTGCGGCATGAAACCCTCAGGGCGAAAGCGAATCAGGGAATTTGACCGAATGCCAAAGCGCTAATGTTACATCCGAATCATTCATGTTTCACAGCTCTCCTATCAGTTAACTCATTCGATTGACACTGATACATCCATCATGGATCGCTAAACAATAATCTCAAATAAAAAAATAAACTCACTTGGCGATCATGTTCGCGAGTTTCTCCTGTACGTTACCGTACTCCTCCAGCTTGCTGCCAAACTGCTCGCGAGTCGTCACGTGATCGATCTGAGGAGGAAGGATTATTGATTGACTGATTCTACCGTAATGCCCGATAGCAGTCTTCTCAATTAACCCTTATCTTGCGAGCCAGGTGAATTCAAGTACCACTGTTATCTCATAAACTCAATAACTACGCAAGATTCAATTTTCACATCTCCTTGACATTGCAGCACTCATCACTCTTCACCTACTGACAGTTGTCACTAGTATAGTAATTCCCTTCGCGGTCTTCTTGATTCAACAATTCTTTCCCCACCTGGAAGTTTCTAGCACCACCGTTATGACAAAAGCTCAACAGAACCCCAGCATTTCAATTCCACAAGCAATCAGAATCTTATACCACCAACTACCATAGCCCCCACCTTTCTACCTTACTCCTCATCTTCTACCGTACTACACCGCTTGCTCACTCTTGCAACTAACCGACAGATTCTACCACGGATTCAATCATACCATAGCCAAAACAGCTATATTATAATCGATACCGTATCCCCTTCTACCGTAACCCCTCACTGACCGTCTTCTTAATGCAGTGCTTCATCGCTCCGGTCATCGCTGCGGGGATGCCGAAGCGGCCGTTGTTCAGGATGTTCATCGCGATCTGAATTCGCATTGTTTATTTAAATTTGTAAATCGATTTGTCTCCACCATTTGATAGTTCTGAAACCTGGCGGTTTCGTGCTCAATCTATTACTCATATACCAATGAGATGCAGATTGCACAATCTTCACCTCCCTTCGGTACTAAAGTTTTTCTTAATTCTGAAACCTGGCGGTGTCGCGCTCTATCGATTTTTCAAAGTACAATGCGATACAGGCGAGTCAATTCCATCACCTTTTCCACCAACACCAAAGCCTTCTTAACATTTCTATCAATTACCTTTTCCAGCTACCGTATCCCCTTCCTCCTACCTTGAATCCACTCCAAGCAGATTTACCCCCAGTTTCGTGCTCTATGATTGTTCATAGAACCAAAAGATCTGCACGATTCAATATCATTTTCAATCTCCATCGATTCCTCTTTCCAGTTACCGTACCTTGAATCCCTCTCCCTCCGCTCCGAGCAGATTCTCCTTGGGAATCTTAACGTTCTCGAAGTCTACGACGGCAGTGTTCGAGCCCTGTGGAATGAACAGATTAGACTACGGAGTGCATCGATGGAACTACAAACTACAAAGATGATCATAATCTCAAACTACAAAGATCAAAGATCAACTACCGTACCTTGATGCCCATCTTCTTCTCTGGCGGTCCGTTGGTGATGCCACCGAAGCCACGCTCCACGATGAAGGCGGTAACCTGACAAGGGAAAAGATATATCAGTAGGCTGGAAGAAGGAGTGAAAACGACGAATTGCTGCGTTCTTGATCATGCGCTGAAACATAAAAGAACAGTATTTTACTCAGAAATGAGAACGAAAGTCATATCGACAAATCGAGTATCGCTAGGCTATTGATGCAAATCAGAAACATGAAAGTACAGTAATTTATTCCCATAAAACTCAGAGCAAAATCGACAAATCAAGGATCACTGGACTCTTGATGCGATGCTGAAACATGAAAACTGAGTATTTTATTATTCCAAAAACATCGAGTGTGAAATCGGCAATTCAAGCATCACTAGGCTATTGATGGGACACTGAAACATGAAAGTACAGTACTTTATTACGACAAATGCGGAAGGAAAATCAGAAACTCGAGTTTCACTAGGATATTGATGTGCTGCTGAAACATGTTCTCACCTTGTTCTTGGTGGTGCCGTCGGCCTGCTTGATCGGCATCTGCAAATGAAGGAGATTGTCGACAAATATCGGACCACGCCGGGCACGATCCTATACCGATATGCGGAGCTCCCTAGCAGCACTTGATATTTTTCTGATGTGCCTTCCTCCCCCCTCCGGAGAAATTACTCAAAAGTCTGCGACCTCGTCACCAAATAGCGGTTCAACAGGTCAGACACCTCGCTTGCGTTATGTATGGCACTGCAGAACCTCCGAAAGATGCAAACGCGCGAAAGATGCGATAAATTGGGAGCAAATCAATGTTCATGTTTCATGGCACATTTCGGTTCCACCTATGGGATATAACCAGTAATTCACGGAACGCTTCGGAGTTTCAACAGGCCATACAACTCGCGTATGCATGGCACTGCTGAAACTTCGAAAGCTGCACAAAAAGGGATAATTGCTGGGCAACGCCTCAGTATTTAGTTTTTCGTCGAAGTTTCCCTATTATTCTGCTATCGGCAATCAAGATTTTGCAATAACTGACTTGCCGAGCTGCTCATTGTCAGGATAGTGGCACAGGATGCATTTCTTCGGCGCCGTTACAGAGAAATAACTCAAACTCGAGAGAAAGGGGTGGAGCTTCGGGGCAAGAGAGTACGGGGTGCCGCCAAGTACGTACTTGACACAGGTATGCCCTCATCCCACCAATTACGGGTTAAAAGCCCATAAGTGGTGCCGATCCCACGAACCTGCGCGAAGACGGTGAAGACGTCAGCGAAGCCTCCATTGGAGATGTAGATCTTGTTCGCGTTGAGGATGTAGTGCGAACCGTCGTCCGACTTGCGCGCCGTCGAACGGACCGACTGAAGGATTACGGTAGGCACACAAGATAATGATATTGAGAAGTGACTTTCATCTGCTACAGTGAGGAACGGTAGGAGTGTAAGATAGAGTATAGATAAATGAAATTTATAATGGCTACAGTACCCCGTGTTACCGTAACTTAGAATAGGGAGGTACGGTATGAGCACAAGATAAGGGTATCGAGAAATGAATTAATACTGACTACAGTACTTCACTTCTACGGAGATGGAGGAACGGTACCATGATGGAAGACTATTGAGGTGAATTTTCAACGAATACAGTAATCCCCGCTTTACCGTACATGAGAATCGGAGTACGGAACTGAAAACCCGCGGTAGAGTATCGACAACTGATTTTATACCGACTACAGTAGCCCCCGATGCTAAAGTAATCACTCACGTTCGCATCGGATCCGGTGGAGGGCTCGGTGAGGCAGAAGGCGGCGAACTTTCTGGAACAGGCACGGTTCAATTACAGCGATGTGAAAAAGGTCCCCAGGTGATTCTTCGTTTCAGCGACTGCTCAAACACCTATGGAGAACTTTATGGTCAGTATTTTCATGCCAGTCTGGAAACCAAAAAAATCTTTCGAACATGGTGCACACTTGTTTCGTCAAATCTACAAACACCCCTGGAAAACTGCAAAGTCAATTTTTCATGGAATAGAAATTAACAAGAAAAGAATGGTTTAGCACAAGGCAAACTATCGTTTCACGAATTTATACTAATCAGATGTGGACGGATATCTGATACAGATGCGACAATCGTGCAATAAAGTCAATAAACACTACAGTAGTCTCTCACCTTCCCGTGGCCAGATCCGGCAGGTACTTCTTCTTCTGCTCCTCTGTGCCGAAGAGAAGGATGCCCTTGTACCCGATCGACTGCAATGGGTGAGGTTACGGCAACCGACTTGATTTACGATGAAAAACCCGTGAAGTCAACTTCTGGTTGTAGCCTCGATCACCCGGTACCAAAGGTTTTATGTTTATTATGCTTCGGGTAATGAAAAGCAAGCTATTTACGAGCAGAATGCTCTCGCACCCGATCGACTGCAAATATTAGCGTGATTGACAAGGTTCAAGTCCTCAAATTCCCGGTAAGACCATCGCTAACTACTCGCTCACTCGCATATTCTCTTTAGAACACCGTGCAACGAAATTGGGATAGAAAGACTGCACTAATCGCTGTAGGCATCAATTTTTTTCATAGCAATTACAACCGAACTTCAATGAACAGGAACTAGGTCTAGCCCTTGTATGATCTCTGCGTAACCTCAATCTACCAGGGTGGAAATCAGTTTTTTTTTGTAGCATGTTTTGAGCAGGCTCACCATACAAAGCTGTCGAGCCCTCCTCTCCCTACCCTTTTGAACCCGGCGCTTTTAGCACCCTCCCTCACCCCCTTGTACCCACCTGGTGCGCTCCCATGATCACTCCCAGTCCGAGGTGAACACTCCTGTCTAACTTGATGGCCTTTTCCTTCCCTTTCAATCCACATACCCCTACTATTAACCCTAACCTTTCTAACCCGGCGCTTCTAGCACCCGCCATCTCCTTATCCCCTCGTAACTCACCTGATGCGCTCCCATGATCACTCCCAGTCCGAGGTCGTGCGAGCCGACAATCTCGGCCAGACGGGCCATCTGCGTGTTGTTCATGCCCGCGCCCTCGTACCTGAACAGATTACGGTAACATGGGGATTACGGTAGGATGGGATTACGGTATTCAGATATGTATTTAGTCTCTCTAGTCTACGATTGTTTTTTCTCGAATGCGAGCTGCTCTTAATGATACTAAGAAATGCGTTCTTGTAATCAAGGATCACTGCAGCGGCAAAGTGCCAGGGTATTGTCTATTGAGATTACGGAAACATGTTACTGCGCTATTCACATGTCAGATTAGATTGAATGGTTTTGTTACGGTATGATTCATAATGATACTGGAAAATCTTGCTATTCCTTACAATCAAGGACCATTGTAGCCTCAACGTGCCAGGGCATGCAATCTTTGTCCGATTAGTCTGCTTGTGATAAGCACAGCACAAGAGGAGCACTATTCAACGAGCAAAGTTCTGGTTGATGTTTATAAAAGCTAACAAATCCGCTCTCTATCAAAAATCCGTGATTGCATATCAATTATGTACATTTTGTGCAACCGCGATCCACTGGGTACGCAAAAACACTCCAAAAATGTCACAAACGAAAAAGGAGAGCAGCGGTTTCACGATATAATCATATTAGGCAAGTCATAAAAACAACACTCGTAGACTCGCACGTCAGGTACTTTCTCAGTTAAACAAACAAGGAGCGCTGTGATTTCGCGATAAACTTATATCAGGGAAGTCTTTGAAACAACGATCATAGAAAAATTCGAAGATGTTTGAAAGGACAAAATATAGACTCTGCGGATACTCGCTTACTCACACAAACAAGGAGCGCTGCAGTTTCACGCTATATTCATATCAGACAAGATCGCAGAAACTACAATCATAACAAGGAACGGTTTCAATTTACCACAAACAAACTATTACTCGTCATAAACTCATTCAGTCACACAAACAAGAAGTACCGCTGTTCCACTCTATGTTCATACCAGACAAGTTCACAGAAACTACAATCGTGCGAAAAGAAGACCCAATTTAAAGCAAGAACACTCACTCCGCCGGTACTTACTCAGTCACACAAACAAGGAGCGCAGTGGTTTCGCCATGGCTATATGTTATACACTTCTATGGCGCAATGATCGTAGGAGCAGATGAAGGTGCTTACAACGACAACATATAGACTCAGCCGGCACGAGTGCTCCGAATGTTATTATTGTTGTTATTGTTAATAGTGTTATTATTATTCAATTTAAAACAAAAACACTCACTCAGCGGGAACGAGTGCTCCGAATGCGCCCAGCTCCGCGAACTGCTTCAGCACGGACATCGGCGTCTCCGCGTTCTCGTCGTTCCTGACGAGATTATCGATTTATTGATTTTGTTACATTTTCAAATTTCGAAATTCGTCACCCAACCCTCATCTAGCGAATGCATACTTGCAAACAACTGCCATTGACATTTACAAACCCTGGTGGTTTCATGATTTCTGACATCTGAAGATATGAACGCTATGCTATACGGCAATAGAAACTAGATTCCTCACTATTTTATACACTATTATATAAATCAGACCCTGGGGGGGGGGGGGCTACGATGATGATGTGCACTACTCACTTGACGACATCGTTGACCTCGGAGAGGAACTTCGTCGTGGGGTCGAGGATCATCTGGAATGAAGTGACTTGGTGGGACAACATGTTCACAATCGTCGCATTGGAAAAGAAACAAGCGAGATTGATTGTATGAAAAGAATCAAAAAATAAAATGCTAAACCAGGTGAATTGCCATCCTGTTGATTTTCAATTTCACATTCGCAGTAAGTAATTGAAAAATTATCAATCATTGATTGGTGAAGCATTTCACGCTTTCAAAACAATTAAAAAATATATCCTTGCTTCCTGCCCTGTCTCCTTATCGATAAATTGCCTATATCAGTGATTGCACTCACGTTACTTCGTCAAATCGACAAACTAATATACCTGAAGTGTCTCCTTTCTCTCCTCATCGAGATTGAGCGGGAAGGGGAAGACCTGCTCGACCTTCGCCTTGCCACGGAAGAGATTCATGCAGAACGAGTCCGAGTCCTGCAAGAGATAGGTTTATGAGATGCTGAACTCTCCGAGTACAAGAGGTTTTCTGCCGTTGTACAAATCGATTAATTTGTTCAGGAGTTGTAGGCAGATTTTGAGGTTCCCCAGATGCGAAAGGCTACTCCTGGTGTCTGCCGTGGTACAAATCGAGAAGGGTTGGTTCATGATTTGAGAGCGGTTCTCCGTATGCAAAATAATGTTCCGATGAATTCCGTGGTAGCAATTGAGAATGCAGAACTTTGAATGAGTGGGTAAATGACTGACAGGTATTGGTATTGAAAGAGGTTCACTGACAATTTGGCGTTTTACCGATTCTACAACCCCCTTGGAGAATCCGCTTTTGCAATTAAATCCGAATGAGCTTTGAACTTCGATCATTGTACAATCTTCAGTCTCTCCTCCTCCTCCCCCCCCCCCTCTAGGTATTGTAGCTGATTCCATGCAGAGGTCAAATACCCATGTCATGAAACTTAAGTTGTGGCGTGCTTATACACATTTTGAAGGTTAATGGGCATGTGGTGGTTAGGTATCGCATTATTTTCTGTTTTTGTGTAATGATGGTATGCTTTTCTCTAATTTTTGTTCAAATTAGGCTCAAAATGTGGCATGTGTAGGTACTTTTGAGGGTAGTATTTGATCTCTGTTCCCTTCCTACAAACCTGAACTGCCTTGGACGCGGGCTTGTCTTTCTTGCTGGGAGCGGCGGCGGCCGATGCGAAGCGGGCGGCACTCAAATTAGTTATTTTGATGATTATTTAAGTTATAACTTTTAAAGATTAAGTGGTACTCTATTGCTTAGTGCATAAACTTAGCGCTTTAATTTGAAGGTATTGAGAAACGAGACTAACTCTCTGCGTTTGGGCACAAAAGGCACTTCTTTACTGAATTCCGGGAAAAAATTCCCCCTCAATTAGAAGAGAGGGCGAATGAATATTTGGTGGGCAGGTAAAGTAAAGAAGTGCTAAGTAAAGAAGTGCCGATTAAGTTAATATGAGGTAAAAAAATAGGAAAAATGGGCTTACTTGGTGCCGGAGATGGCCGATCTGACGGCGGCGTTGGGGGCGAGTCTGGACAGCATCCTGGAATGGGAAATAAATGGTCTAAATCATAGGATTCCGGGCACTGGTGGAAATAAGACAACGAGCGACGGAATGAGCGAGGAATATTATAGTCTTCTACATTCGGGACTAAAGCAAAGTAGTGCCGGATTCCGTTATGTTTCGTGCTTCTGCGAGTAAGAACGAACGCGTAATAGCAAAAGTGAAATCACCAGGAAGCAAGAGCAATCGATGATTTAACGAACAACAACAACTGCGGGCGAGAGAGCAGTGGATGGGATCAGTGATAACAAGGAAGGGGCAATGTGGTACATGACTTCATGGGCAAAGTACCAGGGTACTATTGAGGAGCGACGACACTCCATAGGGCGAGGATACTAAGGAAACGGCGAGATTACGTGCGAAAACGAGAGGGTAGAGAAGATAAGGAGCGCGGGAGGGAGGCGCCGTACTTTGGACTTTGCCCTCGGCTAGTGACGACGAGGGAGGATGAGGGGGACCTCGTGTGACCGCGAAGCGGAGAGTGAAGACCAAGCAGTGATCGAGGCGCGTTGAGTGAGGAGGGAGATCAGTGATAATCGATCATTTCTAAGAACAAAGGGAAGACGGAAATGGAAATGGCTACCGTAATCTCAGCTCTTTTCTTGTTGAGCTGATTGATAACTGGTTTTTTCAAATTTCGAAATTCAGTCAAGAAGCAACATACAGGACTTAGTTTTCTGGAACCAATGAGTTGTGTCGCAAACAATAATATGACACAAAAAAAAGAGAAAATATTATATAGGAATAAAAGTGAATTGTCGATCGGATATCGTGTGCCTCATCCTGTATTTACGTGAAATTACGACTTTCGTGAAACCTCGCACTTCCACACAATTTCATCTTGTTTTTGTTTTTCGTCATTATTTTGGTTTATTGTTATTATATTTGAATTCTGATGATTTGAGATTAATCAGCGTATTCAGATGTCCTACTACGGTTCCTTCTCAAGCTCGGCGTTCGCTCGAGACGAGCCTTTCGACGCGAGACGAACGATCGCCGCTGCCGAACCGTATGGTTCAGCGCGCTATGCAACTACCGATTCGACATGGGCCCTGAAGTAAGTGGCGTTTATCGAAGTGTGCAAACAAGCTAGTGAAATCGCTAAGAACGGTCACAATTTTGTCGCTCGTTATGGGTTTTGAATGGGTCATGTGAAACACAAATCACACTGCCCCGATTGCAGTCAGACTGCCAACATCTGGTCGACGAACCCGCTGCAGAACAGATACGACCAGCCGAGCTACGCACAGCCGCAGCAGTATGCGCAGCCCAGCTACGGACAGCCTCGCTACGGCCAAATCTTTGAGCAGGTATTGTTTCGGCACGGTTGCTAATGAAAAGGAACATCTAAATCGGGACTGGTATACTATTGATGAAGTTTTTATCAAGATTTATCATTGGCTGATTCAGCAATCTCCCCAGCCGCTCTCCGGTCGTCCGCTGAATCAGATGGCTGGGTCCATGGATGCCTTCCCTCGCTACAGCTACATGTCGGGAAGTGGTGAGCATCATCTTTTTTATCTCTATGAGGTTTCAAAGCCTCTGTCACAAAGGGTCCTTCATGATCAAGACTGTATGTTTCCTTCTCGATGCCTTTATTATTATCTAATAATCATCCTCACAGGAGGAAGAGGTTCGTACGGTGGCTCATCCTACAACAGCGGTCACAATGATCGCTACGACGACAGAAGAGGCGGCGGAAGAGACTACGGACGTCAGTAACCCCTTATTTCACCTTTCTGAAAGCTGAATCCACCCGTGGCATCAGTTCCTTTCTGACCGTCACATTTGTAAAAAGTGCAATTACTAATTGTTATCATACATAGACAAGTTAGGTGGCAAAATCCTTCGTAAAGGGGTATGTTTATGAAAAAAAGACCTTCGAAACCAACTACTTTTATGAAAGACAGGTATGGTTGCGAATCGTACGTAGTTTTCAACTATTTTTTTTCATTTGTGATTGTTGATTTACGACTTCGACAAATTCGTAATGTGAAGCAGTGATGAAACTCGACTGTTGCAGGCGACGGTGGCAGGGACAACAACAGGGGCGACAATCGTAATGGGAGCGGCAACAGGAACTACAACAACAGCCGTGGTGGAGGTGGACAGAGGGGAGATGGAAGAAGAAGAAATGAGTGAGTTGAGATTATAGAATACTCATGAGCTTTTGGGTTTCACAATCTGGACAAAGCGCTGTTGATGAAGGGTATTGCGATTCTGCGAAGGTTTTTCAGTCTAAAAAGTCATCAAGCTGGCATGATAATATTGTGACGGGATGATATTTAATTTGAAAAAAAAAAGATTTGATTCAGTGATAACGGCCCTCGCCGCGTGAACGAGTTTGCTTCGCCCAAGCAGTCGAAGCAGAAGAAGTGAGTTTGGAAGGAATTTAACTTGTCTTTTATGGGTTTCATGGATAACAAGTTCTTGGAATTTGTTCAATTATGATTTCGTCTGGATATCATTCTGGTATTTTAATAGAGAATATTGAATATTTGATTAAAATCAAATATTCAATATTCTATGTTCATATAACGAGTATAATCGTTATTAATGACGATTACTTAATCAGTGTCAAAAATGAATTCACCCTGTTTCTTCTAGGGTTCATGGTAGGCATAAGTCGGCAAGTTTCAGCCAGAAGCCATATCTTCTTGTCGATCTCGTGCAAATGAAATTAAAATTCCTAGATTTTGGTGAAAAGATAGATAATATCAGTTAAACTATGATCGGTATAAATAAAATAATCTATTCAGGGTCTGCGGACTTTATGACACTAATGAATTTTATAAAAGGAACATACTGATAACGATGCCCTATTCAGGGACTACGGCCCATCCCGCATCGCTCCCGCCGACAGCAACACCTCCGTGAGAGGGGAGAGAAGAGAGCAGCCGAGAGGAGACGGCAAGAGACCGTACAACAAGGACGGAGACGGAGGAAGGGTACGGTAACGAGAATAGTGGATACTGTAGGTTAGGGTGGAACTAGAAAAGTGCCCCCACTTCCCTCCCTTCCCATAGGATTGAAGGAAATGGGGGGGGGGGGTACGGTAACGAGTAGTGGATACTGTAGGAGATTACAGTATTGTGGAGTTGTCGTAACAATTTCTACAGTTCTCACCCCTGGAGACGGAGGCATGGTACGGTAGCGAGTAGTGGGTACTATACTATAGCTCTGTATTGTGGAGTAGTCGAAACCATACCAGGTTCCCTCCTTCTCAATAGTATTGAGAGACAGAAGGAGGAAAGGAAAGGTGTTCAACAGTATTGAAAATTTTGATTGACGGTCGTAAAATTTTGATTGAGTCGATAATGTTATTACACAAGTGATGCGAGAACCAGTGAAAGTATTAATGATGTTCTGACTTAATAAAACAACCATAACCACAATATTCCTGGTGCTAAATTTGCTATTGTTTCGTTTCAGAGAAACGACCGCGGTGGTAAGCCGATGAGACGTCGCAAGAACCAGTCGAGCGATCTCGAGGTACAGTAATCGACCGGGAAGAAATACTGTATCCGATTTGGCCGATGCTAATTGTTATATTTTTTCAATATATTTTTTTAATAATAGAACGCGGAACCATTGCTGGTCTATGTGTTTCTCCCATCTAGTACCGGCGATTAAACCGCAATATTCCTGGCGCGAATTTCTCACATTGCTATAACTTTACAGTTGTATTCTTATTCTCATTTTCACCGTTGTCCATAATAGGTTATCGTAGTCTGCCTAGCGTAGCGTAGTCACACTACCCCTATACTCTCTTGACATGGATTCAATTTTAAAATATACCCCATTCCTTGCAGTTTGTGAAGATTCCGGACGACGTTGAGTCGAAGTCGTTCGACATCAGCGAGGACAATCTCGTGTGCTTCTCGGGACTGCAGAGCGTCCTGGCCACCCAGCATGAGGTAAAGGGGGAATCTAATTTGACCTTGTTCTTACTTTGAAAAATGGGGAACTTCACTGATTCCTGGCCACGCAGCATGAGTCATCTTTTTCAATCCATTATTTGCTCTTTTTGTACGTTTTTTTCTCATTCTCTGTGTGTGTCTAAAACTCATCAAAATGAGGTGCAAATGAGTGAAAAATGAGAGCTAATTGAATTTAGAATGCGAGAAATTCGGTACCTATCGATAGATGCGTGAATCATCTGTTCTCGTATTACTGTTGAAATTTCAAAGCGAATTGTGGAGTTGTAATTTTGTTTCTGCTGATTCTCGGAGCCTTATTGCTAAGCAACCCGCATTATCCAGTATTCTAGTGACACTGCAGCCGCAAATGGACTAGTTTCACTTTTCCGAAACATTAACTTTTAATTTTCATAAATAATTAATTAATTAAACTTTATTTGCAGTTCCCGATCGTGATCGATGGCAGCGTGTACGCGAGCGTCGACCACTACTACCAGATCAGAAAGGTGGGGTTGTTTTTGTTTTTATTTATTAAAAACAACCTGTTTTTGTTATTTTGTGATCCGTTTGGTTTACCTTCCTCTTTTAACTGTGCATTATGAGGAAAATAAATGCATACTGACGGCGTAAAAGTTAGTGTTCATGTAAAGACTGATCTTTTCATCATCACTGGTCCATATCACCTCCCTGTGATATGGCGCACGTGAAGCATAGATCGGTGGGTGAACCAAAATGAGATGGTTGATTTCCGGTTTTTATGTTATGAGTAGTAAGACCCAGTTTCACCGGTGCCCCATCGCACCGTCCTCTGATATGGCGCACATGGAGCATAGAAGCAAGGGGGAGAGACATAATAAAATCTTCATAGAAGAGTTCCGATTTAGATATTAGCCTTCACGTTATTAAAAACTGCGCATCTGCTTTTGATGCTCCACGTCACCATCCTGTGATATGCTACACGTGAAGCATCGAATCGATGGGTGAACCACAATGTGAATGTCATAGTTGTTATGCATAGCGAAGCCGAGTGCTATTACTGCCGCATCTAACCTTCAAGGGATATGTTTCACGTGAAGCATAGAATCGATTGGTAAATCAAAATTTCAATTTCAATTTTCCCGCTTGCAGTGCAAGCAGCTGGTGGGCAAGAACTGCGAGCCGCTCGTGGCCACGGTGCAGGACGAAGTGAACTACAAGGTCCAGGTACGGTATGGGGAGGGTACGGTAGAACTGTTACTGTAGGTTGGACAAGGTATGGTTATACGTTATGTAAGTGTCACCTTGGGTTAGGTACGGTAGGGGGGATACGGTAGAGGTACGGTACAACTGTTACTGTAGGTTAGGCACAGTATGAGATACGGTAGAAGGAATGGGGTACTGTAACTACACGATGTTGGCAAGGGTGAACTTGGTACTGTATTCATAAGTGCTTCATGCAATGAGCAAGTACAGGGTCCTGGATACGGTATGGGGAAGCTGAAGTTACGGTCGGGATACTCTAACGGGAATTCTATCTACTGATGAGCACCATCCTCGGACAATTGCACAAAATCGAGGGCCGGCAAGAAACCTGTTGAGAATCGCTGGTTTTGCTTCTGAAATGGGGGGGGGGTATAGGCTACCAACCCGGGGTCAAAATCGGGGGTCCGATATCCGACCCCGTCCTCAACACTGTTTCTATCCGTGATACGGAGCCAATATCGATTCTCATTGCAGGAGAAGACGGGCGCGGGCGGCAACAGCTACGGCCAGCTGGCCAGGGAGTTCCTCAAGGAGCACAAGGTGAGTGGTTGAGAGGGGATTATGAAGGGGGAGAGGGGGAGGGGATGGGAATGAAAACATCAATTGTTGATCTATGGGTTTCTATTTTCATACGCATGTTGCGTGCATTGCAAGAGCGGATACTCAAAGGGAGTTGTAATGTCGGTGAAACGCCGAACTATCAGTGAACTTTTGTGAGACGTAGAGGGATGAAGAGAGACTGAGGATTGAACGTTGCTCGATTTTTTAAAGCTCTTACGATGATTGAATTGCAAAAGCGAATGTTCCAAGGGAGTTATACTGTCGGTGAAACACGAAAGTGACGGAACTGCCTGTGAGCAATTTTCGTGTTTTTTTATATTGAATTAGTTGAACGAATCGCAGAAAGCGGGAGTCCAAGAGAGTTATAGTCTCGGTGAAACACAGAAGTGTCAGTGAACATTTAACACGGCTTTCATGTTAACAGTAGATATTGTCACTTCCGTATACTGTAATCCCACCATCTTCGCCTCACTCCTGGGGGATCCAATCCGCATGGGTGCCCCCAGCAGGCATTCGTTATGAATCCTACCGTAATCCTGCCTTGCATTCAGATCGATCGTGAGAAGGTGGAGAAGTGGCGTCGCGAGGGCGGAGTCTTCGCCACATACGATGCCATGAGGGCCAAGGTACGGTAGACGGACCCTATTATCGATTAGATACTAGATTAGTATTTTTTTTTCGTGAAAGCCCTGCTCGATATTATTGAGGAATGCCGATTTACGGCTGCTTTGTGCGAGAGGTGAAACACGAAACAAACGCGGGCGGCGAAATTGGATGATTGGTTGAGCTAGCTGGATAAACTGAGAAATGCCTACTTCTTACTGGTTTATGTGGGCGGTGAAACATGAAACACACGCGGTTGTACATCGTATTGAATTAGCTCTATCGTGGGATTTCTGCAGCTGGATACATTAATCGATGAGCGTCGATTTTCCAAGATTTTCCGCTCGTTCACATGAGTGGTTGTGCTCGTTAGCGGAACAATCACATCAATTAGTTTGTATGATCGATTTGTCTCTGCAAGTTCCCTACTGTGATATTTCAATAGCTGGATACAGTAATCACTGAGAATCGATTTTTCAAGCTACTTACCGATTTCCTCTGTAGGTGCAGCAGTGTTCGGAGATGCGCGACATGCTCAAGGACGCCGCTGACAAGATCATCGTCCATACGTCAGTTTGTTATTGTTATTGTTTTTATTTATTTCGAAAAAAATCATCGAAAACCATGTATAACTTTTGAGTTTCACCTGTTCTAGAATACTGGCGAGTCTCTTGCTATTACAATCTTGGTGATGAGGCTGCTTTAAAAATACTAAATTCCAAGTGGTTCGGTGTTTCTCAAGTTCGTAACCTCTACTTGGATTTTGCTTTGATCATTTTATCACAACTTGAAAATAATAGATTTGCAACCTGGCTCTTTCGTTGTGCGCCAATGGCATATCCCTCTTGACCATTACCCCGCGATGATTCCAGCAAACTGTATGTGTTCTTCCTATCGATTGTATTACGGTTCACTGAATTGCAAGAAAATTAGAAGCCTACATCGAAATAAATGTGTGACTCTTGAGTTTCACCTGCTCTATAAAACTTGTGAGTTTGCGTGCTAATGCAACGAAGTTGTCGATCAATTCTAGGTGGATCGAT
The DNA here is from genome assembly GCA_000180635.4 of Pristionchus pacificus. NCBI lineage: Eukaryota > Metazoa > Nematoda > Chromadorea > Rhabditida > Neodiplogasteridae > Pristionchus > Pristionchus pacificus. Next base: position 16,093,534 of record CM026576.1, read on the forward strand.
GTTTCTCAAGTTCTTAACGTCACCGTTGATTTTGCTTTGATCAGTTTATCTCTTTAGTAGAGGTCATTAGAAAATAATATATTTCCAACCTGGCACTTGCGTGCTACGTCCATAGCTTATCCTTATTGACGATTCTGGTGCGTTGATTCTTGGAGTTTGCGCATTTTATATCGACAATAGTAAACTTCATACACCATTATCATTTAATAATACATAATTAATTAAATACGTGCAGGTACGCGGGCGACGCGATCTTCGGCAGCGGCACGCGCGTGCAGTTCGTGCGCAAGTGGGCGGAGGAGATGAAGAAGAGCGGCGGAAAACTGGCGGTGAGCACGGGGATCTTAATGTTAAATATTTTGAGGTACATCTTTTAATGCGCAGTTATTACACATGTAGGTTTTTTTTAAACGCGGTGAGCAGGGGGATTCGGGCTTCAGATAGAGATTGTTTAGCTTGGCAGTTGTGGTAAAACAATTATTAGTACGATGACTGCGTCAAAAAATAACTATATAATGGCTCGTTTACATTGTGTTAAAACGATTTTGTTTCAACGAGTTTGTCTAGCTTATTGTTAGTAGTTGTGGTAGAGGAGATTGCATCGGAGAATGGGTACTAGAGCGGAGGAAAGTTGGCGGTGAGGGCACTTCTATAGAGCAGGGGCCAGCCTTAAACTAAGTGTAGCTCGGACAGAATAAGGCTCTTTTCTGTCTATAGACGAAGGTGCATTGCCTTTTAAGGCTCGGTTGTGATGCTTACAATTATTCTGCTCATTTTGTATCCCTGTTTTTTTTGTGAGCTGGAGGATTTGAGCTTCCGAAAGAGATTGTTTAGCTCGGGTCTTACGGAAGAGCAATTGATCTTGTTAGAATGGGCAGAACGACGGATAAGAACTATTGTGCAATGTCTTACATTTGAATTTTTTATTGTGAGCCGGCACCGATGTGAACATTGAATTATAGCGAGGTCTGTAACATACAAATGATCATTGTGGCTGCTAGTCACCAAGTGTGAATTGCAATTTATGTTTGACCTAATTCTGCGATTCATTTGCAGATATCGCTCGCTCCTCTTGTGGACGCAGACGCGATCTCGATGGCTCCTCAGGTAATGCGACTACGATTATTGTTTTTGTTGTTATTATTGTTATTGTTGTTATTGTTATTATTGTTATTATTGTTATTGTTATTGTTATGAATATTTTTCCAGATCGCCCAGGGCAGGAACATCCTCGGCCTCATCCACATGCAGCTCGCGGAGGAGATAGCGCAGGTGAGGGAGAATTTCGAAAATTGCATTTTTAATAGGTTACATTTTTAATAGGTCGTATCTGATTCGTAAAAAATAATCTAATTTATCCTACATAGTTTTAGAAGGATATGGCGAAATCGATAATTGAAATGTGTAAATCGATAATGCACCCATTTTTTATATCTTGGATTTGTTTGGTTTCACTTATCAATGACACTCCTGAGTTTCTGTGGAGACCAGTTTGTTCCAGTTCTATTGCACCTTATAAAAATAATAAATTATTGTCAGGGTGGTCTGCCGCTCATAGTGACCGCTGCCTCGCTCGAGATGTCGACCAATAAGCTGGTACGTGATTTCCTCTTTCTGGCTGGTACTTCCCCGACTTGGCATGAAGTCACGGTTGATGTGAATAGGATGAAAAGGTGTGCCAGAAATCAATGATTGAAGATACATTATCTTGGCGTTTCACAGCCTGTTTGTGAAGCATCTGTGAAGCGCAAATCGTCTAGTTTTTGTTTTCGAAAAAATAGGGCAACATTTCGATTATGAGCAGGTTCAATATATATATATATACAACGCTATTCAATATATTATCCCGTAATCTAGTTGTAGTTGTGAAACCGCAATCTTCTGTTTTTGAAATTTTACTATTTTTAAATTTAAAAATATTCAAATTCCGCGCAGGACCTCTCGTCGGTGGACATATCGCAGGAGGACGAGGACGAGCTCATGAAGGATGAGTAGAGGTTAGACGATTATTATTATTATTATTTAAATTGTTGTATTTTCGAAAATATGGTTTAGAGTTCTTTGCTTCCGGAATTCATCGGACTGGGGAAATAAGGGGTTGTACTTTATTTCCAACCCTGCCCCCCTACTCGTGCGTCGTAGAATGGGACTAAATTCGCTCCCAGACTCGCATGGTTGCAGGTAGTTAAGGGGCTAAGCGGGATATGGGACGTCAGGAGAAGAGCGCCGGGTTCTTTGTGGGATGAGAGGTCGATATTCCCAAAAGCCCCTCTCCATTTCACGTAGTCTATCGGGCTGCCTGACAACCAGGGAGAATGCCGAGTGAGATGGAGCGACTATGGTGAAATATCCCGGCCAGATGACAGTAGGCCACGCCACCTTGAGCGGAAAGGATGAGATGGAATGGGAAGGGAGAACTATCGTCTGGCTCTCATTTCGCACTGCTCTCTCGTCAGTCAGATAAGGGAGAGATCATGGGAAAGTGGGAGAGTTAGACCATTCCTCGAAAGGGATGATGAAGTGAAGAAGGGCAGGAAATAGCGCTAGAAGAAAAGGACGATTGACGGAATGTGACGTAGAGAGATGAAGGATCGAAGTGGAGGTCGTGTGATGGGGACATTAGATGATGGGCAGGAGGAGCATGTGATGACGTGGTATAGTAACGTCTGCCTACGGTCTTACACGTTGTAGAAGCGATGAAGCGTGTCTGGAAGACGTCTGTCGACAAGGAAGTAGTTCTGTGCGATGGCACTGTGGAAAATGCCAGCGAGTTTTGGGTTTTGGGAGATGAGTAAGGTGGCTGGGTGGAAGTCTGAGGCAATTACACTTTGCTGGGTTGCTCGTTCGTCCACGTCGCCAGAGGTGCCTCTTGACCTTGCCTCTCCTTCAACCTCCACTTCCATTCTTTGCTTCGTCTTCTTACAAGGGAATGGTAACTGGACTCGGTAAAATTATCGAACCAGACCCATTTGGCATCAAAGTGGACCATGGGAGCAGTCAATTTCCGTCTTCAGAAAGTGCGCATTATTTTTCTAATTAAAGTTATTTACTTAATTAGTTTGCACGCGATTTCGCGCATGCCCGTCTCTTCGATACTTGGCCTGTTCGTAAAGGTGGAGAGACATGACCTCCGTGGCTCAGCAGGGAAGCGCCTGCGCTATCATTCCTTTTGTGGTTGGTTCAATCCCCCTAATGGAAGATCTCTTTTGCTCTCTCTATTTTTGATTATTTTTACATTTTTACTCAATTATCCAGCCTTATTTCAAGGTGGCTACTATTTTTCTTGAAATCTTATTTATGTTTTCATTTGTTAACCCTTTTTCTTGTCTACATTCTAGTTTGATGTAATCAGTCCCCTGAACAAGTGACCCTTGACCGTGTGTGTCACTTTTTGATCTACCTAATTGTCCCTCGAGATATTGATTGACTGAAGCCTCTATAAAAGGCTTTTGACTCGCTTCCCATTCACACCATGTTCTCCCCCAAGTCTGTTTCGGCAGCCCTTGCTACCCATTTCGGCAATGCCCTAGTATCCCCTGCTCCTTCCCCGCTCACTATTGTAAGCGAGCTATTGCCTAATTTCCCTTGAATTTAATGATGTTGATGTTGTTGAAGATAATAAATCATTTCAAGCTTGCAACAGGGGAATACAAAATAAACAATGCCGTAGAATGTAAATTAAAATACGAGGACTTGGATTTTTTTCGCTTGGAAACAATAAACTGACAAAAATAGAGAGAGCAAAAGAGATCTTCCATTAGGGGGATTGAACCAACCACAAAAGGAATGGTAGCGCAGGCGCTTCCCTGCTGAGCCACGGAGGTCATGTCTCTCCACCTTTACGAACAGGCCAAGTATCGAAGAGACGGGCATGCGCGAAATCGCGTGCAAACTAATTAAGTAAATAACTTTAATTAGAAAAATAATGCGCACTTTCTGAAGACGGAAATTGACTGCTCCCATGGTCCACTTTGATGCCAAATGGGTCTGGTTCGATAATTTTACCGAGTCCAGTTACCATTCCCTTGTTAGCCTAAGTGGCACAGGATTATAAGACCTCGTCATTCGAGGCTGCCCACCCCACCACCGGGGCAAACAGAAGAGAAATGGTGAGACAGCGCCTAAATGGCTGAAATGTGGCTCTCGAATTCACCTTAGCGCGACTTCCTTCCGCTTTCCCTCAGAAATTTGAGGATCCTCTCAGGCGCAAATTCCAATTTCAAGCCAAACTCTGGGCGTCATTTCTCCTTTCACGCCAACGAAAACAGTGTGAAGGTGGATGACCCGGCTTAATTAAGAGGCGAGATTTGAGAAGATCCCGTCTGCGGTTACAGCTTTTCCGGCTCGAATTCTGTGATACGTCATAGTTTTTCCAAAGTCAGATTTTTTTAGAGGTGGATTCTTTGTGCGCAAGGCGGAGAAGTTGAGAATGTAGGAGATGGGCTGCGTGTAGTCTCAGATCCCCTTCATATATACAATGCGCATACTTGCGAATATTACCCCGTGCAGGCCCCATACTAATAACAATAATGGGGAAACACACGAGATGAGACGTGTTTTGCGGAGATTGAATGTGTTTTTAGAGGGGAGTCCATGACCCCTCCTTTCCCTGCCGTCTCCCCCCTCGATGAAGGCATAGCATCATCATCTAATGAAAGGGGGCTAGGCGCAAAGATTCTGCCTAGCGCAGGGCCCTCCTGCAGTACCGCTAGCTCTCATTGGGCTGACAACCCGCGGGATTGGATGAAATGAAGAGAGAACGAAGAGAAGATTCGGGGCAAAGATGCACGGGGAGCAGGAAGGAAGGGGACCCTATATTGGAAATGGAGACGCATTTCGATGAAGTGAGAAGCGAAAACAATGCATTTGGGCGCCCCGATATTGGAAATTTGCGGAGGACGATCGATGCACTTTCGAGACTATTGGAGTACTGTAGGTGTACTGTAAGCGATCGACTCTCGTGACTGAAAGTGTAGGTAATGAATGAGAATGATAAAAGTGGCTATTGAACGTGATTTGATATCCCGAGGGATACAGGTGTGACAGAGTAGAACTATGATAGTGAGTGCACTGTTTTTAATAGTCGAGCTAAACCTGTCGAACGGGAATTAAATCTCAAAGTTCTGCCGTGCTACTACACCTAGATATCGTAAATCAGAGCCTGTGCACGTAAATCGTATTGAAGTAACGAGATAATGTTTGTTGCTTACTAGCGATCTGGTGTCATGTGCTTTCAGTGCACATTCTAGTGGCATTCCTCCCACGGGAGAATCAACCTTTCCAATTCGCGCGAGCGTGGGGGTTTATCGTGGCCTCATGCGAATCCTCTCATTCATCTAATGTCAAGTGGCTCTGTAAAAACTGCGGCGGCAATTTCGCACGCTTGAACAAGACCAAAGTTGCACACAGGAGATCCCGAGAATGATGGGTATTTTATGAGTTTCAATTTGGCCGTACTTAAGCGCGTTAGAGTGAGCACTAAATTGCGGTTCACACTCGCAGTTTTCCCGGCTCGGTTGAGCAAACGTGCTGAAATAATGGGGTACTCCCCGCCAATGAATTAGCTCGTTATCGTCGTTCGACGAATGGGACGCGATGGGGTCAGCCAGAATGAATAATGAAGATGGCGTTGAGTGCTTTCCCGTCCCTCACGACTGTTTTTGCAGCGTATGAAGCTCAAAATGGACTGTTTTTTCCTTGAATATTCTAGCACGGATTAGCACTTTTCGTGGATTACGTTCCCCGTCTCATTAGAAATTTCGACAGATTAGCTGTGATTCGGGAGGGATTTATTATCTCGAAGCCGGTTTCTATATGCTGTAAGCAATGGCAGAAATCGTTGATCATGTTGTTGAAGTGACGATTGCCGTCCTTATTTTGGAAGGGTAAGAATAGCAGCAGCAACAATCGCATTCCGTATGCTTGTCTGTACCCCTCAACCGTTCTCACCATGAGTGAGACGCGGCTCGCCAGTGTGTCACCTCAGTACGCAAAGACAACAGCGAACACAAGAGGGAGGAGGCCCCTTGCTAGTATATTCATGTGCGGGGTGGAGGCGGAGGGGTGGAGCAGAAAGGGAACAAGAGCTGATTTCTGTTCTTGGTTCTCGTTGTGAGTACCTGGAATCTGCGGTGGATGGGCGTGGAGGTGGAAGAGAAAAATTGAACAACCAGTATTTTATGTGCTTCATTGGTCTTCGAACAACGGTTTTGGGTACCAGTAAACTGCGGTGGGAGGAAAATGGCAAATGCGGTTTGTGTTTGATGTTTTCGCAAGGAATTTAGCCGATACGTCACATGATCGAATGAGTTAGAAGCACGAGATTGGAAGTGGAATTTGAAGGAAATTTTTTTTTTGCAGGTCGTCATGCGACCGCCCGATGCGAATATTCGAGAAGATTCGTCCCCTCCCCCTTTTTTCATATTTTTGTTAAAGTTCCATGTTAACTACTTCTCTTTGTTCCCTCCACCTTTGAAGTTGTCTGTACGTTTGAGGCTATAGACTCGAAAGAGAATTTCCCCCACCTATTGCCTCCCCACCACCACCTCGTTTTCCCGATTATCTTATTATCAAGAGCGAGCAAGTATTAGCCACTCCTATTTCCTGTCTCTCCATCCCCATTCTTTTCATGTATCCACCGTATTCCCCTCTGTTGATTACTGTATGTTGCCCCCCCCCCCCCCCCCCCCCCCCGAATTCTTCCTGTATTTTCCGGCAATGAATGCGACCCCCATAGAAGGCTGCCCGCATGCGGGTTACCAGGTTGCATCCATAAGCCCCGCCCCCCCCCCTTTCCCCACTCTCACCTCCCTAACCCCGCCCCTCATTTCGCATCCCCACTCTCATGGCCGCTGTGTGCCCTCAAGCCTAGAGGCCGGCCTCTCATCTCATTTCACCCTCCACTTTTACCCCCCCTCGGCTAAATATCATTAGAATTCCCCCTCACCTTCACCCCTTGTGATCGTGTGAATCTGCGGCTGTAGCTAGCGCGATCTTTGATTTTTCGTGATCTTAGGCCGGGTAGCGAAGTGGTTGTGTGCCAGAATGCGAATCCGATGGTCACGAGTTCGACCCCCCGTGCCTACAGATCCACCCAGACCAAGGGGGTTAAGAAATAGGTCAGAAATCCCCCACCACGTGCACACAACACGGGCGGGAGTCCACTGTAGGAAGTCGCTGAGTTACTCAGGACAGACTATCCCCGCTACTTGGACGCGGGGGCGGCACAGCCAGCCTTGTCTGGATAGCGTCGTAATCAAGCTTTTTTTTATCTCTAGCTCAGCCTGATTTAGTGTTCCCTGATCTCCCTTCTTGCTCCAGACTTGTCTACAAAACATACAATAGTAATGTTATCGTAATTTATGCTAATTTTAATTGTTATTTGGCTGATAAAATCAGAAGAGAAAGGGCGTTGTTCGGGGGCGATTTGCTCAAAATTCACAAGACCATGGTTTGGTCCGGAAAATAATTTTGTTTATCGCGCGGCTCGAAGGCGGAGACAAATTACTGGCAGATTGAACGGGAAATAAATAGGGGAAATGACGAAGTAAGTGGTAGATTGATGTCTAGTATCACGGAAAGCCAATCCCGCCACACCTCCTGTAGTCAGAAGTAGGTTGGACCAGAGGGCCAATGCATGCGTGATGATTGTCTCTGCGCGTTCTCGATATGCCCTGTTCTCTATGATGCTCTGGCTGGCGAGGGAGTAGGCGGAATCAAGAGATTACAAGGGGGTTGGGTTGAGATAACTTGTCATCAGAAGTAAGGACGCTAGGCATTGACGTCGACAAGTTGTTGTACATTGTACAGCACGAGACGCGAGTGGATTAGCAGGCTAATTGGAGCGGGGGGGGGGGGGGAACGCTTTTGACATCGTGACTGCTGCAGGAATGCATTGAACGCTCGTTAGGAAGGGCCGTTAGAATGAGGAATTCGTCTCTTCATCGTGCTATCTCACCGGTCAGAGTGACAAGAGAGCACGCGAAATGAAGAGACGGTGTCGAGGAAAGGCCTTCTTCCTCGTTTCCTAGTAGATCTCTACGTGCTATCGTTCCCATTTTCCCGGATTTTGATTGTTCGGAACCCCGCTATTTCCTGCGACAATGACCATTATGAATCGTAAAAGGGAATGGATTTCGAATCCGGAAGAAGAGTCACAAGTGCTGTCTAGATAGCCAGTTATAGAAACGAGAGAGCATGCGCAATGAGGAAAGTGCTTGCGCGTCCAAAAAGCGACTAGCAGCGTGAAAGGCGATAGGCGTGGGATGAAAGATACATGATGATGGCATAAGTTGCGCGTCTTTGGACCAACTCGCGCCTCAAATTTCGAGGGTCCACATCGGGAACCTACACTTTCGCGCCAGTAAACCAATGATCTTGAAGTGTTTTACGTGTTTTTTTGTCGAAAGAACAGAGTGAACAACAATCCCAGGAAAAGTATTCAGGTTTTCTTTCTGATTTCCCAGTGGAAATTAGTTTTCGCCGGGGCTGCAGAAGCGTGGTGGCATCATCGCTGCTTACATATTTTTGCAATAACTTTCGTGCGCTGCCGCAATTATTGCGCTGTGCCTAGGCTCTGTCTGGATGCTATTTTCAACCTCATAATTGGCGTGCTTAGAACGGGTCGCTAGTGCCTAATCAGCCACGGAAAGTCATCAACGTTCGCGTAGGGTTCATAAACCGGGTACACGCTACGAGTACTGCACGTAGCACAATTCTGAGCCCTTTTCCGGGAACAATTTCGGACTCCAAAGCATCCGTAAATAGCAGTCGAAACAGAGATACTGACGAGGGTTATTAGCGGTGTGTCGAGCTGGACAATCTAATTACCGGCTCCAATTTTACGGCTCTACTCTGGATGTTGCTGGCGCTTGCAATGAGTCGCGCTATTAGACACGTTGCGTATTCCCGTAGCTCATTTAGTGGGACGCTGGGGATAGGAGATTCCGCCGCTGGAAAATGCTGTTACCAAGAAACGGCTTTTACCATGAAATATCGCTAGACGTTGCTCAGTTAGCGAGAAATTAGGGATAGAGCTGAGACTTCTCGGGAATGTACTATTCCCAGTATTTCCTGCGTACGCGTGAAACATGGCTGGATCGCATGAGTGAGGGTGCTTTAGAGTAGGGGTTTCTGCTCACATTCAGTCATCTTTCATACATTCTGGTCGCTCAGAAACGTCTTCTCGAATTGTCTACGAATTATTAGCCAACTAGAAGTCTGATCTCTGTAGTACGAACAACACGATTTCCGACCAGTCAACAACTTCCCAGACATTTGAAGAATAACCACAAGCACCAAGAGCAGTGAATGACAATTCGACAAGCTCTTTCCGTTTTTTGTAATCTTGAACCTTTCCGTCATTACTTTGCTCTGCGTTCAGTCGATAACGGCGAGACCTACCGTAATCACTCAGGGTCCCCCAACTACAGTATCTCACTGCTACCGTATCCCCAATGGCCGCTTCATCGTCATCAATCGTTGTTCTCTCCCTACTGCTGGTCGCGATTACGGTAGACGCCGGCACTTGGCTATCGTTCAGTGAGTTTATTTTCGAATTTAATTTTTCCACCTAAAATGAGCATTTTTACGTATTTTTTGGCTGAAACTCCTTCTCTAGCAATGACTCATCCGGCTCGATTCTTTGCAAAAATTCTTTCTAGCTGCTGTGCAAAAAAACTGTTGCGTTCATTTTGCGATGTTTTGAGTGCATCCGGAAACCTTGTGATTAGCCGACATTTCCGCTGAGAGGCTCTCAACCAATTTCTTTCATTCTCAAGAATTATCGCTAATGAACTCAAAAGTCATAGACTCATTTCGCGGAATTCGGAAAACAATTCGATGAAACCTCACGCCATTCTCACGGAACGGGAACCTGATTGTGAGAACGCGAGCAATGCAATTATCAAATTATCGCAATGCATTTTTTGAAAATAGACTGAGCCGGGAATTAGGCTGGCGAAAACCGGATCTAATGGTCGTCCTATTTTCCGGTCCGGGCATGAACTCGAACGACCTGGACCTGTCCGGTCTGTCCAACTTCAAGCTGACACGCCACACGCGCAACGTCGCCAACCTGCTCGACGTGTGCGCCGAATCGGTGAGAGCCGAGAATTGCAGGACCGGGAATTCCAAAACCGGGAAATATAAGGGCCGGAGCCGCAACCGTCCGTTTTCTCAGAGCCGGCGAATGGCGAAGCGCGCAACGGCCGGCATCGTCACCAACCAGGACCGAACGACGAGCAAGTTCTGCGACTACCTCATCAACATTGTGAGTTTCGGGCATCTATTTGCCGGTCGCGGGGCGGTCCCGGCTCTGCCGTGAATTGACGGCTTCACATTGCAGCACTCGCAGCCGCAGCAGTAGTGTGCGCATGCCAATATACCGGCTACAGTATACCATGATTATCGATTGCGCACCGTCATCGTCGATCGATAAATGAATGAATTACCGTAATCTCGTCGCTCGCTCGCTCCTCCTGTCCTAGCCCACACCCGATTCCTCCTCCCGACCGCTCTGTGATCTACCGTATCGACGTTTGACCTACCGTAGTTTGAAATAACGCTTTATCGACTCTCCCCTGCTATCTAATTTCCAATTCATGCCCACTGAATTTCATTGATTGATCATCTGAGAAGAAGAACACGAAAAATGTCTGCATTTCGCGATAAAGTGTGTGTACTTGTTGGAGACGTTTCCGTAAATATTTCGGATATTGGGAAAATCAAATCCATGAAATTTATCGGAATAGGAAGTAACACACTTCATGTATAACAACAGTGGATGCCACTCATAACTCGAGAAGGTGCATGCGTTTTTTTCGGCATAAAACAGTATCTAAACCCACATTGAAAGTCAACTGGGAAGCAGATCATCAATGAAGAACACATCTCTTCTCTGATGTTTCATACTTGTTTCTATTCTCTTCCCAGATGCCTTCTCTGGAACCTGGAACAACCTTGGTGGTTTTTTCTGCTTCTCGATATTGATCATCGAAATTCTTCCATAACAGCAGAAAAAGGAAGAAGCGGAAGTTTTCAAGCTATTGTGCTTGCCAGGTGTGCGCGCTTACTGCGAAGAAGCAGACAAGCAAAGGATAGCCACTCTACCGTATACGGTGTTTTTTCAATCACCATAAATGCCCATGTCCGTATCCATCGTCTATGTGTGATTGCAACAAACGGCCACCTCGAAGCATTTATCTGCTCGCATGGCGAGTTCATGATCGAGTTACACATTGAGTAAGGGGGTGAAATGGGGGGATCCGGTCTCGAGAGGGGAGGGGGGGGGGAGGTCATCGATACTACCGTACTCTACCGTACTCAGATGGGGAGGCCAAAGGTCTCGAGACGGCCCGTCTCGGGGTCCACGTGCGAGAACGTGTGGTAGTGCTGCACCAGCGCCGAGATCGTCGGGAACTGCAAAATAGTACAGTAGGGGATATGACGGTCCTCCTATTTGCCGGTCCGGGACTGTCCGAAACCTCCTGCTACACACAACGCAACGTTACAGTAACTTTCGTAGAGTAGGTGCGGTACGGTAGGTACCGTAGCCTATTCAACTTCAAGATGGCACCCAGCGCTACGTGGTGCGTGGTGTGAGATACGGTAAGGTACCCCTTAGGTACCGTAGCCTACCGTAACCCTCACTCCCTCACCATCTTCATGTCCGTGTCCGTCTGCATGACCGCGTAGTAGGACTCGCCCTGGCAGCCGAAGCGCTGGATCGGGAAGTGGTAGATCTAAATGACGGCTCTGGTTCTGGATCAAATCCCGGCTCTAACCTTGTTCGTGGAGCTCATGTAGCCAATCTTGAGCTCGATCGTCACGGGGATCTCGCCGCCTGGTGGCTTCTCGTAGTACATGTAGAACTGACCGGGACTGCAAATAGGATGTACAGCCACCTGACCGTATCCGGCCCGGCTTTACATCCCACGAGCAGAGCACTTCGTTACCATGTAAGTGCTGTGTATGACCATTAGTCATGTGTCTGACCTAGCTCAACAGCCCTTTGAAGTATTACTGTAAGTAGTATCGTCTCTAGAACTTTCCTGTTCTAACGTGTTACCGACCTCGCCTAGTTCTGCTAGTAGGTTCCCATGTAACTATGATGGTTGGTAGCTTAGGGGATACCCGCCGGCCCGTATAGGTCCCAATGTAAGGCGCGTATCCTTACCACCATCTAATCCCCATTACCCTCTTATTATTGTTCCGTCTGTAATAAACTCTAAGTATTATTATTCTCTGCTTCCACGCGTATAATACACACCGCAATGTATGGAGGTCCGCCCTAAACCGGCCTTCATACATAACATTGGCGGTCAGGATGAACTCTAAGTATTAATATCCCTTACTTCCACGCGTATATTACACCCAATACATAACAGTAAGGCTTAGTTGCCTACAAGTCGCAAGACTACTAACATGTAGCCAATGTCTGCCTCAGTTCCACCCATGCCCATGATGTAAATCAATAACGTAGGATACAGAGGAACTACTGTCCTTCGTCAGTTCGCAATGTAAGATTGGATACCGTAACCCAATTGGGTATAGTACCCTGACTACTGTACTCCGAGTCTTCGCTTACGTGAGTTTCTTCTCGACGGCTCTTCTCGAGCGGACGCCAATATAGTGCTTGTCGGCGTCGTCACGCGCAGTCTTCTCACGACGACCTGCCGTCTCCTCCTCCGGCTCCTGAGATGGGGGATACGGAAGGGACACGGCAAGGTACGGTAGGCTAGGGTACGGTAGAATACGGTAGTGCAAAGCCTGATCCTCATCATTAGACTCACTACAATCTGTGCATAGATGTAGGCTTTTGTTCAACATCTCATTTCAGCTAATTCGGTAAAGTAAAGAAGTGCTCGGTAACGGTCGGATACGGCAGGAAACTATCTGCTACGGTGCGTACAGTACCCCTCCCCCTCACCGTCTGCGTGGTGCTTTCGACCGTCGACTTGAGCTCCTCCTTCTCCTCTTCTTTTTCCTCCTCCTTCGCCTTGCTCTCCTTCTTTCTCAGCGATGCCGCGATCACGCGCTGATAGCACGCCATCTCCTCGGCCTGAGCGAGTAAGTTGATCTTTGAACTTTGATCTTTGGTCTCTGCCCTACCGTATCGAACACGACCGAGTCGATGTTGGTGGGCGATTGGTCCCAGGGAAAATCGTCATAAAGCGTCTGCAATGATTGCTTGGTCTCGAAAAGATCTTCTGGAATACGGTAGAGGCCGGCGCTACTTTACATCACCGAACCAGCCCAAAATGGAATGATGTTCGAATTCCAAAGCCTGAGCAATAACCTAATGTGGCTAAGGACGATTGCTTAGGGTTAGTTCTTAGTGTGCTTGTTGTCGTCAGCATCATTCCATTTCGAGCTGGTCCGAAGATGGTAAAGCATCCCGGGATCCTAGTAGACTGCATACTAGGGCTGTCCGTCACTTCATTTCACGCACTCTCTCGCCTCTCTGAACGGTGAGGGAGCGCGCGGAATGAAGAGACGTCGACCCGCATTGCGCACTCTACTGCACACACCTCATCATCATCTCCCATCACCCGATTGGGCGAGGCCGTACCGCACAAGTCAATGTATCGGTCATCGACTTCCGAGTCCTGCTCGCGCACGTACTTGGCGTACGCGCGCTCGCGTTCCACGCGGTCGTACGGATACCCGCGAAGCGCGCGTTGCGCGGCCGACGCGGCCGCAGTCGCCGCGTCCAGCTCCGCGATCGAGATCATCTCGTACGGCTGCAAGAGGAGGAGGGGTTGATCTTTGGTCTTTGGTCTCTCATAGCCCCCTCTCATTTTGGTAATGGTTCGTTGAAGCGATTGGTCTCTGATCTCTATGCTTCATTTTCCAGACACAAAGTTCATTGTTCTCGTTATCATTTTGGCAGTTGTTCCTTCGCAGGATCGGTTCACGATTTAGAGGCGCGAAAATGTGATTGGTCTTTGGTCTTTAATCTTTGATCTTTGGCATTTAATCTTTGATCTTTGCCCCTTCCCCCTCACCGAGGTGCGGAACTGGTCCTCGCCATCGCTGCTGGGCACGGTCGACTGGCCGGACGAGTAGTCCGGGTAGCGCTTCTGATATGCCGTGATTAGGCTCCGCCCACTCGGCGCGTGCCGAAGCCGCGCACTTACCACGGAACGAGGAGCGCGCGCCGGCCACGTCACGCCCAGACGCTTGTTCACCTGACGAGGGATTGAGTTAGATAAGCTCCGCCCACTCTTGAGTACTCCCGGTACCGTACCCTCGTTGCCTACAGCATTGCAACAGCAGAATGGAACTACAGTACTCCGAATATGGTATCTACCGTACGTTCATTGTGCTGGTCGGATCTCATTTTGATAGCCCTTTCTTGAAGCGATCGGTTCATTCAGATAGTCAAGACAGTGATCCGATTGATCTTTGATCTTGGCGACCACTCGCGAGGGGGCGCAAAGATCAAAGATCAACTTACCAGTTCTCCGTCACTGTTCTCCTCGACGCGGTAGGTGGGCGCGGTGGAGCCAGTGCCGGTGGAGGAGGCGGACGACGCGACCGACGCGGACGATGACGCGGATGAAGCGGATGATGACGAAGCGGTCTTCCGTAGTCGGTCCGTCGTCTTGCGCCGCACGTATTCTCTGAAACGGGACGTTCGGTAATTTACGGTACACCTACAGTATCCCCGAACGAAGGTATACTGTAGGATCAAGAAAGCACTGATACCCTACAGTAAACACGATACCGTGCCTGAACGAGTACGGTAGGTCACAGTATTGTAGAAGAAGACACAGTGCCTACAGTACTCCTGATACCTACCCTACACTATCATACAGTAACCATGATACCGTACAGTGACCGTGATATCGCACCTACAGTACTCCTGATACCGTTCCCTCCCCACCTCCTCGGTAAACTCACTTGACGCTTCGCTTCGGTTTACGCGACGACGTCGACGACGAAGAGGCCATACTGCGGGAGGGAAGAGGGTGGAAATGAGGAGAGGAGGAGGGGGAGGGGGGGAGGATCGAGGAGATGGAATAATACAATTGTTGTGAATTATGTAAAGCGAAATGGGAAGAATTTGATTGCGTTCTTACTTTGTCCAGTGTTCTTGAAGGAGTTGTGTAGAGTAGATTTCTAAAATCACGTATTCTTTCAAATTCCTCGTTCCCATTACATGCATTGCTTTCATTCCTTCTCTATTCTTTGCAGGCGCTTTTTGCCTGGGATGCCTATCCTTATCCCTTCCTAATCGTGCGATAAATCACATCCTTTCCCCGTTCCTTATCCGTTTCTTTCTTATCACTCCTTATCGCTTTATCACCTCGCAGTTTTTGCCCTCGTCCGTTCCGTGGACCGTAATTCGCGCCGGCTCGGGGAGAAGCCGGCTCCGGTTTTGTTTTGAACTCTGGAATAAGTGTAACTGCTTTGCAGCGGTGAAAGCAAACGTTGACCCGATGACCGATGATAACGAGAGCACAAGATTTTACCTAAATTTGTTGTTGCATTTATGATAAACTTATTGTTAGCAAATCATGCAATCGGGGGTTCTACTACAAGCAACTACAGCAATCGATTTACTTTGATATTTCTTACAATTCTGAAACATAAACCGCGCTAGTATCTTCTTCACTTCGATGTGTTTCCCACCCGTGAGCGAGAGACAATCCTAGAGAACAATGATCCCGTTTTTTGGCCGATTCGAGGGACAACTCCCTTTCGATATTCCCTCACTCTCTTTTGGAAGAGGGGAGAGGATATCGGCTCCCTCCTTCTCCCCTAGTTCCCACTTTCGCCCTTATCTCGATGTGTTCGAGAATTATGGATTCTCGAAAACATGAATTTAAAAAAAGAGAAAACTCAGCCGTTGCGGAATCATGATTGCAGCTTCCGCGCATCGCTGGCTTTCGTTATAAATTGCATTCATCTGCTCGTTACCACTAACCTACGAGAAACCATTCCATTTCGCGTATCTCTGAAACACATTCCATTGTCCGGAGTTGGGGAGGAGTCATTCCTTATTATTCTAACATCCTTTATTGACGCATGAATTACCTCGCCACAAGTATCGTTTCCTTTTCTTATCGCGGTAACGGATCGCGCATTCTCGACTTTTCGGCACGGCGCACTATCGGTTCAATTTGACGTTTAATTTTGGCCCCAAGCCGTTTCACTCCCTCAAGGAACTGTCCCACCGAAATTACAAATGTGCCCTTTCCCACTGCAATTCTGAACAAGATTGTTATCGCCAACCATCCCTTTGTCTATTCAATATCCTCTAGAGTTCGAAATACAGGTCGCCATCTCTTCGTTTTTCACACTCTCTCACTGCTCGAATGAATGAAGAAGCATGCGAAATCAAGAGACTACGCCCGTATTTCGATCTGAAATATCCACCTCCTAAAATGCCCATTGATGTTCCTTCGATCTCACTTTCATTGCTCTTTCTTTTTGCCGCGCCAGTCTAGCGCAAGCTGCAGTCGCGCATTTTACGACCCATCAACGCCGCGTTTTGTTATCGTTAGAGAACCGCAGGAGGATCACTCCGCCTTTCCGGATATCTCCCGTGCACTTTCCGAGAATTTAACGACCGCGCAAGTTGATTGTTTGGTTTGCGGGCCATTCGCGCAGAGATCAAATACAATTGTTATTTTGTAAAATTCTCACTGTGGAAATAATTGATTGGAGATCGATTACTTGCCTAGATTTATCAGTACGTTTCGGATTGGTCATCACGTGTTCAGTTATGTTTCAAGAATGCATCTTATTTAGAATTTGCTTCCTTCAGCAGTAGTGCCATCTCATCGCTATAAATAACAAAAATTACTGAATCCGACATTTCTTTGCCTTACAGTCTTTTTTCTCATGCTCGGTTCGACACTAGTTATCTCATTCGCACTTCCTGGTAGTGCCCACTGCATCTTTCTCACTCACTTCCTCAATCGTACTTTCTGTTCTCCATCCCCTTTCCCTGCCACCGATCATCCCACACAAATATCCCCGTCCTAGACGATCCTTCGGCCTTGCCTCTACCCCGTGTGCCGTGAAATGGATAGCGGCATAGCAGGATAATTTCTCCCTTTCCAATTCCATCGCTCCCTTTCCTTTTTCTTTCACTGCCCCCTCCTAACGGCTTTTCGTTCACGGCGCAAGCCCATTAAAACCGTACGTGATTAATGGCCCATTCAATCGCGTGTTTTTGTTCCGCTATCAGAGCGAGTTTCTGACCCCCGTGCTTTGAACGGGTCGAATAGTGGAAAATTAGATGTTCTTTTTTGCTAGATTGCGTGTAATTTCCATTCCCGTTCGCACTGATTCGCTATTTGTCGTTGATCGCGGTGCTAGGATGAGCGAACATCGTTCCGCAAAATCTAACCTGTTTGTTTATCTCATCTCTTTTTCTTCATTTTTTTCCTGCATAAACTTTACTTTAAAACGGTCAACTACAGTATCGTTGCATCAAGCTGAACTTGTTCGGCTCTGTACAGTTCTGTGCTCTTGCATTACCTGTAGATGTCTGTTGTTGCCATTGACCAGGATGAAAAATGATAATGATGATGATGATGAACATGGTTCAGATGGGTGGCTCGGCGGACCACGATCTGCTCCGTCGGTACAATGAGTACCGGAGACTGGCCAGGGTATCGGTGGTGATGGCCACGGTGGCGGCTGTGGTGGTGAGTAGTGAAGTACCTGATAAAAAGGCTGTAACAGTACCAAAAGAAGGGTCAATTAGATAGGTGTATCTGGATTGCTCGCTTGTGAGTAGTTAAGAAATGAAGAACTCTATGTTCAAATATGATAAGTGTATAGATGAATATGCAGTCGTGAGAGCCAAAATAACAAAGAAAAGGGCAAAACACCTTGATCAATTAGCGAATAGTTGTATCCATCTAGATAGGTCGCTTGACTGAGCACAAGGACAATGCTAATCAAAACAACGGCAGCGATCCAATGCTGCTACCCCTTTAGTGAATGCCAAAAAGGATAAAAGTTGTCAAAGCAAAAAAAGCAACAAAAACAAAAGCGTCAAAACAATCAAAACAATCACAGGTAGCGGTGCTCGTGCCGTCTCTCGCCGTCTGGATCCAGCACGCCCAATCATCAGTCGATAATGAACTATCGCACTGCAGATGGAGTGCGGTGGCGCTGTGGAAGGAGTATGAGATGGTGAGTAGGAATGTTATCTAGCTTTAATTTTCATCTTATCTCTGAGCTGTGATCGCTCTTGATCGTAAATACACATTCGCGTTTGTGTGGAAGGAGTATGAGATGGTGAGGAGCAATCTCTCAAGAAATATGTAAATCTAAATGTTTTGCCAATGCGTTGTTAAAAAATCTGGGTTCATCGCCTTTTCCAGTACTTTGGCTAGCCCTGAAACATATCCGAACCATGGATGAAATTTCCTTTCGCATAGCTGACATGTGAGCTCTGATCGCTCTTTATTGGCTTCTTCATTGATTTTTTTAAAAACATCTGCAAGCTAAATAACAATATGGCTCCTGAAGTAGAGCAGCAAGAAATAGTTCAGATCATTAAATCTTCTTTCCAGTTGGAGCACCTCAAGGGCGTGCCTGGCCGTCTCAAGCGAGAGACGTACTTTGGCCACTTCAGAGAACCGGAGGACAACGAGACCGAGACCACGGTTTGTATTAATTAGGTCCATCTTGGGATATCCGTCTCCAGTATCGATTGGTACGCCCACCAAGGAATACGAACAGTAGGATAAGAATAGGTACATTCGAAGATGTGCCGAATGTTTTTGAAATTAGCTAAGAAATGAAGGTTGTACTTGTTCAGGAGGAAGAGCACAAGACAGGCAGCTACGCCGACAAGGCGTATCTCATGCACCAGGTAAGAACAGCTACTTGCTATTCATGGAAATTGAGGACAGCTCTATCGCTGGGTCAACGTTAGAGGGTGCAATACGTGTCGCCGTCATTTCATGTCACAATATACACTCTCGACGCTCGACCGGTCGAGGGAGTGTGCGAAGTGAAGCGACGGCGGTATCATTTCTTGAGCTACTTGGCAGCCATGAATTTTTTTTGACAGTTTTGTTTTGTTGAATCACCGAGAATCTAAAGAACATTGCCATTCACATCATCTTATCCAGTACTTCAGCTCACCCTGAAACATATCAGAAACATCGAACGAATTTTCATTCTTCAAAAAAATTCAGTCGATGTTTCGGATATGTTTCAACTTGAGATGAAGTACTGAAAAGATTATGAATGGCAATACGGTTCTTCGACTTCGTCTTCAAATCAAAAAAACAATCAGGAGGTGTTCATGCCGGCCCGTGCTCGTCCCGTCGGTGGCAACTACGGTAGAGGAGGATACGATCAGAGGTATACGGTAGTTTGATTGATTACTGACATTATTTCGATCGATGACTGATTTTATTTGTTAATATTTTTACGGTAGTGATGTGGAATGTGTATCGACAACTGACTTTTTTTCTAGTGCTCCTACAACATCGACCACATCAAAGCCATCGGATGGCGGCTACGCTGGCAATGTGAGTGATCTACAGTATCGATTGGTTGTTACAGTACCCCTACTGTATCCGAGCATACAACACGGGAATAAAGAATATAAATCATTTCGTTGTTATCTTTTCTTTTGTACGACTCTTATTGTAGCTACATATGTTCGACCTGGTAAATGATGATGGTGATGATCATTCCAGATGGAGGAAGTGAGCATGTTCGATGGCGGACCGATGGTGCAGAAGGCGCACCAGACAGCCAACGGTTACGGTAAGACCACTTCGAAAAATCGATATCAGCTAATCCGTTCAGAACCCGCGTCGCCTCCTCAGGCGCGCGTGACCTCTGGCGAAGTCGTTCCGCCAACGCCCAAGTAAGGATCGATTGATACAGTATTCTACCGAATATTTGAAAAAGCTACCGTACCGTATCCTACCGTACCTGTTCTTTGCAGGAAGTCTCCGACCTCTCCCGGGTACACCCCATCAAGGATCGATCCGTACTCCCCGGCCTACACCCCTCCTCGCATGCCGTACACAGCTACGTACATCGGCACGACGAAGAGACCGTCCGGAGGCTATCCGGGTTATGGAACGACGATTACTACGACCGGGTACTTGATTATTCTTCACGTTAGTCGTTTATTTATCCAACAAAGGTACTCTGCAACGCCCAAATTGTTTCGATTAATCAGAATGAATCGGCCAATCCCGAAGATAACTGAATACGTCATAGCCCAAACCACTAGAGCAAATTAGCAAATGCCTTGAAAGTATCTATTTAACAATGATAAAGGAACCGGGGACAACCCCATTGATTCAGGATCATTATCAGGTACCCGGAGGAGGTGGCCAATCCGTACGTGCAGAACCCGGACCCACTTCCGGATACTACTCCCCGACCCGCTCAGCCCCCAGCCCATCCCCATCCCTCCTACCCGGACTACCACACCCCGGGCAGCCCGCAGTTCCCCCCGGAACAGGAGGAGCACCAGGGATACCCCGAGGAGACCACGGTATGGGTTCTGGGTTTATTCTGACCACTCTATAGCAAACAGGGAATGAAGCTTCGGCTGTTGAGAATGCAGGGAATTATCAAAATGGTTGGAAAGAAATCAGAGAAGAACCCATTAGTCTACATTTGCGTCGATTATCCAATGTGTTGCCAAGAAGGCGTTATCAAGGCTATAAGGCATCGATGATTGGAATCTGTTCAGGTCGCCCCTCCAGAAGCCAGCAGCACGCAGGGCTACGATGCCCCGCCGACGAGCTCATCTTCAACGACCACGACCACTGCAGCACCCCAGACGACGACGGGACAGGTGTGGATGAACTGTCCCTAGAGTTTGAAACACGGATAATTGCATCCTCATTTCCCAAACATTTGTTGGGGTTCACCTCTGGAACTACTCGAACGCATTTTGGGGTGCCATTTTATAAATTTTTGATTTTTTCACTATGCATGCACCCATAATCACTATTGCGATGTGTGGAAATAGGTTGTCGATGATGAAACTGAACAGAACAATTTGAATTCTCTAAAAACGAAATTTTAATCCATGACTAGGGGCCAAGCTCCGCCCACTTTGGTGTGACACAATTTCGCCCAAAAGCGAGACAGGGAGGGCACAAGGTTCATTCTCAACCAAATCTCTCGTTCTCAACTGCTATCGATAGCTACAGAGGTACTCTATCGATTGAACACTGCCCAAAATGTGCACAGCATCACTAATTAGATCAAATTTGCATATAAAAGAAGGGAATAGGTCGTTTCGACGGGTTGCAGTGTGAAAGTTTTGTTTGGGCAGTAATTTTTTGACTAATTATAATATTTTAGGATTTTTAGAGAAAAAATTAGAATTTTAGCATTTTTCCCTGGCTTGTGCCCTCTTGATTTGTGCGAGCTGGAGGAGGCGAGCGAGAGGGCGGGGGAGGGAGAGAGACACACGCAAATTAGGCTCCGCCCCTCTCGTCTCGCCTTTCTCTCCTCTCCCCCAGGGAGTTGCGCGCGTACTTCTTGGTCTCTAGCGCGGCTCAGCGACAAGGCAAACGGTAAAAAGCATGATGTTATTGGGTCCATGAGGGATTTTTGGAACATACTTTTGACTCCATTGTGCAAAATCGGCTATCTGCGTTGTGGCCCCTATCCATGACCTTTGTAGCTAACTAGAATAGTCGCTGGTATTTGCTTACCATGTTTCAATACCATCTTGAGGTTCCCCTCATTCGCCACCGCCATGAATCTTCATAGCTATCTACCGAAAATACAACAAAAATACCCCAACATTCAATCCAGAATCTTGTCAATTTTCTCTATTTTTTATTTTTATTTTTTTGACGTTTATTTCTTGACATTCTTGACGTTTTCGCAATAATCCCAGTCCCAGGTGCCCTCCTACGACGGCGTCTCCATTCCTCCCCTTCGTCCCGCGGCTCCTCCCGGTCGTACGCCCACACACACGCGCATGCACGTGTCGTCCGGCATGTCCGGCCGACCTGGCACACCGTATCCGGGAACGAGAGTGGAGGTCAGATCATTCGCACTTTAATATTTGTGCGCGCGTAAGGCTGCCTAACCGGTATGTATTGTTGAAAATCAGAATCGAGAAATTCATCGTATCCGGGAACGAGGGTAGAGGTCAGTATTATTTAAGAGGCTGAACCAAACACATCGTTTACGACTGCACTTTGCCAGTCTTGACTGAAGAGTGAAACACATTTTTCCGGGAACTAGAGTGGAGATGTGTGATATAATTGGTAGTGCAAAGTTAGTATGGGCGTAAGGCTGTTTGACTAGCACGAGATCATTCTTTATTAAACACAAAACTTATAATTTTTCTTATCATTTTCGAATTATTTACTATTGGAAATCGGAAAAGTTATGAGATCCGGAAAACATGGTGGAGGTTAGATAGATAGTATTGTTTTAGAGCTAGACAAGTCGTTCCCTACTGCACTTTACCTGTCATGATTGAAGAGTGAAACTTATTTTTTCAACATTCACGTATGTTCGTTAACATTATAAAAGTAGAGAATACGGTTCCAGAATGTATCGAGTAATCAATCCCCTGCAGGCTCCGTCCTCCTCCTCGGAGCAGTGCTGCGGATGCTCGTTCGGCGAACCGGGCGAGCCCGGACCACCCGGCGATGATGGAGACAGGGGTGGGTATACTTACTCAACTGTTATTTTAATGATTACAATATACGAACCTCCTAGGAAAGCTCTCTAGGAACTATCCTTTCAGAACTCTGTTTTTTTTGGCCCGGTTACAACCGCTCAGAATGTGGAGGATGTTGGTAATGATAATGATAGGGAGGGCATACTCGGCGAGAGAAGGCTGGGCCAAAACAGCGAAGTGTCATCCTTTTTTCTTCCCTAAAGGATCAAATTATCGGATTGCAGTGAATAATTAGCCCTCGCATAATTCTCTCCGGCAGGATGTATTGCAATTCATTGTTCACAATTACCAATCACTGCAGCAAAAAGCAGGGGTCAAAACAAGCTGCTATCATGGAACAATACCCCTGTTCACTAATTTCGAAGCACTCTCTCGCATTTTCTGACAGGCAAGAGAGTACTGCGCTTAGCTTTGGGCGTAAACAGTTCTAGACATTGTCCCTTATCTCCTCTCATTCCTCACTAGTGGTCAAAATAGTCGCTTTATGTCACACACTCTCTCTCGCCTCTCTGACCGGTGAGAGAGTGAGCGAATGAAGAGCCTTTCAAGCTCTATTCTTCACGCGCATCCCAAAATGATCACCCGCCTGCCAGTCACAATCAATTTGACGCGCTGGTGTTGATTGAACATGGGAAAGGGAAAGAGGAGCGAGCTGCCGATCATTTTATCGGCGAGAAAATAGGACAGGGCGAAAACTTGTGATTGGTAATAGTGAAAAAATAGTGACTCGCTGTTCAGAAATTGTTCAAGGTTTTTAGAGCATAAAGTGTATTTTGAGAGATTTTCTCACAGATGTGAAGTATTGATGGAACTTATAGTAATTTTTGTTTATGAAAGATAGACGAACCAACCGTGAAGCGTAACTGAACCACCGTGAAGCGTAACTGAACGAAGAATAAACTCGAAATATGGAAACGGAAATTCGAATCACCCCACACGTTTTTTTCCGACACCGGTCAACAGTTCTGGCCAGAATTAGAAATTGATCATCTCTTCAATTTCGTGGGATGATGAGGTGTATGATGACGTTGAGATTCCATAGGAAAACATCAGTGAGCAACCGCTTGATTTGGTTGATTTTTTCCGTACCATTTTTATTCTTCATTCCACCCAGACATCGAAGTTCCGAATAAATGAACAAAAAAAATATTGACAGGAGAGGACGGAGTGCCCGGCATCTCCGGTGAGCACGGTGAGGACTACCAGCCCGACCCCTACGCATTCACTTCCTTCGGTGGACCATGCTACGAGTGCCCCGAGGGACCGGTGGGAAGACCGGGACGACCGGGGAAGAAGGTGAGCTAATGGTGCACATTTGGTTGGAAAGGAGCGTTTGGAAACAAGGAAAAGAGAAAGAAAGTGAGAGATGTGATGGAAGGCTCGATGAACAGCTCGCAATGAACAGAGGACTAGCAATGTGAGAAGGACGAAAACGTTTCGTACTGTCAGGCGTGAACTATTTGTTTTGAAAAGTTTAAAGCGATAAATTAGTCGATACGACAAATTGAAGGATGTTATGCCCAGCCTGAAACACAACTGAAACGCTAATCAATCGGAGATGAATGTGAATTGGAAATGGGAGGGAGAGAATGAACATTTACAATCATGAAATCTTTAACCTCTCGAAATAATGCCACTCTCACAGGGCCCACGCGGCAACGACGGCATTCCCGGAGCGCCGGGCAAGCCTTCGTTCGTGTCCAATCCCGGACCTCCCGGCCCTCCGGGACCACCCGGACCCGACGGAGCCGCAGGAGCCAAGGGAGACCAGGGACCCGAGGGACAGGTAACGTAATTGGGCCAAAGGGGACATCGTGATGGCGCAATTGCAGATTGTGGACATGCCCGCTGGTCTACCCGGACCACCCGGACCTCCAGGCCCGCAAGGACCGGCAGGAAATCCCGGATCCAAGGTGCGTTTTCGTCTTGTTTATTGAGTCGAATTACTCAAAAATTATACCAAGGAAGGAAGAGCAGATGCCTCCAAACTACAATTCAAGTAGTCAACTAATAACATCATTCTTACTGCATAGAACAAGCTCGCAAAAAAAACTGTTACAGAACGTATACACTTTTTTTCAGGGCGCAAAGGGTCGCCGTGGACGCAGCGGAAAGCCGGGAGAGATGGGCGATCAGGGCACGCCTGGAGTTGATGGAGCCAGAGGATTGGTAAGATTTGCTTATAGTAAAAATGCTGTTCGATCAATAGAAGTATAGCTGAGCCATGGCATTTCGCTAAGTATCCTCGAAGAACCAAGACGAAAATAGAGCGTGTCCTTTTACGATGATGTCGAAAGTGCGGCGGGAACGCTTGAGATTCAATTGATGGTCGCTTGCACTCGAAAACGTATTATGCCCGCCCTCGCGCAGTCTGAACTAGAGCTCGAAATATGTGCCGTCGGCTCTTCATTTCGCATACTATCTCGTCCCTCCAGCTGTCGAGAGAGTGTGTGAAAGGAAGAGACGGCGGCTCTTACTTCGAGCTCAAATCTGAAAGGTGGATTGGGCCCTGTTCACATGGAAAGCAATGAATAATTGACGAGTGTCCCATTGAATCTACTCCATTGCAGGACGGCCCGGCTGGCGTGCCTGGCGCGCCGGGAACGGGCGCAACTGCCGCGTGCGACCACTGCGCGCCGCCCCGACTCAGTCCCGGGTACGTCGTGGCCGCGTCGGCTGCTGCTGCACGGTCGTAGGCAGCGCAAGGGCTTCAGCAGCTGCAGAAACACCCCCCCCCCCCCCCCCCCTCAGTGTCATAGTAGTGTAATATCTTTCTGACCTTATTTTTTCGAGCCTTTAGAAGGCGCTGTGCCATACTATTTGCTGTCTTTCACGAAAATGTTTCCGTCTTTCATCCTCAAGTACTCGGATCAGGCAAAGCAGTGCAATTGCGAGCTGATTCGAAGTTGTAATAATGATAATTAAATAAATAATATAATTCAACTTTCTTTATTGCGTTGCTCACGAGAATTGTACAGAAACAGTGGACAAATTATCGATGACTGATTTTTTTAAAAATATTTTCATTTATAATTTATTTACGGAAGTCCCTCGATAGAAGATCGGCCAAAGTGATGCTCGGTCGCGTCCTCGCGAATTTCCTGAAATGCGAAATCTTTTTTATGGAATCTATACGTTGAATACGTCTTTTCGCCAGGCAATGTAGGGAGAAACAGAATTGGAGAATAAGTGATTAGGGAGAGAAATCTATCAAATTAGCAAAGAAATGCTCACTTGTTCATGGCGTAAAAGTTGCTTCGCTTGCCGATTCTGTAGGGCGAAAAGAACATGCTATCGAGGTCGAGGTCGGGCGAGCTCTGGAATATTTTTAATTATATAGATTAAAAATAATTATCATTATTCTTTTTCACTTGTTATTTTCACTAGAGGTTCGTAGCTGTGGGCGTTCTCCCGTCATCCGTCAAATCAAGAAGGAACTCGGAACGAAATCAGCAATGCAAATTTCCCGAGGAAATGCCGGCGCTTTCGGTAAAGTGCTCGTAAGAATGAAGAACAAGGAACTTCCCAAATATGATTGGTTGCCCCACCAGACATCCGATTGTTTTCAATACACCGCAACGGTATGTATACATAAGCCCACAGCATCCGTCGGAATCTCTGAGCCACTACAGTGTTTGATGCATGCCTATGCTACAGTGAGCACCCGGAAAACAATGGAAAACAATGTCTACGAAATGTGAAGTTTGGGCAACTCTGAAGCGGTCCGATATGGACCAACATAAGGAACTCATATTTTAATTTAACAATTAATAAACATATAAATATTTCACCGTCAATTCCGCGGAGAGGACCGCTGAGCAGAGCAGGAGCAGGAGAAAGGCGCACAGCGATTTGAGCATCATGTTTGCTTGTGTTACCTGAAATTATACTCCTTTAGAAAGTGAGCAGCAACGAATTTTGTTGCAAAACAGACAATTGCTTCAGAGAATGATAGGAAAGTAAACTAGAAGAAATGAAGCTTCTGGAAACGCAATGGATAATTTACTTCCTAGTAATTCTATGCTTGCTCCAATTAGCAACACCACTATCTAATTACGATGAAAACAAGAAGTAGCGGGAGCTCTTTGCAACTCTGCGAAAATCGGATCCTTGCGTCACAACTACTACTAATACAATGGATTCAGAGTCGGATCAGAAAGGGAAGGGAGGATGGTCGAATGAACAGACATACTTGGTAGTAGTAAAGACAGGGCGGGTAGGGATGAAAAGAGGATGCTAAAAGTAGCCGGAAGAGATGACCGTATCCGGTAAACCTTCAGTGAGAGATGAATAAATTTGAGAGTTCTTGTCGGATTCAGGTACGTTTCAGTCAAATTAGATAAGAAGAAATTAATTCCTGAAACAATCACTGAAATGGTTTGTCTTCAAAAATTAGCGAAGCGATGGTTTCCAGCAGCCGATTCGAACCCGGTCTGAGCAATCTGAGTTTGAGGTGGGAGGGGCTTAGAACGTAAACCGGTGAACAACAGCCAACGAAGAATTAATTTCAGCAGAGATCCAGCTGTGTTCAAGTGCGTTTCACAATCATCCCATAAGAAGACAATATTTTCTAATGCAATTCAAGGTTAGGTTGAATTTGGTCGTACAAAATAAACTGCACGATGGTTTCGAACAGCCTATTCGAACCAGGTCTGAGCTATCCAGGGTTGCGGTGGGAGGGGCTTAGAAGGGGCGGGGCTCAAGTGCCGCTCACTGAGGAGGACTGAAGAGCGCTAGAGCTTTTCTGCCTTTCTCTGACGCCTAGATAACAGGCCACTTGAATAGAGTTACGAAGTTTGCGATGTCTCATCATATTGCGTACTAGGGATGTCCAATCAATTCCAATACCCAATTAATTGATTTTGCGGCCGCTCAACCCCTCGGAAAATAAGGAATAAAAGTCAATTAATTGGTCAACCCAATACCAATTACCCAATTAATTGGTATTGTCTCTAAGTATTGAGTATTGAATTGAAATCACTATTGCGTACTCTATAAATCTATTCTGACCACTGATAGAGGACTCGAATTGAAGAGATGAAGAAGAGTTTGAAGAACAAAAGCAGAGACTCTGAAGAGCGAAACAAGCAATACATCATTGAGAGATTAGTCGGGCGTAAATCGAGACAAGGCCCGAAAAAGATTGAAGGGTGAGCTAAGATTGGCCCATGATGTCACTCCAGATAACGGACTCCTCCCTCGGAGTGGTCTCTACATTCCCCATGCTCCCTAGGCGGTCAGAGATTCCGAGAGAGTGTGCGAAGTGAAGACACCGACCACATGCTTGGCCCCATCTGTGCTTTGTTGTTTTGGACCCGCAATCATGAGTTGAATATGTCATTCAACCGGAAAGATGGGAGATCTACCATAGTGGTCCTAGTCTCTCCAAGTTGCGCGTGTTCTCTAGTAAGTCAGCATGAGAAAATTGGCTCGAGAATTGGAGAGAACTAGACGATGTCAAAATATGGGGAAAAGTTTCATAATTTCATGCGCTCTATCGATGGTCAGAGTAGCAAGAGAGAGTAGCAAATTAAGAGACACAGATTGAGCGTAGGAGAACAATGACGTCGAAAGAGCAGCCTTTCCACTGGAAATCCGGTCCCTTCCGGTGCGCGTGAAACCTTCATAGGGAGCGGCTGACAGGTCTCTGAACCCTGAGTGGGGGCGGAGAGGTTGGGAAAGGTTGAGGGATAGACTCAGATCTGGCCTAGGAAAACGTGACTCGCACGCATTAGACTAAATTTGTCGAATCAGGTTTTCGCGTGAAATACTGCACCAAATTGTTCATTCTAGGAGAAGTCACGTAGTAGTTGTTGTTGTTGCTGGACTATGCTTGAGAAGAAAAGGAAAACAGTAAAGAGTCGGGTAGACAAATCATTGTAATGCAGTGAATCAATTTCATTGCACGAGCTGACGCTGAAAATATTCGCTGCAGCACGCAAATTTGCTTGGTTCAATGCTCCAATGTTTCAAAGATTCAATGGTTCAATGGTTCGATGCTCGGGATAACTCTGAGTGGGTTTAATCTTCTCTGTCTGGATGGCCCACGCTGCATCACATAGTCACGTAGGTATATCGAATGCACAAGCTCAGACACGATGCTCGTTGCTATTTCCATCGTTCCGTGTGGGTCCACGCGGTGCTTCCGGAATGCTTCATATTGCGGAGGACTGAATAGGTATGAGTAATGACGACTGTAAGAGGTTCCGTGACATCTGTCATTTTTCAGGATCGTACATTTCGACTATTTGTTATGGCCACTTCCAAACACGAGGCCATTATTCATTTTTGGAAGAAGCAGAAACCAGAGACTTCTAAGTATCAATTTTCAAGTAGCGGAAGTTATTCCGAATGACTAATGCTTCGAATGGAGTTGCATGCTACACAACAGGATGATCGATGAGTCAAGCAAGATACCAAAGGTTGGAAAACGGTTCCGGTTTGACTACATAATCGGCCCAGGGCGGATTTTATTTCTGTTCGGTTCACTCAATTTCATATTCACAATTAGCAATTCACCCTACTCGTAAGAATTTATAATTGTTATAAACGGAATTTACTACCGTTCTTGGGGCGAATAACAGTGGAGAAACACGTAGGGCATTCAAAAATAGAATTGTCGATGCGCAATTGTAAAATGTGCTTGGGCCCTCCACCTCTGACCTATTTATAGGCCTAGTCTAATTTCGGCAGTTGCTTGACAAGACCTACAAGGGGCTGCCTCGTGGGACAACACTCTCCTCGTTCCGCAAAGACTCTCGCTTTTCTCTGACCTACGAAATACAGGGATAAATATAGTGGGAAATGCGTCACTGTCCACCCTCGCGTTCAAAATTGTTACCTTCTCACTGAATTTTTGCGCAATTACTGTCAAGCAGATAAAGCTTGAAATATATTCGTCTCTGTGTTTCAAATGCTCTTTCATTGTCAGTAGCAAGAGAAATTAGAGAGCATATAAGAATAAGAGGCCTTTTCCCCGCTTTTAAAATAATAATATCGTGCGTTTGAAATGCTCAGCAAATGAAAGAGGTAGGGGAGAAGAGAGCAGGTAGATCACTAGCCTCCTCCCGGCCTCTTCCTCCCTCCTCGCTCCATTCAGTTTGTCAAAGGTCAGCAACGAGTGGAATGGAAAATATTTTTACGATAGCATGTAAGACAAGAAGAGAGATAACGTTCTGTTGAGAGTCAATTTTCTCACCCCATCGTAACTCGTACTTTGTAAATCGCACAGAAGAGCAGTTTTGTCATAAAATCAGGTCAATCTCGTCGTCGCTGCACTCCACGATCAACGTGCTCTCTAATCTCTCTACTTCTTTGTTTCTCTCGCAATCCCACGGTATTTCAAAGATTTCTACCACTCTCTCCCGCGCGCGCGTTGAACAGTAGTGGGCGAGATGCAATTTCGTTGATCGCTGTTGCGCCATGTGATGTTGCGCTCTATTTATTCCCTGCTATTCTCTCACTTTTTAATGTATTTCAAAGTCATCACTCTTTGACCTGTATCTTGTTACAGTATGGACTAACTTTTTTGCCAGAAACAGGGAAGTGCTCACTTTCTGTATCCTATTCCAGTGAAACTTATCTGTTAACGTGCCGTTCTCCTCTACCAGAAAGCATTCAAAGAACATTCCGTGCCATTTCCCACATATTTCGAATTCCTTCGTATATAGTAAGCTCGTAAACAACTTGTAATCGCGCCTTTCCCGCGCCCACAACTATACTATTTCCGTGGTTGTTTCCCTGTTCGCGAGTGCTCGCCAATTAATAATTGGTTACTTACCCTTAATTTAGAACAGAAATGGCGACCGCGCACGATCGTGACGTGCTCAACACGATTCTGAATCCGCTGATGCCAACTGGCGATGTCAAGGATATCGAAGAAGATGGTGAGTAACGGCAAAAGTCAGGGCTGAGCCGGGGATTGAACCCGGGACCTCTCGCACCCTAAGCGAGAATCATACCACTAGACCACTCAGCCATGTTTGCTGCAGCTCAATTAATCGCTGAAGATACGCAAAACGAGAATAGATCGATAAAATAAGTGCAAAATATAGGGCTGAGCCGGGGATTGAACCCGGGACCTCTCGCACCCTAAGCGAGAATCATACCACTAGACCACTCAGCCATGCTTGCTGCAGCTCAATTAATCGCTGAAGATACGCAAAACGAGATTAGATCGATAAAATAAGTGCAAAATATAGGGCTGAGCCGGGGATTGAACCCGGGACCTCTCGCACCCTAAGCGAGAATCATACCACTAGACCACTCAGCCATGTTTCAAGGAGGAAAAAGATCTGCTCAAGTAGGGATCAAGCCGCGCAGATCCGGTTCTCGCAATGGCGAGAAGATCCAAGCTCTTGCTGGAACTTTCCCTTTCTGCTGAGAGATTAGTCGCATGCGGCTCACTGCACTTGTTAGGCTGCATTGAGTTGTCCATTAACAGTTTGACTAAGGTAAAGTGGTATCCACAAACAATCTTTTACCGTCCATCGACGATCAAGGCACATTGGCAAGGCGGAGTGCGGATATTGATGATGGGCTAACTAGAGTTATTTCAGCCCCCATCTCCCATTCACACATCGACGAGTGCCGTCGCCTCGAGCAGGAGGGAATTCTCGCCGCGGAGAAGAAGGAGCTGCAAAGGGCGATTGAGTTGTTCACGAAAGCGATCGAGGTGAGGAAGCATGATCGATAACCTGAAAAAAAATACCAAAAGCATCGGAAAAACGAGCCACGTGAGAGTAGAACTGAATGAAAGATTTTCCATAGCTCAAAATAATCGGATTCAAACTGATACTATAGCGATTGATGCTGAGTTGAATATTGATTAGTTGATTGATGATGTTCTTCCAAGTAGAATTGACTAACAGAACCTTCCAGGTCTGCCCGATCGCTCCCTCCGCGTACAACAATCGTGCTCAGGCTCTGCAGCTGAGCGGACGGCCCGAGGGCGAGTTTTTTTTATTTTTCACAATTATGTATTCTAAAAATTTCCTGTGAAAGCGAATGAGAATTGAGATGTGTTTCACCGTTCATTCTTCCGCCTGTGCAATTCAGAGCGTTCGATTATTGTCCACCAAATCTGACTGCAGAAGCGTTCGCGGACCTCGAAGAGTCGATCCGGCTGTCGGGCGGCAAGGGAAGGAGCGCGTGCCAGGTATCTAAGGATGTTTCGATTATTATTATTGTGTCCTGCTCATGTCACATATTACTATTGGCTGACTGCTAAAATCTGTGCAGAAGTGTGTCGAACCGGTTGTAATCGAAACAAATTGTTCAGGCGTTCACTCAGCGTGCGATGATCTATCGACTGCGGGATGACAAGGAGGCAGCCAAGGTATGCATATCGTATCACTACTGTACCGTCGTAGTACTGGTACGGTATCTATACCCTAATCCTCGGCGCTATTACATATTGTTCCGTGCTGTAACTATCCTACAATTCCCGTACCCCTTCAGTAGCCATCGTTACCGAACAGATACTGTGAGACTCGTTACCAATACTTCCCGTATCCAACACATATTTTCCTCTATTTCAACCCCTCTATTCCAGGCTGACTTCTCATCAGCCGCCGCTCTCGGCTCGCCCTTTGCCCGCATGCAGCTGGCTATGATGAATCCGTACGCGGCCATGTGCAATGCAGCCCTCGCGAAAGTGATGGGAGATCTGAAGGGAGGACAGTAGCTGATAGCGCTTAGTCCTAATCTCAATTGTTTTTGTAAAGAAACCCAGAATGTTCTTATTTGTAAATGACACGATAAAGAATTAAGTTACGATTATAATTCTCGTCAAAGCATGAAGAAAGATCTCTAGGGGAGAAAGGAATGGGTTTTTATGGATCCGGGAAATCTATTGAATCGCTGACATGATGAATCTCACATATATTTGTAAATGATTCGATAAAGTGGTAAAATCCACGTTTGCTTGTCAAATAATTCGGCACACTCTATCGTATTACAAACTCAGTTGTTTTATCACATCACACTCTTTTTATTAGACGATATTTTTAATCGTATGCCTGAGCTTTGCCACGGGGGCTACTAACAAAATAATATCTCCGCCAGTCGCTTTGTTCTCTCTTTAGCTGGCGTCTTTTTTTCTCCTGAAATTTGAATAAACGCATGCGTTTTTATGGTTTTAACTGTGAGTTCAATTGATTCGCTTTTATATAATTTGTTTATTGATTTATTACTTTGTGAAATCTGTTTCAGAAATGAACAGTACTGAAACGGCGATCTCAACAATTGTAAAATGGAAGGGACAGGTAAAACGGCTGTTTGAAAAATATTTTTCAAATACAAAATATCATAGTGGGCTTGACAGTTGTCTTGTCAATAGGCATCTTGGTAATTGAAGCAGCAATAATATCATTTTCAGAGCTCTGAGATTGCGCTCCACTCCAAAGATAAGCTCGTAAGAGTAATCGATAAGGGCTTCAATGCAATGAGTCTTATTCTATCAAAGGAATCCGACTATGAGGTCTGATTATTTTTCTTATACAAATAAAACACATTTTTATCAACTTCAGGACATTTATCGAGCCCTTGATTTACTGGATCGTGAACGATCGATTTCGCTCAAATTCGAAACAGTCAAGTGCGAATTTCATTAACTATTGAAGATGATAAAGTGATTCTTTTTTCAGGAACGACGCGGTTCGAGATCTCGTTTATGGCCTTCTCGAGTCTGTCTATTTGACAATGAGTGAGTTGACTGAAGAACTGAATCAAATGAAGGAAAGGGAACGCGTGCAAGTGAAAGAAACTCGTGATTTCGACACGCAGACAGATGAAGTAAGTTCATCTGAAACTGATCAATCTTTTCACGCTTTGAATTGATGAACAATGGTCT
The DNA here is from genome assembly GCA_000180635.4 of Pristionchus pacificus. Lineage (NCBI taxonomy): Eukaryota > Metazoa > Nematoda > Chromadorea > Rhabditida > Neodiplogasteridae > Pristionchus > Pristionchus pacificus. The sequence continues at coordinate 16,127,043 of CM026576.1, forward strand.
TTTGATAGCTCTGGAGATCACAGTTAAATTCAGGAAAGAGAACAATCTGGTGAATTGTCAATAACACCTGTACAAGTGCATCTCGACTTGCATCCCACATTTCAGGTTAGCAATTATAGAAGGCATTCAAATTTATTTACCAATTCAAACAAAAATAAAATCGCAGAACCCTCTATTCGATGATGCTATGAATGCGAAGATCGAGCCATTCGAAGACGAAGTAATAAATGCAATTGAGATGAACCCATCGAGTTTTGAGGCCAACTATTCGGCTGTAAGTTATCCGAACTACTCAAAAGTCATTCGCCCGTTCATAGGCCGATTCTATTGAGCTAGTAGCTGCGAAAGAAGAGAGCATTACTCCTCCTATTCTTTTCCCTGAAAATCAAGTTAGTTGAATTTCCATGGATCACGTGTAGTCCCGAATAACGATTCGTATTCATTCATAATTCAGGATATTGCTGAAGCGCCTTCAGCAATGCTGAATGATGATAATGTGAACGGTGAAACAAATAATGAGAATGTCTTGGAAAAGCTAAAGAACAATAATGAAGAAAACTCGGAGAAAACGTCTGTCCCTTGCGTAAGCGGATTGTTCTGTAGTGGGATTTCTCCTAGCCTTTTGATACTAATTCAGGGAAAGGGCACTGCAAAGAGGAAACGAGGAAGACCTGCACGAGCTGTCGCACCCTTGAATTATGCTCACTTTGGCACAGAATGTGATTCACCTGCAAAGTCCGCGAAGAAAACGCGAAAATCAGCACCATCTAAAGTGAATGTGAGATTTGAAATCTCAAAAACATAAATTAAAAGGAATTCAGACCTACTTTGGCGGAGACAATGAAACTACCAAAAAAGGAGTTTCAAAGGGGAGTGCGACAAAAAGAATCTCAGAAGTATCTCGTCCTTGGCATCGAAACTCCCCAAATACGACTCTTACAACCAAGAGAAGTGGCACAGATATGGAATGCGTTGAGTGCCCGGTCCGTTGTTTCTAAAGTAGAACAGCCCTAAACGATTTCAATTTCAGTTAAAAACAAAATCTATAAAGCATTTTGTGGGACATCTTAGAAGGAATCACCAGACTACGATGAACTTGGTGAATAACGAATTCCTAATCGATAATTCTTTTTTAAAATAAAATCAATTCATTGTCAGGCCAATCTCGTATTTCTGTGTGAATGTGGTAACCAATCGCGCACTGATTGGCACAATTCTCAGGTAAGATCAATTCAATCATGCTGATAATTGCTAGAATTATGGATAGTGTGTATCTTACGTTTACCCTTACTTATTTACTTATTTAGTGCGATAAAGCCAATTTCACGATAATGAAAGTTAATGATGACCCGATAAGAAGAATCGGATCTGCAGGTGTAAGTGAACAATTGAAAACGATTCAATATTGCTAACGTTAGTTACAACATGAGAAACTATCGATTCAGGCCGCTTCATAACTGCTTCATAAATAATATTTCAATGAGATTTATCGGAGATGGGGCCAACTAACCATATCTCACAGTTTCCATTCAGTTTCATATTGCTACAGTGCTTTCCTCCGTTTCCTTTGTATTTACTCGTAGAAGCTCAATTCAGTTTCATGATTTTCACAATCAGCCACAAGCAATAAACAAGTAAAACAAGTATCGAATAAACAATCTTGTTATGAGGTACATAGATGTAGTGCGACTATTTGCAGTGTATAGCACATCATTGTATAGAGCAAAGGTCACTCGATCGATTGATGCTTTATCGATCTCTATATCGGTCTAGAACTCGGCTCTTCTTCTCGATTAGGCGGGAGCGAGCGAGGCCTTCTGGGCAGCATTCAGCTCATTCTCCGTCGCACACAGCTTGTCGCACATCTCAGTAATCATCTGACCGGCCTGCAATTGGGGGAGAGGTACGGCAGGTCTTAGTACACTCTGAGGTAGTTAGGTCAAGTCATATGATATGTAGTCGAGAAGTTCGGAAGTACGATAGGGCACTTTGATGGTACGATAGGCCACGCAAGTCATACAGTTTGTGACATCAGAGGTACGGGATATCGAGTATTGCAGGGCGGCGATCCCTCGGTAACGATAGGTGAGTTCTCAGTCGGGAGATACGGTATACCTTCTGGTTGAAGGCTTGCAGGGCGGCGACCGTGTTTTTCTCGACGTTGCCAGCCTCGGCGTTGGCGGCCTGGGAAGGGGGATACGGTAGATTGGGTTACGGTAGTCCGCCCAGCCTACTTTGTACTACGGTACACCGTGAGACAGTAGGCCCACTGTAACTGCAGTACTACGGTACATCGGATAAGGTGTCTCTGGCTACTGTAGCCCATCCGGACTACCGTATCTACCTCAACGCCCGCCGCCAGCTCCGCATTGTCTTCTTTGCCCTTCGCGCGGGCCTTGGCGACCGAGACACCCTTTCGCGCCGCCTGTAGATAGAAAGTCAGTTGTCGATCGAATATAAAATCAGTTGTCGATCATCGAGGCAGAGGGGTACGGTAGCTCCTTACATCGAGACCCTTCTGAGCCGCACGCGCGGCCTTGATGTCCTGCAACGAATCAAGGTTGAGATTGATCTTTGATCTCTGATCTTTGATCTCTCACCTCCTTGAACGCGGCGAGCACCTTGATCTGGTTGGCGTCAACGGCGGCGGCGTAGGCACGACGCGCCGCTGCGGCAGCTTGGAAACGAGCTGGAATGAAGTCAGTCCTCGATCGGGTACCGTAATCGGCGAGAAGTTTCGGGTTACGATAGGATACATGGATACAAACTACATATATAAGTGAGTCGTCTTTTGTCGTCTATTCATGACGTCTTTTCAATTGTCAATTGACCATTGCAATCTACAGTTGTTATTCTTCGACGTGATCTTTGATCTTTTGATCATCGATTGATCTTTGATCTTTGCACTCCATCTTCTCACCCTGGACGTTCGTGTAGACTGCGCCGGCTTCAGGGTTCTGCATGCTCTGCAAAACCGTACTCCTTCCAGAGATCAAAGATCACTGAGAGATCAAAGATCAATCTCGCCCCTCTCCTCACCTTTCCGTACACTGCGGCCGATCCGGCGGCCTTCTCAAGGTGCGCGGACAGCGTGTCGCCCATGTCCTGAGTGTGGTGTGAGGTGTGGTGGTGCGATTTACTAAAGGTCGCCTGTCGCAATTTCGATACCTTCTTCATTTCGGTGCAGGCCTTGAGCAGTTTCTCGCAGCACTCGATGGTCTTGTCCGTTTGCTGCAGGACCGTCGTCGTGTCGACGGCGAGCCCGTACTGACTCTGGAATACGGTTGGTGATGGTCAGTTCGCGATTCGCTACCGTAATCTGATCTAGTCAGTTGTCGATCGTGGATACCGTACCTTGCCGGCGCCCATCTTCGCTGCCATAACGTTCATCTTGCTCGCCATGGTTACGGTATGAGGTGACGGGGTATCGATTGGAGAGAGGGGAGGAGAAGGAGGGCGGAGGGACCGTCCCGCGCGAGCGCTTGTGAAGAGAGTGAGGAGTGAAGAATAAGGAGAGGGGAGAGGATTTGCATTTCATTGATAATTGTTTTTACTCAATATTCAATTGTGTGGAAAATGCAAAATTGGATTGGAGATAAAGTTTGCTTACGAATTCGCATTTATGCTCACTATTGAAGATTTAAACATACTGCGTCAAAGGAAGCTATGTACACAATACTAAAGATAAGCAGGGAAGGAAAAGAGGGACACAACGTTTGTCTCTTGAAATTGCTTCAATTCGGCAATGAAAAGATACGATTGCTCGGCTCTTCGAGAAGGCTGGACCAAAAATCGAAGAAGTGTTTCAGACGGCCACCCTTGCGACGTTTGGCTATGGTGAGCACACGCCGAAAGCAAGGACGAACAGAGTGGTCTGCGAGTGTCTGACGAACTATTGAGCTGTGATTGAGATCCACCGATCGATAAACTGTATCCTGTTTATATTCTGTACTTGTGTGAGTAAAAAAGATCCGATCAGATAAAAATAAAATATTATTTTCAAACGCTCTCATACTTAATAAAAATGAACTGTATGCTTCCGATGACTTGTATTTCCCCTCTCAGTCTCCCATTTTTCTCTGTTGATTCATCTCTGAGATCGATTTATTCGTTCCTCTCGTCTCTCCACTCGTTTCTCTCACTCCACGTTATTTCATCCTGCTTGGCGCGTGGCAGTTTCTTGTCTTCCTTTTAAAAAATTGATCATTCAGGCGTTTACATCGTTTCAATGTTTGCCTTAAGCAATCGAGTATGCCATATGAAACGAAGATGGATAAATGAGAATCGTGGCTAATTCGGAAGTGTGTTTAACTAAAATATTTTTTAGAAGAGGATAACTCGGTATGGTAGTCTTTCGGATTTAAGAAGCGAGGAGTTCCACGAGCAGCTTGCTTGGTAAGTGAGGATTGGACTTCCGCAGAAATCTAATATTCCCTTAACAGATAATCTCGGATATGATAACGAGCGATAGCGACAAATATATGAATCGTTCATTGGCTGGTGTGCAGTTTTTATTACCGACGTTTTATCGACTAATATTTATTTGAAAAATATTGATCATTACAATTTCCATGCATTACTCATGTAAAATAAATATTCTGAAGTTATTCCTCGAAAAATATTTATCGTCATGAATTTGTGATGATTCATTCAAGCACTCCAATGCCGAATAGAACGATGAGAACGGAGCCAGTGATGAGAGCAGCGAGAATCGCCCAGTAGAGAACAAAGCACAAGGCTCTGAATATACGAGTTTATCCATGAAAATTTGACTGTAAATGGGAAATGAGAAACAAAAATGTCGTAGAAAAATGAAGAGGCATCGGCAATGATTGCGAGCTAGAACGCATGGATCGTGTGTGTTATTGTTTGCGGAGCAGATGAAAGGGAAAACTAGAGCGAAGCGGAATCAGATATTTCAGAAGTTACGAATAGTGAACTTTGCCCTTCGAAACAAGATAGCTTGAAAAGTCATCAAGCACGAGCATTGCCAATGATCCGCAACAAATGGGAAGCGACGTCAATAGAGATAAGAGGAGGTGAAAGATCAACCATGCATCAAATTTTTCAATTTTAGAAGTTACAAGGCCTGTCTCTCCTCATTTCGCGCACTCTCTCGACTGTCAGGCGACCTCATAGAAAACCCATGAACTTTTTCGATTATTGGTCCAGGCAACAACCGCTCTGAATGTGGAGGGGGTAGGGAATGAGAATGATGGGGTAGGGAATTCTCGGAGAGAAAACGCTGGGCCAAAAAACGAAGAAATACAAAAAAACCGAACCTCATCGGCTTCCAGAACGAACTCTTCAACATCTTGTCCAGTTCTTCCTGCGACAGGCCGAGTTTCGGCTTCCTCAGTCGGACCTGAATTTAATAATTTAAATAATAATTTAAATGTTTTATTACCGACTCGCACTGAACGCTGGCGACTTCGCACGCGTCGATGTCGGACATTTCTGCAAAAAAAAAACAATGTAAAATGTTTTTGAACATGAAAAATGCGACAAAAACAAACGAGAAGCAAACGCATTTCCAAAAACTGGAAGATGAGGTCAATATTCCGTGAAACAAGATGATCAAGGTGAAGCGCGCGTTTCTTATCTATCACTTGTAGAGAAATCGATGGCGATAATCGGATTGAGTGCAGTGTTTGTCCAGTTGGAAAAATGATGATTGAAGACGTAACGTATGATAATTTCGCAAAGTGTCATTCAAAATACATTCCAAAACACAAAGTAAGGATGCATTGAAAACAATAAAAGCATTTCAACCCCCAAACTCTCGCCTGTACGTTGCGCACGCTTTGTCCACCTCTCTAATCTCACCTGCGCTCATGGCTGAGTGGTCTAGTGGTATGATTCTCGCTTAGGGTGCGAGAGGTCCCGGGTTCAATCCCCGGCTCAGCCCGTATTTTTGCACGATTTTTTGAGCAAATTGGGAAAGGGGAAAATTAAACAGCGGCTAGTGTGGGACAACCAACGCAGGTCGTCCTACGTTTTATCGACGTTAATACGGATATACGTTGTCTCCTTTGATCCGCACCACAGGGTAGCATTAAAAGTACTATTTTTATAGTTTGCTGATACAAAATGACGCTGCTTACCGAATACAACACTGTCTTTTGAAGTTGAATGGAATGCTCTCCATTGGAGATAGGGTCTTAGTATTCCAAAAATTGCGTTATCTTATTTATTACTGAAAAAACAGGAGAAACATTTTTATTTCGACAGTCGTTTCGTTTTGAGTGTTGCAGCGTGGCCCGCCGAATTCTTCGTTGACGTTGAGGTCGTGGCTACCTCCATTCAATTTATTTTTTAATTAACAAATTCAATTCAAAATTAGATACCTGCGACGATTTCTGATTGCGCAGCGCTGTTCTGAGGTAGTAGAGAAAGACGGAACCCTGCAATGTTTTGACTTGATTCAGCAATGATTCCTTTATTGAGGTGCTGTCTTTTCACATGTGATGCCCCCTATAATCAGTACTCAGTCTTGACATCTTGAGCGACTCATTCGAGTAGGTAAAACAAATGCTGCCAACCTGCACCATCGGGACCATCCATACGGAGAACGTCATCGACAGCGTTGCCGGGCCGAGATCCGAGGAGGTGACTGGAAAAGTTGATGTTTGATCTTTGACTATGCCATGAAAAGCTCGTCTCACTTGATGGAATGATGAACACAGCAATGGGGAACGAGATGACGACCACGGGAAGAATGCTCTGAAAAGTAGGTGACTTTTGACGAATGAAATCTCTCATGCCGATAATTACGCATAATCAATCATCTACTGCTGCAAAAATTGCTTCCGAGGAGTATTTGCCAAGCCAATTAGGCCAACCTGCAGCAACTGCATCTTGTAGAACGCATTCTCCATCTTCAACGTTTTCTCGCTGAGCTTTACGCCGAATGACTTGAGATGACGACGAATCTGTATTTTTTCTAATTACAAAGATCAGAGATCAATCTATAAAAGATCAATGATCAACCCGCTCACCATGAGAATAATCGCGCCGAAGATGAGGTACGAGGCAAAATACGTCGATACCACGCAACCCAGCGCTAGAGTAATACACGTTCGGTTGTCCTGCAACATGAAACTATTTGTTTCATGTTGCAGGACAACCGAACGTGAAAAAATACTAAGGTAGAGTTATTGTTTACGTTTTCGGGCATCCTTCCAAATGGCAGACCGTATACGACAAACTTCTCGTTAGGATCGATATCGAATGCTTCCTGAAATATTATTTTTATTTATTTGTAAATTAATATTTTTATTATCACCAACCCTGGAAGTGTTCTGAATGATTCTCTCGTATTCTGGAGTCGGAACCAGTTCACGGACAAAGAACTGAAGTCAGCGCGATTAGCTTCCATTCATTGCGTATTTTGGTGCTTACAGTACCCAAAGATTTCCAGAAAAACAGTCACTTACATAATCGTAAACGACAAAGAAGATGGTTATTGCATAAGAAATTAATAAGCGGTAGTAGATGTTGAGTTGCGGTCTGAACATGTGGTGTTCCAGTAAAGCCAGCTGATTTATAAGCTGTGTTTGTTTTTAAGGATACGTAGAAGGTGTTTTTAGAGCACTTGCTTATTGGTGACTGGAATAATGTACCTTGTCAACGCAAGATACTGCATTAGACAAGGTCCCGGAATCAGTTGCCATATCAGGTAGGAGAAGATAGTGAGACAGATCATTGACATATCCTGGAATAGACATTGTTTGTTCACATTTTGCAACGCATTGTACATTCGTGCAAACTTTTAGCAGCCCGTGAGAATGTCTATTATAAAGATTTCACTGCACCGCATAATCTAATGGAGAAAATCCTTGCAACCGTGCGAATATTTCGACAAAAATGCAACGATGCATGTGCGAACGAGTAAATAGGTATACGTGTTGATTTTTCTTCCCTATAAGGCGCCTGCCTACTAGCGGAGTACTACTTTAGCTATCTAGAGCACACTTTTCACCTGGAGTCAAAGATCAAAATTAAGTAAACAGCGCAGTGAAACGAGGAAGATTAGAAAGATAAAAATAATACCTGCATGAATTTGGGAAGCAGCTGCACGAGAGGACCGTAGAGTGGAACGGAGAAGTGACCGTGGTGGAAGACGTGGGCCTACAAATATTTCAATAAAAAAACGCACAATCACTGAAATATGTATCACTTCTTCGATAGATGCACCCTATTCCACTTTCTTCGTGAAAATCCTAGTGGTATTGTACTCTTTCAACCATTACGTTTCACGACTAGATATCTTCAGATTCCTTTAGCAGTATAAAGGAGTGCAATCTTACCGACAGCACGAGCCAGATATTAAATGCGTACAACAGTCCATGAACAGCAACGATTATGAGCACGAGTTGGAACGATTGAGAGACTTTTGTGTTCTTAGCTGAAAAGAATTTATTTCGACGATGATCGAATTTGAGATAATTGATCAACTTTTGAACTATTTGATTTGATCATTGAGATAATAAGTAATACTCACCGAGGAGATAAAGAAAGATGCCATAGATGAAGAAGATAATGCTGCTCTCGCAAACTGTGACAACTCGGGTTACGGTAGACCAGTGGCTCGACATTATTGGAGAACCTGCCAGAATAGGCGCAATCACGAGTGAAGAATGGCAAATAACAGGATATCAATGACCGGTTAAATCAGGCGATTATTCATGAGAGGACAGCAATCATAAGGCTCTCAACCAACAGTTGTATTATCCTCGTTTATAGCGACCAGGAATATTTGATGCCGATAATTAGCATGGTCTCAAAGGATTCGAACGTACCGTGAATCATGCGATAAATAGCACACGATCTCACAAATGACCCTGGGGAAAAGAATTTAGCAAGAAAAGGTAGACAATAGAAGTGGATTATAGCCACAAGATAGATGTGTAAGCCGGTTTCCACTGAATTAATTTTGCTGGAATACTGTATCACGGGACAACCCACAGCAATTACCCCCCCCCCTCCTCCTGTCTAATGCTGAATGTTAGTGAAAACATTCTATAAATTGCGGTCAGGGTGATACCGTAACCATATAAGAAATCAGATTATTTGTTCAGATTGCATCGTAAAAGAGAAGGTGGAAAGCTGTGAGAATGGGAGAATAGAGAGAATGTGTTCTGGCACAGTTCAAACTAACGGTAGAGAGCGAATAGTTTATTGCTCAATTCACTTTGCACGTTGAAAATGGTGCACTATCGTGAACACGATAACCCATAAATCAGTGGCGCTAGTAAAGTGCTGGACAATATATCAGAAAATCACAGCCTGGTGAGCTAAAGGAAGAAGAATAGGAAGTAAGCTTAAAAAAGAAGGCAGCAATTGCACCCAATAAGTCATACAACTGTTTATCAAACGGCGGCAAAAAGCGACAGATGTTTTTCTTCCTCTAGAATGCAGCTTAATCAGCTTGCCTGATTAGGTGCTCAGTGCTGCCTTGAGACAATAAACCAAAATGGATCTGACAATCACAAGATATATGAGAGGGACATGAGGAATTAAGAGACCACGAGAGCTATATTTGCTCATTCTTGTGACTACCTGAGACAATCTGTGCGCGATTGAAACCATCTGCTTTCACAGTATTTTTATTTTTAATCCAACTTCCCGGTTCGCTACCGTACCACATAGTTATCTCGCGTATAGTAAACAATTAGTATGTGACTACCGTATCCCGCAAAAGGAATAATGAAAGAGATGATGAATTTGAAAGGAATTTATATGAAAAAGTGAACGGAAGGAACTCACATTTTTCTCCGTTCAGTAAACGTTCCAGGTTCGTGCATATTCAATGCGATTTCGCTTGTCGCCTCGAACAATCACATTTTGTGATAAAAAACTGTTCAATATTCTGCAACCGAATGCGCAAATAATTTGCATAATCATCAACTTCCTTCTTTTCTCTTCACCGCACAGTGACTTCTCGGCTCTCTGCTGTAGAGAATACGACTTATGAAGAGAGTTGTCGACCCACTTTCGGGGTATAAAATACAGTGAAAACGAAATAGAAATCACGCAGAGATGATTCTCTTTTCTACTTTACTCGTTGTGCTTCTGCTATTGGAAAGCAGCAATGGTTTGATAGAACAATGTTTCTAAAGTTCAAACTCATTATGTATTCAGCAGTCTCATGCGATACTAAAGGAGCTCATTGGGCCACTTACACCACTACCGATTCCGCTGGAAGGATGATCATGCAGTGCGCCAATAGTCCTGCCTATTTCGATGTATGGTTTTTGGAATCTTGAACTCTGCCCAAATAATTCCTTTTTATGATTTTACAGCGGAGAAGCTCACGCGTATCAACGGAGATTGGTTCGGAACAAGGTCGAAATAATTATATAGATAATACTAATTAAGTTTTGCAATCGCACTATTACAGCTGCTCTGGTCCGGCTGTGTTTATCGGTGCTAGCCTGTCTAGCTTTCTATGCTATACTCCTCAAGGCTTGTGGAATACGTATTTTTCGTACTTATAATTTGCGATTGGTTAAGAATGCGTCAATGAGGATTTGGACGCGGAAGGGTTCGCTAATGAATATTTCTATGTTGATATGCGAGTAAGCTTGATTTTCGCAGTGTTAGGCAACGAATTTGACGAGATTTTATGTTAAAGATTTGTTCTAAAACATTTGGATTGAGATCGATGATGATGAGGACGGAAAGTCAGAGTGGTATCTCTGTTCGCCACCCAGAGACAATTTGAAGGCGTGAGTTAGACTAAGCTTACTTCGTGAGCAAGAACTGGGCATAGATTCCGCCAAACTCGTGAAGGGCTCATGGATTACTATGGAGAGGCCGAGCTATTCACTGCTACAGCTACGGAACCCTATTACCAGAAGGTTTCGTTTCATTCGCGCGTGAATCAGCATAAAAATAACAACAACGTGTGCTTTCAGTTGGGAAACGGCAGATTCACTTGCGATTACAATCCTGACACAAGGAAGTTCGCTCTGAAAATGGAAGACGGACGATGGATTCCATCAAAAAAGATGGCTTGCGGATATAAAAGTGAATTGTTTAAAAAAACAAGAATAATATTGTGAGAACATGCATTTCAGAATGCTCATTCTGGCATTACTACGATACATCATCAGGCCGCTGCGAATGCTCGTTTATTTCAGATTTCGACTCTTCTCAAAAATTGTAATCTTTGCATAACGTTAATTCGATACAGCCGAATATCCGTACGCTTGCGGTGACATTTTCAATGTCGACCCGAGCGTGAATAGTTGGGTCGGCATGGATAACCATCAGTTGGAACTTTTGCCCAACACCACGTACGATTTGGAAAAGTATTCGGTTCGTTTGTTTTTCAAAAATACTAAAAATATCGCTTTAGTACACCTAGCGTATTGTTAGACCTAGCGATTTTAGCGTACTAGTTATAACTAGTAATTACAGTTCATACAGTTTACTCATCTGCTCGTGAACCAGGGTTGCACCGTAACCATCAACGATCAGACGTCTGTGAGTAGTCTTTTTCAATGCTTTTTCTAAGTGTGAACGTAATATGGATAAATTAAAGTTTAAATATGTTTTTCTTTATAGCGCACAGTTGTTGGCGAAAGGCGGTACGGACTATGGGAAGTGTACAATCACTCGGTAAGAATAGTTCACAAGTTGCTGATTAGACGTAATGTATAATTTTATCTTGGTTAACATTCAAATTTACAGAAGCATCTCAACTGCCCTAACACAACCAGACCATTCAAGAATATCACCTGCTCATGCGAACAATTTGTGAGTAAATTTCAATCTTTAAATCTAAATGATTCTTTAAAGTTGCCTCCTGTTCATCAAAACGCTCCATCGACTTATCAAATATCGCATGACAGCAGATATGTGAGCATTAGATAGAATCGAATTTTCTTTGAATACACTCTTCCATCGACAACAGAAAGCCTGTTCAGATCACATACCGGCCCCCTTTTTCGGGGGAACAAACATTCGATCTTTCATCAAACAAATTTACAATTGGCCAATCATTTTCCGTTACAGCTGCTGGAAAAGGACTGTGAGCACATACATTATTATTCTTTTATTAAATCACAAAACCTATTTAGGTTTACAATGATCATCGCTAGTAACGTCGTTAACGACAGCATCATCAGTTTTCAACCAGCTCAGAAAGCTCTGACGATTTCATACGTACAATTATTGGATAGGGTACTTAATCAAGCAAGCAAAAATTAATCAAACACGCGTAATTTCAGCTGAACATAACCAAATACTTAGAATACGCGGATGATGCACAGACATTTCATATCCGAATTTTGTAAGTCATCATAGCCATAAAATGTGAGAAATATTTCAATTTATATTTTCAGGTCTGTGCTGAGAGGGTTCAATGTCTACTTCAACGGTGCCTTCATGCATTTCATATACAATTCGTATATTGCTGTCCCCCACTACGACTATATTTCGGCAATCAGAGTTCCACTATTTCAGAAAGATCAGTAGGATAATTTTGCAATTCTCAGGTGACGAGCGATCCTACTGCCATTCTTGAATGCAACTCCTTCTGTACGCTCTGCGTTTTTTATATTTACAAAAATTGAATAATTTCAGTTCCTAAAACTTGCGATCGCGGAGAATCTTCTTACCGTTACAGGTTCAGTCAGCGTACTGGCGATTGCGATTGTAAGCAATTGTTTACAGTCTTATCAGACGTGAACAATTTATACAAGCGCCTAATCAATTCAATTTCAGTCGTGGGCGATGCTAACACTTGCGCAGAAATTGGTACCGACCATGTTGTCTGGTTTACTGTTCCGTCCGGGCCCATGAATCACTCTGTGAGCGATTCTCTTATTTATGTCTTTTTTGAAATGATTACAATAATCAATCAGACGAGTCGCCTCGCGGTTCGTAAGGGCTGTCGCGCCAGCGCATTCACACTTGGCGGCACTGTGCGTATTTGGCATTATCGATGGATTAGAAGATCAGTCAATTTTATAGGCGATCACACCACAAGCCGAACCATGGCTGCACGATTGGTTCTGGACCTACGACATTCCATCTAGTCTGGTAGGAAATGTAGATCGAAATGTAATCTATTCCTAACGAACTCATAATATTGAAGGCGGGATCGGTGTGCACAGAGAACGATGATATTGGAGGAATTGTCTGCGAGTGTGGGCCGAGTTCGAATGTAAATTTTTTTAGGGATTTACAATGCCTAGTTTAGAAAGACTGGAACCAAAATCGCAGAATTTGCTTCCAATCAAAATTTAAATTGTTTACACAGAAATGTCAGCTTAATTGGCAAACTCTTCCAGGTTCGAAAGGGCGGATACGATCTGCAGATCGAAGACCGCTTCAAAATTGAGGAGATCGACGTCGGCACGAGCATAGTCTTCTCCGGAATGACGGATCTGTAAGAACAATTTCGTATTAGCTCGCTTTTTTAGGCTGCAAATTGACCTGTAGAAATATTTTATCTACACCCGGTGCGCAACGAGACCTTTATCAAATATATTAATTAATGCTAAATCGTACCTCCAGATGGATGATGGACACACAGTTCGCTCTCGGTCCCTCTCCCGATGCAAAGAACGCGTTAGCCGTGCGATTAGGAGACGGCCAAGTGCAGTACGGGTTCACCAACGATGTCAGTTAATTCCTAAAAACTTCCTGAACAGACAATAATGTCTGCAGAACGGCACGATTGTCAATGCTCAAACGCTCGACCCCTCTTACCTGCGCGAGGGAGACTGGCTGGAGTGCCGCTTACAGTGAATATCATTCATTATTTATGGGCGAGAAAGTGGAATAATTCAGAGCTACTGCAATCGGATTCGACGTAAGGTTCAACGGAAGGAAAGCGTTCTCGATAGCGAATCAGCTGCTCCTCAAAGACATCAAATATCTTTGGGTTCGTAATGTAATTGCAATTGTTGCTTCGAAAAATCAGCCTGCACTAGCGGTACACATTTTTTTGAAGGTATACGGAATGAAACTGGAAGAGTTCCGACTGCAAAAGGAGAAGAATATTGCGGAAATTGAAGAGATGGATGCGCTACACTTCGGTAAATAGCATTTATAATTTATAAATGCAATAACTCACATTTCACAGGTGATTACTACTACATCAATGGAATTCTCACTGGAAACAAAATGGAGATTGTTCTCATGGATTCGGATGAGGCAGTTCAATTTTATCCTGACCAATCGGAAAGACAGAAATTTTTCTCGCTTGAAATCGACCTTGCTGCTCCTCCAAAGGTGCGAAAAATAGTAAACATGGTTGATTCAATGGGCGCTGAACCTGTCGCTACGTTCCCATACTTTTTTTATAATGTTTTCAGATCACTCAAACCGTCAAGAAATCAAACGGTGAAACGAAAGCCGTGACTTCGACGAATATTTCCCTCGGGAAAGGCTACGAGTTCCACATTGTGATCTCGAACAAACCACACTCGCTTGAGGTTTCGTTCCTTTTGTTCCTGAATTTCTTTCGTAATTCCCACCTGATAAGACAACATCGTTGATATTCAATCAAAGTACTATATTAGGATTTCATCAACGGAGAGATACTGCCAGTAATTGGAGTACATCCCAATATTCGGAGAGCCGAGGATACTTACTTTGCGGTAAAAGTAAATGGTGCGGTATGTAGCCATAAATATTTTTCAAGGTGTATAAAATTTGTACACCAGGCAAAAATATTCGAGATCAGTGAAGGACCGCATCGATTTGAAGAATAATTGTCATTGATTCACAGATCGCTCAGATAAAATACTTTTCTACAATGTGCATGTTGAATTGAACGGTGTCAATAGTCCCTTTAGACACTTTCTAATACCAAACTCATGTTCCAATTCAATATTCAGCGTATAAATATCGAGAGCGGGTCAGCAAGAAGAAATCAGACAAGAAACTCTCGAGATCAAGAACCCAAGAGAGAGGGAGAGATAAGAGACGAGAATTTCATTCAGCTTCATTCCTTTCATTCCCTACCATTTCTCCCAACTCATTGCTCGTTGAATGGTCGGAATGAATATGCAAGATGAGAAACAACAACACGAATCGACGACAAAGTGAAATCCACTTCCCATCATTCTCCCTTCCATTCCGACCCACCACGACCGACATCGTGTTGACGATTGGAAAATGAGACTTTCGAAGTAGTCTAATAGTCCACTTCTCAATGATAAATTTGATGCTTTCAATAGAATTAAGGAAGAAAAGGAAGAATACAAGAATACGCAGAGATCAAATGTTTCAAAATCCATTTTCAAATTCCTCCTCCTTCATTCCAATTTCATTCCCACCCACTCATCGCTCATCGAGTGGTCGACTGACACGTGAGATACACAATCCGTTTCAAGGTTTATTTTGAAACTCCATTTATCGTATGCCCTCATTCAAGGGTTGTATTCGATGGGGAGATTCTTTCTGCGGACCATGCCGTCTCCCTGGAACCACTCGCGGCGGAACTGCTTGGCGGCTCCGTCGGGAGTGTTGGTCCACTCGATGGTGACACGGTCGTTGTTGGTATCCTGCAAGGAACCAGATTAGTACAGTATCGTGCGTTTCAAATGCTCAGCAAACTCAATGTGCTGGTTAGCGTATTGATTGTCTGGAAGAGAGAGGAAGGGAAGAGGTAGGGGAGAGGAGAGCAGGTTGATCTACCGCCTCCTCCCGGCCTCTTCCTAACTCCGCCCATCGAACGGTAGTCAAAGGTCAATTACGAGTGGAACGGAAAATAACTTCTCGATATCAGCTTGAGGACGGGTTTGGTTGGGTAGTCGGGTAGTATACGGTAAACATGGAACCAGAGATACGGGTCAGGGGTACGGTAGGTATACCGTAATAGGGGTTTCAGGGCAAAACCGTACCTCCTGTCCGTAGGCGAAGGCATCGCACGAGACGGCGATGAGGGCGTTCTCCTTGGGGTCGAGTACTCCGGCGGCGGGGTCCACACCGAGTCTCTTCATGTTGGTAGTCTTGAACGCCCATCCGATGCGACGAGCAGAGTTGTTCGTCACCTAAAAGGGAGGAGGGTTACTGTAGCCGAGGATCGATGGTACCAAAAGGAGAGGGGTCGGTAGGGTACCTATGGTTCCGTTAGAGGTAGGCCAGGGTCACTGGAAATATGAAGGATGTGGGGAATGAGGAGGGCACGAGCTATATTTGAGCATACTTGTGACTACCTGAGACAATCTGTGCGGGATTGAAACCATCTGCGTTCACAGTATTTATATTTTTAATCCGACTTCCCGGTTCGCTACCGTATCACATAGTTATCTCGCTTATAGTAAACAATTAGTATTTGACTACCGTATCCCGCAAAAGGAATGATGAAAGAGATGATGAATATGAAAGGAATTTATCTGAAAAAAGTGAACGGAAGGAACTCACATTTTTCTCCGTTCAGTAAACGTTCCAGATTCGTGCATATTCAATGCGATTTCGCTTGTCACCTCGAACAATCACATTTTCTGGTAAAAAACTGTTCATTATTCTGAAACGCAATGAATGCGCAAATGATCTACATAATCGTCGGCTTGCCTCTTTTCTCTACACTTTCTCTGTCCCTTCCATGCTCTGCTGTAGAGAATCAGTTACAAGAAAGAGGGTCATCGACCCCCTTCTGGGGTATATAATACAGCAAAAACGGAATAGAAATCATGCAGAGATGATTCTCTTCACTATTTTAATCGTTGTGCTGCTCCTATTGGAAGGAGCCGAAGGTATGATCACTTCAATATCATTTTTCACTTCGATTGTTCTTGCACTTCGCACTTCTCTTGCACTTCGATTGCTCTTCGCTTTTTTTTGATTTTCCTCCTGAATAGCAGAAATTAAAGGTGCTGCTTGCAATTCCTCCGGAGCTCATTGGGCCACCTACACAACCACGGACTCGGCGGGTCGAATGTTTGTCCGATGCGCCAATAGCAACGCCTTTTTCGACGTATGTATTCGACTTTGAATCCTTCACAAATAATTCTCGATTTAGGAGTTTGAAGTGGAGAAGCTCACATGCATTGATGGAGACTGGTTTGGAACGAGGTAAACAATTTCGAATTTATTTATGTTGTAAATTGCTTATTATAAGCTGCGCTGGATCTGCCTATTACATTGGTACAAGCCTGCCGTCATTCCTCTGCTACACTCCTCAAGGTAGAGTGCACCGGAGTGCGCAATACGGGTCGCTTCATTTCACACACTCTCCAGTCGAGCGTCGTGAGAGTATGTGAAATGAAGAGACTGACACCCATATTGCGCACTATGTATAATTTGCACGATTCAGAATGCCTTTGGAACGACCTGGAAGTGGATGAATTCTATGATGAATATTTCCCCATTACTCTTCAAGTTAGTCAAGTATGTCAAGTATGATAAGTCAAGTAAAAATGTACTGGGTAAGATAATAATATTAAGTTTCGATTTGCTGTAATGATCCAATATTTTCAAATGATGATTCATAAAAAAAAGAAAATTTCCAATTTCTATATTTATTTTGTAAGAGTGACGTTGTTGCTGAAGGAGAAGACGAGTGGATGACATGTTCCGCGATAGGAGACAATTTGAAAGAGTGAGGAACTCATTTTTTACGAAACAATACCGGAATTGTAGATTCCGACAAACACGGTATTTCGAAAAATATCTCACCTCCATAGGCTATGCAGTCATGTTTATTGGAACTTCAACAGAGCCTTACTTTGAACCGGTTTTTTTCTTTGATATATTTCTAGTGTGTATGTAATAAGTACCGAGTGTTTTCACACAGCACGAATTAAAAAAATTTCAGTTCAGTTATTTTCACTCCTCCCACGGACCAGCCAAATTCAAATGCACTTACAACACTGCTACAAAAAAATTTGGATTGCGAATGCACGACGAACGATGGATCCCTTCGAATAATATCTCTTGCGGAGTTCTAAGTAAAATATTGAAATATTTATGTTTTCTAATCAATTTTACTTTTGAGAATGTCCTGTTTATCATTACTTCGATGTATCTACAGGCCACTGTGAACGTTCGTTTTTCCCATATATCTTCGACCAGAATTCAAATCAACATTCTTCAGCATTCTATCCAAACGATTGCGCTCAATTTTTCAACTTTGATAGCAGTACAGTCGAGAGCGAGTTAACTCTGACTGTTAAACCGAGTAAATCGGCCCGCCTTGAGAACATTTCGGCGAGTAGACACGTGTTTGCATTGTGATTGCCACCATTCCAGATGACTCATTTGCTCGTTTATCAGGGATGCAAAGCGACTATTGACGGTGGATATGTATGTGCTTCGTTTCGTTTTAGATGCCTACTGTTCACTTATGTTATTCAGAAAGAATGCGGACCTTTCAACCTGAAAGACCTTTCATACAAAATAACGCAAAATTCTAGATGGTCATAGCTGGGGATCGCACGTTTGGCTTGTCTGACGTTATCGATCCTGCCGTTGGTTCTTTAATTTAATTTTATAATTTATCTTTATTTTCATGAATACTATTTTTTTTAGAAACACCTAACTTGTCCAGAATCAGCCTCCAGGTTTCAATCAATCTGGTGCACTTGTGATTCGATGGTTTAAAAAATCTTAGTTGTGCATATTTGAGATTTGCTTTCAGACTCCACCAATCCAAGACGGTATCGTATCAGCCTATCAAATGTCTCACGAATGTCGATTTGTGCGTTATTTATCAATTAACAAATAAAAATGCTCATTACTGAATACATAGATCTCGCATGGACCCGACGATAGCAAAGTGGAAGAGTTATTCGCAATGGGCCCTTCTTCTCCAATGAGAAACGGACAGACTTTCTCACTCAATGCATTCGGGCAAGGAAAGTGAGTTTGCGCATACATTCCAAATGAATCTTGATCGAAATTCTCGGCTCGACATAATAATCAATAAGGGATCGGAAGATTACGATACCATCATAAGCCTCACTGACAAAATACTAACGTTGACGTACAAAAACTCGGAAACTTTTCAAAGAGTAAGTAGCTCACAATATTAAAAGAATCTTAGAATATTAAGAAAAATAACTTTCAACACTGGGCAATTTGCAACACAATTTTCAGGTCAATGTGACGAAAGATTTGCATTTTACCGTGGGTGATAAATTCCACATTCAGATCAGGTATCAGGTACTCATAAAAACTTAATACAAATTTGCAATCAGAACCATGATTACGGGATGGAATGTCTACTTCAATGGAGCTTTCGTGCATTTTGCCCACAATTATGAGAAGCATTTCGATAGCATCATCGGAATAAAGGCCAGCCATGTTAATTCTCAGAAAATATTACTATTCATTTTAGATCAAAAGAGATTCGAGCATGAAAATAATCCAGTACAATTCATTCTGTATGTTTTTTTGTCTCATATGCATTTTTTTGTCGAAATTAAAATTCTCAATATAGTGCCCAAGAATTGCGAGAGGGGTTCGCGGCCTATTGTAGACGCCTACAAATTCAGTGAGCGAACTGGCGACTGCGAATGTAAGAGGAAAGCACTAATAACTGAGCAACCATAATTTATTTAGACCTTGGCCCTTCAAGTGCATGCGTCGTGTTGATGAATCATGCCATGGGTTCATGGCCTGCCGGAAATGGGCCCCTCACAGAGGAGCTGAAACAAGAGGTTCGCTAAATAGTCATAAATTTAAAAAAAAGTTTACAGTTAATTATTTCTCGTCTGGCTGTGCGCAAGGGATGCTGGGCAACGCCCTACAATGGCTACGGATTGGTGAGCTAGGAAATTTTACAATCGCTATCGATATTTCATCCGTAAGGTGATTTCCTCGCAAGGCGATTCAAAGCTACACGATTGGTTTTGGACCTATGACATTCCAGCAAAACGGGCATGTTTACTTTCAATAGTTCAAGTTATTCAAGACATCTCGGAGCGATTCTAATTCAATAGTTCACTTGCAGCTAGGAACTGCGTGCACTGACAAAGACAACATCGCAGGAGTAGTTTGCGAGTGCGCGGCCAGCGCCAATGTTAGATAATTATACATTTAAATGAACTAACAAAATACATTCACATAAGTTCTAGGTGCGCGATCCCGGCAACACCGGTCGTCGACATTTCCCATTAGATACCGTAACGGTCGGATCGAATATTGTCTTTGCAGGGAAGCTCTTGAAGTGAGAAACCTATTGTCAAATATCATGATCAGTTCTTCACTCAACAGAACCGGGCCCGCAACAGTCAACATTCTCGTCAATTCCGAGTCTGCAATCAGTTTGCGATTATCTATCAACAGTGGCTACGTTCATTACGGATATGCAGGCGAGGTGAGCGAGGAAATATGGGGCAATTTTATTTGGCGCATTCTAAAATGCCTGGAACAACACTAGGCTTGAGGCGGTCATTACTGATGTCTTCACTACTATTTTTAATAAAATCAATATTCATGATTTTCCAGGGATCGGATTCGATGGCCGATAGTGACTCCGTGTCGAATGATCTCCTTGGCGGCGACTGGTTCGAGTGTCGCATAAGGTTCACTTGTTGACACTTCTCTGTTTATTGGCCCAGCATTTTATCGCAGAGTATTCCTTCCTATCATTTTCATTCCCTACGCACACGACATTCAGAGCTGTCGTAGCCCGGGCCAAAAACAGAGAAGTTCTCACTTGTTTGACCTAGTAAGGGCGTAGCAATAATGCTACGAACATTTTTTCTTCTTCCGGCTTCGAAGTGTATTTCAATGGGCGTAAAGCGTTCTTGTTGAGTACACAGTCTTACGTGGACCTGGCCAATTCGAATTCCCTATCTGTAAGTTTGCAATTTTATCAATAAGATATTTTTCCGGAAAATTCTAGATCAGCGACATGGAAGTGCAAGAGTTCCGACAGCAGAAAGAGTATGTAGAGAATATGCAAGTGATGGTTTTCCTACTCTACGGTGATTTTCGAAAATCGCAGCAACCAAATGAATGATTTGCCGTTCAGGCGACTACTTTTACGTCAATGGCGCCATGACCGGGCAACACATGGTGATCGATCTACTGGATAGCGATCTATATGTCGTATTCACTCTGACGATTGACCTGGATTCGGGAGAGGTAACGCTTGGAATTATTGCAAAATTGAATTAATGTAATTACCAGTGAATTTATCAGGTCGTTCAAACACTAAAGGGACCGAGCGGTGGCGATTTGACAGTGTCTTCGGTCATCGTCCCTTTTTCTAAGGACACTGAATTCCACATCGTTTTTGCCAATAAGCCCCACTCGCTCGAGGTTTGTTTTTTCTTCCTTTTTACACTCTGAATCTCCCGAAACGATATTAGGCTTTTACCTTTGAGGTCTACATCAACGGTGAAATTATCCACCCCATCATCGGTCAACATCCCAATAGGTGGGCGGAGGAGATTTACTATGGCGTCGGTGTGTCTGGAGCGGTTCGTTTTAAAAAATTTATTAAGTTATTTAATTGAAAAGATTAATTAGTTAAAAATAATATTGATATTTTCAGACAGTCTACGAGATGAGCCATGGTCCTCATCGTTGGGACTGATTCTCACCAATATTTCACGATAAATATTTGCTCATAGATAAACTTATTAATTCTATGGTTCTTCTACAAACCACATTCTTACAACTAAATTCGGAACCTTTAACAATACGCAGGCATCGACCCCTCTTCGTATTGTGGCGACTGACATTTTGCAAATGAGATGGCTAGCTAGTGAGCGCTCAATTTCACGAGAACGAGGAAGTGGGGAGGTCAGGAGATTACTAGTTCCAACTGGTTTCGTCCTCCCTGCGAGTCCAGGACAGTTCGTCAATAGGAAACAGGATAAGTTGACTTGGATATTAGATAAATTCCATACTCAGAGAAAAAAAAAATGAGGAGCGAATGATTCCAAGAAGACGTTCGACATACGAATAACAAGAATCAAGACAAACCGGTCCTCGAGTTCTCATTTCCTTTAAAAATCATCCCTTTCATTGCCTCCTTTCATTTCTCGCCACTCGTAGCTCGTCGAGTGGTCGGTATGGCTAGTGAAGAAACAACAACAACAATCGACGATAAAGTGGAATGGCTCCTTCCCTTCCCTGATCTATTATCTCCTTCCATTTCACCCCACTCATCGCTCATAGAGTTGTCGATAGGCACGTGAGACTTTTGATGCCACATATAGTCAAAGGAAAAATCAAAGAAGAGAAGGACGAGAGCGAACAATAGACAAGGAGAAGACGCAGAGAATCGAGAAACAGAGATAATCATCAGAACAAGGTCTTCAATCCCATTTGAATTCCCTCCCTTCCATTCCCGCCCACTCCGTACGCATTGAGTGGTCGCTAGTGAAAAATGGAGAAGAAACAACAAGCAGACTCTACGACAAAGTGAAAATACAAATACACCCCTCCTTCATCCCCCTTTCATTTCACCCACTCATTGCTCGTTGAATGGTTGGTATTGATGGGAGAAACAACAAGAATCGACGATCTTCCCCTTTTCATCATTCCCATACCATTCCCACCCACTCATCGCTCATCGAGTGGTCGACTGACACGTGAGATACACAATCCGTTTCAAGGTTTATTTTGAAACTCCCATTTATCGTATGCCCTCATTCAAGGGTTGTATTCGATGGGGAGATTCTTTCTGCGGACCATGCCGTCTCCCTGGAACCACTCGCGGCGGAACTGCTTGGCGGCTCCGTCGGGAGTGTTGGTCCACTCGATGGTGACACGGTCGTTGTTGGTATCCTGCAAGGAACCAGATTAGTACGGTATCAGCTTGAGGACGGGTTTGGTTGGGTAGTCGGGTAGTATACGGTAAACATGGAACCAGAGATACGGGTCAGGGGTACGGTAGGTATACCGTAATAGGGGTTTCAGGGCAAAACAGTACCTCCTGTCCGTAGGCGAAGGCATCGCACGAGACGGCGATGAGGGCGTTCTCCTTGGGGTCGAGTACTCCGGCGGCGGGGTCCACACCGAGTCTCTTCATGTTGGTAGTCTTGAACGCCCATCCGATGCGACGAGCAGAGTTGTTCGTCACCTAAAAGGGAGGAGGGTTACTGTAGCCGAGGATCGATGGTACCAAAAGGAGAGGGGTCGGTAGGGTACCTATGGTTCCGTTAGAGGTAGGCCAGGATCGGGGGTGGGGGTCTGGGGGTATACCGTACCTTGATGTGGTAGGTGTGCTTGTCATCGTAGGGGGCGTTGAAGACGATCTTGGTGTTGGGAGCGGTGATGATGTCTCCGGGAGCGACGGACTGGGCCATGTCGACGACTTGGTTGTGATGAGGAGAGCGGAGGGAGACCCTTTTATAGGGTGAGGGAGGAGGCAAATGAGATTGAAATTAGATGAACAATGCTGTCAAAGTAGGTAAAGTGAGGGATCAAATTGAGGGAGAGGGAAGAGAGGGGATATGGTGAGAGGGGGATTATGCGAGAGAGGCGGAATGGATTAGGAGAGAGGCAATTAGTGTGAAACATATTTGAATTTGAAAATCTAATTCAAGCTCCTGGTTCATACTAAACAATCGCTTGCATTTGCTGTCAGTGGTAACATCCGGTACTCATAAAAGTGTTTTCTGTTCGATCGTAAGATTACTAAAATTTTTATTGAATTTGTAGATACAAAGCACTACAATTAATGGTTACTAGTCTTTAGTTGCACTGGAGGTTGAATGCTGAAGACTGTCCGTACTGAGTGAAACCAGACTCGCAAACGAGATTGTTAGCGTTGACTCTGGGAGAAACTCCATCCTAAAATCAATCAATAATGTCCCGATCAAATGAACAAGTCGTGTTTTACCAGATCAGGAGTGAAAGAGAGTTGTTCAGTGTTGTTAGAACAATACAGCCAGCAGGTCCCGAAATGACAATGACCAGTTACTCCAGAGGGAGAACCAGCATTCTGGAGGCAGGTATCGAGCTCATAGGTTTGGGCTGAGAAGAAATGATTATCGATTGATTGAGTGATCTACCGTACTCACCCTTGCATGAAACTGAAGTGATAGTCTTCGATGAGTCTTCTCCTCCACTGACAGCGCAAGTATTCTTGTTCAGATGAAGACGGTAGTCATACTCGTGAGTTGAGTTATCGGAGTACTGTAGATTATCGATTGAATTGGGTGATACTTGATTACTTACCGTATACTGGATGAGTCCCGACTCGCAAAGAATCTGGTAATAATCAGCATCGTAATCGAAATATCTGACAGCCGAAGAATCGCATCCAACACAGGCGAAAGAGGGAACATTGCAAGCATTCGAAGTGAAGAGAACTGAAATTATTGATTGATTTTTTTGGAAGAGTAATCAAACCAGAGGAAGGAGTAGAGTAGGAACAGAGCACCGATCCACCATTGTTGAAATCAAAGAGAGATCCGGCACAACTGAGTGTTCCAATGACGATCGAAGAGTCAGTGTCATCGTAAGGCTGGAATGAATTACGGTAGGATAGGGATACTGTACGATTACGGTAGTCGTACCGATGAGTGGAATGATCCAGAGGAGTGACAGGTCTTTCCACATGATCCAGCAATGAGTGAATCACTGCAGAAATTGTCGATAGGACAATTGAAGTGAAGATCGGTGAATTCAGAGGCTGAACTCTCACAAGAGCAAGGCTGAGCTGAAGTGAGAGCAATAGAAGAGAGAAGGATCACTAGAAGAGCCATCGTTGAATGATGTGGTTCAGACTGAAAGGAGGCTCTCTTTTATAGTAGTTCTAGACACTCAAAAAGGGGTCGAATCTCTTCCTTTCACATTGTGTCTCGTTTCAATAGCCTACCCTGTTGATTTTAATATTCAATCAGTTTCTTATGGGTGTCCCGTTTTGATGGGAAAAGAGAAGAGAGGGACAGATTGGAATATTGAATAGGGAGGCTTTATGGTGTAGATCGTTGAAGGAGATTCAACATTCTGGCCTCACAAAATTGCTTTTTGCTGTCTAGACAGGACCTAGAAAATGTGAATATGTATAGAATGTGTGATTTTTTTTTGGAAATGTCTCCTAATTTTTTTTTCGTGTAATCATCTCAACTTTGAGCTTCAAGCACCGCATAAATCAAAAGGAGTATCGATTGCATAAATTATTCGGAGCATTCATGTTCGGTACACTCGAAAAAAATGATTCTTGAAATGTTTGTTCAGACTACGCTATACCCCTATCACTGGTTTCACCATCCCATTCAATATTCCATTCTGTTCTCTCTTCTCTTTTCCCATCAAATCGGGACACTCATAAGAAACTGATTGAATATTGAAATCGACGGGGTAGGCTATTGAAACTAGGCCAACTATCCCCAACGATTCTGGGGTGAGCTACAGTGGAAGTGTACGGAACTGTGCATTATTGCATCATGACTTACAATGCTTGAAAAATTATATATTTTAACAAGCGCAGAGATGTTCATCAAAATAATGATGAAACTGGACTTTAGGCGACTGGTCTCAACCGGTCTCAAAGGGTCACAATAATCTTGACGGGACGCAAAAAAAATTTACTGGCCACGAAAAAAATGACAGGCTACAATAATCTCAAAAGGCCATAAAAATCTTGACATGCCGCAAAAAAAGTTACTGGCCACGAAAAAAATTGACGGGCTACAACAATCTCACAGGGCCATAAAAATCTTGATTTTTTGAGTGTCTGGTACTACTAACGAGACACAATGTGAAGTGAAGAGATTCTATCACTTTTTAAATGTCTGGGACTACTATAAAAGAGAGCCTCTTTTCAGTCTGAACCACATCAGTCAACGATGGCTCTTCT
Source organism: Pristionchus pacificus (assembly GCA_000180635.4). NCBI lineage: Eukaryota > Metazoa > Nematoda > Chromadorea > Rhabditida > Neodiplogasteridae > Pristionchus > Pristionchus pacificus. Next base: position 16,152,772 of record CM026576.1, read on the forward strand.
AGTGATCCTTCTCTCTTCTCTTGCTCTGACTTCGGCTCTGCCTTGCTCTTGTGAGAGTTCGGCTTCTGAATTCACCGATCTTCACTTCAATTGTCCTATCGACAATTTCTGCAGTGATTCTCTCATTTCTGGATCGTGTGGAAAGACTTGTCACTCCTCTGGATCATTCCACTCATCGGTACGACTACCGTAATCATACAGTATTCATATCCCACCGTAATAATACAGTACACCTTTCCTACCGTAATCCCTTTCAGCCCTACGATGACACTGACTCTTCGATCGTCATTGGAAGTCACAGTTGTGCCGGATCTCTCTTTGATTTCAACAATGGTGGATCGGTGCTGTGTTCCTACTCTACTCCTTCCTCTGGTTTGATTACTCTTCCAACTGATTGAATATTGAAATCGACGGGGTAGGCTATTGGAACGAGACACAATGTGAAAGGAAGAGATTCGACCCCTTTTTGAGTGTCTAGAACTACTATAAAAGAGAGCCTCTTTTCAGTCTGAACCACATCAGTCAACGATGGCCCTTCTAGTGATCCTTCTCTCTTCTATTGCTCTCACTTCAGCTCAGCCTTGCTCTTGTGAGAGTTCGGCATCTGAATTCACCGATCTTCACTTCAATTGTCCTATCGACAATTTCTGCAGTGATTCACTCATTACTGGATCATGTGGAAAGACCTGTCACTCCTCTGGATCATTCCACTCATCGGTACGACTACCGTAATCCTACAGTAACCCTATCTAATCCCTTTCAGCCCTACGATGACACTGACTCTTCGATCGTCATTGGAAGTCACAGTTGTGCCGGATCTCTCTTTGATTTCAACAATGGTGGATCGGTGCTGTGTTCCTACTCTACTCCTTCCTCTGGTATGATTACTCTTCCAATCAATAATCAATCAATAATTTCAGTTCTCTCCACTTCGAATGCTTGCAATGTTCCCTCTTTCGCCTGTATCACCCAATTCAATCGATAATCTACAGTACTCCGATAACTCAACTCACGAGTATGACTACCGTCTTCATCTGAACAAGAATACTTGCGCTGTTAGTGGAGGAGAAGACTCATCGAAGTCTATCACCTCGGTTTCATGCAAGGGTGAGTACGGTAGATCACTCAATCAATCGATAATCATTTCTTCTCAGCCCAAACCTATGAGCTCGATACCTGCCTCCAGAATGCTGGTTCTCCCTCTGGAGTATCTGGTCACTGCCACTTCGGAACCTGCTGGTTGTACTGTTCCAACAACACTGAACAACTCTCATTCACTCCTGATCTGGTAACACTTTGTTATTTCATTTGATCGGAACTTCATTGATTGATTTCAGGATGGACTTTCTCCCAGAATCAACGCTAACAATCTCGTTTGCGAGTCTGGTTTCACTCAGTACGGACAGTCTTCCGCATTCAACCTTCAGTGCAACTAAAATATATTGCGCTGATCGTTATAATAATGTAATTCAGTAACGAATAAATTTTAAGTGAAAGATGCTGGTATGTCAATCTAATGGGGCAAGCATTCATGCAGCTAACAAGAAATGACACAACACACTCGATCATCATCTTTATTCGATTTTGGTTTTGTCTTGGTTATTCATTCTTGCCCCAGCGGACAATATCACGTCACGACAAGCGACACTTTTCTCTTTGCTTCCATTTTGTGCACCGTAAGAATCGGTTTTGGATGAATCTGAAAAATATATAACTTTAAAAAAATATAGTAAATTCAATAAGCGAACCACGGGCGTGCCCTCTGGCAGGTCATCGGGCGTTTCTTGCTGAACAAAATTAATTTTGCAAACCCGCGTTTTGAAGTTTGCAAACCCTCGTTTTGATCTTGATAATGATGAAGAAAGCGACGATTAGGATTATTGCGATCTAAAATTGTTTCAATTTTCGATGAAATGTTCAAAATCGTGTACGTCTCTTCTATGTAAATCTTGAACAAAGGAAGAGTGTAGCAAAGAGTAAGCAAGCGAAATTTAGAGACTGTGATACTCATATTTCTGAGATGTATCGTACCGCAAAAATGACAGCGAGCGTGTAGAGGCTGACTTTCAGTGCTACATTCGACTCTTCTTTTCTGTTGGGCTCCTGAGCGCCCGTGAGCGCGTTGAACTTGGGCAAATCTGAAAAAAATATAGTACATTTTTTAAAATATTAATTAAATCATTAAAGGAAAAATAGTGTACCGTATCCATCCACGATGCAGACAACAGTTCCTCCTTCGGTCATCTTCAGCATACTTGTGTGATCAATGAACAACTCCCAGAGAGCTTCTGTTCTGTAATGTTACTCATTTTGCCTGTAGTCACGAATGGTCATCCATTTGAGCTTTCTTATGAAAAATGTAAAAATTTCCAAAAAAGTCAAAACTCTAAAAAAATGAACAAGTTCACTATCCAAATGTCTAAAGGTTAATTTCCTTATTTTCATTAAAAAAACTGAAAAAATCGCTAAAATCTCACTCATCGCATCTGATCGACGTGATGTTCACTGGATCTCGTTTCTGAACGTTTTTCATGGTCAATTAGCTTCTTTTCTTAGACATTTACCGTCTTTTTAAAAGGGAAGAACACTAGGGAGAATCCCTTGTCGCACGCTGGACTAAACGGACGCTGCGCGATGTCAATCTGCAATGTTTTGCAAAAAATAGCCACTTAATTTGTCTTTTGTCCAAAAAATCAGTGATAGTTGCGTGGACCAAACATTAAAGAAATTCTATAAACAGTGCCTTTCTGCACGTTGTATCCGGCGCTGCACCGCAAGAGGACTTCAAACGGTACATTTGATGGCAGTCATATTCTGAAATGAATTTCAACTTCAATAAAAACAATAAAACTCACTTTCAGCACACGTAACACTCTCCAACGTTTCAATGTCGATAAACTGCTCATTTCCGTTTTCCTTTTCGGTTTTCTGAATTGAAAGTAAACAAATTTATCCGAATTCAGCCATACCTTCAGCTTCCATTCACTGTTGACACATTTGAGCATCTCTTCCCTCATAAATCGATTGTTCACGCTCATTTTCGCCTTTGAATTTGCGCACTGTAAGGTGTTATTCAGCATTAACAAATGTCGGTTCTCGATAACTACCATGCCCACTGTGAGCTATCAAGACCTACCGCACCCTGACCAATCGCAAATCGATCGATCGTATTGGCCTACCTTATACTGCTCGCACGGGCCTGGAGTGTACACCACGGTGTCCCCTGTTTGCTTGGCTTTCTCGCACCCCACACACTTTCGGCCATCAAATTTCATTTTATCTGTCATTGCTAAAAAAAACGTGCACTGCTTATTTGTTTGCCAAATCAAGCTTACCAGCTTTCACGTCATCGATGTATCCGATGAAAAAAACTTTTTTATCTTCCAAGTTGCTATCTGAAGTGTTTATCAGTTGTCATACCGTTGCTAACTTCGCGTGAGTTCGCTTTATATTAAATCTCTCACCCTTTATTTCATAGTTGAGTATAGTTACGCTATCGTTTTTGGCGTCGTCAAACAAGAAATTCTGAAATAAAAACGTATTTACAAATATAAGAATGTGAATTATAAGCTTACAAGCACTTTCTTAGAACTTTCTTTGATTTGCTGTGTCGATTCATTAATGTATGACAAAATTGTGAATGTGCATTTGATCAAATTCTTAGCGCTGTCATAGTACGGAATATGACCTAAAAAGCATATATAGTTGTCTCAAGCTTGTTTAGACTCACGAATAATTTCCAAATCGACACTGGAATATGGAAAAAATGATCTGATCCATCCTTTAAGTTGAGCCGAAATTACAATCTCCTGGTTGTTGTCGGTTGTATTGCACGAAAATAGTGACATACCAAGCCATCCCAACTCAAATCAGGATTTAGATTACTCGGCGAACAATATAAGTCCGTACCATCACCTTGTCCTTAATTTCACCGTCAGCCTCAACGTAAATCGTGATTTGCCACTCGCTTTTGGATCTGCAAATTTTTTCAAATTTCACTTTTGAACAATTTCAAACCAGAACAATTTTCGAATCGTTGTTACTGAATACAATGCACAAAACACCAAAATGATATAGAAGCTCACATAATCTCCGCTATTACGCCATTGTTGCATGTATCGATTTGATCTTCGGGAACTCGTAATTGGGTTTCTGGGCCACCATCACATTTCCCGGAAGTGAGACAGGCTTTCTGAAGAGAAAAAAATCAACATAGGCAATGATTTATCCACAGAAATAGGTCGTAAGAAATGGTCTCTACGTTTTACATGTTCTCACACCAGTCAGAGAGGCAATGACACAGAAGCAATGCAAGTTGTTCCTATGATCCCTACAACGTACATCTTCATCCGAGCAAACGGTCCAGTTTGTGCTCGAATCGGGAACGCGAAATTGCATTTCCGAAAAGAATGGATATTTCATCTTCCTCAATTCTTGCTCACCGTTTCGAGCATCAATTGCGTAGCCCAAATGAGTAGTGGTTTTCCCTGAATGCACGCATTAATTTTTAACGTGATAAATTGCGTTTGCCTTCCGAATCTATTATTTCCAGCTCAAAAGTAGAATTATAAATTGTTCCAACAAATAAACTGTCCTGAAATGAATTTAATCAGAATTTTAAAATTTGTTTTTTTTTTGGAAAACGCATGATATTATAAAAAAATCACCCTCAATGGCGCACCACCTAAGTGCTTGATTCCGAATATGCATTTCATTCCTTTCGCCGATTTTATTGGTACGTAATCTTGATCATTATTGTACATTTTATTCCTTATCGTCTATGAACACTCACTAGTTATTGTTGCAGTTGATCTGCTATTGGTAACCGATTTTTCATCGGTGTCGGTTGCGTGGCAAGTATACGCCGGCTTAAGAGACAGCCAATTTAACTGAAATTAGAATATTTCAACCAACAATTAGTTAAATTTTGACGCTACATTTATCGTTTTCGCCTGCACTTCTGTTACGATTGTGAGCTCGATTTCATCCGCCGACCTGAGAATCATTGAATGAAATTCTGACTAATAATTTGAGTCCCAAACATCAGCTCAACATTATTTTCTGCGTTTATGTAACAATAACAGTTTTTGCAATAAAGATATCGACAACATTCTAATTGTTTAGGGTATTTTGACAGCAAGGATTAGCATTTACTTGATCTCCATTATGATTCCGACGGTGCAGTTATCGAAGGGTCTTCTGCTTATATTCAACAGTCCTTCGATACGGCCGATACACTTGCCCGGCACGTAGCACGAAGCGAGCTGGGAGGAAATAGGATTACGGTATCGCTTAGATTGATTTCAAAAAATAACCTGTGCACGGTTGGATTCAAAAAAAAAGAGATTAAAGAAGGCGTCCCACAAAACACGCGGGCGACTATGCAAAGTGAGGGATGAGAGGGCGCGCTCTCCTCATTTCGCACGCTCTCTAGCTCGTTGCCTGCGTTTCAGGGTCACTTGGCACGCAGCCAACTGCTCATAACTCAGTTTAAATGAAACTGAAGACATGGGAGTTTCGAAAGTGTTATCGGGTTGTCACGACCCACTAGCTCATATCGAGAGCTCAGTTAGCCTGATATTCGTGGGACACCTTCTTTAACGGCAACATTTGACAACGATACATAAGAAAAAAACGCAGTGACATTTCGCCGACAGCCTGGTAAGCTTACCCTCTCGCATTGTGCCCAATCGAATTGAGCCGGGTCCATGACTCTTGCAGGTAGGACATCCCAAGGGAATGCCCAGTGATGAGTGAGCAGCAGAGAGAGGGCCAGCAGTAGCGAAACGACTGGAACGCGAGAGTTGATCTTTGAAAAGAGCAGAGAAGGAGACGTAAAGCGCGAAACGAACCCCGTCCGACCATTCCTCACGAGCGCTCGGCAGCCGAATGAGGGGATGAAAATCGAAACTATCTTTGAAATGATGAATGCAAATTTTATGAATTGAGTGAAATGAGATTTCTCATTGTTTCTTTGTATGCAGATTCTGCTTAGCTTCAAGGAACAAACTAATTTATGCTCAACTATTTACAATAAAACCTCAAATCGATGAAGAAAGTACAACGGACGAAGGGAAGGGAACATGAGAGAAGAGAATAGTATTTTGTTCTGGGATGGGAAGAAACGTGTGGAGATGAGATGGTCAATTGGCACCCGTATTGGAGACTACACTTTGCGTACAATGAAAACATCGTCTATATATGAGAGAATTCGACGTGGAAACTGAACAGATTCTGACAGAAAGAATATTCGATCGGGAAGGAAAGTAGAGTTCGAAATACGAGCAATACTCTCTTCATTGTACGTGCTCTCTCATCGGCCAGAGACTCGAGAGAGCACATAAAATGACGAGACGATTACACGCATTTCACACTCAAGAAGGAACGTGCGCAAGATTGGTTAGGGATCGCATCGGGGTAAGGAATGATTAGATTGGGGTTTTGAACGATGAAGGGCTTCAGATACATAAACATAATGTGGTGTCATGAACCACTGAGGATTCCGAAGGGAAGGGTACTATGGGGGGACTACGACGGTAACGCGGCAGTACCGTAGGTTACAAGCCTGACTCGGCAATTCCCTCGTCTTCATCATCGTAAGCGGAATTACTGCTGCCGACCGAGTTTGGGGGCGTCTGAAAATATTTATCATAATGAAAATTCACAACGGAAACTCAGTTTTGACACCACTACAGCTCACGAAACTGAAATCAACTCACAGACTACTAGGGCGAAGCAATCGCGATTTGTGGACTGCTGCCCAGTAGCGAAATGCTCTATGAAAGGCGGATTGTTTCATTATTCGTCGTCAGATAAATTGTGGCTTGTTTCAAGGTAGCTAGTGTTTTTTTTCACATCGTCAAAAGAGAAATTATGGCTACCTGGAATGACGAGGACAGTCCGTAATCGGCTGCTTCCGGAGAGGAGGAATGCTCCAGGTGATGCATCGCCAGGTTCAGAGCTTGATGCAGGAACACGTATTGTGACTGAAAGGCATCCATCACAATGTCTCTGGTAGTATAGTGGTTAGTATCCGCGCCTGTCATGTGCGAGACACGGGTTCAATTCCCGGCCAGATAGATTCTTTTGCATAGCTTCCTTTTTTTCGGAAATAGAGGGTGCAGTTGCCCTAAGCTGTTGCTCATAACTTGGAGTCGATATGAAATGTATACTAAAGAAAGGGGAATTGCATGGCTGGTTCAAACCCATAAGAAGAGCCCTGATGTGATAACCAATGCTCACCTCGCTCTGCACCATCTGCGTCCTCTCCATGCGCATCTCACACACGGTTCCAAATGGATCCAACGGTCGGCCCCTCTCGAGGTCCACCAACAGTCTGTCCAGAGCGATGAACGTGCCCGACCGACCCACGCCCGCGCTGCAATTTGGATGGTTAGGAGGGGAACCGGGTCCGGTGCAAGGATCCGAATCCGGGGTCCGGGTTATGTTACCAGGAGCCGCTTTATGGGTCCAGAATCCGGGCAATGGTACTCACCTGCAGTGCACGACGACCGGCTTGTTGCTGGCATCGTGGGGCAGCTTGCGGCGGAATATTTGGATTAGCCTGGAAGAAGGAAGGGATCAGAATTGGAAACAAGCTTAAGAATGAGTAGAGTTGCACCAAAAATGCGAACGATCCTTATTGTGTTTTGGCTCATTCTTTCACATTCCAGAGTTCAAGCGAGTCGAGGAGTTTTATGAAAAAACTATTAGAAAAGTGCATACCTAAGAATGCCATGGGGCGTCTCGGGCACGCTGAAATCCGGCCACGTCGTGTAGTGCAGATGTGTAATAGTCCTGGCAGCGGCCGGATTGGACAGAGGCGTCAGACGGAACTCCCGGATGGCCAGATCTGCCGATTCCGTCTCGGATAGCAGGGTTACCTGCACGAAGACAATTTTTTTTGTATCGTTTTTTAAGTGGCAATCGGCTCCGTATCACTTTCCACACCACTTGCTTCTTTTTTGGCAATCCGTGAAACTTATCTCACAAAAAAATTTCTTTTGACTAACGTGGGAAGTGGAAATTGCAAGTGGGAAGTGAAAGTCGAAAGAAATTCGAACCTCAATATCTCCATAGAGCAGCGATAGGTTGTTTTTGTCCGGCCAGTATAGTTCGCACTTCAGCTTTCCCTTCTCGAAGCACTTCGTCAGCGCAACAATGATCGGCACTTGCTGCTCCAGAATCTGCAAATGATTTAATAAATTAACTAATTAACCATTCGTTGTTCGGTTGAGTTTCAACATTTCCATTATAACGTTGACGAGTTGCCTAGGGCAATAGTTCGCAGATCAGCTGGTCAATCGATAAAAATATCAATAAGAATATTATAATAACCGTACCATTCGCCAGAAGTCGTCGCGCGTGGTGACCATGGGGCCCTGACAGGCGATGAATTCGCGCCGCGAGAACGCTCCCTGCATTTATTGAAGTAATTAAATTTAAATTAATTAAAAACAAAAAAAGCAACGAACCGGAATGTAGCTGGCGTTGATGTAGTCCTCCCCAGTGCAATCGTCGTCCCGGGCCCGTAGCTTCACGCGCGAATGGTCGAATCTACACGGATTTTCGTCATTTTTTCATTATTTTCCCTCATTTGGCGTCATGAAAATAGCTGTTTCGGATTTGAAAACACGGAATTCAGGCAATTTCGATCGAATTTCACTTTTTTTAAAAACGTTTTTGCATCACTAAATGCTGTAATTTCAAGGAAAACTCACGGCAGCACATTGGTAAATCGGTTCTTGAGCCGGTTCGGGGGAAGATCGGCGGCGCTGTGCGACGGACCCACGCCTACGTTCTTGAACAGCTGCAAAATCATTATTTTACTAGCATTATTCGTCTGGAATTTCCAATCGCTTCAGTAGCAAGTCGAAAGTTCGAAGCTCCATGTAATTGAACGTGGAAATTGGCAATTTCCGATTGAATCAGTCTGTTTTCACGAGGTGAATCCATCCGCCTACTCTCAACCGGAAGGATGAGAAAGGGCAGCCCACTTCAGAAGCTTATTAGTGCGTTTGAGTATCCCTGTCTGGCACTAATTGGGCGAGACTTTGGACTGATGAGGGTTATCAACGTGACATTCCCTGATCTTCTTATCTCGCCTTCGTCACCAAATCCTCGGTGATATTCACTCATCTAAAGCTAGGGATAATCTAGATACAAGCCAAATCTTCCCAATTTCGTAGATTAAGTGCTGACGCGGCGCTGATTTCTAGAGGATTTGCGATCATGGGACGAGAGAACCCACAAAATTGTTGAGAAGACAAACATGATTGAACCGAGCGAGCGAGCCAAAGATCAAAGATCAAACCATCCGTACCTCGTACTCCTCGGCGAATCGGAACCCGGTGTCAGCGGACATCAAACGGACGTGCTCCGCGAAGCGTTCCAGAGGCACCGGACGACTGCAATGCATGTGGTTTGGTACCGAAACCCTGGCAGCGATCTGTGCCCAGGCACCATGCTACCTTAATATTGGAATCGGTTAGTTTGAGGCACTGTGGTACCACGTTCTTGGTACCATTCGGGCACCATGGTACCGTATTCCTGGCACCTGTCTGTGCTCTGGCACCATGGCACCGGTATCCTACCGTACCTTCTCTTGGTGTCCGCTCCGGGCAGGATCGTGCTCAGCAGCGGGCGACCCGGCATGCACGGGAGACTGTCCAGACTGCAAAGGATTGATTCAGTCTCGACACTTTTTGATTTTTCTGAAAGGCTGAGTTTCAGCGCTTGTTCAGTTAACAATTCTTGTGTGCCAATGCCGTCCACATGTCGAATGTCTAATATACATGCCTAATATACATGAGTAACTCCTTGTTTAATGTAAACAAAAACAAAATAATCAATGAATGACTCACGTATGATCCACTCCGGTCCGCTCCCTCAGACTGCCCGTTCTTCTCGGAGTCGGGGCGGCATTGCCACAGGACGAGGGCGCTCCTCCGTCCACCATCACACGGCCGATCGGCGAGCGGGGGTGTACCATCGCCATCTGAAGAGGGGATACGGTAAAGTATGGTAGATGGGAGTACGGTAGATGGGGGGTACGGTAGCTTGGGGTACGGTAGGTGGCAGTTATCAACAAAATGAAGAAAGTGATTGCTTGACAATAACGTCTATGAATAGGCATGGAGTCTCGATCATCAAAGACACGACTTTCGCTCTGCATTATCTATGCGCTCGGCGGGGGTACGGTAGTAATCCGCTCACGAAGTACCGTCGTCAGAGAGTCAGCCGCGTAATCTCCAGGCGGGAAAGGATAGGAGGAGAAAAACATGATCATTGAGAGCAGGCCCATCAATAATTCAGCAGAAGGAAAAGAGATCCCGCTCTCTGACGTCAAAACGGAGGATGGGGCAGTTAGAAGAGCAAATGAGAGGGGGGGGGGAGAAGGTGGAGTGACGATTGGTGGGGTGGCTCACAAACCGCGTATGACTGGGGGAGGAGTGCGGGAGCCCACCCCCTTGCTCACAAGCACATCGCTCTATAAATGAAGCCCCTCCCTTGTTCTTGTGCTATCCGGGATCGCCGTTCCGCGGAATAGGACAATCCGCGAAAACAAGAGCTTTCGTGCACAGCAGCTTAGACTTGTGGGCGGGGGCTCAGGGTCTCTAGACGTACTTGGATATTCGCCGGCTATAACCGCCCACCAAACATTGAGGGATTGTTGACGGGACGGTGACTAGACAGCCCCCTCACTCACATAGATGATCCTGTTGACCAACTACTATCCTGAGCCCCCCCCCCTCCCTCCCTACTTCCAACCCGGAAAGAACCAGCACGGGAAAAACAGAGTATGTGTCTGCAGAAAAGGCGTGGGTTCGGAGCGGAAAGGGGGGGGGGCGGAGCCTATGTTCCCGGAGGAGGAGTAGTATGCGGAAAGTGTGGGTGTTCCTGCACATGGGGATCTCTGACAGGGCGCGCGCCGCGCATTAATCACCCAGTGGGTGCGCGACATTCAGTCTCGCCCACTTCCGATTGTAGCGGGTCCGGGAATGTCTGACAGGCAAAGACGGGCAATAGTCCCACCCACTTCAAAATGCCGGTCGGTAAGAGTACGAACGTCTCATCTCGATATTCCAGAGTCTGGAATAACTCGCGGAGACTACATCTACTCCCGCTCGTCGCCCCCTCAGGGAAAGCAAAGGAAGACGGGAGAGGGGAGACTGTAAACAGCGCGGCCACAGAAATAGCGCCCCTCTCCTCTGGGGGAGGAGAACGAGGAAAGTTCAGGAGCGGGGGAAGCGAAGAGCGAAGAAGTAAAAGGGGACGCTTATTGCATAACGAACGAGCAATAATCATAGCTCAGAGACGGGTAAGCAAGGCAACGGTTATACCCAGTAACAAAAGTTCAGGAGTGGGGAATTGACGAGTATTCCGTAACGGAAGTTAATGCTCGCTAGTGAATACTGTAAAGAGGAAGCGATTAGCACAGTCCCCTGTGCATTTGCGTTATTTACACCCCTAAGGAAGGAAGGAGGGGGGGGGGGAGGATGGTATTGCAAGGTATCATCAAGAGGGAACACCCACACTCTATACATATCGTTGTTGAATCAGATCGAGCGGGGGTTGGAGGGAAAAGATGGGAAGGAAGGGGAAATGATTGCGTGGCGCTGATATAATAGTCACCCCGCAGGGGACAGGCAGTGTGTAAATATACCCTACAGGAAGAGAACTAAAGTTCACGCGCGGAGGAGGAAGAAGAGGAGAAACGGAGCTGATTGCACTGGGAAATGATAATCGCGCTATCATCGAGGGGGAGGAACAATGGGCTGGCTATAAATAGATTCTCATCCCTGCGGAATCAGCGCGCGCAAAGTTCAGCGTCGCGGGGGTGGGGAATCTCGCCGTCCTCCTGCATTCTGACTCTCTCCATTTCGCCCACTCTCTCGTCGTTCTAACCGGCGAGATACCTCATGACGTGGAGAGAGGCTAAGTGCACTCTACGAGAGAGCGTGCGAAATACGGAGAATTAGAGAAACGCTCGAATTTGGATGTTGCTCTGCAGAAAGTTCATGTGGCACGTGGGGGTGTAGCAGCGAATGTTTTACTAGTCAAAGAAACGGAAAGTGCGCGTGGAATGGAGATCGCGCGATTTGTGCTACTACAGAAAGCGAAAAGTGCGCGGCGTGGGTGGCTAATGAAATTGAGTAATTGAATTGGACTCGGGAACGGTTACAGGCAACAAAATAAGCGCTGTATCACAATAAACTAGAAGCCATTTCATTAATCGAACTGTCAGGTTCATAAGAAAGTATTCCGAATGAACACATAAATTTATCTTCCTGACAGCCCTAGTTAGAATGGTTCAGCGGGGGTGGTGAAGGAGAAAAGGGGAAGAATGAAACAACAACGAAGGAACGTTGCAGGGAAATGCCAAAGTTCATCGCGGGGGTGGACGGGGAAGGGGAGCGAGGGAGGCGAAAGGACATCTGATTGAGCTGGTAGATTAAAGTAGGGATGGCTTGGCAAGAAATTACTCTCCTCATTTCGCACACTCTCTCGCCTCTCGGGCCGGTGAGTGAGCACGTGAAATGAAGAGAAGCCAATCACTTTTGCATATCTTGCGGGGGAGTGATAATTGTTGTGATTCTCTAGAAGCAGCGAGTTAGGAGGCTATTTCGGGGCTGTTTTCTTCTTCAAAAAGCGAGCGAAAGTGGCTGTTTCCTCCCTCGGCATCGCGTGGCAATTACTGAGGCAGGCAGGGGGGAGTCTTCTGACTCGTCTCTTCGCCTCTTCCATCGTCATGCTGCCACGCGGGTTTTGGTCGGATAGAGAGGACGAGAAATCATGGGAATTTGAGAGACGCAGAGAAAACACCAACAAAGAGGCGCACATCCGGTGCTGATAACGATAGTCAGGAATGGGGAGGGGGAAACAGGTTGTGGGACACGAATAGATTGACCTGCGGTCGATTTCAGACAACATCAATGAGAGATCAGCCAGGAACCAATATGTCATAATGAATCAGGGTTAAAGGAAGTGAAACATAAGTCAGAAGGCGGCACATTCCATCCCGATGCGGCGGGACATTACTACTGCGAATGAATACGCCGCCTCGAAACAGCGGAGATGATAAGAAGAGGGGAGAGGGGCGGGTAAAGGGGGCGTGGCCTAGTATCACTAACACGCCGCGAAGCATTTATCGTCGGTCAGAGCAACTTATCAGGGACCGCGCCTTGAGGGTTTTAGGCGTCGTTTCCGTCGCTTAGCTGTGACGAGCATATCTGGCTTCACGAGTAACTTCAGCCCATCGCACTCGGCTCATGAGTGTTTTGATCGAAAGGATGAAAAGACCATTTCGAATGCCCGCTTTCAAAACAAGGAGAAGAATAATGCGTCGGTCCAAAGTGATGCCATCATGGACAATCCATTGAAGGCTCTGACTGACGAGAGAGCGTGTGGAATGGATGGAGTGGAAAACTTGCCAGCATGATCGGATTATCAACGCAAGCACCGGAAAGGCGCACATAATCATGCAGGATCCGCAACGGAGACTCTTTCGAAAGCAACCAACTCAATGGAAAGACAAACGAAGTGAAATAACAAAAACGTTTTTCAAAACCCGGAACCACCAACCAGTCTGTCTCAACACTCGACTAGGAAGAAAAGCGAAGTCCAAGTGGGCGGTCCATAAGCCCCACGCACATGCAATAAACATACATATTCGCAATAAAATGGCCCGTCAAAACCCGGAAGCGGCGCCTCAGGCAACTCGGGGGCTCAGGTAATGGATACTACGAAGTGGGGGCGGACCGTACCAAAGCTCCCGATCCCACGCCTCTCCCCTTTCCTCCCCTTCGTTTTGCTCCATTTATGCGCGCCCTGGAAACACGGGCGCCATGGGAATCGTGTAGGCGGGCCATTCACATTTTTGTCTGTACGGGTCAGAAAGGGCGAGATAGCACGCGAAACGAAGAGAGTCAGACAAAGAAAGAGGCAGAGATCTTAGTTTGCAGACGACGAAAAATGATGAGACGCGCGTCAACAGTGGGGGGTGGGGGAGGGAGCATCTATATTCCGGCTCTGGATGCTAGGGGCGACCCGGATTGGGAAATGAAATGAGGGGACGCGAGACGTAGTGAAGTGCGTGGGAGACTACACTATCCCCTGGGAAAATGGTGGGACGTTTTTAAATCAGATAAGTAGGAAATATCAAACTCTCCAATAGAATTTTCAGTTGTACGCATTGTGAAACATATCCGATGAAGAATGAGCAGTCTAACGAAACAGATAAGGAAACTATCCGGTGCTATTCGATATTTTTCTCTTGCAAAATATTTCGCTGCACTCTTGATTCGGTGGAATCTAGACAGACTACAGTGTGGACTATCACTGAGGGAGTGCAAACGATTGAGGGAGCGCGCAAAATGAAGAGATGAATTTGGCATCCTGATTGCCCTAACTACAGTGTGGGCGGTGTGGGGGTCGATGAAATCAAAGAACGATTGATCGAAAAGAGCTGCCCGTCTATTTGCACAATGTAGTAGTCTGCGAGGCGACACTCGGGAATTTCCCCCGGAATTCTCTCGGCTAACCCGAAAGTTGCGCAGAAATCGGAGAAAGGCTTATGCAAAGGACGCCGCCTAACCGTAATTCGAATCGGAACGAACACGCGGCTGATCGAATAATCAGCGTCAAGCCTTCCGAATCTGACACATCATCTAATCAGGCTAAGGTTTATCGCGTGAGATCTGGATAGTCTTCACTTCTCACACTATCTTGAATCTCTGGTCAGTAAGAGAATATTCGGTGCCGATCATCCCACTTACTGCATCGTTATTCCAAACCGTAGTGGGAAAACCACAGAACAGTTATCCCCACAAGAATCAGATAATGAAGCGCGAGGCAGTTCCTTCATGCAGCAAATTACCCATATACTAGATAATGTGCTCGAAAACGCGGGGATGTCTGATTTGGGGGTGAATAAACCATCAAAAAAGGTAAAGTATGCCGACTAACAAAATAAACAACACTGAATATCGCCTAACAGGTATTATTCTATCAAAATCATCAAAAATGAGGGTAAAAACGCAAAAATGTACCTGGGTCGGAGCGTGAGCCTGTTCCGACTCGGCCGGGTGTTCAAGTCCAAGCTTCGCCAGACACTCTGCGGCCCGATCAGTCATTATTGCCCTGAAATTTTAACAGTAATAACATCCAAACAATAACAAAAACAACAACAATAACAACAACAACAATAACAATAACAATAACAACAAACCTAAGCGCGCGCCATTGCGATTCCTTCGATGCTGAGGAGGTGTCGGAGAAGGGTCGTCTGAAAAAAAATGAAATGATGAGGGCGTACACTTTTTTCAAATTTACACACATCTTGAACGAGCAATATTTTATTGCGCCCTGCGGCGCGACAATATCCCTGTGGCGTAATAATTTGCGCCCGTCTCTTCGTTTTGCGTGATCTCTCTCGTGTTAGAGGAGAGGAGATAGCGTGCGAAACGAGGAGTGCCAAACGGCCGGACTCTCCTCATTCCTCACGCTCCCTCGGCAGTCAGACAGTGCGAGAGAACACGGGAAATGGAGAAAGTCAGACGACGCTGAGGGGGCGTTCCCGTGTATGGATGGTGAAAATGAGGTAGCAGCGGGAGTGCGACGGGCTCATAATAATGCGAGAGTGGAAAAAGAAGAGGAGAGGGGGGGGGGTGGAATGGAAATGTAGAAGAGGAGAAGTGGATAGATGGAAGAAGGGTACGCATACATACATACACACTCACGGGAGGTGTGCGGGTGTGAACTTTTTGCAAGAGATGGGAGCAGAGAAAATCGATGACCACTAAGCGTCTGGATTGAAGTAAGAACCGTCAGAAACTTTCTATTTCATGTACGTTTCACCGCCAACTCAAAATATACACGTGGTTTTGCAGTAGAGTCGATGGATGTTTTTCATTAAAAGAACCGTCAGATGAGTTTTGGGTCTTTAAACCACTGAATTGAACTGAATTGAATTGAATTCCAGTGATTTTCGATCATAAGTACATGAGAATCCGACTGAATCAATACGAATTCAAAGGAGCGGTGAAAATCAGAGCGATTGTACGTCAGAGGATCCTCTCATTCTCATCGTTTGCTGTTCGTATTACGACCTCATTCGCATCATTCATCCCTCCGTCACTTCATTCCACACACTCTCTCGTCTACTCTGATGACGAGATAGTGTGCAGAATTAAGAGACGGTGGCCCTTCTCAAAAGCAAGGAGGAATTCAATGGATTCACAAAAACAGGACACAATTCAGTCACTTTCTTGGCAAATAACAGGCAAAAGACAAGTAAGTTCACGCGGCTTTTGAGAGTGTGTGTAGAAGTAATTCGCGTGTGAACCCACTAGGAAAGTGGCACCTTCGCGCAAACCCCTACTTTCTAGCATCACGCACTTGTACTCAGTTTGTTATCTTGCGTTTTCATGTGAAGTTTAACTCAAACATGTTGTGCAACTAATTATTTCAACCGTTTTGTTAGCAAAAAAGCGAAAAAGCCGAGTGGGTGGCCACGAAAACGAGAAGAAGAAAAAAGAACGCTGAGAAGACGGAATAAAAAATACGCGAGTGGGGGAGGGGACGAAAACGCATCGTGAAAAGACAACAACACTTGAGTGAAGCAGCCGCAATAAACAACCACTCGAGGGAGACGGGATGTTCCGAGGCTCCGTCTCTTCATTTCACACACTCTATCGTCCGCTCTGACCGCTGAGGGAGTGCGCGAAGTGAAGAGACGTAGGCCTCTGTTTTCTCTTTTTCTAGTCAGACTCTTCGAAATGGAGTCGCTTACGTGCCAATCAGCATTCTTTCAGGCTCATTAAGCGCCTAATTACCAGAGAAACAGACCAATTCGTTTTTAAAAGTAACCAATTAATTAATTAAAAGAGCCTGATTACTAGGGAAAGGCCAATTAGGTAACTAAATATTAATTAACTACTTAACGCACTTGTCGGGTTTGCCGCCGGTATTGCAGAGGATGAGGCAGACGATGCCTAGGAGGACGGAGAAGAGAAGGGTGATTGAGATCAAGAGTATCCACGCGGACGCGGCTGCTGTTTCGGATCCTGCAATTTTTTAGATTTAAAATTACGAAAATTCAGGGGGAGCATCGTCGAAAATGTCAGATTCTCGTCAATTCTAGCAGCAAATTAGGCTCCCGAGCCTAGAATTAAGGCTTAATTCGCGGGCGTTTCCGGTCGCGCGCCACGTTGAAAAAGTGTGTGAATGCCTTTTTAACATACCTTTCGGTCTCTCACTTTCGCGCGCTCTCTCACCTCTGTCTAGCCTCTAAAGATCAAAGATCAGGAGTCTAGCAGGCGTAAATCATCACCAATAATCTGTTCTTTCACGTGTAGCAGCAAGATAGATGAGGGGGTTGGAGGAAGAGAGAGGGGGGGGGGGCAGGGATGAAATATGAGAGGAGAGAGGGGAGGGAATGCGGAACTCCTATGCATTTTACGGCCTCCGGAAGTCACGGCGATAAAAAGCTAGAGAGAGAGGGGGTGCGATAAAATGCGCGGAGAGCGGATTAAATAAGCTAGTCGTGAGCTTTCCTCCTCCTCCGAGAAAGATATCGCGGCTGGGAATGTGCCGGGGGAATAGTGGTCACGATATTTTGAGCGTCTGCAGAATAGCTCATAAGCATTTGAACGAGTTATATCTCCGACTGATTCACAGAATGCAATTGCTGACCCACCGGCACAGTGCGCTTTGGGCGAGCGGTGAAAGTCAAGCGAACCAGAAGCGAAACAGTCGGAAAATATCCATGATAGTCACAAGATTGTCTGGAGACTGTTTATTGTAGAAAGCAATAATAGAAAAAAATTCGCAGACAGCTACAAAAGATCGCGATCATTCAACAAGTTGTGTTTGCGAAAATGAGTGAAAATGGCAGCAGTTATCACTGAAAAAAGGTCCGAATGAACCTTCATTAAAGTTCGCGAGCTTCCTTAACAATGTGCTGACTCAGGAAGCTAGAAATACTCTCCCATTCGCGGTCAGAAAACAGTCTGCACACTATGCATTTACGATTCCATATCAGAGAACAGCAGGGAACAAGCGCATTCGATAAATATGACAATGAGCTATTTACACTCCTTCACCTTCCTGCTTGAAAGATCACCGCTACATAGGCTGCTCCCCCTTGCAAAGTTGTACTTTCAACCTTAAACTGCCGAAAAATGGATGGAGGGCGAATAGCACAGAGCGATAGGCGAGAAAGGTTGTCGCCTCGAAATTACAGACCCGTTCACCCCCATTTCTCTCCCTCGGCCGACCGGGGAATCGATACAGTGAGAGACTGTCTCACGCGCGCTCTTTGCCTGTGTGTCGTGTCGCGTGGTCGTGTGTACTGTGTACTGTGGCCGCCCCCTCAGGAGAGAATGGCTCACTAGGACTGATAGGAATAACGAGAATGCGATCCGAGAATTCGCGCGCTTTCTCAATTTTTGGCCGGTTTGGGATCGTGCGAAAAAATAAGACAACTTTTCGCGAAGTCAATTCTGCCATACTATTATTCTTTGATCGTTAGGACTGCTGTTCCTCTAATTTCGTCCACTTTTCCCGGTTGGCCAATTCTGTTTCAGTTACGTTTCACCGCTTGCTCAAGTTTCTCACGCATTTTCTTAATTAGAAACAACCAATTCCGTGCTGGTTTCGAAGGGGCTTCGCTTGCAAGGACAATATCGAGAATACCGAAGGCTCATCCATCAAGGTCCATTCGGCAACAATTGCTACCCCGCGTCGCATAAGTATTCTCTCTCGAGCTCATCGCGGGGGTGGAAAGACGAAGAAGAGGAGGGAAGGAAGACGCAATGCGACGACGGGAAAGAGAAAGAAAATAACGGGGAAAATGAGCGGCGGAAGCGCAGCGAAAATGGCGACAAAATAGGGTACTCTCTGCGCTCTCCTCTTTCTCCATGCTCTCTCCTTTCTCTGATCGCTTAGAGATCACACGAAACGAGGAGATCAAGAGGAGAGGGAAATTGAGAACCCCACCGCCCATTCCTCGGATGGGGAAGTGGAGGCGGTTGTTTTGGATGATTCGACCGGCGAATTTGTGAAGCAACAGCACTTTCGCTCGATTCGCTTCTCTCGGACTCTGAATTTCTCATGATCTTTAGCCCGCTCTAACCGGTCAGATTACACTATTCGGATGGGCTATTTTTGCCTAGGGACATCAACAGGGTGCCCGGAATCGGAAAACAAAAGGAAGCTGAATAGGGAAATCGTGATTTTTCTTCGAGAGCTGACGCACTATTAGAGATCCTCCCCTTCAATTCGTGGAGCGATAAGCGCGCGCCCTTTGGTTCCTTATGACCATAACCAAGGCATATAAGGGACTTGCCCGGTAGCAAATCAGGAACCATATCTGAAGACAAAAGTCAGAAAACTTCGTACAGGATCTAAAGCTACGAGGCCGTCGTCGAGGCCCGCCTACTCTATCGATAGACTACTGATTCGTGTAGAAATCTCCATGGTTAGAGAAAACGAGATTCTGTGTCGAATCGAGAGACGCAGGCAACTACCGGCCCTAACTGCAGCTCAAATCAAATTGCTCGCAGGGCGTTTACGGGCGCCCGAAGTCGTATCTGATTCTCTTCATTTCACCCGTTCTCTCTCCGTCTCTAGCCTTCCAAAAAGCCTGAATCCTCGCGAAAACGAGCGCATAATTTCGACGGGGAAAGTGGTTAGCGAAAAGCGAGGGAGAAAAGTGGAGGTGGCTGTCGGAAATAGTCTAAACGAGGGAAGAGCGGCGGGCGAAATTTCGTTTGTGCCCCTTTTTCTCCAATCTAGACCGCTTCTTTCCCACCCCCAGGCCCCTCCTTTGTTCGACGTCGTTTTAGCGGCACAAACAACGGACGCGGACTGAGGGGAGAAACCCCTGGGGGTGTTTTTTGTGGGGGTGTTTTGCGCGAAATGATGCGTCGCGTCAAAACAAAAACACGTCAAATTGCACGCACGGGGCGCTGCAGAGATCTATCTATTGTCCTCGCAGGAAGAAGGCGGAAAAACAACCTGGGGAGGTTTAGCCACCCACTCTTTCTCTCCATTGCATTCTTGCGTAGCAAATGCGTGTTACTGTCTGACTCTCTCACTTTCCCGTGCTCTCTAGCGCTCTCTAACCTGCGCAAAAACAGAAAGGAATACTTGCGCACTCGAGTAGCAAAGGAAGGGGAGGGGAGGGGGCAGAAACAAGAGACCCCATTCTCCTTCCTCCCCCGTCCCTCGTCCTCTTCATCCTCCCTATTGTTAGGCTGCTCTCTCTCTCTCTCTAGGCTGTGCCCCCCCACGCGTTTTTGAGTGCATCTCTCTGCACGAGAGAGTTGAGTTCAACAACGGCGCTCCTCAACTCGTTCGATCTCTAGTTTCTGCGATCGTCTTCGGACATATCAATAGGCAACTAGAGTAATTAACAGAGAAATGAGACTAGAGAATAGGTTGGACAAACAGCCAACAATAACATGCAAAACTGAAGACTTATTGCGGCTCTATGAAAGGATAAGGCTGATTATGAAGCCAGCTCTAAGCAGAGCAACATGCAAACTGAAGACTAATTGCGAGGCTCTATGATTAGAAAAGGATGTTTGTTTCTTATCAGGGCAACGCTTGATAACATGCAAACAAATTGCTTAGAGTCTCTATAATAGGATGTGAAGGTGGAAGCCGGCTCGTGTTCCGGTGATACTCTCGAAGATTCGCTGAATACTCAGAAGATTCCTCCAAGAGATGCTTAGCAATTCTAATCATCCCTGACTAGTCAGAGGACAGAGGGACTGGGTTGAGTTGCGAGACTCCACTTTTCTTTCTCTATGGGATGTCAAAGAGACGAGGGAGCGTTCGAAATGAGTAGAGTCTTCTAAGGCATTCGTGCGCGTCTCTCGGAGAGAGAGGGAGGAATCCGTAATCAGGACTCGGGAGATGGGTCGGACACTCTCCGTTTCACACGCTCTCTAACTAGTTAGAGAAGAAGAGAGAGCGTGCGGAATGGAGAGAGTCAGACAGAGGTGGTGAGCGAAGAAAAGGCACGCGCGTGATGGTGATGATGCTTGTGAACGTTGTGAGACCGAGGGAAGGTTGAGGGATAGAAAAATGCGGTTTGAGAAGGCTAAGAGCTCCCAAGAGGTTTTCAAAAACGCAAAAAGGTGATTATTAATTATTATTATTTTACAAGATCATCGAACGCATGAAGTGGAGAAAAACGTAGGTGGTAATCCTTCCCTAATCCGGCATTCACAAAGGATTCAAAGTGGAAGGGAGGACGGGAGAGGGGGAGGGGCTGATTTGGTTGGCAAAAAGCGGAGGTGGTTTTAGAAGGATCCGGGATTCGGGAGGAAGGGGAAACGGAGGTGGGAGAAAGAGGCAAAGAGGGAAAGACGGAGTAAGACGATAGGGGGTCGGCACTCGGGAATAAACAGAGTTATAACATCGTGGGAGCAAGCGAGGGAGATTGAGCAATCGGAATCTCTCCAATCTGTTTGATCTCTCGTCGGTTAGAGGGAGTGAGAGAGTAGGGCAAATTGAGAGAGTCAGACGGCGTCTCTGCATTCCGTATGATCTCTATGGGATTGATACATGAGCAGGAGGGGGAATCGGATTGCGATTAGGGGGAGGAGAAGAGAACTATGAACTGGGCGCATGCAATGTTCACGTGCTGTTGTCCAAAAAATGGGTTTGGCTCGGAAATATGAGCACCTAGAATCCGTGGAGACGTCTTAGGTACAGCAACAATACAAGGTAGCTGTGCCCAATGTGTAATCTAAACAAAATTTGTGCTGGATCAGCACAGAAAATGTATCATAGCGGCGAGCAGATGTGGAAAATGGCAATATTAAAGCTCAATGATATCGAAAATAAACAATAAACGAACCAGTGGTGATGATCGCCGAGGGCGGTGTGTCGGTGAACAGCGTCGTCGTCGTGTAGAGACGAGCGAAGAATCTGAGAAGGAACGATTTATACGATGGTGCGATTCGGAGAGCGACGATTCTAAACGTCGCACGCCATCACACTACTCGAGCAGGCGAGCATGCATAGGGACCGCAAGCTCCGCCCACTTTGGTGTGACATGATTTCGCCAAAATGCGAGACGGGGAGTGCACAAGGTTCATTCTAAACCAAATCACTCGTTCTAAACTGCTATGGATAGCTCTTAGTATCCCTAATCGATATAGCGCTGTCCGAGAAATGCACAACTTCACTAAGTTTATCAAAATTGGACTTAAACCAACGGAATAAGGTCGATCCTCGACGAAAAGGGACTTTTCCAAGGCTTCCAATATGCCAATTCTGCTCGGACAACGTTTTTCTGACTGCTTGGAATATTTTACGATTTTTAGAGAAAAAATTAGAATTTTAGCATTTTCCCCGGGCTTGTGCATTCACGATTTATAAAGGACGCGCGAGAGGCGGGCGGAGGGGAGCGAGAGAGGCGGGGGAGGGAGAGAGGCACACGCAAATTAGGCTCCGCCCCCTCCCCTCTCGTCTCGCGTTTCCCTCCTCTCCCACAGTGCGTTTCGCTCGTACTTCTCGGTCTCTAGCACAGCTCAGAGGTAAGATATCAACAAACGGCCAAAAGTATGATGTTATTGGGACCATGAGGAGTTGTTTGAACACGCATTTGACTGCATTGTTAAAAATCGGCATCCTGGGTTGTGGCCCCTAAGCATGCATCAAATGAGGAAGAGTTACAATGAGTTTCGGCTATGCTTCAACCCCGTGATATAGTTGGTAAATTAGCGAACGCTTTAGTGATGGGCTTCCTCGTGCTTCAAAAAAACTATACTGAACCTACTTGCCTGGAGTAAAAAAGATTGGAGGGGTGATAAAAAGTCAGTTATCGATAGTTGGTGGCCGGCTTGAGCGGGCGCGCGTGCGCGAAATGAGATCGAAGAAGAATGAGTTTCGTTTATGTTTCAAATCCTTGCTATAGGCCAACATTTAGAGTATGGTTTAGTCTTCCGTCGGTATGTCTTCCAAAAAAAAACTAATCTGAACGTACGTGTCTGGTGCTAGAAGGATAGAAGGGGGGAATGTTAAAAATCAGACCTATAGTTAGGGGCCACAACGTAGATAGCAGAATTCGAGCAATGCGGTCACAACTGTTTTAAAACTACTCCTATGGGTCCCAACAACGTCATACTTTTGGCCGTTTGTCGATATCTTGTCTTTGAGGCGCGCTAGAGCCCGAGAAGTAAGCGCGCAACCCTCTGGGAGAGAGGAGGGAAAGGCGAGACGAGAGGGAAAGGGGGCGGAGCCTAATTAGCGTGCGTCTCTCTCCCTCCCCCGCCCTCTCGCATGCCTCTCCCCGCCCAAAAGTCACAAGCCGGGGAAGCATGCTAAAAATCTGAAAAAAATTCTAAAATTCCTAAAATATTCGGATTAGTAAAATAAGTTTGGTCCGAGAAGGATCGTTCAGTTGGAACATGCCAAAACGACCTATTCCTTTCGCTTGAATGCGAATTTGATCTACTTACTGATATTATGCATATTTGGGACCAAGCTCAAATGAAAGAGGAATATCATAGCTTTCCATAGCGCTGTCGAACTTCCGATTTGGTTTAGAACGAACCTTGTGACTTTACTTTCTCGCTATTGCACGAAATCGTGTCCACACAAAGTGGGCGGAGCTTGTGGGCCTTACCTATAGTTGGTGGCCGGCTTGAGCGGGCCATTGCAGACAAAGTGGAGCGGCAGCGAGAGACACGAGTCGGACGTGCCGATTTCCTGAAATTTGGATATTTTTATCTCTAACTCTCTTCATTTTGCACGCTCTCTCGCCATTCTCTGACTGCATTCAGAACAGCATAATGCAATCTACTGTTCGGAATCAGTGACGCAGGGGAAGAAGCTCTTCTCAGTGAATCACTGACTTGTCACTTCTGCTCACAAAGTTCTAGGAAAGTGAGAGCCGGAAATTTAGGACTTTGGGACTAGCATAGTCTGAACCCCCGGCTCTCAAACTAGTCCAGCAATTCTTAACCCTGGATCCCGGTAGATCCAAAATTCCCGGTTTCCAGATGATCTGCTCAATCCCGGTTCCCAGATGATCCTAATTCCCGGTTCTCACCATGGTGGTCGGCGGCGGCGAGTGTCCGCCGGTGTCCACTACGACGGTCGTGTACGCGGGCCAGTGATGGAACGGCTGCACCTCGGACCACGTCTGCAAATTAGGACTCATTTATATTTCCCGGACCTCTAATCTCTGGACTTCATTTTCCCGGTTCCGTCTTCCGGTTCTTGTTTCACATAACAATGATCTTCGTAGTTGACTTTCTGCTCAAACTAGACACAAAGTTCATGACGATTCCCCGTCATTGCAGCGGCTTTCATAATTAATTTGATGCCGTATTTTTATGTTTGATGTTTGCATCCGTTCAGAATTAATGCCACGGAGTGGTCAGTGGCATTATCAATAGATTTGTCATGATGTCTCTCTTCCGTTCGTGTATTCATTCGCATCTCTGAACGGCAAGAGACCATTGGGAGCGAGACATATTTATCCGGACAGCTCTTCCCGCGTAGTCACAGTGGCATTATCAAACGAGTCAGCGCATGAGAAATCATCAATGAATACATCTTATTTTCAATACACGCGACATAATAGACGCCCCCTCACAGATTATGTCGCGTTACCTATGAATCATCTTCAAGCATACTGTATCAGGCTCAGATCTTACTCAGAAATAACCAAAAAGTAAGAGGCGAGAGTCCCTCGTATTGCGAAAGCCCGGCAATTACCATCTCGTCAGTGACGATAACATAACGTTGACTAATGCTGATAATTTCAGATCCCCGATAAGGAAACACCCAATTTATGGGGATGTATGATTGAATTAGAAGCGCTAATCGCAATCTCTATGAGTCATCGGAAGGCCTGTGTAATCATCACATAGATCATTGGAATGACGAGTCCTTCTCTTCATTCCGCATGCTCTCTCCTTATTTTGACTATGAGAGTGCACGCTAATGAAGAGAAGGAATCATTATGATTCATTCGTACACGCGCCGGAAGTTTCGAAATTCGCTATTTTAGCATTTGCGTTTCCCACGCGTGATTCATAATCGGCGTCTAGGCAAAACAGGGGTTGCTTCGCCATGTAAATCTAGCTTGTTCGAAATTATCAATATTTTTTATTTTTAATGGTTGACGAAACAGGCTCTATTTTTGCGCCTACAAAAATCACAGAAGTAAAGTCTTTATGACGTCTTTCACAATTTTTTCTGTCAACCACACTCACGCGCGCGTAACTCATTACTACAACTAATACTCGACAACATGTCAAGAACTAATAAATGAGTCCATAAATGGGCATGTTGTCGAGATTTTTTCCATCCCCCGCGCTCGTTATGTTTATGGGGAGACGTTGATTTATTACTCAGAAAGGGCTCAATGGCCGAAGGGGGCGTCGCGAAAGAATGAGAATATTTTTTTGCCGTTTCTCTGCTTCCGAGAGAGCATGGGGAATGGAGAGACGTAAACAAGTGAATGAAATGTGATGAGCAAATCACGGCTTACTCATTCCGCCCACTATTTGCCCTATTTTTTCTCCGAAAGGCGGGAAAATTAAGAAAATTTGAGGAGAACTCGTGGTCCATTTGACTTATTGGATGGACAACAATGGTGCGGGGGTGAGGGTGCTAATCAAGCAAGATTGCTTGAGAAGGAGGAAGTGGGGGGAGAGGTGACGTGACAAAAACAAGGAAGGAAAGGCACATTTTAGGGACATTTTAAATGCTTATTTTCAAACTTCAGGAGTGCCTCATTTCCCATTCTTCCAGATGTTCCAATTAAAATCGTTGTGCTATGGGCGCAGATTTCTTTAAAATAAAATGGAATGTAAACTTACAAACGAGGACGAGTTCACTTGGTCCTCAATACGGATATCACTTCCTTCAACAACTTCGGACACGAGCACGGAGAAACTGGATGAAATTTCTAATTAGAGTTAGAAATACAGGTCACCGTCTCTTCATTTAGCACACTCTCTCGACCGGTCAAGTGTTGAGAGAGTACGTGAAATGAAGAGACAGCGGCATCATTTTTCAAGCTCTTGAATGAATTCACTTCGGGAACCGAGGGACGATGTTCGGTTGTGTTTCACGCTAGTGTGGAGATCACGATATTTAGAACACGATATTGATTCGAAAAAAATATTAAAAGTTTGTAATAATCAAGATTTCCAGTGCTCGTTCCAACAAGCACAGCAAGAGCGTACACACTTCGAAGAGAGCCACATTTTTAAACGCAATGCATAGTAGTATTCACTGTGGATTTTCAAATGAATCAGTCCTCGATTCCCCTCCCATCCTACCGTATAATCGGTCCGTTCCTTGTGTCGAACAGACTGCTCGGGAGGGTGAGCACGACGGTGTGGGGACGGACGGATTGGGCGACGACAAAGGGAGAGGAGGAAGGGCGGGGAGGGGCTGCAATGGGGGGACAATTTATTTATTTTTATGTTTTTATTTAAAAAAATTTTTTTTGAAACGGTACTTTTTGTATTTATTAAGCATAAAAGCAACGATTCTACACCCTTAGATTCTACAATTTAAGAATTCGTTGATTCACGCAATTCAACAGTCGACGTGTAAGGATGACGTTATGAGAGATTCCATCCTTTGAACATAATTTTATCTCATTAGTTTCGAGTTTCAGCAGCGATCTTGCATTTCTTACCGTGAATGGGCATCATCAGCCGTGGCGCGTCGGACACTGCTGGAGGATCGCCCATGCCCGCCTCGGTGACGGCTCTGCAATATATTTTTTTAAATGATAATGATAAATTTATCCCCACAGCATGTGAGGGCCGAGAAGGACCTTGATTTTTTTGTAGTTCAAATACAAATTCATCTCTTCATTTCTCAAGCTCGAACGGTCGCTCGAATAGATTCGCATAAGTTTCAATCTTTGTTCAATTCTGGGAAATTGATGCTCGCACGATGATTGTCGCTTTGCAAGTAAAAAAAACTCGAATAAATCGTGGTCATCTCTTCGCATTCTCTCTGTCCACGCCGTGAAAGAGAAACGAATGAAAAGATCCAGTTTCCCACCTGATCAGGAACGAGTAGTTCATTCCTCCTCTCAGTCCGTCAACCACCGCGTCCTTTGAGTGCACCTGCTTGCCGGCTCCGGCCCCCACATTCACGGACCACGGCTCGCCGGACTGAAAACGATAAGCAATGTGGTGATCATGAACATTCGATCAGACTAATCTGTTCAATACTACTCTTTTGGTCTTTATCAGAAGCTATTATCAGCCTTCTGCATAATCAAATCGTCAAAGTAGTGCAAACTGGTATTATTTCAGCAAAAATGATATTGAACTAATAAATAATAAAGCTAGTATAGCTTGTAAATAATATAGCTTCAGATCTCACCTCCGGCTGGATATTGACCACGTAGTGTGTGACTATTCCATTGGGCAGCGAGGGCGGCAGCCACGAGAGACGAGCGGAGAATGAATTGATTGAGGCAACGGTAGCGTTCTGCACGGGACCCGGCCGATCCTGAACGTATCGATTGGGTTACGGTACGCCTCCAACGATGAAAGATTCATTGCAACTGATTCAGAAAATTGGCTTTTTTGTTGACGAGGAGAACGAAGCATCATCAGCAACTATAGGTCTGGAGCGATTAATGCATTGCGTGAAGCATATCAGAAATTTTTTCAACCTCAGTCAAAAAAATTAGTCTCTTGTGCGGATACATATCTTTAAAATAAAATAAATATCATTATAATAATAAACTCGCCTGTCTCGTCACGAACGACAGCGAGCGCATAGTTCGCGAGGCAGCTGGGCACGAAGAGGTCGAGGAACCGCATAGAACCTGGTTGATTAATTAATTAGTTAAATAATATAAATAATCAGTCATCGATAGCTACCATCGCATACAGTACCTTAGTGGTGCTTAGTATACTTGAGAGGTTGATTAATTAAATAATTATTTTAAAAAATCAGTTATCGATCGGAATCATCGCCTACCGTACCGGGCCAGGTACTTGGCACTTGAGGGGTTCATTAATTAATTACGTAATTAAAATAAATCACTCATCGATAGCTATCATAAACTACCGTACCTGTGTGGTGGCCAGGTACTTGTGGAAGGGTCGGAGGCCGTCCAGAGGGATGTCCGAGGTGGGCGCGCCGAGGGGCAGATGGCTGCAATGAATTCTTGAAATTTGCATTATTGATTTTCAAATTTCGCATGATATTTCAATACTGCTGAGAGGTTCCGCTAAATATCGAGATTATTTCTAGAAAGAAAAAATATAATTCCTAATTAGCATTGGATACATCGATGCGGCGGCTATGTTTCACACGGCACATATTCGCGCCAGTGATGTTCGCACTCGTTGCGTGGAAAAAATAGGTAATTAATTATTCTTCAGTCTAGGCTAACACTTGCGATTGTTTCGCGCATACTACATTGAGCAAGTGCAGAGAATAACTGTGAATGAACACACCGATCGAAGACCGCCAGACCATTCTCGTCCGTGACGACGAGTAATGTTTGACATTCGGGCTGTGTGAAGTTCTTCTGTGAGATCAGCGAGAGACGTATCGACGCGACTGTTTTGGCTGCAAGTAAGACAGTTTACTAATCGATAACCTGCAGAAACTCTTAAAATGCGTATAAAAATACGTAAACATTATTGCTTGCTGTGTATTTTTGACGACGGGTTTGGCTGCAATCAAATCATGCGCACACGGTATGCGCACACGTCAGTAATGTGCATGAAATTGGAGATCTCAAAAAGATAGGCCAACTCACAGACAGAGTGCAACGTCACATCAATTGGAGGAGGAGATATTCTTATCGATTCATCAAAGCGAGCATCCGAGACAATACCCGACTTGGTGACGGTGTACAGTTGCACCTCAAAGTCACTTTTTTTTATAATTCCTCCAATCTCAGGTCAGGTCGCAGTAGCGTTGAAAACGCATGATTACGAACTATAGCGTCGAACCGTAGCACCTTGCAGTAGACCAAATAATCAAAAGATATGTGTTTTACGAGTGATTAAAGATCGTCTAACAACTACCTTGTAGCACTGTCCCTGTGTCAGGTTCGAAATGAAGATGGGCTTCAAGGTGTACGGGGAGGTCTCGAATTGGCGTGTCTCGTTCCGTGATGGTTGCGAGAGACGAGCGTGCAGGACGGAATCGGAGCCGACGACCTGCAATAAGAATTCGGAGTCGCTTTTTGCGCTGAAAAGGAAAGCCACACTTGCAATAGAAAGAATAATGAAAAGAATAATAATACATTGTTTCTACTACAGTATCAAATGAACTCACCTTGCTCCACAGTTGCTTCAGTTTCTCGATGAACAGATCGGAGACGGGCCATGCGATCTCCAGTCCGCCTCGAGCCTCCTGCGATTGCGTTTGTTTTGAATTAGTTATTCTACATACTGCCGAGGAATTACCGAAGGCACAGCTCCATACTGCACTTTGTGATCGCTGTGAAACCTAACTGAAGCTTGTAAAATGAACTATTTTATTTATAAAATCGAATTTTCTGCACGTGAACTAGGAGTAATAAATTAATATGAAAATTATAAACGATAAATGTACCTGCACACTCAACCCAAACGCCGTCATATCGAAGGCGGGTGGCAGGGCGAGACTTCGCTGGACCTTCGTGCTGCGGGTTGAGAGCGAGGTGGTCTGGACGGATAGCTGCAATGGCAATGTCATCATTAATCTTTAGAAATGTGCTTTGTTGGGTACCCTCTAACTTGTACACAATTTTGAGTATTTGCAGTCAAATATCAAAGATCAATTGTAAGATCATGCCTAACCTCGTATCGCTCCCCCGGCTTGAGCGGAAGGAGGAACTCGCAGCTGGTCTTGTTCGCGTCCACCTTCTCCGTCATCTCTAAGCGATCGAGGGTTTCTGAAAGCGAATTTTTTCTTTGAATGTTTTTTTTCTGATTCAGGAATGTTGACATTATCCACCAAATCCGATCATTCTCTCAAAGCTAGACAATAAGCTAGACAATGCATTTCAATTGATTCACACTTGAGAAGTGTGATTATTCTGCCCAAATTTGGCTTTTTGAAGTAGATATCAACTCACCGGACACGACGCTCAACGCGCATCCATCAATCCGCCCCTCGGCCGGCACATCTGCCCAAATGCGGTACTTGGACGACCATGTGTCGGGACGAATCTGCGAGCAGTATTCGATAATTATTAGGGCAATGACGATAACGCTACGAGTCCAGGGTTCTTCTCGTTTGAAATTTCAGCACCGTGTCTTCTTCTTATTGTAGATTTCGCAATCAGTAGACGAGTCGGCACTATCGATATCTACTCACATTGAAGGCCGTAGGAGGCCGCGGTCGCAGCACGTGCTCGACGGTCACGGGAGAGGAAGCGGCTGAGGACTTGACCACCTGCAGAGGGAATCATGATCGGCGGTAAGGTCAGATAATCGCGTTAATCAAGGCACTTGCGTCGTGAGTGAGATCACTGCTAGGCCATTGATTACCTTCCATGAACGAAAGCATATTGTCAACATAATTATTTTTTCCACCGTACTAGAAGAAATCATTATCACAACAACGCATTTCCGTCAATTGTATTGCACGTGAAACATATCGATTCTCAAATGTCAAAAGAGGCTCCCAAATGTGTTTTTTTTTCTTTTCTCAAATGAGGCTGAGCAAAAGCAACTTAGATCAGCAAATCTACTATTTTCAATTGCGGCCTGCATACCGTACTCGATCACGCATTGATCACTAGAGTTCGAAATTCGGGAAATGGTATCTTCATCTCGTGCATTCTCTAGGCTCACTGTCCGGTGAGAGAGTCATGGAAATGAAGAGATGTTTCGAACTCTATTGATTTCCCATCTTACTTACCGTAACCGAAAAGAGCGCAGCCATTCCTGGAGCGAGACCATCGCACGCGGAGAACGAACGGGTCGAAGAGGCGGCGGATTCCTGCAACGGCACTTTATTAGCTGCTGCAACTTCTTTTAAACGAGAGTCTAATTATGTGAATGGAATCAGAGTCATACAAGAGCGTAAGAGTGAGTGATTGAGATGCTAACTTGTCTAAAGCTCGTGAAATGAGAAAACGGTGATCACTATTCCAATCTGCATACCTTCTGCACGTCTCCACCGGGCGGCCCATAAGCAATCTCGAAGTGATCGACGCCCGATTCTGGGGGCAGCATCCACGTGAGATTGATGCAGTTGGGCAGTGCGTCGACGGCCGTGAGGGAGGCGATCTTGGAGGGCTCTGAATGGGGGCAGATTACACCGGGTGTTGGGCCAGCACTATCAATTGAATAAACCAGGCTTGTTTTATTGTAATAATTTTATATTGGACCATGCACGTCAGCAGAATTATGACATCGAAGAATTTTTCTGAAAATGCTTCTGAAAATGGAAGGAGGTCGTGAGAGATGAGATTGGGGGGGGGGGGGGGGGGGGCTCTGAATGGTGTATGATGATGGTAAAGTTGCTTTGACGGACGCCTATGGTCGGGTACGGGCACGGAGTATGACAAAACGAGTCTTTACCCGATAATCCTTTATAATCCACAGTTCTTTAGCTCACATAATTTTGAATTGAATGCGATCGTACACAGAATTGTATCCGCGAAGAATCGCAAGCCAATGGCGCGCTTGTGAAACACATTCGCACTCTGTCCTTTTTTGTTAGCGAACGCTCGAAATGAGATCCCTTGATCGCGTTTTAATGAATGTGAAAACAAAAGTAATGCTCACTCGTTGTCAACACATCATGCCACGGCTTGCTATTCACTCCGCCCTTCACTGCAACGACGGCGACGTCGTAGTCGTGACCGGGGTTGAGTCTGGAAAAAATCCTTGGCATCAAGAAAGACAACTACTCTGATGCACAGTTTCCAGTTGCTTCAGCTGCAGAAGTTTCCAGATTTCCCATGTGGTGTCCTTACAAGACTAAAAGACTTGTAAAACTGAATCATACCGATTGAGGAAGAGCTCTAGCTGTTTCTGCCCGTCCACATTCGAGAGTTCAATAGGGGCGAAGGCCTCGTCGGGAGACACTTGTCGATACCTGATTAGGAAGGAGTCCTGAAACGAAGCGTAAGGTTAAAAAAAGGTAAGGATCCACGACAAGCGAGCGACAAGCGACAAGCGACTCGTGAGACAACACTAGGTGCGACCCATTGATAAGGCCAGCTGTTAGCGATGCTTACTCATTGAAAAAATACATGATGAGTTGCGTGGGAACACTGACTGATAATTTCCACCCAAAAATAGATAAATCCCTCAGAGAAGTAATTTACTTGATTTTCAATGTAAGATCAAGATAAACTGCCCACCTGCAGTGCCTTGTCTATCAGATTCGTCTTCAGTGTGATGTTAGTCTCAGTGGCAATGATCGATGCGCCACGGGAGGAGAAGTTGGGGGCCTGAAAATGTGAATTTCATGTATTCTAAATTTCATCATCCTTACGTCAATTTTTGCTTTCATGCATTTTCATAGGATAATTATTTTCCAGGCTTGCAACTTTGTGAGTTTTCGAATATGCTTCACGCAAATCACATTAGCCCCAGGTTTCAATATGTAACTAATAACACCGCCTTGTATCGGAAAAAAAGTCCACCGAAAGTATTTTTAAGGATTGAGAAGCATTTGGGGATCTGTTTTCAGAACTTTTCGAGTCATCCCCATTTGAATCGAGTGAATATCTCACCTGCGGATCCATCATCACATCCTGCTCTTTCACTACGGTCGTCGTGTTGTCCTTCCGCCCGAGCAGCATCACTCTGGAATAGATTGAACATAATCATAACGATTCTCGCCAACAGCTTATCACGTGCACAGCGTTCTCAAACAGGACTCATCGCGCGGGAATAATGAGAAATGTTCCCTATACAGGCAACTCTTTGAAAAGATACTTGTAATGATGTCCCGGGTGCAAGTTGTGAATATTGATCAAGGCCGCGTTCGTGCCCGAAGCGAGGAAAGTCCGCACCGCGTCCTTCACGTTGTCCTCACTGGAATGGGAGGATTGATCTTTGATCTTTCTCTAAAGGGCTTGGATTGATCTTTGAACTTTCCATAGTTAGTTGATCTTTGATCGTTGTCTAAAGGGCTTAGATTAATTCTTGATCGTTCCACAATTAGTTGATCTCTGATCTTTGTGCGAAATAAATTAACAACTCACGACATATCGAGCACTTTCGCGATGTACT
This sequence comes from Pristionchus pacificus, assembly GCA_000180635.4. Classification (NCBI taxonomy): domain Eukaryota; kingdom Metazoa; phylum Nematoda; class Chromadorea; order Rhabditida; family Neodiplogasteridae; genus Pristionchus; species Pristionchus pacificus. The sequence goes on from CM026576.1 coordinate 16,185,975, forward strand.
GCGAGAATTTGTGCTTGAGCGGCGTGAGACGAACGACGATTCTGAGAATTTCGAAGGGAAAATATCAGTTTGTGAATCCAAATTTTTACAATCGGCTTCTGAACACTGATGCTCTATGAATTCTGCGAAAATTGATTGCTTTTTTATATCTTAATTAACAACTTTAACTAGGGTCTTTGATCTTACCGTGTGTGATCTTTGATCTTTGATCTCTAAAGCTTATAATAATTGGAAAACTTTCGACATACCTGCTCGACGGTTCCTTGTCATCCTTGCTGATCGTGATATTGGCGGCATCCTGAATTTTTTTTTCAAACCGAAATTCCAGGTCCTCAATTCGATCCACCTTGCCCCTGACCCGTTCATCCAATCCCCCTCCTATCCACTAATGTTTCTTCTTTCCTGTCCTTTGCTTTCCCCTAGCAAACTAGTCCCCCGGATATGTCACAAAAGTCAGAGAGGTACGACCATTTACCTCCTCTCCCTCGTTTACATGACAAATCGCGACAATTGTCTGCACAATGTCAAGAGCCAATCAGGAACGAGGTGACAGAAAAAATGAGGATAAGGACCAATAGGTCTTTTTAGGATGAAGAATCGGTACTTCTTCGGTTTTTGGCCCAGCCTTTTCTCGCTTAGTATTTCTTCCCTACCATTCTCATTCCCCACCCCCTCCACATTCGGAGCGGTTGTTGACTGGGCCAAAAACTGAAGAAGTTCCGAAGAATTCGTCTTTTCTTTTGAATGATTAAAGGACAAAGTAATAATCATTTCACTCAAAATAATGACCAAAACGTACCTGAGGAGAGATTGTGTCCGAGGGCGATGGGCTTGCTGCAATGATAACTCTTCTATCTTTTTTTCATTTCGGTCATTGCAACTGAACTAACGACCGCAAAGCTTTTCATTTGTTTACAGAAGAAGACTGTTAAGTTATTTTATGATTTATGAACTCAGTTCCTACTACTTCCGGGACCAGTTCCCCATGAACTTTCACTCTTTCATAGAAGATGACCAGTTGAGTGCCCTTCTATCTCTCTCTCTAGGAACGCTTGAGTGGTTGGTGGTCCTTATTGAGGCGCCGCGCCGTCAAAGAAGGCGTAAATAAGAAGGTGGCGAGGTCATTCGGGAAAAGGTAACCATGGTGGATAGTTTCGGATAGTCTGAGGAAAATGAACAGAATTTGTTTCCCTTTTAGGTCCGGCTATTAAATGAAAAAAAACGCGGAATGAGGAGAGAATTATCTTCACTTGACAGTTATCATAACCTTCTGATAGTGAGAAGAGTGTTTCGTCATTCACCGCCCTGGCCTAATACATGTAAAGTTTGCTCATCATCAAAAAGTAGCTCAACGATTCAGATACGAAAGGCTCCAATACACATCTAGTAACATTTCACTGATCAACTTTCGCTCCGATTTCCCATTGAATGGCTCAAGTGCGGCAATACTTCTGACCCCTCCCGGGCCCACATGTCAAAACAAACATCCCCAACTTCAGACAGACTCTGTGACAACACATGGATAGTAATCCAATCTGGGCGCGCTGATACTCTCTCGAATCCACCTGGTCTTTCTCTTGTTAGATCGTCCAGGCGAAAACGAGAGGGTGCAAGAACAATGGGAGTTGTAAAGAAGCGAAAACGAGCCGTGTTGTGTGAGATGTTAGTCGATCTACGGAAGGAATCACGCAGCGATTTTGGAAATGGGAGAACCATGGGAAATATCCGTGAGAGTTTTTCCGACACGGAAGGATCGGGATTTCACGCCACGCGTCTACCGCAGTGTGAAATTGAATCCATTTATGAGGCTACTAATTTTTAGCTTAAAAAATCAGCTCACCTGCATGCGAGAGGCAGAGCAGCAAAGAGAAGAGATAGAGGAGGGGCAGGCTTTTCAGCTGAAAATGTGGAATTAGTTTGAGTTTACTTTGGAGTTACAACTGATTGCTATGTATACCAGCATTAAAGGTAGGATACAGGCAATGATCTTTCTATTCTTTCAGATCTTTCTAATCGTTCTGCCAAATTGGCAATTTTTAGTATCATGTTCGATCAACATTCGATCGTTATCCATCCGAGCCATTTCTCTCCCTTCTCATTCGCTTGTGCTCTTTCGTTCCTCTTTTTGCATGCGTTCTTCGGCTATCACAAAGCCGGTCCGGGAAATGAACGTTCTCCTCGTTTGACAGGAACTTTAGCTAGCTAGACAGAGCGAGAGAGTGTGCGAAATGAAGAGACGCATTGAAATCATAAATATTCGGCAAGACACTTCCGATCTAATCGTTTCGCTACAATGCCTCTGGGGCTTAGAGTAAATTTCATAGTTTGGGTCAAGAAGTGAGCGAAACGATACAGCCTCAGGCGATCATGTAGTTACGAAACGTGATCCTGTCTATCAGCACTCCCTCTGTTTTATGGCCAATAAATAACGGCGGATCATCATCACTCAGAGCGGTTTCGATGTGTTTCAGCGTTCTCGCATTTTCAATACCAGGGTGACCGGCAGAACAAAACACATATTCACTCCAATGGAGGTCGAGAAATGAAACTGCCGTCTCTTTATGTCACACACACACTCTCTCTCTCAGCTCTAACCGGTGAGAGAGCGTGTGAAATGAAGAGACCCGTATTGCGCACTATAGGGACTACGCGTGATGTGATGAGCCAAGTTTAAATCTTTTAACAATGATAAATAAACAAAATGCTCACCCTGCATCTAAGGATCATCGATCTACGGGAAGTGGTGTGTCGCAGGCGATTAGAGGGCTTTATGTCATCGCGAGGGATCTGAAATACCCAGCATAATGTAAAAATATTGAATAAATAGTAACAATACGATGCGACAAAGTTTACATATTTCAAAGTAATCGGTGTCAAATATGATATAACGCGAATAATGATCGAGGGATCTGAATTTACCGAAAATACGATTCGATTTAACTGATGAATGCTAGCAAAACGATGCGATAAACGAGTAAACGGTATCAAATGTAGCGTATGAACACGATACGATTCGGTAAACATATGCAGGACACTTTGTAATAATATGAGACAAATAATTGTGGAACGAACTTTCGAACGGGGCACCAATCACTCCGCCAAACCGTTCCGTTTCCCCCTATTGCCCTCTCTCTCTCTCTCTCTCTCTAGGGCCAAATCGTTCCAGAAAGGGCTCCCGGGGGGCATCATCAAGGGGCAAAAAGCGAGCGCGCGCTATGCTAAGAAGGCGGGCGTAATCAGTTAAGCTGACAAGCGGCCTGGAGAGCGGTTGGAGGGAGGAGGAGGGAGGGAGGGAGAGGGGCAGAGAGGGGCAGAGGGGGGCAGAGGGGAGGTGGTGAGACAATGGTCCGTCCTCAGAGAGCCGACACACAAGGACAAACACTCACAGAGGGGACAGTATATCTATCTAGGGGGGTCTCTTGACTCTCTCTCTCTCTTTCTCATTCCTGATCTCTCTCACTCACTCCTGATGCAAAGCAATGAGGACAATGGGAAAGAGGGAGGGAAGATTTGTTGAGTGTGAGAGAGACAGTAAGGAGGGATGCGAGGGAGGTGAGATATGCGGTGACCGGAAAGTGAAGAAGAAACTACTCACTAATGGACTGAAGTTATTGAACCAGTCGGGAGACACTTAGGTGGGAATAAGGCGGAAAGGAATATGGGAGATTAGAGACGGCGGGATAGTAATCATAGATCAGATCAGGTCAGATCAGAATAGGTTTTCTCAGGCTGTGTTTGCAATGATGAGATCATGAATACATGATACCTGATCACAATAGACATATCACATGACACAACGATTTCATCGACACTCGCAACAGAAAAATACTTGGAATGGGATCGGGGAGTGGTAAACTCTCGATTCGATTCGCCCCTTCATTTTCAAACAACTGGCCCCTATGACTCAGCTAAAGGAGGGAGCCCTAATGGATTAGGGCGGCTGGTGCTGGAGAAAGGGTATGCAAGCGACAGATGGAGTTGAATCATTTTTGGGTTCACGTTTTAATATTAACTACCCACTGGGACCCAGTTCTATAACTTGACTTCAAAAATGGCACATCTACGCAAGAAACAGCGATTTTCTGCAAGCTGAGTGTGATCTGATTGTGAGTTTGGGTGGTAGACATGTGTGAGTCAAAGGTTGTGCAAAGACTCTTCACTGGCCAGACAGAGCAATAGAGAGTTACAAAGTGAGAGACGCGAACAAAGGTTTGATGGTGCAAGCAGAATGATTCAGACGATGCGCCAATTGGTGCGGGCGGGCGAATGGGATCTAGAGTTCGAAAGACTGATCGCCGTCTCATTTCACACACTCCTTCGCCTCTCTTACCAGTGAGAGAGTATGCAAATCGAGGAGACGCGCATGCCGAATCGTCACGACTAGTGTGCGGGCGAATGGGATCTGGTCAGGGGAAAAGGCGACGAATTCATGCTCACTCATCAATCAGAATAGCGAGAGATAAAACGAATTGGAGAGAGACAGAGAAGCAAGGAAAGAAGTGCTTTGATGTGTGTGAAAGAAATTGATGAAGCTACTGGTCAGTGATGAATGATAGGGAGGAGGAATGAAGAGGGAGGAAGAAAGGGTGGGGATGCACTAAAGCCGGGCCGCGTCAACCCTTTGAAATTCTACAGTGGATATGAACTAATCGCGATAGAATCAAAACAAAAAGTAGTTGATTATGTCACACGGACCAGCACGCTGTCATTGTTCAAACAGGACATATCAAAAGAATGAACACCTAGATAATGATAGTTTTGATAAGATACTGCACTGGCTTGATTCCGTTTAGACGCGCGCTTCAATCCACACTAAAGCCACGCCATTCTCCGGCTCTCCTCATCCGTTGATAAGATACAATGTCCAGCAATCCAGAATTGGGGAGGGGAAGTGCTCTGACAGCCGATCTCTCTCCCTTCTCGCGCGTCCTCAAAAGCGTGCCTGGAGCGATGCTCTCCTCGTTTCGCACACTCTCTCGTCGCAGTGACTGGTTAGATAGTGTGGAAAGAGGAGAGACTCCATTGAAAGCGTGCGAGGAAAGCGAGCGCGAAAAGTGATATCTCCTCAGCGCGCCACTCCTCGCATGCCATTGAGAAGCGAGGGAGAAGGAGATGGGAAAGCACCTCAGCGATTCCCCCGAGATCATGGGACGAAATGTGAGGAAGAATGATGGATTGACCTCGGCCAAATATTTTAGGAAGCAGAGGACAGTGATATTGCTCCAAAAGGCTTCACGAAATAGCGAGTAGCATGAATTTTTTTAGACAAAGTTATTGATTTTATTTTTGAATACGCGATCGAGGATAGATTGCACGAAAGTCATTAGTGAAGCTGATCAATTATTAGTGAAACACAACTGGCGCACACTTTGGTTAATGAAAGTCGACGCAAACCGTTTCAGATAAACGGATGTTTGATATATGTGCAATAAGTAGTAGCGAAGGTGTATCAATATAAACGAGCTTGCTGGCCGAGACCAAAATACAATCATTTTTCCCTCCAGAAGGAAAGAAATGGACCACCCTCCCCATAGATACGGTGTCCACTGTGCGTGAAGTGCTGTATTTTTGCGGAAGAGAGGGGAAGGAGGTGAAATTCGAGATGAGTCTTCCACTTTGAAAGGAAGCGAAGGAGGGTGAAGTGTTCCCTCCTCCTGACGAGGAGAAGAAAAAACAGGGAATAAGCGCTGGACGATAGACTCTAGTTCTCAATGCATGTCTCAGAAAGTGAAAAAAATCATACGGAAATTGAAAGCTGAGAGGGATATATCATCAATAATAGTGAGGAATTTTTTAAAAAATTTAATGAGGAAACAGCAATAATGAGGAATTTGCAGGCATCTGCTATTGGAGCGGTTGGTACGAAAAGAAGGTCTATTCGTGCAAACGGTAACATCACAAATCAGTAAATTTGTTTTTGCTCTTCAATGAAATTCCACAGAATTCGATGTCTAGCAATCGCAAGAGACTCGAAGGACAGAAACAATAACAGACAGCTGCGATTCGAGCGGGTGGTACCAAAAGAAGATCGATTCGTGCAAGCGGTAACATCACAAGGAAAGCGCGCAATGTGTCTCCTGCTGACCGGGGCGCGCGATAATTAAACAGGAGGAAGAGAAGGGAGGGATGGGGGAGGAATTCGATCTTCATCCTACCTCATTTCCAACCAACTCGAGAAGTGCCTGCTAATTACGCGAGAGCGCTGTTTGCACTTCATGTGGTGGGGAGGATTACATTTAGGATGCTAGTTGTTCACGATAAACATTTGCAGGGCAGTTGCACGCCAAACATGACGAATTTAGACACAATTTGTGCTTTGAAAGATCACGGGAAATGGAAAGTGATCAGGGAACGGAATGGGTTCTCAGTGCTTGCTTGGAAAGTGATAGAGCCATTCTCGGCAAACGATCAGTTTTCGGTTAAACGATCGGTTCTAACGCTTGAACGAGGAAACGATCGGCTGAGAATGAATAGACTAGGGCAACGATAAACGAACGTCTTGAAGGCGACAATAGATCAATGCGAGACGAGGGAATGCTTGCTAGCCGTTCCTGTTTTCGAGCCACTCGATTTCTGCATGATATTTGACACCGGACAGTTGGCAATTGCTAGCTGATTAGTAGAAATTGGCAATTTCAAGAAAGTTTAAAGTGATCAATCTTTCCCGAAGTTGTCAATGACGCGCTGTTCAAGTAAGAATGATTGCGAGCGAAAGCAAGAAGTGAAAAAAATGGTTAATCTAGGCACTTGCATCCTGCTAGAGTTTACTGCTAGGCCAGTTCGACACATAATTTGTAGAATGAGGATTCTGATCAGCACTCGTGGATCAATGGCGCGCTGTTCGAGAGAATGAATGATTGTGAGCGGGAAGGGAACAAAGAGGGCGGCGGATAGAAAACACGCTTGGTCAAGGCGCTAAAGACGAGAAAGAGTGGAAGGGAGAGGGAACAGTTATCCAGATCTCGATCTAATCCCATAGGGCACACCCCCGGGAGATCGATCAATTAGTCAGTAAGGGGAGGGAAATGTCGTTTTTGGAGAAACACAGGAGTTGAATTCATCACAGGGAGACATTTTAGAAAAATTATGATTTTTGAAGACGAATCTTGTGCAGAACTATCGAATGAAAGATCAACAGGCAGATCAACGCATGGTGAAACATAACCAAATTCGTTGAGCACGAGCAATGAATTTTCAAAAGTGATCTTTGAGAGTGCCAGACACAGGTGCAAACAAATGCTCACAGCAGCATGAATTCCGGACTATAATTCTCGATTTCAGATTGACCGAGAGATCATTGCGAAAGGAGAAAGCGAGAAGAGCACATGCATAAAATCAGGGCAAACGCGCAGGACTGACTGTTCACGATAGAGAGAGATGGAACAGAGGGGAAAGAAAGAGTCGGAGTGGGGGGGCAGGGGGCGAAAAGTGGATTGGTAGAGGAGAGCGTTCAATGAAGGTCACTACTGTGCAGAGGTATAGGGGAGTCAGTCAGACTGGTTCTATTCATTATGCCTGATCCCTCGCCGGTGAGAGAACAGGAGTGGAGGAGTCAGGGGGGGGGGGGAGGGACAGAGAGAGAAAGGAAGACTCGGTAGGATAGGTAATTGGGCATGTGAGAGAGAGAGAGGAAATGCCGCTGGCAATGTGTGGATGAATGGACTAGCTGGGATATCATTCCGGATGGATAGATAGTATTCCATTTTTTGGACCCTTTGCCTTTTGCGGTGGTGCGCATGCATGATCTGGAAAATGCGGCCGAACTAGCCAAATGAATGAATAGTTACATCTGAATGAAGTCTGAGACTGATTGTGCATATTATATTCCCTACGACCATGATATTGAATTGAAGTGAAGCGCAAATTAGGTAAACTCGGGCTGAAACATAAAATAGGGTGACAATGATAGGGGACGATCAAATCGGGAACTTAATGCCAGAACCGAGAAAGAACGAACCTACTTGAGACAGTAGGACCAGTGGCGACACCTCTAGTGTTTCCCCCCATGGGCCAGCCGGCCAGGACAGTAGTGTTTGAGAATACATAAGGAAGGAAGAGGGAGAGGGGCTGGACTCTCTCCATTTCGCCTGCTCTCTCGCTCTGTCTGACTGGGAAGAGAATACGGGTTATAGAGAGAGGTCTGGAGGGAGATGCATGAGTGTTTGCTGATGGTTCGCTGATGGAATAGTTGATTGCGCGTAGGACACTTTCGGGTTACTGCATCATTTATGAACTATATATAGCCGTTTTCGGTCGATTAAGTTGAGCTATTTTTTGGTAAAGGCAGAAGGCGAAAACCAATAAACACATTGACATCAGGCATTACTTGATAATATTAATATTTTTAGTCGCTCTTGAAGCTAGATTCAATGGTTGAGTCAATGGAGAAAGAGCCGATCCAGAACGACTCTTCAACCTGCGCCATTGCTCATCAATTCAAGCTGATCTCCACAAAAAAGGGACAAAAACACGAACTGAGCGATCATTATGAAGCGGATCCTAGCGCATTCTTGATGTTCCATACGCTAAGCGAGCAGCGAGCGTATAGAGAATTGTGAAAGGCAAAGAAGACACGGATCGGAGGGAATAATAATTGCGGATCTCCCGATTGAATCTCGATCACACAATAAGTGAACAATGAACTCTCCCCTTGATTGACTGAGGAGATTGAAGGTCAGATACATGAATAAGAAGTGAGCAATAGGAGCATGAGAACGGATGAGAAGGAGGAGAAAATACGCTGCAATGATTGTAACCCCACCACACAAGTAAGTTCAAGTTTCAAAAATGTAAAACAATGTAGTCTGATCCAGATTGTTCCTGACCGGTCACAAAATCATGATACTTGATGGGATTTAGACTGACCGGTCAGAGATGGCTGTCAGTTTACGAGTATTGTGAGTTAGAGAAAGACTCGAGAGCATGGGAAATCGAGAGAGGCAGACGATAACTCAATGCGTATCGAATGACTATCTTAGAGAGAGAGAGAGAGAGAGAGGTCAGTGAACGTTGAAGAAACACTTGAGAATGGGACGGGGCTGTATACAGATTAAATGGATATCTCTATCCACTTGAGGACTCTCTCATAAGAAAGAGATAGTTTATAGGGGCCATGGGGCTTGCATTGAAGGAAGAGATACATTGAGTGATCTGGAGAACTGGAACCATGGGCAATGAGTAGACATTGAAGGAACGGTTTTGAGAATGGGATTGTGGAACTAATAGTGGAACTAATGGCGAGAACTTCTACGTATCCAATCATTTTGTAATGAGGGCGCCGATTCGAGGCTAGTATGTTTCACAGGGAATTAATCAGATGATGGAGTCAGGTAGATGCAATGTTTCCTCTTTCTTATTCTCACAAGAAAAATAATCAATCACTCTCGAGGGACGACGAAATCTGAGCGAGAATAGAAAGAGCGCTCAATTTAGAAGCATTTCCACAAAATGTTTTGAGCGCGCAGATCGTGAATACGTTTCACAGCGAATAGACCAGACAATAGACATAGATGCAATATTATATCACAAAGAGGAAGAAAATATTATTTACTAAGCAGAATCCCGCATCTCACACGTAAAGAAGGTAGGGTATCGTCAGCGGTTCGATTTTACGTGGTTGCGAATACTTCCGATTTTCTAGCCTGATTGAGCCACGCGCAATGGCTGGCAAGAAGGCACAATGGCGAGGGGTGAGATTACCTTAGACTTGTCAAGTATGGGTACAACCTTGAAGGAGACGGGGAAGAGGAGGGAGGGAAGCCTAACTACTTACCCTCTTCTTCTTGCGAGGAGGACCGGACTGTATTACCCTTTCCCCTCCGATACCGGTGCAGGGACGGAAATGAGAGAGAGTGCTGAGAAAACGAGTTTCGATTCTCTGAGTCTTAGGGGGTCGATTAACCGATCGAGAAGGAAGGTAGTAAGGACAATGGCCTGCCTCTCCTCCGTCGTCGTACTCTCTCGCCTGTCAGACAGAGCGAGAGATCAGGGCGATATGAGAGTGTCAGAGAGAAAGGAGGGAAGATCGGGAGTCGCATAGTGAATGGCAGTAGTAAGTAGTAGATTCGAAGGGGAGATTACGATGAACACTCGTTTCTGACGTGGGGCGGTGGGAATGAAACTTAATTGTACAGTGTGTTTCAAGAGCGATGAGAGTTGTTCTGAAGAATCGTACTATGCAATTTTCAACAACATTACATGCAGAAAGGCTTCGAGGATTCATTGCTACAATATTTTTTTAACAATTTTAACAAGCAACCACTTTTACATCGCGATAGGAAATTCCTCATTTAGTTCATGATGAATTTATGCAGTGTATTCATTGTCGATTAACCCAGTCAGCCCGCTTTCCTGACAGCCACCCCCATCCCCTCTCCATTAGGTCATTCCCTCCCTTATCTCCACCCAATCATCGATTGTCGCTGCTCTTGACCTCCCTTCTTCTTCCTCCTCTCCTTCTCTCCATTAGCGGGAGGTTGTAGATCCTTCAACCGATAACTGAGCTAACGACAGGAGGTTACGAAAGGAATTCGCGGGGCGTAATTGGAATGACAGCTAAATCCGTAGAATTGTGTGGGGCTTTCTGATTAGAAGCTTTTCGTAATTGTCGTAATTGGAGGTCTTCGTAAAGATCTGAAGATATGTTAGGACTCGCATCATCATTGATGCTTTAATTAATTAGAGTGTCGGAATGACATCTCAATTCGAGAATCGCAAACATCACACTATAAAACGAGCATGGTGAATCATTGCAACGTGGCTGCTGGAAATAGGACACCCGGACCTTCTAAGCAGGCTTGTTAGCCAAGTCATGCACGGCACATATGGAGAGGACGACAAATCCGCTCTCCATTTCAGGCACGTCTGTCGCCGGTTAGAGACTGGTAGATGGCGGGAAAAAGAGAAGATTCAGAAATTGAGAGGCGAGGGCGTGGGGCACATGATTGAAAATGGAAACAGCTAGTGCAGAATTTGACCTTTTTGTTGCTTCGTTTCTACTTTCCCGGAATGTTTCGAATATTCTCGCACTATCGTTGAACAGTTTTTTATCTTCATCTTTGCGTTGTTTGTTTTCAGAGGTACCAACACCAACATCAAGCTTTCCAAGCCCCGGCCCATGACCGGAATGGACACTGGCTCACTTGTTGTTTATTTCCCGCTAAGCACGATGAAAAATGGTGCAATGACGTCGGTAAAACACCTACACTCATGATGAGAATGGCGGAAATATCATGCATCCGGAGCGTGTTTGCTACAAGTGAACGGCTAACGGCTACTCTGATGTGATTTGCCCAGTAGCCAACGCGTAATCGAGTCTAGCATGACGACATCTGAATTTAATTTAAATTAGGTATGAGGCAAGGAGAAAAAGAGAGAAATGACAACCAATGTCCTAATTTTGAGCTGCATTCTCCGAATTGCCCTCTTTAAAGACAATTTTCTGTGCCCAAGAATGTAGTTTAATTCTTTGAGAAAGATCAATTGCGTAAATGTCTACCAAACAAGCATAATTGAACTGTGCTTTCGGGAACGTCGCTCTTTAGTCCGCTACACCTCTTAATTTATTCTGAGCACCTCTGAGAGGCAATAGTGCTAAAGCGGCGTCATTTCACTCAATTCACTAGAATAATTTTCGTCGTCACTCTCTAGTCATTTTTTGACACCCACCTCCAAAGAGACTACACTTTTGGTATGTTTCCCTCTCGATTATAAGGTAGGATCCGTCTTTGAAAGTCCTTCGTCCAATCGGAAGTTGAAGCCGGTTTCGCCTCAGACACTCGCTTGAACTTTAGCTACTTTCCAGTGCCGCAAATAGCAGTGTAGGCGTAGGGGGATAATTCGGTCGATTGCTCCTTGGCTGCTAGAATAATTTCATTTTACCGTTTCACGCTAATCGCATTTTTCGTCATTAATCTGCGGGGCCAATTGACCAAGGGAGCAAAAAGCTCTCGACAGTTAGAGAAGGCGAGATAGTATGCAAAATAGAGAGACGAACATGACGATTCTACTGCGGGGAACAACTGCTGCTTCTCTGTGCAGTCTAGTTGACTTAGGCGAGACGCACTCTCTCCGTTTCCCATGCTCTCTCGCTTTCTCTGTCTGATGAGACAGCAAGGGTTTCTTTCAAAGAACTTTACTCTGCAGTTGAGCCCCCACTCAAGCCGTCAAAGCTCTTCTGAAATGAGTTCCTCCGAGTCGTCAAAATCACTCTGCAAGAGAAATAACCCCCTGACGCGGCGCCGCATTCCATGACACCCCCGGACTCGAAGCTATTTCATCCCACTCGCTCATCTGTTTTACGATGTCTACTTCGTATTTTGTGCACCTACAAGCGTCTGGCAACCTTTTCGAGCATTTTTGTCGTTAAAGCCATAGGTCCGCCCATTTTAGCAGTGCCCGCGAAATTTGGCCGCGCGTCAAACGTCATATTGTGCTGCCCCTCTCAGATGACCATTACAATTCGAAGCCTTCATTTAGTATGCCATTTCATCAACTTTAGAGGTCCGGGATTTGCTACTTTACGGGCGGTATGTTGATGTTGTTGTTTTGTGGCGTGCGGCAGTCTCAGTGCCGGCCGTAGTTGGCCTAATCTCCGGTCTTACAATGTCCGGTGTCCGGTCTTGTGATACTTTCAGATGGATTGTTGTTCTCGACAACAACTTGAGTGGTATATAAAGTGAACAAACAACGCTATGTTGATGTGAATAGTTTCAACTCTTACTGTGGATTCAATCTCTGCTACGCACTATTAATTCTTGTGCATAACTTCAGCGCTAACGGTAGCCTTATTCCGGCTCTATTAGTCGCACAATACTGTAGTTTCCATGCATCATTATTTCGAGTTCTACTGACCTATTATCCGACTCGCCATCTAAATTAGGTCCTTTCTGAGAATCGGGTCGTCTAGAACCCTTTTCGGGCCTCTCTCTTTCTAATTAACTCACTCGCTCTTACTCACTATCCTGACCTTCTCCCACTATCTTGCTTCACTTTCTGTAGTAATTTCCGGAGCCACGCCATCTTTTCCATTGTTATTATTATTTCTACGGAACTATGTGACGGTCCCGAGTGGCTTCTGGAACGACCCTGTTATTGTCCTCTTCTTTACGGTAGATGATGCGATTCAGCCTCTCGGAACATTCTGGAAACTACATTTACTTGCACATTATTGCGCACGTTTCAGCACAATCTTGCTTATATTTATCGTGTGCGATAATGGTCCTGTGAAAAAGTTTCTGGTTCATAATATTTGCAAATATATTCATGCCTCAACGAACAGAAAGTCTGACGCCCTCGCAAAATCCCTTCATATAACTGCAACATTTCGGTCGCGCTGACCTATTAATACTGTTGTCCCCAGAGACTTGTACGTGATTTCCGCGAAGGGCTTACTACTCACAATTTACCATGTATTTCCTCCTTTATTCCTCGGACCAATACTTCACAGTAGTAGGTGGGTGAAAAGCGTCAATTCAGCATAACGTGTCCTTCTCTCGAGAGAGAGTAGTCTTTTAGCCAAATTGCACAAAAAATGGTCCTCTCTTTCTCTCGCTTTCGATAAATGAGTCATCCCGACCCGTGTGCTGTGGCGGTCTCTCTGCGAGTCAGCTGAGCTATGTGCTTGTCTCTTCATTCGCCATAGTCTCTAGTCGGTCAGAGAAAGCGAGAGAGCATGGCGATAGGAGAGAGTCAGACAATAGTTCAGGCAGGTGTTAGCATTGGCCACCCGACGCTGCTGCTAGACAAGCTTGAGGAATGTGCGTTCTGCCGAAATCTCCATTCTGCCTGGGTGTGGTATATCTAATGTTGTCGTCTTTCGTCACGTACATTCGTTCGCATTCCACAGTTTCCATGATGTGACCTTATTCTAGCGCATTTTCTGAATTTTCTCTATTTCTCTTCGAAGACATGCAGAATGAAGAGAACCATGAACACTTCCCCTTTACTACCGATCTCCGCTTTTCGTCACTAATTTGCATCAACTGACGAAACACCGGCGCCTCATCATATCTCTTTGCTCTGCCTCTCTTCCTTTACATGTCTCTACGTAGCTAGTGAAATAGTCTTCTCAAATTCTCTTCTAGTCTCATTTGAAATAGCGCAGCGTTTATCACGTTGGAATTTCATCTTTCATTTTGCTGTTGACGTCGAAACTATTTAATTGACCACTTTCAATGGGTGAAAACGAGCAGAAGAAGATCTCTTCTTTTGACAGTCACGTCGCATTTCATGGTCAGAATATCGCTTCGTTTCCAGTTCCAGAGCAATTAATAGCCAGTAATTTATTCTCATTTCATTTTTTAGTGTTTGGTGCCAAGAATTTCCTAATTCACGTTCATTCTTTCCCATTTTCGAAAGACAATGCGTGGTTTTTGCCGTTTGACGCAACTTCTCACAGTTTTCGTCAGTCTGGCCCGCCCAATAACGGATGCATTAGCTTAGTTGAAGTTACGGACTATACTAAAATCACGGATTTGGGTGTAGCTTGACTCAGTCGCTGACAGGGTCGCCAATTAATTCTCAAGTGCACCATGTCATGCGCAGTATTTTCGACGAATCGCAGTGATATCGCAACTGGAGTGCATAACACCAATTATTCTCTCCATTTCGAATGATTCTTCGTCTTACTTACCTTACAGTATCTACCAAGTTGTATGAATCGGCCGCTCCCAGAATTCTAGCATTCTTAAGTTTTCGTCAGAATTATTTTATTGATATCTATTCGTTGTCTTGACCATCTTGCAGCAACGTTTCGACAGGTGTAAACGTGATGCATCTGTTCAGTAAAGCAGTCTGAGGTTTATCGATACTAGTGATACGGCTAAGAATCAAGTTATTCCCCCGCATTTTCCAAGATTTTGTACCTGATGCTTGCAACGTTAGAAAATAGAAAATAGCTACGATTAATAGGACGGCCAATTATCTGATTGGTGAGACTTCATCCTGGCGTATTCCGTACTATGTTTCTCCTATGTTTCGTCGCGCCGCGTTTTCACTCGATTAAAAGGGTGGGTAGTGCGCATGGAAAAGAGACGTGGCTAAAGAGCCGGAGAGGCTTCTTCTTCAATTCATCTGCTACTATGTCAATTGCACGCCACCCTCTCACTATAGTCCCATTCGGTCATCTAGGGGCTATTATTTACAGCCCATGACTTCAATATGAGATATCCATGGCGTTGGAGATTTCGTTACTAGGCGCACATATCCACAAAAAAGCTGATATCCGTCCAGTTACCAAGTGAATATCTGAAATGAACTAGATTCAATCAGCGTAATTCCATCATTTCACTGTAGTCTCTCTAGCCTTGTCCATTGTTCACACCTCATAATTCAATTCTTTGGTCTCCTGAGATTCTGTTCGCTCATTGCGCAGCTTGCTTGATACTCGATTAGCAGAGCCATTTCGCGTTCATTGTAGTGAGCGTTCTTTTCTCATAAAGCTTTGTTCGATTTTCTAAAATGTATACATTCCAACATACATTTTCTCATCTGTACGTATTTTCGTAGGAAGGGCAATTTACCATCGCAATGAAGATCCTGAGATATGTATCGAATACGACAAAGAATGATTCAGTTTTCCTCCCGTTTTCCTTAATTTCACTGTAGTCGCCGTGGTCATTTAGCCTCTTCTCCTATTTACGATGCGCAATGGTCAAAGAGATTGGCATGGGTGGGCTTCCTTCTTGGTTTGGCGTGCCAATACTCTCCCAATATTTTGTGCTATCTCGTCTCTCTCTGACCACTGAAAGAGCCTGCTGAATGAAGAGACCGCTTCATGCCATCCCTACATCCAATTTTCATTGGTATTTACAACGGTAATCTAGAGGCTTCGCTCCCTTTTCGTACCGTTTTCATTCATTCTGTGCTAAGCTATTGAATGGTCATTACAATGCCATTCTATAAGTGTTGCAAAAATAATGTGAAACCACGTAGTTTCTGTCCACTTACTGGACTCACGTTGACAGGTTTCACAACCATGAATTGATCATTTCCACGTTTGTTGATTCGACTGAAAATTCTGTACTCGGTACGAAGCCATTTTTTTCCGAAGAATTTATCATTTCCTCTAAATAACCGCTTGGTGTTCTCACTAAGGCCTAATCTCAGCCAGTTTTACTTCCTAAGAGATCACTGTACGGATTCCGGCCAATGCATACTTGGGGAGGCTGGGACAGATGCTTTCAAGAGTGGCCCGACCTCTCCTATTCGCGTACAATTTCTCCTGTTAGAGGCTACGAGCGTCTGAATTCAGAGTAGTCGAAGGCGAAGAATTCTCGTAGATCTTGTGGTGCTTGTTCGGCCGGCAGATCTTTGTCTCCTCAGTTCGCGGGTTGATTGATGACGTTGCTTGTTGAATGAGTCTTCCAGACGAGACTCACACGTTTCTGAATAATGAATGAGCTACCCTTTCGAATGGGCGTTCTAATTCTGTCTAGAGTTCCAAGTAGCATGTGAAGTGAAGAGCCGATGCTCATTTCACACACCCTAATTCTGCCCGTCATATTTTTTGTAGCTTGGAATGCGGATGTCGTGGAATTTGCACTGGAAAACCTGCACCCCAGATCCGCCTCAAGATACTCGAACGTGAGAACACATTTTTCCTTTCCCAGCTTCGTGCTGACTAACTTTCACGCCCTCGCGTCATTTCCACGCGAGATCTGGGATTAACTTCGCGCACCCCCGCCTTATTTTCAGCGCTGATCGTATTTTCCTTCCCTAGTAGCACTATAATCTTACTGTTTTCTTGCTATTCCAGGCGTTATGACTACGTTCCCGGAAGTGCGTTTTTGTCCGACGTGATCGTCTAGTCTGAAGTCATTTCGGAAAGCGGCGCCACATGCATAATAAAAAGTTGGCGCAATGTGAGAGTCTCATCATTCATCGCGTTTTGAGCAGCAGTCTTCGATATACTTTTTAGATGAGAACAGCTCATTAATTGGAATGAAATGAATGTAAAAGTCTTTTTCGGAATTTGACCCACTTTAAAACCGATCGAGAAACTTTTGCACAACTAGGATGCCTTCAATGAACACTCTATACCGAACCAGTTTCGCGAATTGTGATTCACACGCTTGCACACTTCTGTGCCACGTTTGATCGCATTTGCAGATTATATTTGCAGATGGTCCAAGGTCAACCCAATTTGAGTTTAGTCAGTTTTCTCCCGTTTGGTCAGTTACTCATGCCTCCGCTTGTGAATTTCAACTCGTTATTTGTGTCTGCTCTGTATTTGAAGAGATGTTTTGCACGGTACGTCTGAGTGATGTGAGGCTCATATGAATCTTCTGGCTATCTTCAGTAATCAGGTACTCTCGTTTCTCTGATCGGTTAGATAGTGTGTGAGGTGAAAATAAATCTGAAGAGGTTTTCTCTTCAGTCTGCTTTTTGCCTGTTGATACTCTTCCCCGATTCCGCTCCGTTATAAACATCATTAGGAGACATGATGCTCCGCCCATTTCAGTGCACTATCATTACTGATATGCCTTAGTTGGACTTCTTTTGAGACTTAGATTGTTACGGTTAGTTTTAGTACGTCTTACTTAGACCCTTGTCAAAGTCACTTCATGCCGAATCGGAGACAGCTGCCTGTTCTTTCAGTCGCAGTGCTCTGCAGTTTCTGCCCAAGCTGTTAGTGACAAGTCCGTGAAGCTTAGGGTCCCAACCCACTTCAGCCTACTGCCTCAATTCGCATTGTCTCACGGCCCTCTGACCGGCGAAGGATCACTCGAAATGAGGAGAGTGGCCAATTCTCAACCTCGCCCGCCGAACTTTCAATGCATCTGTCTACATACTTCACGATGACGCACTGAGCCAAACCGATCGGAGACGTGTCACAACACAACTCTGAAGTGTTTAGTAAATCAGCCTCACTGGGACCGCCGACCTTCTTCAAAAGGTAAACGTGTATCAACTTCAAGCGATTCAATAGTCGTAAGACAACTCTAGGTTGGACCCACTGGTTGCTGTTAGATGGACTACATACCCTGCTGTCCAATGCATTCTAGGGCTAATTTTTCTTCACCTTCTTCATTTCTCACTCTTTCTTGCAGATTCTTGTGTCCAGTAAGCGATAAAATAGATACGATAACATTTCTTCGGAAATAAACCTAGTGTACTGAACCGTGTTCCAGCTGTCTATTCCGTTGTTTTCCGGCTATTCTTAGATTAATATCAGTGTGTTGGAACTGTCGGTTTGTTACATTTCCAGTTATTATTGCTGTTCCATGCTCTCTCATTTCACATCATGTTCCCACTTTTCTCATATCAATTCCCAGGGTTATTGTGCCTATTCCTGACTCGGTACGCTCTTTCGCTCTTGACTCATTTTCAAATTCATCTCCATGCTCTATTCTTCATCATCTCATTTCTCATTCTCACTTCGTATTACTCTTGCATCCCCCTCAATAGCAGTGAACGTGCATTTCACTTCACCAGTGAAACTGAGCACCAGAATTTACGGCTCTGGCTATAGAAGATGTGGCTCCGGACACTCACTCTTCTTTCGCGCCTTCCTCCCACACTGTCCCGCCTGTGACGTACATAGATGCGTCCAGATTTCACTCGTTCACTGTTTTTGAAGTGCAGCCATCTTCTGTGTCGCCTATTTCACTCACTTTACGACCCATTTCGTTCATCGTGCGCATATATTCGTTTAGTTCGAGCATTGGAAATTTTTCGATATTTTTCTCTTGAATTACTACAACATTATCTCCATTACAGATGATAATGCGACTCGTGATTCTCACCCTTCTCTGCCTTCTGCTGCTATTCAATTCCGTCGTCTCACTACCGGCCATTCTGGACAGGAGAAGCGGAGTGATCTACGTGCCCGTGGCTGGAGCAGATTATGATGTTGACGATCGGATAGAGGACGTGAGTGATTTCCTGTTTATTTGACCCACCGATATACGGTACGTTCATGGTCGAATGGTTTGTCGGTCTGGTAGAGGACGTGGGTTTATTTATCACGTATGTGTATAGTTTAACAATACGATCTTGATAACTTTGCATTAGCCAAGCCTTTCCATCATCCTTACCGTTGTGCGCTATAGATACCCATACATAGAAATGGAAGTTCGAAGCACTTCACGTTAGACTATGTTTTTGCAATTTTGGGAAGCCGTTCAGCGGAACACACGTGTAATTCAAGGAACGAATCCAATCAGGCTTAGTCACTAATGATATCTGATATCATCTGTGATTTGATCCACCCTTCTCTGCCCTAATTGTAGCAAAGCCGCTTAATCGGGGATCATAATCAAAATAGTTTAATAATCAGATAATCTATTTGTATTCCCAATCATTTCCTGTCCTGTACTAGTAATAGTGAGCAAAGTAGAGGGATGGAAGTGGAGAAGGGAAGGGAGGGGGCCTCAAGTGGCTTGTTGCCTGATCGGGTATGAGTAGTTGTTACACGTGAGCGATGACGCACTACACGTACCTCTTCTTGCCCCGGGGAATGTATGCTAGTTTATGGGTGCACTTCCCTTTGTTATTTGTGGAAATAACAAACTAGCCTAATATACGACTGTACAAATGACGACGTCGCAAATAACGAAAGGCAGCTACTACAAATTCAGCTGTCTTAGAAAAAAGCGGGCATTGCATTGAAAAGCAACCCGCAGCCTCCCACTCAGTGCCGACGAAACACTTTCATAGATTGGCACATAATGCGAAATGATGGAAATCCCTGACTAAATCACTAGTGAGATAGATATTCTCACATGTTTACTACGGATATCATTATTTTTGTCAAATGTAATCAGGAACAACTATGGTTTAATTACCACACAAATTTATGCCCAAAATTTATTTCAGAATCTGGCCCCGTCAAGACAACGCAGATCGCAACCATTGGAAAACGAATACACTGATGAATTCTCCCTCGATCCGTTCGAGATTCAACCAAGGTCATACGACGCCGATACCTTGACTAATTAGTCTGATTAGAGTGCTTAATTAGGCCCTAATTAGCGGTTCTTAACCTTATTCTTGTTCAGATAAGCTTGCGAGGTCCTCTCCACATCATCACTGATAAAATCGTGCGCATCATTCGCTTCAAGCTGAATGTTTTCTCTTTCTGTCGCTTCACGCCACCCATTTCAATATGTCCCGTTCTTCCTCTATTGAGAACCAAAACAACAACACCCTCGCTTCTGGAGTCCATTACCACACATCATATGAGCAATTATCGTCGTGTCTCTTCGTGTCGCGTGCTCTCTCGCTCACTCTGACCAGCGAGAGAGCACGCGGAACGAAGAGACACGACTTATTTCAGTTTCGCTAAATGCATTCGCCCCTTTGATACTTCCCCACAGTCAACATTCCACCATAATGCCTAGTCGATCTCTTCCCCCTTTTCCCCCTTATTTATACAGTGTGTTCTAGTGTGATTATTGAGAGAGCAGTATTTGTGTCTGTTTATACAAGGATAAAGCGGAATTTTATGGCCAAAGGCTTCGTTGTTTCTCCAATTCGAATTGATAGGAAGGAGAACCGGCCGTTAACTTCTTTGTTTTCTCAACCTAAGATAGCGGTCTCATCGTCGGCTTTCGAATCAGTGGACAAGGGGTGTTAAAGAATTGGTATCCCGTGGGCAGAGGAATAGTGAACAATATAAATCACGCATACTAAACGCAAATGAACTCTTTATCGACACTATGAATCGGAATGAACTCTCCCAGTCGGCTTCCCTTCGGGCTGTCCATTTATCGATAAAATCGTATGAACTATAGCACGTTCTCACTAGCAGGGACCACAGAACGTCAATGCAACCCAATTCCATCGTCGGATGTATCCCCATCCCTGCAATCGAAACCTTCCGGGTATCAGCGGCCGATCCCGTTCCATTTTTCACACATCATCACTAGTTCCGAACAAATAGACGCATCGTCGTCCCTTCTCCATTTCTTCTCTGTGGAAAGTCGAGGAGAATCTGGATATATCGCGTGAAAAACGCCATCCGCTGTGGACTGTTGCCCCCGAAGAGAGAATTCTGATGAACAAATAGAGAGGGAGCTTAGTGAGTGATATGATTAGGGAGAGAGGAGATTAGCTCCCTCTGTCGGTCAACTGAGGGTGTTCTGTGGTCCTTGCTCCGGAGCAATGAATTAGTGACAGTTCGTGAACGATTTTATGAATATCATTAGAATTGCCCTTGTTGTTCACACTCCTGAAGATCGTTCGATAAATTACTAGCGAATGTTCAAAGCGATCAAGCAGTATCTGTCGGTTTCCGATCTTGCGGTTAACGAGGAAGACCCAAAGTGGGACGGAGTGGAGTCATCAGAAGCCCCAGTCTATCGGACTGCTTACATGCTCCACATCCCGGCACTCTTACACGAGCAACAGCTATTTCGGGAGTCATTACCCAATTTATAGATGAATGATCAGACGGATGTGTAGAGGGATCTGATGCATTATCTTCAATGCGTGATTTTGTTTGTTCTCCAAGTTAGCTAAACCATGGCTTTTGAGGATCTGCATTGTTCAAATTTGGGAATGACATAATCAATAGAATGCTGTCCGGTCTCAAACGAGTTATGTCAACTCGGCTTTGTTAGCGTGAAGAAACATCACGTCGCTTCTCCATCAACACGGAACACACGTTGCGTAACGCGCGCCCTAATCCAGGAAGTTGCCCCTACTGTTCTTTCTTCTTTTCTTCACACTTTGCCGCCTGTAATCGGATCGAGAACTGAGCATGTACTCACTGAAGGAAGGAACAACTTTGAGTGTAACCGGAAGAGTATTGGAAGGCCAAGCTAGATAGTCTCCTCTCCCCCTCTTCTCCCCAACAGTGACCGCATCTCCCTCTAATTGAGTGCCAAATGCACACACACTCACACTACTTTTTCACACCCGCAGTCCTCGCTCTTCCCTGGGTTGAGAGGAGGGAGAATGCAGAGGGAAAAAGTAAGGACATTCGGGTGGGGGACGGAAGAGAAGATGGGTGTACGAAATCATTGATCGTGGAGCTACAAAAATGAAGTACATTCATGACGTTTGACAGAACGTGAGGGCTGGAAATAGAAATAATGGGCAAGACAATGGCCCCGTTTGAGCATCGAACGAACAACAAATGTCAGTGACAATAGGGAGTAAATAATTTATTCGGTAGTTTATGAAAGGCGTGGTTTGATCAGGCTATGAACATTGTGGAAAGGATGCGAAAATGAGCAAATGAAGAAGCGATGAAATATCTACGAAAAATCTGTGTGAATATTTCCAATTTTTTTCGAGTAGGACATCAACCTTCAAAACCTGCGCATTCATAAGCAGTGTGAAACGCAACTCACTCATTTCAGTTGACCAGTGATTGAACGCCGTCTAAAACCGAAAAGAAAAGAATAAAATATATTACAACAACAAAACCAACATGACTGAAACGTTATTAATGCAAATGGTAGTTAAATATTTTTTCTCCTGGCTCAACATCGAATCGAAAATTATCCGATCCTCAGCTTTTCCGAACGGCGTGAAACTCAACTCGATCACGTTCGCTCACTGATCCCATCTCGCTCATCCGATGTGCCAATCCTTCCTTCTCAGCGCTTTTCCCCAATCCTACCAGTCCTCCCTCCCCACAACTCCCCCGGAAACAGATACTCTCCTTCACGTTTTTCTGCGCCTTTCGCGTTTGCGCATTCCTCGATCCGCGTGCTCTCTCGCCGCTCGCCCGAGGCGTCTGGGCGCTCTCTGTATCTCGCTCACACGCGCCAGGGGCGGACGCGCGTATATAAGGCGGGAATAGGGACAGGGACACCAGGACACTCGGATCGAGAGCTTCTCTCTAGCAACAGATCTTTCAATGGCTCGCAAACTCGTTGTCGGTCTGGCGTTGATGGCGGTCGCACTCGCCGACTCTACTGGAGGTGAACCATTCCTTCGATTAGTTCCCTCTGGAGGATATTCCTAATCTGCAATACAAATACCGTTGCATCTATATTTCTCTGCTGGACTTTCGATACTGCTTCTATTTGAACAATCGCCTCAAATATTGGTCATGTTCGTCCCAATTTTTCCGATTATTGTTTTACAACAGTTTATCCCTACAATAATTTATCCCTATATTTTATTTATTCACGAGCCAGTTCCGTCCTTCATATTGAAACTTTAAGCTCAAATGCAATATCTGCGTCCGCTGAAACATACCTAATTTCACTGCAATCCCCTTTCGATTCGAACAATGCGAATCAAAGCAATCGATATTATATTCATACCGTACCCTAATCTAACCGTGCTTCCAGAGGACATCGTGAACAACGGCGAGAAGCGTCGTCAGTACGTCGCCCGCCCGGTGGTCGCAGCTGCCCCGGTACTCCCCGTGGTCGCGGCCCAACCCGCTGTCGTCGCCCCCGTTGGACAGTGCCCCGGTACGCTCACTTGGTTCCTGGAGCCCTCCTTGCGACCGCTCTCGCACTGCGACCGCTCTCGCGAATTTTTGCACGAAATATGTTTCACCCCGTCCGTAAAGGGACTGAAGAGCGATACTGAACAACGGTTCTCGCCTTGCCGATGAGAAAATAACCCAATAAATTCCAAAACTTCAGGCGGTCCCTCGCTCCCGATCGAGTGCGATCCCAAGCGCCCGTGGCCGCAGTGCCCGCCCCAGTCCTACTGCTACGCCACCAACTCCGTCGACATCGGT
Source organism: Pristionchus pacificus (assembly GCA_000180635.4). Classification (NCBI taxonomy): domain Eukaryota; kingdom Metazoa; phylum Nematoda; class Chromadorea; order Rhabditida; family Neodiplogasteridae; genus Pristionchus; species Pristionchus pacificus. The sequence continues at coordinate 16,209,625 of CM026576.1, forward strand.
CCCTACTTCTGCTGCCCCATCTGTGAGTACCATAACCTGTACCATCGCTACACGGAACCATAGGTTGGAACCATGGGTACCTTGGGATCCATCGGTTCAGGAACCGGACCTAGGAACCAAATCCGAATCCAACTCATCCTCAGGGTCCACCTACGGTGCCGCCTGGAGACCGGCCACTCCCTTCTACAACTACGTTCCCCCTCCCCCACCCAACTGGGGACCAGAGGTAAGCATACAGTTGGATTACGGTAGTCGATCGACGACTGACTTCTTTTCCCGGATATAATCGATAATCCTACCGTATTCAGCTCGGCCGTCTCGTCGCCAACTGGCCCTCGGCAGCCGTCGGCATCCCGGCCGCGTACGCTCCCCTGAAGGCCAAGAAGGTATGGTAGCTCATGGTAGTTGTCGATCGATAAGTGACTTTATTCTAGTCTACAGTAGGCATACGATACCACGTCCGGCGTCAGCAATCGCAATTTCTCACACGCAAACACACACTCACGCATGTTTCTCTCTGTGTACTCAGGAGAGGCGTGAAAATGAGCCCCCCCCCCCACTGTTTGATTTGTGCCACATTGTCTCCCTTCTTCCCTAGTATTCTTTCGCCCTTCCGAGAGCCGGTCAAGGTGTTAGTGTAAGAGCTTCCTGAGCCTGTGTGTACACATCCGGAAGTGCATGAGAGGTGTTACTTATGCCACTTGATTGACACCCCGACGGGGCAATGAGTCAAGGACCTGACCTACCGAACAGAGTAACCTGACCCAGCGCGCTCATAAACCTGACACAGCTCCAACCTGAATCATACATCCACCGTTAGTCGTACTTGTGACATGTCCTTCAACAGTTCTTGAAGCAAGTTATCATTCTTACCCAACTCAAACCTAAATCTGACCCACCTCACCTACCGTACTCCTCTTGCAGCAGCAGAACTTCAACGCTGACGACGACGCAGAGGAGGAGAAGAAGGAGGACAAGATCGCCGCCTCGATCAACTCCTGGATGGAGAGGCGACGAGCGGTAAGAAGGAGTACGATAGTCACACGGGGGATGGTGATCGAGCACTGACTTTATTTGTCCATCATACTGAAGCCTACAGTAGTCGGTGATCGATAACTGACTGTTTTTCCCTGCAGTATACTGTAGCCTACAATTCCCGATCACTAACTGACTTTATATTCTTTCAGTAAACGCCCAGCCCACTCCGACGCTGCACAGCCCCCTTCGTTGCCAACTTTCATAACATTATTTAGCCCGACCCGCCTGTCCTTCCCCCTCAGATACCATATTCCGAAACGATACCACTCTTTATAGGCATCACTTATAAGTTATAGTTTGCTACCAAACACAAAGATGTTTGTACATATTTGAGAATTGTCTCTCACACTTTTTTCGAGCAATTGCCCAACTCTCTCTTATCGATACACTATCTCGCCTGTCAGACAGAGCGAGAGAGTATGGAGAAACGAGAGAGTCTGACCATTGTTCACCAATTTCCGTCCTGATCGTGCTCGGCTCAGAGTCCCTAGTAGTCTCCCCATTGGGGCAGTTGTCTGCGCTCTCTCCATTCCGCACGCTCTCTCGCCCTGTCTGACAGGCGAGAGACCAGGCTGAATGGAGAGACACCTCCACTGCTCATCCCCCTTCTTGCTCCTTCTTCTTATATATTTGATGATCACAGCAGTGAATAAATAGTCGTATTCTATCCTCACGAAATGGTCATATACACGGAAAAACAGCTGTAACATCAGAATGTCTGAGCTGCTGCTCAGAAAGAGATCTCTCATCATTTCTCGCTCACTATCCTGAAAAAATGGAATATGAACAACATCTTTCTTTGGAACGTTTATCGCGTTCGCTTTTTTCACTAGACAGTCTTGAGAGCAACCAAAACTAACATTTGTGTCGTGGATAGAGGGTTACATTGCAGTCATAAAATGGGAAATATTGCACACAAAGTCGTCTCTCAGAAATAGCAGAAGAAGTAACAGGAATAGGAAACGAACAGATGTGGAAAACCGGTTAATTATGTACATCAAGTGCAGCAAGAAGTGTGTGTGGGAAGTGTGTACCGGGAAGGGGAGGTGGTGTAGTGTGTGTGGTGTGGCCTACGGTAGTGGTGTGGTGGTGCGAGTGTGATATGGAGTGGGTGGTGTGGCTTACTGTAGGTGTTCACGATCGGGAGTGGTGTGGTGCGATGGTTCAATAAATGCAAAGAGGCTCAAGCTCTCGGGGGCAAGGTACGGCACGGTTCGCGCTATGGTTATTAGGTGTAGAGTAACAATGATGGCTGCAAAATACGAATAGTCGGCGTGGAAACCGAAAGAGCCTACTTGAGAGCCGGGGCAAGGACTAAGTACGGTTATGGGTAAACAAGCAATGCAATAATATGGCGAGATCAACAAGGAAAATAAGTAAAATAGGTAATAAGGGAAACATAGATAATTCAGATAGTTGGTGAATGAATCACCAAACGGTACACTTCTTCTCGGGATTCAGCTTTGAGCCGAGTGGGCAGCTGAAATTAATTATTATGATTGATGTATTTCGATAAACGCTCTGGTAATACTGTTTCCAAATGGTATGGCCCACTAGAATACAACTCCAATACATTATCTGAATTATAGTACCAAATACAGGTTATTGATTCTTCATTTCGCACATTATTGCTGTGTGTCGAAAGGGTGTGCAAGATTTTCGATTTTTTTGTCTTCAGTATCAGTGAATATTATTTTTTGCTAACCTGAACGCCTTGGCGAAATCGGGGAAGTTGGAAAGGACGCCAATGACACGGAATATCTCGGGCGAGTGCTCGTCTTGGAGCACCTACAAAGATCAACGATCAAAATATGGTCGATTGCGATGTTTAAGAGAGATCAAATATCAAAGTATAATCAAAGATCAAAGATCAAACGCTTACCTGCTGAATGGCAGCAGCTCGAGTTTTGTGCCCACACCAGAACTGGAAATGATCAGTCTCGCATTTCGGATGTGTTTCACGAAGTGTTCATCACTCCTCGATTATTTTTGCGACGATTTTATGCTCAAATTCAATTCGTAAAATCAATCTCGTTTCTCGAACTAGCGTACTAAATTGATCAGAGCACGTCCCTATCCAAAGCCAGTCGACTTGCTGTTCTACGTGATTGCACTTCCATGATATAATATTGACTCACATTGGCATAACTCAAGAAGAAGACTTGGTCGTTGCTCAGATGCTGCAGACCGGGCAGTCGTGGTTCCTCGTCGCCGGCAGAGTCGGAGATGTGCGCGCGGTAGGCCTGGAAACGGGAATTCAAGACGTCCGTCTCGAAGGAGGCATACGATGGATACGAAAAAGACAGGTTTATCTGTGGTTGGTTGCGATAATATGATAGATTATGATAACAGGAAATCATTTGAACGTACCCTGTACGCCTCCTTCACTCCTCCATTGTCGGCGATGTTCTCACCCAGTGTAAGCTTGCCGTTTACCTGCGAATGATTATATGATGTTATGTTATGCCAATTTTGACAGCTCTTACCGTACTACGACCTGCGAAACAGAAGTACTTTTACTGTGCCTCTTATTTGCATTCATTCTTCAACCACATTCACATTTTCTTTTTCTGGTTATTACAAGATCTAACGCAGTAATCGATGTACAGGCGCCTTTAGTACCTTCATATCCGTCTCGGGCACGGTGTAGTTGTTGTACTGGTTGATGATACACTGCTTGCGCGTCTCGAAACCCTTTAATTAATAATTAATTAAAATAAATCAATTTAATAATTAATGAACCTTGGCCGATCGCTCGTTCCACCAGTTTACGAGGTTACCCGTCTTGTCGTACTGTGAACCTGCAGGGAATAGAGTTCGAAATTCAAGGGTAATCGTCTCTTCATTTGACACACTATCTCATCGGTGAGAAATATCAAAACTGCTTCGAGATTGTGTCAGTTGGCGCGAAACTGGCTACATCGAATAAACATACTATGTTTTTTTTGCCGGAAAAGACAAGGCCGCACTATTGAACTACAACGCCAAAGATATTTATGATCATTGTGAAGCATAACTCAGTTTGTAACTTTTTCTTACCCTGATCATCAAAGCCGTGCGTGATTTCGTGTCCGATCACAGCGCCGATCGCACCGTAGTTGATGGCCTGCAATTCATTATTTTCAATTTAATTAGTTAAATAATTAAATAATGATTTACCTTGGGGAAGGACCCGGAGAAGAAGGGCGGCTGTAGTATGCCCGCGGGGAAGGCTGAAAATTGTGAAGTGTTATCGTGAGATGCCTTTTCTTTCTGAGGTTTCTGAGGGGAGAGGCCGGGAGGAGGCTATCTACCTTTCTTCCTCCCCTCTTGCCCCCCCCCCCCTTCCAGGGAACGCGGCTACTCATTCAAAGATCGTTGCATGGTTTATGCCTTATTCTATTGTAATTGGAATTATCATCAAGCTGATATTTTTTCAGCTTGATTTCTATTCATGAATTATGAATAATTGAATCTAATATAAAGTCACTCACTGATGCTGTTCTGCTCCGTGGAGTAGAAGGCGTTGACGACGGCGGGCGAAGTGGAGAATTCCTCCTTGTCGAAGGGCAGCTTCAGCTTGTTGAACTCCTGATCAAACTCATTTTTAGAAATAACTTATGAATCAACATTGGCTACTGAAATACTAAAAAACGGCGTCTACTACTGAAATAATTGCTGATCTAGATAGATTCTAGGTGCAATGAAGAGGGAAACGCGGGCTTCAAGGGAAGGGCATCAAAGGATGTGCTAATCAGGCTAGAATAGAAATTCGAGCAGACTTCATGAGACGATGAGTGAGGGGACCAAATTCTAAAGTGAAATCAATTTTCGATATCAAACCTTGTCGCTGGTGTACACGATAACCTTCTTGACCATGCCGAAGTACGTGTCCTCGAGTGAGATATCGATCTGGAAGGGCTGATATTGGGGACGGTCCTCAAATTTTTGTAGTTGTTTAGTAAATCAGCCGCCATTATATTTTATTTTGTGCATTCAGGTGTGTTTCAACTCTACCATGTACTCTGACTCGAATGAATGAGTCGATATCATTTTCCCTTCTTAATAAATAAAAATGTCAAACTAGAAAGAAGCAATATATCAAGTGTGATTTATTCACGTACATTATGGTACTTCTCATCCAGCTTCGCCGGGTCGGTGATGAGTTCCGGGTAGCCGATGAGCTGCACCATAGCGTTGGCCTGAATCAGGGAGAGGTTACGGTAGGACACGGTAGGATACGGTAATTGACGGAAAATGAAGTCGTGCAAAGTTGCAGGGTAAGGTATTTGTCGAAAATTGAATACTTTATTACCGTACCTCTCTGTATACTGGATGGGTACTGTATCTCGAGGATACGGTACCCATCGTTTTTCCAGACCGGATACGGTACGGATACGGTACCTTATCGATAGCGATCTGCTTCGTGTCCGTGTCCATCCAGTCGTTCTCCATGACGAGTGAGGCGAACGAGGCGCGGATGTTGGCGATCATCGCCTGAGTACGGTAGGGTACGGTACGTGATCGATAATTGACTATTCATAGGTCAGAACTGTAAATAGATAAATCCCTCGATGCGGGATGCGATCGAAAACTAACTATTCATTGTTCAGAACATTAATTAGTAGGGTTACAGGGTTGGGTAGCAGGTAGGTCGGGTAGTTTCATTGGCAAATGTCTACTCAGGAACTGCGATAGGGCAGGGCTAGGAGCCGCTTGGGACCATACTACTGTAGGGAAGGATCAGTCGATCGACAACTGACTCCATTCCGTCTACCGTACCTGTGCCTCCTTCTTGTCGTTCTTGTTGAAGTGCTCGCCGACGTAGAGGGCGCCCGCTGCTAGAGGGAAGAACGTCGAGGGGACCTGAGTACGGTATTTATGGATAAGGTAGTCTATCGATAACTGATTTTTTCCTCTTGACCTTGGTTTTTTCTCTTGACCTTGGGTTCGTTATCCATATCAGCAGTTTTCAACCCAATATTCAAGATCCCTCCTGAATCCTAAATGGAAGTAAATTTGGTGCTGACCTGCGTGCACTCCTTCCACCTCGGCGACTGCATCTGTTGCCCGGTCATGACGCGGTTCAGTTCCTGAAGAGGTCTGAGGAAGTTAGGGAAAGGTCATGTGCGTCATAGTGGCTGCGAATTGAGTGGGAGTTAGGTAATGGTCACAAGCATGTCTTGCTTTGGATCAGGAACAAAACTGTCATCATAGTGCGTCAAAAGCTCTCTGTTAGGACCTTCCTTTTCAGAGTGATGTTACTTCCTCATAACTGCATAGGATAATCAACATTATCTCTTCGTAAGAAATAAATAAGATTCTTAGGACGAAGCGCAATTAATGGCCAACCCACATGTCGCACGTCCTCATATCTATCATCGAGGTACTTGGTCATCGAGTGGACGAGACGCCAGAAGAGATAGTCGATGATCGTGCGAGTATCAGTGATGGAGAGTAGGGCTGACAGCTGGAAATCACTAAGTCGTATTCTTTCCATTCATCGAAAAAAAAAACTAAAAATCCTTGAATTGAAAAAACTCAGATGTGTTTGACATTCTTTACTAATCGCCTTTGCAAATCAGCTTTTCAGTTTTTTGAAAATATAGATTTTTGAGAAAAAGCCACAATATTATATTCTTTCCATTCATGAGCACGAACCTTCTTCATGTACTCCACCTCCGTGACGATGATCTGTGTGTCATTGGAGAGAATATCGTGCACGGAGACGGGTGCGATCAGCTTGAAGTAGCGAACCCAATCGAGCTGGAAAACAGATGGATTTTTAATCTTTCACGGTTCCTAATAATAGGGATTGTTATAATCAAGCCAGTTGAGACACGTCCAATGCATTTCGAACCATGTTGTCGTTAGCCAAGAATATCAGCTCCCCGTTTTTCCCAATTAGTCAAGATGCAGTAATGGATACCTGTGGCACGAGCGTGTACAGATCGGCAATGCTCATCTTGTTGTACTGTCTAGTGGAATTGCGACGATCGTCCTCGGGAGTGAGCATCTAAGGACGATTATCTCTTTTCTTACAATAATCCTTTTTTCGTATGTTCACTTGCAATTCTGCAATCTTTCAACACACTTCATGGCATCTTTGGATTTCTCATGAGTGCAGTGATTAAGAAGTGAAAGCCAATGATAATAAAAGAATCCTTCACCTCGGCCATCTTCTTCTCGAAGGCCAACGTCTTCTGAATCGTAGCGTTCATGGCGGCCGTCCCGTTGAGACCCGCGTCGCCCACGATCAGCATCGCTGTCTGAATTTTAAAATACTTATTTATTTATTTCGCATGAATGATGTAGCTAATATGTCACAAGATTCTTCACGAACGAAACAAGTTCCATGATGTTGTGGATGCATGATGAACACAGAAAAAAAGAAAGAAGAAACGTACCTTGTAGAAGAACTTCTCGAACGCAGCCATGTGCGTGCCGAACATGGTGTTGTTCAGATAGTAGTCACGCGAGCCCCGTCCGAGGGACAGCGAGCCCTGGTCCAGCTGGAATCAGGGTGTTTTTTTTTGTGAAAAACTATTACAGATCGAATAGCCTTTCGCGGAACTTTCTATGGAGTATTTCTTGAAAATTTAAATGTATGTTTCAAAGAATCTTAATATTTCATCACTGGAGCTCGTAGTCTGTGATCGCTGCGAAAGGATCAAAACATTCATAAAGTTGAAGTATAGCGAATAAGACTCGCGCAAGTACGGGGGTGGATCAGATGTTTCGCTGATTGCCTTCACTTTACAATTCGGGTGCTACTGTCATGAGTTCAAGGCGTGATCCCGATACGAAAAACAACGCACGCAAAAAAAACAACGCAACAACGCATGTATTCCCTCTAACGCGTACTAGTGCACTGTGTCGGTACACAGAATGCGAGACAATGGACACAATACCTGAATAATGTTCCTGGTCGTGTTCTTCGCATCCGCGTATACATAAGTGCCGAAGAAAACCTCGTTCGCGTAGTCGTGTCTGAATTATTATAGTAATTTTCGAAATGACGAGAGTTTTTCAAGGCAATTCAAGGCAAAAATATCGCTAATTCATGGCTAGAAGCGAAAAGCCTGCTCACCTCGCCTTGCCCAGTGTAGCAGTGAGATCCAGTCCCTCGGCCTTCCACGAATCGCCCAACATCAGCGGCCATCCACCAAGGGAGGAGATCGCCTCGAGCACTGGGCTGAAATAGATCTTTCAATCTTCGAGTTGGTCTGACTCTCATTGGCGATGCTTCAAACATCATTGAAACTAAAATTTTCCAATCTGCGTTGTTTAAAAAAAAATGCATTCTGATTTGTGTTGAGTTGTGTTTCACCGGTTCCTCAAATGATTCAACTGCTGCTGAGATCAATATTCTCTCCGGGCACTTGAAAACGAAGAAAAAAAACCAAAACTGGCACGGAAGGAATCGCATCCCAAATAAAGCAGAGTTCGAAATCATCAATCTTTATCTAAAAATAAATAAAAAAAACGAACGCAGATCGAATCTGCTCCAGCTCAGTGACGTTCATACAGATCTTGTACGCGGTCTTGGCCATTCGCACGGAGCGAGACGGATGGGAGACGTCGTTCTCGAGGGAGACTGAAGAGGAGTCATGATGAAGATGCTTATTGTGGTGTATGTTCGATACAGAGTGAGAACGTAAAATGTCAATATTGAACGTTAGATACAGACGCCGCAGTGCAGGAAGTGAATTATATCTTTTAAAAAATAATCGGACCTCTCAGTTGCTGTCGCACGATGTCTCTGACGTAAGTGAACGTGCCGTAGACTGCCGAGTCGTCGGGGATCGGATGGGCGTAGTTCCATTGACCTGCAAGTTATTGGAATAGCTCATTCGATTACCGGAGAAGCCTGGCCAGAATGGTTGCGCAGAGTTCGTTTTGTTCATTCTCAGTTGTTCAGTTATGCTTCAAGTGTGGGTCAAGTATCACATTTTGACGCAAAGTTGTTTCTTGTTCCGCGCGTAACAAAATTGCTACTAAACTATGGTCGCGTTTAAACTTAAGCATTGATTATATAATTTGTGCCTAATGGACGCGAAACCATCCCAGAAATCGTGTTTTATCATTAAAAACTAAGAAAAGTTAGTGAAAATAGACTGAAAACGCGTAAAACGAAGTGAAAGTGGGCGGAGCTAACGCGTTTGCCGCGCGGAATAGTTTAATAGGTGTGCAATTACAATCGTATCATTTTAAAAATGTGATAACGGAATTGGGTTTGAATTCAATATCTTCTGTTGGTACTGCAGAAATTATATAAAACAAATCTGAATTATCTTGGGAAATTGTCTGATGTTATGTCTCTAGCGAAAGCGCAGAAATAACAGGGTAAAAAAACCAACCGCAAGCGTACTCGAAGAAGTTCTCGCACGGATCCGCCGACGTGTTCATTGCGTCCATCTTAATTAATAAATATTATTTATTTAATCAATTAATTTCAATTAATTACTCATTTAATTAACCTCACCAGATAATTCGCCGCCCTCACACATCCTGCCGTCGTACACACTTTGGGCTCAGGTTTGGCTGTAGTTGTCGGGGGAAGAGTGGTCGGAGGGTCAGTGACGGCTGCAGGTGCTGCAGTAGCCGGGTCGGTCGCAGCCTCGGGTGCGGCCGTAGTCGTGGACATGGCAGCGAGGGCGGCATTGGAGGCGTTGGCTTCTGCATTTAAGATTTTATTAATTGATAAACGATCAACAATAGTACTTCTCAATCTGGATTCTTCAGGAAAGCGAATGCTGTAATCAGTATTCCATTGTGTGGCACATAACGGCAGCAGTAACAGAAGTAAGCGCATATTCGTTCGTCGCGTCGACTTGTAAGAGAATGACGAGATGCGCAGCGAAACTACTGCTTTGTACCTGCTTTCTGTTTGCGCATGTCTGTATGCAATAATCCTGCTCGCTATTCCGATGAAAACTGAGCTCAACTGACTACCAGCGGTTTTCGTTCAGTGTTTTTGTTTGGCTAAGCCATTGTTTTCGAAATAGAGAGCTACTTCAGATTATGCTATTACGTTTTTCAAAAAACTTGACAAAAAAATTGTACGCAAATGAAGGAGGACGACTGAACATATCGCGGAATTTTCGCCGCACCCTCACTACACCACGCCTTCTCTTTTTCCACCAACTTTTTCGATTGAGCTGTTTTTTTCATTTCAATTGTGTTTCACCCATTTTGTAAATGTTTTTAATACGTTTTATGGTTCAGAAGTTGCAGGCGTCTCTCGCCTACACGTTTAGCGCTGCGGGCGCGTGTCTGCCCCGTCGACTCGAGGACGGGTGTTGAGAGGATAGTTTGCTTCTCTCTATTTTGCCTTTAAATTTTAATTAGCTTATTTTAAGTGCCTATTTTTAGCATTATGGTCCCTTCGCGGACACTGCGAGACTGCCGCCTGTGCCACTTCTCCCCAGGTTTGAGCGCTTTCTTTCTATTTCATCGCTTGTTCACTTTTATTGACGCCAAATATGAATAAGTACTTGAATGCCAATAATGCATTGGACATTATCATGAAACAGTATGAACATGGCTGATGTTATTCCTTTTATCTATGTTTTCCTGTCGCCAGTACCTGAATTTCGATAAAATATATAATTACAGCCCGGTCTCGCCCTCTTCTCGTCCTCCTCCAGCCTCTCCTTCCAGGTCTGTGTGTTTTATTCTTATTTACCGTTCTTCGTTGATTTCAACACTTGCTTACTCTTAAGTGGTACCATAAATGAGAAAGCAAGTGCCGAAACACCTGTGATCTAGGGCTCGAAATTGGCCTGTAAATTGGTGTATTCACCGCCCTTATTTGAATTCATACTTTTTTCTCACCTGCTGTTGCTAAATATTCGTTAGCAAGCACTGAAATCAATGACAAAGTTGGATACACTATGCTTGAAAACTTGCATTAAAAACTGAGTGGAACGGCTATTTTGTTTTGATTATGCTTAAACGAGAAGCTTTCAGTTATCGTCCGCTTTCCCTTCCCGTGGATTGCGCGTCGGCCGCCTCATCGTTTCTCACAGGTTCATATGTTTCTGTTCTTTTTCTCCTTTTTTTTTGGACAAACTTTGTTGGCTTTCATTCAGGTTCGAACGAGGTTCCGCCGGTTTGACCCTCTCCTCGTCCTCCTCGAGCGCAACAGATGGCCGCAATGGCCCTCTCGGCCTTCATCATTGTTGTATTTTTTTGGAAATAAAAAGCCTTATTTCCATGCAATCTGTTCTTGTTTTACAGCTCATGGGAAAATTTATATTATGCTGAACATTCGATCGATTTAGCAACGATATTACGGTATTTCGAAAGGGTATTTCGAAAGGGGGAGAATGAGAGAGAGGACGGTAGTCCACGGTAGCCTGGGAACGAGTTCTGATTAAGAAGTAATGGTTGAAAAAGTGGAATAGTTCGAGTTAAATGAGCGGAGGCAGTCACACGAGGAATGAAAGTTACCGTAAAAGTGGACATCATATTCACAAACAATGCGCTGCTCCAGATCTGCTTTTATGAAAGATTCATTTGTTCGAATCACAAGCTCTAGTGATCTGCAAACTGTGTTTAATGCAATAGCCGTGATAAAAAAATGAAAAAAAAACAAAATATTCCGTAATCTATTGTGTCTGTCCTAGCCTTACCCCATCTTGTTTTCCAGTCATTGTAATGCAGAACAAATACATATCGTTTGGAAATAAGGCTTTTTATTTCCAAAAAACAACGGTGAACGGGCATCAATGCCTGCCACTTTTCCTCAATAGGGCGAGGGGAGGAGGGAATCCTTCCTTGTATAGGCCCGAGTCCGCGGTATGGCCACGAACCTGAATTCAAACCAACAAAAACTGTTCAAAAATAGCAAAAAAAACGAGCAGAAAACATAATAACCTGATGGAAACCATGAGACGGCCGTTGCGCAGCTCACGGGAAGAGACGCCAGGACTGAAAACTACTCGTTTATGAGTAATAAAAAGATTTGCTCTATCCATTTTCCAGCAAATTTCGAGCATAGTAATGTGACGGGCATTGATTTCAGCAAGTAACGTAAATTTAGCATCAAGCACGTGTGTATGAAAAAAAAGTAGCGCGGGAAATGTAAATAAATCACACAGACCTGGACGTATTTTGAGCCGTTTTATCAAACTGAGCAAAATCGACCTATATTCATGCCACTTTCGAGCATATGCCATCCCATGGATCATTTAAACACTTGCTTACTCAAATTTGGTAGCAATTACGAGTAAGCAAGTGTTGAAATAAACGATAAATATAAATGAAAAAACACACAGACCTGGTCGTGCCGGAGAAGGGCGAGAAGAGGGCCGGGCTGAAACTATAGATTTAATCGGAATTCAGATAATGGTGACGTGAACACAATGGTTTAAGCTGGGAATATAAGCTATTTCATACATATTTCCATGGTAATATCGCATACCGTTCTGGTATTCACTTGCTTACTAACAGTAGCCATCAAATAAAAGTGAACTAGCTATGAAATAAAGGAAAATACGTTCAAACCTGCACTGTCTGAGACCCGCTGCAGTTGCCGCAAGAGTACGGGAAAGCTAAATATCGGTACTTAAAACAGCCAGTGGAAATTGAAAGGTAAAATAGAGAGAAGCAAACTATCCTCTCAACACCCGTCCTCGAGTCGACGGGGCAGGCGATCCCGCGCGCGCTCCCAACGTTAAACATGTAGGCTAGGGCCGCCTGCAACTTCTGAACCATAAAATGTATTAAAAACATTTACAAAATAGGTGAAACACAATTGAAATGAAAACCAGCTGGAAAACGAAAGCTGATGCCGGAGAATCCAGAGCCGCGGAATTGCACCCGCTAAATACAGTGAAGTAATACCGCAATACTTGTTATGTCCGGACAAATTAAAAAACGTAGTACCTACTCCGTTGAACTGCGCAAACGTTGAATATACAGTCCAGGTTGGTTCCCCAGTGAAAACAATCCGGCCCGGCCGGCCCCGGCCGGCCCCAAGCGGCCCCATGCCATTTTGTGGCTCGTACAGAGAGAAATTTGATATTAACTCAACGGCGTTGTAAAGCTCGTGTAATATGCTATCGATATGTGTAAGCTGAATTTTAAATAGTTCTTTCAATTAATAGTAAATTGGTGAGGAAGCGCGTCAGTTATTGCAAAAAAAAGTAAAAAGGTGAAAAGAATCAGGTTGACGATTTTACTTACCGTAATCTTGCGGCCTCTTTTTCGCAATACTGATGACAGTTCCCCATCAATTTACTACGTATTGAAAGAAATATCTAAAATTCTGCTATCATAAATCGATAGCATATTACACGAGCTTTACAACGCCGTTGAGTTTATATCAAATTTCTCTCTGTACGAGCCACAAAAAGTCATGGGACCGCTTGGGGCCGGCCGGGGCCGGCCGGGCCGGATTGTTTTCACTGGGGAACCAACCTCGACTGTAGCACGAATAACTAGAACATCACTCCGAATGTTCGTATCTGTTTGGCATTTCTGCTTGATCAAGTTATTATTTTTGAACCCAGTCAATCTTCATATTGCCCTTGCAAAAAAAAGGTTTAATTGTGGATTCAAAACCAAGCCGAAAGATGATCTTGTGATAGTCGAGTTTTGTGCTCTATGTCAGTTTGCCATCGAGAATCTTCTCTCGTTAATCTTGAGTTCATCCCTTTCTATTCTCAAAAACGTTTTCTAGTCTTCAACTCCACAGGCAAACGTGCGCACTAAAATCACGTTGCTCACTTTTCCAGTGTTTATCCTTGCTACTTCTCTCGTGTGACCGGGCTAGTTAGTCGAAGCGTAAACTGCGGACGTGCAAAAGTGTTGGATCTCTGCTCTAGTCACCTGCGGCTAGCTGCATAAGAGTTGCTCTAGTGCTATTTTGTCCAGATTTTGGATTATTTACCTGCGGCTCACTGCATATCTGTTGCTCTAATACAAAGTTGATCAACAAGGAAGAGTAGTACTCTGAGATTCTCGATTGTGAGTCAGGTTTGCATGAATATTTTACTGCATCTGTGAATGTACTCCAGTTGGAAATGCATATGAAAATAGACTCTTGTTGCTGCTCGATTTCCGCATAAGTCGTTGAGCTGCACAACTTTCAGACTAGTGCAAATATGTCCAATTTTTGTGGTTAGTCACCTGCGGCTAGCTGCACAACTTCTGCTCTAATGCAAATTTGTCCATTTTTTTCGGTTAGTCACCTGCGGCTAGCTGCACGACTTCTGCTCTAATGCAAATTTGTCCCATTTTTCCCGTTAGTCACCTGCGGCGAACTGCGCCATTAGCACGATCACGACGATTCCGCACAGAAGGAGGATGAGAATGACGATGAGCAGGAACTTCTCGAGGAACGAGCGGATCCGCCACCATTGAGAGATGCCCTGATATATTATAATTTTTATTTCATTAAAAGAAGGAAAACATAAACGGTAATTTTTCATTTTGCACTGACGAGCGTAAAAATTCGGCAGTTTATGGAATTTGTGCTTAATTTTAAGCTGTTTTTGCGAAAAATACCTTCGACTCCACCGGCGCTGGCATGGCAAACGATGCGAGGAGATCAATCTTTGATTTTTACTGAGGGTACGGTAGAGATACGGTAGTATTGGTTGAGTATCGATTGCCAATGCAGACTACGGTAGACTGAGTATCGATTCGAGATCACTGCCCCGTTTCGAACTGGCTACAGAAGAAGGCGAGAGGGGTGAAAAGGCGAAAGGGATGATGGCCACTTTTCCTCTTCTCGCTCGCCTCGAAAATATCGTGATGATCGCTTCCTACTGAATACTGCATGAATCGGCACGGAATACGCGAAAAGAGGGACGGTCTGCGTCTCTCCATAATCAACACTCTCTCGTGCTGTCTGACAGGCGAGAGAACGTGCAGAATGGAGAGACGGGACGAGAAAGGCGAAGGAGATTAAAGGGAGGTCGACGAACGGAGGAGATTGTGTCGTTTTCGTATGATCCGAGACCAGCATAGTCGTTTCATAAAGCGGGGATGATGATAATGCATCTTTGCACAAGACAAATACAGCAGTGCGAAAAAGTCTAATTCTGAACCATTACGCCCCATATGTTTCACAACGTGTTAAAGAAAGTAAGAAGTGTCGTAATTGTGTTAGCATTTAGCCATCGAGTAAAAACACAAAAAAAAACTCAATGATACCCTTGTCAGGCAGCAACTCTCCGTCATTGCTGCTGATAGCGTAATCAGTCGGGAGCAGGCCCGCGGTGACCCCATATCAATCGGACTGATTCAGGGGCTAGTAGGCGCAATCAGGATCGAAGTAACTCGATGGCTACAATTTGACGTGACGACTACCTACTGGGCACTGATAGCGGGCAAGTAATCAGAGTAGGCGAAAGAGCATTCAAATAGAGGAGATTCAGGCCATTTATTTGCCGTTTATTTGTCGTCCGATCGAGTGAGGGAGAGTAGCATTCACAACACACGGTGGCACTCCTTCGACCATCGTCGCGCAAATACTAGCAGATATATCGATACGGAAGGAGGAATGGGGGGAACGGGGATTGCTCAAAACGTTTTTAAACAGTTTCCCACGTGTGTCATCACCGAGCAACCATTATTTTGACTTCTGGGAATATGATAGATATTAGAGCCATTAGTTGGCGCGTTGAGAGATTTGAGAGAAGCCTTGAATAAGAGAATCATAGAAGTGATTTTCACTGTATCCAAAAATATGT
Source organism: Pristionchus pacificus (assembly GCA_000180635.4). Lineage (NCBI taxonomy): Eukaryota > Metazoa > Nematoda > Chromadorea > Rhabditida > Neodiplogasteridae > Pristionchus > Pristionchus pacificus. The sequence continues at coordinate 16,225,347 of CM026576.1, forward strand.
ATGTTTTCAAGCATATTTGCGATAAAAATAAAAACTCAGGAAACGGACAGCGGTAACTTTGCCGCACCTGTACCGTCAATCGGGAGGAAAACGTTCCAAATACGGTATTTTACGGTATTTTACCGTAAAAGTGAGTAAAGGCTCCCATTTCCTTCAAAGTTGATGAATTTGCACAATTTTTGGAATTTGAGAGTTTCAAGTGATTACCTATCTGGCACAGAAGAACTATTTTCACAGATATTTCATTAAAGTACCGTAGTCGAAAATTGCGTGTGTGGTGTAAATTAGAGCGTGCCGAGCGTGCGCCACGTCGGGTACACTATTCCAATTGCCGTAAACCGGGCTTTCGCGGCGTTTTTGGAACGCTGCTGACTTTTGTGTGATTTTTATAGCACAAGTGTTGCCTGAAAAAGACGACGTAGCAGCTTCCGATGCCACCAGCTCGCTCCTGGAACTTTCACTAGCTCTGGAACACGTTCCCAATGCCAAAATCAACTATGAATCACTTGAAATATGCCGAAACACGATAAAGAAAGCGTTTTCAATCAGCTGCTCGCCAAAAACTGCCGAGACAGCGCAATTTACGGCAATTGGAATAGTGCACCCGACGTGGCGCACGCTCGGCACGCTCCAATTTACACTACACACACGATTTTCGACTACGGTACCTAAAAGAAATATCTGTGAAAATAGTTTTTCTGTGCCAGATAGGTAATCACTTGAAACGCTCAAATTCCAAAAATTGTGCAATTTCATCAACTTTGAAGGAAATGGGAGCTTTTACTCACTTTTACGGTAAAATACCGTAAAATACCGTATTTGGAACGTTTTCCTCCCGATTGACGGTACTTCACTCCGGTCACGATGAAAAACAGAAGCAGAAAGAAATTTGAGAAGAGTAATAACAAGAAAAAGGAAGAGAAAGGAAAGGAAAAGGAAAAGGAATACGGACATAACGATCAATCAATTGTTACTACGTTTCTTAATTAGTCCGGACATCACGAAATTCCGCTTACTCAAATCGTTTAGGTTAGATTTCTATGCATTTAGTAAGTACTTTCCTATGTTTTCATTGTAGCCGGCTAAAAACAACTGTTAGGAAGTATAAAATATCATTTTGGAGCAGGAAAAAATCTATCTAAACGTATTTATAAGCATTTGGTGTGGTCGGGCGCCTTTTCCGATAATCGTCAATTTCCCCATACGCGCGTACAATTTATTTGTTAAGTTTTGTGAAAAACGTAATATAATACTCACAGCAGTAACTTTCCCGGAGCGATACTTCACTCCTGCAAGAGTAGACGAGCCCGCCGGTGGGCACTCTGTCGTCGTAGGGGCGTACGGCGTATCGAAGCAGGGAGAGCTGGAACTGAATACAGTGATTAGAACATAGTTTTATTTATTCACTTCATCACCGTGACCCTTACAAATGACGTCTTCTTTTTGTCATAATAAAGGCTAGTCGTATGTTTGATTGTCTTTTTTAGAACGCGACCTATGGAAGAATCAATTCGTCTGGTTTCCAGAGGTTTTTGAACACAGCGTGAGACATACTTGAACGACGAATTGTATTTGTGGGGAGTAAAGTTCGAAATAAGGGTAATCTTCTCTTCATTCCTCGTACTCTCTCACCGGTTAGAGTGACGAGAGAACACGCGGAATGAAGAGTCGATTATCCGTATTCCGAACTCTCGTGAGAAGATATCGTGAAAGATCTCACCTAGGCGACGGCTCGGTGCCATCCATGTTGATTAACTGCATCTGGCTCTCATTCGGTGCCATACCTGGACATTTTTGAAATATAAATAATTAATTATTCAACTTCATAAAAAGAGTGAAAGATGTTACAGTCGTGCAGGTAAAGGCAAATTATACATACGAATGGGTTCGAAGGAAAAATTACTCACGAAGGGTGACGTAATCCGGCGGGTTGAATACTGGCATCGAAGTCGTGATTGGTTGCTGTGGGCGATCCTCCTCTGCAGGGGATCACTTCATCCCTGAAAGGACAAATAGCAGGGGAAATAATATGTTCAAATGCGCCGTATTATCAGCTGAGAACAAGTTAAAAAAAATGTTCAGTGTGCTTGGGCAATGAAAAAAGGTGAAGAAAGGACAAGAGGCGGACGTATAAATGGATACTTGGGAAAGAAGTGGCGAGATTCTATCACTGCATTTGTGCGAAACTAAAAGCGAAACTAGAGTATTCAAGATCAATCGACGTTCAGCGGAGAAGAGAAATGGGTATGCAATTCGTGTCGGAAGTGGTTTCGAACAGTGCATGATCAAGAACGAATGAAAGAATCGGAAACAAAAGCGGATTATACGCCATTTGAGTGGGATAAACTGCAAAATCACGTGATTCTGCTCCGAAATCGAAAGGAATCCGTTCATTTTCGTGCCGCGATTAGGTGTATTCCTACCCGGAACAGCAGCACACTATTTCTCGCGATCTGACCAGACGAATGAAATTCGTTTTGCTAATTGAATCTGCCGTCCACGAAAGACAAAAATCGAAAGAATGCAAATAATTTTCTAGAATTTGCTAAATATTCGAAAGTATTCGCGATTCTTAGTATTCTTTAGTCGACAACCCCATTCTCTGACTCGGCAGTTGCACTACTCGCTCATGGGGGAGGGATTCCGGAGCCGAAGGAGGAAGATAAACACCGGAAGTCGCGAATCGGAAGCGCGGTCGGGCGTGGAATGCGAAATGATTCTGAGAGTGGAAGTCGGCTCTGACCGACGAGAGACCGTGCGGAATCGAGAGAGTCAGAGACGAGATGCTGAGCAATTCCCAGTATGGTCACGCGAATGCTCCGAGAGGGAATATCGAAGCAGTGATTCGACACTCTCATTATCACATACTCTCTCACCTAACAGATTTGGAAATTGCGTGAAAAATCTCAGGCTGTCAATCAGCTCAGATTATTACCGATACGTCGTGTCAATTTGGTGCTTGATGATTCTCACAAGAAAGTTGAGAATACAGGTGTCAATCAGTGATAACGTAACGCGCTGAGTTTGTTAATAGTCTAGTTCGAACTATGCAGTTTCAAAACGCACGGGACAGCGCAAAGCAAGAAGAAGAGATGTGATACTGTCTAGGAAAAGGATAAAGCTAGACTAATTTATTTTCCGTCACGCTACGTGAACATACGAGGAATTGGCGGACTGTCTGGAGTCAACGCTCCCGGCCTCGTTTCCGGCCAGAAGCGGGAGATACTACGCGAAACGAAAATACGGATTCAGACAGCCAAAAGACTATTACGGGAACATCAGTCAGTCTAGATGAATACAAACGACGAGATGGAAAAACGCTCAATCATCCATTTCAATCGGTCATGAATTATGAATATCTTCTTGAGTGGCAGCGTCTGATATTTTATGTTTGAGTGCTGAATAATTAATGCGATTTCAATGGGAAATTCGGCGAATACGAGCGGTTACCGTATGCGTGAATAGTAGGGATGGCATCGCAAGACTTCGCACCGGTGAGAGAGTGTGCGAAATGAAGAGACCATTTCTTGCGAAGCCATCCCTAGTGATGGTCGTATGAAAGAAGGCCAACTTCTACTACTACTTCTACTACTCTATGACCAAACTCATGAATAGGAGGACGAAGTTGGGTCTTTCTTTTACTTAGAGACCGCAAGCTCCGCCCACTTGGGAGGGATAGGGAATGGGGGCAAAAAATGGGAATGAGGTTTAGCAAATCGAATACTCAACCAAATTGGTCGTTCAAGGGCGCGATGGATAGCTCTCAGCCTCACCTTTCAATGTGCCAATGGGCACTATGTTCAGAATATTTTAAGTTGGTCAAAATCGAGAAAAACCAGTCCGGGATACTCAAAAAAGGCATTTCTAATGAACGGAGCAAAGTGCCCATTGCGCAGATTGTTCTTTTATTTTTATGAAGAATTTTATAGAAGAAAAATCAAGAATCGAAAGTTTCCCCGAATTGCTAAACTGTTTTGAAGGTTTTAGTACGCGCGTATTTATTCCAGTCCGATTAGCGCTAAACACAGTGTGAGCTATAGTCAAATGAGGGAAGAGGGGTGAGAGACAAGGCTCTTCCCTTCTCCCTCCGCCCTCTCTCCCCGCTGTTTCTATCCCGTCGTGACTAGCACACACCGTCCCTAGACAAGAGGGAATTTCGCTCCTAAATTGTCTCTCACGACTGGGCGAAGCTATCGCCGTCGAACTTTGGGAATGAGCTTGAAGTAGGCACCGCCCCCCTTTTGGCTCGTCCTGGTTTCGGACACTTCTCTGTTGAGCCCAAATCGCATTGTTTTTGGCTCATAACTCGGTTCAGAGATGAGATATCGACAAACGGTAAAAAGTATGTTCTTATTGAGACCAAGGGGGATACTTTGAGCACAAAAACATGACCTTACGATTGATTCGGTCTACCCCGTTGCGGTCTCTACTTTTACTCATTCACTCTGACCGTCGAGAAAACATGAAAAATGGAGAGAGTGAGAACATTGGTCGCGCATCGAATATGCATCAACTAGCGCTGAAACAGAGCGGCGCGAGTAAGGCCAAACTCCGAATTCGGATAGCGAGCATGGGTAGTGTATTAGCCGTCACGCAACGCTAACGTTGAATGGAGCTTTCGATGAAGTGCCTATTACAGGAACATCAGTCTCTAGTTGAATACGCTTCAAGATGGAAGAGGCAAGCGATCAAGTCTTTCCCTGAATTGGGAATAACAGGATGGTGAATGTGTCCGTCAGTCGGACAAATGATAAATTAGAAGGAAGGAGGAGAGAGCTTCCAGATAATCGTTTTGCGCCCTCTGGATCAAAGTGCAGCGCTCCAAAGCGCGGAGCTTTATAGCATAAACTATCGACTACGCAACCTCGATCGCAACTCAACGATAGCGACCTGTCATATATACAATATCGTGCGAGTGGGGGCGAGGGAAGGGAAGGAAGAAAGGGAGGAAGGATAGTTTACAGAAAATTGGCTACGGTTTACACGCCCCCTCATGACTGCCAAGATTCCATGGGAAAAGGAGAGAAATCGACGACAAAAGAGGGGCAAGGGATATGGGAAAGGCAGAGAGGCTCATTGAAAATTAGCTAAGATTCCGCGGAACCCACAAGGAGAGGGGAGTGAAGAGACTACATGCTATTTCTCCTCCCTCTGACTCTCTAGACGTGCTCTCTCTACGCAAATCGATGGGACCTAGTGAGGAGAGCAGAGAGGCAACACCACGGGACAGGGAAGCGGGGCACAGGCAGTGGAAAAACTCTCCTCGTTACTCCCAATCTCTCTCATTTTCAGGCTCGAGAGGGATCGAGCTGAATGGAGAGTGTGCTACATGAGGCCGTCGTCCGTATTTTCCCTTTCCCTTCCCTTCAGTATTCAGTCTTCGTTCTTTCCGCTCTACACTACTGAACTCATTTGCCCGAGTACCCGAGCTGTTTATTCGAGAGGGAAGCGAGCGAGGATCCAATAACGCAAATGGAGATATGTGTGTGTGTGCATAATTCGGAGACTTTATTACGGTGGATCTGGAGGGGGGGGGGGTGAGGAGCAATGCTGTTGGGATAATGAATCCGTCTCTTCATTCGTGTACTACCTCAACGCTCTAATCGGTGAGAAAGCACGAGCATTGAAGAGACGGACTCTTCATCTTAACAGAGCACGAGTAAAGCTTCGAGAAGGGACGAGGAAGTATGAAAAAGCGTGAAATTAGTCCACGTGCCCTCTATGGAGACAGACAATTCGCAGAAAACGTGAAATGGAAAGGCACACTTGCGTGAAAATTATACATCTTTCGACGGAATGTGAGAGGGAAACGCAAATAAATAATGGAAATGGGAAACCGGGGAAGAATTCCTGAGGGGGTTGTAGAATAACGAGACTTAAATGATTCCAGCCGTCTCTCCATTTCGCATACTCTATCGTCGACCAAGAGGGCGATGTTCACAATTAAGAGACGGCGGTATCATTTCTCGAGCTCTACAGTCTGGGGCGAGAGAGTGTGGGAAAATGAGAGAGTGTTCGAAATATTGGTGTGTATTCTACTCAATCACGTTGTCGCGTACCATGCGAAGCTGCTGGTGGTAGGAGTTCTTGAAGACCTGCAAAGGCGGAAATTTGAGATGTCGTAGGGGAGAAATCTTTGACGAAAGTGTTTGTGGCTTCATAGGAAAGAGTTCTATCTATGGCTGTAACTTGAGAAGGACGAGTTCTCGGGATGTAATATTCAGCAGCCCTGAGCAGCTCTTAGATTTTTTCGATCTTAATCAATTTTTCATAGCCTTCGACAATAGAGCGAATTGAAAGCGTTCATGACATGGGGAAATTTGAGACGTTTTGATTCGCGGGTCAATGATCTTTTTGACGAAGCAACTTCGTTCTTTCAATCGTTCTTTCAAGAATAGACATTGTCTTGGTATTATTATTATTTTTCTTTAATGTCAGAATAGAGCTTTTATTATTATCATTATTATTATTCTTACTCAGTGTCAGAATACAGCTGTTATTATTATTATTATTTGTATTCAATGTCAGAATAGTGCTCACATCATCGTGATTCCATCCGTTGGTGTACACCTTCTCGCCATCAGCGTACGCTATGCGGGATGTGGGCTGGAAGGAGGAATAATGTGGTCGAGATGTCATATGGTAGGAGAGGATTTCATGGTATTCAGTCAACATGCAAACGACTTTTTTTCAGAAAAGGTAGCACTCAGGATGGAAGGGGGAATAATAGTGTTGTCTAGACTCGTACTCTATGGTTTTCCTTCAAGACATTCTGGACAACTATCAGAATTCATTTTTGAGGTCTTGACTCTTTCAAAAACAATTCAGTCGAATTTCCTATTGCTCACATTGAACAGCAAAATGTGAATACCCTTGAAGCACTCAAAATCTATGTCAATAACGCATTTTTATAACTAGACGCGTTTTGATATTTCTTGTCCCAGCCCCCGGCAGGGGCCTCCGGAGGGCTAGCACCCGGAGGGGGCTATTACCGTTACCTGATTGCACACATTGTACCCCACAATGTGGTCGGCAGTCGATGCGATCGTGTAGATGTGTCGACCCTCGTACCGGGCAACCGAGTTGATGTCCTAAAATTAGTTTTAAAAAATATTTATGTTTTTCCTCGTAATAATACTTGATAAAATCGTCATTGACCCTGCAATCACTTCCAAGTTGGTTTTGTGAAACACATTTGAACAGCAATTATGAAAAATAGAAGCTCACATTCAAGAAGGTCGATTGCTGCGGGCAATTGCCCGAGTAGAGCCCGTTCACCTGAAGACAATCGCATTATTTTCAATTTTAAATTAATTAAATTTATCGATTTAAAAAAAATTGAAAATCGTACCTGATTGCAGAGCGGAATGCCGGGAATCGCGCAACCCGGAATTGCTAGCGCTCCCACCTAAAACTTGTTGTTTTTATTCGGGTTTTTAACTAATTTATAATAAAATTGTTGAACGTGAATTATTTTCTCTATTTTTCTCAATTTGCATCTTCCAAATTACTCTTTATTCTCTCATCCCTCTCCTCTTCCTTCCTCATTTCTACCTTAATGGCGGCGGGCGGACGGTTGGCGGCGACTCTTCTTCTCGCCATCTTCATAGGTATGCCACAATTTTGCCCGATTTCGTCATCGCTAGGCAATTTCCCATTATACTTTCGTGCCCCATGCCGCTATAGTGTTCTAGCAGCCCATTCGACACCAGTCCGGTTGATCTTTGATATTTGATCTTTGATCTCTCTCAGGCTGCGCCCGTCAGGCTCAGGGCGAGGCGCCAGGCGACAAAAAGTACAACTGCTACAATGGCGACATGGGCAAGGACGGCAAAAAAGTTTCTGGTAGGTTTCCTCTGGTGTTGGAGTTCAGGGAATGATTGATCTTTGATCTATGAACTTTGATATTTTCAGCCGAGAAAACGTGCCAGGGTAGCTTGTGCAAGCTGGAGATCAACTACGAGGGAATGAAGCTGTCCGACATCAAATCGGTGGACGGTAGGCTGATCTTTGATCTTTAGCTCGGAATTAGTTGTCCAGCGCTCAGTTAGTGATCGTCTCGACTACAGCATCCGGGTGATCTTTGATCTTTGCGAAGGGGCTGAATACAAAATTTCAGGCAGCTGCCTAGAGATAGGAGAGACGGGCTGCTGGAAGTACCAGAGCCAGCACAAGGTAATTAGCATATTTTAATTTATTAATTAATTATTTCATTTCGAAAATAATTAACTAATTCAGGCGGTGTGCCACTGCAAGATGAGCGAGTGCAACTCGAAGGAGCACCAGGACCGAGCGGTAGGTCTTCTGTACCCAAGGGAGTTCGCTGGAGCACATTTTGGGTCACACATTTTCTACTACCACTTACCATTACCGTATCGCGAGTCGAACTCCTACCCCAAATTTGGGGACTACTGTAACCCAAATGTTAAGAAATCCCGTCGATTTTGCAGCTGCGACAAGCGATCAACGACGCGGGCCCGAGCAGTGACGGAGCATGGGTGCTCGTAGGAGGAGCTGCCCTTCTCTACGCCATTTACCACAATTAACGATGATTGCAATAAACCTTTCACTTTTGACAAGTTGTAGTTGGGTTGATTGCATTGCATGGAACACGCGATTGCGCAATTGTTTTCACTCGATCAGAGATACAGGGATCTGGCGTTCCCTGACCTGACATTCCCACTAGGGATGTCCAATCAGTTCCAATACCCAATTAATTGATTTTGCGGCCGCTCAACCCCTCGGAAAATAAGGAATAAAAGTCAATTAATTGGTCAACCCAATACCAATTACCCAATTAATTGGTATTGTCTCTGAGTATTGAGTATTGAATTGAAATCCCTAATTCCCACCCATTCCAAAGAATTATGATGACACGATTCAACTTACAAATTAGAATCGCATCGCTATTCAGCACTACATAGTACTTCATTTACACCTTGAAAACAATACATAGTACATACCTGCTGTGCCACACCATGATTCGGTCCTGCGACGCCAACGTACGTGTCCACAATGCTAGTGAGAGGCGCTCCCAGATCCTCACCAGTGTCCACGCAACGACCTGGATTTTATTATTGTATGTAATTTTTTAAAATACTAATGTATGAAGTAAGACATGTACGAAGCGTTGAAGGGAAGTGTTGAATACGTATAGTGAATTTGGCGGCTCGCAATTCCGATTTGGTTAGATTTCATCGAAGTATGAAAGCGAGCCAAACGATGACGTGAATGATTGGATCGAGTTGCCGCTTTCATACAAAAATATTCCCATATACGATTTTGAAACAGTCGAGCTAAGATTATAAACAATAACAACTCTAACAACAACAACAGAAAAAAAACAACAAGAAACATGGTTACCTCCCAGAATAGCCTTTCTCGATATGGGCACTCCCAGTGAGTACGAGATCACGTCCACCGCCCGGCCGGTGTACAGACGAACGGAAACGATCAGGGCTCGAACCTGCAATTAATCTTCTTTGTCTCATTTTTTTCACACTCATTTAACGTATTTGCTTCGATAATGGTTCAATTGCAGAGCTCAATCAACTTTCAGAGAAGTCCGTGAAAAAATAAACATGTTTGATTGTGTTTAAAAAGCATCACATAGTATAAAACAGTGAATAGCGATAGTTAGGATTCTGGTTCGATTCACCACAATTCATACAAAATTCAGACAAACCTGCTTGACGTACTCGCACTTCATCGTGTACTGTGTCCACTTCAGCGCGTCGCCCTGAGATATGGGAGATTAAAGATCAAGTACTCCCTACTCTGTGCTCACCCATGAAGTCTTCATGAAGGCAATTCTGGGAATTAAAATTCAAATTATCCAGATTCATTCACTCATGTTCAACAAGTATGTTCGTGTCTCGGTCGTAGATTTGAAAATACCTGTGCTCCATTGAAGTAGGTCGTGCCGTACAGCTCAGCATCCGTGTAGCCCTGAGACCTGTGAATTATCGATTTATCCTTCTCACTCCAATTCCACGTTTTCGTCAATCACTCGTATCACGCAATTGTCAGAGTCTCGGATGATCTAAGAACCGGCTTTTCCCATCGTTTTCGCCTCTTATCCGGCTCTCGCGGCGCTCTTGCCCTATTGCCGCCGCGCGGACTATTGAGCAAGATTAGCATTGGGATGTGTCATTTTGCCGCTCAGTGAGAATGTAATCGCTTCCATTGAAACAGCCGCTTGAGTTTACAATGTTCGCCATGGGATAAGATCGTCACGCGTTCGCACAAGGGCATTGGCATTTTAGGGAACGGCAAAAGAACAGATAGAGACCGGATGAAGGAAAAATCAAGCATTGCTCACATGAAGATAGCATAAAACGCAGCTTGAAGTATATTCATGCTTAAAAAATGTCATGTAACAATTAACTATGGCAATAATCTACGGGCCCTCAAGACGACGCATCCTAAAGTTCCTCGTATTGGCGATTGAGTAGAGGTAAAAGTACTCACTTGAAATGGTCGGCGGCCCTCTTCATGATCTGTCCCGCTGTGTCCGATACTCCATGAACGAACACTACGGGATGGTGACGGATGACGTCACTGTCGTTCACTTTCCCGCCGAATGCCCCCTTTGCGCCGAGGTCTTTTCTGGAATTGAGTTGATCTTTGATCGCTGAAGCTGTCTCACATATTCAGCACGCTCTTCCATCAGAAGTGCCACTAGGTGTTTATCATTTTATTATTCCCTAGTTCAAATGAGAAAAAAAAGAATGACCTCTCCAACTGCTCCTTGATGCCAAAATTGTAGTACGTCTCAAGCCATCGCACGAAATGGTAGGAGAAATCGGCGCTTGTAAGGGAGAAGGAGAAGAGCAGAAGGGCGAGTGATAATCGCATCTGGAGAATGAACAGTTCTGATGATGAGTGCAGTGAATGAAGAGAGGGCACGTGGTAAAGTGCATCATAATGTCCCTGCTGATCACACCGAACTATCTAAGGATAGCTACATGACTCATTACCAGTAACCAACTCCATGGCCTATAGAAAAATGCGACGATACGGAAAACATTTCTCTACGATCACTCATCGATAATAGGCCGATAACTCATCTAATCTCCGAAATTCCAATCAAAATATTTGGTAATATTCGCCAAAACTATAAAAATGGCACCAATCAATGTTTGAAATTTGGCCACAGACAAAATTCACGAAAAATAAATAGAACGGCATTCCCCAATCTCAATGCCAAAAGAGCAACGTGAAATCTAACCTGTCGATTGGGGGATGTCTCAACTAGCTTTTGCCCCTTCTCTTACCTCTCCCCACTTCCACTTTCACCTGGGCTTTTTCTGCCCATCTCGGATCGTTTTCTTCGCCTTTCTTCACTGCGCCCTCTCGCATTCCCCCATTCTCTGCCCCTATTCACTCTCCACCTGCAACAAGTTTGGAGTGTGCGTCTCATCCAGGGATTGTCGTGTTCTCTAATGCGCTCGTTTTCTAGTCGCACAGACAGTGCGAGAAAGCAGGGCGAAGTGGGAGAATCAGATATTCCTATTTAAACACCACGAGAAGCTGTATTATAGTTGTTTCTGGGGTTTCGCAAATTACTCCGCATTGCGAGTTCAGAGTTTCGGTCAAATCAAACGGATTTATGCATGGTTATTATAGATTTTTTACACGGAACAGTTATTGATAATTTCGAGGCTAGCTCAATGTTGTCCTTCCTCAGTTTTCCTTCTTCTCTTATTGATCTTCGGCCATTCTCCTCAATCGAGCGACGGTCGTTGCGAGTTCGGCCACCTGAGATTTAGCTAACAGTTTTCGAGACTCGATGAAAACAAATACACGTCCCCTCTCATTCATCCCCTCCCCCTTCAACACAGATGGTCAAATTGAATGGAGTGGGTCTTGTCAGCTATAAGTTTCTCCGGTGGCTATTAATAAGTTTATTACGAGTCAAAAAGGAAGCGGCATTAGTAACCCTGATTCATACTCTTACTATAGTACCACTGAAGCACATCTGAAAGCTACACAAACGATAGTTTACCTTTCCGTAAAACTGAACCGGATCGAATGGCTCGCTGGCGTTCTTGGAACGGAGATTCGGGGAGGGAGCGGTTGAATGCTCGCGCGGCTCCAACTGCAAGATTAATGTTGATCACATTGTCGAGATGCATGATTTCAGACAGATCCGTTGAAAGCTCTAGTGATTTTTATCTATGGCATAGCTCGAAATATGCGTATTTTTTATTGTCTTTCCAGGCAAGCTATGGAAGCTTACCTGCACTGCAGCCTCGGTCTCCTTGGCTCCATGCTCTCCCTCCTTCACCTCCTTCTCTCCCTCCTCGGTTGCTCGTCGGTGACGGAACGATGAGGAATCTGTGTGGCAGAGTTGAAAATAGAGAATAACCTTTCTAAATTCCACTCATTTTACTCCGCGTGTATGTTTGTTGGTTCATCTGCATGTTGTGCAGAGTTTTCTAGTGTGTGGTTCACGGTTCCCTCTCTTTTTCAATTTTGTCACTTGGCATCTGTATTTGTGCAGCGCGGAAGAATTGTTTTCATAGCAACTACTATGATTGCGAGTGATACCATCTAAGGGTACACGGGATGTATCTATGTTGTGTCACTTTTAATCGGTTGGGTCTTGTTATTTAGGGAGCACGGAATTTGCGCTGTTGATAGGAGTAATCGTTCTGAGGTATCAATGACGAATGAAACTAATGAAAAACACGTCCAAAGGGTTTCGATTTCTTTGTCCAAATATTAGTTGATAATGATCCAGGCAGACAAAGCAATAGTAATACGCTTAGGACTAGTATGTACTAGCCAATATCGTCATGGCTCAGGCGTAGATAGGTTATTATTGAACACAATAAATGCGTATCGCTCACCAGCATTGATCTTGTTCAGGTCAAACTGTGAGAAGAGATCGTTGGGCAGTGTGGGCTTGGCAGGGAAAGGTGCCGAAGTGGGAATCTGAAGTCGGCAATTGATATCCAGGGGCGGGGTACGGTACTGACTTTCTTCTTGGGATCGAGCCCCACGAAAGTGACCCCGTTCAGGATCGTTACGCTGGGAAGGACGGTGCGGCGCACTCTCTGATGTGTGCAAAAGTGCGGTATGTGTATTAGGAATTTATGCGCTCGTTATCCCTACTCAGTATCAACTACATTTACTAGTCCGAAGGGTTTGATCCGAGCGAATACTTGATTATGATGGTTGTCCTAATAATTCTGATGATTTCTGCACGTTTCTGCAGTGTCTCTACGTCTCCTACGACGCACCATTCCATTATCATCTGCTCTCGTACTCCGATTGATCCTAACAAAGGAGACCCCGTTTATGCCCATGATGCTGGAGGGAACGACGGTGCGACGGGACCGCCTCTGATGTGCGGGGATCACGGTGTTAGGGGGGGGGGGGTTGTCTACGGTACTATCAGCATAACCCCATGCATACAGTGCGTGTCAGATCTGAGAATATCGTACTAATATCTTACATTGAAAGTCTGCTGCGGCACTCCACATTCTAGGCAGAGACGAAGGGAAGTGCAAATCTGAAATATAACTCTCGGCCAATTAATTTATGTAATGGTTACAAATAACATCATGAGTTTCGTAACGAAGAATAACGGAATCGAATAATCGAAGAATCAAATAAGGCCTACCTCGGGTCTCGGTTCGAGCCTCTTCAGCTGATCATAGACCCCTCCGAGGATGGTATCAGCGACATTGACGCAGATCGCTTGAAGGGTCGGCTCTGGGATGAACGTCCGGCAGAGGTTGTCCAGTTCCTGCAATTAGTATTTTTAAGATCGCCTTCCTCAACAAAATTATCTCATTCTATCAACCTCAGCTTTTCGGCTAGCGGTGTAACACAACGAAAACGTTAGAAAACTTCGAGTCAGATTTGAGAAAAAAAAAGCAAGGAATTAAGTAAAAAATAACGATTTGAAAAAAAAATTCACCTTCTTGAATGGTTCGTTCTCGATCACATTGTCCAGTGTAGTGATAATGTCCTTGCAGCGATTGCACAGAAATTGAAAGACGTCCTCTGAATTTTTATATTTAATTAATAATATAAATTGTAAAAATGTTAGTTTTGACTCACCAACGAATCCGAAAATGCCCTCGGCTTGCGCGTTGGCTGGTTGCGCGAGTAGTAATGAAGCAAAGATGAGTGCTAGAAACTTCATCTAAAGGATTACTGTATTCGATCGTTCGGGTTACTGTTGCTCCTCTACCTACCGTAGTGTTGCTGATGAGAACGGATCCGATACCGACACTTCATGGGCGGGACGTCCCCTTATATTTGGCTAGTTGATAGCACTACAATAAACACAGGGGAGAGGGGCAAAGGGCATATTTTGACGGCGGTCTGAAAAGGGAGTCACACCCCATTTTAGCCACAGTTTGCTGTCTCGAATGCGAGTGCTCTTTTGCCAGTCAGAGTAAAGGCACATAACTTTAAAGAGTCTGCACTTAGAAAATACCACTCATTTGTTCAGAAGACCGTGTTAAAATTACGAAAGATATCTTTAAAGATGCTATGATTCTGCATTGAAATTTTTAATCCATCTCTTGATTACATCTGATTGAACAAGGCAACGATGCAGTGATGATGACACGGGATCTTCATTCTGACAAGCAATCACGAAAACACAGAAAACACGATTCAAAAACTTTAAAAAGTGTAGATCGGAATTCTGAGCTCGATTTCTCACACATAGCAGCACAGAATCTGTCGACAAGAACTCGCAACGTCCTTGCAATCAGTAGTCACTACAAACTTTGGCCCATTATATGAAGATTCTGTTTCGATTATGTTTCACGGCTGGCATAAGGTCTCTGGAAATTTCTGTTGACCAATTTCCCCAACGATCGCCGTTACCAAAATTTGCCAATAATTGAATGATTTCTTCGTTTTTTGCCATGACCCATCACAGTACACTACGCGCCTCCATTCCACGGGACACAGAACTCTCAATCTGCGCAACTGAATCTCTCTCGATGACACTGTTATTTTTTTTCTTCATTTTCTCTTCTCACCATTCACCTCTGTTAATCTGATAAGAATCCACCTCTCAGGTACCCTCGCGATGCGATTATTCGAGTCACAGCTCCCAATGAGTAAGCACAGCTACACAAACACATCATTCCGGAAAATAGACAGTTTATTGACGGCCAAACGATTCAATAACGGGATAACAATTGGGAGCGAATCACAGATAATACAACGGGTACTCGTTACAAATAGATATATTCTAAACAATAGAATGTGCTCTCAGGATGAAGAGGGAGCGCGCAAAATGAAGAGGCGAGAATTCGAATTACGGTTACAGATTCTTCATTCTTCACCCTATCTCTCCGGCCAGGCGAGAGATTGCGCGAAATGAAGAGACGATAACCCGTATGTCGAACTCAAGACGAGTCCCTAGTATCTAGAACTCGGCGTGATGGTCGACAGTGGCCACTTCGATCCAGCCATCTCCGATCGTCACTCCGGCAAAGGAAGAGCCAGCCATCGCGAGTGCCACCGACACCTTCCACTCGCCCTGTAAGTTTATCGATTCGGAAACGTTCTAATAATGGTCTTTTAACAGCAGGAAAGTAGTGGTTACTTGAAAAGTAGAAATTCACAAAATCCGACCTCAATGTACGGGTTGTCCTGTCGGATCATCGGCTTCATCTCGCCCCAATCGCCCGGGAGGTCCCTGCAATTAAAGATCAAAGATCAATAGCTCAATTTTAAATTTTTTTCAGAGAAGAGATCAAAGATCAATCTCTTCTCACTTTTACGGTTTTCGATAACGACTAGGTCGTGTTCTAAGAATGCATCTATGCCGTGCCTTAGGATGGAGAAGTGCAATAAACTGAGCGTACATGATATCAGTGACTCCGACTCGCTGGAATTGTTTGAAGGCGGCGGGCGACGCGAGCGAGAAGAGGTCCACATTGCTGGAATAGCCACGTTTTCGCACTTGCTCTCTCAATTCTACACACTATCTCGCCGGATAGAGACACGACAGGACATGGTAGTGCAGAGAATCTGACCGATTTTTAGGTGTTTTGCCCTTTTCATTGCAGTCTCACTTCTGTTGTTGTTCCGAATTGCCAGAGCACAGGGCGAAAACAAAAGACCCGAAAACAGAAGTCGTAGAGTTCTGCTGATAAGAAATAAGTGGAACGGTTTGACACAGTGAATCAGGGACGATTCTCTAACGTGTGCCAAGAAGAAATATTCGTTCATTTCTTCTACAGAATTCTGGAAAACTACAGTCACAACGCTCATTTCACTATTCACGCCTGTCAATAAACAGAAAAAAAAGAATGAAAACGAACCACAACTCGTCTCCGACGAACGCGTTGGCGCTCTTCCCGTTCAGACACACCTGCAAATTTCAATTTTAGATTATTTCCAATAATTTATGATAGTCGCTCCAGCATACGTCTCTAATTCAAAAGTTCGTTGCCTTTTCTTCTCAGATCCTCAGATAAATTCGAAATTAAATCATACCGTGCCCACAAACATCGAGTTCTTCTCAAGATTGAAGTGGAGATGCGCGGCGCCCACGATCGAGCCCTGCTTCTTCACCCGGATCTTGCCTGAAAATAAATATTTTTTTTATTAAATATTCAATTAATCACTAATTTGCGCCCTTTCGCGTGAGTATTGGTCAAATTCCTGATGAATCTGGCAACATTTTATAGACGATGAATAAAATAGTCGGAGCAGAGCACACTCTGACATCATGCGAATCGTTTTCAGCGTGTGAGAGTCAGCAACGTCAACGCACTGATCTCGCCCACGGTAAGTCAAAAGCTGGGAAAATTATGCGCATTTTTCACTATTCACGTAGGGCAGAAACTTCCGCGTTTGATCCCCGTGCCATTTTCTGGGAAATTTTAGAAAATTTTCTCATGAGTTCTAAAAGTAGGCCACACGTCAACCAGCAATTATCAAAGCCACTGCTCAGCAATACAAGGTGCAGAAACTTCCATTGTGCTCTTTGCAATTTTAATGAACTTCAACGGAAACATCCTCGAACTCGCATTTCTCAGGGTAAGTACCAGAAATGAACCAGACGTTAGCTATTTCAGAAAAAAATAACTGTAAGAAGGGAAAACAAAAATCACTAACCAGACATGAACTTGTAGTACCCGGGCAGGACGACTTTGCCCACTCCACTCGTCGTGCAAGATGGTCGCTTCCGATTGTCGTACGTGAGCATGACGAAATCCTCGAAGACCACGTCCTTCTGGCCTGAGATTGATCTTTGATCTTTGGTCTTGCACTTTTTCTAAACGCTCTTCATTGTGACTACCCTGATCTTCGATTTTTGATCTTTTGACTAATCAGAAAGCGTGATCAGGAAGTCTCCTAGCATTTATAGTCATTGCAATTCGTAGTCAGACAATCCCGCCCCGATTTTGTGGCTTCTCAAGTGCCGGCGAACTTCCCAATGCATGGTCAAAGTCCGCGAGAAAGAATCAGACTTCCTGGTACAAACCAAGTCCAAAATCTTGCACGAGATCTTTGGCATTTTCCATGATAAGAGAGGTCTGAATGCCAGTGTGTTTTCCAGTGCGCACTCACTGATTTACCGTGTGAACTAACAATGAAAACCCCCGACAATCGCTCATTGAGTATTCACGAAGGAAGCGCTAATAAGCGGAATCTTTCTAGAGTTTGAAAGACCGCATACTGGATTCAAAGGACGTGTGCAACTAAGTTTTCCGAAACGAAGCACCATTCTTTTCTTCTTAACTATTCTCGCCTCACTGATAGACGATTGAAAGTAACACGCTACCAAATTGAAAGGGTGAAATAGAGAGGTGAGGAGATAAAACGGATAAAATGCGACTGACCCTTGAACATGTCGTGCATTCGCAGTCGATTGTGCACTCCGTCCACGCACTTGGACGACGACTTGGAAGTGGAGGCGGTGGAGAGGGCAGCCAGGAAGAGAGGGGAGAGGAGGATGAGGAGCATTCTGAATTGATCTACTGATGAAATCGCGTTAAACAAGGGGTCTCAAAGCGCGAAACAGCGGAGTGCACGAGAATATAGCACATCATACATCGTGAGACGGTCAAGTAGCGAATCGTATCTCTGACTAAAGCTGATGGTTCCGTTGATCAGCGCGTTTACATCCTGTGATAGCTCCTAGGGCAATAGCTATGCGAAGAGTAACTCTGTAGGTGGCGATAGCGGAACAATCGAATCGAACAACTGGAGGCGACAAAAACAAGCGGATTACTCTACTGTATAGCGCGTCAGCGTAAGTGAATGAAAGTAAGCGGGGGCAAAGTACGACTACCATTCTGAAACATCCTGCCATAATAATGATTGGCTCCTGCAAAAATGACGCAAACACAGCATGAACAACTTCAAATTCGGGTCGGGCGCGCGAAAAAATACGGATTACTCACGAGGGTAAACGAGAGTAAAAGGGACGCGCGCACGCGCTCAGGATCGATTAGTTCATCCCGTAAACAAATGAGAGCAGGGTATGCAAAGTGAGCAGCTGGTGGGCTCTTCCGATCTTCCAGCTCTCTCATTTGCACGCGCTCTCTCACCTATTGAATACGATTTCAAATTTGCGTAGGCCGACGTGGCCCTGTGCTCAGTGGGCTGGGAAACATGAGGAACTGATAGGGAACAACATGTGGAGCCCCGCAGCCTGCTCTAGGGAAAGAAAAACAGACGCGGCTGTCAAACTGCAATGCATAGTGAAGAGATAGATTCTACGATTGACGGGTCATCTAAACAGTCAAAGCCTGGTCAGCCTAGTCCTCTTTCACCTGTCAAACACAGCTAGAGAGCAATACGAAATGATAGGGTCAGACTATTTTTCGCCCCAGTGTAAACGATAAGCGCGCCTGTCAATAACCCGAAAGCAATAGTATAGACGCGTATGATAGGAAAGAACACACCAGCCAGGGAAAAGAAAACGAGTATTTTGGATTAAGTATATCTCAAAGTAACTCAAGCAAATGTATGGACGCGTTTCTATGATATGAAGAACGACACTGAGTCAGCTTCTCCTTCACGCAAAAAGTGACACCATTTCCATTCCTTGGAAATGGAGTAAAAGCGGAAAAGGGAAGAGATGAGTGCATGCAGAAAAGTGAGAGCACAAAGGTCACCGTCTTGACCCGATTTCCCCCCTTTGCTTGAGGTCATTAGCAAAACACGTGATCACGACACGAAACAGTCTGTCGTTTGGAACAGGTGGTTAGTCTGAAAAAAAAAGAGTTCAATCATGTTTACTTAATTCTGGCCAGTTCGAAATCAAACACATCAGTGCCACTTCTACTAGAGTTTCTGCACAATTGAGGTCTAATCTTTGTGGAGTTGAAAGCGGTTGGAAGCGTTTACGCTCGGAGAGACAAAGGACCAGTGGCAATCATTTCCTACTACCACTTTGCCACTAGAGTTTGTGTGGATTCGTCATCTTTCTGGAATAAAATTCCACTTTTTACGAGTTAGATGTCGTCTCCCGCATTTGTCGATGTCTGTATTTACATCTGCGCAAAAACTATTAGATTCAGAGCCATTTTCAACGTGTTTATTTATCAACCATCTCCTCGTTCAGACGTCGCAAAGTAATAGTTTAGGGGGAAAGGGGGAAGAAGTGAAGAAAGAAGAAAGTGCTAGATAGGATGATCTTTGATCTTTGATCTCCGTCCGGTCTCTGGGTGCCTCCTCAATACATGGCGTTCCTCTCGCGCAGTAGGGCACGATAGCGAGCCAGGAGTTGCTTGCCCTGTAAATAATAATAAATTTTTAGAGATCACAATTTTCAAGTATTTACCAACACAACAACGAGTAACTCCTAGACTGTAATCATGCATTACTCTGACACCTCGTCACTGTCTACCATTCACTAGAATTACATGCGTGGGTTAGCCAAACATCCAGAACGAGAAAGATCAAA
This sequence comes from Pristionchus pacificus, assembly GCA_000180635.4. NCBI lineage: Eukaryota > Metazoa > Nematoda > Chromadorea > Rhabditida > Neodiplogasteridae > Pristionchus > Pristionchus pacificus. The sequence goes on from CM026576.1 coordinate 16,245,250, forward strand.
GATCAAAGATCAATCACCTCATCCATGCCCATCGATCGCTTGCCCAGACCGATGCCGCCCAGCGTGTCGATGGCCGAGATGTCCCCGAAGCCCATCATATCGTCCTGTAATGGGAAAATGGCTCGAAATCATGAAAAATTAGAGTTTGGTCAGATAGGTTATCAGCATGATGCTCTAGTGCAAAAATGTCGTGATTTGTTTTAGAGTTGGGTAGTTCGGTGGGTCAGATAAATGAACGCTTACCCTTTTGACCTCTTGACCGTTCATGGCGAGCGTGCAGGCGATGAGCGCCAGAAACAGAATGACGAACCGCATCATTTTATTACCTAAAATTGCTTAAATAAATACGAAATAAATATAAAATACAGCCAAAATAAGGAAGAACTGTGAAAGGAACGAGCAAGAAGGAACGGAGACCGAATGAGGTAGGCCCTGAACGAAATTGGATGCGAATTCGATTCGACTACTCCTTTTCAGATGGGGGAAAAAGACGAAATGGCAAACGGGAAGATTGGATGGGCCCACGCAAATCCTGGTTTGTATAGCAACTGTATAAACGCGGACTGATACGCGATATACTTGCCACTGAAGCCTGCTAAGTTCAGCTCATCAGCGTCCGTTTGAAGCATAGCAATGCTTCAGATTGAATCGCGCCAAGATTACAAGCCCATATTCCCTCCCTATCCGACGATAGCCATTCGAGACAGACTGAAGCCTCCTCAACTACTTCACAGCTTCCTCCCCCGTTGAAAGTGGGCGGAGCCTCGTCTGACTTCCCCTTTTCCGAATTCTCCGATCAGCGTTGGAAAGTGAGCAAAATTCTCACGCCTATTTTCGAAGCCCCTTTTCATTCGGAATGAAGAGGCGAGGGCGATAAATGAATGACGGCCGGCTGCCCCGCTATGGGAAACTATCGGATTCGCGAAGAAGAGGATGGGGGGAAAGGGCGGAATTAGCCACAGAGCCTAGGGTCTCGCAGGCAGGAAATAATATGAGTTCAGTATAAAATATGGTACGAATGACAGATGTGACTAGACAGAACTATTATTTCTAAAGACAAATGCACATTGTCGCGATCACAACGGAATTTGTATACAGTTATTAAATACAATTTCAAAATCAGTATCAAAGATCGTTGTGAAGCCGTGATTGTGATAACATAAAATCTGATTAGACCGTGCGAAGCCAAGAATGTCTGATTGAACTTGACAATCTGATTGGCTAGAGATCTGTTGAGAAATGCCTTGCGAACTGGCGATCTATGGATTCCGCGTTTCATTATTGAGACCAGGGAAACTAACATCAAGACGTCTGACTGGATTGTGACTTCTCAGATGAATACAGACTACGGGTTTTCGACTCGTGATCTGGTTTAGAGGGTCAGCCAGAGTGATGATTGTTGGTTCTTTCGCTTTCAGACTAGCCCGAGAATTCCCTGGAGACGAATGATGAATTAGTGAATTTCACCTGTGTTTTGAATGTTTCGCCCACTCGCTTGGCTTTCGAAAACACTCCATTCGTGAGCCTCTCGGTCCTTATGAAATGTTTTCGTAATCTGCCCCAGATCTTGTTCATTTCTCCATGTTCATTCAATTTCAGATGTTTAAACCAACAACAACTTTACTCTGATAGTGGTTTTATTGCAATCGTTATCAACAAATCTTCGGGCATCGAAACGATATAAATTATCGTGTATTATACAAACAGAGAGATAGGTAATTAATAATAAGAATCGAGATTGTAATTTTGAGGACTAGTTTCTAAAATTGTGTTGGGAAAAAATACGACAATGTACATGGCAAACTTGTGGAATACGGAGGAGAGTCGGCGGTTTGTTGTCCAATTATGTATGCGCTTTTTCATATTTATATAAATATTTATATATATGAAATATATTTGTATTACACATTTGCCCTCGCGCATCCAATCGAATCGAAAAGTTCGCGATAGAATCGTCGGTTGACTGGGGTGGGTTGATTGCAACTGTCGGTGGGGGGTGGAAAGAACTTGACGGTGGTGGTGTGGGAGAGGGATTACGGTAGGTAGGTCAGAGTAATACAATGGGGGAGCCCGTGGGAATACGGTAGGACTAAGAGAAATGAACGAGAGATTGAAAGAAATTACGGAGAAGAAGAGAAATGACGCGCAAGTGGGGGAGAAAACAAGTTACATCGTTTAGAATCGTAAGGAGAGATACAGTTGAAAGAAGTATCGGGAGAAGAGGCCGGGCGCGGAAACGTAGTGTGTGCTGTCATACGGAATAGGTACACGACGGGTCGGTGCTGCGTTTGCAGTGAAAGTAGTCGACGGGTTAAAAACAACAGAAAGACAGGGCTTGCACTCTCTTGGTGTGTGGTGTGTTCGTGGGGTGTACGGTAGTAGTGATCTTTGATACGGTGTGCGTCTCTTCGAGAGGAGGGGAACGGATTATTGCAGAATGTAATCGGGTTGAAAGGAAGTGGGGGATACGGTAGCTGTGTGAAATCTCTGATAGGCTCTAGTAGGTTCACTTCGAGCAGCTAACAATCGCCTTTTAGGCAGGGAATAGACGAGACAGAAAAGGGGAAGCAGCCGTGAAATACCTTGAGGTATAGAATTCGAAATCCGAGCAATCGTCAACTCATGAGCGCAAGCGAGAGACTGTGCTAATTGAGGAAACCATTTTCCGTATTTCAAAAACTATCGAGCAAGGCAGGCAACATGTAGTCGTTGAATCGGGAACAAGTCATGGGGGCGCGGGACGAAAGGGGAAGGGGCGAAGGAAATAACTTAGGATAAAGATAGAGTAAAGCTGAGCGGGGCTTTGGTTTGTGCTTAGCCTTAGCCTTAGACCTTAGGACTAAGGGCGCCTTAGGCCTGGCTGGTGGTGGGAAGGGGCGCGTAGGAGGGATGGACGAGCGGCCGCAGCGTTGGCACGCGAAGATTCTGCAGCCGACGAAGGTCGGGGTGGCTGCAGCTGCAAAAATGCTATTTAAAAATTGGAACCTCTGCAAAACCTCTTGAAAATTTGAGTATGCATCGTATTCAAGATGTTTTTGATTGTTTACTGGCTTATGCTTCACGCTTTCTGTAAAGCTCGGCGTGATGGGAATGGAATGATATTAAATGGATTCTTTTGTAAAAATATAAAAATAATAAATAAAGTTACCTGCACGCCTTGGCGCACTCGTGACACGGCCGCTTCTCGAACATCTCCGTCTCGTTGGGGAACCTGCAGAGATCAAAGATCAAGTTCAGCAGAGATCAAAGATCAGAGAATTGTCGGCCCTAGCTCAGTCTCGAATGTTATTCATAAAATAATAATGCATTCGATGTCTATTGTCAATCCATTTTGCATAACCCTTTCAAAACAGATTCCGGTTCAGGCTAGGTATGCAGACACATGGCGTACACATGAACGTATGAGAAACGACATGCAATATCTAGGAGGACAGGCTACGTACCATTTCAGAATGTATGAATAGGGGCCACAACGTAGATTGCCGAATTGTCACAATCCGGTCAAATTTGTGTCCAAACTGTCCCTCATGGACCCAATAAGATCACCCTTTTTACCGTTTGTTGATATCTTGTCTCTGAGCTGCGCTACTTCCCGAGAAGAACGCGCGAAAGGCACCGTTGGAGAGGGGGAGAAGGCGAGACGAGAGGGAAAGGGGGCGGAGCCAATTCTGCCCATTCCCCGCATCTCAGCCGGCCATAGTTTCACCAAGTCGAGCTTGCGCTTTGCGACGCTCAAAGTCGAAATCGACGGGAGATATAGACGAGAGCGTGCGCTAGTCACGACGGGTTAGAAACAGTAGGGAGAGGCAAGGCGGAGGGAGATGGGAAGAGGTGTTTCTCTCGCCTCTCTCCTCTCATTTGACTATCCCCTCTGGCACTCACAATGTGTTTAGCGTGAGTAGGAAGCGAGGAAATACGCGCGTACTGAAACATTTAAAACAAAGTCGCAAGCTTTTGAAGCATGCTAAAATTCTGTTTTTTTTCACTAAACTTCCTAAAATATTCGTATTTATCGAAAAATTGCTGCCCAACCAAAAAGTGCACACTGCAACCCGTCAAAACGGCCTATTCCCATCGTTTAGGTTCATTTTTGACCTACTCAGTGAAGGTGTGCACATTTTGGGCAGTGCTCAATCGATTGGGAATCCCAGTAGCTATCCAGCGCACTTTAGAATGAGTGATTTGGTCAAGAATGAACCTTGCGACTTTGATTTCTCGCGTTTTGTGGGGAGTCGTGTCTCATCAAAGTGGGCGGAGCTTGTGGCCCCTATGTATGAACTTACCAGTGATTAGAGTACAAAAAATAGATTGATTATTAGCGAAAAAATGAACTGCATCAATCATTGATGCAGTTCATTTTTTCGCTAATAATCAATCTATTTTTTGTACTCTAATCACTCTAATCAGACACACCTAATGGATTTTTGAATATTTTTCACATCCCAGAGATCAAAGACAAAAGACCAAAGATCAAGATACTAACCAGTGCTTGATGCAGTACACGATGAGGTAGGCCAGACCGACGTACGCGGCCGTGATAATGCAGAGAACGACGAGGTACCTGGAGAGGATTAGGAGATTAGAGGTAGAGAATGATACCGCCGTCTCCTCATTTCACACACTCTCTCGTCTCTCTGGTCGGTGAGAGAGTGTGGAGAATGCAGAGAACGACTAGGTATCTGGAGATTTGCTAAATATTGATTTTTTTATTGATAAGCTCCTAACACTTTCTGCGCCAACAGAAGTAATGTAAGAAAGTTTGCCTTCTAAAAACCGAGCTACCATTACTATCGATATTGAAAATTTGTGAGTTGTGAGAAGAGTGTGAAACACATTCACAATGTCTCATTCCTCACGAGCACGCGAAAAGTTGTGGTGGGTCAAATGATAACTGAATATGTTTCACATTTTGTTCAAGAGTGGCCAACAGTGAAGATATTTGATTTCACTTCGTTTAGTCCGGGACATACAACATAACAAATAATCCAGGATTGAAAAGTAATATTCAATAATCAACGATTAAAGATCGATCAACTCACTCAAGCAGGACGACGGGGAAGATGGCTCGCTCGATGAGAGCGGAGCAGAGAGGAACTTTTTCTCTGGAACGTTCATATTTTCGAAATATGTTAAATTTCGTACAGGCTACATTACTTTTCAACGTTATCGCACATTTTGCTACTATTTCGGCTTCCGCCTAACTATGTTACTATATTGAGGCAAAAATATGGACAACTGACCTCATGGTAACAGAGCAGTGGAGGGTGTTCATCATGTGGGAGGGGTTGGCCTGCTTGGAGGCTTGCACGAGAGCGTCATCTGAAAATAATTTAAGATTTATTTTCTTACGAACTAATCTATTTTCATTTTTATAAATCTATCACAAGTATGGACCACAGATTCGGCCCGTTGCTCATGCTACCGTATCCTACGTTAAGCCCGTGCATACAAACTCCGCTCTTCAAACAACCGTAATCTATACCGTAACAGTAAGGAATGGATGAATGAATCTCTCACCCGAGTGCCTAATAATCGCTCCGACGAGCATGCTCCTCGCGTACAGCAGCACGGGCAGCGTCATGAAGAGGAACGCGTCGATTACGCGCATCTGAAGATGATGGTGAGTCAGTTGTCGATTCGATTCTACCGTATCTCCGTAAATTTAAAGTAGAGACTGTTTGGAGCGACGGCATCAGAGAATGAATTACAGTATCAACAAACTACCGTATTTATCTCTTAACCAAGATTCTACCCTACAGAAGCCGATGCTACCGCACCCCTCAAATTTCTACCGTATCCCATACCATGACGAGCAGATACGGCTTGTATGCCTCCTCTCTAATCAGCAAGAGGAAGAAGCAGGCGGAGGAGAGACATGCGCACATGGCCGACACGGACATCCACAGGTTCTTCTTGTACTGCAAAGGGGGGAGATTACGGTAAGCAGGAATAGATCGGGCGGGTGAGATTCATGACTACTTTAGTTGAATCTGCAGTGAATCGATCACGGAATACGGTTGCCGGGTGACGAAAGATTACGGTAAAAAGTTCTACGAGCCAGATGTCTGATTGATTTCGTCAAAAAGGATATACAGTACATTTTCCGGAGATCATGAATATGCTCAATCAACTCCGATAACTCACGTCAACAAGTAGATTCAATAAAAAGGTACCTACAGAAGCCAAAATCGGGTCTTCGATTCATGGTTTATATCTGTCCCAATCAAGACCAACAACTCACGTCAACAAGTAGATCCAGCAGGAACGTCGCCCGGTAGATCTCTCTCACTTCCGGCGCCCGCGTGTGCGCCAGCTCGATGAACATCTCCATTTCTCTGAAACGGGAGGGGAATTGATTTTTGATCTTTAACTTTCTGACCTCCTATCACTTAGATGTTTTTAAGGATCACTGGGAAAATCTTTCGGCAAAAAATATCCGGTACCTGAATACATTGAGGAAGTCGCGGGCGTAGAAAACGTGAATGAGGGCTATGATAAAGAGAACGATCAGCTTGAAGAACTGAGCGAGGATCGACTGAAATTGATATTTGATCCTTGATCTTTAATTTTAGTTATATTATAGAAGTTGTCTACTCAAAATTATGTATCGAAACATTTCCATTTTTTTCCAACCCTGTGAAACATCACCCAATTGAAATGACTGATTCTCACCTGATTAACGATAATCTGTCGCATTCTCTTGTGCAGGGGCATCGTTTGCGTCTCCATCTCGACGGTCGAGATGGGCTGCAGGGCTGCTGCAGGCTCCTTCACCGGGTCGGTCGCGGCCCCGCCCACAGACCACCACCGCAGCAATGACGGCATGTACTGTAACGGGCAGAGTACGGTAGGTCAGAACAAAGAAACCGCGCGAAAACACGCGTAGTTGTAGTAGTAGCAACAAGTGAAATTGGAACGGGGAAAGGAGGGAAAGGGACGAAAGGCAATGGGGAGAACGAGCGAGCGAGAGAGAGAGAGAGAGAGGGAAGGAAGGATTTTAGTTCAAGGCTATGGGGTCAGGCCGATTCGGCAATAGAGAGAGAAGAGGAAGGGATAGATCCAATGGATTTCAGGGGCAATTGGAGCAGCACTCTCCTTGATTTGCACAATCTCTCGTCGGTCAGAGAAGATGAGAGAGTGTGCGGAGTGGAGAGACGCAGAGGGGTCAGGCAAAGGCGCGGCTAGGGGTGATCAAGGGGAATGAGTGGAGTGAATTGAGAGTGGGGAGAATGGAAATGGAACGACGACTGGTTGCTATGGTCACTATTTACTGTAGAACCGTGAGCGGGATGGGGAAAACAACGATAAATTCGCAAATTTTCTGCTCGATTAGTCGATTTTTGTTATAGCACTGTCTGTCTTCCGTGCATTAAAAATGTGAATTGAACAGACTAACATTGCATGTGTGAAACACAACCGCACTCGCAGGTGCAACTTATTGAGTCGAGATGATGGGCCACTCTATTTCGGGCCCATTTCTGTCAGAAAACCACGCAGACAGCTGCTTTTCCCTCTGGCCCACACCACTTTGTTACTAGCAACTGGGATACGGTAGGCTGGCTCGAGAGGCTATGACCAGTGCTCTTGTTAGGATGATTTACGAACCAGTGCTCTTGTTAGGATGATTTACGACTTATCTGACCGGTCAATGAATCACAATTCGTTTCGGTCGATTGTTTCATGCAAAACGAAGATACGTTTTTTTTTCCGGTCGGGGGTTCTCCCGGCCCTCGATTGCACCGGGAGAAGCAGCATAGTGGACAGTGGAAGAGGAGGAAGAGGAGGGGTCGACATGAGGGTTAAGGACGGAGGAGTATCGGAGTGGTGGTCGGCTAGGGTAGTGCGCGCTCTCTCTCCGATCGGCTCCTCTCTCGTCGGTCAGGGACTACTCTAGTGAATGGACAGTGAAGAGTCCGCGTCCATAGCCCAATCTCTCGCTATTCAGAGGTCAGTGCGAGTCAATCTGGGGGCAGTATGTGGGATTATTGCCTTTATGACCCCGGGGGGCGGGGCTTTGACCCAGAGGCTATCGAATATGCGAGACGGGGAAATGGGAACGCAGCTTGGTATTGATCCAGACAGAGCGAGTGCGAGCCAGGCGCTTTTTATGATGAATGAGAGGGGGAATCGAGCCAAGGGAGAGGGGAGAGATGGGGTGACGCGTCGTGTTCTCGTGTCTCTTCATTTCGCGCTGACTCTCGCCAGTTAGAGAAAGCGAGAGAGCGGGGCGAATGGAGAGAGTCAGACATGATAGATCGCTAGTGACGAACACGCGAGAGGGGGATGATGCATATGGCATTCTGCGCAGTGATCCTATCTATCTACTCCTATCCTATAGGTCAGCTAGGCAAAGGTTATCGATTAATCGATTGACCGGAGGTACGCTAGTTATCCAAAGCCTCTGAGATCCCTGGAAAATGACATCTTGAGCAGCGACTGAAATCGCACTAGTAAAATTAGACATTGTGTTTTAACAAAGAGTACAGACAAGAAATTGATGCGAGACATCTCGGCCGAATCTTAGCGCGAGATTGAAACAAACCGGGCGGCAGGTGGAAAATGGAATGGAAAATGTAGCAGAAATCTCGTGCCAGGCTTGGCTGGCACGACAGGTGAAATTTCTTGGGCTTAATTTTAGCGCGCCAGTGAGATCAGCACGTCACACTCATAGCTTGGGAGCTTACCACCTTTCCAGACTGCAGACAATAATTTGAAGAAGAATAAGCTACCCAGATCACAAGGTGAAGCGAATTGAGGCAAAGGTTATGACGATTGGGTGATATAGTTTTATCTCCTCAATTTAACTGCGAGCGAGGTAGCCCATTGTTGAAATGGCACAACTATCAGAATGTGGTGGGACCAGGAGAGAATAGCGGAATCACATGATTCCCTGAATTGGGGGAAAGGTTATGACGATTGCCCCGGTGAGATAATCTTATCGCTCTCTCCACCTCAGCTGCCCGTGCCGGGCAGTGTCAACCAAGTACACGGATACTAACCGAGAAGGGCAGTGATAAGCGGAGGGGAGGGTTTAGAGGGGGGGGGGGCAAGGAGTACGTCGACACCATAAACGGAATATTGTTTCGAGCACTGCTATAGAGATACTCACTCTGTATGCGAACAGAGTGGAACAGTGCAGTGTTAAAAACTGATAGACGATTGATATCGAAACGGAGGGTTGATGCGACCAGCCACCATAAACCGACTATCGCTGTGCCACAAGCAAAAGGAAAATTAATGCATGTGAATAGAGTCACTGTAACAGTGCATGAGTACCAATATGGGAATGATAAAGTGATAACAGCAAGGGATCAGTGATCAAACTGCACCAGAACTGTACGAAAACGGGTCCTTTGAGGATCAAAAACGATTATTGTGGTTCAGAAGCCCACGATAATAACGGAATTGATCAGAAAGGGGCAGTGCCTTGCCCAGCCTTTCCTCTCGAAAGTTGGGAGCAAAAAGAAGAATGGAAGAATGGACGCTGTCATGGGGACTGCAATGGCCATTGCTACTGGCCACACACTGAATGGAGGTCTCGAAACAAACAACAATTCGGGAGGAGGAGAAGGAGTGAAGAGGAAGGGGGAAAGGGGATACTTCACATCTGCCTGATGACTCTCTGTCTCGAGAAAGGATGGCCACCTCCCGTGAGAGGGTTCGATTGAGTTTTAAGCCCGGTAATTGGATTTCGAAAATTTCTGACCGTGGAAATGAGTTAGGCTTCGCGGGCTTGCTAAAAAATGGCCATCGTCATTGGATTAATGTTGGAATAACCGCCGGTATAAAATAAAAATATTCTCCGCGGATCATCGTTTTTTAGTGTTCCGTCTCTAAATATGCAAACACTCCGCGAGGACATTCGATCAGCGCAATAGACAGCGCAATTCAACTGGTGCGTTGCTTGCGAGATCTCAATCAGGGGAGATCGAGACACGAGATCTAGCACAGCGTCGGCAACTGCAGTATTTATGCCCCTATGAGAGCCCATCCTCGCCCCTGTCGACTACAAAACGACGTCTTTCATGCAAAAAAATGGCTCGAGTAGTGCAGATAGTGTCCGAAAAAGTTCGATGGCCCCACCAGCTACAAAATGGCTTGCATCAAACAAGTATTCTTAACGAGGTTCAGGCAGCCCAAAGGGTAGAAAAAGCACCCAAAAAAGGTGATAAGTCGATTTGGTTCATTAGTCTTAGTTAGACCACTCGCTACAAAATGACGGGCCAGACACTCGTAGACACGCCGATGATTGATTTAAGGCTTCCGGCTATTTGGATCACTTCCTTGAGCGTCTAACTGGGTATAGATGAGATAAGGAAGTGGAGGCAAGAAATTTGCAAGATCGCGGATCATTGCAAGTGACCACCTCCCGTGGGCCAGACACAATTCCATTCGCTTGACGAGTTGAAACGACGGGGGCTATTGCAACTGGGCTGAGGGGGATGTCTCTCTCAAATGATCGCGTTGCATCGCTTTGTCTAACCGGCGACATTGCTAGTGGAAGAAGAGAGCAAGACGTCACAGAGAGAGAGAGAAAGGAAGAATGGGAGTTGAGAGGGTGTAACGATGGGACGTGATGGATCGACGCTGGCTGGTCAAGAAAAGAGACGGCGATTAAAGGAACGGGGATGAATCATTGGCATCAAGAGGCTTCACACGATAAGCCACCCGTTTAATCATCTAACAAATGGATCGAGATCAGGCGCGCCGGGCTAATCTGGAACTGAATCTCACCACAACATGCGGATGATCACTTACTTGATCAAGAACGTCTAAGCCGACTCGAGAAAGCACAGTGTCTTAGAGGCGCGAGATCGCTAAAACTCTTGGTGTGCTAAAGTTATACCTTTCTAAAAAAAATGGCTTGATGTCGCATGAATGGTCTTATTGTGATATCTCTTCCAATGGCCGCACGGTGACTATCGGTGCCTTCCTTGCGAGAAGAGAACGGTGCAGAGGCAAACCAAACGCAAATACTACGCCAATCGCAGAGTGAGAAGAGATGGATGGGGTCAGAGGCGTTTAGTCATGGGGGATACCGGATACCACCCGGTATTGTGCGGAATCAGATGCGAGAACAGTTAAGATAAAAGTAAAAGGTGTTAGGAATTTCCCTCGCACTACGGCGGACACTGCCACCACAGGTCAAGAGCTGATAGTATGAATGGCCAGCATCAGAGGAGGATGTTGACGTGCTTATGACATGGTACGACCCAGGCTGTACTGACAGTCAGATGAATCGATTAGTCAGCAACATGAGGTACCGAACGGCTCGAGAAAAAGATAAGAGGAGGAGATTGACAAATACGGGAAACCTCGAGACGAGGGAGTTGGGGTAAACAAGAGTCATGCGAACGTCTGTTGATATCTATCGAAAAAAAGCAATCAGCTGAGTGGTTGAGAAACCAGCCGGTGTCAGCATATCAACAGAACACTCTACTCTTTGGTAAAAAGCGGGTCAGCCTATTAGTCATCCTGACGAGAAGAAAAGGGGAGAAACGAGGAGAAAAGGGAGGCAGTAGGACTCAATGGAGGGCCAGAGCATAAGGGGGAGGGAGGGGGGGGGAGGGTTCGAGGTCCCGCTCCCCCTATTCTCGAGACTGCTCAAGAAGGAGGGAACGCGAGTCTCTCGATTGGGCATGCTATCTCGGGGTCAACCCCAGAAATGCCCATCCTAGGAGATCTCTGACAAAAAGACGCGAGGCTAAATGCGGTTATCACATCTCCGATTTGTGCGAAGTGGGGTTCACTCGAGGGTTTACAGGGAGGAAAAAGTAGTGAATAGATGGGAGCAGAGTAGACAGAGCGGCTAGAGACCATGGGAAATGGAGAGAGTCCAGGCAGCGAGAGTGAAAAGAACGCCCAGGCACCAGTTTGTGCACCACTTTCGCCCATCCTGTCGAGCGTCTCGCCATTTCGCGTGCTCTCTCGCCTGCTCTGACCGGCGAGAGAGCGGGGAAGATGTGGAGAGTCTGAGAATGCTTACTTATCAAACCGGCGCCAGTAGCATCTGTAAGCAGTATCCCCACGTGCCTTTGCGTGGCTGCGAGAAAACTGCTGACCGTAAGCAATTATTATTGCCCTTGGTCGATTTAATTAGCTGTCACATCACAGATCGATCGATCCCTCTAAGGGCTATTTGGTCAATTATTCCTGCCTTGGCCAGTCCATTTTCAGTCTTCTTCATCATCATTATAGCCCGTTTTTCGATTACTCTTGGTCAGAGGTGGTGAGAGACTAGGGGAAATGAGAGAGCTCAGAGACAGAACTGCAATCGCGCCTACTAGCACACTTTTCTGCAGGGGTCGAGAGGAGGGGGGGGAGGGGGAGCCCCCCCCCCTCCTCCCTACGCTCTGCCTAGTCAGTGCTAGGCGGTGTCGGGACGGGAGGGAGCGAGGGGGGAAGAGGAAGGAGAAGGAAGGCGGATGCCTCCCCCCCCCCCCTTCTTCTCTCTCTCTCGACCCCTCTCTACTCTCGAGAATGAACAGTTTTCCACATACACACACATATTGAGCATCGGACGCAAACAGTTTTGTGTGAGGGGAACGGGAGAATTGACCGGTGTGAAACGATGGCAGATGGGTACGGTAGGCGATCAGACATCGATCACAAAGTGAAATCGGAGAAGGCAAGGCGCTTCTGACCAAGTGACGTGCTTGATTAACGAATAATCAGGTACGGTAGGCAACCGAATCGCAAACTGATCGGCGCTACCGTAATCGGCGTTTGAACGTGCAAGGTTGCATTGAGCATCATCAGAGCTAATGGGGTGTTGCGATTGACCTCTTTGAGCGCCGGGCGAACGACCTAGCGTGCGCAACTTTTAATGGGGGTGACAGCGAGCGAGTTAATGGTAGAGGCAAAAAAATTGTGCTACTTTCGAAAGCGTGTCCGAGGCGGGTACGCTAGCTTATCAGGGACCATCTATAGATGCGGCCGTTTAGACGATTTTCTCATAGGAAAAGTCTAGACGTCGACAATAGATAATAACAGAATTGTACAGATTTTTACAAAAAGAAATCTTCAAACTAGTGATGTAAGAGTGCCTGCGGAGCTTATGCGCCACGCGTGAAACGTAATCGAATCGGGTGCGGAAAAATGAGAGTGAGTGCCCGAGCGTCGAGCGAACAAATCGAGAGGAGTGTATAGGGAAAGCGCCAATGCACAACGTTTCTTCTCGCCGCATGCAAGAGGCATTCCGTCGTGGCTCATTCCGAATTCACGAGAAGGACCGAAAAGGCGCAAGAAACTTCTCGCAGCTTCTTTCAAGCAAGGGATGACCTGACTCTCCTCATTCCGCGTGCACTCTCGCAACTCGAATCGATGAGAAATCACGCGAAAGGAAGAAAGCCCTTCTCTCAAGCAGCATCCCTGAAAGGAGGCAACTTCACTTTTTTGAGCGTGGATTCGAGAGCGTTTTCTTCAGGAAGAAGCGATTGTAATAATAAGAGAGATGGACAGAAAAACTGCACTGATTCTGTGCTGTTTGCACTATACGCGAACTGCATCGGATAAGTGAGCGAGAGAGAGAGAGGGAAGGAGAAGGTGACCGGTACACTCTTATGGTTGGTTTGAGCGAGAATACATTGGGAAAGGGAACGATGACATGAGGCGAACCAGGAACATACAAGGTGTAAATCAATCGGAGTATCTGATTAAGCGATTGTGATTACGATAATCAACCTGTCAATCAGATGCTGATCATGTGCGACAGTGACCGCGCAACGCGTAATAGGATCACATCCGTACGTTGAACTATAGAAAAATGGAGCCTATTCGAGAGAGATCGTATATAAGTTCTCGGCCACTCGTCGCAGTAATAACCGCAGAGCTCGGGGAGTCCATTATGTGAATTAGGAGGTGAACCGATGGCCGAACTATCGTGTGACACTCTCACTTCACAACGCTCTCTCGTCCGTCAGAGACAGCGAGAGATCATGGGAAAGCGAGAGAGTCAGACCAAAAACGAGCCATATGGCGGGCGAGTTTCCACGAGCGAGCCTTTCGGTGACCGCGGAACAGTGATAAATCAACAGGGGCGAAGGCCGCTGTCTAGGCACGCCGCTGGAAAGTGCACCGAATGTTTCAAAGGGTGGTAAGCGCGGAGGGTGAGTGAATACGTGAATGGGGGATGCTGGGCGAATTATCAATATACAGGTTCGAAGCTATCAGCTACATGAACAGAATAATGCCCCTCTGCATTCGGCTTCAGAAAGGGCTCTGGCATAAAATATGATTCGGACTGAGCAGTCACAAGTGCACCGCCGCCTGTGGAGGGAAACATGTTGACGCCCAAACCTACCGTAACCCGAGGCAGAAATAGCTCACAAACACCAAAGAAATGGGAAGGAAACAAGGAGCAGTATGCTGACTATCACGGGGCGGATGGGGGGGGGGGAATGATGGTTGGATTGAAGGGAGGGGAAACAAAAACAGCCCTCGCGACCAGCGGCTGACTGGAGAAATGCCCTCGTTTCTTCCTTTGCCTTATCTCTCATCGCTCATAGTAACGAGAGAGTGTGGTGGAATGAGAGAGGCAGACCATCCGCCGATGACTGACAGTTGTGTTGGACACAGTGCAAGGACTCGTGAGCGGAGGGCCACTCTCTTCATTTCGCCTTATCTCTCGCTTGCTCTGCCTCGAAAGAGCACGGGAAAGAAGAGACAGAGAGCATTCAGGAGACCATCTCTAATCCGGTGATCTATAGCCCCTCTTCATCTAGCACAGTCTCTCGCGAGAGAGTGTGCAGAATGACGAGACGAACTTTGCCCTCTGCTCCTCTTCCAGAACCAAGTGCAGCGGGCAGAAGAAAGACCATCAAGAACTCTCCTTGAATCCCCTGATCTCTCCCATCTCTGTCTCTCTCCAGCAGAGCTGCTTAGGTTTGCACTGTGAGCAGAGGAGAAACGAAAGAAAACAGAGGTGATCTGCCTCTCTCCATTTCCCGTGCTCTCTCGCTTTGTCTAGCCCGCGAGAGAACAGGAGAAATGAGGAGAGCAAGACATAGAGAAAGGAATGCTCCGGGATGACTGATTGATTGGGGTCTCTTTCTTTCCTTCGTGTTCCTTTCTTCCAAAGGACATGGCGATTTCTGCTGTCAGGCGCGCTGTGACCTTTGCAACATGACAAACAAAGAAAAAACACGGTCTGTCTACAGGGAGGACATTTGAATGTCTCGTCTCGTCTAGGAGTGATCTCTCGATTCCGAATGCTCTCTCGGGGTCAGATAAACGGTAAAGATCATAGTGAATCAGAAGGGTATGTCTGGAGCGATGGATATTGATACATACCGATATTGAGATTTGAGAACGGCGGGGGATCTACTGTGCCAATTGCCGCAAGTTGATATTGTGCGTACAATAAGTTATTGTTCGAACCGGAAAAATAGTGAAATCGAATCTAAAACGAGCGCTCAAGCTAATGAGCGCAATGTGAAACATAACCGATCCATTTCGTGCAAAGTGAAATAATCTGGCAGAATTACCTACATCTGGCAATCAAAAAAATGGTGACCTACCCAACGCTTATGAAGATCGACAATATACGCGCAAATATTGAGCGAATAATTAGTTATTTATAGCAGAGGAGCAAGATGAGGATCGATTCCTCAACTCCCGCTCAAGCATATGAGCGCAATGTGAAGCATAACCGATCCCTTCCTTGCAAAGTGCGTGAAATGAACTTGCGAACCGTTTCATCAGAAAAAAAAATACGCTGACCTACCCGAGCTGGCGTAGTAGTACTACAATACACGAGAAAAATGCGCTCCACTCTTCCTCCTCCTTCCCTCCTCTCAAACATTGCCTGTCCCCAACACTCTCGCATCCTCTTACCCCCTTACTATTGCAGTTCGTTTTGTGCCTTACCATCCTTGCACGGGCGGAAAAGAATGTCAACACACTGTCGAGACGCGCGGATGGATCGATACCGTATACTATGATGCGTTATCACAGAGGGCCTATCGATAACTGACCGTTAATAAAGGTTACCGTGGAACCGTTGTCAATCGCGAACTGATCAATGGAACGATAAAAACTACCATACCCTCGGTGCCAATCGGCAACTGACTTTTCTTCCCCTAGACCGACTGTTTCCGTCACGGTGTCTCTCCGTGCTGCTGGCTCGCCGCTAATCACCATAAATTACCCACACACCCACTTCTTCTTCGCTTCGCATCCCGACCTTGATTCGAATCGAATAGAGCGCAACATGCAGCAGCACCGACGGGAAATTGGGTCAGGGGTCACACCTGCTGGGGTCTGGCCCCGGAACAAAGGGGTACGGTGGGGGTACGGTAGGTTACGGTGGGTAAAGTGGGCTTCGCCAGGTATTGGAAATGCCCCAGATACGGTATGATTATGGTAGGTCAGAGGGTCAAAGCGAGCGGAGAAAGACAACAAGTTGGCTATAGTCAGTCGATTGAGTCTGGTCAAGACCTCGAGCCTGGGCGTAATATGGAGAGTACGATAGTGTAAAGATACGAGTACGGTAGGTCAAAACGAGGAACAGACAACATGTTGCCTCTAGTCAGTCGACTGGGGCTCTTTTTCGCCCCTTCCCCTCCTCTTCCCTCCATCGTCCTTTTCCCCCTTCTCCCTCCTCTCCATCTCTACAAAGTGCAGTGCCAGTACTTTTCGAGGAGCGCTCCGTCTCTCCATTTCGCCTGCTCTCTCGCCTGTCTCTCGCCGTCTGCCCGCTCTCTCTTGGGTCCACACGCTCTCGCTCCGCCAGGCGCCTCGGGCCGGGCGAGCGTCAGGCAGTGCCGGGTGAGAGACGACGAGGGCGAAGGGAAAAGGGGGAGGCGAGAGAGCACGCGGAATCGAGAGACCGAGGGCCTAGTGGGGAGAAAATGTGCGTGTAGTGGCGTAGAACCCAGAAGGTGGTCAGAGATGAGGAGGGAGCGTGGCAAAGTGAGAGAGTCAGACAGTTGCGGAGAAAAGTAATATGAACGGAGAGCGCCGCTGCAGTAGGAGGAAATAGAAACGGAAGTCTTCTCGTCTCTTCATTTTGCATAATCTCTTGTCGGTCAGAAAACAACGGAGCACGGCGAAAA
Source organism: Pristionchus pacificus (assembly GCA_000180635.4). Lineage (NCBI taxonomy): Eukaryota > Metazoa > Nematoda > Chromadorea > Rhabditida > Neodiplogasteridae > Pristionchus > Pristionchus pacificus. The sequence continues at coordinate 16,262,304 of CM026576.1, forward strand.
GAGATAGAGCCAGACCATTCTTCGGGGGCCGGTTGTTGATGGGGAGTGGACGGCACCGAAGTTGTGGCCGTTTGCGCGCGTGTGTGTGTGGAGCAACGTGTAAATTGTGAAAGAAGAATGAAGCAAGGGAGGGGTGGGCCGTAGGCTATTCATTCATGCTCTATCTTCTGTTGAAAAATATGGAGAAATTCAGAGAACACTGTGTTCGACGGCGAGTGTACAACAATGAGAACTGAGAATGCAGTGGGAAGGACATAAAGAAAGTAACCATTTATGATGTTCTGATGGAGCATGCGAAATGAGGAGATCACGAACATTGGCCTTCCATGCATGGAAAACAGATACGAGACTAGAGAGAATGGGACGACATTCTGGCGGCTGAAATAGAATCCGCAGCCGGAGACCGAAGGCAGGCTTGGAAAATATGTCTGTAAACAAGCTGGCCCGGTCATGGCTGAACATCTTTGGTGTCGCAGAACCAAATAAAACAGATTTTAACAGTGGAGTGCTTTATCTTCCGGAAAAAAACGTGAATAGATAGTTCAAAATCGGTGGTACATGGTCTCGAAATCGTTCATGAGTCGGTACTTGTAGTTCTTCTTCACGTGTGCTAGTCAGAAGAGAAGGGCGGTGCCGAAGAATGCTGAGAATATTTAACTCTTCATTTAATTAATCAATTATAAAAAAAAAATTTCCGGTATCGAACTACCCGCAGTACTGTTCCGATGAAAGGCCTTCTCATGCCCCATCTTGATCCAGAATGCAACACAGATAAATATAAAAAATACTGTATCATACCCGCAGCAATGAGGAACGGCGCGGCGGATCCACTGTTCGGTTTGGGCGTAGTGGCCGTGGTGTTGGTGTCGATGGCTGGGGAATCAGAGGACTCTTCTGGAAGAAATATTGGTGGATTACGGTAGGTGAGTTGCTGTATGAAAAACTTATTTGTGGATTACGGCATCTGAATATTTTTTGCTTCAAGAAAAAATACACTAGTCGGGAATTACGGTAGCTAGAGTACTGTAGAAATATGATACCAGAAGAATCGTCCTTCGCGGTCTCCGTCGATGTAGCGACGACGTCGGCAGGAGCTGCGGACTGAAATTCACTCAATGAATGGATCAATCAAAGCTCAATAAGCTCAAGCTCAATCAATTTATGCTCAATCAATCAATGTATGGATCATCTCAAAATGTGTGTTGATTGAGAAGTCTGAGGACTGTCTACAGTATCACTCTGCAATTAGTAGGGCAATTTCTGAAGCTCGCAAACTCCAAGGTTTCAAAGTTGAACGATTGAATGGCCATGGAATGAGTAATCCTACAGTAATCTCCTTGGCTGCCTCGGCGGTCGACGCTGGTGTTTTCTCAGTGGACGCAGCGGCGACTGGGGCAGAAGGGACGATGGCAGCGACAGTCTGAAGTCTTTTTGCTTAACATTTTCATTGATCGGAACAGCCTGATCGTTGTTGCTTCAAAAAATGTTTAATATCGACAGCGTGAAACATGCTTACTTTTGACTGCTCCGTCAAAAATGTATGGAAATAAAGAATACACAACACCAAGAAAGCGAAATAAGGAAACTGTACCTCGAAGAATGTATTCAGGTCAATGTCCAACACTGGCGACATGAACCCTTTCTTAAACGAGCCCGATCCATTGTTACACAAATCGGATGAGCAAGCACAGACGCGGCTGAAATATTTGATAGTTACAATTTAAAATCAGATTGGAGTGAGACGAGTTTAGATCGATACGATGATCTCATTTCACTCTGTGAAACAGCTTTTTCTGGAACAATGAAAGCTCAGAGATTACCGCTTTTGCAGGATTCCTTGATCTGTCTGTTTTTGTATGGCTAAAGGGACGGGAGTAGGAGTGAATCAGTTATGATCGACAAGTAATGACTCGATAGTGTACCTACCGTTGCCCTTGCGTGAAGCACGATGGTGGCTGTGGCTCGTCGCTCGCGCAGCCCGCGTGGAACAGCGAGTTGTTCAGCAGGGCTGCAGTATAGGCAATCAAACTCTCTCATTTCGCCACACACTCTCGGTTATATGGCAAAAGGCAAAGTCACGAAAGCAGAGCAATGAATTTCAAACGGATCGGAAATTTCGCAATCGTTGACACGTCATAGAGCCCTCGCCGGCCGATGTTTGTAATAGAGACAGAGAATTCTAAATTTATTAGCCGTCAATAGTGCTTCAAATTTGAAAATGAGAAAAACCCGTTACCGAAATAGCAGCTGGCGTCCTCGCAAGTGCTACTCCCATCGCAAGGCACCTGTAATTTCGCAATGATTTCAGAACCAATTCAGCCAACGCAATCTGTTTCATTGCGGAATGTGTTTCACATTTATTACGAAAGGATTAATAGGTACGCGTATTAATAGGTATTAAAGGAGGAGTAACATGAATATTTTGGTGACCAATCTGTCAACGCCACATTGTAGCAATCCATAAACATATTTGAATTCCGAAACTCCCGTGTTTCCACGACATCAATGAACCGAGCTATAGCGAGTTGGCTTAGTGCCAGAATTCCCCTGAGTCCAGGCAAAGGCGGGGGTTTTGAACAGTGGATTTGATGGGAAGAGAGTGCGCCTTGATCTACCCCTGTCTCCCCCTAGCCTCTTCCCATCGATCGCACCCATCCCTCTCTCAATCGAGGGACGGGAGATGGGAATAGGGATTTTGGCAAAGAGCCAGCAGACAACTACTGTAATTGCAAGTCCCGGGGTTTCGTTGTGGGAGTCTCTGACATTCATTCCTGTTACTCCTCCTTTAATAGGTTAATAGGTAAGGATAGGTACGCGGAAGTAATCCAGGCGGCAAATACGGCATTTAAATAAACGATATTTGCATTAACTCGCATTGGTCGGCGTATTCGAGCACTTGTAGCACTTGACGGCGTCGGCTCCAGACGAAAGAACAACGATGACGAAGAGGGCCACGATCATCATTGTTATCTGATAAGAACACATCGTTCCTCTCATTATTCCTATTCCTACCAGTCAAAAAATTTCAGTAAAAATGAGAATCTTACGATATCGTTTCTGACTTCGATCGGTGGGTGAGAGGAAGTGCCACCACTTTCCCCCATTCGGGATTTGGGAGGTGGAAATCAGACGATGTTTAACCAGCTGAGCTTCCGCTTTTCTCTGCTATTATTGAAGGGAAGGCGTCGTGCGCTGTCACTTCAGTGATGGTCTGACTCTCTCATTTCAAACTGATCTCTGGCACTGTCTGACAGAGGAGAGAGAGCACTGTGATTGAAGAGACGGAGAAAATAGGCTAGTGTCGAGAGTTTCCCTGAGCATCGAAAAACATTGACGATCGATCGCTCCTTTCGTATGGTCACGAATCTCGATGTGTGAATCATACACATTTATCGTGGGCGAGGGTTTCCAGATGTGTTGCCCTCTCGAGCATCAGAGGGGCCGAAAATCACACAAGGGGACAAATATGGAGCAATTCACACGATGTGACAAGCGGATGACAACCAAAGAATGGCAGAAACAGCGAGGTTAAGATCTCCGTGCAGTCACGACTTCAACGTTTGTGTCAGAAATACTATCAGCAGTATAATTTATCCATTATTGACCATTATTCCGATTAGCCTCCACTGTCATGACGACAATGGACGCAACGAACAACATGTGGGCGGGCATCGTCATGTTTGTTGTGAGCAGTTTGCTAATTATAATTTATTTTCTTTAAAATATTTTTTTCTTAATTTCAGGCGGGTCTCTTCGGTATTTGCTCTAACGGCCTCGCAGTCTTCACTGTGTACAAATGTTCGTTCTTTTTTTAACGAAGAAAGATTACTTTGAAAAAAACAACGAATTTTCTGTTCTTTTTGTGTCGCATTCCAAATTATAAATTATAAAAAAATTTTCCAGGTCGCCATCTTCACAATTCCTTCGGCTTCCTCTGCCTCTCTCACTGCATCGCCAACTTTGGTGTGTGCTTCACGTTCGCCGCGTGGTGCGCGCCGACGACAGTGTGGTGCGTAGGACGACGTTTCCTGATCTTCATTCCTAGCTCGTTTTTATGAAAATTTCGAATTTTGAGACGATTTTGTGCCTATTCTATAGAGGGAAATAAGAGTTTTATGAGGCGAAAAAAACTCGTAGATCGTCAGGCAGAATTCCGCCTTGACGGAAACAGTCGAGGGCAAGCGAGTCGGTCAGATCAATTTTCTCTTCTGGAATGCGACTGTTTACTCGCATCTCTCCATCTCGATCAATCGGTTTATCTGCATCACTTTCCCACTGCAGGTTCGTCATTTCTGATTGGAAATATTCGTAATATAAAAAAATGTTTCACTCGAACTCTATGAACGACTGTTAACCTAAGGCTCAGTGTTCGTCGTCTTCATTCGATTTGTAAAATTGAATAATAATAAAAATCAGGCGAAGAAAGTGTTCACTCCTCGCGTAATCGGCGCGTTCTTCTGCACGCCCTGGGCCATCGCCCTCTGCCATATCACGCCCTACTTCTGGGGTGAGTCGACTTGCTGGATCTGAGATCCCTCGATTCCTCGGATTCTGTAGATAATTCGTTGTGATTACCTTTTCAGTACGTATTCCTTGTTCGCTGATATAAAAAATGAAAATAACCTATATTTTTTCAAGTTAACGACTGCTTCGTTTACTACGAACCGCTCACTTGGGTATGGACGTTCACAGAAGGACCGTGCGTGTGAGTTTTTTTTTACATATATTTTTTTCGTGAATTTTGACAATGCCTCTAAAACTATTGTGGTAGACTCAAATCTATCTTTTGATCTGTGCTGTCTGGAATTAGAATTGTGCCCCTAACCCCTAACTCTTTTGTGTTTGTGGCGGTATGTGAACAATCTGCAAAAGGTGAAAGACGATGGGAAAAGTTCATACGTGTAACAAGAGTGCCGGAGGTACGAAAAAGAAACACGTTAGAGCAGAACAAATGAAAAATATTATCAGCTGATTGTTTCAGTTTGTACATCTCAACCTTCTTCGATTTCTACACTTCAATGACAGTGTTCGTGCTAATGACATTCTTCGATTTATCGACGGCTCTAAAGCTGAGACTGATGAATAACGTATGGTTTTGTTCAAATTCCAGAAATGCCGAATTGCCAACTTCTGGGCAGAGTTTCCAAAAACGAAACATCTTTTCAGAAAAACGCCTCCCTAACGGGCACTCGAGAGATGCATGCCAAGAGAAAGATGGAGACGCGTTTCTTCGTTCAGGTTGAGATTCCTCTCTTTTTAGAAATATACAGTCGCTTGATGTTAAATATCTTTCGCAAAACGTATTACCTAACACATTTTTCAGGCGATCTGTCAATCGGCGACCTTCGGGATGGAGATCCTCTGCTTCTACGTCATCTGCACGTTTGCTGTCACGCAGTGGGAGGTCGGCTGAGGTTTTTGATACATTAGAGATAAATTAATATCATGCATAGCTTAGCTGATAACAATTTAGATATGCGTTTTAGTTATATATGCGTTTACAGGGGATATTTGTGAACGAACAACTTCGAAATTATTACAGATGTTCATCTCCACTTCGTTCGCGTGGGTTGCCTGCCATGCGACTGATGGGTGCGTTTCTAACTTCTTGAAAAAAGAACTGAGAATGCAAGACGCACGCTACTGAAAATTCAAAGAGTCTCCTGGTTTTCCTTGATGCCTGATCGTGAGAAGCTCGGGCGTGAGAACGAGTCTTGTGAAAGTGTCCCAAAACGTACCTCGCCTACTTTTTTCAATCGACTCAATTTCTAAGTGTAAGGCACGAAGCAGCCAATTTTAGATTGCTAGAGCGAGTGGGAGAGCAGAAAATAGAGTTGAAGTACCGACCCTTCCAGGTTCATAATGTGCCTGTTCCACTCGGGCCGCGTGCGAGAGAACTACAGGAAGCGGAGTTCACTTGCGCCCACGACCACGTCCGTTATAAGTGAATATTTTAAAATTGCCACATTTTTGCATAATTTAAAAATGTTCTATTAAAAAAATAATAGATAGCAATTATTTTCAGTTGAATCCAAGTCGAAGCACTGAAGCGCAACGAGGCCAACAGCAGATGATATTTTTTTATTCAGAAAATAATATTTGATTGAAATAATATTGTTTTGAAAAAATCTTGTCCACATCAATGCGAAGGATTACATTCAACCACATAATATTTTCAAAATTAAATAATTCTAAGAATTTCACGCACGCATAAAAATCGAAATTTTTAAAAAAGATTTGTCTACCAGGGAAGGAATCTTGACATGAATCCTGCATCTACCTTGTTGATGGAATCAAACGATAAATGCGCAAAGCGATTTCGGATTCTTCCTTCGATTGAGATGTTTTTACAATCCTTTTCGATTCCTTAACAACTTCAAAGAGAGCGTGTATAAAAACGTAGATCCAAGCTTTCTCTCTATCATTTCTATGATTCGATCGGTAGTGTCGGTACCCCGTTTCGTCTTGCAGTCTCACTTGTGTACACTCTCTAAACGCCGTTCCAACCAATCACTATGGGATAAAACGGGCGATATGAGAGAGAAGAATTCAAAAGATCAATTTTCTAATTGAAATTTGACAACAACAATCCTCATTTCTCGTTGTTTCGAGTGCATCAGGTGGTCGTTTAGAAGTGTGTAATCGCTTGACGTGTATACACCTTTACCTTTATCTCTTTATAAATTTTATCGAATATTAGACACCGTATTCGAAGAAAACGGCTGGAGTCAGGCACCAATGTTGATAAAAGTTGTGTCAGTGATCAAAAAAATTTTCTGCGTGAATGATAGAAGAATTCGTACCAGAACTTGTAGTAAGTAGCTGTCCTTCATTCGATTTACATCGGTCGTCCGGCAGCGTAGCATAACTATATCTTGAAGAATCTCGCCTCTCTCTTGTCAATCAAAAAAAACAAGTGAAAAAAGAAAAGCAGCTCATCATGCATCGATCGTTCTCGATCTCCAACGTACTATCCGCCAAACGTCACCACCAAACGTCTTCGGCGTTTTGCCTTTTGATGGCGATGCTTTTACAACATCTAGCTAGCATTTTACTACTATGGAGTAGGCGCTTATAAAACACAGACACCTACGCCCTGGCCACTATCAGAAGATGCTCCTGCCTATACTCTTACTAGTACCGTATGTGCACTTCTTCGCTTCAGGACACATCGTGTCTAATCCATCCCTGCATTACTGTAAGTTGTCTCATCGTCTCTCGATTTCCCACGCTCACAATCTTTGTCTGGTGGGCGATAGAGCACTGTGATTGTAGAGAATTAGACTAATAATACACATCTCAGCGGACGCGTTGAAACTCAAATGCGATGCCCTTCCTTTCCGTTCAGTGTATTTCGACAGAAACTGCTATTTTGCCATTGACGCGGAGGTTAGCCTTCATGGAATTCAAGTACATTTATTCTGAGTGGCAAAACCTCCTACAACGTGCACACCACACAGTGTGAAAGATGAATTTGCTAGGTGTGGAATAGGTCGGGTTGCAAGGAAAATGCCAATCACTTTTTAACAGGGAGATTCGGCGGCAAGAGGAAGCGCATGTTCGGCTGTCCTAATGGGTGCTCAGCTCGCCGCAAAAACTCCCGAAGCTATCTGGAGACTTCTGTGGGTTGATGTGAGTTCCTATGGGTTATCATCGATTGTTGGCCCATGTCTACTCCACTACACATTCAGATCAATATCCGCTCTGAATGTGCAGTGGAGAAGGGAATGAAAATGATAGGGAACGAGGACTTTTTGATAAAAAAATCAGAAAAGTTCCAATACTCCTTAATTGAGCCCGATTATGCAAATTACTCTATAGAAATCGAACTTTGTGAATGGCGGTGATGCGAGCGGAAACAGGAAAGCGATGTGCTTCTACGGTATGATTTTCATTATATTTTATTTAATTTATAATCTATTTAGAAAACGCCTTCGCACATTCGACCGACATGCCAAACGTAGCGCTCAAGGACTATTACACGGCCAACAAGACAACGGATCAGAGACTAACGGCTGTAATTGTAAGTATGAAATAATTTGTAATAAAATTTGAAAAAAAAAGGTTATAATGAGTGCAAATAAATTCGATTATAAACAACAATGTCAAATTTCCGAAACTTCCCGCGCTTTGGGGATTCAATCAAAAGCTGGAGATCGGACAAACGATAACGATCAAGGGAACCTTCGATTTCGCTCTGGATGGGTTCGTATTAAATTTATTATTAACTTTACAAAAATATTTTTCCTACAGCGCCGCCATCAACCTGCAAACGAAGAACCAACAACAGATCGCCCTGCACATGAAGCCAATGTTCAGCAAGAACCACGTGCGCTTTTTCGAATTTTACATGAGCATAACCCGAAAAAACGGATTAAATTCAAGATTGTACTCAACTCCGCGGTAGTGTATGGAAAGTGGGGCTATGAAGAAATACTGCCAACACCCATCAAGAAGGGGAAAGCATTCGAGGTGTCCATACGCATAACCGCCGACCAATTTCAGGTCCTTTTTCGCACCTATTCTAGCAATTTTTGAGATTTTGATCATATAAAACAGTGAAAATTCAAGTTTTTATACTGCAGATTTCTGTGGACGGCATGGCCCTCTACAACTACAAGCAGCGCCTTCCGCTAGCTGCAGTAACCCATTTGTGGGTGTGGGGCAGCGGCAGTCTATCATCCGTCCAGCTCGGAGAGATGTACAATGTGAGAAATGACATCTGATTTAATTATTAATAATATTCAGCCAGCTCCTTATTCAATTGGAGCAACGGCCATTGAAGACAAGAGCAGCAAAACGAGCAGTGAAGTGCACAATTTGACTGCGCATTGGGTGAGGCTTTTCGTTCGACACATTTTGTGACAGACACGAAAACCATGCAGCATCGTCTTTCCCTTGCACTGTCGGGGTGAAGAATATCGGCTGAAAAAATATGGCTCCTCAATCTATATTCTCAGAACATGCCGTATCTCGCCCCCTTCACGGATAAGATTGAGCCGGGAAAGACGGTAATCATTAAGGGAGGCACGTTCGCTGACGTTGAAGGGTTCGTTTTTAGAGTGCGCAATTCGAGTCGGGTAATCGAATTTCGACGAATGAAATTACCCGACCTGCGGGTACGACGGGAAATGTCACATTTGGCACTCTAGTTCGTTTGCTGCAGTTTTACTGTAGCAACAGCAATGTTTATCATTTCCTTTAGGTGTTTTCGTGATAAATAGGATTAATAAAAAATGCAATTTTGACAGCAATAAAAAATGTGTGTTGCAGAATCGCAATCAATCTTCAAACGAAGAACCAAGAATCGATCGCGCTCCACTTCAAAATAATGTTCAACAAGGGCCAAGTAAGCCCCTTTAGATCTAAATCGTGTTTTTAGTATCCACGTCTATCGGCTCTGTACGGATAAGGTGGCCCTTTCAGATTATGGTGGCCCTTTCTGAATAATATGGCCCTTTGAATAAGCTGATATCAAAAGATCCGTTTCATCTTCCTTGTGAATACATAAGTCAAAATAAAATAATTTTACATTTGATGATGCATTGCTGTTCAATACGATACTCCGTAACTCTCCTCAGAAGAATCGGAAGAGGCTGCCTGAGGTGCCACTCATGACTTCCAGATAGCACGGTAGTCGATGAGTCGGAGGAGAGTAACGTGGTTACGTGATTTGAAAGCATTACGTCATCAAATGCAAATGTTGTAAAAAATGTGCCTCTTGTGCTTTATTACGTAAGAATGATGAAACTGAGCTTATATCGGGTTACTCGAAATCTGAAATTCGAAAGGGCCACCATAATCTGAAAGGGCAACCTTATCCGTACAGAGCCCGTCTATCTCTATAGAGATGTTTTTTTCTACGATACATTTTTTTCATTTTTATATCATAATATACATGATTTATAATATACTAGATCATTTTTATAATATACAAGTCATACCGATCTAATATTTGCAGGTTGTCATGAACTCCGCCCCTCAATACGACAAGTGGGGAAAAGAAGAGATCAGGTCCAATCTGCTTGTGAAGGGAAGCGAATTCGACATTCGAATTCGATTCCAGGATACTTTCTTCCAGGTTCATAATTGCTTTATTCAATTTATTTGTTGCGAGCTATGTTCTCCTCTCTGCATGATGCAGTACCCTTCGACAGTTTGTTAGAATCGAGATATCATTGCGAAATTATATTGATAGACCATCCATTCATTCATTGTAGATCACCGTAAACGGTGTTGCCTTCTACAACTACAACTACCGTCTACCGCTCTCATCCTTCACCCACCTGTGGGTGTGGGGACAGGGATACCTCACTATGGCACAAATCGGCGAGAAATTCAACGTATGTACCACGTTCTCTAGTTACTTTTTCATGTATGAGGAAGGAAATAGGGATTAGAAGATTATTCGATTGGTTGAATACTTCAGCACATCAAGTCGAGCTTCGCTAACGGCTTTCCAGTGTGCGGCCAAGATTCTTGCTCTGCTCAGCGAGAAATGTATGTTGCATTTTTTAAAAGTTCTCATGACAAAAGAAACGCGTAACAGGTATGCTACACGAGTGCAAATCACGGAATGCAAATCACTCTACGTTTCTGGATATTTCGGAGTTCCGTCGCTCTATGAGTAAGAAATTGTATAAATAAAATCTTTTCTGTTATTGGCTTACATTCCGTTATTGGGTTCTGTTATTGGGGAAGGGATAATAAATGCGGAGAAGAGGGATAACTAGTGAATGATTCTCAGTACAAAAGTTTCAAACTGTAAATTACTCTCAGTTTCTACGTCGACATTAAGCGCAAAAATGGAGAAATCGCTCTGCGCATCGTTCCTCGCTTCAATTTTAACGTGAGTTGTCGATGGCGTCCGAATTAGTCCGAATCACCCCCACTGACGGCTGAATATTCAGCCAGTAAAAAAGACGAAACCGACGCATGGACAATCCGGAATTTCACAACGCTTTTCAGAATGTCGGTCTCAATACGTTCAAAGGCGGTAAGTGGTTGAAGGAAGAAACCATCGCCAAATCGCCCTTCAAGAGGGACAACAAGTTCATTATTTCGATCACAAACGAGGTGTTTGGCTTCCAGGTGAGGTTATAGTTCAAAATACGGCAAATATATTATTCTATTCGCACATACCGTGTAGAGGGTGCGCAGAATGAAACACCCTTTTTGGAACTCCAAATGATGATACTCAATCAATAATGCATTTAGATCTTCGTGAACGGCGTCTTCTTCGCAACTTACGAGCACCGCACGTGTCCCTTCGACATCTACCAAGTGGAAGTCGGGCCGTTTGTGTACGATATCGGAATACAAATCTAACTCCATCCGTTGCATTACGCTATGTGATAAAACGATTACACATATTACAATTAGAAATGTACACATATTACAATTAGTACACATATTACAATTAGAAATAACACACGATTATCTGGATGAATCCCAAGCAGATTTTTTTTTACTTTTCCCATTGTCTGCTCCTCTGCACAGTTTCCAATGGGGCTTACTTTCAATTTTTTGAAAGTTGGTAACTATTTTCAATGTGCGCTCATATGAGGAAAAATAATAAATAAAAAACATAAACGGAGCGGATAAAATACTCACTCTTTCGATCGATACAGAATCGTTCAAACGATCGCTAAGAAATAGAACAGCGCCTTTGAAGACGCTTCTATACAACACTCCTTTATGGCCCTATCAAAACCGCGTATATAACAAGCAAAACCGCTCAATTCATCGTAGTTTCTACAGAGAAGGATGATTTCTTCTCCATTTCCTGTTGTTACTGTTAGTGTGGTACTCTTCGGCGGATCGGACAACAAAATTGTCATTGCATTACTGTAAGTCTAGCAATCATCTCGAAATCGCTTGTGATAGTGACGGGATGGCGATAGAAGGGTAGGACAGGGTGACTATAGGAGGGCCAATGGTTGTGTCAAGACAGTAATTTAATTTGAAGCGGAAAAAGTAAATTTTCAATCATTTCCAGCCGAAGACCTCAAGATCAAGTGCGATGTTCTCCCTTATCGAACTGCATTCATTGAGGCTAATTGCTACATTGTCATCGATACCGACGTACGTTTTTTTTTGTTCTTCTTCTTCACTCACCAACTTGAGCAATGTGCGGAAACTGTTAAAATGGGGTTCGGACGAGTTTATGAGGGTGGGATTACAAATTTTAGCTCTGTTTCAACAGTTTGGTCTCAGAATGCATATATAATTTGTCCAGAATGGGATCAATACTGTTCAGGCAGCTACCGACATCTCTCGTAAGTGTTCCGCAGTGCTCACAGGCGCGTAATTTGTGGGAGATGCGCCGGCGACTGTATGGAGCGAATTATTCGTTGAAGTATGCCTTCTTCTTGGAGCTCCACTTTTTGATAAATATAATTGTTCAAAAAGAAGATTTCGTGATTGATGAGACCTCCTCAGGCAAGAAAAAAGCCATGTTTGTATTAGGTACGTGGTTTGTCTGGCTTAGCAGGAAGTAACAAATTCACCTCTCACATCCCGATATTTAACAATTTCTCTCAAATAATTGGATCATAGGTTATGTGATTTCGGTAATTTCTAACGGTAGTTCCTTAGAGTCTCAATTCCCACCGTCCTCCAGCTTGCCAACGTTGATTGCCGGCACCACGGTGCGACAAGAGGAATTGAAGCTCACGGCCGAAATGCTGATTTTACATACATTTTCGTCTCCTACCAGGAACTTTTCAAGTGGTTAATTCGACCTTTAGATTTTAATATAAGTGGTCTGACAGGGGGTGATTCTTACTCACCACATCACTGCGCGTCGTTTGACACCATTCCCGAATTTTTAGCTTCACTTTTGAAAAATGGTTTGGGTTACGATAGTTTCACATAAATGGTCTGATCTACCCTTGGACTTGAATATAAGTGATCGGATTGAGGGTGATTCGTGCTCACCACATCACGACACATTGTTTGATACCTTTCCCGTCTCTCTAGGTGAATATTTTTAAAAAATAGTTCACTACCGGCCCGGTAGACACGAAAATGTATGGTGATTTTAGCAATTCGGATCGATTTGGAAACTTCGCGGGGCTTGTGCCTTGGCAATGGTGTAATTGATATATTATTGTAATAGATATAGTTTCGTTAAATATATTACACTGAATAACATGGGACACTATTTTGAAGAAACTATTTGGTAGACTTGAACCACTTTGCAGAAAATGCCTTTTCGTTTGCGATTCCCGAAGCCGGTCGAAGTGGGGCAAACTATAATAATAAAGGGAACCGTTCCAGCACCGCTTCCACAGTGAGTTAACTAAGGAGTTTTTTTAATAACTGACAAGGTGACTGACACTTTTATCAATTGTTCATCAAGTGTCCTATTTCAGCTTGATAATCAACTTGCAGTCTGGCACTCAGAATTTAACTTTCGAATTGTTGAGAAATGGCCCTAACTTGCTCAAAATGTTGTCACGGAATAGATACTACGTGAACGATGCTTCTTCTGTCCTACCGGTGGTGAAGGCTGTTGCCAAACTGCGGGAGTCGTATACCTCATAGAATGCTCTCTTTGTTCCCACACTTATGTTGTTGAGACTGGGCGTCCCCTCCACCTTAGAGCCTATGATCACTATAAATCCTCCCGCAATCCCACTTGTAACAGTTACAAACATAATGCATTTGCTATTCATGCTATTAGCGACCATAACAGTAATCCGATCTCACTCATAGGTATAATCATTCATCGCGAATCTAATACTTGTCGTCACAATTGTTGCCGAAGCTACGTTTATTGTCAAACTGAATCCTGCTTTGAATAACAGAATTAAGCTCTCGAAAGAGAGTGCCCCCATCACCCTCCAAACCCTCAATATCTAGCCCATTCGCTCAACATTCCTTCACTCACCTCTTCTATCTCTTCTCATCTCTCATCTCTCATCTCCCCTCTCTCCTCTCTCCCTACACTCTCAACTCACCCCTTTCCATCCTCCCTCTTCCCCTCATTCATCCATCCTTTCTCAATTTGTCTTCTCATTTCCTTTCTCTCTCTTTCTTACTTGCGCTTCCTATGGTCCTAACATTGTCTTTTCATGTGTTATTCCGACTGATGATGGGCTTTTACCCGAAACGTCTCAACCGATGATAAAAGATCTATCATCTATTTTCCCTTTCTTGTCCCTTCTCCGGCATTACTAAGAAGCCCACCCAGTATTTCCGAAATGACAAGAATCACTGAGTATCCACTATTGACTGAAAAAATGAAGCCTCACTTTTTTATTTGATTTATTTATTTCAGCGCTGAAACATTCAGACAGAATGGAATAACGGTGAGTTAGCTTAGGGAAAGAGGAGGAATCGAATCGCAGACGTTTACTCAATCCTTGCAGAATGCGAGTCCGAAGAAGCACAGTCCACCGTCCATTCCGCCAGCATGGCCGTTAGCTCTGCAATTACTCGTGTGAATAAGATGTTGCGCTTTTTTATTCTATATTCCAGCGCAGTAAGACTATACGACATAAAGTTATTAAAGAGTCGTCAATAATCGAAACTTGAAATGCGTTGACGTACTTGCAGCACTCATCTCTCTCACGAGGAATTCTCGGGCACACCTCGTCACATTGCTGCACACGGATGCACTCTGAATGGCAATGATTAATGACAACAAAAAATCAATAATCAATTTCGTATTTGAGAATAAATGAATTTTCAGATATGATAAGAACGAACCGATTTGCACTGCTACAATGGCGATGAGGAGAAGAATGATGATAAACTTGGCGGACATTTTTTTTTCTAAAATTACAGATTTATTCACAATTCGACGCAAGGGAAGAAAAAGAAATGCGAAGGATGCAACAGCTTCGAATCCTGTCGCCTTTATACGCATAACGGTTTCCCGAAACACCAAGTAAACAGGCGCCCGATTATTCCATTTCGAGGATCAGTGTTTACCCGAACTTGTGATTCATCGGCAGTTTCGTGAGCGGGACAATGATCCTAATATCTTCATTCCCCATACTCACTCGTCTGACAGACTGTTGTGAGAGAGAAATGGTGTGTGCACCATCCAGTTTATGGCAAAACGCTGAAAATAGATATGACAGTTATTTTTGACCGGAAGTCAGACGATGTTTGTTTGAGCAGACCGCTTTAGGATATTCTGGCAAAATATGTTTTTGGAGACCATTGAAAATGTGAAAAGGCATTCCCCACTAACGAAATGCATGACGAATTCAGAAAACTTATAAACAACCATAGTTGAATTTGAATAATCGCTCTCGATTTCCCAATGATAGACGTGGTAATCATCGGTTTTAAATGCGCCCAAAAGTTCAATGCTATTCTTCCCTCTCCCCTCTCTCGCGCTATCACATGCCATACTGAGAAGCCTCCACAATGCTATTCTTTTAATTAGATATAATGAATTGCAATTAAAAATGCACAATATTTATGGACATAAGGCGGGCTACGTCGATTTTTAATGTCGCATCACACATAATTGAATTTAAGATTGCCGATTTGTTTCTCGGTCTTGGTATCCAGTTCGACCACATCTTCCAGACATCCAATGATCTGAAGAGAGGATGACGATGAAAATTGGAATTTTAAAAAAATGTTAAAAATGGATCACTTTAGCCAGGCCGACCTCCTTGCGCTTCTTCCGTTCTTCATTAGAGATGTCGGACTTCGTGTCCTGAAAATACACAATACAAACAATGAAAATCAATCCGCATTATCAGCGGGAGACAATTCAAGGGAGAAATTTCCCATTGACTAGGGAGAGCGCGTGCTAGTCGCGACGGGATAGAAACAGCAGGGAGAGCGAGGCGGAGGGAGAAGAGAAGGGGCCCGTCTCTCGCCTCTCTCCTCACATTTGACTAGCTCCGCCCACGCTCACACTGTGGTTAGCGCTAATCGGAATTGAAAAATACGGGCGTACTGAAATCTTTAAAACAAAAGCCCAAGCTAATGAAACGTTAAAATTTTGATTTTTCTTCTCAGTTGTGCTCACAATAGTAAAACGTAACAATAAATCACTGCCCAAACGAAGTTCGCCCACTGGAACCCATAAAATCGCCCCTCTTTCTTACTTTAGTCTCAATTTTCACCTTCTCAATCAAGTAGTTCGTTTTTTGGGCAGTGCTCAATCGATAGAGGGTTATAATAGCTATCTAACGCACTTTCGAATGATTGATTTGGTTTAGAATGAAGCTTGGGCTTTTGTTTCTCGCTTTTTCGCGAAATCATGTCCGACGAAAGTGGGCGGGGCTTGCGGTCTCTAAGTATATAATCAATTGAATTTTCAAAACACATGGCCTGTAAAAATTATCAACGCGAGTTTTCATTCAATACAAGGAAACTCTCGGTTATAGATTGATAGGAAACAAGCAACGCAAATTCATAACAACCTTGATGGAGCTTTTTACGGTTTGGCTGACAATTCGTTGTAAGCATGCGTCAAAGCGATGTCATGAGTACACACGATGACTTTACCTGACAAAAAATTTACTTCCTGGTACCTTCACCATGGACGCAATAGATATTGTTAGATAGCAATGTGGGCGGAACTTTTGTTCTGTACTAGTACCTCGCATTCTCATTGTTTTCGGACAATGCAACGATTTTCAGTTTAGTCTCAGTTCTGAATAGATTTATCACGTGCATTACAATTCTAGGCATCGACAATGGACGCTGATATGGGAACGGGGAGTGATCAGTAGGGGATGAATCTGTACGTATCGAGGGTTCGTCCGAGATCGTTATCGCGTCCAGCAATCTCGCATAGACCGTCTACCGCATTGCAGTAGGAGACGAAGTGGCTGTGGGAATCGCACTTGGCGGCAAACGAAGCGAGAAGAGGGAGCACTGCGTGTTCAACCTGAGATCAAAGATCAGGGTGGTCAGTTTGAGTTAGAGAGTAAATGAGAAAGGCGACCTACCTCCTGGAAATTCTGCAAAAAACGATCTGTTCCAACCGCAATAGCGAGATTGGTGATGACGGTGACTGATCTCGCGTGCACATCCTCAATAATATCACTCTTTCAATAGAGGAAACAGTTTATACATGCTGAGCGAGATATTGTATACTATGTATAGGGTAAGAGCATTTACACGTAATGTTGATTTTACAATCGATGCAATGCTACAGTTAATTGATTACACAAAAGTCTTACTCTAGGCGCACTCGGTCGGAATTCAGAGACAGCAGCAAGGAGCATAGGCAGAAGAACTGAGTAGAAGGGAGCGAGTAGAACCTGAAGGAAGCGTCTACATATAATAATAATAATATTTTATCTACGCCCGAGGCATATTACAATATATATATTGAACATCTCTGGCGACTTTTGTGTTTTGAAAGTGCCATCGATTTGCTTCGACTCTTTGACCAGATACTGATGCCCCTCTCCCTAAAGGGATTTGCTCCTTAGAGTACCGTCCCTAGAGTATTTGCGAATACCGTGGTAGATCGAATGGAGGACAGAGCGTAGATGCCACTGGCACGCACGTAAGGAATCTTATCGCCAACCATAGCAACGAGGGACGAGATTAGCTGCGAAAGATCAAAGATCAGGATTGGAAAGGGCGTGTTTGTCTTTTTTTGTTTTGTTGTTGTTTTGTTTTGTGGATCAAAGATCAGGCCACGAACGTTGTGATATATATCGGCGTCGCCGTTGATGGAAGGCATCTCTCGAACTATCTCAGCGAAGAGATCTGCTCCCGCTGAGCGCACTCGAGGATGCTACAAGTATGATAATTCAGAACAAAAAAATCCGAACAGCGAGCGTTCGTCTCTTCATTTTCCCAGGCACTCTCGATTCAGTGTTTGAAAAAAACGAACAGACGATAACCCGACTTGTGAGCTCTTTTAGAGTTGTTGAGCTCGTCCAAAGCCGCATCTCGCTCACCTCGTCAGAAAGACATCCCTCCGCGTAGTGAGCAAGCAAGTAGAGGCGTGGACGCTTCCACTCCCTGTAGAGCACCGTCCAGCCAATCACGGCCGCAGCCCTCTTAGACCAATCATCTGAAAACATTGATTTTCCCAAATATATTTTCTGTAAAATTTCCTAACTGCATCGTGTTATCGGTATAGTATTTCATTGTGGTACATCAGCTTCTTGAAATTCAATTTGTAGCATGGTCAACGCTAGCTCTTTTGCACATGGCAGTGCACTTGTACCTCCGATAGACAAGAAGTTAATGAATCACCCTTGAACAATGCTTCAGTGGCATTCAAAAGCACTTCGACGACCTTCAAATTGTCATTGCGCGACAGCACCGGCCTCACGATGCCAATTCCCAGATAGATCCTGAGATTGATTTCTCGCTGCGGCTCAACCGCTTTTTATCATAAGAATCACATTTTGTTAATGCTAATAATAACAATACATAAATGCCATATAATGTAAGGCTTCTCAGTGTATATTCACTGAAAAGGATCGAACAGCCCGAGGCCACTCACGCAAATTCTTTGATTTCATAAAGTTCGCATGTGCCCGGATTGTCAATCATCCACTGGTTGAATCCACTCATCTCCTGAGACGCAATGACGAGAAGACCCGCGAGGACTGGAACGAAGAATGTTAGTATTATGATAGAACTCGATATAAGGCTCATGGTCTCTGCATTTCGCATTCGGGAGTGAATAGACGGTCACTAGTATTTTGATCTCAACTCCGCACAATTTTCATTCCGGCACTGTTTCGGAAAGAAAACGAAAAATGATCATGCTAGATACACCCAGCTTACCTAACCGCACCTATTCTTGATTAATAAATATTTGGATGTTATCAGGCAGTTATGTTTATTTAACTTACTGATACTACGTTTTTTAATTAGTCCGGACATAACGAAATTCCGCGTACTCAAATCGTTTAGATTAGATTTCTATGCCTTTTAGTCAATACTTTTCAATGTTTTTCATTGTAATCGGCTAAAATAAACTATTAGGAAGTATTAAATTCCATTTTGGAGCCAGAGAAATCTATTTGAACGTATTTATAAGCATTTGGTGTGGCCGGGCGTCTTATCCGATAATCGTCAATTTCCCCATACGCGCGTACAATTTATTTGTCAAGTTTTGTGAAAAACGTAATATCAGGAACGAGTCCAATTGGAATCTCCTCAGCGTGATCGCGAATCAGATTTCTGATAATGCTCATAGAGTAGTCGTGCGAATTTGGCTTCCCGCAGTCGTCTTGATTCAGGATTGTCTAAAGTGGTGCATGTCTCGTCTTTTGATTTTTCTTTGTGGGCTCTGTACGAATAGACATTGCCAATCACAATAAACACTGCCCATAATTGATAGTTCATTGAAGGAACATTGCAGGACGGAGGAATGAAACGTCTAAATGCACAAGAGACAGAAAAAAAATATAAGTTATGCAATATTTCTTTCCGCTTTTTCACTCTAACCAGTCACTCTGACCAACGAGAATATACAAGTAATGAATTGACATATTCCTCGGTCGGTCACCCCACGTTATAACCTCAGTAGCTACAGCCACAATTCTCATCCTGTACTCGTTGAAAACGCGATCGACGATCGGTGTACTACTCATACGGTTTTCCATTCCGTGGAGACAGTTGATAGCAGCGGCATGTTCGCCCTCGCACACCTCAGCAAAGAATGATTGCAATTAATGACATTTGCAATTCCTGCTCTGGCTTGCTTATTCCCCTAGAATAAATTTCGTTTTTTCTTCTATTGCTGTGAACTGAATCGGATGTTCTATTTATTCAATAAGCATTCCCTCTACATAAGAAATCGCCTGAACGCAAATTTACTGGTGAGATTGCACGCTAGTCGATACAGGTCGTACAACGCATGCATGCGCAACTGAAATAAATTCATATATCGTGCGTTTCAAATGCTCAGCAAACTCAATGTGCTGGTTAGCGTATTGACTGTCTGGGAGAGAGAGGAAGGGAAGAAGTAGGGGGAGGAGAGCAGGTAGATCACAAGCCTCCTCCCGACCTCTTCCTCCCTCCTCCCTCCACTCCGTTCGTCAAAGGTCAGCTACTCGTGGAATTGAAAATAATCTCACGATAATAGGGATGTAAAATTGAATATTTTTTCTTCATTCTGGCCTTCTAATTTGCATTATTTTTGTTTAAATAACCTCATCCGATTCCGATTTATCCTTGAATAAAGTGTATAGTGCATTGAACTTCTTTTTATCTTCAGGAATGCTTCGAAACTTGGCCTGAACAGCCTTTCTGAATGGCAATGTTCAATGATGGCAAGTTGAGCTCGAAACAAGGGTCTCGCCCGGTCTAGTGTTGAGAAAGAGGATACACCACTTCTCCCAAGCCTTTCGAGTCCTAATTGAAAATTCCTCCGAGGTTCCAGCGCAAATAACGTGTGGCGTGCGTTGCAATGAAAGAGTAATGATGGGAAAAGTGTCGAAAACCTCTAGATGAAAACTAGAGAGGCTCTCTCATTTTACCCAGTGGGTACCCACTCTTTCGTTTTTTCAAACTGTGTGGGCATTTTGGACACCTTTTCGTATTACACGTCGACATTTCTCGTAGCATGAGTAGCTAGAGGAATAATACCTGTTATCATCCCAGACGCCATGTTGATCTGCTTTCATCATTTGGGTCACCAGACTTTTTATTTCATCCGAGTACTGGGAGATCTGCAATGCACATTACTGTCTACATCACACAAAAGCGTATACTCTTAGCCCGCAAAAAGTGAATTGTTAGTAGAACAAATGATGTAGGATACGGTAACGATCACTGATCATCGGTTGACTTTTTCATACCATTTCGCCCTCTGATCACTGGTTGGTTCTCGTAGAACATGTCAGAGAATTATGGAAGACAACCATGTGCTTGCGCACGATCGGAGTGGATTTTTGCGCCCTATTCATGAAATCCAGATACCGAACGTGCAGCTAGACTCTAGGGGAAAGGGTAACCCTTCTCTTCCTTCTCTACCTCATTGTTGTCCGTCTTCGGTGCTTGCTCAACTGAACTCGTGTCGGAAACCGTTGTGGGCATCTGAAGTCTCGAAGAAGGTCTATTGAAATTGAAATACGGGACTACACCGTCTCTTCAATCTGCTCCCCCTCGAGATTTTGCGAAATGAAGAGAAAATTACCAAAGGAGTGACATATATTGTAAACGTACCATAATCAGTGTTATTGATACGGTAGGTGCAACGGGGGAGGAAGAGGAGAGAGAGGAGCGACCTCTCACGAAGGGCGCGATAGAAGAGAATGGAAGTGAATGATAGAAATAGTTGAGGAAGAAAATAATGAAAATATGATTTTGAATATTTGAAAACTTGATTAATTGAAATGGGATTATGCATCGAGATTGTGTATATATCGGTAAACGTCGGTAAAAAATTAACTCTTGACCAGTCCTTCCCTAGGAGAACGCATTACGTATATTCATCTCGCTACCAATTGATTAAAAAAACACTATCTTGAATTGCTGTGCGTCTTGCGTCTCGGAATCAAAAAAAAACCAGGTACGATTGTGATGATCGGCATGAACCGATTGCAGACGGATTCCGCTGATATTACAGATTCATATTCAATCCCTCCAGATCGGCCTTAGCGCTGTGTTACATTAAAAATTTGCTGAGAATGGACATTCCATGAATAGCACAGCTGCTCTTTCATGCCATGTTATTTTTCCATTGGAGCGATGAAATGATTTAAAAATATGAAAATGCTCTCTCATTTATACTAGATTTTTACTCTTACTGTTATACTTTCATTTCTCGTGCTTCCCGAGACTCTTATTATTATGATAGTACAACGATTGCTTTGTAATTCTTTCTTCTTTCTATAAAAAATAATCGGGGATCACATTTGCACGTCAACCAGCGGCCTATTGAAGATAAAATAGTCATTAATTCTGTAAGCCGCTAGCATTCTCCCCAGCTCGCGATAATATTCCACAATTTCGCACACCGTTGTCCACGCTTTTTTGTACAAACCCGTTTCCGGCTTCGCAATACACTGCTTTGGAGATAAATAGGTTCGTTGAGTTGCGGCCGAAATAACTCCTAGTGAATCGACCTTGATCGCATCTTTTACCGTTTGAGTATCACTTACAATGACATGCGACTTCTCTGCGTTTGTATTTTCGTTGCTCTCTTTTCGTTGTAATTTAGTAGAAAACAAGCTTATTTGTTCGCTTTTCAGATGTGCAGCAAAATTCTCATAGTTCTTCTCATTCTCGCCATTGCAGCTGTGCATGTTGGTTCGTTTTAATATTCAAATGCTTTTTGGAAAACGCTTTTTTAGATTGTCAAGATAGAGTTTTGGACGGGACTCGTGTCGAAGCGTGTGATGTGACCTGTACGAGAATTCAGAGGGAAAGGGACGAATGCTGCCGGTATCTTTTTTATTTACAATTTAAAAAAAAATTTATTCACTAATTCATTCAGAGCTCACGGCTACAGAAGAGGCAATATGGCGGGAATATGCGCGGTTAGGCAGATCGCCTTCTGCAGAAAGTGAATGATTATTATGCATGTTTCAAGTTGTATTCCTTATTTCAAGCGATAAATTCATTTGCAAAAATATATTCAGTATATTTTCATTCGAGTAACATTCGTCACTAACACAAGCAAGTTCGGACGATTTTTCTATGTTTTTTCATTCATATTCGAGATATGTGCTTCATAGTAGAGATCGTGTCTGCATGAAATGTAGCAAATTGTGATCCGATGTGGCACGACCAATACTCCACCAAATATTTAACCTTCGCTGCAACTCTAACCACATAAAATGGGTGAAGGTTGCTTGATTAGAGGGGTAAAGGGGTTCGTTCAATGCTTGTGAACTCGGTGAGCTGCAGACACTCACGTATCAAAACGGCAAACAAGACACGCAACGGGGTGAAGGCTATTCATCAAAATGATAGTTGTGCAAAACAAAAAAACAAACCACCGCCTTTTTCATACCTTTCTATATCTCTAGCTGATAAGAGTGCTTTCAAAATGAAGAGAACGAAGTAACATATCCGGTCGAAATGGAATGTTTGTCGAAAACGATATATAAGGATCACTGCTAACGGATTCATCACAATATCAATCTTTCAGCCTGCAAGTTGGTCTGTCAGATTGTACTTCATTCCCCATTTTCACCTTTGTCGCGAAAATCTTCATTCTGACAGCTCGATCAACAACTAACTTAATTTACAGATGAAGCTCTTCTTCCTCCTCTTCTTCTTCGCTATGGTTGCTGTGCAAGTCGGTTAGTGAACATATCCTCTTTTTTTACTATGTCGAATATTGTCTTTCCAGAGGCAAGAAAGTACGTGGAAGCGTGCAATCTCGTCTGTGATAGAATTTAACGGGAGAGGAACGAGTGCTGCAGGTAAATTTAAATTTTTACTCTATTTTACAGAAAATACATCGGTAAAATTTTTTGCAGAGCTCGCGGCTACAGAGGCATGGAAGGAGGCAGATGCAATCGTGGCCGGGCTTTCTGCAAATGAGCTGACTCCCTCTAATTGACACATAACGTTGTCGCCACCCAAACATCGTAATATCGTATTTGTTGAAGCACACATATGCGATAAATATATAATTATTTATTATATTCCTGAACGCCGTAGTCGCCTGGTTTTGATAGCATTATTTACTTCATCAATGCTGTCTCCCAAGAACCAAAATCTGAAAGCCGAGTGATCCTGCATCTCTTTTTCGACGTAGAATTATTTCAACCTCTT
Organism: Pristionchus pacificus; assembly: GCA_000180635.4. Taxonomy (NCBI): domain Eukaryota; kingdom Metazoa; phylum Nematoda; class Chromadorea; order Rhabditida; family Neodiplogasteridae; genus Pristionchus; species Pristionchus pacificus. Next base: position 16,285,989 of record CM026576.1, read on the forward strand.
TGCATAATTTATTAAAGTTCTCGGGAGCGATCAAGTTGCTGATCGAGAGAGCTATGCCTCAGGGTAAGCATTGGAAGGAGGGGACGATGCTAGAAGGTACAGAAAGGATGCCTTCGATCCCTCATTTTCGTCTGCCCACACATATCAACAATTCACCGCAGTCTTCTCTCCAATCGAGAATGTCTGAATTGGCCGATTTCTCCGAGTGAGTTGTTCTAGACTAAACAACTTTCGAACAAGTTAATCGCCCATTGTTTGTCTGACGAAACAATTCTCTTCATTATTAGGGACTGATTCCTTCGTGTTAATAGATAACGTTTTTGATATTAATGATCATAAGTTTTTTGAAAGTTTAACATCTCGCAATCGATTGGCACAATTGATTGGGAAAAGTGTATGAGTATAAATAGATAAGAAGCGAATTTGCATGACTTGCATTCTCAATAGATCAACGATCGATCATCAGCACAGAAAGTGCAGTCTGAACAGCAGTGCGATTGGGTAACAATTGACGTCTGCTCTCGCTACTGGGAGTATTATTTTATTACGCTTTCTGAATTATTTGTACGTGCTGTCTACATAATAAAATTGCAGAGAGAGAGAGACAGAAACTGGAAACTTTTAGCATAGCTTTTTATTAAATTTAAATAAATAATTATATTTAATAAATAAATAATTTCAGTCGAGGACGGACGTGGTCGACTTCGCGTGTCTATGCGACGAAGAGTGAGTTAGTGAACGATTTGATCGCCAGAGAAATGACAGTGTACAAGTCCAAGTGCAGATACGAAGAGGCCAATCGCATCGAGAGTTTGTTTTGCATTTGTTGTTGTTATTGTTGTTGTTTAAATATACGTATCATTGTTTTGATTACAGAAATAGAAAGCTGCCACAGGGTATCTCTCGGGCATCTTTGCTTTTCTTAAATTAAAAATGCTCTTTTAAGTGTTCTTATTCTGATTATCACCGGAACTGGTATTTTGCCCGTATCACGAAATCTCGTGTGAACATCAGAGTCAACTAGTCATTTATACATCCTTTTCAGGAAACGCTCGACAAGCCTTCGCTGATGACTACTTCGATGAGGATGATCTAGAAGCGACGCTTATGTATACCAGGTAATGTTATCTCGCTAATCATCCAAACTCTCGTCGAAACATCCCTGGAGACTGCATTTCACTAGCGTAAAGAGTATGATTAGAGAGTCAAGAAAAACTGCATTTCAATATTCGAATTTCGGCCAATGATTTCTTGAAAATAGCTGTCCTTACCAACGGGTCCCATCTAGCGTTGTAATACGTACAAAATCGTGGACACACCTTTTACATATGCCTTTAATCAATAATTCCTGGGAAATCAGACGTCGCGGAGGCCCTTCCGACTATGAACGCGTGGAATTCCTCAAAGAGTGGAGGGAGCGTGAGGACGACCCGGAGGGAATGCCCTATGTTGCGCCCTGCGGACATCTAAATCGACCCGGCCGACCTCATGTGTATCTGGGAAGAGATCGTCCGTTGCCTGCGGCTTGAAATTTATATTTTGTACTTTGTTGAACTGCCAATATAATTGTTATTTTTTGTAAAAATCAAATAAATCTATTTCAAACACTTCAGCATCGTACATTTTTTGTACAACTCAAACAGGCTGCGATGATGAAGTGGAAATTCGTGAAACTGCTGCTGAATATGAAGCGTATTGTTCGATAAATTACAATAATCATTCACAAAAGTGAAATTAGCATAAATATGTACAGTATTCATAAATATTATCTCCCTATCTAATATTCATTGATGAAATTGATTCGACTGCGTCGTTGGCATAAATCGATCGTCGAACCAGCCCGTAGTCGATCCGTCAGCGTGAGGTTGTGAGCTGCAAAATGCAATTTATCGAATTATTATTTATTGAATCAGTGAATAACATTGATGTGGGTGTCCTACCTGGAAGGACCGGGTATAATATCCGCCAGTGCTCCCTCAAGATCGGTCGCCAAGTCGCTCCTTGCCTTCTTTCGTTCGCTTTTCCTCAATATATTTTTTTTATAAAGATCCGTATTAGCGAGGAAAAATTAGCAAACATTGTTCCATAGGTTGCAGGTCCTCGTCTCTTCAGGTGTGCGGTCGGGTGCGGCCTACAATTATTGTTAATTTGTTATCTGACACCATTTTATTTCTCTATAGAATGGCATAATCACTAAACTCTCATCCTCACCTCGGTTCCTTATTTAGTACAGCATCGCTCGACGTATCTGCCTCATCCAGATCACTGCAAATGTCGCACTTTTCTTATTAATGCATTCGGATGGTAAACAAATAAAAAAAAAAATGAATGTGAAAATGAAAAAAATGAAAATCAAAAATCAAAAATGCACCTTTATTTATTATTTAATATCTGTCGCTACTTCATTCTCTAAAATTTACAATTAGAATACTCACTCCTCGGTTTTGATGACATCATCAGATGTTTCGGGGCAATACAACGCCACAGCCTCCTCTCTTGTCACTCTACAATGAATTCATTTCGTATCATAGAAATTGTACTCTCATTGAATTTGTTGCATGCATTAAACAAAAAACATGGTGAGCAACAAAAAATATGGTGAGAGTAGACTAATTAAAAATCGAACCCTGGCGGTGTCCAGCCCAATATTACCGCGTCCCTCACGAGCACCTCGATGTCCTTTGATCGACCTTTCTTTATCTCATTCCTGAATTTAATTGTATAGTGATTTTTTCAGAGCTCAAAGAAGAATATTATAATTTTTTAGGTTCATTGCGCAGCAAGTAAGGTGAAACTCAATAGCTATTTTCAAAGGAATCGGGAAAATTCAAGTCATTGCTCAGGGAATTAGTAAGAATCTTTGTTTATATTTGAAGAAGAATAGGGAAACTGCTAATTGAGGTAAATTTACGATTAACTCACAATTTGAATCCGAGTGCGGATCGCACGTGCGTTGTGATGGACGGTAAATAAGTGGCGGTATCGGCCTCGTTCAGGCCGGATGAGATGGCACAGCATTCTGACAATATCTTTTTATTAGCAAACTCGCATCCTTCTAGTGCTTTCGAAAAAAGAAACGATCGCAATAACGCACGGATAATGGCATCGACGAAATCTGGAGGCAGTGCGAAATACATGGACGCCTTCACGGATCCACTATACAGGCATTGCACGTCACGAGGGAGCACCTCCAATGTTTCGTAATTACTTACGTTTTTTGTGTGTTTTTTCAGTTGTCATTGATGAGATCGCACGAACATATTGTAGTAAGCATAATGCGCTCACGCTGATAAAAATAACGATATTTTTTTTAAAAAGTACTTTTCTCAATTCCTCACCTTATCGAGTATCTCTCTGGCGAGCTGCCTCCATCGATCGGTCGTCGACGATGCGGTCAAATGCACTGTGGAGGCGATGGCACGGATGTCAATCATCTGGAAAAATCGCGGTATTTTTTGATTCGAGATATTTTCTACATTTTACACACCGGTCTCTTAATTTGGTCGTGTCTATAGCAGCGAACGATCAAGCAAGAGTATTTTGGCAAGAATATGCCGAAAACCCCACTCCCGCTTTGAAATACCTCGAAATATTGGTCTCTTACCTCTCCTGGAAATCCCGGTCGCTCGATTTCCAATTTCTCGTAGGTGAGCAGGGAAAGTTCCGTGCTCATGTCGGGAATGATCATCTGAAATTTTCGAAATCACGTTTACCACGGATTCAGGAATGATTCGGATATGTTTCAAAGGTTCTATGTATTCGCTGTTGTGTGTGGTGAATTGATCCAGGTTGCGTTTGCGCTAGAAAAAATATTAATTGTGAAAACTGATATAGATTTCGTTTTCCGTAGGCTCGAATCAGCGATTTGATTTCGAACAACCTGAGCGGAGTATGGGCCGTCTCTTTCACACTCTCTCGCTCGGTCAAGAGAGTGCGTGCAGTGAAGATACGGCAACCGGTATTGCGTTCTAGTTTTGATCTACTTCAGAAACAAGTCGAACTGGAGATTTTTTTAGTAGACAACATGCAACAAAATGTATCAAATGCAATGTTTGAATTCGTAATAATGGAGGTATCACACGAATATCTGACTGACTGTGTACTGGATGTGAGATGGTGGGTAGTGGATACCAGATAACACTTTCGAAACTTCCATGTTTTCAATTTTCGTTTGAACTGAGATATGAGAGATGATTTGGCTGCGGTCAAAATTCCTTGCGCGTGCAGGCAATGAGCGAGAGAGCGTGCAAAATGAGGAGAGCGCGCCCTCTCACTCCTCACTTTGCACAGTACCCCGCGATTCGTGGAACGCCTTCTTAAACTAAGGATTCGGGAATGATTCGGATATGTTTCAAAAAGATTACGTAACATCTGTTGTTAGTGCTGAATTGATTTGCATTTCAATTGTATTCCCAAAAAATTCGAAAGCGAAAATTCATTTTTCAGCGGGCCTAATCAGCGATTAGTAGTTGACAAACCCAAATGAGCAATACGGGTCGCCGTCTTTTTTTTTCACATACTCTCTCGTTACTTGTCCTTTGGAGCGAGTGTTTGAAGTGAAGAGACGGCGGTCCGTATTGCGCATGCTCACTTTTATTGTCATCAGAAATGGTTTCAACTCGGGGTTTTCTCAGAAAAAAATGCGGTAAAATTCGAACGAAGTATGAAGAATCCGTCTCTTCATTCCTCTGTGATGAGGGAGTGTGAGAAATGAAGAGAACGTATTCTTCCGTCTGACAACCCTACTTGTTCAAGCAGTACCTGCTCTTGCTCATCTCGGTGCATATTGAAGAGATTCGGGCGTGGTTGACCCTGAAATTATTTCGCTGTTCAGAATGCACTATTTCACATTCGATTGATTTCAGGTTTGATATGGAACGTTACAAAGTGAACTTCGCTCACTTTGTTGTTCTTGCGCGAATCATCCAGATTGGGCATCGTCTCACCCTGCTGCGCGCCAAGCTGTTCGGCCATCACGGCCGCGTTGTAGTTGAACTGCGATGGTGTATTTCAGAATTCACCCGATAAATGCGAACTCAGTCGTTGAATCAAAGAAGAAAGTGATGCACATTTATATAAGACAAAATTAAATGCTTTATATTTACTTCAAGCGGTTGTACAGTAGGGTTGCAGGTTCAATATGAATACTATTGATAGACTACAGTACTCTCGGTCCAATGCTTTCTAGAGTAGGTTATCTCACTCTGGTCGTACTGATAGATAGCCTGATAGTCAAAATGAGAAACTCACAGCCTCGCACAATCCATAATGAAACAACGTCTCCAGTCGCGCCTTATCCGCCTCGTCCCTCCACGCGGAGAGACGGACTGCCGTTGCTGCAGAGTCGATGGACAGAGGCTGACCATGGTAGAGCTCGTCTAGACGCTTCTGAATGAATTCTACAGTGATTCTGACCATTCGACAATTCCAGTATACGTGAAATTGTTAGAATGAAAGAAAGGATTCATCATTATCTATAGTATTAATCTATAAGGGGAAGTGCAGTGCAGCTAGATTGAATATTGACCTGTTTATTGTGCCTATTTGAAAACCATCGTGACTGAATTGTCCATGAAGACCAGTTACAGTACCTGCACCCTTCCCGTGGTTCCATTCACGGGCCGTCCAGCGAGCGCCTCTTGCGCAATATCGATGATGTCGACAACAGGGTTGGGCATTGCTCCCCTTGGCGCTGCTGTAGGTATTGCACCGACGTTTTCGGAAGACACTGAAAAATGCTGTCAATTCTTTAAAAATTTCAGAAAATTCTTTACGAAAATTAATAAGGATAATTTGAATAATAAATATTCGCGCGGGTTCACCACTAACGCGCTAGTAAGGGACGCCCCAACTACGCAAGGAAGCGTTAGTCTGCTAGTAGTGGACTCGGAAAATAAAAGAATAACGGTTTCAACATCGCCTTTTCATAAAATTATCACGAGAAAAATCAAAGATAAAATCACAGATGCCGGGAAATAAAAATTAAAACATGAAAAGTAACTACGCTTGATAATAGGAGGAAAGAAAATACTAGACCGGCACTACTAGCACAGCTAATTGTGGGTATCCTCTCTTCTTGCGCGTTTGATAAGAGAAAGCACGCTTAGAACGTTGCTTGCGTATTACGTGTGCCTCTTCAAAAATTACTTCTCGGTTGGTTTGAAACATGTAATTCTCCCTTTATTCGCGTCATTTATTTATAAATGCAATTGATGTTTCGTTTTTCTATGTATTAGCCTCAATTGATGCTACTTTTTATGCTAACAAATTTTAAAATGACTCGAATTTCAGTGATGTCTCAAGAAGACGAATCATTAGCAACTGTGTTACGATGGCAAACGAAGGTAAGTCAAATCTTATTTACCCGTATGTACCAAAGAAACTCTAAACGACTGAGCGGCTTCGAATATTCATACAATGCTCAACCAGAAACTCCGATTTTATGAAGTTTTTATTTTATTATAATAACTGCAGAGTTTCGAATACGCACGATCGCCCGATCGTCTTCTATCACTGATGGCGAAAGGATTCGAGACGATGGGCAAAATTCTGCTGGAAGACGCGGTGAATGATGTACGTTTCCTAAAATTCTACAACTGTCATATTTTTTGTCGAACTTGCCCTCTGGCGGCGCACAACTTTGTGAACAGAAATTGTGAAAACTGAAAAGATCAAAGATCAACATCCTTTGAAAACCAAACAACTGAGTGCAAGAATAATAAACTGAACTCAAAAATTATGTATCAACTGTGAGATCTCTTGTGAAAACTGAAAAGGTAAAAGGTCAACATCCTTAAAAACTAAAACAACTGAGTGCAAATCAAACAGGATGTTCGCTACGCGCTGATGATGCTCGACTCGCAACGTTCGTGCGCCGTTCGGTTCGAAAATAATTCGTGAGTCCCACTCGACTTCTTACTTGTTGCTCACGTAAGAAACGCTCGAGGCACTGCAGCCAAGAGCATTTTCAATCTATAAAAACCATCGTAGATAGCAATTTCATTAGTGATAGCAAAGGATTAACGTGCAGTTAGCGGACAACTGTTTCATCGAAATTATGGGTTGTCAATCATCATTTTCTTTTAGCGACGAAGCCGTTCGCTCGACGATGTACGGTTTCATCGAATCCGTACACGCAACTCTGTTCAAGTTGACTGAGAAGATCGCTGCAATTGAGAGTTCGCCGAAGGACAGCAGGGAAAGTATGGATCAAAACACGCAAACCGAGGAGGTGAGGAATCTTTACGAAATACTGACCTATTCATGGATTAAAGGTTGTCTCGCGGAATAAAATTCTGATCGAATTCTTCTCAGGTTGAAGATGAGACTCGCTCGAATGCAAGTTTGGCTGACGTCGAGGATAACTCAATGGTATTTTTTTTCGACCAAGGTGTATCAAGTGGGGGCCTAGGCTGCAGGTTGCAAATTTTTTACCGAACTAAATTTTAGGGTTTTAATCAAGCCCACTGCTCCCATTCCACCGCGCCTTCGTACGTTGCACCAAAAGAAGAAGAACTACTCGAAGATGCTCAGCCGATTCACGATAGAGTCAAGGTAAACTTTTTTGCATTTTACAACTCTTCGCAAGAATCACAGAGCACAACGTAATATCAGCTATATTTTATTTAGTGTTCATGATTTAGCATAACGAACCAAATTTGTAGATCTCGGAACTATTCGATAAGACTGATTGCGACTCCAAAGATGTAATTATGTTGGACGAAAGCAACGTAAGTTGCACAATAGGAGATTTTCAAACTCATTATCTGTTCATTTCTGCCACCTCCTAATAATTTGCATGTTTCAGATGGCCGGCACATCGTTTGGTGGAAACGTTTTCCAAGAAGGAAACGACGAATATGGGAACGAATTTTCACATCAAAATTCTATGGTGCGTTTCATCACGTTGATTGATACAAAAATGTTTGACGGTTCGATTATGGAGCAAAAGTGATCTAATTGCCTGATAAATGTTCCCAAACAACAGTCAATCGATAAATCAAAATTTTAGATGTCGTCTTCTTCAAACAGCAGAAAGCGGAAGTCGGCTCAACATGAAGATCAAGATCCCAATAAAACGCCATACTTATCGAAGAGGAGCGCAACGCAAATGGAGTGTCCAGATCCAAATTGTGAAGTAAGATTGTAAATATTTTAAAAAAAATGTTTACTAGATGTTTGTTGCAGTTCCGCACGGACGTTCTACCTTCATGGATCTCACACCTCTACCGCAAGCACAACACCACACCCGATTTGGTGAGTTCCTTATTTTTTATAGTGATTACTCAAGATCCAGTGGTTTAATCAAATTTGATATTTTGATTTTTAAAGCAAGCTTAATTCATTAAATCTGATGAATATTTAAGGCTAACTTCGCGGCGCGATGCGAGTGCGGAACGCTGTGCATTTCCAACAGTCACAGTCGATTCGTACGTTTATACATTCCATTGATATTTCTTTCTAGATGTTTTTATCGTTTGATCAATCATATTTCTTCATTGCAGTGCTCAATCTCCAATTTCACCGTGGTTCGCATCCGGGATGGACCCATGCGACGGCTCGCTGAGTTGGTGTGACCCAAACTTCATAGATTTTGTTAAATTCGCAATTTCAGCCGACCGAAAGTGCCGAAGTCGAAGCATCGTCGGCGTTGTCCTCAATGAAGCCACTCGAGGCAGCCGGGGGATCAGGTGAGATATTATTTTGAAAAGTGTATTTCTTTCTCATCGCTCACTAAACAAGAACAATGGTTTCTTAGAAACAAACATAAAGTTTCAAGAATGAAGCTATCTAAATATTACATTTATTAATGATCACACTTAGTTCATTCAGGCTTTACATCGCAACCACCCCTAGTCGATCTGGAAGCCGATACTCCAAAATGTATGATTCGAAATTGCGATGTGAGATAGTTATCAATTCATTATAACAAAGCCATCTCATGTGACTCTTGATGATACATTTCCTTTTTTTCTCATTCCTTGCCATGTTAATTACTCAAATGCTAAAGAAGAGGTTATTTCCTTCAATAAAATCAATTTTAGAGTCGCCCACAGACGATGACTGGCTACGTTACTCATCTAGTGCGAAAGCACAACACGAGCCTTCTCAAAGTTCGTTGATGTGACATTGTCTTTCTCGATAGCACACGCACTGACCAATGAGAAATCATGGAAAAATGAGAGTTGCTTTCAAATGTGGCGCAACGGTATGACTCTCTTTACTATCTCATCTGACAGATAGAGCAAGAGGTCATAGAGAAATGAGAGAGACAGACTTTTGAAACTGATCAATTATCACGTTCAGGAGGGCTACTATTTGCTGTGCGGCTGTGGCACTATTGGCACGTGTAAAAATCTCTGTCACAAGCATAGTAAAGAGGTGAGCGAACCATTGTCGTCATATGGATATTTCATTGTGTTAACAGCTGTCCTTACCAGTGGTTCCCACCTAGCGTTGTCTTACGACATAATATCGCTTGAACGTGGATACACCTTTATCATTACCTTTTTCGTTGTGCGACTTATTTTTAAAGAAAATGATCACAAAATTCCTAAATATTCATTATTTCAGTGCTCTGTTCGCAGTTACCAGCTGCTGAAATATCCTCTCGAGCCGAGCATCAACAGAACACTCGGCAACATTGCTTAGATACAAAATATATTTCGATATATATATTCGATAGATACTCAATATTCTCTGATCTCAATACGTTTCCTTGTCAAATTGCGAGTTAACTGGTTCGATAAATAATTGTGATAAATGTGCGCTGCTGCATTGAATAACCATTTTTTCAATGTGTTGAAATTTGATTAAAAATAACTCTTTGTCCCTTCTTCTCTAGTAATTTGCCTCCAATCTCTCTCCCTCTCTCCCTCACTTTCTCTCCTCATTTCTCCCTCCCTCCGTCCTCTCACTCGGTCGACTGCTCTCAATGGCTGGACGCAAGCGTAACGCGGCTAAAGCACAGGTACCGTAGCGTTGTCGTATCCTTCCTACCGCCTTACCGTAACCTTACCGTAACCAAACGAATCAGTTCCCGATCGAGCCTCAGTTACCGTACTCTTCCCAGGCGAAGAGCAATGTTCGCGCCGCGGATGGCATCAAGAGAGATGCAGACGGGCCGAACGAGGAGTCTGCTGCAGCTGCTGCAGCTGTCGCTGCCCCGCCGCTGCTCAACTTTATCGACCTGCCCGCCCACTTCCTCGTCCAGGCATGTTGATCTTTGATCTTTTCATATTGATCTTCGATCTCAGGTGGCGCACAAGCTGACCTACAGCGAGATGGCGGCCTTCCGTCTCACGTGCAGAAAGGCGCTCGATGTGAGGAGAGGAGAAAGATCAAAGATCGCATTACTGGGTCCACAAAAACTGCCGTAGTCTCTCTGGCGGAAAAGAGATATCTACTACCTTTCGTATTGCAACTGATCGATCACTGTATATCATTGGGAAAGATGACGTTGACAATCAACACCAATACCGTACCCCTACAGGCGGTCGATCACTGCGGTCGCACGCATCACACCCTCGACGTCACTCGTCTCGTGGGCGAGTTGTGGCCGGAGAAGAGGAGCCAGGACGACCCGCACTTTGCCTTCCTCGGTGAAGTCGAAAAGCCTGCCTGCCTCCCCATCACGGTAGTATCGGATTGCCACGTAACGGCAGTTAGGTCCTGGCCTGCCTCCCCATCACGGTAGTATCGGATTGCCACGTAACGGCAGTTAGGTCCTGGCCTGCCTCCCCATCACGGTAGTATCGGATTGCCACGTAACGGCAGTTAGGTCCTGGCCTGCCTCCCCATCACGGTAGTATCGGATTGCCACGTAACGGCAGTTAGGTCCTGGCCTGCCTCCCCATCACGGTAGTATCGGATTGCCACGTAACGGCAGTTAGGTCCTGGCCTGCCTCCCCATCACGGTAGTATCGGATTGCCACGTAACGGCAGTTAGGTCCTGGCCTGCCTCCCCATCACGGTAGTATCGGATTGCCACGTAACGGCAGTTAGGTCCTGGCCTGCCTCCCCATCACGGTAGTATCGGATTGCCACGTAACGGCAGTTAGGTCCTGGCCTGCCTCCCCATCACGGTAGTATCGGATTGCCACGTAACGGCAGTTAGGTCCTGGCCTGCCTCCCCATCACGGTAGTATCGGATTGCCACGTAACGGCAGTTAGGTCCTGGCCTGCCTCCCCATCACGGTAGTATCGGATTGCCACGTAACGGCAGTTAGGTCCTGGCCTGCCTCCCCATCACGGTAGTATCGGATTGCCACGTAACGGCAGTTAGGTCCTGGCCTGCCTCCCCATCACGGTAGTATCGGATTGCCACGTAACGGCAGTTAGGTCCTGGCCTGCCTCCCCATCACGGTAGTATCGGATTGCCACGTAACGGCAGTTAGGTCCTGGCCTGCCTCCCCATCACGGTAGTATCGGATTGCCACGTAACGGCAGTTAGGTCCTGGCCTGCCTCCCCATCACGGTAGTATCGGATTGCCACGTAACGGCAGTTAGGTCCTGGCCTGCCTCCCCATCACGGTAGTATCGGATTGCCACGTAACGGCAGTTAGGTCCTGGCCTGCCTCCCCATCACGGTAGTATCGGATTGCCACGTAACGGCAGTTAGGTCCTGGCCTGCCTCCCCATCACGGTAGTATCGGATTGCCACGTAACGGCAGTTAGGTCCTGGCCTGCCTCCCCATCACGGTAGTATCGGATTGCCACGTAACGGCAGTTAGGTCCTGGCCTGCCTCCCCATCACGGTAGTATCGGATTGCCACGTAACGGCAGTTAGGTCCTGGCCTGCCTCCCCATCACGGTAGTATCGGATTGCCACGTAACGGCAGTTAGGTCCTGGCCTGCCTCCCCATCACGGTAGTATCGGATTGCCACGTAACGGCAGTTAGGTCCTGGCCTGCCTCCCCATCACGGTAGTATCGGATTGCCACGTAACGGCAGTTAGGTCCTGGCCTGCCTCCCCATCACGGTAGTATCGGATTGCCACGTAACGGCAGTTAGGTCCTGGCCTGCCTCCCCATCACGGTAGTATCGGATTGCCACGTAACGGCAGTTAGGTCCTGGCCTGCCTCCCCATCACGGTAGTATCGGATTGCCACGTAACGGCAGTTAGGTCCTGGCCTGCCTCCCCATCACGGTAGTATCGGATTGCCACGTAACGGCAGTTAGGTCCTGGCCTGCCTCCCCATCACGGTAGTATCGGATTGCCACGTAACGGCAGTTAGGTCCTGGCCTGCCTCCCCATCACGGTAGTATCGGATTGCCACGTAACGGCAGTTAGGTCCTGGCCTGCCTCCCCATCACGGTAGTATCGGATTGCCACGTAACGGCAGTTAGGTCCTGGCCTGCCTCCCCATCACGGTAGTATCGGATTGCCACGTAACGGCAGTTAGGTCCTGGCCTGCCTCCCCATCACGGTAGTATCGGATTGCCACGTAACGGCAGTTAGGTCCTGGCCTGCCTCCCCATCACGGTAGTATCGGATTGCCACGTAACGGCAGTTAGGTCCTGGCCTGCCTCCCCATCACGGTAGTATCGGATTGCCACGTAACGGCAGTTAGGTCCTGGCCTGCCTCCCCATCACGGTAGTATCGGATTGCCACGTAACGGCAGTTAGGTCCTGGCCTGCCTCCCCATCACGGTAGTATCGGATTGCCACGTAACGGCAGTTAGGTCCTGGCCTGCCTCCCCATCACGGTAGTATCGGATTGCCACGTAACGGCAGTTAGGTCCGGCCTGCCTCCCCATCACGGTAGTATCGGATTGCCACGTAACGGCAGTTAGGTCCTGGCCTGCCTCCCCATCACGGTAGTATCGGATTGCCACGTAACGGCAGTTAGGTCCTGGCCTGCCTCCCCATCACGGTAGTATCGGATTGCCACGTAACGGCAGTTAGGTCCTGGCCTGCCTCCCCATCACGGTAGTATCGGATTGCCACGTAACGGCAGTTAGGTCCTGGCCTGCCTCCCCATCACGGTAGTATCGGATTGCCACGTAACGGCAGTTAGGTCCTGGCCTGCCTCCCCATCACGGTAGTATCGGATTGCCACGTAACGGCAGTTAGGTCCTGGCCTGCCTCCCCATCACGGTAGTATCGGATTGCCACGTAACGGCAGTTAGGTCCTGGCCTGCCTCCCCATCACGGTAGTATCGGATTGCCACGTAACGGCAGTTAGGTCCTGGCCTGCCTCCCCATCACGGTAGTATCGGATTGCCACGTAACGGCAGTTAGGTCCTGGCCTGCCTCCCCATCACGGTAGTATCGGATTGCCACGTAACGGCAGTTAGGTCCTGGCCTGCCTCCCCATCACGGTAGTATCGGATTGCCACGTAACGGCAGTTAGGTCCTGGCCTGCCTCCCCATCACGGTAGTATCGGATTGCCACGTAACGGCAGTTAGGTCCTGGCCTGCCTCCCCATCACGGTAGTATCGGATTGCCACGTAACGGCAGTTAGGTCCTGGCCTGCCTCCCCATCACGGTAGTATCGGATTGCCACGTAACGGCAGTTAGGTCCTGGCCTGCCTCCCCATCACGGTAGTATCGGATTGCCACGTAACGGCAGTTAGGTCCTGGCCTGCCTCCCCATCACGGTAGTATCGGATTGCCACGTAACGGCAGTTAGGTCCTGGCCTGCCTCCCCATCACGGTAGTATCGGATTGCCACGTAACGGCAGTTAGGTCCTGGCCTGCCTCCCCATCACGGTAGTATCGGATTGCCACGTAACGGCAGTTAGGTCCTGGCCTGCCTCCCCATCACGGTAGTATCGGATTGCCACGTAACGGCAGTTAGGTCCTGGCCTGCCTCCCCATCACGGTAGTATCGGATTGCCACGTAACGGCAGTTAGGTCCTGGCCTGCCTCCCCATCACGGTAGTATCGGATTGCCACGTAACGGCAGTTAGGTCCTGGCCTGCCTCCCCATCACGGTAGTATCGGATTGCCACGTAACGGCAGTTAGGTCCTGGCCTGCCTCCCCATCACGGTAGTATCGGATTGCCACGTAACGGCAGTTAGGTCCTGGCCTGCCTCCCCATCACGGTAGTATCGGATTGCCACGTAACGGCAGTTAGGTCCTGGCCTGCCTCCCCATCACGGTAGTATCGGATTGCCACGTAACGGCAGTTAGGTCCGGCCTGCCTCCCCATCACGGTAGTATCGGATTGCCACGTAACGGCAGTTAGGTCCTGGCCTGCCTCCCCATCACGGTAGTATCGGATTGCCACGTAACGGCAGTTAGGTCCTGGCCTGCCTCCCCATCACGGTAGTATCGGATTGCCACGTAACGGCAGTTAGGTCCTGGCCTGCCTCCCCATCACGGTAGTATCGGATTGCCACGTAACGGCAGTTAGGTCCTGGCCTGCCTCCCCATCACGGTAGTATCGGATTGCCACGTAACGGCAGTTAGGTCCTGGCCTGCCTCCCCATCACGGTAGTATCGGATTGCCACGTAACGGCAGTTAGGTCCTGGCCTGCCTCCCCATCACGGTAGTATCGGATTACCACGTAACGGCAGTTACAGTATTAAACTCTACAGTATTAAAGTTCGAAATACGGGTCGCCGTCTTTTCATTACACATACACTCTCGCGTCTCTGACCGGAGAGAGAGTGTGGGAAATGAAGAGACCGTATTTCGAACTCTTGGAGGTACGGTAGATGGACTATCGAAGAAGGACTTGATTCTGAAAAACACAGTAATGAACGCTGAACGAGTACATCATAATGTCATCGATGACTGACTCTACAGAATGATACAATACCGAACTGAACACGACTTTATTTCAGTTGGCCAAGCTCACGTCCTGGCTGGACCTCGACCTGATCAGCTCGATCGATTTCGCCGGCATCGAAGTGCTCGACGATTCCCAGCTGGAAGCCGTGTTCGGGGTACGGTAGTAATATTGCTTTTCAAATACCGTAATCCGTCGCAATCGAGGACTGACTTTATTCTGCTCAGGTCACTCCGCGCCGCAACGTCAAGACGCTGAGTCTGATCGGAGCTGTCGCCGGGCCGAACGTGTACGGTATCTAACGTATAGCAATGCACCAATCGATATACCGTGATTTGGATATGGGCGAATCGAGGACTTATAAATCAGTACAAAAGAGAAAATTGAATCAAAAATCAATAACAGCAACAACCGTATTCCCATTCTACCGTAATCCTCTCAGATGGGCAGCTCTGGCACGTCTCTTTCCTGGAGTGAGAAACGTGCGCTTCACCGAGGCGGTGGCGCATTTTCCGGACGAGTACGTTTACCATATCCCCTCGAATACCGTATGCTCGATCGATCGATGACTGATTATATAACGCTCTCTGAGTTGAATAATGTCGGTCGATGAATGATTTTTTTTCAAAATATGATCGATGACTGACTTTATAATGTAGGATCGTGCACGAGGTAGCGGCTCGTGGAGTGATGGCGGCGGATATTTTCGTCGAGCAGCAGGCGCTCGAGCAGAATGGCCAACTGGACGCACAGCGAGTGCTCTCGCTGAGGTACGGAACCCGGGAATTACGGTAGTCGGGGATTACGGTAGCCGGGGATTACGGAAGCCGGGGATTGCGGTATCCGGAGATTATGGTATCCGGGGATTACGGAAGCGGGGAATTACGGTATCCAGATAATAGAGTCTTTCGATTACTAATCATTGGACCGACTGATCAAAAAGGAAGTGGAATCGATAGGGTTGATCTTTGATCTTTGCAGATGCCTCAAGAGACTCTTCCCCGCTGCTCGCGCCATGTACGTCGACTGAGAAGATTCGGTAGACAAGTTACCGTACCCGAGGGATACCGTAGTCCCCCCTCATTCCTAATTTATAAACGAACATCTGAATGAAATTGTGCCGAGTCTTCATTGAATTGATGCCTGATCAAAGGCACTGTGAAATTTGAAAGTCGTCAAGAATCTTCGTTTCATTCCATAAGATACTTCCAATACAGTAATTTCATACATTAGCTGAATAACAAGAAATTCATACTTCATCGTACGGAATGAACACACATAACTTCAATCAATCTCAGACCCCGACAGAATGTGATAATGCGTTACGAGCCTTCCCTTTGCAACTGATAGGAACTCTGGTATTGAGTTCCTACTAGGCCACCTAGTGAATTTCCTACTAGGCTCCTAGCTAGGAAACTAGTAGGAGTTGAACTAGGTGACCTAGTAGGAAGACATGGGACACTAGGTGGCCTAGTAGGAAGTGAACTAGGTCACCTAGTAGGAAATGAACTAGGTCACCTAGTAGGAAATACCCGAGGGGAGAGGGGGAACTGATTACTGTAAGAAAAATCGTCTCTCGTATTTTCACTAGGAATGCGGATTACTGTAAGAAAAATCGTCTCTCGTCTCTTCTATTGCACGCTGTACATTGGATCAATCATATTTTTTATCAAGAAACAATCTAACATTAAAAGTGCAATCTAACATTAAATTAACATTAAATCTAACATTAAATTAAGTTTTTTTTCCTTTCCGTTTTGGATGCTCTTCATGGCATATTTCTGGATGGGCGTGGGCTTCGTGTATCCCGTGTTGGCAACGTTTTCGGGCAGTCGCTATGCAAACTCGAGATCATCGAAGCTCCTGAACAAAATAAAATAAATATTTTTATTTAATTTTAAGGGCACTTACTCGACTTTGACAATGTCCTCCGTAAGCTTTGTGCCTCCGGGACCGATCTACAGCTCGACTTCTTGGTCGAAGAACTTGTCCTGCATGCCTCCCTTCTCATTGTGTCCAGTAAAGGTACTGGCTCGGGCCCTGATCATCCTCAAATACAGTTGTTATTTACCCCTAGACAGCGCTCGACCCGGTACCACGACGCCGCGAACGTTTTCGCAGCCCTACAGCGCGACATGGAAGTTAAGACGATTCCAAAAAGATGCGCGCACTCAACGAAAGAAAAGCAACACGAAAAATATATAATAAATTAACGGTAACTTACCACTTAAAGTGGCGGAAAATCAATAAATCAAAATGTCAAAATAGTGTGTGCACTTCGCGCGCCAACGTTCTTTGCGCAGAACAAGCGCTAGGTGACCTAGTAGGAGCCTGCACCCTTGCCCGAGAGGGGTGCTAGGTGGCCTAGTAGGAAGTGAACTAGGTCACCTAGTAGGAAGTGAACTAGGTCACCTAGTAGGAAGGTATAACCACTAGGTGGCCTACTAGGAATGGGGCCAGACGGCTTTTTGACTAGGTCACCTAGTAGGAAGTGGACTAGGTCACCTAGTAGGGCGAAATAGCCTCAAATTTGCACTAGGTCACCTAGTAGGAAACGCACGAAAATTGTCATTCACTAGGTGGCCTAGTAGGAACTCAATACCAGAGAAAATGATGGGATATGCGATCGGAATGGCACGAATAGTAATCAGCCAGTATACCGCTAGATGAGAGATGAGTTGATGGGTGACGACTTCTAGAAAAAAACACAAATAAATAACTGAAAAAATTATGTGGCATGATTGTGAGGCTATAAAAATAATTGGCGAAGGAAATAGTGACTGTCTAACCTAGGCCGATAACTCGAACGAAAACAGCTGCGAAGAGAACTATGAACCATGTTAGCTTGTCGGGATTGTTCGTGCGAGAGGCACCTGAAACTGACTTTTATTTTTAGTCTTCGAGTAGCCGTTCCAGGAAATAGGACGGAGTAAATTTCTATCAAGATTTTAAAAAAATTGAAATTCACATAGCAACCAGCCAATCAACACAAGAAACGCGAGGTAGACAACGATAGCTGCGAAGAACATGTAGATCTGTATCTAAGACATCTTTTTACAACTGATTAAATTATTTTTTCAACTGATCAATACGATAAATAACACTATTAAAGGCGTGGTTTGAGAAAACGCATTTGAGTACCGTGCGTTGGAAATGCTCTGCAAACCCAACGTGCTGGTTAGCGTGGTACCGATTTCCCCCTGAAGTAGGGAAGAGAGGAGGCATGCCTACCATTCAAATGCCATTCTACCACACTAGCTTCCTCCCGACCTCTTACCCTCTCCTCTCGGACGAACGTTCGCCAAAAATGGTGATCAGCTACGCGTGCTATGGAAAATAATCTATCGATAACTTACGAAAGCGAATCCGGTGAAATCTCTGCTCACGCACACGGACTCATTTTTAATTATAGCGTCAACGATTGATCCTGCCTGGAAAAAAATTTCTCTGTTTATTCGCACTTTTCTATGAATGCACTGAATTCACGGAAAGGGCACGTCTCTGATTTTAGGCCAAACCTTTTCTCACAGTGTATTCTATCCCACTTATCTCACTCCCCCTGTTACTTTAAATACTCCACCCCTCAAATTCCATAAAAATACGCACCAAGGCAACGACCATGAAGAGGAAAAAGATGAAGAACGCGAACGTATCCACTCGATATTCGTTCTCTTGGAAGAGAAAGTAGTAGATCGCCCACTGAAAGAGCATTTCTTTTATTGTGTAAGAGTTTTTCTTCATTTCTTATATTGCGTAGGAGTTTTTTTGTCGTTTTTTTCGTTTTTTTTCATTTTTTCCAAATTTCCAATAAAATATGTGATTAATTAGTATTTCTTTTAAGATTTTTTTGGTGTTTTGGAGTACATAACATCTAACGTCGCAGACACGCGCCGACTGCAAAATTGCACGACTTGGAATCTAAATCACCTACAATCAGCTAGAGCTGATGCCTCCATCGAACCTGAGTTTTCACTCACCACATAGAGAAAAATAATGCTACTGCTCACGAAGTGCATCTCAAGCACGAGAAAGTTGCAGAAGGACTGGAATAATGGGTGAATTACTCCCATTGTCATAATATAAATCGGCGTTAACTCTGAAGTTATAGATTTTAAAAAGTTGATGCTCACATCGCTAAGGAATTCCTTATAATAATTGAGGAGAAATTCGTAGATGAAGCGCAGTGTTTGTGTGACTGCCTCGCATGTGAAAATTGGAGCGAACCACTGCAAGAAGCATTATTTTATTTTTTCCCATATCTCGAATAATAAAATATATTTAAAGGTGGTGTCCCACCAATATCTGGCTAACTGAGTTCTCTATGTGAGATGGTGGGTCGTGGTTACTCGATAACTCTTTCGAAACTCCCATGTTTTTAATTTTCGTTTGAACTGAGATATGATCAGTTGGCTGCATTCCAAGTGACCGTGAAACGCAGGCAACGAGCGAGAGAGCGGGCGAAACGAGGAGAGCGCGCCCTCTCATTCATCACTTTGCATAAGCGCCCGCGCTGTTCGTGGGACGCCTTCTTTAACGGATGAAACCCTCATGTTATCCCATTTTGCATTCATTTTGTTAGATTATTTGATGAAATTAGCAAACATGATAGAAATTGTCGGATCTCGCTGTGAATATAGCACAGCTCGTGTGAAGAATCATCTTCAAAGCGATAATGAACATCAGAATCGGTTCGACTACTGAAATTCGGTATAGCGTTGGAATTGCGATAATAGTCGATTAAAAAACAATAGCTGCGAAAAATTAATTGAAAAAATACAGAATGGAAAAATGGCACTCATACTTGCATATTCTTCTTCGGTCAATATAATTTCCGTCGCGCTTGAAGAATTTATGGATTTGTCGCCAATACGAAGAATGATAAATTCCATTGACCCCGAAATTTGTAGAAGAGCACAGGACATACGTCATTTGCGTACGCGCAAAACACAATACTCGAACAAAAACATCATGGGACAGCGAACGTCACAACATATCCCAAGCTGTCCGATGAGAGAGTGTGGGAATAGAAGAGAGTTGGACCGGTTCCATCGATCTCTTTGTGTGAATACAGAAAAAAACGTGATGAACGAGAGGAGGAAGAAAGAGGAATGGGACTACAGAAATCAATCACCATTCGCGCTCAAAACGTTGTGACAAATGATGCAACTAACAAGCAGAGGACTCTGTTGAAAAGCTTGTAAGTGGTAAAAGATGTGAGAAGACTTGTTTTGCCAAGGAAGAACATGTTCTTCAATCAAGTTTATTGTTTCGAGAATTATCTGTGAAGTATCAAGCGAGTTACCATACTATTGGGTTGTAGTTCAATTTTCATGGAATACTTTAGAGGTAATATTTGCGTTTTTTTTTTGAAAAAATAAAAATAACGAGTTTCGATGATCAAAAAGAAATGAATCCGTCAGTGTGCTCTCTTGAGTGTGATTTCATAGATCAAAATGAGGCGTCTACGAAAATGGAATGTGAACGAGGTAAGTTAAATTAATTTCCTTGACAAACATTTAACGTTATATGATTTCAGATGACAAACAAGAACTGAATCGATTAGAGTGCGTTGAGTGCGGCAAGGGTTTCTCATCTCCATGGAACCTCCAAAGACACTCGAAATTACATAAACGTAAGCGACTGCCATAGCGAAGGAAAGCGAATTATAAGGACGGAAAATAAGTGATATTTTTCCATTTCAGCAAAAAGAGGTAGAAACCTCATGAAAACTAGCACAAAGAATCATTCATCGAAACGTCGAGTTTTCAAGGCTCGTCCAAAAAAGGTTTCAAAGTTATTAATCATACTCCTTAATAAAGGAGAGATGTCTCCCGGAAGATGTGTTTCCGTATGTCCACTATTGTGAAAGTCACGTAAACAGGTCTAGACGCGTCTCGAAACTGTAAACACGTCCAAACATGTCGAGCTATTGTACTGCCGATGAAAATATTTATGTTCATACTTTCCAGAAGAAACAGAATTTAGACCCTTCGGTTGCGAATTGTGCGGCAAACGATTTAAACAAAATCAGCATCTCGATGTTCACAAGAAGTCAATTCACGGTGACAATACATTCGTTTTAAAAAAAGATGAATGATTTTTTTAGAAAAAGTAACCCGAACCTATAAATGTGATATTTGTGGAAATAAATTCAAGCAGCTTGGTCATCTCAAAACTAAGCAAATTGTTCACGGTAAATAAAGATTTATGCAAAATTGCGATGAAAAAATTCAGAGGAAGCCGCAATTCGACGCTATGACTGCGATATTTGTGGGCTCAAGTTCAAGCAACTTGGAATTCTAAAAACCCACAAGAAGACAATTCACGGTAAAATAATTAGTCTTTTGAATAATTAGGAGTTGAAATAATCACAAAGAACTAAGTACGTTTTTAGTACAAGATATAACAATAATAATGTTTCCTTGCTATATAACAATTCAATTCGCTTTCCAGAGATCGATAACAACCGCCCGAACGTGTGCGATATTTGTAGATGTGGATTTGCCATGCCAGGGACACTAAAAATGCACAAAAATAAGATGCACGGTAAACGAAATTACCAATGTTTTCATTACCCATTGTTCTTCCAGGATCGCAGTCCCATACTCCCAAATCGATGAAACAGTCAATGCGAACGGTTCATAAAGAGCCTATCAAAAACCAAGTTGGAGATACCGAAAGCAAAGTCTCGAACTCACCGTTCAGTTCTAGTTCAGTTAAAAGAAGAATCAAAAAATGAAGAAAATTTATCACCGAGTGTAAAATAATACGCGTATCCGAGCCCTTCTGATATGAATACATCTCAATCACCCGATGAAATGTTCTTAACATCACGAAATATTTCAAAATTACATAATTTCACTGTAAATCAATGAATTCCTCATGTTTTCGAACAACTCGTAAAATACAGTTACGATTTCTCCTTGAAAACTCTATATTCACCGGCGCGCCCAAATGGATATACTCGGTTGCCTTTCTTTCGATTTTTTTTTGTACAGCATATCAATGTGTGATGGCGAATTTTTTTTTTCGAAACAGCGCTTCAAATTCCATCTTTCTTTCGCAACAATCAAGCAAGCGCGTACGGTGAGCCGAAAGCCGCACCTCGTTCAGTATTGTTCCCACACTACGACTGTAGACCCTCCAATTTTTGCATCGTACATCACCATTTTGTACTTAGAAACAATATGCGATATGGGCAGATTCTTCGTCACCTCTGATAAGAGCTTTGACGACTATAAAATTCCCGCCTTATGATACTACTATCAGCCAACAGCTCCATAAATCATTTTTTGTCATGTTTCGCTTGAACTGTGATTGTTGTTGTTTTTTTGCAATTCAGGGCTGCTATGAACTCTTTCATTGTTTTCATTGAGCATACAGATGAATTGAAGATTCTGAAAATGAAGAACGGTTCGGAAAAGGAAATTTTTGTTGATGATACTCGAAATGGCGATGTGATCAACAACAACTGCGATGCCGTCAAGGGGACGTCGTTTAATTCAAAGTAAAATGACTATAACTGATTATAACTCGCGTTATATCGCGTTATCGCGTTGAGAAAATATCATAAACTACAATGTTTTTTAATAAAAAAATAAAATCTTCTGAATCGTTTTAAAAATTTCAGATTTTTATCGGAATTTCGGACAGAGAAGATCATCGGGAGAGGCGCATTTGGTTTCATCTTTGAAGCAACGAATCTTTTTGACGAGGCCACATATGCAATAAAAATGGTAGCTGTGAAATCGAGGTATTTGGACTTTCTTTTTATTATTACATTGGCATTGCAACAGAACCCAACGATAATTACTTTAAGAGACCAGATCAATGAAAGAAAATTCGGTGAGGTTCGAACGCTGGCGAAGTTGTATCATCCGGCCATCGTTCGGTACCACAGCAGTTGGATAGAAAAGCCGCCAAAAGGCTGGAAGGTGAGATGAAAAGAGAACATATTTTTGAGCATTTTCTTTCATAATTTCGTTTTATAGTATCCAACGTCAGGAAAAGTGAGGTATTTCGGCCAAAGCTATGAGCAGGTACTTCTTTGCTTATTTAGAGAATATTTTACATTCAACGCGTATCTAGCTGACCTTGACGCATTACAGTTACATATGAAGAAATACAAAGTATTTAATGTTACAGAATTTTGTTGATAGAAACTTCACGTTTATATTTATTCAAATGGAGGTAATTATCATTTATATTTTTTGATTTTCACATAATTTCAGCATTGCAAAGAATCATTGGCAGAATGGCTGAACAGGCATATGGTAGAACGAAATCAAAACCTGATTAGATCATGGTTCAAACAGATTATTTCCGCTGTTGAATACATTCATAGCAAGCATATTTTACATCGTGACCTCAAGGTTATTTTATAATGTAAAAATATACAATATTAGAATTCACTCTCAGCCTAATAATATACTAGTTACATCCGAGGACACTGTGAAAATATGTGACCTCGGAATTTCCACGGACTGCGCTACTGAGAATTCTGAATCCTCTTTGCAAATTCGAACATGCATCGGCACTGAATTGTACAAAGCTCCAGAACAGGTTACTATTTTCATATTTTTTTAAGGAAAACTAGTATTCACTCTCCAAGCCTCCATATTACCATAGTCTTCACCCACTTCAGAAGTACCTATACGACAAGCGAGTCGATATTTTCTCTCTTGGATTGATCCTAATCGAAATGTGTGTCCCCCTAACGATGGAACAAAAGCATGAGGTATTTGCTACGGGTGACAATCTGGTCGAGAAAGAAAGACGAGAAATCATGAAAATGGAGGAGAGCCTCGCACTGAATTGTCATCACTATCGCACTGAATTGTCATCACGCACTAAATTGTCATCACATCTGTGTAACCGAGCACCGAGAATGTCTGTATAAAATCTAGGTATTCACTGACATTCGCTGTGGGAAACCACCGACTATTCTACAAGATTTTGGACCTGCGGTTAGTTATAATTAGAGAAGCTGAAGGAAGGGGGAAGGGTGCGCGGCGCGACGACGAATGAGAGGGAGGGGAGAGGGAGAAAGGCAAACCCTTGCGCAAGGGTTTCGAAACCCTTGCGCAAGGGTGTGACCCGGGAATGAGCTGTTTATGATAGTTTGAAACCGGGTTTTGACCAATTTTGCATAAATGGCATACATTTGCATTCCTAATCAGTTTTACAAGCTTTTGCGCCAATGAAAGAATTCTAAGAGTGAGTTACCGTATACCATCGGCATATTTTTCTATCAAAAAACCTTTTTTGAAGACACCAAGAGCTCCTGAGACTTCTACCGACGCCATATTTTCGATATTTAGGGTTTTGAACTATTTATTGAACATATTTGACTTGATATTCCTTTCATCTGGATTTTTTTTTCAAGGGGTCGCCTTTTATCCCCTCCCCTTCCCTGATTCTCATTTCTCACTGCGAGAGAGCGGCAGGGCCTTCCCTCACCCCTTCCTTCAGCTTTTCTAGTTATAATCCTTAACTAATCGAGAATTGCCGATGAACAGATGGATCTCGCAACCAAGCTCACAAACCTCGATAGAGATATGCGACCGAGATTCGAAGAGATTCGTAATCATCCCTACAATAATCTCACAAATCCAAGCCCTTTTCATCCACAGACAGAAATTTCGGCTCAAGCTCCTCTTCTCTTCTTCTCTATTGTAACGTTCATGTATCGAGCTTTCGACTTAGGCCTAGCTTATGTTCATGCCATGACATGTTATATTTTTGAAGTGATATGTTATGTTTATGGAGAGATTCGTAATGAGTTCAGTGTCACGAACTTTCCATTTCTAGAAAATGCCTCTATATTTTTTGTAGTTTGTTTTCATGTGTACGTCCTGTTGATTCTCATTCCGAGAGAAATCGATAATAAAGCTGGCTAGGAACAACTGGCAAAAATGAAGCTAGATAATGACAGTATATTAGTTCTTATTCTTATTCTTATTCTTTATTCACCACATAGACAGTGTGCGTTAAGGGTGGTATGGAGGCAACAGGTGGTATTCGGGCTCAGGCGAGCTTTTGGGGGTGGGGTTCTGTGGCAGTCCGTGTTTACAATTTAATTTGGGAGACAGGGAGGACAAGTGAAGGGGTTCGTCGTATATGATTACGGTAAGGTATCCGGGGCAGGGTAACTATTGGGTTAGAAAGGGAATTCCAGAGCGTTAGCGGTCGTGTAGCAAAAGATGAGACTCTAGGTGCCCTGTCACACGATGATCGTGCTGCTGGTGTGCGCGCTCGCACTTCCTTCCACCGAAGGAGTGAGTGGAATCATTATGACTAGAGTTCGAAATAGGTGTAATCGTCTCTTCATGTCGCACACTCTCTCGCCTCTCTGACCGGTGAGAGAGCGTGGGAAATGAAGAGACGACGACCCGTATTTTGAACTCTAATATTGACCACAGAAGCCTCATGTTGTCCGCCCATCTGGAGTAGAGCTGGAAGTACTTTATTCTTATTCTTATAGATTGCTACAATGTGGCGTTAACAGATTAGTCACCAAAATATTCATGTTACTCTTCATTTAATCTTACCAGAACAAGAATCAAGAACAGGAAAAAGATGAAGAACGCGAATGCATCCACTTTATGCTGGTTCGCTTGAAACAGGAAGTAGTAGATCGCCCGCTAACGAAAAAGTTTTTTTTTGAACAAATGTCTGCGGAACGTATTTTTTTCGTTTTATATTAGGTAATCACTATATTAGGTAATCAGAATGCGTTCCCACCACGTAGAGGAAGATCATACTGCTGTTCATGAAGTGCAACTCACGCACGAAAAAGTTGCAGAAGGACTGAAATGAGCGATGAGTTTCACTATGATGCTCAGTTTCGTACAGTTTTTTTCCCCGAAAGCAACAGATATGGAGGATAATCGTGGTTCCAAACCTAGTCATTTTGACTAACAATAAGTTAATACGTACATCACTGAGCCACTCCTCAACATGTTTGAGAAGAAATTCGTAGGTAAAGAACAGGGTATGCACAACAGCTTCTCCAGTAAAGATCGGCGCAAACCACTGCAAATTTAACTCCTTATTAGGATTATTCTCTAGTTTGATGATTAAGTTGTACAAGTGTTTTAATAGAGCTCGCTGTATTACGGAAGCAGCCTGAAGAAACTCTTCCGAGGGAACCACATTCAGCAGTTACAACAAATTGCGGAGGAATTTTGACAAGGTGAGAAACAATAGTCTGCGAAGAAAAAAGAAGAAAAGAAATTTTCAGCATGGTAGATTTGGCAAAGAACGTAACTAATCAGTTCGGAATTGTGAATGAACTTGAATTAGTTCTCGCTCGTGGTGCTGGACTCTTCATTGATGTAACTCCTCAATTCGCTCGTTCTAATTGGGGAGATAATCCCGAGCGATTCTGGACTGCCTATCTAACCAAGAAAGACTCAAATGATGAAGGGTGATAATCCCGAGCGATTCTGGACTGCCTATCTAACCAAGAAAGACTCAAATGAAGAAGGGTTTGACGATGTTGACGAGATTGATGATCATGGACACGAGATGTCAGCTGATACTAAGGAAGCAAAGGGACTGTTCACGTGTCAAGAATGCAGTTCATCCTTCATAAATTACGGTAATATTATTCGTCATATGGAAATCGGTCGACATCGCATTCGACCTGAGAAGATTCACATATATGATTACGCCCTTGGATTGTTCAAGAGGAATCTTGAGGACGTCCAAGCGCATAATAATGTCCTTTCGGAAGTATCGCAAGCGATGACAGAGATGAGTCATGGAGCGGACATTTCTTCCAAAGCGGGATGGGCACTCAGATTGAAGAGAAAACGTGGTGTTTATTCGGAAAAAGCCAAGAGATTTGCTGAGAAACTTTTCCAACGAGGAGACGTGTTCGGTAGAAAGATGGATCCTGCGGAGGTCGCAAGGTTGATGAAGGAGGAGGAAAGCATCAAACCATACGAACGAATGAATGCTCAACAGATTCGGTCGTACTTTGGAACTCTTTCCAAAGAGAAGAAGGCTGCGAAGGAACCGAAGGCACCGAAGAGAAGAAATACACAAGATAAGAATGAGGAAGACGAAGATGAGGATGAAGAAATGATGTTGAACGAGGACGATGAGGAAGATTATGGTGATCTATCTGATGAAGATGAAGAAAATATTGATGATTTCGGAAGAGAAAGAGACGATGTGATCCATGACATCATTAGGGAGAGCTTCAATGAACTTTTCAACGAGAATGATGATCCGATTATTGACGATGATGTTTGAATCGAGAAGTAATACAGCATAACATACGATTATGCTGATCTATCTATGAATCAATTCAATTCTTATTATATTAAATTCTTGTTTTCGAACTAATTACGTTGATTTGTATTTTTTCCCAAGCGTTCTCAATTGTTAAGCTAATGTTATCCGAAATAAAAGATAACTGCCAAATCAAGTGAAATCAGCAATCAGTGTAAACTGAACAATCTCAGGAAGATGAAAAATAGTGAACGAATATGAAGATTAAGTGAAAATTTCAAGAATATCAAGAAATTCACGGGGCAAAGAGTGTTCACAATTTCGCAATCTCATTTAGACACTATTGTTCGGCGCGCGGGCACTAAGTGCGCTTTCTTCCAGGAGATTCGCTATCCGGGCGCGTACTCGGATGACTGTGAAAAAAATACTGTGCGGGGTACTTTCATGCGTAGAATCCGAATTTCAAGTCAAAAAAGGTACACAGACAAAAAAATTTTTCAGGACGAATAAAAATCATCGATAATCACGGTTTTCGACTTTTCAACGATGTCGGATGAATTTCTAAGTATCTTTTTCGGATTCTACGTGCAAAAATACTACGATACAAATAAAAAAGCGTATATTTTTAATCGTAGAAAATCGACTTTTTTTGGGCCGGGCCTGTAACTTTTCGGAGAGTGCATCAAAACCCTAGATTTTTGGCCAAATATCAGCACTTGGTATGACAACATCACCAAAAAAAAATTGGCATAGGTTGCAGAAATCTCATCCGTGGCCCCATCCTAAAAGCTACGTTTTATCGTGGAAGGTCTCTTAATAATATATAGCTTGAAATATATTTTTTTTCATTTCGCACACTCGTTCATCGTTCCGAGATAAACAAAAAGACAATATTGATTGAGAAAATATGCTTACATTCATAATCCGCTTGACTCTGATGGATCACAGTATCCTTGTCAGGTATGAAGAAATCCATTACGGAGTTTGCCTACTTACAAAATGCATCGGAATTAATTATTCATAAAAACATGAAAAAAATGATCAACGTATATGGAATTATACGAAAGCGATTCTGCTCTTTGTTTTAGTCTGAGGCCAGAGTGAAAACATCACCTAACCCTGACCATCCCACTCTCCCTATGTCCATATAAGTGGTGAGAGACCACGCAAGTAGGAGAGAGTCAGACTGTCTTTCGCATTTGCTTTATGTGAAAATAGCGAGTGTGCCATAACATGGGGAGATGAGTGAAGGTTAGTCATTCCCCATCGAAGTATCCTTTGAACTCCACTTCCACAACAAGAAACCCATTTAGTACATTGCGCACCTGTGTTTGAGTGAATAGAACTGAGGCTGCAGCGAAACCATTGATGGTGTTGCGAAACACTTACCATCTGAGTGTATATTCATCATCGAAAACAAGTATTTACAGCAAAACAAACAACAAATCAGCGTAGTTTATTATCATTTATTCGCATTCAATAGGGCGGCGAAGGCAGGGATTAATTCGCAGCCGGAGTCATGTACTGTGCGCAGTTATCACTGTTCTTCGTTGTGCGGATGAACGGGCAGTCCTGAAGAGATCAAAGATCAAAGATCAATCGCGACGGTTATTTATAACCCGTACCATCGCAAAGTGCATTCAGCTCAGAATAATGAAATAGTGATACACAATCTTTTTTTCACACATCATTTTTGCATTAGTCTATGGCCTTTGTAAGAGCAAGGTAAGGAAGCGCGTCATTCATTTCCCCAATCAATGACGGAAAAAATGGTCACGAAAAGCAGACAAAGAAAAGAAGATGCGTCTCACCTTGTCCGGGCAGGCGAGGGGCTGGGAAAGATCAGTGAGATTCGCCGTTTTGTCCTTCGCTCCGACCGGTTGCATTATGTTGTTCCACAGAGTCTTGGCGACAACCGCGTGGCCTGAAGTGATTAGTTCAGTTAGTAAATATTGGGACTGATGTCAATGTGAAACCACTTGGAGGTCTTCGCAAATTATTCATAGTTTCGAGACACTTTTTTTACACACATCCATTTTTCCATTAAATACTGGTTCAATGACACGCTTGAGCAACAAATCTTGTCAAAAGATGAAATTTACTTGGTGAATAATTCAATAATGAATTTCAATTACCGTAAGCGGAGAAATGGAAGCAGTCAGGTGCGAAGAAGGAGAGGTCAGGCTCGCCGTCGGGCTACAAATATATCTCATTCAACACTGCTGGGATCAGTGAACAGTTCAGAATAAATGCTTGACCATAATTCTTTCATAATTCTAAACCAAATATAATTTATGAAAAAATGATTAACCAAAAGAGGCGGAACGTTGAGGTCCTCGAAGAATGGCTGAATGACGAGCGTGAAATCTTCGGTGGTATCGAAGCGACCGTCCTGGAGCTCCTGTTCGGTCGCCTGGAACAGGTGTGATATTTGATCTTTAGAGTTTGATCTTTGATCTTTCAAAATTTCTATTTGATCTTTGATCTTACCATGTACTTCTTGCACTGCTCACGAATAGCCTCGTCGGAGAAGTTCATCTCCCGCTCACACGGGCACTCGAACCTGCAACATCTACTACGTAATCTCAATACAGGACGCTGGGCGATCGCCGACTGACTAAATTTCTACCGTACCCCAATCGCAAACTGACTCACGTATGGAGCGCGTCGCAGAAGTACTTGCCCTTGTCGATGGAGCGAAGAAGGGAGAGGTCGAGCATACCGACGAGGACGACGATAGTTCTGAAACGGTGGCTGCCGTACTATCCTGACACCACCAGTTCACAAAAGAAAAAAATGACTTGGGCATATTGTCCTTGAGAATCTGCACCGCAGCGCCGATATTGTCGCGGAACTTCGTCTCCGATTCGACCTGATGACAACTTTATTTATAATTTCTCGAGAAGATAAACGGACAACTTCGAGGCCATATTAATCAATGATCTCACATCCGGATGGTCGCACCAGTTGCAGATGTCATTTCCGCCGATGAAAATGTGCACGAGCTTCCACGAATTGTCGTAGTCAACCTGCATTTATTTGAATTTGATCGCCGTTAAAAAAATTGTTCGACTCTTCTACTGCTCTTGTTGAAAATTCAATGCGTTTCCGAAGGAGTACCCTAAGGAAATAGATAACTGTCACAGGTTTAGCTGACAGGATGAATGAAGGTTATGAATGAATCAACAATGCAAGCACAGTAGATGAATGTCCAACCAACCTCCGGATGGTCCTTCATTCTCCTGATCAGATCGTACGCTTGTCCGACCAAATCATCCGTCTGCGCTCCGGGAATCGCCGCATTCAGCTTGGCTGTCTAAAATGCGACAACCGACGTGTGGTAAAAGTCGTCGCACCCAAAACGCACCTTCCACACGTTGGCCGAGCCAGTGCCAGTAGAGTAACCGAAGAGGTTGGGGTTGAACTTGCGCAGGACGTCTGGAATTCATCATGACAATGAAACTCACGTTTGATGTTATGAACAGATTATTGAATCTGTTTAAAAAATAAATAATTATCTCACTGGTCAAAGTAACATGCTCATCAAGCGACTTGTCTCCCCCAATGCCGAATGCAAGCCCTGAAAAATATTTATGATATTTTTGCAATTAAATAATTTGAGGTGTCGATCTTGAACAAAATGTCTCTGGACTTCGAACCATAACCAAACATCAAAATGCTGACACGCTCTTGTTAGCCATAAAATTGTTATGTATACCATTAACGCTTTTTATGAGGTGCTCCATTGTAGACTCGCTTACAGTTTTGCACACATCAGAGGTGTGACCTCAAATTTATGATTCGTGTTGCCAACCTCTGTACTGAATGAGCACCGCAACCGCATCGTTCACAACGGCTCCGGCACCGTTTGCTGCCTGCAAGAAGTATGTTGCAAATTTGACGGAGCGACGTTTCGGAAAAGGCGTCGACCAGGGCGCACACACTAATCAGCGATGGGCGTCATCGCAATTCGCCACGTGTGTTGATGGCGATGATAAGGAAGAAAGCAACGCGGGATCTGTGGCATGTTAATCAAAGAGCAGTGCGAACTACGAAAGTGTTTTTGCAGAATATTATGTTGCATCTAATCAGAAAAAAAACAGAAGCAAAGCAACAATTTCTCAACAGCCGATTGTATTGTTTTTGAAGCTAATGTGAATGATGATTCTTCGAGTTTTGATAGTCCTCATTCTGACGGCTCTCAACATAATCGAAGGATTGCCAAGATCTCTTTATTCCTTGTGCAATTTCTCTCCGGTCAACGAGGCGAGAGAGCACGCGAAATGAGGACAGTAATTTTTATCTGATTTTCTACTGCTCACCGTCAGCGAGTCTCCCAGTGCGGCGATGACGTCAATGTCGGCCGGTCGCAAAGAGTGCACGCTCTTCGGGAACGTCTTACTCCTGAAATCGAATGATGTAAAGATCGATGCTTTTGTAAAAAATTAAAAAAGGGCAATTTTTCAATAAATGATTTTCTCAGTATACCTCTTCATCAACTCCGCATCGCACGACCAGTTGGGAATACCATAGTCCTGCAAAATGCAATCGGTTTTCGAAAATCAAGATCTCTTACCTTCATCTCGTCTGCGGTCGCAACTAGTGCAACGATGAGGGCGCAAACTGAACAATTGTTTTGATTTGTGCAGTTTGTTCATTTCGATCAACACTATTTGCAATATCGCTATTGATTTAGATTCATGTAGAATATACTGATTTTTTACTCTGACTACTTCCTTTTTTCAAAGATAATTTATTACGTTTTTCATAGAACTTGACAAATAAATTGTACGCGCGTATGGGGAAATTGACGATTATCGGAAAAGGCGCCCGACCACACCAAATGCTTATAACTACGTTCAAATAGATTTGCCTTGCTTCTAAATGGTATTTAATACTTCCTAACAGACGTTTTTAGCCGGCGACAATGAAAAACAGATAAAAGTATTGTTTAAATGCATAGAAATCCATCCTAAACTATTTGAGTACGCGGAATTTCGCTATTTCCGGACTAATTAAAAAACGTAGTACACTCACGTGTCTTCAGCATTCTTTCCTCCTTGCAATTGTGACGAAGCCGCTCCTCGACTCTCGTTATCGCTCGTAAACCGTTGCTTTTATACGCACACGCGACGATTATGCGATTCTAGTCTACACTCTGCCTTGGCCATGCTTCATGGATACAATGATCGAACTTATGATGTCTGGCAATATTTGCGTGTCAAAAGGCTAGTAGTATTTTTTTCAAACGCATGAACGAATCAAATTTTGTTTTGGCTTATCATAAAATAATCAATACATTTATTTTAAAAATCTGAACTGTTCTAATACATTTAGAATATCTTGTTCAATAATGTTGTTTGTCTGCTCAAATTTTCGTCGACATTGTACCGACCTTGATCAAACCGTTCATCGCTTGATATCAATTACACGACACGTTCACCTTTACCTCTAGCACACATATTTGATACAAATAGCCGTGATCTCGATTCGGCGGGCGTGGCTTCAACACTGGTATTTAGCCTGATCACGAATTGCAAATTGATCACATCTCTCTTCGAACACACATGTCTCCGAAGGCCCTCTTCTTTCTGCTATTTTGCCTGTTTGCCGCAGCGATGGCCAAAGGTTTGTAATTACATATTTCTAATTTTAAAAATATATATTCTCAGACACGACATACGTGTGGGACTGCAACGAGGTATGCGACAGAGTGGAAAGGGAGCGGCACGAGTGCTGCAGGTATACATTTTTTAAATAACAATTCTAAATATGTGTTTTAATGAATTAAATTGTCTACTACTTCAGATCACGCGGCTATCGCAAGGGAATGGACGAGGGAAAGTGCTTCCGGTTCAAGGCATTCTGCAGGAATAATTAGAAAATCTTCACAACGAAAGGCGCTAGGAAGGACTTCACAACCCTAAGATATCACATTTTGACGCAAAGTTGTTTCTTGTTCTGCGCGTAACAAAATTGCTACTAAACTATGGTCGCGTTTAAACTTAAGCATTAATTATGTAATTTGTGCTTAATGAACGCGAAACCATCCCAGAAATCGTGTTTTATCATTAAAAACAAAGAAAAGATAGTTAAAATAGGCTGAAAACGCGTAAAACAGAGCGAAAGTGGGCGGAGCTAACGCGTTTGCCGCGCGGAATAGTTTAATAGGTGTGCAATTACAATCGTATCATTTTAAAAATGTGATATCTTATGCGAGAGACCATATTGCGAAATATTTCTTATCCGACCAAGTGCCTAACGAAATACAAATATTCTAGTTTCAACGAATGAGTGTTATCGAATATGGTTTGCAAATAGCCTCATGTTGAACCCGCAATCAATTAATCACCATGTTTTTTACTCAAACAATTTCCACAAACACTCATGTCGCAATTCAAAAGTCTCACAATGAACACGTTTTAGAAAAGTTCCCGCTTCATATTAAACACGTTCCGTTTTTTTTTCGTGATGTATTTCTGCCATTGAATAGGGAGCACTGTAGAAACATAAAACAGACACATTTTTTCCACCGGAGCGTCCTCCTTTGCTGGTATTTGATTAGACCGAAGATTCACAGATGAGTCGAAAGATACGAGCAGTGGGAAAGGGTAGAATGAACAGAAGAAAAAAGTAAGAAAAGACTGGGCCAAAATAAAAAAATCGAGGAAGAGCCGGAGTATTTTCTCGACGATTCTTCAAAGTCGTACAGTCGTTTGAAGGCTGTTGAAATGCTGAAATAAAAGATATAGAAAATGAAAAAAAAATTTTATGCGGCAGGCCTTCGGCTCGGTTCATGATCGTCATCAGAATCGTTCCTGACTATTGTAATGTTTGATTCTGAGACGCTAGACGTACAGCTATTCAAGATCGAGAACAATCCACCATCGGCGGACGAAAAACGCAGACTGATTTCACGTCACGCTGAGGAGATTCCGAATGGACTCGTCGCTGACATCAGAATAATGTGATTTTACATAATGAAACGATACGGAACGATTTTTGTGGACTGCTTGAATCATGAAAAAAAAATGCAAAATTGGCCCCTCGGAAAAAGAATTTTCCGATTCCGTTTTCGTTTCGCAAAACTATAATGCTCACCATCCTGATCAGCACTATCCACGCGTTGCGATACACGCTTCACGAGAGTCTCATCCTGAAACAGTCGATCTTACGCATTCACTTTAGGCAGATCAATTGGAGCTTCAAAATAGAAGGAGCCCAGAATGAAGAGGAAAGATGTGCATATCGCAAGGCGGGCTAGCCACCCCATAGTCGGGTAGCAACGTTCGCCTATTCTGTAAAGACTAGTAGCTATTGCATGACTTCAGCGTGCTATGCTGTATGTGTTAGGTGATTTCTTTTTTGATTTTGTACCGTTTAAATTTTTTAAAGTCAAATAATATTACGTTAGCAATGAACTCGGTTGCCACTGGATCTCTCTGCTTGTATGCAACATTTGCCAGAGTTCTGCCATCCATTAGCATCTGAATAATTGCCTTATACAAATCACACACGAAGAAATTAGGCATAATTCAATGCGTAAAACAAGTCTGTTTGGCTACAACTAACGCGTTTGTTCATGCAAGGTCATCAAGAAGGAATAAGCTATGAACGTACATATGCCTGTCGCAATTCGTCCGGGAATCTGCCAATGAGTTGTCTCAATGCATCTCCGCTGCACTCAAACATGATGTTAACGAGCGCATCGAACCTAAACATAAGTCAACGATTTTGCAAGGTTTCGCGGGAAAAGATCACTGTACTGACGCGCGCTGATTATCCATCATAGAGAAGAGGGCCTTCATGGAGCGATGGCATCGAGTGGCGCTGTACACGCAAACATCGAGATGAGGGGCAGAATATAGAAGTGCCGATAAATGTTGATCTCACTCGTCGTCTTCTTCCGTTGATGACAGTCTGAGTAGGCGATGGCGCAGCTTGTTGAGTACCTGATTAGGCAATATTACAGAATGGGATCAATGTGTTCATCTGAAAGCAACGTACGGTCGGATTGGCGCGCAGCTTGCCTTTGCGCAGATTGCAGTTGACGATAGCCACCCTGTATAACGTTTCATTTATTCACTGTATAATTGCAAGAGAAAAATCAGAGACTAGAACTCAAGTTCGATATACAGATACACTCATTCGCTTTCTAATTTGTTAGTAAATTTTGTACCGATCGACGGTTAATCCGGGCGTTTCGATGATCGACCACCCGGAGCAGCGCGATGCCGATATGAAGTCTTGATTGAGTGGATCATGAGGCTGAGAATGCTTACTACGCCCTTCGGGAGGGACTTCATTGGCTTGAAGGGCGGGCGCTTGAGGGCAGCTTTTCTTCTCGCACCCACTGTGGGAATTTGATTGCGCCTGGGCAATGATTATTTAGGAAAGCTTGATTACGAAGCTATCCAGACAAGGCTGGCTGTGCCGCCCCCGCGTCCAAGGAGCGGGGTTAGTCTGTCCTGAGTAACTCAGCGACTTCCCACAGAGGACTATCCGCCCCTGTTGTGTGCACGTGGTGGGGGATTTCTGACCTATTTCTTAACCCCCTTGGTCTGGGTGGATCTGTAGGCGCGGGGGGTCGAACTCGTGACCATCGGATTCGCATTCTGGCACACAACCACTGCGCTACCCGGCCTAGGAAAACATAGGAAAATATGGCACTTCTCTGTTTTTTGGCCCAGGGTATTTTGCAAGAGTTTCTGCAATATGCAGAAATCAATAACACTCTCTCTCCCTCTCCCCCTCCATCATCTCTCTTCCCTCACACTCAATCGCGCGGTCAATCGCTGTAGAATGTACAATTTCCTCCACATGTAAATAATGCAACATTTTGGTAACCGCACCACACTTCGGATTCATGTTGGCTACAGCGCACAATTAGCTATCCATTCCCACAACTCTTCGTCCGTCTGTGACAACAGCTTCCGTAGCGAACCAACCTCGCCATACGAAACGTGATTGTCGAAATGAATGGTTTTATTATTCTGTCATTCAATTATCTCATTGAATAGTGTGATTTAATTCAATTACACACCCCCCTATAAAAGGCCTAGCTTTCCAATTTTTCCTCACAGTTCAGCGCTCTCCACTTTGGAGGAGGGTGCGGGAAGCCTTGGCTCCCTTGGACTGGGATCTCCCAAAAGGGAGATGATCTTGCATTTGCAGGATGGGGTTCTGCAATTTGCAGAACCTCGTGCAAAATACCCTGAGCCAAAAAACAGAGAAGTTCCGAAAATATAATAAAAAATACCTTCTAGGCAAATTGCGACCGATTATCGAGAACGAGTATGAGTAGAATGGGTGAAAAATGAGAGGAAGAGCAAAATAAGTAATTTGAAATTCTTTTTTATTATTTATCTATTATCCAAATAAGTTCCAAAAGATGTAAGTAATTTTTTTCGAACTGAATAAAATTCAGAAATTAAAATTATTTGCTTCGGAGCAAGAACTCTCAACGTATTCTCTATCATTCCTATTTATTTTTGTTCGATCTGTAATTGTTTCGAAATTTCTCATAATTTCAGCACTTGGCATGTTTGTTTATCGAGTAATGGCGTGATCTTTGGTCTCTTCATTGTTTACATAAAATCCGTGATCAAATCCGTGAATACGTACCACGCGGCAGGTCGGAGACTGAATAAACGGAAGCATTGCGTACTTCTCGACTTTTTGAACCAATCGTCTGAACAACGCCTCGCGATCATTTTGATTCAATACACTCCACCCTATTCACAGTGAGTGTTGCTTGGGCCAACAAAAGAGAGAAACTTCTGAAAGCTTCACTACAATTTTGATTCCAAGCGTTGAAAGAATTCGACAAACAATTTTTAAAAATTTTTACTGTAATAATGCTAGTTGAGATTCACTCAAAATACATTTATCCGAAGTAATTCAATTAACGAATTCAATATAAAATTTGCCAAATATTCGAATGAAATAACGCTATCCAATCAATTTATACCTCCTCCTCCTCCCCTCTCAGGTACCGTAACCGTTTTTCTTCCTGCATTCTACAGTATCCTATTCGTTTTTCAGGATCCTGCATACGCCGGAATGGAAAGAATGTTGGAGCGAGTCTCGACTGGAAAAATCTTCGGTGAGGAATCTACTGTAATTCCTCGACATTCCTACTCTACCCTACCGTACCACAGTATCTACAGTAACTCTCAACCCTGATTGTACTGTATAAATTAAATTGAAGTAGTATCCAAGATCGTATCCAATGATAATCTACCGTATCCCAGTCCGATTGTTTACTATGCAGTAATACGATTTACATTGCCCCCCCCCCACCCTATCATATCGATTGAGGGGAGGGAATACAATATCATTAGCGTTTACTGAAAAGAATAGCAGGGGAAAACAGCATCCAAGTAGCCTTCCGTATCGAAAAGAAGGGTAGCTACAGCGCTCCAGCTGCCTACCGTTTCCAACAATGGGACAATGGGACTATCCCAGATGCCTACAATATTCAACTGAGGGAAACTGAA
The DNA here is from genome assembly GCA_000180635.4 of Pristionchus pacificus. Classification (NCBI taxonomy): domain Eukaryota; kingdom Metazoa; phylum Nematoda; class Chromadorea; order Rhabditida; family Neodiplogasteridae; genus Pristionchus; species Pristionchus pacificus. The sequence continues at coordinate 16,323,469 of CM026576.1, forward strand.
ATATCTCAGTTTCATATGGTATTCAAGAGACATTATCATTATTCTTTTCACCTTATTTATCATTGATGCTAACGTACCTCCATCACTTTACGAAGATTCTGAATATAAAGAAATGCTTATTTGCAGAGGACCGTCTTCCCCTAGCCGATCGGCATTCGACATCGAGCCAGGACGAATTGGACTTAGGATGTCGAGCAGATAAGGAACGTGACCCGCTATAGTACTAATCCGGTGTACTAGGGTACCATAATCGGAATCAGCACCATCATTGATCAAAATTCACAGCGTTTCGCCCTGCTCTCTCTAACTTTCGTTCTTTTTTATCACCATCCTGAAGTGATCAAGAAAAAATTGCGAACAATGTTATTTAAACTTGTCTCACAACAAATTTATTGTCGATTTACCCTATAAATTATAATTCATGTCTAATAAACATGATTTTTTTTCAAATAAAAATGCTAATTTGTTCAAATTGAAAAAATCAGTCGTCGTCTTGTCGTGATCATGGTAAGAACCGAAAATATACAACAAAAAAATTAGCTCTGCCACCCCAATATTGATTTGGCAACCAATATCAGTCCAAGTTTTGGCAATGGTAAGAATGAATGCGAAATAAGATAATATTGATTTCTTAAATAAGGTAAGAAAAAAACAGGAAATCAATCCTCGTCTTGGCAATGGTAGGAATGAATGCCAAATCAGATAATCTTCTAGTCCTGACTATGGTAAGAACGGATTAGAAATCAGTCCACGTCTTGACAAAGGTAAGAATGAATACGGAATCGGTATACATCTTGTTTTTCCCATGGTATAGGATACGAAATCAGTCTATTTCGGCAAAAATGAATCGATTTCGGCAAAAATGAATGCGAGATAGGTCTTGGCTATGGTAAGAAAAAATAAGATATCAGCCATCGTCTTGAGTATGGTAAAAATGAAAATGAAATCAGTCTTCGTCGTGACTATGGTAAGATTGGATAAAGAATCAGCTCAAATAAGAAAATGGTAAGAGTAAATATGAAATCAGGCTACGTGTTGTCTTGTCTATGTTAAAGGAGGAGTAACATGAATATTTTGGTGACCAATCTGTCAACGCCACATTGTAGCAACCCATAACCATATTTGAATTCCGAAACTCCCGTGTTTCCACGACATCAATGAACCGAGCTATAGCGAGTTGGCTTAGTGCCAGAATTCCCCTGAGTCCAGGCAAAGGCGGGGGTTTTGAACAGTGGATTTGATGGGAAGAGAGTGCGCCTTGATCTACCCCTGTCTCCCCCTAGCCTCTTCCCATCGATCGCACCCATCCCTCTCTCAATCGAGGGACGGGAGATGGGAATAGGGATTTTGGCAAAGAGCCAGCAGACAACTACTGTAATTGCAAGTCCCGGGATTTCGTTGTGGGAGTCTCTGACATTCATTCCTGTTACTCCTCCTTTAAGATCGGAAAGGAAATCAGTCATCGTCTTGATTATGGTAAAAATGAAAATGAAATCAGTCTTCGTCGTGACTATGGTAAGATTGGATAAAGAATCAGCTCAAATAAGAAAATGGTAAGAGTAAATACGAAATCAGGCTACGTGTTGTCTTGTCTATGTTAAGATCGGAAAGGAAATCAGTCATCGTCTTGATTATGTTAAAAATGAAAATGAAATCAGTCTTCGTCGTGACTAAGGTAAGAACGGATAAGAAATCAGCTCAAATCAGACAATGGTGATCAATCGGATATAATCGGATGTCCCTGCTTCGACAATGGTATGAAAGGATTTGAAATCAGGCAGTCATCGAGCAATCAGTCTCTACTTCGTCAAAAATGAACGCGAAAGTCTTTTTTAGCCTCAACTATGGTAAGAAAGGATTAAAAATCAGTCAACGTCTTGATCATAGTAAAAATGAAAATTATATCAGTCTTAGTCACGACAATTATAATAAAATGATATCAGAGGTCATGTCTTTTCTATGGTAAGAATGAATACGAAATCACTACACCTTGGCTATTGTAAGCAAAGATAATATTTCATAGGCTGTTGCTTCCACGTTAGTTTTTTATGATAAGAGTTTTCACAGTATGGCCCAAGGACAGTACGAGTCCGAAAAACTAGTGGGTGGTGCGAGCCCAAAATGATTTGTCGTCCCATATAGCAGTTAGATTCGACGTCAGTTTTTATGGTAAGTTTTGCCCATTACGGCTCCAAGGACAGTGCGAGTCCGAACCCTAGCGGGTGGTGCGAGCCCAAAATGATTTGTCGTCCCATATAGCAGTCAGATTCGACGTCAGTTTTTATGGTAAGTTTTGCCCATTACGGCTCCAAGGACAGTGCGAGTCCGAACCCTAGCGGGTGGTGCGAGCCCAAACAGACGTTTGACCCCTTGTTGCCTTAGTTAGGTTCGACGTTGGTTTTGTTGGTAGTGAGTACTAAAAACCAACGTCGGGAGTAGGGCTAGAATAGTCTCAATTAGTTCCCTTAATATCAATTAGGACCTGCCTACGCAATTTTTTTTGTTGTATAATAAAGTTGAGTATAAACTTACAATCATAATGTAAAAGTCAAAAATATATAAATATTTCATCGACTTTCTGCTAAATAACTCTCATGTTTCATCTTTTCCACATAATGAACAATCATCAGAAATAATCATCATACTGGCGAAAAGAATATGATTATCGCTGGTCGTTGGATGCAAATCGACCATCAAATAAGTAATTAGGGACAACAAATATTCATCAGTGCGTTCGCGAAAAAATCGAACATCTTCCTGTTTGTGATAGAATTTTGAACTAAGATTTTCGATTGGTCGAAATAATTACAACAGCAAATTTTATCCGTTGCAGAGCTTCCTCGCCTTTCTTCACTTCAAGGAAAGGAATTCTGCCCCGCTTGAACGAGATGTCGAAGATTGATGATTACAAAGTAAGTCTTTGTATTTTTATCAAACTTTTAATTGAATAATGTCAGCCGCACTTTTCGATAGTACGGCCAAAGGCCATAATTGTTTCGAAATTTCTCATAATTTCAGCACTCGGCATGTTTGTTTATCGAGTAATGGCGTGATCTTTGGTCTCTTCATTGTTTACATCAAATCCGTGATCAAATCCGTGAATACGTACCACGCGGCAGGTCGGAGACTGAATAAATGGCCATGATCAAATTTTGAATTGTGTCACAAGAATTTTGCCCTTATCCGATAGAGAGATGTGTCGGAACAAGTTAGATTTCGAGCCACCTGAGGACCGTCCCCTATTCCGACTTTTCATTCTCGAAATCAAGCCGACCAACCGACTTTCCTCCATTTTCGGATATTTTGGATATAGACTATTTTGGCTTGGTGGTTCTCAGAGTCGAAATTCCAAATAGCTCGACCCGAGTTCACTAACTCTAGAACCAACTGCATTCACATTTGTAATCAGATAATTTCCTTTCAACTTGTTTTCTCATTTACTTTACATGGTTTACAAAAGATCATATCGTTAAAGAACTTTATCGCACAGAAGTTGAGGCCAGAAATACTGTGATTAGCTTGCAAGACGAATTTGCTTTGTAGACGACAGCAATACTATCAGCGCTTTTTCTCAGGCTGAATGCAACATTATTATTTATGCCTGGGTAGCATAACTAGGTTACCGGTCTTGAGCAGATCAATTGTACGCCGCACATTAATGCTCCATGGAAAACATGAACCGCGATGAGAAGGTGCTCCGGGCTCCTGAAGTTCGCCCTGACCGTTCGCCCAGCGCTCGTCTGCAAAGAAGTTAACTTTGTCACTCCTGCATTACCAAACGACTAACAACAGCAAAACTAATGAAAATTAGACGAAACACAACCAGTATTAATCGTTACTAGTTGGTTCGGGTTCGAAGATCTCAGTGGAAAATGAGGCTGGATGCTACGCAAACTGAGTGCTTAAAATGTCTAAAACTAACTCGATCGATGACGACAAGGTATGACTTCATCGCAGTTAATATTTCCTTGAGAACATCTGAACAAACCGAATATTGTCTGTGAAAATAATGTACTGCATTACCTGCTATGCTTATTTCCATCACTGAGATGATGACGCTCAGTCCGTTAAACCGATGGCCAGTCAGGGAGAGATCTGCCAATGGAAGGGCTGAAATAAGTAGCACCATTTAGGTTGCACAGTGTGAAACTCACCTGAAGAAGGAAAATGTAGCGGTACTTGTCTTGCTAAATCGCCGCCGATATGCAATCCTTCGCCTTCCAAACTTGTGGCGGTCTGAAGACTTTCGACGTGAGAGTGCATCAACAGTCACGAAAACTGCGAAATAAGTAGCTGTCTCCATTAACCAACCTCTATATCATTGCATCGAATAATTGAGGTAAGGCGACCTCTACAGTCCCGTGACTGCAATATGGTGGTTCGAGTTGGCGGTGTAGTTGGTACTTCAGAATACCGGCAAGGGGGAAGAAATAAGGTTCAAGAAGGGAAAGATCTCAATGTCGCATTCCCCCCCCCCCCCCATAACGGCCAAAGAGCAGGAGTCGTAGTTTAGTACCAGCATCAAAGATCAAAGATCAAATATCGACGCGACGGGGAAGAATAGGGGCCGGCCAGAGTAACCAGAGAGCGTGTGGAATGAAGAGATTCCATCATTTCCATCATTTTGCCTGTTCTCTTCCCTCTTCGTCGGTGGTATTCGATTTGGCGCTGTTGTTGGAACGTTCGAATACAGGCAAGGACGAGGAAATAGGCTCAGAGGGGGGGGGGGGTTGAAACCAGAGAAGCATTTGTCCGTTAGTCAGATCCGGGAAGGTCGAGTAAAAGCCGGGACCGCATTTCAGATCACGGTCTTGCCACGAAAGATTCGGAATGCTGATGGCCAAATCAACCGCATTCCCTGATTATTGAATAGATCGTCTCAGTTACCGGCTCCCAGCTAATTATCACGTTCCGTTAATAGAAAATAAGCGACAAAAAGCTCACCATGATAACCGTAGCCGCATCGAATGGGAGCAGTCGACCGAGAGTGAGAGCGGAAGGATCGTGAAATAAACTACAGAAAGGAACCACCATTTGAAGGGTGTCGAGCGCTTTTATATCCTTCTGGGGTGATGCAAATCGGAGGATTAATTGAAATTGAATAGTAAAATGCCCAGATCATTGATTTCGCTCAATAAGGTGAAACATAACAGGAAATTATCGTTAGCGCTTCTTCAGGTTAGATGAGATTGGCAAGACAGATGCATCTCCCAATTATGCCTGATATCGCTATGTATGTAGGGGCCACAAGCCCCGCCCACTTTCGTCTGACATGATTTTGCCTAAAAACGAGAATCAAATCCGCAAGCTTCATTCTAAACCAAATCCTTCATTCTGAAGTGCGCTGGATAGCTACTTGCATGAGCACTGCCCAAAATGTGCACATCTTCATTGAGTAGGTCAAAAATGAACTTTAACGATGGGAATAGGTCGTTTTTACGGGTTGCAGTGCGAATATTTTGTTTGGGCATAGTTTTTCTGACGAATACGAATATTTTAGGAATTTTAGAGAAAAAAATAGAATTTTATCATGCTTCAAAAGCTTGCGGATTTGTTTTAAAGATTTCAGTACGCCCGTATTTTTTCGATTCCGATTAGCGCTAAACACAGTGTGAACGTGCGCGGGGCTAGTCAAATGAGAGGAGAGAGGCGAGAGGCGACCCCCCTTCCCATCTCCCTCCGCCTCGCCTCTCCCTGTTGTTTCTAACCCGTCGTGACTAGCGCACTCTCTGCCCGGTTAAAGAAGGAGGAAACCTCATGAGTCTCACCACGAAAACCCTGTGTCCAAAAGATAAAGTCAGTTCGTGATCGCTTTCAATTTTTTCACCACCGTAATCCTAAACCTCCAGCTGAGGTGTTTTCGAATTTTATTCCCTACTTTTGTTCATTGTTTTTTCACTAATTGACTATCGATTTGTGTAAATTATTGCATAAATTTATTCTAGGGCATGTGCTTGACCATCCCCTGCTGCTCGCCATATTGAATCGTCGGTTTTTAGCGAAATAGGAGCGTAGAGTCTGTCGTGGTTTGTCATCCACCTTGTTCGCCTAACTGTTTTTCGTGTTCCTAGCTGTGCCCTGGCCTAATTTGTGTTCAATATGGTCCAATATTACGTTGGACTTATTTCCATAACTGACAGATATTAATTATGCGCGTCGTGTGATGCTGCTTGTCGTGATGTTTCACGTGACATTACTCGTATCGGTTTATTGATCGTTTTATAATCAGATGGCAGAGCAAGGCAATGAGGCCAAGGAGCAGGAGTTAGACTGTTCATTGGAGCCGGAGCACTTGACCAAGATCTATCGCACGCTTGGTACTTGACCAAGATGTATCGCACGCTTGGTCAGAACTGGGGGGAGCGCGTGCTTCCTTAGATCGGCAATGAGGTGCTCAAGAGCGTCGTCGCCAAGTTCAACGCCTCCCAGCGTTAGCAGGTATCCGTTGTTTTTATTAGCTACCATGTTATCGGTTATCAGTTGCCAAACGCGTAAACAAATCGACAGAACGTCGCGCCATTTCGTAGCTCGGTTATTTTTCAAACATACAAGTATTCAGGTTTCGCTGATGGTGCGCTCTTATCGAGCGCGCTCTCGACTTCAACCTCATCTTGGATGATTTCTCCCTCACTGAGCTGACCTTCTCGCCTCAGTACTCTGTCGCCGTTAAGGTTAGTTTGTGTATGATTAATTACAAATATTTTACTAATGGAGAATTTATACCTATTTATACAAATAAATATTTCTTAATTATAATTTTCTTTTCCAGGCCAAGCAAGTGGCTGCCCAGGAGGCTCCGCGTGCCTCGTTCGTTGTCGAGCGCGCCAAGTAGCAGCGTTTCGAAAGGATCGTCCAGGCTGAGGGAGAAGCCGATTCCGCTAATATGGCATGTTCACTTTTCCAATAAACAATACATATTCGTAATTGCTGCCGTACGCCCCTTATATTCCCTTGGTGCTATCATTAATATATTGTAGAATATATAACGGAAGCCGCGTCTCAAGGAACGAGTGGGGAGTCGTCACAGGAGAACAATGACAACAAACCGAATGAAAACAACGACGAAACCTCGAGGTATTGGCCTGTATCACATTGTTATTGCTAACGAACCATTTCACAGGTTTGAGTGCAATATCTGTCTGGATACGGCGAAGGATGCTGTAGTCTCACACTGTGGCCATCTCTTCTGTTGGCCTTGCCTTGTGCAATGGCTCGACACTCGCCCCTACCGCCAAGTATGCACTGCTTGCAAGGCGCTCACCTCTTGCGACACGGTAAACCATCATTTTCTTGAATGTCGTTATTATTCATAGACCATTTTTTGGTGCTAGAAACCATCCGATTTATTTGTCCAACACTACCGTTCTCTCAAACTAAGCCATAGAGTCATAAACAATTAAAGGGAAATGCAGAATTTGTCTTGTGGTATCTCATTGTGGAATCTTCCGGTGCTCAAGTCAATCGATTCAGGTGATTCCACTGTACGATCATGGTGGTAATGAGACGGATCCGTGCGTCAAGGTTCCTCCTCGACCACGCGCCCAGAGACAAGAGGCACCCCAAGGATTCCCTGGATTCCACTTCGGAGATGGAACTGGCCAGGGTGGAATGCACTTCTCACTCGGAATCGGTATGGAATAGGCCCTGTTTCTTCCCTAAATGAGTATATTGAGGTGTCTTCCCCTTCTCGATCTTCGAAAGTATCTTCAATTCCTTAAAGGATCGTCGTCCGGATGCACTAAATGAACGGTAAATTATTTGCATTGATTATTTATATATTCAACGATTTATCGTAATCCTTAACAATTATCGATTCATTAATGAAAAAAGTAATCCGACCATGATCTATACTAGAATGAATAACAGCTATATTTAATTAAATAAAGATGGTCTGTTTGTGCTAATAAGCACTACATCGATAAAAAATAAGGAAATATTAGACTCTAGTTATAACACGTAGGACTTATTCCTCCTCTTCGTCCTCATCCTCATCTTCAATGTCCGTCTGTTCCAGGTTGTAATCGTCTACGAACGAAAGATGCTTGTCAAGAGGATCGAGTGGACAATCGACTCGTCCATCTACTTCCTCATCCTCGTCACTACTGTACTCCTCGTCGAGGTTCGGATCAGCATTTGAAGGGACGAGTGGTCGCGTGAGTCGATCAATCTCACTCTTAAAATATTGAATTATGACCTCATGACCCGTGTCCAACCTTTCTCTCGGCGATAGCATTGCGCTCCTTCTTCTCGGTAGCATAAGGGGTCTCAGTCATGTTCTTGCGCACCTGGGTTTTTTGAGATTTACTTGGAAGTAAATGGATTATGAGTGAGGGGGAGGGGGTTGTATGGGCAGTACCTCGTAAGCGAGCTGTTTCACGTTGTCCCTCCATGAATGTGTAGCAGCTTTTCTAACATTGCGCCACACAACATTTTTGTGCGTGGGGTTCACGTACGACTTCCTTCCCACCTAGATAATTCTGTTAATCCAGTTACTACTTAGAATGTTGATACCACAGGTCGGGTTCCATCTGCTGCCGTGTGTTTGAGGTGTTTCCAGTGGAGCATAGTCTCTTGCGTGCGCATTTCGTGGCCACTTCTATATTATTTTCATTTGAGTTTGATGGACAAAAACTTATTACCGTGAGAAATACGAGTCCTTCGGTGCATACCGACACGCGAGCGCATTGATCGATTCACATGGGGAAGTATTGAGACGGTGAGAGACTCGTTTGATGTCTTCAATGTTGCGTTCAGTGAATACCTATAAAAGGAGTGAGGAATGCAAAAAATCTATAGTACCTTTTGTACAAGTCTATTCACGATTTTTCCATCGCGAGGCATGAAAATGTAGTTCACTGAGGGAGGGCCGTGCTCACACCCTTTGATGTGCTTGAAGGAGGCGTCCTAAAAAATAGTAGGTGATTTAGTGCTGCGTGGGCAAAATAACTTGGCTGAAGTCATGCTGGTTCTGCATACAAAGTAGTATCGCGCGAAACTTCTCAGAGGCCATTTCGCCATTGCCATTAGAAGAGAGTACTGCATGGTAGCAACGCCGAATAATAGTCTTGAGCCATCCTCTCACTGGGGCCATATACTGAGCAGAGCAAATCTATAATGATCCATTTGGTGCAATTATTCCTATTCTGTTCTACTCACTTCCAGTAGGGCCTATGTGATATTGCGGAAATAATGCCAGGGATCGAAAAAGTGATCGATCCCTTTGAACTTGTCTTGCATCATTTTAATAATGGCTCCGTGGCGGTCGGTAACTATGCTCCCTATTCCATCCACTCCTCCCAGCATTTCCGACAACTCGTGCAATCCCTTCTCAAGAGCTGCCACCTGCCATTTTTTGTGAGTAAGCGACAATTGTGAAACGCAAACCTCCATTTTGCCACTGCTATTTCCCGTCTCTGATTTGTGAATGATAATGTGGTGGAGGACTTCAGAGGTTTCGGCATCGAGAATAAAATATCTACACCAGGCGGCTGAATAGCCTCTGGTGTCGAAACACCCGTCTCCCGATAGGTGAACCTTCTCACCCTGAATATTAATATTAGTATCTAATTTATCAATTCAGTTCATGCACCTGCTCGATTCTCGCTCTCACTGCATCGATAATTCCTCCTTGCACCTTCTCAAATTCTTTCTCGATCGCGGGGGCGAGATAGAGGCGCTTTATACGATTGAATGTCGTAGTGGACAGGGAGTGTATTCCACTCATCATCATGTTCTGGCGTAGCTTCTGTAACATTATCTTTGAATAACGTTTATTGCAAAACTTTTTTTATTGACTAGTGAAACGTTGAACTCACGGTTCCCCCTGTGGCTGTCAGCGCAGTTCCTGCAACGATGTCCACGTTGATCTTGGGGAGGCGTTCTTTGCCTGAGCGATTGGCTGTGTGGAGAGTCTTGCTATTCTCCCATGGGGACCTCATTCCACATAGGTTGCACACCCTCGTGCATGTGAATCCCAACCCGTCCATTCGAAATGACAGATTATTCGTTCCCTTCTTGCACACTGTGCAGTGTCTCAGAAGGTCCATTAGGGACTCCTTCGACACTAGAAGGTACTCGCTATCAGGCTCATTGAGAGTGGTCGAGGGAGGAGGGGTCCACGTGGGGTCATCATCCACATCTCGGGTCTAAAATGATTTTTTTATCAAGAAAGTAATGAATAGTAAATTGACCATACCATTGCAGGACGAGTGGTCGATCGAGGGCGGCGAAGAGGAGTGGATTCGATGGGAGGGAAGGAGAAATGAGGAGTGGAAGGAGGAGTGAAAGGAACCATCGAGGGAGACACTACGGTAGATACGCTTACGGTAGTTACGGTAGGAGTCTGAAGTATTGTAATTTTTTGCGATTTCAACATGTAATTATTTGCAATGTCTTTCTAATTGTAAATCTTTTCGTTGCACATTTATATAATAAATGTTACCGTATCGAATGGAATCGCTGATTCAATTCAATTCAATTCAATTCAATTTTTATTCCGTTGCATGTATGGTATCACGATAGATTATGACATAGTAATAGGTGATCGCAGAAACGGAGGTCCGTCGATGTAGTCGAATCGGTTGGGGGGGGGGGTGCAGGGGTGCAGCAAGGGTATGAGAGGGTAAGGGGTGGTTGGACATTGGGTGGGGATCAAAGATCAAGCCATTTGTGGATCACGGATGTAGGGAAAATGGTACTGAGTGATGAGGAAATAAATTTGCGGAAGGGATCATGTGGGAGAGCTACAGATGAGGATTCTAAAGAATTCCAGGTAGAAATAGCTCTAGAAGCCAAGGTTGACTGAGAGTTATGGGGAAGGAAGGGCAAAGCGATTCTTAGGGGATGACCATTTCTCAGAGTACGGTTGAGAGGCGCGGTAATGAGAAGAGAGGACACGTCAAGTAAGTATCTCTTATGGATAATCGAGTGAAGGAAAACAATATCGGTGACAAATCTACGTTGTTCTAGAGTGGTAAACTTAAGGTCGCGCAAGCGCTCACTATATGAAACAGGGGGGAGGCCACAGCGGGAATACAATCGGCGAGTGAAGTCTCTTTGGACTCTTTCTAATTCCTTAGTTAATTTAACAGAGCTTGTTGGGTTCCAAATAATAGAACAATACTCGATGTTTGGGAGAATGAACGTGGTAAAAGCTTTGGAATAGATAATAGGGCATTTACTATGGAAGGACTTAAACATTAGGTTCATCTTAGTGCGAGCTTTTAAAACGACTTTGGAGATGTGATAAGAGAAGGACAAGGTGGGTGAGAAATGAACTCCTAGGTCTTTGACAATAACTTTCTCTACATTTCTGTCTTTTACAGACAGAAATGTAGGATTCTGATGAGTTGAGAATCCTGGAATCGGGAGAAGGGCATGAGAAATCCGATTCCGTGAAGTGTGACTCGCACAGCATAGGTGGATTTCTTGCATTCACTCTTTCATAGAGAGCTTTCTTCTCTTCCGAGGTCGAACACAGAGCATTTACCCATTGTTCTCTCTTAGCGATGTTGCTGGCAAATCGATGCATTGACGTGCGAAGATTTGTCTTGCAGCACACAACACACGTTGCTTTCTTCATCTGAATTGGTCAAGTGTACGGTACAATTCATTGGTAGAAGTAGATCATTGATGAATATGACATCACACGGTACATAACAGGCAATTATTGCAATTAACAATTCTTTATTGATTATTCATCGATCAATTCAGATGGACGAAAGCCAGAGTAGGTGGCGCTCGGCCATTTAGCACGAACAGCTTTGATTACGCATGCGGGAAGTCGAATTCGAATTCCTCTTCCAAGAGGACCCATCGTGCTCGCAATAATAACCCGATAGCACGAGTGACGTCTCGCCCTGAAAATCATCGCTGTTGACCGGTACAGTCAATTGTTGCAACGGCATTACAGTACAGAATGATTAGATGAGGATATATGTATGTCACGGATTCCAAGTTTTCGATGCGAACAGTTTTTTTTAAGAAAAGGAAAATTGGAATGCAGGATAAGTTTATCATACACAGACTATAAAATAGTTAATATCATCAAAATGTGTAACTCACCGATTCGTGTCCTCGTCCACTTTTCCAGTTTGATAACTATTGAGTGCCCTTGCAGCTTCGGCAGCCTAATAAATGAAATATTAGGTGTGAGGATAGAAGTAGACTTACTATATCAGTCAGCAGAAAATCCGTGAACAGTGGATTCAGCGATATGCACGGAGATTGATGTTCCTTGAGTTTCTCCTTCAGTCCATCCCGTAGGAGCTGTCCCTTCTTCTTCAGAGGATGGAGGAAGAGCGACTGGCAGCAGAAGTCGAATTGCTCCAGTTGATCACGAGGAGGACAGCAGGTACACGTACACTTTGCTGCCTCTTCGAGATCCACTCGAGCAGAGAAGAGCTCGTTGTCTTTTGCTTCCTTGTCACTCATCTTACTCAGGAATTTCTGCACTACTGCAGGATCTGGGAGGTGGTCCATCTGAAGAACAAAGACCAAAGATCACGTTACATTGAAATCAAGATAATCGTGAAAAATTACAAATCAAAATGTAATGAAAATGGAAAATATGCGAATGAGTTGCATTTCGCTGCGAAGGGGCAGCTCGTAAGTGATGACTGATAAGCCTCGTGCTCCATCCGGAAAAACCGTAGCTATAAAATTGTTCCTTTCTCCGGATCTGGTCGTGAATCGCGCATTTTGGTTCTATGTATAGTAGCTATTCCGTTCTCTTCTCAACACCCCATGTGGCCGAGGGGTAAAGCTCCATGTGTTGCAATCTCACTGCCGCGGGTTCGATTCCCGTGGAGTGTATCTGTTTGATGCCGGTCTCTTCTTTTTCAAGAATCACTCCCCATCAATCAATAGCATCGAAAATCTACAGTACTCCTTGATTTGCCTGTGTCCAAGCTCAAACTTTGAAAATACATAGCAGGGTTCAAAGGCATTTCTGACACTTCGGATAAACTGGGATCTGATCGGGTGGTCATTCTCTATCACTCCCCACTCTCAGAATGTGTGACCAAAAATGAGGTTTCCTCCTTCTTTAAGAGGGAATTTCTCCCTTGATTTGTCTCTCACGACATGGCGAAGCTCTTCCCTCCGAATATTGGGAATGAGTTGGAAATAGGCTCCGCCCCCTTTTCCTCTCGCCTCGCTTCCCCCCCCCCCCCCCTCCACAACAGTGCGTGTCGCGTGTACTTTTAGGGCTGTAGCGCAGCTCGGAGACGAGATATCGACAAACGGCCAAAAGTATGATGTTATTGGGACCATGAGGGACAGTTTCCACCCGGTTTTGACTGGATAGTGATAATTCGGCAATCTGAGTTGTGGCCCCTATATGTATGATGCTCTGATCGGTAAGATAGTAAAAATGGTGTCCTCTTTTTCAAGCCATGATATTTTCTTTTTTCTATTGCTTTTGGGATGCTAAATATCGTGATAGCACTCCAGTGACATCCGCACCGCATCTGTGGCTTGGGCCGCGAAGGGGGGGGGGGGGGTGAAGGAAGGTCAGAGATAAAGAAAGATGTCGAATTTCGAAAATGTTTCACCCGGCCTTCCTTCTTCTGGTGTTTCTCTAGAGCTTTCCTTTTTAGTAGTGACTTTCATTCGTTCAGCTGTTCTTCTGCAGAAATGGGCTAAATTTCTACACACTGCACAGTATTCCACAGCGAGAGAAAAGGGTTGTAAAGAACATAAGCATAATGTGAACATTTGGATATGACCACTGCGTGGCGAGGCCGATTTGCGGAACGATGGACGAAGAGGAAGCAGATTCTTGTTAAATGGTTTGAATATTGATAATAATAAATAATTTCATTTGCAAATCGCACGTTTTGCTCTCCCTCTCGTTCTGCACCCATTCTACTCGTTTAACTGCGCGATGAATGGTCGACAGGCGTCTAAAAGGTATTTTATTTTTACTTGTTCTCGGTTAGCTGTTGATCGATTTTTTTTGAACAACTCCTTACTCAGGGACATGGGAATTCCCACTGTAGCGGCGAGAAGAAAGGCTGCCCTTAAGCGACCGAATCCTATGAAGTCCCTTCCCAAGGGCAAAGTAAGCATTCTAAACACTCTTGGTTGTTGAAATGAATTCAAGTACGGGCTTTCGATGCATTTACTCAGTTTTTTCCATCAATAGTGGCTGAAATAACTAGAGTCATCATGAAAAAGCGGCTGATGAAGCATTATGAAGCGTGCCATCGATCGTCGGTTAATAGGACGCAGTTCAGACAACAATAAAATCGCGTTTTCCTACTCTTTCCTAACGAATCCTTATGCTGATGAAAGCCGTTCCCTCTATTATTCCTTATCATACACACTTCAGATCGGTATTGTGCTGCTTGGAGTCAGGCTTGCAGTGATCCAGACTCCCGGATTGGCTGTCGATCGGTATGAAAACTATCAACATGTAGATGCTCCCACTCTCCATCATTTTACATCGCTTCTTTCGCACTTTATTTTCTAATTTTAAGCCCCTATAAAGCCTGATCTCTCCTGAGCTCGCTCGCTGGCTAGGTGTCGCCGGGTTGTGATAGTCTTCTGCGAGTGCTTCGCTTCGACGGGTTGTATGTTTAGGTTTTACCCCAGTCATGCTATCCTCATCACAGCCGATCGATCATCGAACTTTCTCGTGATTATTTTTGAAAGCAATCTAAAACAGATAATCGAATAGATTTCATTTATAAAATTTTACTACTATGCTTGTAATTCGCATCGATTGTTGTCTTAAGACCTTGAGCAAAAGTGACTACCTGTATGCGGGTGGTCGAATGAACTTTCGTCGCGATGTAAATTGGAGGAGTAGTAATTTAAATTGAACAGTTGTTCTCTAGGGCGGTCCCGTATTAGTAACATTGCGAATCACATGCAGTGTGTCAATTGATAAGGTTACTGCTTCATTGAGAAATGAAATAGCGCGCTCCTTGCGGACAACTCGTGAAAAAGAAGTTTGCGTGTCTTCGAAAGCTCTTCATCGCCTACACAGTATTGACAGGAATTTGGTTAATTCATTAATTTCTCATTTCCTGCAAGTTCACTGCTCACGATTTATTATCGACAATCGTATTCCCTTCTTTGAGTCAACTTATCGAAATCGCGAAATACATCTGAAATTCACGTGAATCCGATCGTTCGACTGAGAATTGCCAGTCCGAGATTTTTTGTTTCCATTTTATCAATTGCCCAACACACACTTTCATCACTTTCAGAATTTTTTATATTTCGTATTTCAAAATTCACTGGATCAGTGTGTCTCTAAAGAACATGCATGGAGGGAAAGAGTAGTGTTCCGCTCGATTTCACTCACTGAATGGGAGCACCTTTCGAGGGACCTTTGGCTTGATGATCTCTGAAGATAGGAAGGAATTGTCTGATTCTCTCCCTTTCACGTGCTCTCTCGCACTCTGTCACCGGCTAGAGTGCTTTCTGAGTGAAGAGATTGAGGCACTGAATGGAATCGCTAGTGGGGCGTCTTTGCTATTTTCTTCACCCCCTTCATCTTCGTCATTTTTCGTCTCTTTTGCAGTAAACAGTGTTATTATTAATATTGTTATTGTTATTGTTATTACTATGAGTTCCGATCAATGAACAACTTGCTAATTCAATTATTCTCACTAGGGAATTCTGATTTTTTGCGCATTTTTTCTTGGACAACCTTCAGGTTGTTGGGTGCTCAAGGTTATTCTTATTTTATATGTGGTTGTCGAATGTCGGAGTCTGCTTTTTCCTCCTCCTCTCAACGTGTAGAGCCACTCCGAGTGCGTCGACGAAATTGATCGAACGCCTTCTTGACGGATACAATTCACAAGCGTCGCCGTATGTAGGGCGCATAAGTGAGCTTACTTGATCATTATTTTTCAACCGAAATCCGTATTTCCAGAAAACAAGAAAAATTCAAACTCACAAACTGTATCTCTTCGCCTCGCACGCGCGGTCATTACCAGCGTGGTCAGTTGTCTGTCATTTTCCTTCGGGAAAAATATTATAATCAATAAATATGGAAAAAAAATCAAAAAGTGATAACAATCTCTTCAGGACGAACGCGATATGTCAGTGAGAATTCTTGTGACTGTTAACTATGTAAGAATCATTTTTTATGATTATTGTTTTAGTAGTTTGTACTTCCGATTTCAGATAAACATAAATATTTCAGAAATGGGTCGACCCTCGTCTCGCCTGGGACCCAGCAAAGGAAGACGATATCAGCCAGATATCGCTGAAATCAGATGCAATCTGGCTGCCGGACATTTATCCGTGTGAAACGTAAGTGAATACGGTTTATGTGGATTGCTCTGACACGCGCTGAAACTATCTTTTTTTTATAACGAACAGAATAATTCTAATTGATATGATTCCAGCATCAAAATCAATCCCGTTTTCAAGGACTTGCCAGCCACTGGAGTTCTGGTGAGTCTCAATCGAAATTCATAATCAATAAGTCTACCGATCTTTACGAAATGTTTGTGCAAGTAGTCTGACAAGCAATGATCAAGTTCGAAACGAAATGTTGTATCTCACACAATAGTAGCTTTAAATTTTTCTCGTTGGTTCAAAAAATAAAATAATTTTCTTCAGATCAGATACGACGGAAGTGTGCGAATGGACACGCAACAAGTGATCCAGTACATCTGTCAGATGGATGTGAGAATTAGAGCTTGAAGTACGGGTCGCCGTCTCTTCATTTCACATGCTCTCTCATCGATCAGAGAGGCGAGAGAGTGCGTGAAATGAGGGGACGATTACCCGAATTTCGAACTCTAGTGAGAATGCTTCGACGTACTTTCAAAGATAACCATGAATAAGAAAAGTAATGTTGACTACATCTGTACATCAGATTTACGACGCAATAAACCGTATTGTGTTCCTAAGACGTGCCTCGAAATTGATCCTGTCATTATCCTACTGATTTTATTTTCAGTTCGACGCCTTTCCTTTCGATAAACAGAGCTGTTCGATCTGCTTCGCTCATGATGGACCAGACGGCGTCGCGTTTGATGTTATCCCAGATCCGATCGAGCTGAAGGTTCGAAATGTTGGTCTAAAAGGAAATCAATTCAATTTCGGTTAAGATTGAAATTTTTTATTCCGTTCATTCAGATTTGAGATGAATGAGTATCAGAAATCCGGCTCTGTACGGATAAGGTGGCCCTTTCAGATTAAGGTGGCCCTTTCAATTTCAGTACGGATAGCGTGGCCCTTTCAGATTAAGGTGGCCCTTTCAGAATAAGGTGGTCCTTTCGGATTTCAGATTTCGAATAACCCGATATAAGCTCAGTTTCATCATTCTTACGTAATAAGGCACAAGAGGCTCATTTTTTTTACAAGATTTGCATTTGCTGACGTAATGCTTTCAAATCACGTAACCACGTAACTCTCCTCCGACTCATCGACTACCGTGCTATCTGGAAGTCACGAGTGGCACCTCAGGCAGCCTCTTCCGATTCTTCTGAGGATAGTTACGGAGTATCGTATTGAACATCATCAAGTGCAATACTTGTAAAATTATTTTGTTTTGACTTATGTACTAGTGACACAAGGAAGATGAAACGGATCTTTTGATATCAGCTTATTCAAAGGGCCACCTTATTCTGAAAGGGCAACCATAATCTGAAAGGGCCGCCACCTTATCCGTACAGAGCCAGAAACCCTTCCTGTTTCGATTTTGTCACTCATCACTGCAGTAAGATCTACGTCAAATGAGGCATTTCGATTTGCAGAGCATCAGTGAATGGGATGTGGCAAGCAATCTCACCAGTGGAGAGGAGCGAACGGAGCAAGATGGAATGCACTCCCATAGGGTTAGTTCACAGGGATCATCTTCTTGCTAAATCAGCCTCAACTCACAGTTTATGTTCACAAGTATCTAGCTATACTCCTTTATATTTTTATTGCAAAAAAACAGTGAGGCACAATATTTGCAGGTGCTTTTCCACTTCTCGCTGACTCGTCGTTCATTCTTCTGGATCTTTCTCATTATCATTCCCACTTTTCTTTTCTGTCTCGTCGCACTCGTTGGTGTGTTCTTCTACGAGGGACATGATGCTGTCCAGACTGCCGTGCGTTGTTCATTTATTCATATTGCTGATATTCCTAAAGGAGCGAAAAATGAATCGCAAGTTTTTCAAAATCTTATCAAAAGTAGAAAACTCATTCGTATAGCCGATGTGTGAGTATCCTGTAAAGATGTGAATGGAAAGAGTCTAGCCTTGGCTCGCGCAACCAATTAGTCGATTAGCCTCTCTAACAGAGATTGAAATCAACAAGACTCTATTCGGCGATTTCGAGCAGTCGTTCACCATTGAAAGGTCGAGATTTTAGATCGAGGAAGATATCGTGCACAAGTATTCAAAATATTGTGATGTTCAGCCTTTAGAAATAGCTGTGCTAACATATAGAAAAAAAATGAAAAAAATAATCATAATAATTGTAAACAATTCTATTTTTGTAGTGCATAGTAGCCATTCAGAGGCGAACAATTTGCCCACTGCATGTCTCTACTTGCAGGCCTCGATCGGTCTGACGACGATGACGTCGCTCATGCTGGTCGTCATCATTCTCTCCGATGCTTTGGACAAATCGAACAATCTGCCGGAATTGGGTATATATTTGTTCAGAAAAATCAAGAAGCCCAAAAAATCTAAAAGTCAGAATTTAGTGAAAACTATATTACTCACATTCAGTTGAGTTTCACTCATTCGAGATAAGATATCGAACAGTGCAGAGATCCAGTAATTGCGTCTCAGACCGTGAAAAAAATGTACTATTGGGATTGTTTGCACAAGCTTAGGGCATATATAATTGATAAATATGCCATCAAACCACAAAAAAAATCGCATACGATCATCAATGACGAAACTATTACATCGAAGATGACGTCCATCGCAGGTTGGCTGGTCTTCGTCGAGATTGTCGTCGTGTGCATATCTGTCATTATCGTGCTTCTTCTGGACGCCGCGCGATCGTTGGCGCTGAGATTCGAGAACGAGGCCAAAGGTGAAACACGTTTTGATCTGTTTCTAGTCCACATTATTCGGCGTCTAGATGAAAATGATCTGAGACGAAGAAAGATGGGTGAATGGACGTGATAATCTCGCTCATTTTCGTGTAGACGTCGTTATGTTCGCAGCATAAGTGACTTGTTTTTGAAACTACTATTTGTCCCACGATCGTTGACTGAAGAGAAACCACAATTTCGTTAGAAAAAAAGAGCAATGATCAATTGAAAATCGTGAAATTTCAGGCAGTTGCCCATCACTGCTTCGTTTTCTCACAGCGAAGAGACTGTATCGAACGATGCGATTCACTCTGTTCATGTTGTCAATCACGGCACTCGTTCTCAATATTTTCCTCACGTAAATCGGATAAATTATACGGCAATGTTTCGAAAAGTATTAGCCACTAAATTGAACAAAACGTGTTTATGTGACCAAAATTAAACGTAGGATAATTGTGATGCAAATACGAGCATACAGGTAGAAGAAGAACATGAATATCGAATTTTTTTCTCAATTAGATTTGAATACTGTCTGTAATAACGTCTATGTTATCGATCAGTTGATTTTTTTCTCAGTTGATTCTTTTGCACGTTGCGCAAAGCTTTGATACGGGTAGATAAAATGCACGTGTGTGTTTTTCCTGAAAGAAGTGGATCTGCAAAGGCACGGCGTACTATTCATTCCAGATGAGGGAAACAGGGCAATGATATTTAAAATACCCCTTGAAAGCATTTGTAATCGAATTCGAAATTGGAATGTTCCTGAATAATCTCGCAATGATCCGGTCAGCCTCATTCACTTGTCATGGATCTCCAGCTTGCACAGCTCGACGTCGCACTTGTCTGAAAATTGTTAAAGATCAACGATCAAACAGGTGTGCTCAAAACAAAGCGTGCCACAGTGATTGAATATTTGGCGGGGGGGGGGGGGGGGGAGGGGCTCTGATAAGGTAGAGGTTACAGATCCCAGACCATAGGAAACCTACTAGAAGTTCCATTGCCGTCCTTGCCCATGCCGCCATCGTAGCACCTGTACGTTTTGTCGCCTTAAGCCTCGCCCTGAGCCTGACGGGTGCAGCGTGAGAGAGATCAAAGATCAACCGTACTGTTGTCGAATGGGCCACTAGAACACAATAGATGCATGTTGCACGAAAACACAATCGGAAATTGCCTAGTGATGACAAAATGGCGTTGAAATAATGGCTCTATCAAGATGGCGAGGAGAAGAGTCGCCGCCAACCGTCCGCTCGACGCCATCGAGGTAGAAATGAGGAAGGAAGAGAGGGAGAGGGAGTGAGGTGATAATAAAGAGTAATTCGAGAGATGAAAATTGAGATAAATAGTGAAAATACGTGTGTTTTAGGGGTAACGCTTAAGCGGAAACGGAATCGGAAAATTCTGAATCCGAGGGGTGAATTTGTATACAATCTGGAACGAGTCACAATGAGCCCGCTTCTGAATAAAAGCCCTTTCCGTGGTTGTTACCCTATAACGATTACATACATTCCAGATCATTCTCATGGCTCACATCGTGACCAAAAAAGTATCGATGTGCCTGGCATTCCGGTTATGTTGCAACACAATATTCAACGAATTTTATGTGTTTGGAACATGAGTGACTCTTTTTTCATTGAAGATGAAAAGTCTTATTGTTAAAGTAATTATAGAATTATTCAAATTATAGAAAGACGCTCTTCCCGTTTTCTCACTGCGAAGAAACTGTATCGAACGAACGACACTGTTCATGCTGTCAATAAAAATAACTCGTAGGGGTGTGGCATCAATATCTTTCTAGATGAATTCTCGATGAAAGCTGATGTTATAGACACCCGATGACACTTTCGAATAATAATTGAGCAAACATTGATGTATATATCCCTACTTTAATGACCTGATGTATGCAATAAATTCATCTTCAAGGTATGTGATGAGGCCAATTCAACGTTAACTTGTGCCAGTCCAAGAAGTCTGATCAATAAGATTGGACCGTACGGTCAGTTTATCGAGCACTTTTAGTTTTGGCGCCACCGATATTTATTCGTAGTGTGCAGAAGTACAACTTTTTATGTTTTCTGGCCTAATCAACTACATCTGTGAATGAGGAGTGGGTAGAGAAAGATACTGATAGGGAGAGAATAGTCTGTGAGAAAAGGCTGGGTCAAATGAAGAGCCAAATGTTATTCCTTATAGAAGATGTGGTGAGTACGATGTCGTCGTCGTTCACATTCTCCGCTGCATCCAACTATTTCTGGGTGAGCTCGGATGTTTTATTTGCACTTTTGATTTTTAGATCCACATTACTTTTTAATGCATTATTGAGAAATGCAAAGATTCAATAGTGAGCGAGCTATCGATTCGCCGAAAGGAGGGTAGATAGAAAGGAGAGGGTATTTTATATAACTAGCATTCTCCCGGCCAGATCCTTGCGTGTATCTAAAACATTCGTTAGCGGGCAGTTAGACTTGGAATAGAAAATACTAATCATGTCATGCTCTCCAGGTAGGCACGAACACTTGCTGGGGAGAGTACAGCAGCTGCGCAGACTTGCGCGTGAGAGCCGGCACATTTCGTTTGGGCTGTGCGTCCCCAGGAGATGTTGGATGGACCCAGATCAACTGTCCTTAGGGTTAGATTCAAATTGCCTATTATTATTTATCTGATAAACAACGTAAAAGGTAGCATAGTTCCGCTTGACCCGAAGATTTATGCGAGCACATGTGATCCTCCAAAACAAAACAAATAGTACAAGTATTTGTCAAATACACACACCTGTGAGCTGTGAGCGATTCCGGGCTCATAAAGCTCAAATTCCCTCTACTCACCGGGTTGCCGTCGACTATGCGTACCGAGTCTCTAGAGAAGGAAGGCCAAGCAAGAATCGGCTTCTTCACCTCGCACACTCCCTCGCCGGTCAGAGCTCCGTTTATGTATAGCCACTTTTTCTCGAGCTTTCTTAGCTAGAAACTGTCTCTTCGCTTCACACACAATCTCGCTGGATATTTTTTCCTTTTTCCTTGCCATCTTTTTGAGCCCAGCTATCTTCCCTCATTTCCTATGGTCTCGCGGATGCTACTGCTGGTGGCTCTACTCGTCCCGCTGATTTCGGTAAAATAATAATATTACTTGTTGATAACCCCCAACGTAAGATCATCGAATCCTTTTGCTCACAATCAGGCGCTGCAATCCTGCTTCGACCTTGCACCCGCTGGATGGAGCTCAGACCGAATGCTAGTGGGCGATATTTCAACAGTGCCGTCCATGGAGGAGTGTGAGATGAGGTGCTACGCGCTGCCTTCGACTACCGTGAGTTTACGGTCTGGCTAATTCATCTTCTCTGTTTTTTGCTTAATGACTTTTTTTGTTGAAAATTTGACAGTTCTTCGATCTTTTAGTGAAAGAACCAGTGACTTTAGTGCGCCGCAATCTCATACGCAGCCTCTCTCTGCGCGCTGCTCGGTCCGGAAACTGGGAGGGCGCCTCCATGTGGATCCGGAGGATGGATCACCAATGCGGCACCAACGGCACCGTTGTGGGTCAGTGATTTTTTAGTTATGTCACATGCCAAATGCTCGATTGCTGATTAATTTAAATAGAGATCAATGTATCAATGAAAAAAATGAGGGATTTATACCGCTTCGAGCAAAACAATTGCAGATTCGAAAGTGTGACCTGCCACCGACCACAACCACTACAACGACGACGGTAGGATCTCACAAAAACGTAATTTATTTTAAAAAAATTGTTTCAAGCCATCCACAACCACAACCGCCGGATGCGCGCCTCTCAAGGCGGGCACGATGACAATCCAGAGAACGGTAGCGTTTCGAATTTTTGCCCTTTCTTTTGTGATTAGCGTTCGGTAACATTCACATAATACGCGCATGAACGAGGTCGCCGCCATTCAAACGTCCTCCACTGTGTCATGTGCGCCGCCCGGCATTCTGTTCAGCGACATGTCTGAAACAGTAAGGTCTTTTCGTAATCATATTTGGATCTGTGCAATCTAGCACTTTAAATAATAGCAACGACTAGAGCCTATAATTGATGACATCTGCTCCAGAAGTGATTTTTTTTCAGCCTCTCCAAACACAGACGCTCACCTGCAACAATGGTGTGTGGATGAACGGAGGCGCGGTTATGGACACGTCATTGAAAAGTGAGTAACTCTTGCAAATTTCGCACTTTTTTGCCCTTACTTAATCTGTTTTATCATGAACTCTATGTAGGAACTAAACATCTGAACATTGAGAGGCAGAAATGACAGAATTTAAGTCTACTGTGCTACTGGTTGCGTGAAGCTCCCGGTGGTCTCGAGTATCACCTGGTACAATACAGATGCGGAAGTTCCGGTGATTTTTTAATGCCTTTTTATAATATAAATTCGTAATTATTGATAGCCATTACAACAATTTTTGGTTTTTTTTGTGTTTTTTTTTAGATTTTTCATCCCTCAAAAACGGGGTGAGAGGAGTGATGTTTCTTGCCAAGCCTTCTCTGCCTAGAGAATGGCTAAGTGCGGTAGACGGCAACAGAGTGGTAGAGATGTTTGGCATACCTGAAACTGACGCCGAACTATTTCATCTTTAGTTGACCTATCCGAAGCTCAACAATCTCGGGTAAAAAATGCAGATGATGTACAATTGTAGACGTACGATGCTGCTAATTCAACTGCCACTTGTGTTAGCCCACGCCTAGTTGTTATCAACTTCTGGCCACCGGGTATGTTGAAAAATAAAATTGATACCGAGCAGGGAATGACTTCTCAACAAATGAGCGCCTTAAATTTATTTCATTTTTTCATGATTATTTCTAACAACAAACAACTGTGACTCAGGCCCCACCTCCTACACACTATCGATGTCCTCTTTCACATGCTCAGCAGCAACCAACTTTCAATGGGCGAGTAATTTATAATTACTTTTCCTCTATTTTTGTTGTTTTTACTATGATTTTCAGTTGAAAAAATAATTTGATGCAAATCAATTCAGGTTGGAGCTGCTTGTTGGGGATCGTACACCAGTTTCGCGAGTGTGCACATTGCCGGAAGCAATCCTGCCTCGGTATGCATGGGCCCAGCCGATTCGAGCTGGCAATATGTCAGCTGTCCTCCTTGAATCATGCTCATAATGAAGAAAATGTGAAAATATGATATTCCAAATTTCTACCACAATATCGTCATAAAATGACCAGAGACAATAAATAAACAACTGCCACATTACAATTGTACAGCACATATTATATGACAGATATTGACTTTTTTGCCTCACATAATTCAAATAAATTATTTCGAAAATTATTTGTGATGTTTAAATAGGAATATCAAAAACATGTTTATGTGCGGTACAAAAAAGTGAAAATTCCAACACGAAACATGAATAAAGAACACAATTCAAAAGATAAATGTTAATATCGCTTATTTCTTGAGAGCAATCAGAACGAGGATGATGAGGAAGGCGATCGGATAGACGAGGGGAAGGGTACGAAGGAAGACCTGGACGTGAGGAGGAACGGAGTGGAAGGATTGGATGATGTCTGCAATGTTCAATGGTTATCAAGAGAATTACTTCAAAGAGCATGGGAATTGTGGTGGGACTTCAAATCGAACTCGAAATTGGAATTGCATTCCTGAATAATTTCACAATTCTCTCATTCGCTCGGAAACGAAAGGAAAATTGCGATATGTTTCAGACGCATTTCATATTTCAATTTTTTTTTTTCAATTTGATAATATGTGTTCGGCTGACAGATCCAATTTCCAGATTGAAATTCTTGAGAGAACTACTCGCACTTGCAGACTAGTAGACTAATATTCGATCACAGAAGGATTCGAGTTATCTGAAAAGATGAACGTACTGGGCAAGCGAACGACAATGGCGATGATGAGGACGACGCAGGTCTCCCATCTCTTCAGCGTGTTCTTCATCCTCGGGCTTTTTCGAACTGAAGAAAATGTTTAAAAAAATATAGACAAATTTGCATTGAATTAGAAATATATTTTGATATTATTTCTAATTCAATGTGAAATATCAAACGTACGTTTGAAGGCGATTACGAGCAGAGGAATCGCGAGAAATTCAACAATCGAACCGGCAACCATCAGGTGCTGCAACGTAAATTTTTACAGCTTTCTCGAATAATTTTCTAGAATCTATTGCAGGTTCGCCTGATGAGTAGGCATCTTCTACTAAGGTTTAACATAAATCCTGAGAAATGATACCGCCGTTTCTCTATTTCACATGCTCTCTCGTCGACCGAGCGGGCGAGAGAGTGTGCAAAACGAAGAGACGGCGGTATCAGTAATCGAGCTCTGATGTACTTGACGAGAAGAAAAGACATCTCACCCAAGTCCACCCGACGTGTGCTTTCGAAACGCACACGGACTCTTTCCCCTGGACTGCGCTTGCGATGGTAGCGGTCTGAAACAAACTATTTGTTTTGAATAATTAATAATATTTAAAAATATTATTTATAATAAATTCTAAGTCTTTCCAATGGTCTTCGACGAATAACAAAACCTTTCCCAAGAGTTTTTCCGCACTAATCAGTAAGTATCAGTAATTACAATGTTTCCTCTTCTCAAAACCTCTTGTATAGAAACTAGTCAGCTTACCGCAGCAATGATCAGCAAAGCGGTACCTTTTACGTTGTTTATCAGATAAATAATAATAGGCAATATGAATCTAACCCTAAGGACAGTTGATCTGGGTCCATCCAACATCTCCTGGGGACGCACAGCCCAAACGAAATGTGCCGGCTCTCACGCGCAAGTCTGCGCAGCTGCTGTACTCTCCCCAGCAAGTGTTCGTGCCTACCTGGAGAGCATGACATGATTAGTATTTTCTATTCCAAGTCTAACTGCCCGCTAACGAATGTTTTAGATACACGCAAGGATCTGGCCGGGAGAATGCTAGTTATATAAAATACCCTCTCCTTTCTATCTACCCTCCTTTCGGCGAATCGATAGCTCGCTCACTATTGAATCTTTGCATTTCTCAATAATGCATTAAAAAGTAATGTGGATCTAAAAATCAAAAGTGCAAATAAAACATCCGATCTCACCGCATAGTTCCGCTTGACCCGAAGATTTATGCGAGCACATGTGATCCTCCAAAACAAAACAAATAGTACAAGTATTTGTCAAATACACACACCTGTGAGCTGTGAGCGATTCCGGGCTCATAAAGCTCAAATTCCCTCTACTCACCGGGTTGCCGTCGACTATGCGTACCGAGTCTCTAGAGAAGGAAGGCCAAGCAAGAATCGGCTTCTTCACCTCGCACACTCCCTCGCCGGTCAGAGCTCCGTTTATGTATAGCCACTTTTTCTCGAGCTTTCTTAGCTAGAAACTGTCTCTTCGCTTCACACACAATCTCGCTGGATATTTTTTCCTTTTTCCTTGCCATCTTTTTGAGCCCAGCTATCTTCCCTCATTTCCTATGGTCTCGCGGATGCTACTGCTGGTGGCTCTACTCGTCCCGCTGATTTCGGTAAAATAATAATATTACTTGTTGATAACCCCCAACGTAAGATCATCGAATCCTTTTGCTCACAATCAGGCGCTGCAATCCTGCTTCGACCTTGCACCCGCTGGATGGAGCTCAGACCGAATGCTAGTGGGCGATATTTCAACAGTGCCGTCCATGGAGGAGTGTGAGATGAGGTGCTACGCGCTGCCTTCGACTACCGTGAGTTTACGGTCTGGCTAATTCATCTTCTCTGTTTTTTGCTTAATGACTTTTTTTGTTGAAAATTTGACAGTTCTTCGATCTTTTAGTGAAAGAACCAGTGACTTTAGTGCGCCGCAATCTCATACGCAGCCTCTCTCTGCGCGCTGCTCGGTCCGGAAACTGGGAGGGCGCCTCCATGTGGATCCGGAGGATGGATCACCAATGCGGCACCAACGGCACCGTTGTGGGTCAGTGATTTTTTAGTTATGTCACATGCCAAATGCTCGATTGCTGATTAATTTAAATAGAGATCAATGTATCAATGAAAAAAATGAGGGATTTATACCGCTTCGAGCAAAACAATTGCAGATTCGAAAGTGTGACCTGCCACCGACCACAACCACTACAACGACGACGGTAGGATCTCACAAAAACGTAATTTATTTTTAAAAAATTGTTTCAAGCCATCCACAACCACAACCGCCGGATGCGCGCCTCTCAAGGCGGGCACGATGACAATCCAGAGAACGGTAGCGTTTCGAATTTTTGCCCTTTCTTTTGTGATTAGCGTTCGGTAACATTCACATAATACGCGCATGAACGAGGTCGCCGCCATTCAAACGTCCTCCACTGTGTCATGTGCGCCGCCCGGCATTCTGTTCAGCGACATGTCTGAAACAGTAAGGTCTTTTCGTAATCATATTTGGATCTGTGCAATCTAGCACTTTAAATAATAGCAACGACTAGAGCCTATAATTGATGACATCTGCTCCAGAAGTGATTTTTTTTCAGCCTCTCCAAACACAGACGCTCACCTGCAACAATGGTGTGTGGATGAACGGAGGCGCGGTTATGGACACGTCATTGAAAAGTGAGTAACTCTTGCAAATTTCGCACTTTTTTGCCCTTACTTAATCTGTTTTATCATGAACTCTATGTAGGAACTAAACATCTGAACATTGAGAGGCAGAAATGACAGAATTTAAGTCTACTGTGCTACTGGTTGCGTGAAGCTCCCGGTGGTCTCGAGTATCACCTGGTACAATACAGATGCGGAAGTTCCGGTGATTTTTTAATGCCTTTTTATAATATAAATTCGTAATTATTGATAGCCATTACAACAATTTTTGGTTTTTTTTGTGTTTTTTTTTAGATTTTTCATCCCTCAAAAACGGGGTGAGAGGAGTGATGTTTCTTGCCAAGCCTTCTCTGCCTAGAGAATGGCTAAGTGCGGTAGACGGCAACAGAGTGGTAGAGATGTTTGGCATACCTGAAACTGACGCCGAACTATTTCATCTTTAGTTGACCTATCCGAAGCTCAACAATCTCGGGTAAAAAATGCAGATGATGTACAATTGTAGACGTACGATGCTGCTAATTCAACTGCCACTTGTGTTAGCCCACGCCTAGTTGTTATCAACTTCTGGCCACCGGGTATGTTGAAAAATAAAATTGATACCGAGCAGGGAATGACTTCTCAACAAATGAGCGCCTTAAATTTATTTCATTTTTTCATGATTATTTCTAACAACAAACAACTGTGACTCAGGCCCCACCTCCTACACACTATCGATGTCCTCTTTCACATGCTCAGCAGCAACCAACTTTCAATGGGCGAGTAATTTATAATTACTTTTCCTCTATTTTTGTTGTTTTTACTATGATTTTCAGTTGAAAAAATAATTTGATGCAAATCAATTCAGGTTGGAGCTGCTTGTTGGGGATCGTACACCAGTTTCGCGAGTGTGCACATTGCCGGAAGCAATCCTGCCTCGGTATGCATGGGCCCAGCCGATTCGAGCTGGCAATATGTCAGCTGTCCTCCTTGAATCATGCTCATAATGAAGAAAATGTGAAAATATGATATTCCAAATTTCTACCACAATATCGTCATAAAATGACCAGAGACAATAAATAAACAACTGCCACATTACAATTGTACAGCACATATTATATGACAGATATTGACTTTTTTGCCTCACATAATTCAAATAAATTATTTCGAAAATTATTTGTGATGTTTAAATAGGAATATCAAAAACATGTTTATGTGCGGTACAAAAAAGTGAAAATTCCAACACGAAACATGAATAAAGAACACAATTCAAAAGATAAATGTTAATATCGCTTATTTCTTGAGAGCAATCAGAACGAGGATGATGAGGAAGGCGATCGGATAGACGAGGGGAAGGGTACGAAGGAAGACCTGGACGTGAGGAGGAACGGAGTGGAAGGATTGGATGATGTCTGCAATGTTCAATGGTTATCAAGAGAATTACTTCAAAGAGCATGGGAATTGTGGTGGGACTTCAAATCGAACTCGAAATTGGAATTGCATTCCTGAATAATTTCACAATTCTCTCATTCGCTCGGAAACGAAAGGAAAATTGCGATATGTTTCAGACGCATTTCATATTTCAATTTTTTTTTTCAATTTGATAATATGTGTTCGGCTGACAGATCCAATTTCCAGATTGAAATTCTTGAGAGAACTACTCGCACTTGCAGACTAGTAGACTAATATTCGATCACAGAAGGATTCGAGTTATCTGAAAAGATGAACGTACTGGGCAAGCGAACGACAATGGCGATGATGAGGACGACGCAGGTCTCCCATCTCTTCAGCGTGTTCTTCATCCTCGGGCTTTTTCGAACTGAAGAAAATGTTTAAAAAAATATAGACAAATTTGCATTGAATTAGAAATATATTTTGATATTATTTCTAATTCAATGTGAAATATCAAACGTACGTTTGAAGGCGATTACGAGCAGAGGAATCGCGAGAAATTCAACAATCGAACCGGCAACCATCAGGTGCTGCAACGTAAATTTTTACAGCTTTCTCGAATAATTTTCTAGAATCTATTGCAGGTTCGCCTGATGAGTAGGCATCTTCTACTAAGGTTTAACATAAATCCTGAGAAATGATACCGCCGTTTCTCTATTTCACATGCTCTCTCGTCGACCGAGCGGGCGAGAGAGTGTGCAAAACGAAGAGACGGCGGTATCAGTAATCGAGCTCTGATGTACTTGACGAGAAGAAAAGACATCTCACCCAAGTCCACCCGACGTGTGCTTTCGAAACGCACACGGACTCTTTCCCCTGGACTGCGCTTGCGATGGTAGCGGTCTGAAACAAACTATTTGTTTTGAATAATTAATAATATTTAAAAATATTATTTATAATAAATTCTAAGTCTTTCCAATGGTCTTCGACGAATAACAAAACCTTTCCCAAGAGTTTTTCCGCACTAATCAGTAAGTATCAGTAATTACAATGTTTCCTCTTCTCAAAACCTCTTGTATAGAAACTAGTCAGCTTACCGCAGCAATGATCAGCAAAGCGGTACCTTTTACGTTGTTTATCAGATAAATAATAATAGGCAATATGAATCTAACCCTAAGGACAGTTGATCTGGGTCCATCCAACATCTCCTGGGGACGCACAGCCCAAACGAAATGTGCCGGCTCTCACGCGCAAGTCTGCGCAGCTGCTGTACTCTCCCCAGCAAGTGTTCGTGCCTACCTGGAGAGCATGACATGATTAGTATTTTCTATTCCAAGTCTAACTGCCCGCTAACGAATGTTTTAGATACACGCAAGGATCTGGCCGGGAGAATGCTAGTTATATAAAATACCCTCTCCTTTCTATCTACCCTCCTTTCGGCGAATCGATAGCTCGCTCACTATTGAATCTTTGCATTTCTCAATAATGCATTAAAAAGTAATGTGGATCTAAAAATCAAAAGTGCAAATAAAACATCCGATCTCACCGCATAGTTCCGCTTGACCCGAAGATTTATGCGAGCACATGTGATCCTCCAAAACAAAACAAATAGTACAAGTATTTGTCAAATACACACACCTGTGAGCTGTGAGCGATTCCGGGCTCATAAAGCTCAAATTCCCTCTACTCACCGGGTTGCCGTCGACTATGCGTACCGAGTCTCTAGAGAAGGAAGGCCAAGCAAGAATCGGCTTCTTCACCTCGCACACTCCCTC
Organism: Pristionchus pacificus; assembly: GCA_000180635.4. Classification (NCBI taxonomy): domain Eukaryota; kingdom Metazoa; phylum Nematoda; class Chromadorea; order Rhabditida; family Neodiplogasteridae; genus Pristionchus; species Pristionchus pacificus. Next base: position 16,354,138 of record CM026576.1, read on the forward strand.
GCCGGTCAGAGCTCCGTTTATGTATAGCCACTTTTTCTCGAGCTTTCTTAGCTAGAAACTGTCTCTTCGCTTCACACACAATCTCGCTGGATATTTTTTCCTTTTTCCTTGCCATCTTTTTGAGCCCAGCTATCTTCCCTCATTTCCTATGGTCTCGCGGATGCTACTGCTGGTGGCTCTACTCGTCCCGCTGATTTCGGTAAAATAATAATATTACTTGTTGATAACCCCCAACGTAAGATCATCGAATCCTTTTGCTCACAATCAGGCGCTGCAATCCTGCTTCGACCTTGCACCCGCTGGATGGAGCTCAGACCGAATGCTAGTGGGCGATATTTCAACAGTGCCGTCCATGGAGGAGTGTGAGATGAGGTGCTACGCGCTGCCTTCGACTACCGTGAGTTTACGGTCTGGCTAATTCATCTTCTCTGTTTTTTGCTTAATGACTTTTTTTGTTGAAAATTTGACAGTTCTTCGATCTTTTAGTGAAAGAACCAGTGACTTTAGTGCGCCGCAATCTCATACGCAGCCTCTCTCTGCGCGCTGCTCGGTCCGGAAACTGGGAGGGCGCCTCCATGTGGATCCGGAGGATGGATCACCAATGCGGCACCAACGGCACCGTTGTGGGTCAGTGATTTTTTAGTTATGTCACATGCCAAATGCTCGATTGCTGATTAATTTAAATAGAGATCAATGTATCAATGAAAAAAATGAGGGATTTATACCGCTTCGAGCAAAACAATTGCAGATTCGAAAGTGTGACCTGCCACCGACCACAACCACTACAACGACGACGGTAGGATCTCACAAAAACGTAATTTATTTTAAAAAAATTGTTTCAAGCCATCCACAACCACAACCGCCGGATGCGCGCCTCTCAAGGCGGGCACGATGACAATCCAGAGAACGGTAGCGTTTCGAATTTTTGCCCTTTCTTTTGTGATTAGCGTTCGGTAACATTCACATAATACGCGCATGAACGAGGTCGCCGCCATTCAAACGTCCTCCACTGTGTCATGTGCGCCGCCCGGCATTCTGTTCAGCGACATGTCTGAAACAGTAAGGTCTTTTCGTAATCATATTTGGATCTGTGCAATCTAGCACTTTAAATAATAGCAACGACTAGAGCCTATAATTGATGACATCTGCTCCAGAAGTGATTTTTTTTCAGCCTCTCCAAACACAGACGCTCACCTGCAACAATGGTGTGTGGATGAACGGAGGCGCGGTTATGGACACGTCATTGAAAAGTGAGTAACTCTTGCAAATTTCGCACTTTTTTGCCCTTACTTAATCTGTTTTATCATGAACTCTATGTAGGAACTAAACATCTGAACATTGAGAGGCAGAAATGACAGAATTTAAGTCTACTGTGCTACTGGTTGCGTGAAGCTCCCGGTGGTCTCGAGTATCACCTGGTACAATACAGATGCGGAAGTTCCGGTGATTTTTTAATGCCTTTTTATAATATAAATTCGTAATTATTGATAGCCATTACAACAATTTTTGGTTTTTTTTGTGTTTTTTTTTAGATTTTTCATCCCTCAAAAACGGGGTGAGAGGAGTGATGTTTCTTGCCAAGCCTTCTCTGCCTAGAGAATGGCTAAGTGCGGTAGACGGCAACAGAGTGGTAGAGATGTTTGGCATACCTGAAACTGACGCCGAACTATTTCATCTTTAGTTGACCTATCCGAAGCTCAACAATCTCGGGTAAAAAATGCAGATGATGTACAATTGTAGACGTACGATGCTGCTAATTCAACTGCCACTTGTGTTAGCCCACGCCTAGTTGTTATCAACTTCTGGCCACCGGGTATGTTGAAAAATAAAATTGATACCGAGCAGGGAATGACTTCTCAACAAATGAGCGCCTTAAATTTATTTCATTTTTTCATGATTATTTCTAACAACAAACAACTGTGACTCAGGCCCCACCTCCTACACACTATCGATGTCCTCTTTCACATGCTCAGCAGCAACCAACTTTCAATGGGCGAGTAATTTATAATTACTTTTCCTCTATTTTTGTTGTTTTTACTATGATTTTCAGTTGAAAAAATAATTTGATGCAAATCAATTCAGGTTGGAGCTGCTTGTTGGGGATCGTACATCAGTTTCGCGAGTGTGCACATTGCCGGAAGCAATCCTGCCTCGGTATGCATGGGCCCAGCCGATTCGAGCTGGCAATATGTCAGCTGTCCTCCTTGAATCATGCTCATAATGAAGAAAATGTGAAAATATGATATTCCAAATTTCTACCACAATATCGTCATAAAATGACCAGAGACAATAAATAAACAACTGCCACATTACAATTGTACAGCACATATTATATGACAGATATTGACTTTTTTGCCTCACATAATTCAAATAAATTATTTCGAAAATTATTTGTGATGTTTAAATAGGAATATCAAAAACATGTTTATGTGCGGTACAAAAAAGTGAAAATTCCAACACGAAACATGAATAAAGAACACAATTCAAAAGATAAATGTTAATATCGCTTATTTCTTGAGAGCAATCAGAACGAGGATGATGAGGAAGGCGATCGGATAGACGAGGGGAAGGGTACGAAGGAAGACCTGGACGTGAGGAGGAACGGAGTGGAAGGATTGGATGATGTCTGCAATGTTCAATGGTTATCAAGAGAATTACTTCAAAGAGCATGGGAATTGTGGTGGGACTTCAAATCGAACTCGAAATTGGAATTGCATTCCTGAATAATTTCACAATTCTCTCATTCGCTCGGAAACGAAAGGAAAATTGCGATATGTTTCAGACGCATTTCATATTTCAATTTTTTTTTTCAATTTGATAATATGTGTTCGGCTGACAGATCCAATTTCCAGATTGAAATTCTTGAGAGAACTACTCGCACTTGCAGACTAGTAGACTAATATTCGATCACAGAAGGATTCGAGTTATCTGAAAAGATGAACGTACTGGGCAAGCGAACGACAATGGCGATGATGAGGACGACGCAGGTCTCCCATCTCTTCAGCGTGTTCTTCATCCTCGGGCTTTTTCGAACTGAAGAAAATGTTTAAAAAAATATAGACAAATTTGCATTGAATTAGAAATATATTTTGATATTATTTCTAATTCAATGTGAAATATCAAACGTACGTTTGAAGGCGATTACGAGCAGAGGAATCGCGAGAAATTCAACAATCGAACCGGCAACCATCAGGTGCTGCAACGTAAATTTTTACAGCTTTCTCGAATAATTTTCTAGAATCTATTGCAGGTTCGCCTGATGAGTAGGCATCTTCTACTAAGGTTTAACATAAATCCTGAGAAATGATACCGCCGTTTCTCTATTTCACATGCTCTCTCGTCGACCGAGCGGGCGAGAGAGTGTGCAAAACGAAGAGACGGCGGTATCAGTAATCGAGCTCTGATGTACTTGACGAGAAGAAAAGACATCTCACCCAAGTCCACCCGACGTGTGCTTTCGAAACGCACACGGACTCTTTCCCCTGGACTGCGCTTGCGATGGTAGCGGTCTGAAACAAACTATTTGTTTTGAATAATTAATAATATTTAAAAATATTATTTATAATAAATTCTAAGTCTTTCCAATGGTCTTCGACGAATAACAAAACCTTTCCCAAGAGTTTTTCCGCACTAATCAGTAAGTATCAGTAATTACAATGTTTCCTCTTCTCAAAACCTCTTGTATAGAAACTAGTCAGCTTACCGCAGCAATGATCAGCAAAGCGGAGAAGGAAATCACAGTAAAGAACTTCAGCTCTTCCTTCTTTCTTTCGAATACGAAGTAGTAGATGGCCCACTAAAATTGATTTTAATTGAATATTGAAGATGAAACAAAGTGGTGACAATAATCAACGCAAGTCCTTTTTCAGCGTAAGAGTAAGAGAGATTCTTTCATTGTTTTTCACTAGTCACGATAAAAAAAGACAGTTATTTGATCTTAAGAACTACATTTCTCAAACACAACATGAAAGGCTTGTGCAATTCTCCTCAAACCGGGTCAGTACATACCATGTAAGCGATTGTGAGAACGATGTTGGCGTACTGCATGAGCATCACCAGGAAGTTGCAGAACGGCTGAATTTTATTATTTTGTTTTAAATTGAATAATAAATTAATCAAACCTCTGCCTCATGAAGATTCTCGTAGACGAAGAGGAATTCGTATAGGAATACGATGGTTTGAGCGAATGCCTCGAGTGAGAAGAGCAGAACGAACCACTGCAGAACGAAATCATTAGTCTATCTGCAAATTTTCTCACATGAAGATCAACTTCTTCGGACGAATAATGATTACGTTCTACACGCGCCGCTGCAGAATTTTAATTATTGCATTCTTTTTATTTCAAAGAGGAATTATTTATCTAGTTTTCGAAAAATCAAAGTAGTGTTCACCTTTTTGTGGCTCTTACACGCCCATGCGATAATACCGGCAAACACGTATGCGATGATGCGAATAAGTGAGATGACGAGCAGAATCTTCTCTGTCCCATCTGCAAGCAAGGATATTATACATTGACTAGTGATCTTTGATTTTGTCTATTATTTGAAAATATGGACGTTTTCCGTCAATGTTGCAATATTCTCAATCATGTGTTTTTCACTGTGCCCAGTTCTATTGCTGCTGCAAATAGTCCCTCTGAGCCTCCGCTTGTTACATCTGGAAGTTCCTCGTATAAGCAAAAGAGCAACTCAAAGAAAAGTCAACTGTCTCTTTTTCGTACTCTCGCTGCTCTCGCTTCTCCCGTTCGTTGATTAATGACCTTACTGCAAGGATTAGTGCTGACTAATTTTACGAAACAGTTGTTGATTGGGAGGGAAATTTGTGGTCTAGCTAAACTGAGTCAGCAACATTTCACACATTTCAAACAAATCAGGTAATTTGATACTATTCGGGAGAAACGTTCGTTGTGGAAATCCTTCCAAATCAATGAGATACCTGAATGTGAGACGGTCTTCTCTCCCCAAGGTGGCCTCTTCACAAGTTCCCATCCAGAATCAGTGTCGTTGATATTCATCTGAAGGGACCAAAAGATCAAAGATCAATATTTGACGGTTCAAGAACGTTCAGAATTATCATAATGAGGTCAGGAAATGTAAAGGAATAATAGTCGTTTTTACAGTGACTCAATGATTCGCCAAATCCGCCAATGAGCTTTCCGTCGCTAGATAACGTCGCACTGTACTAGGGCGGTTGCTGGCAATTGAGATCCAATCAACATGAATGAAAAATTTGCCCGGGGGCACGCGGGAGATTGGAAGCGGAGGAAAGAGAGATGATGAAAAGAATGAGAAGGGAGGAGAGGGGATCTTCCCCTATGTCGCAATCCCCTCGCCTTCTCCCAACATGAGTGTCTCTCTTTCTCACGTCAGTGATCCACCCACTATCACTGATGAATCATTACGAAATGGATTGAGAGCGAATCAGACTGGTAGAATTTAGTGTGAGATAAATTCAAGCACAACTATCATCCAGATAATGTACCTACCACACTGACCACATCATACCAAGGGTCGAACAACACTCAGAAAAAGTATGATGAAACTGTGTCGACAGAGAGAGAGAGGGGTTAAAATGAATGGGACTCTGAAACGAGGAGAAAGGAAGGCACTTTGTGTGGAAAAAAGGAAAAGACAGGGGAAGGGGACCATTGATGAGGGGACCATTGATGTATCAGCGGATGGGAAATGGGAGACAGAACAAGGAGAGATGTGAGAGAGAAGTGAGAGAAGTGAAGGGATGAAAGGAAGTAGAAGGGAGAGATACTGTAGTTACGCCTATCTGACGCAGAAAGAAATAACGTGACAGAAGTTTCATGAATTGATCGATCATTGAAAATATATTTATACTTAGAAAAGTTACGGAATTACAGAGTCGAGTGTTAGATATATTTGTCTCTGTAGATAAAACGATAACTAAATTCTTAAATGATAGAGACAGGGTCAATTTTCTGTTCCTCTACTCCCTTCTTCCAATCATTCTCGTGCTTTCTCGTTGCAAAGTAGTACACAACGGAGAAGAACAGGGGGAGGGCGTGCCAGGCATACGCGATCGAGGGGTCGTTTGAGGATGGGTGAATGCCTGAATTTATTGAATGACGATGTAATGTTGCGTCCACCCCGCAAATGTTCACATGTGTATGATGACAAAATAACAACAATTTTTGACCTACCAACGATTCTGTTGGTGGCTAGATGCACAGCCACGCCAGTGATGAGAAGGAGGCGGTGGAGAGCGGCTGTCTCTGGAACAGGCATCGGATTTCGAATCGGCATCATTGAACGTTGTATAGGTGTGGGGAAAACAACACGTGGTGCTACGAAAAAAAATTCCAGCTCTACTTGATCGAGAATGAATACTTACTCTTTAAATCAACGCAACAGAATGATCCGAGCAACAAAAGGAGATTGATGACTTCAATACACTCAGAGGAGAACTTGATAATCTGCGAAAGTCGCACTTGAAATTGTTCAAAAATGTTTGTTTGCTTTTGCTCAACAAAATGTTTTGCTCAACATCTTATATTTGAAAACTCACTCCCGATAACGCATAGAATAGATTCATACGGTTGTAGCTGTTCCAGAATCCCATGTACTCAAAGGTCGGATACGCGACCTGAAACGAATGTATACTAACAACTCCAAATACGGGGAAATAAATACAAATACTTTATTTCGCATACTCTTGCGTCACTCATATCACTCACTATTATAGGTGAGAGAACACGCGAAATGAATAGACTATTTCCCCCGCTTCGAAGATCGAACTCTACTCACCCAGATAAGTACGAAGGTGAGAACGGTGATTCGAGCTGCTGTCAGGCGGCATCTCTCGTTTGATGACAGAATTGTGTGAAGAATGAAGGCCTGGAATTGGGGAAGGGCGGAATTTTCAAGCATTCTACATTTTACGAAGCTCGCTCGCCGGTAGGCAAGAGAGTAGGAGAATTTAAGAGTGTAGCACGTAATTTAGAAAGCAAATCGATCACAATTATAGTATTGTTCGCCAACTGACCAGGTTCCAGAAAGGCAGAATAATATAGAGGTAGGTCGTGATCCATCGCAGAGCAGCGAGGATTGGGGCCTAGTTAGAATTAAAGTGATTATCCCGATATGTTTTTTTAATGTTTTAGCTTTGATGCTGGCTCACGCTCAAATCTGTTGGCAAGAATTCGGGATATACGAGGAGCATGCCAACGAGACCACCAGACAGTCCATTGGTCGCTTCGAAGGCAAAGATTGAACCGAAGAACTGCAAAACAAATAACTGGATTTAGACAACAATTCATTCAGCCACTTCAAGAGCATGGCGTAGTGAAGACTCTTTTTTGCCGGAGTAACTACTTGACTCGTTTGGAATTATTTGGTTATTTGATTCAATGCTTCAAAACATACCTCAAAATGAGTGTGGATGTGTGCATTTTTGTCGGTGATCCTCACACAAATAACTTGCGAGATGATAATAATTGTCTTTATCGCTAACTGATATCCGTCTGAATATTGCAAGATCATAAAAATCTGAGAGACTAAAAAAAATGAATAATCATTGATCCCACCGTACTCCATTATTAGTCTTCTCGGCGGCTGAAAGCAAGATGAATGAAGAAACTATGTGATATTTTCCGTCCATATCTCTATTTTCTATCTCTTTTCGACCCCTCTGCGATCTGAACGTAAAGTTGAATGCCAATGCCAGTGCCATTCACAGTGCCATTCAAATAACCATTGGTAAGGGACAGGGCAGGATGGACTCTAAGAATCACTTATATTTTTACGAAGTTATGATTTTTCAAAGTTTCAATTTTTAGCCGTGCGCCCCGGCATACTGTGTTTAGCGGCGCTAAACACAGTATGCCGGGGTGCACGGCCAAAATGCGCAACTTTGAAAAATCATAACTTCTTTCAAAAAAATCGAAAAAATATGCGGTTTTTTGAGTTTTTCTCAGAAAAATCAGCACTTTTTTCTGAACTTTACTTCATTTGTGTGTCCGGGTGCCTTTAAGCCACAGAAGACCATTGAATTTCCTTAGGCTTAAGGTTTGATGCTTAATGCTCACTGCAGACTAAGCCTTTTTATCAGAAAAGCATCGGTATAAATGTACAATGGTAGTTCCAGTCAACAATTTCCGGGACCAGAAAACTATGCCCGGGTCCAGGAAACTATTTTCGGGTCCATGAATCTATTCGGGGTTTAGAAAACTATTCAAGGACCGGAAAACTATTATGAGACCGGACTTTGATGGGACACCCAAAACGGACTAGAGCCGAAAATAATTAATCAAAATTAACGAACTAGAAATAAAGTGATCACACTAACCGAGACGATAGTCAGAAGGCACGGAAAAAAACGTGCTGTGAAGAATCGGCATCTCGAATGAGATTCGAAAATGGTAAGGAGAATGAACCACTGAAAATATTTCGGATTAGGAAAAATCGTGGAATTCCGCAACGTTACCAGGTAAACAAACGGCATCATGCTGTCAAAGTAGAACGCTGTTGTAAGAACGATTTCGTAGAAGAACTGAAATATTGCTAGATAGGTCTTCACATCCTCCGATTCAACTAATGAATAGACATCACCCCTCTAGATTCCTAATTTACGAATCCAAAGTAGACGGGACGAATGCCGATCAGAGCACAGAGGGAATTTGTAACCGACTCGAGAGCGAACAGAGCAATGAATATCTGAATCGATTGTGTCCTGAGAGTTTTGGCGTTATTCACGCCGTGAAGTTGCTCCGGAGATACTCCTTTCTCACTGTGATAATCGCACATGCTATTTGAGCGAAAATGAGCAGTGTCGAAGTGAGTAGTTGAATTGCGTATTATCCTGAAAGATAGATAATTTTCCATATAAAAAAATATGAGAAAAATATAAAGAAAGTTACTTACGATTCCCCATTGCATCAACAACAGATGGAAGCTAGAAGAATCTATCGAAGAAATCGAGAATCGCTTATCTCTACTCATCTTATCTTCTTCTCCTGTTAAAAATAAGAGCCGCTAGAGCTTGTGACCCCTCATTCTCTCTCGGTTCTTGCTTCCATATTCACTTTTCTCGCTGTTGATACCTCATTTGAATCATTTCAGGTTTCAGGAAAAGAGCCGCTCATCCGATAATAGTGGAGGCTGTGAGTCAATCGTCAATGGAGATGAATAATATCTTGGCAGGTTAGAAATCACTTTGTGTGAGATCACTAATTTGTCGCATTGTTTACCATTATCACCATCACCTAGCACAAGAGCTGTCACATGAGCTGTTGTCGAAAGCCATTGATTGTGATTGCATTTTACCCTTTTTGAAACCAATTCATTAAGCGCTACATCAGTTAGAAGTCGACCGCCAATCAGAATTCTTCTTTAGACACCCCTCACAAGACGCTTGAATTCATCTCCGTCCTCCGGATTGGAGCCTACGTTGCCGGTGCGATATTCTCAACGACCAAGAACAAAGAGTACAAGGTACAGATTTAATCGGATTCTTTCTATTTTCGGTTAGTTGAACTTGGTGTGGAATAAGGATACTTTTTGCAACGCTTACGACGTTTTCAACAATTTGTATGTATACATTTTGAAACAATACGGTTTTAGTTATAGAATATTTACCGGTAGCTTTTATTTGAATAAATGAAAAATCAATTATTGAATTATTTTCAGTTCGCCGGTTCGTTCACTCCCATATTCGCCGTAGAGGCCTTTCATCAGTTTATCGTCTTCACCTACGAATTTCTAATGATCCACGCAAACAACTGGAAGCTGTACAACGAGGCTAGCAGCAATTTGATTTTTGATTTTATTTAACTAACTTTTTCTACAATTTTTCTTTTTTTTCTGCCAAGGCAGCAACAACATAAATTCAAAAACCTGCCCGTTCGCGACGAAACATTTTATCAGGTCCTCTGCGAAATTCTGATCGTATTCATGCAGTATCTCAGCGTCATTATTACTGCAGTCTATCTGGTGAAATTACAGAGACTAAAGAAATAAAATAAAAAATTGCATTACAGTTGTACCTCCTTCTCATGTTCAGAAATCAGTGCTTCGTTCCCTTCCTCAGTTCGCTAGTTTTTATCACCGTAAGACATTGTCTCTACAAAAGGTCGGAGATTCCGTGATAATGTTCAGCTGCTTTTCTTCATCGATGCTTTCCGTAAGGACGATACGCTCTGCGCGACCCGACAGTATTCAGGATACGCATGGGTTAGTTTTAGGCACTTCTCTGTTTTTTAGCCCAGGGTATTTTGCACGAGTTTCTGCAATATGCAGAAATCAATTACTCTCCCTCTCCCTCTCCCCCTCCATCATTTCTCTTCCCTCACACTTAATCGCGCGGTCACTCGCTGTAGAATGGGTGAGTAGACGCACAACAATCGAGTTTGCATCCATTGGAAATTCAGTTTTGATTTGGCGTCGTGAAATAGGAGGTGCGAGATGTTAGACTGGAAGTGCCGTTGAATGAGGCGGCAGCGAAAGTTTCGGTGGTTGAGCCGATTTTGAGGCACACTCAACTTTTTCGGGGAGCGAGCCAACCCCGCCATACGAAACGTGATTGTCGAAATGAATGGTTTTTATTATTCTGCCATTCAATTATCTGATTGAATAGTGTGATTTAAGAGAGCGGATCTGAGAAAAATTAGCTTTTTGGCCTTTCTCCGGACATTCATCCAGGATTTTCGATTCCGGCCACCATACTCATAGGGCCTAAGGGGCCTTTGACCTTGTTTACAAAAATGATGACGTCATCGGCCGTATTGCGAAATGCGGCGCGCCAGGTGCGGGCATGTGTTGAAGGGATGAAAATTCATAATTTCTCAACCGAATAAGATAGAACCAAAATTCCTTTTGCAGTATGTTAGGCATGCCTTAAGTGTGCTATAGCACCATTGGGATCAAATTCAGGTCGACTACTATGCCGATTTTCAGACCCAGATTTTCACATTTTTCGAGTTCTCTGTATCACGGAGTAATTTCCGACCGACTAAACTAGGTATGTGGGTATACCCCATTACCACCTCTATCGATGCCACTACTAATGGAAGGAATCGGGGCATTAACATTTTTGAAAAAGACATCTGAGTGATTCGAGGTCGCTCGATGGTCATATTTTTATTGTGTCTTAGTAGCCCAGTAATACATAGTATCCCAAAACACCATATTCCGGCTATTGTGGGGGGAGCAGCTCGCGAGAAATCACTTTTTGAGTAAAATTTCGAACAAATCCTGTTTGCGAGACGTGTTTTGCGGTGTTTTCGGTTACTATGTATTACTGGGCTACTGTAGCACACATTGGTATATAAAACTTGAAGTTTCTCGATCATGACTTTTTCGGTCCATTTCGGACCATGACCATGTTCATGGTCTCGGATCACTTTTGAAGTTGAATGAATGAATGAATGGTTGAATGTGAATTTTTCGAACCCCGGGTCATGGTTCGAAAAATTCACTGTCGCGGATTCAACTCCTATGGTGATAAATATTCGTAAGACGGTCTAATTTTACTATTTCAGTGGTATGTCGGAAAAATTTCAAATAGGGAAGGTCGAAGACATAATAAAAATATGACCATCGAGCGACCTCGAATCACTCAGATGTCTTTTTCAAAAATGTTAATGCTCCGATTCCTTCCATTAGTAGTGGCATCGATAGAGGTGGTAATGGGGTATACCCACATACCTAGTTTAGTCGGTCGGAAATTACTCCGTGATACAGAGAACTCGAAAAATGTGAAAATCTGGGTCTGAAAATCGGCATAGTAGTCGACCTGAATTTGATCCCAATGGTGCTATAGCACACTTAGGGCATGCCTAACATACTGGCAGTGTTCACTTTTCTCAGATCCGCTCTCTTAATTCAATTACACCCCCCCCCCTATAAAAGGCCTAGCTTTTCAATTTTTCCTCACAGTTCAGCGCTCTCCACTTTGGAGGAGGGTGCGGGAAGCCTTGGCTCCCTTGGACTGGGATCTCCCAAAAGGGAGATCATCTTCCTTTTGCAGGATGGGGTTCTGCAATTTGCAGAAACTCGTGCAAAATACCCTGGGCCAAAAAACAGAGAAGTTCCTAGTTTTATTTGTAAATACAACGCAACGGCGAAAAATGCATGATAAAAATATGTCGAAAAAGCGGTTTACAGTGATATTCATCAGAATCTGATGATGCTCGGGTCAATCATAGAACTCATCGCACTCGCTGCCCTCTTCTCTTCACCATTTTGTGAGAATTTCCATGACTTTTACCTTTTCGATCAATAGCTTGATTTATTTCATGAAATCTAGATACAGTATCTCGACAAAGTAGCAAGAGACCCCTAATTCGTGGTATAGAAAGCTCAAATTTCAGGGTACCACCACCTGGAAGACGTTGAGGAGCAATTCTACATCGCCGTTCTGGTAGCCATTGTAGTTCGCATTCCGAGTGAGTTCATCTATGCATTTTAGTAGAGTGCGCAATTCATGCGCAGTCTCTTCATTTCACACACTCTCTCGGCCTCTCTGACCGGTGAGAGAGCTCGTGAGATAAAGATACGGCGACCCGTATTGCGCATTCTATATTTTAGGCTTCGTCATTTATTCAAATGCCTTTATTACTTGCCAAAAACACCTACTTTTTCCTCGATTTTGATGTAAATTATTACATGGAATCTGATGAAGTATACACTTCAGACTTCGTCAATCACATCACCATCCAAATGGCCTTCACTCTCCCTCTTCTACTACAAATTTTCCTGCGAGCGCTTCCGATCGCCTTTCCCGCTGTGTTCTATTACAAATTGAGAAAGGACGGTCATGAGCATTCTGCAGATAGAATCTAGATCGAAGTCACGATGTAATATTAGAAGAGGAAAATGCGGAGATTTTTCTCAATTTTTTATGTTGCATTCTGTGAATGATAAAGTATTTTAGTTGGAATACTGATATCAATGGCGAACACGAACAAAATTCACATGGAAACAATATTCACTATGATGTTTTGCTCCAAAGTTCATATATTATTATTATTGTGTTTTTGCGCTAGGCTGGGAACCTTCTTTTGTTGCTTTTCGCTTGTTGATACGTACATTTTTCTGGTGAAAGAGATGCTTAATCGGTTGATCGTTTAGTTCATACGTTAGAATTTTGCATTAATATTTTATCATAAATATTGTTGAGATAGTTGCATTGATTCACTCTTTTTTCTTATTGATTTCCCTGATTTCCTTGATTTCCTTGGCATGTTGCACCCATTTCTCTCGGTCGGGATGAGCATGTTCCATCGCACAAAGGTTAGCACACACTTTCGCCGATTCTGATCCTTCTGTAACCATGTGCGTGCAACTGGAACTGGATAAATTGATAATATGATTACAACAAAAGGCGCTATGTCGAATGATAACTTTTGGAGGAGAGAGACAAATGTTATGTCAAAGAACATATTGCAAATTGTTCTCATTCGACATAGTGCCCAACTAAAATGCGTGATCGAGCTCGAACACTTACTCCTTTATACACAATTGAATATCAGTTCCGAAATACCCCTGGCCCCTGCAAGGCCCCTGCAAGTACTCACCAATTATTTAATGATTTTGAATACATCAAAGTCTATTCTCAGCTCTGTGAGTTTATTGCACTCCTTTCTGCATCCATTTTTGTCTTCGAAATGACAGAACCACGAAAAACAGCTGAACAGAAGTATGCATTACTTACTCAACATTGTTTGAACTCACTCAAATCCCAATGCTGAATTCTACGGCATCTATACGGTTGGTCTCAGAATCAATCAACTGAAATTTGTGAAATATAAACAGAAACTGATGAGTGTACAACTCCTTTAAAAAACTTGTAAAAATTCGAGCTATACCAGGTACCTCACGCATTTTTTTAATAAGAGGGTTTTCCATGAGAGGGTCGGTAGCGGATTTGGTGGGTCCGGCATCGAGAACGGAGAGAAGAGGAAGAATACAAGCTAGTAGGAAGAGAAGCTTTATTTCACGAATGAATAAATGGCAAATATGGGAGCATTTTTATAGGCGTAATGCTGGGGAAATTTGTGCAAACGAGATGATTTGGAAAAATGAGCAGAAAACTATAAGAAACACACTGTCGTGAAGTTTAAGATGAACCGGGATTGAGGAAGAAAGATTTAGAAGTTTTATGTGATCATAATGGTGTTCGCTGTTGTGGCACTTGTGAGTATTTAATTAGTATATTCATTCGTTATCACCATTGTTCATCAGAAAAAGCAACTACGCAACTAAAAACTAGCTTCTATTTCAGTAAAATTAGCTCAATACGTAATGATGGCAAAACATACGAGATCAAAGATCAACTTGGCCCAGGTAATCCGTCGCCTCCTCTCACGAACATTTATCGAGTAGCAGTTGGCTGTCTGAGAGCAATACCCGTGGTCTCTCTTGTTCGCATTATCTCTCGCTCTGTCTGACTGAAGAGTTCAGAATCGAGATCGCCAGGGATGTTTCATCGATGATTCAGTCTTGAAGAAAATATAATAAAATCGACTTCGTCAATTCGTCAGATATCTTCCAAAAATGCTCTAGAGCTTTTCTCGCTGTAAAACTTCACCAAAAACAATTCTTGTATATTCCCGCCAGATGATAAGGATCGCGTAGATCTTTGTGTTTTTTTTCGGAAGTTCTCTACTCGAGATTTCATCCAAAACGCTACTAATACGTTGGAATTTTTCTAACCGCAAAACACAAAAGAAATTGCACGATCTTTATTTGCCAACACGACGCATTTCACTATTCGAATAATGATGAAACTACAACGGTGCTTCAATTCGCATTCCACAGAATGAGAGTGATCACTAAGGGAAAGGCGATGGGCAGGGCGCGCAGCACAACCTGTACGAGAAGAGGAAGAAAGATCTGATTTTGAGATGCGATGAGCAGGATCGAGACTGAAATTGCGCATTGTCCAATCTGCTCAAATCCTTCACTCAAGTAGCTCATGCACAAGTACAAAGTACAGTACAGTATATCGTCAATCACACAAATATCGACGCGTGTAACAAACATTTCAAATTGTTTGAAATTTCTTATTACAACTTTTATTTCGTTCAAAACACACTTACATGTGTCGTGTTTGTGCTTGTTCGATTCCAAATAATCGACTTTTTCGGGGTTTTTTAGTTAAAAAATAATAAAACATTCTAATTAATCAATTAATTAGGTTTAAAGTTGTTTGGGTTTTTCTGGTTTTAGCAGTGTGAAGTCGTTGCGGCATTCTGCGCAAGATCTTAAAATATTTTACGACTTTTTCTTATTTTCATTGTCCGACCGGTATTGATCCAATTTTGATCGTTTTTGAGCTTTTTTAAAATACGTTTTTATGTTCAAAAGACTGCGCGCACATACCATAAGCTAATTGCGGGTTGTTGAGCGCTGCACTAGTCGTATCTATTGTGTTCCGCCTCAACCGTTATCTTGCCACTGCTCCCAATTTCGTGTATGCCTAATATTCAATGTACAGGGATGTTTTACCATTGTTTTTTTACAGGTAAAGGTCCCTGAATGGTCGGACCTCGTCAAGCTCGGCGTCACCAAGGACATGGCCCCCGTCAACCCTGACTGATACTACATTCTCGCCGCCTCTTGGGCCCGCCGCCTGTATAGCCGCTCCCCGTCGGTTAGTTTTTATTTAAATATGCATATTTTTAACGGAATTACGAAAAGAGGAAGAATTTAACTTTTTTGCGAACAATTGTGTCTATTGTCAATTTGTGCTTACTCTGCAGGGGTCAACAGCTACGCCAAGGCATCCGGAAGCGTCATCCGCAAGGCTCTCAAGTCGCTTGGGGCCCTCAAGTGAGTCGACAAGAGCGAGGATGGCAAGGGCCGTGTCCTCTCCAAGCAGGTTAATATTTTCGTCGTTATGATTATTATTTTGTCAATCACTTAAAAAAATGCTGTTTTATTTGAATTCGAATGTGTAATTTTAGGGGCGCAAGGCTCTCAAATCGCTTGAGCCCCTCAAGTGGGTCGACAAGAGCGAGGATGGCAAGGGTCGTGTCCTCTCCAAGCAGGTTAATATTTTCGTCGTTATGATTATTATTTTGTCAATCACTTAAAAAATGCTGTTTTATTTGAATTCGAATGTGTAATTTTAGGGGCGCAAGGCTCTCAAAGGCTTCAAAGGCAAGGCTTCCGGATGCCTTGGCGTAGCTGTTGACCCCTGCAGAGTAAGCACAAATTGACAATAGACACAATTGTTCGCAAAAAAGTTAAATTCTTCCTCTTTTCGTAATTCCGTTAAAAATATGCATATTTAAAGAAGGAGTAAACCTCATGAGTCTCACCGCGAAAACCCTGCGCGGTCAATATTTCAGTTTCAACTTTTTTCCTTACCGTAATCTTTTCTTTCATTGGGGCGGTTGCGAGCCTTTCTTTTGTTTTATCGATGTACCGTCATTTTGCTCGTGTTTTCTTTGTCAATTGTTTGTTACTAATAACTGGGGATGTCTGTTTACCCCTTCTAGTGCGTTTATATCACGGATAAATGCCAAAATCGCTTTGAAATGGCCACTATCTATGAACAAGCCTCGTTTTCGTGTATTATTCACCTCCCATTTCATGTTCATAGGCGCATCCGGGCTAATTTATATTTAAAATTGTTGCGGGTTCATTGCCGTCAACTATTGATCACTAATCACGTATATTTTCCTATTTTCCTACCATTTCTACTCTAATTATAACGGTTTTTGCTTGGTTAGGCTAAGCAAAGCTCTTTTTAGCACGACATTGCCTTCCTCAAGCGCTACGGTCAGGGACCGTACGCCGAGCAGCTGTAACAAATCGAAACGGACATTGAGGAATGCGTCAAGAAGGTACGTTTTCTGCTTCACAAGTCAATCGGTGTATTAGTAGTAACTGTTATCCCTGTAAATTGACCCTCCGAGTATGCACTTGGTTGGGATTTTACTGAGATTCTGTACTTAGCACAGTTTTTACGTAAATGTACACAACTCCACAAATTAGCGTGCAACTCCCTATCTCAGTCGTTGTTCTCCCGCATGTGTGCAATTACAGATACCATTATCAACTGTTTACAACCAGTTTAGTTATCATAATCACTCGATTCGATTTGATTCAACAGTGTGAACCTTGGCGCTCTCTTTGAAAAGGAGCGTATCAAATTTAAAAAACCGTCTTAATGTCTGAACTATCCAATTTCATAGGTCAACGAGCTGTCCGGCGTGAAGGAGCCCGACACCGGACTGGCACCGCCCGCCCTCTGGGACATTGCCGCTGACAAGCAGGCAATGCAGCAGGAGCAGCGTCTTCAGGTACCGAATTGCCCCGATTTATGCAAAATATGCATATTATTGTGATAATTAACTTGTTGTTAATTAATAAATATTTAGGTCGCTCGCTGCACGAAGATCATCATCGCTGAGGGACAGGACCACAGGTGATCTTCCATTTATATATATATATATATATATATATATATTTATATATATATTTTATTTTATTTTTTTTTTTTTACTGAATATTCCATTTGAAATTTACGCACTATAAGGCTATCTCCCCGCTTGATTATCTGAGTGCGGGGCTTCCAAGAAGAAATTACCGGAACTTTGCGCCCTCGTTGCATTAAATGTTTTTACACGGAACCCCCAAACTGAGAATTTCGGAGCCCCCGACCAACTAGCTGAATTTAGCCCATCAGTAGCTATACGCACCAGTCCGATATTTTTGTTTCTCACGATGATCCTAACGCGATCCTATAGATGACGGTCCCAAACGCGGTCATAGACTATTTTGTGGCTCGTAGAGAGAAATTTGAAAGACTCTGCGGCAATTTAAAGCTCTGGTGATGTGATATAGGTTTGTGTTATTCAGAATTTTTTGAAGTTTTTTCAATAATTATAAAATAGTGGTTTCCGCCAGTTTGACGATGGTGCTTACCGTAATCCTGTTTTTTCGCAAAACTGACGACAGTTCTACACCATCTAGGGCTAGAGCAACCGACTTTGTATTACACTACTTTGTTCCTTGTAGAGAAAGTGGCTTGCAACATTATCGTAATTGTCTTTGCCAAGATAAAAATGTTGTTGTTTAGGAGGCTACTGCTGAGGATGATTGCGAACTCGATGGTGACCACACGGAATACAACCAAGATCACGAGTAATCTTGAGTTGAAGAAGATTATCTCAATCCTTACCCTATCCCCGTTCATTATTTAATAACTGAATCCAAAGTCTCCAGTTGTGTTTTTCACTAGCAGCTTTATAGCTTCTTTTATTAATTTTATCAATATCACTTATCTAGCATAGTAATCTAGTTAAGACCGCTTGTTTCGTATGCAGTTCTTTATGATTGTTCCGCTTTTTGTAGTGTATGTAGCGTTCTCGTTACCATGTTTATGTATAGAGATACTGAAAATTTGCTTGACGGCTCACTTGCTGTACAATAATGTTGTGAGCTCTGCTGCGTGTAATAAAAACGATCTTTCGATTTGTATGGTAGTTATTGTGCACTACACTGATACAAAGAGTGTATGAAATGGAAAGCTTCCGAAGAATTTTTCTCGTTGTTATAATTCTGACTTCGTAATCATGAGTTTGGGATCATCCAACCTCATTTAGTACTACGGATGTGTGAATCAACAACTTTTTGAGACCCCCAAGTCCCTACATAGTGAATGAGAGAGAAAAAACCCGTATGAACTAGTGACGAATAATTTTCCACGCCTTGTATACTACCTCTCTCGCCATGCTCACAACGCCCTCCATGGTGAAGTGGTAAGTTTCTAGCCTTGAGATCCCACTAGCGCGGGTTCGATTCCCGAGAAAGGCAAATCTCTTGCTAGTCTCTTCTTTTTTCGATAAACAATCTCGATTAATCAATATCGGGTTGGAAGATACAGTACTCCCTGATCTTCCCTGCGCGGAGTCCAAAACTTTGAAAATCCGTAACTGTGCACAGAGGCAATTTTACAACTTCGCATAAACTGATTTTTGATCGTTGAACCATTCCCTATCGTTCCAAGATTCCAGTATATGTGACTAAATATTGGGTTTACTCCTTCTTTAAATAAAAACTAACCGACGGGGAGCGGCTATACAGGCGGCGGGCCCAAGAGGCGGCGAGGATGTAGTATCAGTCAGGGTTGACGGGGGCCATGTCCTTGGTGACGCCGAGCTTGACGAGGTCCGACCATTCAGGGACCTTTACCTGTAAAAAAACAATGGTAAAACATCCCTGTACATTGAATATTAGGCATACACGAAATTGGGAGCAGTGGCAAGATAACGGTTGAGGCGGAACACAATAGATACGACTAGTGCAGCGCTCAACAACCCGCAATTAGCTTATGGTATGTGCGCGCAGTCTTTTGAACATAAAAACGTATTTTAAAAAAGCTCAAAAACGATCAAAATTGGATCAATACCGGTCGGACAATGAAAATAAGAAAAAGTCGTAAAATATTTTAGGATCTTGCGCAGAATGCCGCAACGACTTCACACTGCTAAAACCAGAAAAACCCAAACAACTTTAAACCTAATTAATTGATTAATTAGAATGTTTTATTATTTTTTAACTAAAAAACCCCGAAAAAGTCGATTATTTGGAATCGAACAAGCACAAACACGACACATGTAAGTGTGTTTTGAACGAAATAAAAGTTGTAACAAGAAATTTCAAACAATTTGAAATGTTTGTTACACGCGTCGATATTTGTGTGATTGACGATAGTACAAATGATAATTTTCGGAAAATCTTCCTCAATTTCGAAAAGAGCACTCACGAGGAATTCGAACAGCGACGGCGACGGTGAGTGCAGTGAAGAACTCGGCCTTTTCGCTGCCGTTGCCGCGCTCTGAACGATAGAATCTGGTTGGAATCGAGAAGGAAAAGCCTTAAAGGAAGATGACATATTTATCGCTCACTAAAAGACTCGAAGGAGGTGGTGCAAGGGTGCGTGAAGACTGCACACAGACCGACGATCTCGATAAGTGCCCCGACGATCATTAGATTCTGAATACGATGTACGATTGTTTCGAAATGTAATTTGAACTAACTGTCGATTTCGGGGAAAGAAATGGAACTAACCCATGCGAATCCAGTGAACTGTCTGGTGATACAAAGAGATTCTTCCTTACGGAATGCATCCACCATGAAAAATAGCCAAATTTTTTAAATTTTTTTTTTAAAATCATTCTTTTGAAAAAAATAACACATACGGTAATGAACGCGATCAATCCGAGGAGAGGCAAGGAGAAAGGTTTATGCACTCTGAACAATAGGAGGAGGTAGTACTGAAATCATTATTGTGAAAAGTTACAATTCTTTCGTTCTTTCCCTCTCAAGTGTATGCTCTTAACGTCCCAACTAAAATCAACAAACAATAAAAGGAACAAATGACGACTTACCACATACACCGGGATGAGAACGAAGTGAAGATACTGCGTGAAGAGGATCAGAATACTGCACAAGGCCTGACAATAGGATAGGTAGAGCATTAGGGGCTCGATTTCTGCTTACGCCAGGAGATGAGGCATCGGTGAGCATTTCGATCAGAAATTGAGTGAAATGGAGAAGGGCCTCGAGAATGAGAATGAATCCAAAACAATTAAACTGCTGCAAGTATAGAATTTCGCAATTGTTTTCTCTCGTCGTTCACGTAGTTGCAGTTCGGACGGTAACGAAGGGCGTAAATGGCACACGCGATGTAAGCGGCGATGCGAATTACCGAGAAACTCAAGCGACGAATGAGGGGTATCTGGAAAATGACGAGAGTTCTGTTGAATTGAAACTGCAAAAAAAATTCAATTATTACTTCTTTCTTCTGATTTTCATTTTGTTTTTCAGTATCTCATATTCTATCTATCAGTATACAAAACGATGAAGTATTGCGAAACCACCGTAGAAATAAGCCTTATCTCTTTTTCCACTATCTGCCACGTTTCTCTTCCCCTTTCATTGACAAACGACCCTGCGAGGGACCTCTGACTAATTACGCGGCAGTTGTCATCAATGTTGTTGCAATGCCACGCTTTTTCGAATACGAGGAGAAATGTAATTGTTCGGGTCGGTTATCGTATTTTTTTAGTTTTTTTTATAATTAGAGATGGACGAGAGAGCTATGCAAGGGAAGACTACCTGCCAGAATGTAATCCGTTCCTATAGTTGATTGAAGTGCGACCTCCGCTGTCGCGGACTCATTCCCTCCGAAGGGTGCCGTTAAGAGCCATTCGAATGGCCTGGAATTGAGCTGATGTATCTTCGAAACGAGACAATGGTGCTGATAAAGCTCGAGCAATCGAGAAATGAGCGTGAGATAGTAGTGAACAGCCTTTATGTACCCGCAAGTCCGCGTCTGTGCCAGCTCCGCCTTTTTTACAATGGAAACACTGAGGAGATACTCCCACGGAGATGGACAGGCTCATTGTAATGCATTGTGAAATAACGCGTCAAGTTCTGTAAGACAGAAAGGGATGAGAAGAGCAGGGAGAAAGGGCCCATTAGAGTCGGTAGCCATTGATGATTCATCACTTTCAAAGAAAGGAAAACTCTTCGAAGCTCTTCGAAAGGCAAAAATGAAAGAGAAATGGGTGCTGTATCAGTACAGTACTCATTTGAAAATTCCAGGCGAACGAAAAATAAAAATTCAGTTTTTTCCACCATCAACGACCACTACTCGAAGTATTATTGATCAAATTGAGACAAGGCTAATTTATTATCCTTGATCTTCTTGTAATTTAACAAAAAAAAATACAAAATCCACAAGAAATACAACAACACTATATTCGGACAATTGGAAACATGAATAAGTTCTCGATCGCTATCTACGCCATGCGAAAGTAACTAATCAGGCTCGTGCTCTCATTTTTCTTCGGGTATTCTCTGGTCGCAAACACATAGAAAATCGGGAAAATCAACGCCTTTCCATGTTTCATGTATTCAACGAACAGCGGGAGAAAGCCTGCAAATGTGATTCAAGTTTGATCGAATATTTTCAGTCGAAAAACTATTTGCAAAAGAGATTTACTGACTGAACAGCACGTTGCTCGGAATCTGAACAGCCACTGCAACGAGAAGCAAATTGCGATGAAGAGCACGCACTTCTGAAAATATTTAAGACGTCAATATTCAACGACAGTTATGCTTGTTACCGGTCATTGCCACGGCACTTCTGAAGAGTGACAAAATAAGCGTCATTAGGTTGCCCAAATTGAGGACTTCACCGTAAAGAAATAGAGATTGAGACTGCAAAGTTTTGAAATCGCTTGCACACTTCCAATCTACGAAGTTCAATCGCGTTTTTTTTCCAATCTCACCACGGAAATCCATCATACTTCTCAAGTGGCCTCAGAAACAGAGATACTGTCAATCAGGTCAAGGATCTGAAATTACAAATAACTTCGCCACTTTCCTTCCTAGGATCGTTGAAATTATTCACCGTGCAAATACCGGGAATTGCAGGAATGACGAAGGGACCATGCGGACTACACAATTCGCCTCCGTTGTGTAGAAAATGAAGCACTAAAAAAAAATAAACTGCAACTTCATGGAAGAACGGAGAAATGTGTCAAAACCTACAGAGTACAAGAACGGGCGAATGATCTTGAAGTATTCGGTAGTACCAACCATTACCGGACAAGCCTGAATCAAATAGAGCCTCGGGAAAGTAGACGATGTGCAATAAAAAAACTCACACTCAGAAGAGGTGAAATCATTGCCGATCATTGTGAACAGGATTCCATTGACGATTGGAAGTGTGCAAGCGATTGCTTCGACTGTGAAGATCACAGCGAAAATCTGTAATTTCGAGCATACGTATGCGATATGTTCGCGATTCTGACAACAATATTTAGAAATCCACGAAGAATTACCTTGAAACTCGTTCGGAGATTCAAATTATTCAGCGTGAGAATGGCGCATGACGTGTAAATAATTGCTTCCGCAACAACTAAGAGGAAGAGGAAGGGGTCAGCGTAATCTGAATAAAGTCAAAGACACGAAATTGAATTCAGCTCGACAATTAAAAAAATTGCGAAGTTTATTCACCTCTTCCTGTTTCTAAGATGTTCGGTCCCTCAGAATCCAGGCTCGTATCTCTCGCTCAAAGATGGAATTTCGAGTTTGGAGGACTCGAGCACAAAGAAGACTCCAGCACACGCCAGGCTTCGTATTCGACCTACAGTGGGACTCAATCTACGTGCAACTCCGTCAACAGTTCTATCGGGAACCAAGGGAGCAGGATTCTTTCTCCAGCCATTGCGACTGTGACAAGGAAAGAAGACCAATCCACTGGCCCGAGACCCCTCAAAATGACTATCTTCAAAGAAGAACGGCCTTCTGGCACCCCATCTTGATCAGTGCCCAGAAAGCGACACTGATAAATTCATTCATTCATTCATTCATTCATTCACCTCTTATTTCCTACCCTCCTAAGTGGATAGCGAAGACGAAATAAGTGAGAATGTCCGATAACATTTGCCCCTCTCTCTCCCCTTCTTCCAGAAAGCAATTACTCACCAGTTGTAACAGCTCTCGTAGCCGAATGAAACAGCTATTTTTCTTTCTTCTACACAATCAGAAAAGGGAAAAATGGTCGTTTACTCAAAGAAAAAATAGAAAATTGGAAGTTTAAGTCTTTGCAGTTGCGAACACTGGCTGTCTCTTTCTCTTATATTTTAGACCATTCATCAGAAAATCTCGCATGTCTTGTTTCGATTTTACATTCACACTCGTCGATAAGATGCACGACAGAATCACAATATGCCCTCAAATAATCAAAGAAATAACACAAATAAATGGTTTCGCTCTCACTCAATTCTTTAACGTTTTTTGCCGGCGGCTCTCCCTTCTCTGTTGACATTCAAGTCCTTACTCCGCCTCCTCACCTTTCCCCTCCTCTCAGTCGCCTCGCAATGTACACATTCATAGTTTGTCATATGTTTCAACGCGGGCGTCGTTTCTACTTCTTTGGCTTCCATTTTCACTGTTTCCCCTATATTCCATGAAATCGCATTATGCTGAATCCGATATAGGATTGTGTGATCAAGTTTCTGCAATTTTAGAATTACTCTAACGATTTAATAATAATTAAATTACACAGACCCCTACATGGTTTCTCTTTCTACCGCTCGTGTTGAAGATAATGGCTTGGTCGAATTGGAGGTGAGATATTTTTCAATGGGCACGCATAAATAACGAACATCTCTTACGGTTTTCGCCTTCCGAAAAATGGATGTGATCAAAGGATCAATATTTCGGAGACGCATTTCAGTGACGATCACCGTTAGAGCTGGAAATGGGATGGACGCTAGCTGTTCACTGCATAAACTTCGCTCGCAAGGCCGCAGACATATCTACATCCCCTAAACGTATTTCTTTTCTGTGCTGAATCTCATTTTCGCAGAAATTCATCGGCGATGTAGAGAAAATAAATAAAATTGAATATTCGATTATAGACTATCTCTCAATGGGAACTATGGAGTGATATCATGTCGGGGGGATTATTGATATTCAACCCATTCGAGTAAGTTTGGGGAAAATCAAACAGATGTAATTGTGTATTGGCAGAGGGAACAGAACCGTCGATTATTTGTTCGAGGTATTCATGCTCTTCACGATCGGCCGAAACATTGTCTGGAACATATTCATAAAGGCATATTCTTCAGTGATTGAATTAATTTGTTATTATTCCAATATCTTCAAGTGTTTTTATTGATTCGATAAACAAATCTTCAAATGTTGTTCGATAAATGGGAGGTGATGTTTTTGTCTAATCGCAAAAACAATTGAAATCCAGCTACAGGGCAGAATATAACGGGAAAATGAATTCTTGAACATGCAAAAGCCCTTACAGTATGGCTTATCGAGTGAATATACCAACTAAATCACAGTCTATAACAGCCTTGTATAGCTGATCGATTCCTTCCTCTCATCTTTCTTCTCATGCTGGTTCGTCGCTAGGACGTAGACAATAGGGAAGATCAACGATACTAGATGCCGAAAGTATTCTCCGAAGAACGGAAGGAAGTCTGTAAGGCATATCCATGGGTTCCTTCTGCGATGATTATTCAATAGTCAAAAAAATGTAAGGAATAAAAGGGAGGGAGTTCCGAGTTCCGTTTAGACATCCCTAATAACAACTGACAGAACAATCCATTGCTGGGAATCTGCACAGCTACAGCGACAAGAAGCAACTTGCGATGAAGCGATTGGGTCTCTGAGATGATGCAATTGATTAGAAATTTTATTTATAAGCATTTTCTACGTACGAAAATCTAATGTTCTCACCGTTCAAAGCAGTTCTGAAGAGTGACATAATCGACAGTAGTAGGTTGCCGTATTCGAGTGCTTGACCGACAACGAAGATTAGTTTGGACTGAAAATGATACGTTTTGAATGACTCTAAAGTTATGACTCTAAAGTTCTCTAAAAAGATCTAGTGCCCGTTTCTCCGACTCACCATCGTGAATCCATCGTGCGTCTCGCACTTGCACGCTGCCTCGTACACACTGACGCCATCGAAGAGGAACAGGACCTGGGCAGATGGAAAGGTAACCCAAGAACATCAAGTTTTCGTCCCGCGGGAGACTAGTCAGCAATGCCCGTCATCAAGTATACGTGTAGACCAATTAACCATTATTCAGTGAAAATTCTGGAATAGTAATTAAAATTCACCGTAATCACGCTCAGAAAGGCGGGAGTGAAGCAAGGAATGACGATGCGCAATAGGCAATGCGTTTCCATCGAATAAAGGATGAAGCACTGAAATATTGTAACATTAAAATTTCATAACAATCATCTCTGGTGTCCGGAATCAACTTGGAATCAAGCAATTTCCACAAGTTGGAATCAAGCTTGATGGCAACTTGTGGGAAGTGCTTGATTCCAACTTGTGGGATCGTTAGAAATCGGTGAGAATTACGGTAGCTTCCTCTATTATTGATTGATAGAGAGCATGGGTTTCCCCATACTGTAACCAAAGGCCTCACATGGTACGACCATGTGGGGAAGGTCACATCCAAAAGGCGGTCCCACAAGGGTCCGCGGATAGTCAAGCGCACTCGTGCCCGAAGGCAGTCAGGGTAGGGCTGCAAAAAGTGACCTTATAGGCGAGGTGCGTGCTGGACGCTGCGGGTACGTAAGCCTTCTTCATTCCAACTTGTGGGAATGGAGCAGGGGTACTGTACTTGATTCCAACTTGAAAACCCTTTTCTACTTGATTCCAAGTTGATTCCGGACACCAGAGATAGTAGTGTAAAAGAGAATGGACTCACTAAATACAGATATGGACGAATAGCGATCAAGTATGCGGTGATAGTGAGCATAATCGGGCAGGCCTCAAATAAGAACTTATAACCGGAAATAAGAGCATTAGTAACCTCAGAAGCGATGAAATCTTTGCCGAACGAGGACAGGAGGCCTCCATTGATGATCGGAAGTGAGCGAGTAACGGCCTCGAACGCGAAGATCCCGGTGAACATCTGTAGTTGTACACATATTTTACGCTTTATCGCGCATTTTTTATCCAAGTTTGAAGCTTTTTCCGCGACAACAGTGAAAAATACCTTAAAACTATGGCGAAGGTGAAGGATTTTCACCGGGAGTGCAGCGCATGCAGCGTACCAAGAAGCAGCCGTAACGATCACAAACATGAGAAAGAGATCCTCACAGTCTAAAATTAGTTCATTGTCGGCAAATTAGAGACAAATTTTTTTGATTTATTAGTACACAAATGAGCAAAAAATGGAACAACCTTTCATTGTTGACTATTTGAAGCGATCGATGGAAGATGAATGAAGAAAGAAGCTCGATATCCTCTCCGCATTTTTAACGATAACGATCTGCCTGGTCCTTTCCATAACCCTCTTTCATCACTCGCCGGGTGTAACACCTTCTTGCAGCATTACGTGATTTTTTTTTCAAGTGGGAGCACATTGGTGCCAACGCGCCTGAGATCCTGGTCTAACACAAGTTGGTTTCTTTCGTCTGAGCTTTAGTTTCACTTGCCATATATTTTTAACCCTACGATAAAAATGAAAACTGACTTTTCATTCCTGATTCACTTCCTAGTAGACTTTAGTGCACTCAGTAGACAATGTCACAGAGCTGAGAATATCACAATTTTCTGCGATTTCGATCCGAGTGGGTAATTCGATTTCATATTTTCCCATGATTAGAGAGAGCGCTGGATGATTGGAGAGAGCCTCTTCTCCCTTGCCTTCTTGTTAGCCTCAGTTGACGATGACCTGTCCAGGATACACTACGGCATAGACTATAATCAATCTCTCCACTCTCTGATTTGTTAGACGACGCGAGATGGAAGGTAAATTTAAGAGAGTCAGAGTTTCCTCAAAGCACAGACTACAACATCATTCGTGATTAGGCAGAAACTTGCAGCGATTGATAGAACAGACGAAATAGAGAGAGAAAGATCCAGAAAGGACGAAACACTTTTTCACAATGAGGGAACCGTCCATAAAAGAGGCGGATTTGCCTGTTTTTATCCCGATTGTGTCGCGACCATTTCGAGTATGTCTCACAATGTAATGGCCCTGTTGTTTCGAAGTCGGGAAGGCAAAATGTGGCTACAATCTAGCCAAAATTCCGAGGCGCAAGCAGATGTCAACTTTTCGTTATCAATTCACCCGATAAGATCATTCTCTTCTTCCGTCTCTCTTGTTTGAGTGCTTGCAATCGCTATTCCTCTTTTTGATCTCTGAATTCCGCTGAAAATAAGCTGTCTCAATGCAACACCCATAATTTGCTGCTTGTACACAGTATTGTGTTCAGAAGTATGACAAAGTCCGCAGCTCCCTCGCTCAAAGGCAAGATTGCCCTGGTTACTGGTGCTTCGAGAGGCATCGGCAGAGGAATTGCGCTGCAACTGGGACAAGCTGGTCAGAATATTTGCATACAATAGCCATTTATTTACTAGTTCAATGTTTTTTCCTCAAACATTCAGTAGTTACACGTTGGCATAGGAAACATTAATTCCAAGTGGATGATTCCATTGAAAGCACTAAATCACTTCTTTCAATGAACTCCTACAGGCGCAACAGTCTACATCACCGGTCGTCAGCCTTCCGAATCCCTTCAGAGCACCGCCTACTATGGAAGTGCACTGCCGACACTGGAGAAGACCAGGCTGGGTGGGAGACATTGCCGTAATCCTACCATCATCGCCAATGTTAATAAAAAAAACTAATAAGAAACAGCACCAATTTTCACAGAAGTCATTTTCGCTCGTTTTTATGCTTTATTTGAGTAGCATACGAGATGGAACAAATCATTAATCGGATCATTGCAGACATCGAGGACCGTGGCGGGAAGGCCGTCCTCGTCTACTGCGATCACTCCGATTCTGAGTCGATCAAAGCTCTGTTCGAGAGGTATTCAGTTTTTTCCACTTATTTTACTGCATCATCTAAAAATGCCCTACTAAAATCAGGAAATAAATTTGCAGAATCGACTCTGAGAACAACGGCCAGCTGGACATTCTCGTGAACAACGCTTTCTCTGCAGTTAATGTGAGATTATTCTCATAAATATTTAGCGAGATACAGTTAACCAGACGAAAATTATGA
Source organism: Pristionchus pacificus (assembly GCA_000180635.4). Taxonomy (NCBI): domain Eukaryota; kingdom Metazoa; phylum Nematoda; class Chromadorea; order Rhabditida; family Neodiplogasteridae; genus Pristionchus; species Pristionchus pacificus. The sequence continues at coordinate 16,382,681 of CM026576.1, forward strand.
AGCAACAGTTGGAAAATATTAAATGAATATTTGTGATGAATTACGTGCTCACCAATCGGTTTTGATTTTTCACCGGTCTCATAACGTCTTTCTGAAACATATTCGTGATTCGTCCAGGACATCAATCACTCGGGCGGCAAACCCTTCTACGAGCTCGATCCTTCCATCTGGGATGCTGTGAACAATGTTGGGCTAAGAAATCACTACTACTGTGCGGTCTACGCGTGTCGGCTGATGACCAAGAGGTCAGTGGTCACAGTGTGAATTGTGGAGATCCTACGTGAAAGTGCACAGTCATGGGGAATACTTGAGAGGTAGAATTAGCGACTCGAAAAAAATCGTTTCAGAAAGTCGGGTCTCATCGTGAACATCTCTTCGATCGGCGGCCTCAGTTACGCATTCAACGTCGCGTACGGATGCGGAAAGACAGCGGTAAGCGCTTTATCTTCCGCGAGATCTTTAGTACGTAAATACATTGACTATAGTTAGACTGCATTGCGGTAGGTCTCTTATTTGAAGAAATCAAATAGTAATATTTTTAAAAATATTATATCGTTTATTCAGCTCGATCGCATGGCTGCCGACATGGCTGAGGAGCTGAAGGAGTCTGGTGAGAATTGGATATTATTCGCTCTCTGATTATCAAAAACGCCCAGCCAATTGCTAGACAGAACGCCTGCACGTTGGACCAGTAATCTACTGAACTAATATATCCTCAGGCGTGTCTATCCTCTCCCTTTGGCCGGCCGCAGTGAAGACGGAGTGTGCAAAGGAGCTGATCACCGCGGGAAAAGTGCAGGAGGTTGTCAAGGGACCGGTGGTAAGTCATCTTTGACTATTGTCTGCTACCCGTGGATAGATGGTACACTCCTCCCGAATCTATGATATCCAAGGAAACTTGTCTGAATGGAGTGTGATCACGTGAAATGAAGAGATAGTTCTTCACAGGAAATGATCGAGGAATCCCTAACAACTGGCGAAACAATCGAGTACGCCGGCCGATGCATCGTCCATCTGGCTGCTGACCCGAAGGTTTGTTAATTTTTGATAGTATTTATAGACCTTTTCGAAGACGAATCATCACTATTGCTCGATATTGCTCATTGATGAAAGGCGGATGAAACACATCCCGATTTCTCAATTTTTCCCTTCTATTTTCTCAAGTCTTGAAACATAGTAAAAACTTTTTAAATTTTTTTCAGATAAAATCAAATAATTTGCAGGTAAGCAAGAAAGCAGGCAAGATTCTCTTCACGAGCGACGTTGCGCGTCATTACGGATTCAAGGACGTTGATGGTTAGTTTTCTATATGGTCAATTGTGTCCATTATCGATTTCTTTCCTCGAGGTTTCTGTGAAAACACAAATTTCCTTAGCATTCTCACATTGCTCCACTCATCATTCAGGACTTATGATAACAAATGTAGATAATAAATTCCAGGTGCGACCCCTCAAGATATGCGTTCGGTCTCGCTCGCCCTTCGCTTCTTTGGATGGAAGAAAACCGCGGCCCTTGTTCCCTCCTGTCTAAGGATTCCCCTGGCTGGCATGCACTTTGTCAGCTACAAATTCGAATAAACTGTTGATTACTATTGAATCTCATCTTTGCTATTCAATGGTGGCCTCTCTACTTTTTATCTCCTGGGCGTGTCAGTTCAAAGTTCGTATTATCAGTTGTATCCCTATTCCGAACGAAGCGGTTCGACTTTCGGTTTGTGTAGCAACCCGTAGCTGTACCTTATTGATAACGGTACACAGCTCAGCTCACACAGCGAACGAACACTTTTTGATTATTTCGTTGCTGACTTTTTCGAATTCGCGGAACTTGGCACAACGGAAGCTTTGTTCGGTCCGAAAAGGAACGACTTTATGGCGGCATGGTAATCTGAGCTGAAAATGATAGAGAAAAACATTGAAGAATCATGCATCAAAGTTCACCTGGTATGATAGAAGATGAACAATCGTGAAGCGATTGCGAAATTTACGAAGAATGGACTGAAGTAAACCCAAAGTGAAATCGTTTGTGCTGAACGGAACACATTCAATTGTGTGGCGAATTTTGTAAACAAACGCTCGAGACTTAGCGAATTGATGAACACGATAAAAGAAGGCGTCACCATCCAACAACCAACATCGGCCACTGTAATTGTCATCAGTGATTTGATTATTCGATGCATTACAGTTGTATCTGAAATGGTTATGTAATGGACGGAATTCATTTGCGAACTTACTTGCTCGTGAGCGTAACACGATCCATAGCACCACGAACACAATCATATTTGCTAGATACATCGCCAAATTAGATCGAGAAAACCATGTGTATCCAGCGTCCGGATATGTCGCGATAACATTGCACTCCACCAACCTGAAGTACTGGGAACTCAGCCATCAGCCAAAAGAGGACTGAGATTACCGTTTTCTATAAAATATTCCGATAAGAACGCAAAAATACGCACAATAGCCGATGATAATAACTGCATAAACCTGCACAGCGTTTTTTATTTGCTATTCAGAAATAACATCCTACAAAAAATGGATTACCACATGATAGTAGATACTTCTCAGTGCCCGATAACGGAGCGAAAACTGAATCGAGAATATCCTGTCCAGTCCGATGCACAACATTCCAGCGCAGCCAACTCCAACGCCAATCGTGGGCAGAAACTAGAAAAAGTAATGTAACACATTTATGATAACCAGAGACCATACCATTAGTGTGACACAGTGAGACTGTTCAATTTTTGTGCTACGATTAAGCAACAACGGTAGTTCGTAGACCAGTGTTCCCGCCTGAGTGACGGAGATTCAAATACATTTTCAAGGCATCAAACGTCATTTTTTTACAGATAAACGTACTTGATGGAAAACATCACCAACGGCGCAGATGACGATTAAAACATTGCAAGTTGTTCGCATCGTTCTTAATTATAGATAAAAATATAAGCACAATAAGTTATAAGTTAATAATAAGATATTGTCAATAACAGCTTACTTTGTCTTCACAGTCGTCAGAAATAGCAGGATGTTACAGATGATTCCACTAATCGCGCAAGCACTAGTGAGGCCGAATATGGCAGTTGACAGAAGAGAAGGAGTGATCACTATTTGAGGTATAGACAATGTGCGATAATGCGTAGCTAGCTGAAAGTTCTGAGACAAATGGTACGGACTCGAAAGCAGAGCCATTTTGTAGGATTGATGATTTTGTAACGCTGTCAGGATATTTTTGTTGTGCAGTGTCCGTATAGTATAAAACGACACTATAATGAGCACCGATCACTCAATTATATTTTTTCAGTTAGATTACTGCGATTTAATGTAAAGTAATCGTAAATGAAAACACAATTTCAAATATTGCGATGTTTATTCAAATTTGTAAGTGGAAAAGTGCATTCTCATCAGCGGGACTTTCATGAACGAGGGAATAATGCACGCGAGTCGATCCCATCCGATGAATTCCAAGGCCAGCGATAGCGAACGCATGTCCATCGGCACTTCACCTGAGAGAAAATAATGCGTTTACATAAATTAATTTTTACGAATTTATGAATATTTTAGCAGGGACTTGCTAATAAGACAATGAAAATAATAAACGAATACCATCAACATCCTTGAATCCGTAATGACGAGCGATGTCGCTCGTGAAGAGCACTTTGCCGGATTTTCTGTTTACCTAGAATCTTGTTTTCATATTTTGTCTCGAAACATTAGTCTAACCTTGGGATCGGCGCCCAGATGGGCAATACATTTCCCTGCAAACTCGGTCGACTCTCCGTGCTTCATTGACGCCTCGATTACATCCCTGAAATAATCCAGGTAAGTTGCCGTATTTTTTATTGTTGGGTATCGTCGGAGGGGCTATTGTACTCCTTTCAATCTGCACCAGACACATTATGTGCCCAGTGAAACTCATCCGTTCAAATTTGGTATGGCATTGTGCAAAAATGTTGTGAAAGATGAAAAAGTTACATTGCTCGTCTTGAACACTTCCTGCCTCTTTCCACTCTCGACGAGCACCTGCGCAGTGCGAACATGTGGAAAGCGATACATGGAAATCAGCATTTCGAAGTGGCCAAATATAATTTCCACACCTTTCTTCGTCTGCTCTAGTGACGGTAGTGATCCAACACAAGTGACTCTGCATCGACTCCGCAGGTTGCCGGCCAGTGATGTACACTGTTGCGCCTGGAAATGCATTGAAATGGATAATCCAGGTTTTGAAAAAAATATGTGTGGTGATTTACTGGGGAACGGATAACAGATCATTATTGAACAAAATAAGTTACTAAAATTACTGTGATAGGAAGTTCTGATAAGCTTATGAAACAATTACCAACCAGCTTGTCCCAGCTGTAGTGCGATTCCTCTACCAATGCCTCTCGAAGCACCAGTAACCAGAGCAATTTTGCCGTGAAGAGTAGGCGATACTCTCGTCATTCTACGGAAACTAAGATATATTTTATTCGTAAATTCAGCGAACAAAATGAAAAAATAACGGAATAAGTCAGGAGAAGTCGCGCCGCCTTCTCCCGTTATTATACGTCCTTTCTCGCCTCTCTACCTTGTTATCTGTGTGAAAATGTTACCTGTTGCGTGGTACGCGCACAGTTTGACAGAAAGCAGAGCGTTGCTCTCTCATTTCCATGTACTATCTTGTCTCCACGGATGTTTCAACCGTAGTTTGTGTTCGAGGAATCAAAGATTGCACATAAAAATTCTCGAGCTTTCGATCTTTGTCTGACGTGTAATTGTGAAACAGACAGATCCATGGTTGCGAAAACCAGAAGCATGTTCCGTTGAGATCACTGAAAAAAAGGTAAAGGTACTACGTTTTTTAATTAGTCCGGATATAACGAAATTCCGCGTACTCAAATCGTTTAGGTTAGATTTCTATGCCTTTAGTCAATACTTTTCAATGTTTTTCATTGTAATCGGCTATGCACTAGCCGAAGAAACAACTATTAGGAAGTATTAAATTCCATTTTGGAGCCAGAGAAATCTACTGAACGTATTTATAAGCATTTGGTGTGGTCGGGCGCCTTTTCCGATAATCGTCAATTTCCCCATACGCGCGTACAATTTATTTGTCAATTTTTTGTGAAAAACGTGATAAAGGTATCCACGTCAAGCGATTTTACGTCGTAAGACAACGCTAGGTGGGACCCACTGGTAAGGCCAGCTGTTAGACGGACTACTTACCCTGCTGTCCAATGCTTTCTCGGGTAGGCTTACGGTAAGGCTACCCGAGCTATCCAGCGCACTTTTGAATGAGTGATTTGGTCAAGAATGAACCTTGCGACTTTAATTTCTCGCGTTTTGTGGGGAGTCGTGTCTCATCAAAGTGGGCGGAGCTTGTGGCCCCTAGCCTTACCTTTCGCAACCGAAGTTGCTACCAATTTGCCGACCCCGGAGGGATAGCAAGACTTGGTTGGCCTCGGCGGGGATTGAACTCGGTACCCTTCGAATGGCGAGCGGCGCTTTACACCACTCGGCCATCCCGCCTCTTCACTGAAATAGCAGTCGCTTTTTGACACTGCATTTTTTGACATTTTACTTTATTGTTTTTGAAAGGGGAAAGCTGAGAAAATTGCAGAGTGCTTTTTCCATTAAGCTTTGAAGAAAAAATGAAACGTACCCGATTTAATGAAAAAATGATTTTCTTTCCATGCCTCTTGGCAAATTTCACGCCTCACTTTTTATAACAGCGAAATATGAATGGAAACCAGCTTTATTCCGATGTTCAAGTATTAGTAACGGTCAACAGTCATGAGGTAGAAAATATTTGAGAAACATTTACAGAATTTCGGCTTAGCTTTTCACTTTCGTTATCAGCAAGAGCTAAAATCCTTCACCACAGTGTGAATTTATACGCGGCAAAGTGCATGAACGGGAGCGGGATTCGCACCCATGCGGGAATCCACGCAGCCAGTCTTCTCCAACCGAGGAATCTAAGTGCGATTTTGAGCGAGCGAGAGTCCATCGGGAGACGGTCTAAAGATGACAATAGTTATTATATAATAGTTATTGATTTTATGCAACAAATGGCGTAAGCGGTTTGACAAAGAGAAGATATTCGTTTGTATGCACAAATATGAAAACCCGACTTACCATCGACATCCTTGAATCCGTACCCCCGTGCGACGTCACCCGTCATCAGCACCTTACCCGTTTTGCGTGCGATCTTAAGGTGTTTTATTGAATTCTGCACCCTGCGTTTTATGGCGTTAGGTTTCTTCTAAGCAAAGTCGCGCCGAACTCAATTTCCGATATCTATTCAAAAAACTCGCCTTTTTATCACTAGCCAGTGCGACGACACACTTGCCGGCGAACTCAGTCGACTCGCCCGTCACCAGTGTCTCCGTTATAACGTCCTTAATTCAGATATTTAGTATTCTACTTTTTATCTTCTTAAAGTTCCGCTTGACCAATGCGCGTTTTGTTATGTTTCACACTTCCGTCATAGTAAGTTACTGGTGTGTATCATCGATTGTGCAAACGAGTGTCTTATAAAAATAATAATCAATACTCACAGCGGGTCCCTTGAACGCCTCTGCCGTCTTGCCCGATGTGATGAATATCTGGAATCAAGTGTATAATCATTGTCGGCCGTGTGAAAAGACTGACAATGATTATACTCATTCCCACCAAAATTTAAACAATAGTAAAAATTAAGAAACCTTCGAAGCCTCGGTTTTCACTGCGGCCGGCCAGAGCGAGACAACCGAGACGCCTGAAGAAATTGAGTTGATCTTTGATCTATATTAATTTCTGATCTTTGCCGATCTATTTCTTCGATGTATGGAGTCCGTTAATCAATGAACCACTCACCAGTTCCCTTCAATTCTTCGGCCATGTCTGCAGCCATCCGATCGAGCTGAAAGCGTTTGCTATTTTTGCTTTTTTTTATTAAAGATACATCAAAATTTCAGTGCTGTATAGATTAAATTTTGCCAAAATTTGTGTGAAAAAATTATTTACCGCTGCCTTTCCGCATCCGTAGGCGACGTTGATCGCATACGTCAGTCCACCGAGTGAGGAGACGTTCACTACCAGTCCGGATTTGCTGCAAAGACGATGAGAATTTCGTCTTCATTGTTGCAGATCATCGCACAGTTTTCCATTGTATGTCATTACAGTAAGTCAGTACGATCCGTGCTGCTAACAACATTTATGATAAATCAGACAGATTGATCTTTGATCTTTGGAGAAAGGAAAAAAAAAGCAAAACTTGCCGCTCAGTCATCATCTTGCACGCATAAACCGCACAGTAGTAGTGATTCCTCAGCCCAACATTGTTCACAGCATCCCAGATGGAAGGATCGAGCTCGTAGAAGGGTTTGCCGCCCGTGTTGTTCAGCTCCTGTATAGTTGTTCTCTATGAAAATGTTATCTAAGCGCGTTTTTTGCCTTTATTATTTTTTATAGTATTGGAAGACGATAGTGAACTATCCAAGTTGAGCTACCGAGCCCTAATCGCCCTTGTAAAACTCACCGAAACCGCTGAAAATGCGTTGTTGACGAGAATGTCGAGACGACCTTGAGTTTGACCGTCGATCCTGCATATTTTCATATAAAAGGTAAAAGTAACAATAGTGTGTGGATACGTGTGTGCAATAATGTGCCATTCGCCAGTAAAAACACTAATAATCGTGACTAAAACCAACTTCTTGAACAACTGCTCGATCTCTTTTGCATCGGAGTGATCGCAGTAGAGGGCGACCGCCTTACCACCGCGCGCCTCGATATCTGTTTATGTTCAATCCAAAATGGGTTGTCCGGAGAGGTGCAGAACTGCCGTTCGGCGCCTCTCCGGACAACCCACAATTTGCAATTGCAATTTTCCTAGTTCAATTACTCTCCTCTCCTCCGCTCTCCTCCCTCCCCTCATTCTCTCCCCTCTCACTCACGTTGAGCAGTCGTCACTAAGTCATTACTCTCTCAAATCAACACTCTCTAACATCGATTTACATCCATTCAATTTATTTCTGATTCAATTATCTCGAGGGTATATAAGATCTAAATTCGCTCTTTCCACTTCAGTCCAGCGCTCTCCCTCCTGGAAGAGAGTGCGGGGAGCCTCGGCCCCCATTGGACTGTCCACCCTACCCAAGAGGAGGGTGGACTACCCCTTTGCAGAGGGTTAATCTGCAAATGCAGAAATGTCTGCAAAATGGGTTGTCCGGAGAGGTGCAGAAGTGCCAATAGTTCATATCGATAAATCGTTCGATGGTTCTAATGAACAAGTGATAACGTACAAGTGACAAGTTTTTGTGAGATATTTGTGACTATTTCATTGATGGAAACAGCAGCTCCAATACCCAGAACTCGCCTTTCTTGGTCTGCTCGAGACTAGGCAGATGGGCAAAGTCTGCGTGAGAAGCGGCAAAGGACTTGGCTGGAGCTCGGCCAGTGATGAATACGGTAGCGCCTGCAATATTGATTGATTCCCTTCTCTGTTGTCAACTAAAAGGCAGAATTCGCATCTATCTTATCTAGACAATACTACTGGATTGTTTGCACACGAAATTCCAAAATATCGACTGGCTTGCCTTTACTATTGCCAGGATCCCTGGGAATCCTCAAAAGAGTCTTCAGTCTCCATGACAAATCTCCCCCGTACGCTGATGTATGGGCTAACAACAACTTGCACCCGCATCCCTTCTATTACTGGCTGATGGGATCAAAGAGACGAGAATAAATGGCGTTTCGAGTCTGCTCATACCCTTTTAGTGTACGAAATTGCACGATTTAAAGGTCTCTCTTTCACTGGGGAGGATAGATGCAGCATCGGATCACAGAGTTTTGTTGGGAAATGTACACGGTTCTGTGGTTCCGTTCTCGAGATTATCCTACGAGTTCCGATCCTTTTTAATGGGCAAGTTCAACCCGCATCCACTTACACGATAAATATAGTAACATGAAAACTCTTGAAAACACTGCCAACGAAGCTACTTTCATTATCTAAAGGAGACACGCCGTGATGAAATTCAGCATATAAGATGTCTAACGCACAATCTAATAATTGTCAGAATCGCTCACCGGCCTGTCCCAGTTGCAGCGCAATACCTCTTCCAATGCCTCTCGACGCTCCAGTAACGAGCGCGATCTTTCCGGCTAGAGGAGCAGTCATCTACAACAATTTCGGTGTTTTATCCACAACGATTTCTTTTCTATCGATAAAAATAGAGCAAATCGCTAATTTGCAACGAGTAGAATAGGAGAACTCAGGTGATTGCATGATCAAATAAAGTGAAATCGAAGTGGAAAACGAGTCGATCAATCAGCATTCGGTTCAATCGTTATCAGTTCGGTGCACAGCGCTGATAAGGGTTTGTTGACGGGAAGTCGATGGTCAGTCTCTCGATTCTCACCATCTTATCTTATGCTCGTGATCGAGGATTTGTTGCGTTTCCTCATTGTGCAGAAGAAGGGTTCACTGTCAGTACTGTCAATATCAATAATTCATCTCTTCATTCCTCATAATCGCTCATTATTCGGATCTATGATAAGTGCGAAAAATTAACACAAGCTATTCTAGCAGTTCATAGAAGCTTTTACTTTCGGAATGCAGCAAGAGGCAGATGATGTGTGTATACTTCCTCATTGCCTATAACATCGCACATGCTTCAATTTTAGACATCACACGTGATTTCTCAATCATGCATTCTTTCTTACAGAGCACTTCTTGATCTTTCTCTCACCATACTAGAGACGGGACTTCTCTCACACGCGCGCTACAATCGAACAATTACGAGAGGTTCTTCGGCTTAGAATTATTACTCTTTCATTATCATAGAAACACATTATTGCACAAACGTAAAGCATCTGCATCACATTTCATACAAAGCGGGCACATACACAACTTTATTTTATATTACTGTTAATCCGCTTATTTTGCCTAAAAAATAACCTATAGCAATTATTGCCCCTAATCAAAAGTGATAATGAATTATCTGATGAACAGCACTTTTTGATCACTACCTCCTCCCTTCACACGATACTTACTGATCCGCATTCACCTAGCTTCGTAAACAAAAAAACTCCTAACCATCGTCATCTTCCCGGAACTTTCTGATCTCTTCCATCCTAGAGACACGGCGCTGTCACAAAATTGACGTCGTCTCGCAAGTGTATTTGCTCATTCCCCCTCCTCTAAACGCTGTAGTCCGTTGCGATCCTTCCCCTTTCTCCCCCTCTTCTCCCCTCTCTCCTTCCCTTTCCTTCCTTCTCTGTGACTGGGCTGCCAACTATTTTCTCACCTCTATTGGTGTGCACTCGATTTGTCCCTCGTGCAATATCTTAATCTACATTCCTATTTGCGCTTCCTGTGGTTCAACTTAATTGTAGAGCTAATATTTTTTGATCATGGAAACGTGAAGGTGATTATGGTTGGCTAAACAGGGCGCTTGAACGTGCGAATTATCTTGTTCATGGCTGTTTCTAAATCTTTGCTCACGGTAGAAACGACTTGGCTAAACATCGTTATACCTATTCATCATCGTGGTCTCTAGTCTGCTGCGCTGAAGAGAGCAAATTCGACATGATTTACGCTCTCGACTAGAACGTTTCGAAGCGATTTGCTGAACACTAACGTACCTACTTGATTGACAAGAGGCCTCTCAATCGAACGTGATATTGCTCCAAAGCTATTGGCTGAACTCCTATGTGTTAGGAAAAGTCTTGCTTTTGCTGAACATTCATCAGTGAATTTTAGTCTATCATCCGAGTGCAAAATGAATGTGATGTTGCTATTGGCTGAACAGAGTTGCGCTAGATAGCGCCTGAGCGCCGCTAAAATCATTAATCTTTGCGATTTCTCGTTTATAAACGAGTAAATATTGCACGTTCGCGTGTTGGGAAGGCGCGGTAGACTAGAGAGAGGCTTATTGGCCGAACTGTTCGCCTTCTTCCCTCTCAAAGCTGCAGCGCAAAAGTCAAAGCTTCGCCGAATTGCTCATACCCCCGTTTAATTTGAGCCATGCGGTTCATAGTGTACAAAAGAGTAACATCACACTATTATTCGTTTGTAGACAGAGCAATGTACTGATTTTGCTGATATCGCACAAATAAATGACAAAAGACTATTGATTTCCATTTGATTCCAGATACGCTATCACAAATGCGTCTTAGCGGCTAAAGTTTTACTAATGTATATATTCATTATTTATAGAGCACAAACCATTGACAATAGCGTGATCCTTTCCCCCTGAGATTTTGCCAAGTGGCAAGAGAGAGTCACTCAACATCACGTTTAGAGTGAGGGGAGGGTCAAACTCCACTATCTTTCGCTCTTCCACCGCGCCCATTGTTTGCTTGCCTACCCACGCTTCTCGGGCTCCGGGGAAGGGATCAAAAATCTACCCAACCACTCTCCCCTGTCCGATATGAATAATCGCGTATTAGAAATAGACTCTTCGCATCTCATTGTCTATCGCTGGTCACTGCGGCGCTCAGCAAACAAGCATTGTCGAGTTAGTTCTGGATCAAACCGCGATTTTCTCAGGACTAGAAAGTATCAGTTTCGCACATTGATAATAGTCTCAAGGGTCAAAAAGGCGCCTGGTCATGACTAGAAACTAGACGCGATAGGCCAAAGCTGTTCTCTGCTGTCTCTCACTCTGTCTAGTGTCATAACGTGGTTATAGAGTGCAGAAAAAACGAGAAACACTAAAAAAGAGAAAGGGAAGGAAAAGTACCGGGAAATGGGCGCAAGGACCATTGCAATCTTGCAATCGCTCTCGGGATTGAAATAGGTAGAGAGACATTGTTGTTTGTTGTCCCTTCCCTTTCCCTTGCATCTTTCTGCCGCTATCTGCAGTAGTGACAGCTGTTCTCAGTGCGGAGGCGGAACGCTTTATTCGACCGACTCATTCATCTCCAATTTCGGAAGTTATTTGTCCACATTTCGCCCGTTTCTGAACAGCTTGTGACTCTTGCTCCTACTTGAAACTGAAAAGCAGTGGAAAAGTTCTTACTTTCCCACACTTTTTGCTGCCATTCTTGCACGAAAGTGTTGTCTAGTCGCTTACGGGAAGTTGGAGGATGAGGAAGGAAATGATGTCTAGTCACTCGCAGTTTCAAATTAGATCCGATCATGCAGATCGGGGTCGCAACGCGTCTTGTTTCGATACAATCAGAGATCTGTGCACCCAAAATGGCGATCGAAAGTCAAGGAAATTATCGAATTTTTAACATTTTATTGCTAAATTTAGCATCGAAACGTCAGTGTGCGCTCTATTTCCTCCTTCAAAGCGGTATCCGATCTCTGGGTGGAGTGGCACCGCGCGATTGAGTTCGAAATGATGCTACAAGTGAAGAAGGGTGGTTTGACCGTGCAAATGAGCAATAATCTTTCTCCTACGTCTATTGCATTGTCTCTGGAGATCAGAGTAAAACGATAGAGCATGTTGAATTGAGAGAGTCAGACAATTGACCCTCTCTATCCAGTGATAGTCATCGAGCAAAGATTACGCTCATTGCACCGCAACCAACGAGCAAGAAAAAGGAAATATTAGATTTGACCCTCTCCCTATTCCCCTTCTATCTTGTCTGAGCGGAGAGATGAGAAATGAAGAGGGAGACAGATCAAAGTCAGGACGTGCAAGATAACATCCGAGGTTAACAAGAGAAGAGTTTGGAAAGCGCTCGGTATTGGCCGAATAGACCCCATCACGATATAGTAGCTATGAATGTCTCTACCGAAGAAATAGTGTGAACAATGTATAGACTATTCTCAAGAAGCACTCCGTAGTTGTAGTTACACACTCTGAACGTATTCTCTAGAAGGAACAGGAGACGTGAGGAATAAAATGGGCACAACATTTTGATGATTCACCGAACTGTCTAAGCGATTTTTTTATCCTAATTTGCTGCTTTTCCTCTGAAATTCCCTGAATTCAATAGTCAAAACTCCACTTTAGTGCTGCGGTACACATCATGTCCCCGTTGTGCGTGTAGTGCGATAGTTTGCCTTTCACGCCTCGCGTTGTTTGGTTTCCAATGGTGAAGATCCCTTTTTGTTCACTTAAGGGCTATGTTACGGCTATGATTAAACATCTGGCCTACATTTAGTTAGTGCTGTGGCTTGCAGGAAATACATAAATTTGCACGCCCGTTCGGCGTAACCCTTCATTGAAAGGTTCCCTATCAACATAGTAATGCGAACCTACATACGTGTGCATTTTCGTATCTGCATTTTATTCTTAAACAAGGCATTCTACGCCCAAATTGAGTGACAATTAAGTGATGCTTCTCCATTTAGTTCTACTGATCTTCGCTTCAAATTGAGCTGAAAGATCTCTCAAGGAGGAATTAGGATCTGTCTCTAGTTGGCTCCGCCCCTCTCAACCTCCCTCAAATTCGTCCTCACTTCCCCCTCATTTGATCTTTTCTCTTAGTAACCTCATTGCTCCCAATGAACCCCAACTACCCCTACTATGGCTTCGTACCAGAACCCGAATCCCATCATCAGCCTACGGTTCAAGTCAGCTCCAGGTACGGTAGCCTTCTTGCTGCTTCATTTACACTAGCATCGCATTATCGATGCACTCGATAGGACAGAAAGGCTTCACAAAAACCGCACTATTGGTGCAATGTGCACTCGTTATCGGCTTTCTCATATGAGCATGCAGTCTGGCTAGTAAGACAGGACGATAGAGCACGTGCAATGGGGAGACGGAAGTTTCTTGTCTGCATATCCGAAGTCAAAAAGGGGTCAGGTTCACGAAAATCACCATAAACTGTGCACTCGTCACCGCGAAATACACACTTCTTGGAGCTATCTCCGACCGGTGATTCTGACCGGTGCAGGAGCATGAATATTGAAGAGAATCCCGAGCTCAAGCAGTCATCTCTCAGTAGAAATGATGCTAGTCATCTCTCATTATCTCCGTTATTAGAGATATCACAAGAAATGAAGAGTGCCAACTCTAATCTTTCCTTCCTTATCATCACCACTGTTTTGACTCTAATCCGCGCCCACTTTTGCGCGCGATCTATCCAGCTCCTTATCATTTGTGACTCGAGTGTGACTACGAATTTCACTACATTTTTGTGAATTACTAACTATTTAAATAGTTAAAATATTAAAATAATTTCAGGATGCGTTCCTCGATTTGCCTCGTTTGCTCCTCGCCCACTGCAAACTCTCTGCACTTTGGAGCTAGAACGTGCAAGGCATGCGCTGCTTTCTTCAGGAGGTACGCGGTGCTTCATTTTCATATTTGATGACTAGTTTGTACGATAAATAAAAAATAAGAAAAGCACTTCTTAGTCATGCACTGCACCCTGGCAGCAATCATCAAATCCTGTTCCTCTCAGAAAATGAATCACTCGAACTCGAGAGCGTCGAACTCATTAGGGGTTTCAGGGTGCACATTGCACCAGTCGCACGTAGTTTGAACTCATTTTTAACTGAAATTCAAGTCACTAAATGTTTGTAAAAAAAAATTAAATTCCAGGACAATTTCAATGGCGATGAATTACGCGTGCACAACTGAGGACCCATCGATGCCTTGCAAAATTCACTATCGTGAGTACTTATTGCTGTCTTATTGTTAAAAAAAAAGTTTTTCGAATACTACAGAAAATTTCTATTTTCAATATGTTTCACATGTTGTTGAAACCGCGCAAAAATCGCTGTGCACGATGGGAACTGAGCTACAAGTACAAAAAAAATCATTGAAAAAATGAATGACAGACCTTCGAATGATCTGCCGGGCTTGTCGTTACGAGAAGTGCTTGAGAGCAGGCATGAAGGAGGGAAGTATGTATTTATTTGTATATTTTATTTCGAATTTCCGGAAATTACAAAATTCGCATCTGTTTCACACTTTCTCCAAATGAGAACAAGCTAGTGTCGAATTGATTCATCTGTTCTTCTTTAGTACCATAACATTTTAAAATACATATCAATTGCGATTGAATGCGAACAGTGTAGAGTGCCATGAAAGAACCAATAGAATGCCGAGCATGCGTTCTCAGTTCGATCCTACTCTTGTTTCCAGTGGTCCAAAAAAAGTTAGACGAAGAGAAGAAGTCACCTTCCTCTCCCAAGAGGAAAAGAACGCTCACGGAGCAACCGAGCAGTAGTGGATTGCTCAAGGGTTAGTTTAAAAAATTGTGTTTTGTAAACAGATAAACATATCAGAGAACCAGAGATCAGGATTATTTGGAGTTTTCAGAGATCAAAACGGAATTTGATGAGCCCGTTCCCTCCGAGCCGACGCAGGATCATCACTCGCCCTTTGGCAGAGCGCCAAGCACGTCTAGTGAGTGGTAATCATAGTATTCATGCGTTATTGGGGATGACCACGGGTAAAAAATCATAAAAATCTCTTTAATTCTGACTGTTTTGGAATCGACTAGCTGATGAGTTTCACGAGATGCATATCCGCTGAGCTCGGATTGATATTTGATTGGTTTACAATAAAAAGACAAATAATAACAATAATAGCGATTCGTTGCAGTGGACTCGTTCGATTTGCACGCGCCTCTCGCCACCTCGGATGATATCATAGCTCATTATCGGTGAGTTTCTATCGCACAAATTAAGTTTATTTATAACTATTAATATTTTATAATTAATCAAATGCAATTTCAGTGCCTCGGAGATGGCGTTGAACGACCGAAGACGGATGCTGTACGGCAGCTGCAGTTTGCACGATCTGTTTGATGATAGAGAGGATGCGGTGAGCAAATAATAGTGGATTAGTCGTCAAGTAAAACGCTTTGTAGATACTGCCTTCTATTCATTTTTTCGAAATTTCGCTGAAATTTAAAAATTTAACAAGCGTTTCCCATAATTTGAAAATTCATTGAAAATTCATTAATCAAGGACAATTGTACCTAAGGCGTTACAACATCTGAAATTCTCTGAATTCTTGAAAT
This sequence comes from Pristionchus pacificus, assembly GCA_000180635.4. Classification (NCBI taxonomy): domain Eukaryota; kingdom Metazoa; phylum Nematoda; class Chromadorea; order Rhabditida; family Neodiplogasteridae; genus Pristionchus; species Pristionchus pacificus. The sequence continues at coordinate 16,398,568 of CM026576.1, forward strand.
TCAGACTCTGAATGTGAGAAGAAACAATAGGAGGGATCGTAATTTACCTTATCATCGCGATACGTCAGTAGAACAGCAGCACACAGCACCGCACTTAGTGTAACATCACGGCCAAACCTCGTAGGATTACTGTAGCCACATCATCACGTAGTCGAACTACCGTAGTCACTAGGAGAGGGAGGGGCGTTGTCAAGAACACTTGTCTCACTCTCCTCACTTCACATACTCTCTAGATTTCTCTTACTGCGAGACTCAATGCGAACTAGGGAGGGTCTGAAAGATAAAAGAGAATTATTTGGTGTTCGCCTGTTGACTTCAATCTTCGATTTCACATATCTTCCCAAATTCGCTCAACAGCGTTGGATCGAGACCACTGTAGCCTCAGTTAGATGAATAGTGCATGCATATCTGAAGAAATAGGTAGTTGGCCCAGTTCAGACGTGTCGTTGCTCCATAGTTTGTGATGGTGGCGTTCCTAAAATGTTCGTGGGTTCACTCTTATCAATTCTGCTAGGTGATTTCATCAACATTGGCAGCTGTGAACAATCAGAATCAATTCTGCATAGACTGTCTTACTTTTCAATACACTGCGTAAGTAGCCTCTCGCAGCAAGCCCTCATGCGATGCATTCTTTTTAAAAGTATTTTTTTAGAACCACCGAATCCAAATCAATTGAAGCTCGAGAGTTCAGAGGGGATTCAAGGAGCGTGTGAAACATATTCTGAATAGGTCCGGTCACCATGAATAATGTCTCTCAATTCCAGCCCTTCCGTCGCGAGCACCTCCGACCGTTCAACATCGAGACATTCTCAGGTTCCATTCTCCCTCATTCGAGACACTTGCGAAATGCGAGAAAGTGAAGGTTCAGGACCGTGTCGGCCGGATTTGATGTGCGTTGTGGAGCAGACGAGACAGCTCAGTTTGTTCAGAAGGCTGACGCAGCGGTCGGATAAGGTGCGTGATCTTTGATCTTTCCTTGCAAGGAGAGAAGCTCAAGGTGCGAGAGAGGACCGAAATTCTTAGTTCGGCTCTTTCTTAGTGGTTGTTAGCAAGTTGTTAGTAAATTATGTTTCCAAAGCAATGTTTCCGGAATTATTTGAGTGAGCAGAGAATGTCCAAAAAAGACAGCCAAAACGTGAAGACGTTTCATGGATCAATAACGAGTAAATGAGAAGAGTAAACTTGTCTCATTCTGAGGATATTTTCCCCAAAATTTAACGATGAATTCTTACAGACTCTCATCGTCCGTTACGTTCTCTCCGTCGATTACGTGATGGGCGCCGCTTTTCTCACGGAGAAATTGGGAATAGACGTGTGTAGAAGATTTTGTTATTCTTTCTTTTTTATAAATATATATTTCATGCGTGGATACCAAACGCTTTCATGTCAATTCAATCTTGTTCATTTCGAAGTTATTCGCACAGGTCTCAATGAGTTTGGTACAGCCTATTCAGTGTAGATACTATTGTTTCACTCGGGAACGACTACACAGAGAAAACAAAAATACAATGCGCCATAATGCAAGTAGACATTGCAGGAAGACATTCTCGTCCTTCCGGACGCCACTTTTCTCAAGATGAAACCTGCGCCCATGAGCGGATACGAGGTTCATATTTAATTTTTTTGTTCCACCAGCAGAGTTCAACTCATTCATGCTGCACGATGATTCAAGCAGAAGTGAATTAAGTGAAACTCACCTGAAATAGCCGTCGAATTCCGCAAAAAAAAGAAAATTATCAGGAAAACGCTCGCGAGCACTTCAAGACGAAGAAAGAGTGGGAGACGCACAAGTGAGAAAATCATTTTTATATAATTTTATTTATTTCTGGTATGTCCCCACCAAAATTAGGTTGCGATAGTAACGTTACTTTCACGTGCTTTTTTTTTTAATTGTATCTAGCTCTTATGTTTCTGCGTTAAGACCTGCATACATTCAGAGCCTTCATGCCTCTGTTCATTCGTAAATGGGCCGAAGTGATCCTACCCTTCTGCGAGATGAGGTTTGCATTCATTTTTTTAAAATTTTAATTAAAATAATTAAATAAAATTGCAGACTGAGCTTCACCGAATACGTCCTGCTGAAGACGCTGACGATTTATCAGATGGGTGAGTCTTTCTACTTCACTCCAATCATGAGGACATTCATTTCGATAATAGGAACTCGTAGATAGGAATGAAAATCATTGCAGTTCATTACCGCTTGACGGAAGAAGGGAAGATTGCCTGTTCCCAGCACAGAAACATGGTCATCGCTGCACTACACAGAGTGAGTTGATCTGGCTTGATTCAAGGGTCTAAACATGCCACTCAATAGGCAATAGTTGATGCAAACATCTTTCATCTCAACTATATGTATCAACAAACCATTACATTTGTTTCATCATCATTTCGTCGAAGATTGATGGAAGAATGCGTCTGTTAGAGGAGGCACAGAATTATTTGATTGGCATATGTTTCATAATCAGTTTGAATTCACTGCATTCTTCCGAAGGGCGATTTCATCTCCATGTGACGTGGAAAACAAATCAATAATTCCTCTCATGTCAGACAGCCGAACTCGAGGGCATTCACGATCCCGTCCAGCGAGTGGGAGAGATTATCCTATTGATGTCAACGATTATGGTAAGCTCCATTCCTTCCATAGCCCCACCCATATCATCCAGTGGCTTCCAGAATCCAATTCGATTTAGATATCAATTTAATTTATGATTTATTTAATAAATATGACTGACTTCTTAGTCGTCCACACTCCGCCTCCGCTTCTTTGCCTCTGTTCAAAATCATCCCTTCTTCAGAACTACACTTCTTCCCTCATCGGTCGCTACTTCAAGATCACACTGTGCAATCAGTTCAGTGGCGGCAATCAGACGATTCCCGTTGATTCGATGATTCAGGAAATGTGTTCATATCAATTCTGAAGAAGGGGGCGGAGCCTCAGGATTTATACGGGGGCCGATAGCCGATACAATATTTTCTTATTTTCATCCTTGACGACGAGTTCTGTACTCTTATTAATGTAGACGTAGCCTTGATTATTCGTGAACTCCATTCGAATTTCGATGAGATCCTTGTAGATATTAGAGACTTGAGTGTCAACTTTGATGACCAGTTCTTTCCTATGTAAATTTCGACGGCCTTTATTGAGGAATATTTTTGTTTGAAATGTTCACCTCGTTTTGCCTGCTCTGGTATTTTCTATTACAATTCACAGATCAACCAATGCATGGAGAGCCCAATTTTCATTTTTGTATGCACTAATTGTAGATACCGATTCAATGTGTTGTATGCTGTTTGATTCCTTTCAGTGATATCGCTTCGATATTGTGATTATTATGTTGTGATTATTCTTTTCTTTCCCTTTCCAGCCTACCTTCAGGATACCCACATTTTGCACTACTACGGGCATCTCGCAATACTCTGTTATATCTATTCAATAAATAATTATCAGTTACCGTATTGTGTTTCGGCATTCTAGCAGGGAACCTCACGTCATGCAGGTAGCGGCGCTTTACAGTAACCATAGAACGGACCATAGAACTCCGTATTTCTCTGGTCAGCCGTTTGAATATCGATCTCATACGATCCGACTTCCTTTCGGTCTCAAACGCATCAATCGCCTTGCTTGTGTTCTTGTCCTGTCCTATGTCAGCTGGGTATGCGTTCCCAGCCTCTTCAATATTCCTTTTTCAGCGCATAATCTCAAGGCAGAACATCCAACAATAACGAGGAACTGAACTTGGGTGTTTTGGCTCACTTCACTCTCTGGGGAAACATGAAGAAAATGAGATGGGCGAAATTCTCTGCAGACACTATAGTCTTCTTCTTTCCAGGCCTCTCGGAGACTAAAGAACAACTGTAGTAGATAATCCCTGAAAAATGCCGTTCGACACTCCTCGTTTCCCATTGTCTCTCGCCGGTCAGACTGAGCGAGAGAGTAGGTGAACTGGAGAGGGTCAGACAACAGTTCCCATCCACGCAATCCGCCCCTAAATGGCACTAAAGACAAGAGCAATCAGTGCCTGATCTCTCACTTCAGCACCGTTTCTCGCGGGTCAGAGAAATATTCGATTGTTAGAACAATCGCTCTCTCATTTCCCCACGCTCCCTCGTCGGTCAGAGCAACGAGAGATCACGGCAAAGTGAGAGAGTCAGATCACTCTTCCCCCCCCCTTCCCATCTGCCCCTGCACGCAGTCCCTTCCCAGACCCTTCCGATCCGAGAGAGGGAGAGGGAGGAAGGGAGGGCATTGACCTGTTGCGTGCGTGCCTTGTGGCGTCCTCTCTTACCTCTTATGGTCTGATTGCCAATCGATCGCGCTAGAATCGTTACCGTATCCTTGCTTGATTCTCTCCCTAGCCACTTTGCCGATCAATCTTGAATCAGTACCACTGTCTTGCTCCTGTTTCGTGTGTTCCCATTCGTTATTTGTCTCTAAAGTTGCTTTCATTTCGTTATCCATTCCAATATCTGGCATTGGCGTGATGGTCTCTCCATTTGGCGTGCACTCTCGTTCTGTCTGACGGGCGAAAGAGTATTGTGATTCAAGAGAGTCAGATCACTGCTACCGTCAATGACATTTCCACCCCCATTCTGAGTAATCATCTGTCTCTCTCGCTTTCCCATGCTCTATCGTTGCTCTGACCGACGAGGAATCTATTCGAAATGAGAAAGTGAAACGATTGTTCCCCCTTCACTCATTTCCATCTGATCAACGCTATTCATTTCGCCTTTCGAAGCGCTCCGTTTCTGAGTAACCTTCTTTTTTTCGCTACCCGGGTTTTTCTCCCACTCATTTCTCCTTTTTCTGTTCACTTTTTTGCGGTTTGTAGTCGGATTCCGAGCGGATTAACATCTGGTACTAACGTGAGATAGTGGACGAGAAAGTAGGAACCGCTCGCTCTCTCAAGTCCAGTACTCTCTCGCCGGTTAGACGGAACGAGAGATCATTGGGGAATGAGAGTCCGACTACTGTTCGAACTGCTCCTTTTTGTGCGAGAGAGAGGGATGAAGGAACTGGCCTATCGGATTACCGCCGATAGTATTGTCGTTTACTCTCCGGCAGCCACTGCCTTGAGGGCGCATTTCGATGCCGTGGCTAGTGGGCAGTACTCTGTGGTGTTACATGGGATTGGTCATTGGTTGCGCGTATCACAATATCGTCAATCTTGGATTAGGTCAGGTTTAGAATACGGTTATGTGGTGTTAGGGTGGAGGTTCTGTGATTGCCCTGTGAAAATCAATCCATCGTAAATACCTGCTCATATGTCTGAACTTTGAAGTACTAACGTGAATGATCCGTTATTCCAAAGGGCCCTTTCACGCTCTTTTTTCTTCCGAGACAACGTCAAAACGTAGATGTGGGAGTTACTGTGGTTTTTGGGGCATTTTGCAATGGCAATCGGGATATTATCTTCGAACTTATGCGTGACCCCTTTTCGATAACTAGTGAAACTCAATCATTCGTCGACGGGACGTTTTGTTGTATCGCTCTAATGCCCAAGACCTCACTTCATTATCTCATCCGAGGGAACTGATGGTATCACTAGGTTGATTGGGTGGTGATCTGTGACCCTCCATTTGTTCAGTTATACCCTCTCTTCATTGTCCTTTGTTCCCTGAGTTGTCATACCACCTGGCTTCCCTCTTTTTGTGAGTGATCTGATTTGGGATATCACTGCTCCTAGTGCAGATGTTCTCGCTGTTGATCCTTGGAACTTCTTTCACTCGTCTTCTTCTTACCTCTCTTCTCCGCCCGTTGACTGACATGTGCTGAACGAGCTAGATTTACTATATTTTAAATATCCTTTCATCCGTGGTAGCTGTATCCACCTCCTCTTCATTCTCTCCTTGCCTGACTCATCCTTTGTTCCTCCCCCTCCTCTCCCCAGCGGCTAACTGGCGCTAACCTAGTTACCGGCCCACTACCCCCAAGTCCCCTTTCCCCCGTCCTTCCGAAGAGTAGAATCGTGTAAAGTATACGTGATATGGTCCTCGATTTTTGTCTTTGTCGCTTCCTTCCCGTCCTTCTTAGTGAAGAAATTCAGTAATATCTGCATGATATCATCCGCGATTGTTCATTCTTTCGGCTCCCTCGACTTACAATCGTCATTTCTGGCCTTTCTGTCAATTTTCCCACCAATGTTTGCCCCCGACGGCTTTAGTCGAAGCAAAAGTTGAGCGAAATTCAAGCCTCCCGATCCTCGCGGAGATTCGAAACTCTCTTTCATTCTCTCTTTAGCACTGCGCCGCTCGTCATCAGAATGGCCTGACTCTCTCACTTTCCCATGCTCTCTCGCTTCTCTGAACGACGAGAGATCGTGGTGAACTGAGAGAGTCAGATGACCGTCATCAGAATGCATCTTCCCACTGAGTGAATTAGGAATGTCTCTCCATTGCCCGCACTCTCATCGGTGAGAGAAGCGAGAGAGCAGGCGAAACGGGGAGAGTCTCAGTTCTTTCCAAGCGATCCCACCAGTGAATGCGCGATGAGCGCTCTGACTTTGGGAGTGAGGAAATTCCCGGAATTGCTGCAGTAGTGCATGCAATGCGGGTTAGTTTTGCACGCACTCTCTGAAATTCAAGTGATATTTTTGTTGTAGTGAGGAAGTAGGTAAAGTGCCTTCTGGTAATTTATCTTGTATCTAACATGCAGCTGAGCACGGGGAATGGAGAAGGCGATACTTCAATTACACTTCCGGCTATCTCTACGGATATCTTATCAAATAGTGCAATCGTTTATTTTTTCCACACTTTCGAAGCTTGTCCGCGTTTTCTTTGAAGTTCACTTTCTCCCGTTCGTTATATTGATTTTCCGGACCTGTTTTTCTCGTTACCGTACCACTCCACTTATCGATCGATACCTATCTTAATTCCGGCCCTTCCCTCAGGATGCCCTCTTTCCTCCTCCCCCACTCTTCATTTCTTCCTTCCCTACTTACCGTGCAACCCCATTTATCGATTTTCACACTATTACCGTATACACTATTACCGTATCCCTATCTAATCGATGCCTACCGTAACCCCTTTCTTCCCTTCAGGATGCCCTCTCCTCCTCTTCCTCCTCCCTCCTCCGCTGCCCCTCCTCCCTTCGCCTTCCTCCGTCCCGACATGCCCGAGCAGGAGGTGGCACTGCGCTGCCGACTCGCCACCATCGATCCGCCCTTCAAGTGAGCAAGTTGATCTTTGATCTTTGGTCTTTGGTATTATTTTGACCTTTGAGCTGTATTCAAGTGAGCAAGTTGATCTTTGATCTTTGGTCTTTGGTATTATTTTGACCTTTGAGCTGTAGTCAAGTGAGCAAGTTGATCTTTGATCTTTGGTCTTTGGTATTATTTTGACCTTTGAGCTGTATTCAAGTGAGCAAGTTGATCTTTGATCTTTGGTCTTTGGTATTATTTTGACCTTTGAGCTGTATTCAAGTGAGCAAGTTGATCTTTGATCTTTGGTATTTGATTGCAGACCGGTTTTATTTTTCATTTGAGTTGTATTGTGAGCATTATGGGTATGATGCAGATAAGAGGCACCATCGTCCCGCCCATCAAGTGAGGATATTGATCTTTGATCTTTGGTATATGGAGTCAAACTTCGACTGGGGGGGTTTGATCTCTAGTTTATTATATCAGTTGGTAGGCTGGGCAGTATATCGATCCGCAGTTCAAGTGAGGGGGTGATCTTTGATCTTTGGTCTTAGACAATGTTTAGGACTAGAGATACAAGCCAATATGGACCCTTCGTTCAAGCAAGGCAGTTTGATCTTTGATCTTTTGAGTCTGGAGCACGATTCTCGTATCTGATCTTTGATCTCCCTCTTCAGAATCATCTCGACGACGTCGCTCGGGCAGCACTACGCGCTCTTCATGAAGCGACGCATCCGCGGAGGATACAATGTGAGTTCATCATGAATTCTGCGAATCTTCATAAAAGTATTTTGTATCGTATGGTTGCAGTCGATCAATTCAACACGAATAACAGAGATTACGTAGAACCTCTGAAACCTATCCAAATCCTTATTGAATGTGATCACCGAAATTATAATCAGTGACGTTAGCGTATCAGACGAATGCAAAAAAAAAGGTTTCGAATTTTTAAATTATTTATCGCCCAATAGCATAGCGAACTTCGCTATCGTCTATGAATTCAATTGTTGCTTAGTGATGACGTTTCTCTCTATTGCAGCTGTTCCTGAAGAGCGCGGAGAGTCGCGAGGGCTTCCCGTCGCCCGTCACGCAACCACTGCAGGTACGGAACTCTCGCTCTCCCACACACGAGAGTTCTGTGGGAGAGCGAGAGTTCTAGATAATTGGTAGGAGTGGCAGGAGAATGATCTTCGAACTCTGACACGAAGTAACCCTTGATCTTTGATCTTTGATCTCTCCCATTCCTCTTCTAGATCGGTGGTCCGTTCGTCCGCGAGGAAGCGGAAGAGGTGGCGCGTGCGCTCGAGACGCGTCTCTCGCGTAAGCCGCTCTTCTCCCTCAGTCACCAACCGGCCAAGGTATACGGTAGGAATACGGTAGTCAAGGGAACAAAACAACTCTTTAATTGCAGCAAGGATTCACGTACGAAAGAGAAATATCGAGATAATAGGTTTTTTGGCAATTCATTTCTTCGAGCTATTGATCATTCCATTCACGTTGCGCTGAAATGAGCAGTGTGAATCATATTCAAAATGCGATTTGATTCTCAAATTCATTTCCGATTTGCCTCGTCTAATGCAAGAATGCTACGATATCGATACTACTACAGTATCCTACCGTAATCGTACCGTAATCTCATTCAGATATCGATCCCGCTCTCTCGTCAGTTGGTCACGTTGTACACCGTGCCCGAGGCCGTCCACGAGACCTCGCCCGACTGCTACCTAGAACCTGGTATGGCTACCGTAACCCTACCGTAGCGCCTCGTACATCGATAACTGACTTTGCCTACCGTAGCCCAGATTACAGTATCCCTAGTCTATCGACAACTGACTATTCTCTCTCCTCCAGGTGACGAGGTGTATACGGAGTGTCGACTGGCCGGCCTCACCTTCTTCCACTCGGGCATCTACGCCGGCGACGGACTCGTCTATCACTTTATGAATGAGGCTGGTCGGTCGATTAGAGTATATTACCGTAGTACTTGACTACCGTAGTCAGTTGCGATGACTGGCTTTTTTTTGTTTACTAACAGTAGGATGAGGCTTATGGCTTCATGAACGGGACTGGACAGTCTATTACCGTATTTTAGGACTGCTGGTGGCTAGCAGATTATCGATCGATACAGTACCGCTTCCATAATCCAATCGTACTCCCTCTCCAGACGCTTCATTCACGTCGATGCTTCGCTCTTTCGCTCCGATCAAGGGCCGCATCGTGCTCGAGCCATGGATCGATTACGTGCGCGCCCTCTACGAACCGCCTGATGGTAAGGGTCGACTACCCTAGTCTACCGTGCTCTTGGGTTGATCGACAACTGGTTATTATTCTGGCGACGTCGGTTGCTTGACAACTGTGTTCAATATCATTCCTTGAGCCATTATGCCATAGAAGTTGTCGATAGATACCGTATCCTAACCTACCGTATCCTACCGTACCCTACCGTACTCTCATCAGGTTCATGGCCGACCGTCTACCGTGTGTCGTACGCGATGCGCGTCCGCTCCGGCCGCGCGATCGTCGAGTGGGCGGAGATCATCAGGAACTCCAAGGTATACGGTGGATGGGGAGTACTGTAGCTGTGAGATGAGTACGGTGGATTAGGGAACTGTATGAGGGATACGGTACTGATGCTTCGAAACTACGATTGGATACGGTGGATCAGTCGCTAAATCAATATTCTCTCAGGCCTTCACACACTACGATATTCGCAAGCGGAACTGTCAGCACTTCAGTTCGCTCTGCTCCACGGGCGCATCATTCTCGTACGATATGACCAATGGAGTCAAGTGAGTACGGTAGTGAACGATACTTTTATTGATCGGGAACTGGCTTTTTGTACCTTGAAGAATGTTTGGTATGACAAGTGATCATGATAAAATGTAGATAAGGCTCTAAATAGGTAGCAAACTAGCAGAATAATAGTTTTTTCGAGCGAGGAAATCGAAGATTGATTATTATTCTTCTTCGCACCGACCTAAATGAGAAGCGTGAAACACAACTGAAACCGCTCACCCTGTTCATCTCTCAGAGAGTCAAGCTCGTAGCCTATCAATATCATATCTTCTTCAGATCCCTCGGTTGTCTTCTTCTCAAGCCGGGATCGACGATAATGGGTGGAGGAAGGATCTCTCCCCGTCGAAGTCTCAGTGACTTCCAGACCACCGAACCGGAGGTGAGTTTTGCAATGAAGAATTACGATGAGACATCCTTAGGGAGTACTATCTGTGCGCTAAAGACAATTCAGAACGATGCGATTGCAACTACTCTTAGCCAATTATGACAAGTCGTCACTACATAGCAGAATTACTAACGAATTCACCTGCGGGAGCATTTTGCATTGCACCTATCTTGGTGATTGTCCGTTTTCTCTAGGTAACATCATTACTCACGCTACCGTTTACAGGAGCATCTCAAGCCCACGAACAACCACCGAGTGAAGTAGACGACTACCGTAATCCGACTACTGCAGGAGTATCGTAGACTAGCTAATCTCCCAAACTAGGTCTCATTCATACTGTTTACTTTCTTCAAATTGTATTATTTCAGACTACTGTAGAAATACTGTAGATAAGCTAATTTCCCTACCTAGGCCTAATTTATACTGTACAAATTGACTAATTCTATTGCCACTTTCCCATTCTACACGTTTCACTACTGGTATGATGCCCGTAATAACCTTGTATATTCCTTGACAATTTCATCGCGATAAATCGATAATTTATGCAAATAATCCGAGGACCATGGGATCAAGTTATTGCCGGAGTAGTTGCGCAACCTGTCGCCCCATCGCAAAACATTTCCGGTCACGGACTCTCATGTCATGATTTGAGTCATCGCACACTACGCTATCTCTCGCTCCCTCATTATCACGGTCTATCTAGTGGTAAGATGAGATGAGATATCACGCGAGATTGAGAGCAGCGAGACGATGAAAGGGCCTTATCGGGAATATAGGGGATCGTCATTCCTCTGTCTCTCAAATCGCCTGACTCTTTGTCAGACAACCTGCCGCGCCTGATTTCCTCATTTGTTTCTCACTGTCAGACTTGTGCAATATATATTCTCCATATAAATAGAGTTCATATAAGTTAGGTAGCTTATCTGGTATAACGTATCATGACCGCTGTACGAATCTTCAACTGTCGATTAAAATCCTCCGGAAGTAATCACTATTTTTCAATTACAAATAGTAACGTTCTGCGTTGATTGTGTTCATGGCTTCTTCATTTGTTATCTTTCCTATCATTTCACTGCATTCTGCGCTCCCTTCTTGTCTCATTTCGCGCATTCCTATCGTGAAATTGATCACGGTTTTGATTATTTTTGCTACTGGAGCTACTCCCTGTTTACAGTACACCTCAATGGCGCCCACGTTTCCCACCATGGAGGACCATAAGCCCGTGAAAGCTACGGTATGTTCAGCTCCTTCCAAAATTCATGAATTTCGGTGACGAAAAGTTATTTGAATTTTTTTTACCACCTCCAACCACTCCTATGAAAATCGATTTTAGTACCCGTACGATGGCACATTCGAGAACTTCGACGGTAAAGTCCTCAAAGGAGACTGCTTGCTGCCGGTACGTTCTTTTCCTTTGAAATCATCTTTGCTTTTTTGATTGTGAAATGTGAGGGTAACTGGGAATTGCTATCAGCTGATTCGAGTGAGATTGAAGAGAGTGGTCCCTCGCGGTTGACACTAGGGTTGTCTAAACGGAAAACGGAAAAACGCCTCTCTCATTCCTCGTTTCGATCATTCCGTAATGCGGCCATTCTCCTCTCGGATTTCCGAATGATTACGGAATTCCGTAATTCTCATTCTTCCGTATTCGATCTGAGGAGACCGGTGCGCCTCGGAAAAGGAGAGAAATGATTGAGTTTCAACCACTCTTCATTGTCCTATTTATTACGGAATTACGGAATTCCGTAATTCTTTAGACCGATTACGGAAAATGTGTAATCGGAGAATGAGAGGGAGAATCGATTCGGAATAACGGAATAATTTCCGTATAGACATCCCTAGTTGACACCTTCTAATCTTATGACGTAGCAAGGCTGACTTAATTCATGACGTCAGTATGAATAATGAGCTTGTCCTAGTCTCACGCAAGTATTCCAGTAAAAGTGTAAGGGTATTTTCTACAATTATACTATTTGAGGAGCCCCTCTTCTACCTCCTCATCGGTCTGCTCATCATCGCTGTCGTTGTCATCATCGTACTCGCTGTCCTTCTGTACAGAAGCAAACGCCAGTACAAGAAAGTCGGAACGAACGAGGAAAATGATGAAGCAATTTAAATGGACAATCTACAGTAAAGAATATATTGAGGATTCTTCAACATCTGCTGTTTTGTATCGATTCTGTATACAATTTATCCTGATCTGTTCTATCATTTCTCCATCGATGATCATAAATGTAACTTTCTTTCTGATGAACAACCCGATGATGTCTTTGATATTGCTTGATGATAAAGTGTTTTGAAATGACTGCGATAGTGAGCAACGCCCTGATACAAACTACACAAACGATTCAATCTTTATCACAGTTTACGCTTGCAATCAGAGCAGTGATTACAGACTGAAATCGATTGTTCATAACGATTTTTTCTCCAGTCGGTCTGTAGAAGTATTACGGCCGCAAAGGACATATTTGTTATTTTCGAAAATGAATACCGTAATCGAATTTCGGAGCCGGAGAAGGCTGGCGCGAGAGGTGTGTCAGTTGATAATTGGATGAAATGGCGCGTAATTTCAAATGAGCGTCTCTACATACTCAATTTTGAATTGTCATTACACATTGTAATTGTTTTGTAGATATTCAATTGTACTTTTTATTTATTATAATGATAATGATGAAGTAGATAGTATGGCACATGTGTTGATAATACTTCGTTTTAGCGTTTCACATTCGGTAGTGAAAAGTGGAAACATAATCTAAATGTTGAAAATTTGTTGTATACTTTTTACTTTTTCAATCGCAACCACTCTTTCAAGTTATGATCACTTTGTGCCAAGCGGCGAAAACTGCAACCCAAAAGGTAAATTTGAATTTCTACTTATTTAATAAATTGCTAGCTCGCTGGTTGCGTTACAGCTGGGAAAAGTCAGTAAGGGTAACAGTTGTGCGCTGAGATAATTTTTTTTAATGGATGCATATTTTGGATCATACCCAGCACTTATCTAACATTACAACAAGGGATGGTAAGTGAAGAAATCATCATTCCGCTCACTATCTCGCTTAGACGACCGGTTAGAGAGAACGTAAACTGAGAGAGCGATCTCTTCATTAGTCATCCCTGATCACTACATTTACGTTGCACGGTGCATAGATGATGGTCGTCCAGTCTGTCGCAAACGAGCACATGTGTTTCAACTATTCACACTTCAGTTTTATCACAATGGAAAAAAATTCAATCCGACTCAAAGAACTCCACTACACTCAGTTTTTTTGTATCTCTCGGGACGTTTCGAAGCCATCTACTACCATTTGCGGAAGCCAAACTATGGATCAATCTGACAGACCACAGTTCATTTCAAATATTTAAGGTACTAAAATTTTAAATTAACTGAATGCATGAATGTTTCATTACATGGCCCTGATTGTACGACTATTCGTCAAGAGTATTACTCTGATAATTATGCCGGAATTAGAGAGAAAAATTATAATCGGAGGTAAAGTCCATTTGAGTACACAATCTTCGTTTCCCTGAGAATATTGACAAGGAAGTATCATAAAATTCGAAAATCCGAGCGGCAACCTGTATTAGTTGATTTTTTGCTTTTAAAATATATATTTTCAATATAATTTTCAGTATAAAAGAACTGCCCGTTTTTTCAAGAACAGTTATCGGGATAGCAACAAGAGAAAGTTTTCAAATCTCCTTACAATTTACAGGTGTGGTTTTTAATCAATTATGACCCCATTAACCGTATTTTTCAGCCTTGAGTTTCAGAAAACTTTATGTCTTTATCGCATCAATAATGCTTTTTGTGCTTTCGCGAGAAATCAGTGAAATTTTATCTGGATCTCGATCTGAATGTGCTTGGTTCATCCAAATTGTAGCATTCTCGAATATCTACCAGAGTTCGCAGGTACGCTCTAATTCGGAAAATCATCCGAAAGACATAAAATGGAGATTGATCTTTAGTATTATCGATAATATTTTACAACTGCATTTTCCAGGTCGCTTGGATTTCGCTACTAATAATATTCCTACTGATATGCCTTGAAATAAGCATTCGTTATCATTTGTAATCACATGCCGAAACTCAAAATCTGTTGGCCCTTCTCTTTCCCGCTCCATGATCTGCAACGTTCTTCACAAATTCATCGTGATAAAGCCATAATTTACAATATTTGACACACCAATAAGTTACAATCGTACTATGCAAGTGGAACCACAATCGATTTGATATTTTCAAAGCTTAGGAAAATCAATAAATCTACTTCTTCTCCTTGGCAGCGACTTGCCTCTCTAGTTCGGCCACTTTTCGATGGAGGGTCGTCATGAGCGCAGTGAGCTCCGACTTGAAGTCGTCTAATTCGTCTGAGCACCTGCAAATTAGATGATTACAGCTGGCCTAACCAGTGGGTCCCACCTAGCGTTGTAATACGACTGTAAAATCGCTTGACGTGGATACACTTTTACCTTTACCTACCTTTTTAACGATGACAGTGTGAAACGCTTCGATCGTAATTGAGACTTGTGCGGTGCCTCTACCGATAAATTATTCAACATCATAGGGGCCCCAGGCAACTAGAGATTACAAGCCAACCAGCGATTGTTTCACGTTTATAAAGCGATCAGATTGTTTAGAGATATTTTTTGTTGATATTAAGAATGCAGTGACAAAGGGATCGACTTTCCATTTCACCATTCTATATCACGAGCAAGTGAAACTCAAAACATATCGACTGAGACCAATCATCCAAACTCTTTGCTTTGTATGACAAATCCACGAGGGTGGACTGTGATATCGCTAAAGCAGACTAACTCAAAGAATACCACCCAGGAAAGGGCTAGAATTAGAGATGGTGAAGGAAGGGGCGAGGGAAGGGACTGCCGCTCTCTCACAGCGAGGAATGAAAATGAGGGAAGGGGAGAGGGAAAAGGGTGAACCCTTCCGGAAGGGGAGAGGTGGGAAATGGCCGTTTTCAAGCGTTTTACATCGGGATTTCTGGCCAGTGAGCATGGTTTCATCATTCAGGGTTGGAATATGTGTTCCCAAAGCGTTTCCGCATTCATTTCACTTAGCATGACATGTACTTAGTCGATTTGCTTGTCGCTTCCTAAACTTCGTGGAAATAACTAATCTGAACATTCTGTGTATCTGTAATCACTCAGACCACTTCTGATATCCGTTTAGTTGACCTAAATGCTAAAATGATTGACAACTGTCTTCCATTTGGTCTCAAAAACACGAATGAGAGCAGCCATTGAGTGATAATTGAGGTAAAATGGTTTGAAATCGGTCTCAATATGATTACGGAGACGGTATGCAAATGCGTTAGAAATTCCGATGCCTAACGATCGAAAACGGCCAATTCCCGAGCCTCCCCTTCCGGAAGGATTCGAAACCCTTCCGGAAGGGTTGGCCATTTCCCTCTCCCCCTTCCTCTCATTCCTCGCCACACCGCGCACCCTTCCCCCTTCCTTCACCATCTCTAGCCTAGAATCCACTGGTGTCCTAGGAACGGTGACGCGTTTAAATTTGGGAATGTCCACACTAGTTGACTTTTCAAAAAGGCGACAGATGCATAGTTACAGATGTCCGCATGAATTCCCAAAGAAATTTTGCAGATGCCCCCACTCTGTCACCTTCCAATCTCACCAGTGCTAGAATCCCATGCTCGTTCCCTTACTCACTCTTTCCACACTCCGATCGCTTCCTCCACCTCCTTCTGCATGTGATCGAGGGCCACCGAGTGATTGCCCACCGCTGAGATAGCCTCCGAGTTCAGCACTACCTGGAAGATTAATTATTTGAGCAAATTTTCAGAGCTCTTACAAAAGTCATACAAGTCACAAGTCATTTAATACTCACACTGACCATTTAGGTTTCACAAAGAGTTGATATTGCGAACTGTGAGCATTCACTAGGGATGGCAAAAAATTATCTGAAGCGACCGGTTCCCTCGCGCGCGCAGAGACAAGAATGAGTCTGAGAATGAGATGACTCTCGCCTCTCGGACAATGAATTGTCTGAGAGGAAAATGGTTGGGACAACAAATTGTCTCTAAATTTTGAAGGATGGTTTCGCACAACAACAACAACAGAAAAAAGGAAAGGATAGAATTGATTATAGTGATTTGTTTGCCTTCTGCCTATCCGGGATATTATGTCACGTAATTTGCGTGCCTTAATTTGACGAACCTTTATTGTTGGAACTCGTGGCCTTTTGTGCAAGCACCTCTTAGCTTGTGGATCTATCCATCCAGTAATTCCACTAATGCTCGGAAACTACTTTATCATGTTTAAAATTGCTCTCGACTGTTACACCTTCTGACAGCAGGTTAATCATCGAAGTTAGGAAGCCAATAGTAATACATCGTAAATATGTTTACTACAGCCATTTTAGTGAAATATGTTTAATAGTTAGCAATGAAACATAGCCAGTTTTACAATACCCGCGTGAATTTTGAACTAATAGTGCAAAATACTATGAAGAATCAACATTCTGAAAGTACAATGCAAAATTACACTGCAAAATTATTTTTACAATTTTTTGAACGTTTTATCAGTGGGTTTGAAGTTGGGACAACAAATTGTCTGAGACAATTTGTTGTCCGAACTTTGAGACAATTTGACAACTTTGAGACAGTCTGAGACAACAACCGGTCCGAAAAGTTCGGAATGAAATTGTCTGAGCCAACGCATTGGACAATTTTTGCCATCCCTAGCATTCACCAATGTCAGCAATTGATGAAAGATTCACTCACTACAAAATGTTTGCGACCAGAATGTAGCCCATTTTCGCCATGATATTCGTCTGAAGAAGTGCCCAACAAACATTGATCTCCTCACCTCGGACATCTCCTCGAATGCCTTGAGCTGCTCTGCCCTCTGCAGGATGAGGTCCTCGCAGAATTGGATGGCGTTCAGCTTCTCACCGAGTGGGCGAGATTCCGTCTAAAGGAACAGAGTTTATCAGGACAATTGACTAGTTATCATGTCAGATATATAATTTTAAAAATAAGGAAGCCACGCTTTTACACGTTCCGCAAGTTCAGGCGACTCAAAAAATTGGTAACCAGTGTGAGAGCCTCGGTCAAATTCAATTGCATCCTCTAGGAGTTGTGAAACTGAGCAAGACAGCCATAGTTTTTGATATTGAACGGTTTTCTAAACGATGATAGTAGCCTAATTCTAAAGGGTTTGTGTTTCACTTGCTAACCTTGTGCATGAGCTCATGGAGCCGCTTCAGCTTCTCCGATGGAATATTGAAGATTCGTTGGAATCCTGAACAATCAAATTAAATGAATCAAGAATCAAGTCAAACCCAATGCTCGTATCACTAATATTTAGCTGTATGCAATCATTTTTATGACGCCCTTATGAAGTTGTAGTCTCAATCGTCGATACTTTTTATAAAAAAGGGGGAACCTCGATCGATGAGGTCTTTCCGGAGCGCAGGGACGTCGAAGTCCTTCGGCCTGGCCTGTGGATGCTCGTCGAGACCTAGTGCCCTCTCAATAGCGTCTAGTCGCTCCTCGAGGTGTTCCATGACTGGAAAAGTTTGAAATTAGACATCGAAATTAGCGACAAAATCGATAATACGGTAGATATTCCTTGCTCAAATGTGGCGAGTAAATTGAGAAGATACGGTAGGAAAAAGTTTGAAGAAAGCATTCACGAACTGAGTTTATTACGCAATAATTTCTCGAATTTTCGCATATTTATCGATTTTTCAGCTATTCGCTGTTTTGATTGCCATTTTGTCTTTCCCAAAATATTAACTGACATGGTGACTACCTATTGTGCACAAGGTTCGGGTTTTTCGACGCTGCGAAAACTCACTAGACAGTATTGCGTGTGTCGCCAGTTGCACTCGACTACCGCGAGCTCATTTGAAAGCCCCTGTTCGATTGTTTTCGTTTCTCGGCTCCTCTCGAGAGCCGCGGTCTCGCTAAGACGTCATCATCGCCTTAATTCTCACTCATTTTATTGCTCTCAGAAGCCGCACGAGTCTCGCAACGTCGAGCGAGCATCTCCCCATCTCGCCCTCACTGAATGACTTCGGTCGTTATTCGACTTGAGCTGAGCAAAGGAGCGCCCGCTATCGACTTCTCCGATATCGCCTACGAAATGTCCGAAAGTAAGTCACTTCAACCTTGTTTTACGACTGGAAAGTTAGCCCAAAGGATACCAGCCCCGAACCGATGTTGTTGTCTGCTCAGACTGATCGATTATACGCGTATATGATAAAAGATGAGCGGTGACTCATTCAATTGAATGGGGCTCTTATTAGTTGAAAGGTTTAGCAATGCTTCAGCTTTTCTTATAAGAAGTTTTTAACATTTGCTAGATTGAACAACCAGCGAAAGTACCTGAAAATCCTAGTCAACAATGCATCCATACCGCCTGTTTCATCTATTTATGGCCTCAGTTATCTTGCTTTTTGATTGGGAACTGTCGGAGGTGTGAAATATACCATCAAATGCTTCTACTGCAGACGTCCGTGCTGGTTCCGAGCCTGCGTCTTCCGTCAAGTCGACGCAGCCGCCACAGCAACAGCAGCAGAAGAGTAGCACGCCCCCGACGGGCTGCTCGAGGGACGATGCCCCGTTGGGAAGACCGAGCAGTAGGAGTGGAGAGAAGAATGTGAGCGAGACTTTAGTATCCATCATTGAAACATCTACTATAGTGCTCACTGTCATAATATTTACTTTTATTGATCTTAGCTTCCGTTTCGTTGCATAATGATTTCAATACGTGAGTAGTTTATTTACCTAAAACGAGCCAAAGTAACTAGTGGAATCGCAATTCTTCCAAAAAAGGAAAAGTAGCGAAACGCCAATGTCGCGGATTTTGTTGTTGTCATGAAAATTGAACTTTTAGTGCGGAAGTTTAATTCACGCATGCTGTTCACTTGCAATAAATTGCTAGCTCGCTAGCAACGTTTGCGTATATTTTTGATGCTAATCAAACCGTTCAAAATAGTGCCTTTATTAAATCCATGCCAAGTATCCATGAGTTGCTGTTCCTCGAATAATGATAATTCTGTGCAGCGCAACTTCCGCGGGGCGCGCACGTACTCGGAAGTGGTAGTGGAATCGTACGATCGGAAGGACCAGGCAGAATCAAGCAAGGGTAAGGGACGATACATTTATTATTTTATATTATCAAATTCACGACGGTCTCAAATTCTAAACGGTTCTTCATAACGCCCACGTATGTCTACTATCCATGAAACACAATTTCAACAATGGGTTATCTCGAATCTTCAAATAGTTTTTACCTATGTAGTAAACGTGTAACAGAACGCCACGAAATGTGATTTTTTGCATGTTCTGAGTTTGGGGGAGGTTCTAACTTCTTCTCCATTCAGCCGATCCGAAGTATCTCACCTTCCTCTCCGGCCAGAAGCGAGTAGAGAAGACGGAGGGCATTCTCCACTTCTACAAGAGAAGGTTAGTTGGGAGGTGGGTGAGGGGTACGGTAGAACCGGAGACTGCCGTACAGTTATTAGCAGGGCTCATTTTTCAAAGATTTCGCCGTTGTCGCCAAAAACTGGTGAAGTCATGCTAGGGAGGTTGACGATTCATGAATGCATGAAGTGGTCTCTACAAGTATTTTCCTCAATACGTACATGCCTGCGTGTAGCTAAAACAAAACAATTATAGTAGAGTCAGTTCCCAATCAATCAATCATGGTCCTCTTACAGTAACCCGCGCATCGACGGTATCCGCATGGTGTGCGTGCTGAACATCTCGGTGCACTTGTCGTGCCAGGACATCCTCAACTTCTTCTCCGCCGCCCTCCCATCGATCGAGCGGATCAAGGTACGGTATCACGGGGATACGGTAGAGTACTTCTAATCGGATAGCTGTATGCAATGAAGTTATCCTAAAAAAATCAGATATAATTATGTGTAAATTGGACATGCATCATTGGTGTTGCAGCAGTTTCATGTAAAGGAGTGTGTCGGTTTGAATTCGATAGATGACAAACGTACAAATCATAAAAAATATGATATGATTGCGTGCTAGATATTTAGAATATCGCAAATGCCTGTTTATTTATTGTAGATCAGGACTAGAGTGGATAAAGGAAGAGTGAAAGGAAGGGTCTTCCTCTCCGCGCAACGAGGAATGAGAGGGAGAGGAAGAGTGAGAGTAATTGGATTAACTCACTCTTCCGGAAGAGTGAGAGCTCTTGCGGAAGAGTTGATACGGTAATGAGATGTGTTTTCCCTGTTTGAGAGCGGGTTTTCAACAACAATGTTCTTTCTTCATCAACGGGATTAACCAGCCATTGAGATCATATTTACACGCTTTTAGGCCTATACAAATGCTCCAAAGACTTATTTGACTCTATCGGTCTTAGACTCAACTTAGCGTTAGAAAATAGTTTTGTATGGTATGATATTATGCTCTTTGGTGTTTGGACAAGTAAAGTACCCTGTGGAGACCTTGCACGATTCTTGGTAGCCGAGATAGAACGATACTTGTCTTGCAAACTCGTCGCAACTGCCTATTACAGGCCGAACGACATGTATATTTGGCTATGTATACTTGTCTGTCACCACTATGCAAAAATAACGGAAGAAATATAGCAATCCGCTCGTGAAACTAACCGAATCGGAAACTACCGTATCCACTCTTCCGGAAGAGCTCTCACTCTTCCGCAAGAGTCACAGCACCCCTCTCACTCTTCCGCAAGGAATGATACAGCTTCCCTCACTCTTCCCTCTTCCTTTATCCTCTCTAATCAGGACTCATTTGTGGAAAACACAAATCGAAATTCGGAAGTAAACTCACCAAATACTGCAGTATCCTTACGGTAGCTTGTTGGGGACAAAGGAGGAAGAGGGGTGGAATACAGAATACAGAATCTATCAGTAATCGCAAAGTTGCGCTGATCAAGATGGGGTATCAGAAGGCCGTCCGTAAGGACGAAGAGGGGTAGATGACTCACAAAATACATTACAGGTGATACGGGACGAGACGCCCGGCATGTACATGATGCTCATTCTCTTCAAGTCGCCGGTTAGTTTTCCTTTTTTTGATTTCTCGAAGATTGAATTTCGAAAAAATTTCAAAAATCAAACCTGCAACTTTTGTGGTTCACATGAAGACAAATTGGATTAATGTGATCGTACATTGGTCTGTTCATAAGTTCCAGTGGTCAACCAAGACATATTATCGATGTCGTTGTGTGTGTTCCACATTGAGACCCGGCAGCTCGATGTTTCACTAGTGCATTGTTAGGCAGTTGTAATTCTAAAATTGATGAAAATAAATATATTCATAATTTGTTGTTATGCCCACAGTGGTCAACCACAACTAGTCGGCAACTGATTTTATTCTATAAGTTTCTCGCTACGTAGTTATGGAATCTACCGTAATCAGCCATAGCCAATCATCAACTGACTTCATTTGCAGGAGGACGCGGAACTGTTCTACTCGGACTTCAACGACCAGCAGTACAACACCCTCGAGACGGACCGATGCATCCTTCTGTTCGTCGAGAATATGGATATTGTGAGTGGATCACGGTCGCTGCCGTTACGGTTGTTTCAGAAACACTAGCATCCATACATCGGCAACGTATTTCTAGTGAATCTACATAGTTGCTCCAGCCTAGGATGGCTTATGTGCTTTGTAAAAGCGTCGTATAAAGGCCCAGTAATGGTTTTGTTAGTGTATGGCGCGTTGCAAGTGTTTTGTTTCAATAAGAGATGATATTCGAGGTAGGGAAAATATTTCCGATCCATGGCAAGAGTTGTGAAAACTACCCTTTCGCTTCGCTGCTTAAGCGCAGCGTAATATTTTAGCTAATCTGCTGAAGACAATCACTTTTCGGCTAAATACTAATAGAACCAAATGAAGAGACATGCAGTACAGTTTGTGTTTCATTTTCTAGTTACATACTGGTCGATGGGGAGAAAATTGATTAACTCAGAATTGATCTTTAAAAATAATCAGTCAATTCCAGCTGGACGAATCTGCCGTCCCCGATCTCGTCGAACTGCCCACGTGCGCAGTGTGTCTCGAACGGATGGACGACGGGGTACGGTAGTTATTTATTCGTGTGGGATTACGGTATCGATTTTTTCTTGAATTAGAGAAATTATGATTCTTTCAACCGCTACTTTTGTAAACATTGAAATAAGTTCAATCCATCATGACAAGTAATAACATTGAAACCACAAAGATGCGACCGCCACTTGCCGAGTTTTCGTTGTTTGGCTATATTAAGAAGGACATTAAGTAATTACTTTAATTTTAAGGTGATCACGATCTTCTGCCGGCACTCGTTCCACGCCGTGTGCATTCAGAAGTGCACGGACACGATGTGAGTGCGGTAGGGGTACGGTAGATTATTGATTGAGGAACTGACTGTAGGAACTGATTGGGAAATAGGATTGGCTAGTTGCTACGCGAGAATTCAACGAGATTCACAACATTTTTTCAATATTTCTAGCAAGTTGGTCGGGCGTTGCACGTGTTGGATATAAGGGGAACTCGAGCACTAGGTTCAGTGCATGCAGCCTTTCGAGAATATCACGCCTGTCACGAGAGAATCGAGCTAGAATGAGAATTGTTGGGATTGGAGCGAAAATCGTGAAATCAGTTAGTATCAATTTTAGATACCCCTAGGCATGTCCTAACATCCCTCAAAGTGCCATTGCACAGGAATCATTTCGGAGCTCCCTACACCGAGCCTGGAGCTTCAACTTTGCCCGATAATATCTCAGTTCAGGTGCATTTTGGAGAAAAATTGTTCTAAGAGCAACCCCAGCTATTTTGTCATGCTCTATTGATCTGAACCGGTTAGAAGTCATGAAAGTGCTTCTGAACTGCGCTACACTCTAGGATGCATAATTCAAAAACTGTCGATTCGAGGGCGCACAGCTTTCACTATGTTATGCATCTCGTCGAGCTCTTTCGAATGAGTGGCTGGCGGAAAATATAAAGTCATGGAGACGTATCGTTTGCCCCCTCGCAACATTTCCGATCATTTGAAGTAATTTTTCTTCACGATATGATCACGAATGAAGGTGAAACACAAGTGAAAATGGTCAAATGGTTCATTTCATTCCGACGGCGCGGAAATGCGCGGTGTGGGTGTGAAATGATGAAGAAAAATTACTTCAAATGATCGGAAATTTTGCGAGGGGGCAAACGATACGTCTCCATGACTTTATATTTTCCGCCAGCCACTCATTCGAAAGAGCTCGACGAGATGCATAACATAGTGAAAGCTGTGCGCCCTCGAATCGACAGTTTTTGAGTTATGCATCCTAGAGTGTAGCGCAGTTCAGAAGCACTTTCATGACTTCTAACCAGTTCAGATCAATGACAAAATAGCTGGGGTTGCTCTTAGAACAATTTTTCTCCAAAATGCACCTGAACTGAGATATTATCGGGCAAAGTTGAGGCTCCAGGATACTGACTCGGTGTAGGGAGCTCCGAAATGATTCTTGTGCAATGGCACTTTGAGGGATGTTAGGACATGTCTAGGGGTATCTAAAATTGATACTAACTGATTTCACGATTTTAGCTCCAATCCCATCCCTAGCTCGATTCTCTATAGTGAAAATAGTGTAATGTGAGTGTAGTACTGTGGATTATTGGTTGATTCAAACACTCAATCGATTGTAAAATTAGATTTGGTAGTTTCAACGCGATAATCCAATACGATTCGCAAAATTATTTAATTTTTCAAACAAGTTGATCTGGCGTTGCACGTGTGGGATATGAGAGGGAAGAGCGTGATTACTTCAGTTCGTTCTGTGGCGGTGAAATAATAAAATAATAATTAAAAATTTCGCGTGAATGTAGTACGGTAGATTATCGATTGATGATTTATTGGCTAATTGATCGTATCGCAATGTGGTATTTGCAATGTAAAAGCTCACAATCAATAATAAGATTCGCTAAATTCCTCAATTTTGGAACAAGTTGATCTGACGTTGCATGTATTCCGTATGAGAGGGATAAGTGCCATTGGTCCAGTACTGCTGGTTTTTATAGTCTTAAAACATATTTATAATAAAAAACTATTGTAGATGTCCGATCTGCCGGTGCACACAGACGCCCGAGGCCGCAGCGAAGCAGTCAGTTGTTTTAATTAATTAATTATTATTAAATTTTAAAAATTGAAAATATTATGTCCAACATGTAGACTAGGTGTTTCGTGTTTCACTGATCGATCATAGAAAGCGAATGCTGATTTGATACAATTGGTACATGTGGTTAAGGTTAATACAATGCAAGCCGATTGATATTCGGAGTAGTTACAGTTGTGTTTCGTAGAGTATTTAGAGTGTCGTTGTACACTTTGTGATTGATGAATTGGGATTACCGTTTTAATCGCAAACTCATTATTGTTTGTTTCGAAATTTTTCATGTTCTCATTAAGTTTTAGGAATCGAAAAACCTTAGGAATCGATTACTAGGCCGGAGACGCTTCAGTCAAATTTGCAATTTGAAAGATTGGAAGAATAGGCGGAATGGTTTTATGCTTGTGACTGGCCTTGTGACTCGACGTTTTATGCAGCGCTCATTATTTGTGGATTGGGCATTCATTTGATATAAAGCCAGCCACCAACCTTCACAATAATTATGTTTTCCGCTGCATGCACACTTGTGCTTCAGCTACTGCTCAATAGGTCGCATGTATCGCTGGGGTTAGTGCATCGGCAGCTCTCTTGTTTTCAACAAACAATAAAAAAACCATCAAGATTGTGCATGCATTATCGAAGGGCAACATTATTACTAATAACATTTTCCGGAACTCCTCTGTTTATTGGCACAGGCAACAACTGCTCTAAACGCGATGGGGATAAAGATTGAGAATGATAGGGAGGGGATACTCTGCGAGAAATGGCTGGGCCAAAATATAGAAAAGTGCCCATTTTCCAGACGTTGCACGGCGTGCGATCAGGCGACGGACCTGTGGATCTGCCTGATCTGCGGATACGTCGCGTGCGGACGGTACAGGGAGGCACACGCCTTCAGGTTGGTCATGTTTTTATGAATCCAAAAAGCGCCTGGGAGGTGATTTGGGGATAAGTCAGTCAGAGTAGAAGATAGATGGAGGCACACGCGTTCAGGTGGTTGGGGGGGGGCCTTGGGCTGGTTACAACGTAATTTGGTGGAGCTAGTATGGGCATGTGGAGTTAGGTCAAGTCGTTGGTAGATCGATGATACACAGGGACACGCGTTCAGGTGCGCGTTGCTGTTTATTTTATTATTTAATTGTTAAGTAGACCGCCAGATTCCAATGATCCCTATAAATACTATACTACCCCGCCGAGGCAGACCAAACCTTGCTATCCCCCAGGGGTCGGCAAATTGGTAGTAACCTCGGTTACGAAAGGCTAGAAGTCTTTCCAACAAGGGAACACGCTGGCCTCTCCGTACCTGGCGTTACCTGTGTACATCACTAGGCGTCGTTGTATCAAGACAACTGTAAAATCGCCTTGATTGTGGAAGCAACTTTACCTTTTTATAAATACTAGGAAGCTGGAAGATTCTTGCTTCATGCACACGTTATAACACTAAGACATCCTTTTATGTCACTGATAGATTCATAGATTGTTTAAAAACATGATGTTGAATGTGAAAGTTGGCGGCCATGTTTGTGTTTCAACGACTACATATAAAAAGTAGCCTTTGCCAAGTCTGATTCCACTCCATTTCGGGTATTTGTAAAATTTAAAATTGGTTTCTCAGACACTTCGAGGAGACGCAGCACACGTTCGCGCAGGAGGTGGGTGGCAATCGAGTGTGGGACTACGCAGGGGACAACTACGTCCATCGATTGGTGCAGGTGAGAAGGTAGTTACTGATGACGAAGAAATGCGTCTTATTGCATTGGGTTTGTTCGAGTCCCTTCAGAGTTGAGAATAGAATAACTCTGGAGATTCTTGACAAGTTTCACTCTACATAAATGACACGTTATTGAACTCTCTTGAATCGGTCAGACTATGAGATGCGGATGCAACATCGAATCACCGGTGGCACTCACTGTGTCAGAGAAAGCTTTTTTTTTTCGGAAATTATTAGATTTTAGATTAGAACTTCGGCGCATCCTGTATCAAATTCCCTTGAGTCGAACACATGATGAGGTGTTGATGCAGCACTGAATCACCTTCATGAATTCCCAATGATTTATCGCAATGGGCACTTCGTTTACATGAGTTCGCTATTGTTTATCTTTTTGAGATCAGAATAGATTGCGTGGGATGAATGATGCTACTCTGGTGTCTAAAATCAAGGAATGCGATAACAATTCATCCATTCAGGCGAAGCAGGATGGAATCGCATTCTTAAATTTCCTATAATGTCCTATGTTTCATCTCGCTATACTTCAGGCAGAGCAGGACGGAAAACTGGTGGCGGTAGAGCGAGGGCCGGGCGTGGAAAACGATGAGAAGGTGAACGAATGGTGAAACATGGAAGGGGGGGGGGGGTTAGAGCTATCCCCGACGACGGGAGATGTCGTTGGGATTGCATAACGTCATTTACAAGATTCATTCTTTGTTAGAGTAAGCTAGAGGCGTAGAGGTAGTACAATTCCCCAATAAAACAAGGCCCAATAAACCATACATATTGTTCGTCCACAGCGATATTTAGGATATTTTTTTTTAGATGTTTTCACCCGGTGGATACGAGTTCCAACTGTAGGTGATACTTGTGAAGGCCTGGTAGATATACTTTGTATCATGCCGCTTACCCAAAACAACAACAGAACATAAAACTCATTGTCCACAACGACGTTTAAAAATGTTTTTTGTGCTTGCTTCACACATAGATTGATGTTTCGTACCCGGTGGATACGGGTGTCGATTCAAAGAGATATGAGGAGGGATTGGGTAGATGCTATTCGTACAACTCATATTCATTCGTTTAGAACTTGGCTCACACGGAATTGTTGGTTGTTCTTTTGACCCGGTGGTTGCGCGCGCTAATTGAAGGTGATACAAGGATGGTTTTTCACGCATTCGATTTGAAGAGGGTTGACGCTCAAACATAAAATTCATCTGCAGTCATTTTTAAATTGAATTTGGGTTGTTGCTTTTTCACTTGGTGATTGAGGGCACCAACGGAAGGTGATGGACGTGAGCGCACTTACAGAAGTAATGCAAGAGCGTGGTCCTTGAACAAAATACATATCTCGATTAGAATCAGCGTGTTCGATGCTGTCTGGTTTAGGGTTACTGTATTAATTAATTAAATTAATTAATTATGCATTCTGCTTTCAGATGGAGGCGGTGACGCTCGAGTACACGTGTCTGCTCACAAACCAACTGGAGAACCAGCGGAGGTGAGGTTTCATGATTAATACTTGATCATATTAGATCTTTGAATTTGAAATGGGAAAGCAATTGTGAAAGATGGCGATTATGCTCTTGAAGGTTTGTACAATTTTATACACGAAATCGTTTGTACAATGCAATTTTCATGCTTCACGAACTAACCGTAAGAATGAGTGGCAATTTTGAATTAATGAGAGCGAGGTTAGCGCATGTGAAAATAATACAAAATAAAAGTTGTTAGTTCAACATGGTGGAAATATGTTTCACTGTCAGTAGTTAAGAGAGGTGAGGCATCTTGCGTTAGTATTTCTCTGGCTCGTTGATTGACAAAATATTCGATATTGATGCAATGTGAATTCGTGATCCATGAGCTCTACGTATTGTTGAGGATCACAGTGTTAACATTGCGCCTCCTATCATTTTGTGAAAAATAAATATCCATAGAAAAGGGTGGGTTGGCGCTTCACCGATTCATTATACCACTGAGGTCGCACAGTGATTCAATCGGTGGTGTTGAGAGAGTAGTCGTATGTAATGAAGCTCATATTATTTCTCACTTGCACAACTACATGGTAACTGATGGAAATAATGGCAGGCTTGTGCACCATCGTCTATTTATCAGACTGTAGACGCTGGGGATGCCTTTATCAAGTTGAATGGCTTGAAACAAACAAGGCTAATACCCAGCTGTTATTTAGGATGTGTAGCCTCTTATCTGAATAAAATAGCAAAGTAACAATTTCATTGAAGAAGTAGTTTGACGAGGGGTAGAGTGGAAAGGGAAGATAGGGTGGAATGGAGATGAGTCCGTAACTGATTCCTCGTCCCTTCAGATACTACGAGGCGGAGCTGAGCAAGGTGGAGCGGGCGAGGAGCAATCTGGAGAAGATGGCCATCGCTCAGGTACTTACAATTAGTGCTAATTAATTGTTATGCTTACTCATTATGGTAAAATTACTTATTAAATGCTTGATGGGATAGGGCTAAAATAGTTTGCTTTTAGCGCACAGTGGTAGGAAGTTTTTCCAGTAGTTTTTTTATTGCACATCATCGTGGTCCTTATCTTATCGGAACTCTGCTAATTATTTGGACCAGATAGTCTTTCTGAAGCCGCGCTTCTCCGGGCACACGTATGTCGGGGTTTCGATCAAAGAGTTGCGCTCTGTCGCCATTTCTGCACGTTGATAGCCTATTTTGCAGTTCACAAATGGCGCTGCTGAATGCGATAGTTTGAGCTGCATGTCAGCTAACTTTCCGAATATCCCTCGCTCGACATTTCTAGTTTAGAGTTTTAACTCATACAAGTACGATTTAACTGGAAACAGCTATTTTTGTTTATTTAGCCATGTATCATATCATAACCCTGAATCGTTATTCCATGGTTTAGCAGCATCAAATGTTCTGTTTGAAACCCCAAACCACTCGGTCCCTCATTTCTTCCCCTCCCGTTCAATTCCCCTCTTCCTCTTTCCCTCTCCCGTGCAAAAGGCGGGCTGCACTCTTGGTTCCAAATTTGATTCACTTCCAACCTAATTTCACCCCTTTTTCTCTCCGCCCTCTCTCCATTCGCCCCGTTCTCTCGCTTCTCTCTAGCCACTTCCCGCGCCACTCCTCCCACAGTAAAATGCCACATTCTTTCAAAATCGTCGTTTTTGGCGGCGCGCGCTGCAATTTTTCTACGCCAGCTTCCGACACCTTTTGCAAGAGAGATTCCCCGCACATCCGGTCTCTCGCTTCCGCCCGCTCTCTCGTGGGTCTCTGACTGTCTGGCGGCGGAGAGGGCTCTCTCGAAACCGCATGGTCTCTCGTCACCGGAAGCCCCTGTGTCTGGACCCTCCTCGATCCCCACGGTCTATAGCCTGCTATAACACCATTTCCGGTGAACGGCGTGATTAATGAAAAAGAAGAATGGGCGGATTTCGAAGGGAGGGGATCAAGGGAGAGATTAGGGGGGATATCTCGGTAGGGAGAGGCGGGGGAGGGGAGGGGATATCAAGAAGCGCGCAGCAAGGGCAATGAGAGGGAGCTGGCAGGGTGATGTGGAATATTCGATTATGATCCAGAATGAAATCAGTGTTGTGAGCGCAGGCTTGGTTATGCAGTAGAGGCGAAACGTGAAGTTACTTGTGGCAAAATGCAATTTATGTGCAAGATTGGAAATGGAGAGGGCTGTGATGTGAATGGGCAGACCGAAATAAATCGACATTGATGCAATGCGTCCACGATTAGTTATGAGGAGAGGGTGAAACATAAAGTGGCGGATGGAAAAGTGCAAAAACATCGAATCCTTTTATTAATTGGTACGAGAACGGCTAATAGGAAGTGATGATAATGTTGATTGTGCTGGAGGCATACTATCAAAGTAGTAGGGACATTTTCCGAGACATTCAGAGACTAGCGATGCATCGCGTTGAGCATAGGAGATGGGTAGACACTGAAGCACAAATCGAGTTTCCGAAATTTAGATTATATTCTTTTTTTTTCTGTCGTTGTATGTAGTGATTCGAGACGCCATAAAGGGAGGATCGCCGTTCTAGGTTCTCATGCAAGTTTATGTAGACACAAATCTGATTTCACTTTAGAAAATGGTTTTCACAATTTTGCTTTTCCAGCTCGAAGACGTGGAGGCGCAGCTGAAGCGGGCGGTCGATGAGTGCAACAAAGGTGAGAAAAAGAGAGGAGTTATTGACTACAGTACTACAGTAGTAGAGTACTACTACTGAATCAGTATTACTGATCTATCGTTGAAAGCGCCCATGATCGAAGGTGTATCGAATGCGGTTGTCTGGGGGGGGGGGGAATTTCTGTTTCTTTTTGTGTGCATATGGGGCAGCTTCTGTACCAGATACGGTAGTTTTAAGGATCAGTGCTGATGAAGGTACAGTAATCGTTGAGTAGGGAATAGATAGTGGATAGTTTACTGCAGACAGGAAGTGGACTTTTGTGAGGTTTTACCAGGTCATGAAATAAGTAAAGGTTCTTGGAAAGACGATAGGCTCTTTCTTCCCTGTTTATAATATAGTTCAATAATATTGACATGTGTGCATTGTGCCGATCAAAGTTCGAATTAATTTGTTATTGGCATTAATTTGAATGCCGTCTTTATTCGGACTTCAATCTGGCCGCTCCCTTTTCTGCGTCACGAGCTACTCAAGTTATTGAATTGTGTGTGGGATCAAATCATTCCATAATCGCTTCGGTTTGTCAATACTTATCAAAATGGATAATACTTGCCCTTGTCGTGATTTCGACCAGCACGGTTGTGAAAGGTGAAGAGGTGTTTCACGAGACCCTCAATAGTTTAATAATTTCTTGATGTTTGATGGACGTTGGGTGGGTGCACTGTATAATGAACACAGTTTGTCTAGATGTGATCTGGCTGGTCAGATTAATGATTCTCAGTTGTATATTTTAATCATTATAAATGTAATGTTTTCGCAGTGCGTGACGAGCTGGACGCGAGCAACAAGGCGAAGGGTGCGGCGGAGAAGAAGCAGCAGACGGCCATCACGAAAATGAACAAGGCGAGCAATGGGAAAGGGCGGCGGACTGGGTGCACCCAGGGGCACACGACGGGGTTACGGTAGAAAGAAATAGTGCACTTGATGATGAAGGACAGTCTCTGAAATGAAACCACCATATCGTAATACCGGGTGGGATTTAGTTTCAGTGATATCATAAAGGACAGAGTGAAGTGTAGTTTCGATATTCGGTCGATAACAATTCGTATTAAACATTGATCTGAATATGCCCTCCTGTTTGTCTGTGAAATATATTTTATTCAATCCGGCGTCTTATGATTATCAAAAAAATGGAGTCACGCGTTATTTGGAAGAGTCGCGAGTGCTCAAATTTGCCAGGCTGATTTGTTCGATTGTCATGCGGATCTTACCTATAATAAATCAATATGCGACCAGGTGCTTATACGCTAGTGATGATGCACTGATGAGCCTGGCTAATGCTTTATGATTTTCGTTATCATTAACAGTTGCAGCTGAGCGCCGACCTGGCCGAGGAGCGGAGTCTCAACGCGATCGTCCGATCGGATCAGGAGAAGTGGCACAAACAGGTATACGGTAGGATACGGTAGGGGAGGGGTACGGTATTGATTGGGATACGGTAGTTAGTGATACTGTAGGTAGTTTGCGATAGTACTTTGCTACGTTAGGGGATGGTTCTGGGTACGGCAGCTCAGGGATAGTGTGGGCGTACGGGTACGGTAGTTCGATGGCTCACATTCCAAATCGTCGCCATCTTTCAAGGTGGAGTCGCTGCAGAAGGAGTCGGCGGAGCAGAAGGAGAAGTACGAGCGGGTGAGTGATTTGAGAATTGGGAGAGTTGTGTTTCACGTGGGAAGGAAATTTGGAATTGGGGATAGTGTTCGATGAGTTCTTATCAGTTTTTTCACAAAAAAACATGTTTGAGAGAATTTCGAAGTTGCGAGGGCTGCGTTTCAGTTGGGAGGGAAGATCGGAGTGAAAGGGAGAGTTCAATAGTTGTAGATCCGGCGAGAGAAGCATAATATGATTACGGGCATTGGCTCACTTGGGCATTGGCTTACGTTTATCGACGAACTCATGAGAGTCTCTCGTGACACGCGAAGTCACGTGAAGTTTCAATATCATTGTACCCACGTTTTGTGTAGGGAGTTAGAGAAGTTATGTTTCACAAGATCATGAAATGAATGGTTGGTTTTGTAAATTAATCTTGAGGCTACTGATAATGCTGTATAATATTATAGTTTGCGAATTATCAGAAAAATGTGTTGACTACGCTGGACCTTAGTTTCATTGCTTCCATAAAATGATCATGAGGTGCAAAGAGTTGGTAGGTTGCTGGAGTACGTGCAACAAATATTTTCGTTTTGCTAGTTGGTGTTCGGTTTCACCATATCCATACAAGCAAATATTGATTTTAAGATTTGATTCGTGGAACGCATATCCTTCTATAACCTATTAAAATTGTATTTTTTTAAAGTAATAACTATTTAATTAACTTAATTACTTTAAGGAAGTCACGGAGCTGCGTGAGCAACTGCGCGACGTGATGTTGCACCTGGAAGGAGGCGAGAATCTGGAGAGACAGGCCACCGAGGCAGGAGTGACCAAGGAAGAGGTACGGTAGATAAGAATAAGGTAGTGGTCACGAGTTACGGTAGCGCATGCTAGAGCATTATTCTCTTTGGTTATATATCTGAGAGTCACAGTGATGATGCCTGAGTGCTTGGGTGTGCGAAATGTTAGGCGACGAACGAAGAAGAAAAGTTCCAAAAGTTAGGTGTAGTGCGGTTTCACAAGATCAACAAATGTGTTGGGACGGTTCAAAGTTCGATGTGCGCGGCATGGTTTTTCAACTAGATAATAAAGTGCAATGTTCGATAGAAGCGGGAATGAATTGAATATCGATTGCTTTCCAGATGGAGCAAGGCATGCTCGAGGTGCCTCCCGCAGAGAAGAAGAAGCAGCGAAGACGAAGCAACAAGAAATGAGACGGAGTACGGTAGTCAGGGACCCCGTCCTGGCACGCTGCCAACTCCCCGCACTCGCCCGCCGTTTGTGTACGTTTTTGCTTGCTGTGCAAATATTTACTAATTATATATTTATTGATAGTTGCTATTGTCTGTTATGTTGTATACATGTCTGTCCTATCGCTTTAGACTGGTTTTTATCGATCCCGATCCATACAGAATTCCCCGCAACGGTTTGCCACCGGTAGATCATCCCGATTATTGATTGACTGATTTCACAATCTCGCATGAATTCCATCTGCTGTTTCTCGCCTAGCATCTCAATTTATTGTCAGAAAATTTGCGATATTCAATGAATTTGTTTATTTTTATGGATTTACAAAGTTATTGACACAATAACAACAATATTTACAAACAACAAGAAGGTTGTCGAGGGTTAAAGCGATTCGGGAAGGGGGGGACTCGGGAGGGGAAAGTTCGTTATAATTTATTTACGTGATATTGTATTCTGCGATCACAAGAAATCAGTGCTGCCTCGAAATGGTGAACTTTGCTCTATGACTGAAAGTTCGAATGATCAGCAGAGTGTAAAATCTCTCTTACTATGCTTTTTGCGGCAGCTCGCGAACAGCCTTTGACACTTTGTCATTCGAAAAATAACGCCTGCGAACTGAGCAATCAGTGGTGTTGCAGTGACCTCCAACGGAAGTGGTCGAGGAAAGAAGAAGAAGGAGAGTATAGTAGGGGGATTGAGAGAGGTTGATTTACGGTCGAAGCGGATTTGGTAAAGCTTACGCGCGAGCGCGAGCGAGAGATAAGCAAGGGGGATTTGGTTGCAAAATTGATTCTGCGGCTATCACGTTTGCAGCCTCAGATCAGTCCACTTTTATCAAGGAAGACCCCGAGTTGTCGAAAGAGGGTTGTTGTGCTAGTCTATGGTGTTTAGCTGGTCCGTATCCGGGATTTGTCGCTGCGGAAGCGCCGGGGATTAGGCAGATAATTAGGGGGACGGAAGGGATGAACAGATTGTCTCTCTCATTTTGCCGTGCTCTCTCGTATCTCTGACCGACGAGAGATAAGGCAAAATGAAGAGACGGGAGCAGAAAGGGAGCTTAGGAATGATGATGATGATGCGTCATTCGATCACGCGGAGGGGATAAACGACCAGAATGAGAAAGGGGACACGGAAGCTTAGACATTTGAATGGTGTGTGTGAGACAGAGACCCGCATGTGTGTCTAACTCTCCTCATTTCGCCTGATCTCTCGCACCGTCTGACCGGCGAGAGAGCATGCGAAATGTAGAGACTTACGTCCCGCATTACATACTCTAGATGGAAAATGTCGATACTCTACCTAGCTATAATATATATTTACAAAAAAATACGCGAAAATATGCTAGCGTTCGTCATGGCTTACGGGGTGTGATCTACCTAAGGAACGGGTGGGGCTGTGGTGGTGTGGCCGTGGTACCGTAACCACACGCACTCGCGCGCGGGCGGAATTTGGTCGTTCTTCTGCTGAGATCGGTGGTCTACAGGAGGGGGCTGCTTATCGCCCCCGTTGTGGTGTGGTCCTGGGTGCAGTGCGCGCGGCCGCCTTCTGCGATTACTCGGCCGGCGTCTCGTCGCACACGGTTACGGTATCGCTGAAGCGGGTGCGCTTGAAGGAGTCGGTGGAGGGCGTCTTGCGAATGGGAGATGTGGGCACTGAGGGAGGCTCGGACATCGTACCCAGGGACCTGCAATGAAAAATCTCTCCTTATTCTGGTCCTGGCAACAACCGCTTTCAATGTGGATGGGGTAGGCAATGAGAATAGGAGGGAGGAGTAACCCTTCGCGACAGACTGGACCAAAAAACAGCGAAAATAGGCTGGCGTAATTCTCCGTATATCGGCGTAATCTCAGTATTTATTTCTCATCCACTAATAAACTGATGTTAGGAGGAACTGTTGAAGACATTGTGGAACATATCTCGCACTTCGCTGTCTTCACTGATCACAACTCACAGTGCAGCGGAGGAGGTGCGCTCATGACACAGAATAAATAAATAATTACCAGATGGACTGTCGTCGGGGCGGTTCGATGTAGGCGACCGTCGTTGAGAACTGCAATTTAGGCGTTGTTGAAGTTTCGAGATCCGGGATTTGGCCGAGCAGAAGCCGGGAAATAGGATGGAATTATCACCTTGGTCATCTTCGAGTCTTTCCGCTGCACGTAACCGTCCTTGTACTCGAGTTCGAACTCCTCACTAGGACCTGAATGAGAGACGACTCAAAATTTTCACCCAATTATTCAGTGCGAGTTCATGCTGTCAATAATTAGAAATTTTTCTTGTGAACCTAGCGTTTTCACTATTGAGCAGATAGGAACAGGGATTTCCGAGGGTTACGACCAGGAATATGGCTCCAAGTGCACAAGGTTCTCTTAGTATCACGACGGTTTTCGCCGGATCCAATCCGGGATTAAGGAGCAACTCACCAGCAGTGGTGTTCTTCCTGCTTGGCGTGAGCGAGTACTTCCTCACTGCTTCCATCATGTTCTCCGGCTTTTTGGCTGCAATTAAATATTTTCAATTTTTCGCCGACTCATTACTACTTCTCCTCACAGGGCCCTGCGTCAGGGAAGCCTAATTGTAAGAAATATGATGCGAAATGATGCGGATTTTTTCGATTTTGCACTTCTTCAACAATGCGGAGCGGTTAGGTTTCAGCCGTGTCAGATAGTTGCGGGAATCTTGCACCCTCTGATGTATTGTAAACTGCTCCGCCTCCGCAATACCAACATGATATATCAAGTTTCGGATGAAAGAGTCACTACTACACTACTATCGTACCGTATCCCAGAATGGCTACCGTACCCCACCTATCTACCGTACCTCTGCTCTCTTCGGGCCCACAGCAGCAGGTGCAGATGAGCAGGGCGCATAGGGCGGCCGGGATCATGGCTATAGCCAGAGGAATAAGGACCAACTCGATCGGGAACTTCTGACACGGAGCGACCTGGAATGGGGTACTGTAGGGGAACGGTAGTCGGGTATCGAGTACCGTCTTTTTTATATTTTTGTCGTTTCGTTCAAGAAAAGGCTCCATAAATGCTCATGGAAGGTTACTTCGTTCTAGAGAGTGCCAAGGGAGTATGCGAACACGAAAGGACCGATAATCATAATTACCTCAACTCCCGAGGAGCGCTTCGTTCGGTTCGTGGGATGAATGTCCTCTAACAAGTCGGTTGCGTCGGTTCTGAAATGAAGAGTGGTTAGGTTTCACCATCTCTTCGTATATTTGAGAAGTCTTTTTTCTCTAATATATATCCGTAGACTATTCTAAAAGTTTAGAACGTTATCTGACTGTACGAAATGTAAAAAAAAATATTTTACGAAATGTTGTTGTTAGATTTGTGCCTCGCACTGGTTCGGAGTCAGTGCGTCAATGGGAGACAGGTACGTTTTCAGGATCATCATACATTGCTTGAATCTCGATTTGTGATCTGAGTAACCGTTTTTTATTCATCTAATACTAAGCGGCCCCGTTCTTATTAGATCGACCAGCTCATCCCCTTACTTCCCCTCAATCAATCTTGCGCTTATCACCTCTTTCACACCTTTTGGCTGCTTTTTGCGTCGTTTCCGACAGATTTGGTGAAGGGGGAGAGAAAAGGAAGGAAGGATAAGAGAGACGACATATCTACCCGCAGCTAAGGTCAGAAACGAGCGAAGATAAAACGGAAGTGTTCGAGGGACTCTCTCACTTTCCCACTGTCTCTCGCTGCTCTGACCGACAAGATAGCAGGGAGAAATGAGAGAGTCACACGATTATTCGAGTGATAGCGAGAGATAAGGAACTAAATGCTCAATCGAGATCGTCTTCTAGTTTCGACCGATCTTTTGATGGTTACATGCACTCAAGTGCTCCCAATTGAACGATTTTCGATTTCGCGTTTGAAAATTAGGTAATGTATCTCAAAATTGAGGCAGGGAAGCATCTCAGTTGTACTGTGATCATGGCTAATTTTCATTCGCAAGTGAAAGCACACAAAACATTTTAAAAAATAAGCTCTGGTCAGAAAGAAAAAGTTGGGTCAGAAAAGGCGGCTGCGATATTTTTTCGGAAACTTTCTTCTTGATCGTTCGCTCGATTCCGTAATGAAGTACAAGATGTTCGATCGCAGCAAACTCGGTAAGAGAAGAGGATAGAATAGATTTAGAGAGGGTGGGGAACGGATTCGTATGTATCGATTGAGACACTGCGTCCAATCAGTCAGACTATTCGAGAAAAGTGAAATCACTGTTTATCTTTCCCCCAAATTTATGCGCGCACTTTGCTCAAGTGCACATTTTTCAGTGTCGGTACTAAAACTATAGTAAATTACGCTTTTTCTCTCGGTCATTTCGCGGTTGATAGGATCAATAAAAGGCAGCAAGGCTGATAGTCTTACGCAATCGCGCCGAAGAAAGAAAGCAGGAAATAATTGCGGCCGACCTTCGAGAAAAATTGAGCGGCGGAAAGTAATACAACTGCCATAAGGAAAAAAACGCGAAGGAGAACAATTGGTTTCGTTGATTCACTTTTTGCCGCATTTTAGCGAGACAATAAGGCGAGAGCGGAGTGTGATAGTGACGATTATGAC
This sequence comes from Pristionchus pacificus, assembly GCA_000180635.4. NCBI lineage: Eukaryota > Metazoa > Nematoda > Chromadorea > Rhabditida > Neodiplogasteridae > Pristionchus > Pristionchus pacificus. The sequence continues at coordinate 16,436,286 of CM026576.1, forward strand.
AATAATCGCGCGGTTTGGCACGTTGGAAATGCTCTGTTCATATCCAGCGGCCAATAGACCAATGGGTACTTCTCTGTTTTTTGGCCCAGTTATTGCTCGCAGAGTATTCCCTCCCTACCATTTTCATTCTCCACATTGTTGTCTGGGCCAAAAAAAACAGAAAAGATCCGACCAATGAACAACATGAATAAACAGCCACACACGAATTCTATTCAATTTTCACTTGAATCACCCCGATGAATTGAATTCTTTCAAGGATGACTCTAATTCGAGAATGAACCAATAAGCCAAAGCCGAATCATCATCATCAATAAACTCGCCTGGCGCCCTAATCAAATCTCGCCAAACGGTCGAGTTCACATGGATTATGGTCCTCCTTCCGGCCTCCCATTTAATTCGCGTTTTATTCGTTTAAATCGCTTTAATCGCTTTATTCGTTTTATTCGCGGCGGAAGCTCTTGAATCGATCTAATTCCATCATCGGATCAGCGTTTCAGGGCAATTTCAGGCGCTTTTACCTTCGGAAAATGCGAATAAACTCTAACGCTAATGCAAATTGCGCCGACTGACTGATGTGACCTCTATTGATAGTGGGATTGGCTGTGATCAAAGATTCGTTTTCGAATAAGCGGCTGATTTTTTTTCGGATGAAAGGAGGCAAGTAATTTGCGCATGAATTAATTTGACAAGAGCTACTACGTTTTTTAATTAGTCCGGACATAACGAAATTCCGCGTACTCAAATCGTTTAGGTTAGATTTCTATGCCTTTAATCAATACTTTTTAATGTTTTTCTCTGTAGCCGGCTAAAAACAACTGTTAGGAAGTATTAAAATCCATTTTGGAGTAAGGGAAATCTATTTGAACGTATTTATAAGCATTTGGTGTGGTCGGGCGTCTTTTCCGATAATCGTCAATTTCCCCATACGCGCGTACAATTTAATTGTCAAGTTTTGTGAAAAACGTAATATCTGAAGATGAGAGAAAACTCACGAATTGCTCGGTACAGCTCCGGGGCAGTTCTTCATGCAGGCACGGCAGTGGGAAGGAGCTGATCCGACATTGTAGATCATGAGTAGCATCAGAAGGCTGCCAAGCAGCAGTCGAGTCGTCGAGAAACCGGCAGACATTCTCGCGCCAGTTCTTCTGCACGAAATCACTCAAAATCCGCGTCCGAACACGAAGATCAAAGTGCGAATGCCGACAACGGAAAAGCGCGCGCTCGCGTGGTGAAGCCGCGGCAGTAAGTGAAAGCGATATAGAAACGGGCGACGATAAATCGATCCCCATCCAATGATAGTGCAGCACAGCACAGCTATAACAGCTAGGTAGAGTTTAGAGAGAGAGGGGAGGGATAGAGAGAGGAGGAAGACGAGGGGAATACAAGCAAAAGTTACACACACACTCCTCTTTCTCGTTCAGGACGAAAAGCGCAGCCGCAATGAAGTAGTGAGGGCAGTTTCATTGTTCTACTCGAGAAGGAGATACTGCGAGGAAAGACAATGATGATTTGATTGGAGGAGTGATAGAGATGATGAAGACAGGTCGCACGAGAGTCGTTGGAACGAGAGGGTGATGCAAGGGGTTTGCAGCAGGGTTTGGGTTTAGGTAATAAACCAGATAATAAACCAAGTTTCCGATAGATAGGCGCATGCAAGGATCGAGAGTTATACAATGCCCGAAAAAGGGGGTTAATGATGAACCATGGGTTTCAAGTTCCTGGTTCCGGATCCCGGTAGTCGATACCAGGTCGGAACCCCGGCTAACGGAGCTACCACGAACCGTGCAGTCTGCGAGGAGAAACTTGGAACGTATAAGAGGGAGCGAAATGATAGAGCGAGCGACGATCTCAAAGGAGCGAGATAGGAGCGATGAATGAATGGGAGAGGAGAGGATAGATGGAGAGAGATCAAGAGAGAGGAGGAAAGGAACGAATGAAGAGAAGCACTGTACGAGAGGAGCTTAGAGGGCGGAGGGAGACCGCTCAAAGCGAATCGTGCGTGTCTACTAGTGAAGAACGCCTTTTGAGAGGGCGGGATAAAGGCGAATTAGAGGTGGTTGCATGTTCAACGAAAAAATGGGTTAATGTTAGATTCCGCAGCATGATCTGTTATCCATCTAACTTAGTCCTCGTGAATCTATGCCTAAATGAAAATGTCTGGAAAAGCCCCGAGAATGCGGGGACAGCAGTTAATCCGAGAGCAATTGCTCTCGAATAGTCTCTAAGGTCATGATGACAAATCGTCCAGTGGGGCTAATAGCTTTCCCAATCGCTCTGAGGAAGTTGCTGATTCACAGCGTATTAACACCGTTAGTAATACTGTGACAAGCTTACGGATTTTCTGACTAAAAATATTGAAATCACAAAAACTAAGCTCCCGTAAAAACAAGGAACATACTCACGGTGTTTCTGACTAGCACGATGGGAAATACCCAACGATCAACAGAAACAATTCATAACAAGGAATAGCTGGTGTGAAATGAACAGTTTCCTGTGAAACACTGTGAACAATCATCCTGCTCTCTTATTTCGCAACGCTATCTCGTTAGTCAGAGCAGCGACAGATCATGGGAAAGTAAGAGAGACAGATCATTCCTGTGAAAAATTCGACTGCTCGTGGCATTGGTATTTCCGGGAAGCTGCGCGTGAGAAAAGAAAAATAAAGTTATTGAAGCAACGATCACGAGTATTCGGTACTGTCTATGGCGGGTAATTAATTCTCGCCGGATGAGAACCGCAGTTCGAACGTCAAATAGCGAAGACAAATTCTGACTCCTAGTCATGCTTCACTAAAACCAAAACCGATGAATCTCAGATGTGCATTTCGCTTTAAATGCAACGATCTTGCAGGGATGTTTTCGGATCTAGCAGCATCGCCCATATTTCGATCGCGATAAGGGCGAAGGACAATTCGTTCGAACTGAAATATGTCATTTTTTAAGCACTGCTGAACAAATACAGCTGAACCCAAACGTGTTGCAAACAAAACGGCTGTTTTGTGTAAATCGGAAAAATCACGCACTTCCACCGGTCGTAAGCGGAAGTACCGTGGCCACACGGTGAACGACCATGTTTGCGAGTGTTGCTTCCCAAGGTAGCGCACGTGTGCTCTGAACTGATCTCGGAGAATCCACTCTATAATTACATAGTGTGAGTTTTAGCGCAACTAATTGTCTCATTATGCACTTTTGAGAATGCATCACCCGGTGATTTCTTTGTGTTATTCTGAGCAAAGTAGCACATAAGCTGATGTCGGGGATCTCGGGGGGGGGGGGGGGGGGCGCTCAATATTCAAGGTGAGCAGGAGATCACGATCTATTCAGAGAGCATTTGTGAATTCATTGATTTATCTGTGCTTGATCCGGAGATATCCTCCTCCATCATCAACTCTGCTGTGTCTAGTCAGTAATCGAGTGAAGTGAATTTCGATTGACAGACAGCTGCACCTGCTATCAGTCTGGATGAGATAGTGTGGAATGAAGAGAGTCTCCCTCACTGCAGGGAGAAACGAGCAAAGCTCGTCGCGAACCGTTCCTTATTGACAACAAGGAACGGTTCGAAAAGGAGCGAGAACCGTTTAGAGACACAATCTGACTCTCTCATTTCGCCACACTCTCTCGCTGCTCTGACTAGCGAGTGATAACGCCGAATGTGGAGACGAAGTAATGATAACAAGGGATTACCCTCTCCGAATTGCAGTGTCTTTCAGCGCACTGGGAGATGGGGTAGGGAGAAGCGATTTGATAAAGAAAACAAACGCGTCACGCGATCAGACTATATTTTAGTGGAGTTCATTGACCAAGATGGAATTGCCCGTTTCGAAAACGCTCAGGCACTGTCAAACGTTAGTATTATCTGTGAAAATACAAAAGAATTTAATTTGGTTTGTAACGAATAATTGATGAATTCATACATTCTATTCTCTAATTATTGTAAATTACGAGATTGAAAGACGAACAATTTGTTATTTTCACTCGCTCAGTTCTCATTCGTCTCCCTAACGGGCGCGCGGAATGGTCGACTCCAGTTCGTTTTGCTCATTTATCGTCCAGTTTTCTCATTCCAAGAGATCAAAGATCACCTCTTTCCAGTATCTTCATTATTGCCATTGCTGATCTTCTTTCTCATCTCGCAATCGTCATCAGATGAGCCAAGTCTGATTGATTGGGGATCCTGTAAAGAGGTAAGTGTTCGTGTTTCTCTTCAACCTCTTCGAAAGTAAACAGAATGATACTGCCATAAATTAATGAATTCCCGTGATTGTGAAGAAGGCCCCTAATGAGTAATGAATCTGTTCAGAAGTTATGCTTCGTGCCGGGTATGTGCGACGACCGAATCGACAGCCAATTGCGACCCGCCCATTTTCCGAAAAATTGCACTGTCGCTGTCATGATTTCCATTGAGTATGCGGCCGATTTACCAGCTTCATCGCTTATTTTGATCAATTTCAGGTTTCAGAACAAGTGGTCTATCTTCGTTTTTTCGAAAGGACAGCCAAAGCGAATAGTGGTACAAAAGGCAATTCAATGATGGCCCAAAACTGAGTGAATTTCAGCTGAATTGGATCGATGACAAGCTCTCTTTCGCTTGCAGCAACCCAAGTGTCGCTGTGACCCCCACTGCACATGATGATTTTGACTTGACTAGTAGGCTATTGCTCCCTTTATTCCGATGGAATCGTGCCATTACAGGCCATGCGCCAGCAGTAACATCGAATGAAATGAGCTGCAGTCACACGTTGAAAAGCAAAGTAGCAACGAAATACTTGCGGGTATGGCTATAAATTTCTATTGATTATCAAACCCTACCTTTTTTGTAGGACACAATGTTCGCAAAATCGACAGAGGATTCACCCTTCGAGCTACTGATTTATCATTCTGGTCTGTTTGATAGCATACATAAATGCAAGAGTGTGGATAAATTCAGACACAAAACCGACTCGATACGTGGGCTATACCGAAGATGTGAAGCATGGTGAGCTATGGATTATTGAGTGCGCCTGGTCGGTCGAGAGCGTTCGGATAATGCCCTACAACAACTAAAGAATGAACACGTTTGTCATTGGATTGAGCCATTGTGTTCTTACATTTAGACCGATAAATTAACGAAAAAGGGTTTTTTTATCTCAGACATTTTATCAGCATACGACATAGTGCCTTACTGAGATTACGAAGAGTGAATACGCCACTTTTAGAAATTCAATTCCGCCTTCCCAACTCAATAGAGGTGGATTGGAGCGCTTGCACAACGGTAGCTTTTTTTTCAATTGTGATTTCATGAAAGAGCTTTATCTTTACAGGATACATGTTTTGTACCTGGAAATTGCGACATGACAAATAGCGAAGCAATGCTGAAATACGCGGAAACGCCGAGACACACTTGCGAACACGGAGTCATTATTCACCCTGTGTGAGTCTCATTCAAGTTTTGAAAAAATACTTCTCAAAAAATACTTACTTCTCAGAAAAAATATTTACTTCTTTTTTTCGAGCAAACATTTACAATCTTCCGTCTCAGATCGAAGAACGAGTGGAAAATATCAATATTTGCAAACGCGGACAAAAATATGAAATCTGCAGGCGAAGTTACGGTTCGTTACCCATTTCATATAATTTATTAGGGAACGAATTCCGGAGAACAGTTTTTTTCAGTTCTTCTTTGCTAGAATGAAGTTGGAATGTATGCAATCGTGGGATAGTATGGAAGAACCTGCAGAGATGTGGGAAGATAAGGTTATTTCAAGCCACACTGTGACTATCATATGTGAGTACTCTGTAATTTTGTTTTCGATCGTAACCTTTTACAGATCATATTCCACACATTCCAAATCCCACTAAACTTGGGCGAAAATGCACATTCACCTTTTTGACGGATAAATCGGTCACGCAGATTTCATTACAAGTAAAATATTTGTTTAAAATTTCATCGATTTGTTCCCTTTATTTTCATCGATTATGACTATTACAGAACATTGTTTTCTCGGATACTGAAATTAAGAAATTTTCTCTACAATACACGACAGGTATCTGAACGACATGATTTATTTGAATTTTTTTATTTTCATTTTCAGATTCTCCAGAGGAAAATATTGAATTTGTGGGGTATACCGCGGACGCTATTTTAAGTAAGTTAACAAATAATGAATATATCTATTTGGTCACTGCAGATGGAAGATTTGACATTGACTTTAACATGTGCTATGGTTGCGTGCCTGCGTGTGAAGGATGTTTCGATTCAACCCGAGTCAAGTACAAACCTGGCCCCTGCGAATCGTATTCGGTAGTTTTCTCTTCAATAAATTACATTAGAAGAACCTCTACAGTGCATCGATCCCGCTGCTAAAATGCACATAAACAATCGATACCCGATGAATAAAAAGGTCACTTGCAATAATACAAAATGGTATGGAGAGAAGGATCTTCTGGAAGGGCAGAGACTGTCTACCGAGATAGGAGCACTCGGAAAACTAACCAGTATTGAGTGCTCGAAAGGTAACCCAGTACCGCATTACTCTTACAAAATCCCGATTTCAGAATTTGATTGTCAAAGCATCGTTCCTTTGTTATCTACTTGCAAGGCAATGAAGAATGGAGCATGCATAAAGGTATGATCAAATTAATGCACTGCAATCTCTTACAATTGGATGTAATTGTTCAAATTTGATAGTGAAAAAATAGTAACAAACTTTATCTTGCAGGTCGATGTCACAAAGCGGCCTTTCGATCCAAAATGTGTCAAAAATTACCAATTAACTGCACTAATTAGAAGAATGGATGAACATACAGAAATAATGGTAATTTTAAGCAGAGCGTATAATGTTTTGATTGCTGAAACTTGCAGGAAAAAGCAAAGATAGAATTGACATCCTTGAAATGCAATAGGTAATTTTGGAAATTTGTAACGACTTGGACACATTTTTTCCAGCACAAATGGACAATGGAAATTGGATTTTGTCCAAGGCCAGAATAAGAAATGGATAAAAGAATTGATAAAAGGAGATCTGATTGTATGCGTGAGAGAAGGAACTAGTGAGTTTATAGTTATTTATTTTTTTTGTTGTTTCTTCAATTTTTATTTATAGGGCTGGAAGATTTGTATGCTGATAAAAAGACAGAAATATATCAAGTGAAGGAACAATTCCCTGTGGTACAAGTTATCCTCTACGTACTTGCGATCATTTTCGGGGTACTGAAAGATTTTTCTTTAATTTGAACTTAGAATATTTTTAGATCGCAATCATCATCTTCATTGGCATCCTAATCATCACAAGGATCAAAACAAAGGTGAGATTAATTTTACTGAACATATAACAACATTAAAAATAAATTGCAGAGGGAAGTAGCGGAAGAATTGCCTGAAGGAACGTCCGTGGTAAATATTCAAAATTAAATTTAATATTTAATTGTTCTAATTTCAGGTTGAACCGACTCCCATTCTAACAATTCAGAAAATGGAATTGAAGAGAAAACTTGCCATGTTCGCCACTTGAGCAGACGAACTGAAGCGAAATCTGAATTAAAAAGACAAAACAAAGTCGAATAAAGATGATGATCGAATCGTTATCCGATGTTTCTAAAATATCTATGGAATAGAAAAAGAAAAAAAGATAAATAGGGATTTAGTGTTGACTGTTCACCTAGTCTCGTGAAACTATTTTATTGTAGAAAGTATGCAGATCAACATTCCAAAAGTAGGGACGGCGACGATGTTTACAGATGATCAAAACAATTCACAAGTTTATGTGCATACGGAAGCTTACCTTACCTCTTTTCATGTTTTCAATTTAGTTTTTCAAAAATAATATCAAAATAAAGAGAAAAACAGCAAAATAAGGAGGCATGAAACCCGACGATTTGAGTTCAAGCGGAGCGCATCGCCTGTCAACCTTTTTTTCAAACTATCGTAAACTGAAGATGCTCAAAAATTCACAACCATTATTAATCATCATATTTCTAAGCTGATATTGTTGTTCGTCGTCTGCCCGATATCAAAAGTGTCTCCAGAAATGTAGATTAGTGGAGAAAAAGAGGCTTGGATTACATAAAAGTATGGAGCTTCACTGGATTACGGTAGCTCGACATTTGAAGCTCAATTACTAAAAATCCGCGAATCGTATATTTTTTGTTTTTGCATATATGTTGTAAAACGACATTCTAAATAATATATGAAAAAAATCACGAATATACGATTCGCGGATTTCGAGAAAATCGCTGAAACGTATTTTTATAACTGAAAAAATGCCAACTTTGACTGCATCAAAAGCGCTTATTTTTTGCATTGAACAATTTTTACTGTGATATCCATTTTCTGTGTCTCATAATCTATAGCTTCTGAAAAAATTTAGTCGCAATTCGATTTTTTGAAAACACAGTAATATTTAATGGCTCCGTGTTGGCTTCCGCATGCATTACAATCTATATTATCTTGCTTCATGTTTGCTCAGTATGCTTATTTATTAATCTAATGATATAAAAATATTGAATTTTTCGTAGAAATGTATTAAAAATAATAATTTATAAAGCGAAACATTTTGAATGAAAGATTACGGTAGAATGAAAAGAAAATCGTCGGAGGGTGTAGTCCAATATTCCGTACTCAAAAATTCGCGCCGCCGTCCCTTTCCAAAAGAATCAAAATATTCTAAAAATTTAAGTATTCAAAAATGTTTGTCGCATCAAGAGAGTTTATTCACCCCCTCCCACCACACCGTATCCTCCGTGAGCAGACAGCGGTTTTTTCCCAAATCACTGCGTTTGCTTATATGTAAGAATCGCACCCCTTCTGGCCCACACCAACCAATCAAACGAAGTCTGGTGGAAAAGCATTGGATAACAATTCGATCATCATCTTTATTCGAAGCTGTTTTGTCTTTGCTATTCAGATTTCGCTTCGGTTCGTCTGTTCAAGTGGCGAACATGGCAAGTTTTCTCTTCAATTCTATTTTCTGAATTGTTAGAATTGGATTCGGTTCAACCTGAAATTAGACTAAATAAATATTTAAAAAGTATTGATTATTTACCACGGGCGTTCCCTCAGGCAACTCTTCCGCTTCTTCCCTCTGCAATTTATTTTGATATTTTATATTTTTTTCAATGAATAATCTCACCTTTGTTTTGATCCTTGTGATTATTAGGATACCAATGAAGATGATGATTGCGATCAAAAAAATATATTTTTGATTTATTTTTATTGATTTTGGATTCCTTACCCCGAAAACGATTGCAAGTGCGTAGAGGGTAACTTGTGCCACTGGGAAATTCTCCTTCACATGGTGTATTTCTGCCTTTTTATCAGCATACAAATCCTCCAGTTCTGTAATTTTAAATTATAGAAACATTAAAAATTAATAAAACTCTTACTTGTTCCTTCTCTCAGACAAACAATCAGATCTCCTTCCTTTAATTTATACCAATTTTTCTTCTGACGTTCGGAATATTCCATTCTCCATTCCCCTTTCGCACTGAAATTTTTTTTTTAGAGTTGTCTCACATTTGCTAAATTACCTATCGCATTTCAAAGAAGTCAGCTCTACTTTGTCCTGGAAACATCAGCTGTGAAAAAGTGTACTGTTTGCTATAAAATTACCACATGTGTCCGAGCTTCTTTTTTAGTGTTGTATATTCTTCGAATGAGAATACTCAAAACGTAATTTTCGGCACATTTTGGATCGAATGGCCTTTTCGTAACGTCGACCTATAAATTTCAATATTTACATCTTATTATGAAATTCTAGTGAAATATTTTACTCTTCACCTTCGTACATACTCCATTCTTCATTTCATTGCAAGTAGAAAGCAAACGAACGCGGCGTTGACAATCCAACTCTAAAATAGATTACAAATGGGAAGAACCCGTAGATTCTGTCCTACCTTTTGAGCATTCGATGCGTGTTAAGCTTTCGAGTTGTCCTATCTCATGAGGGTTGTCAGTCATTCTCATATCTTCCATTACATTCGTCTCTCCATGCCATTTTGAATTATTGCATGTGAGCTTATTTTTCATCGAGAATCGATTGTTTACAAGCATTTTAGCATCGGGATCGATGCACTGAAAATTAATTTTTTATTCGTATTCAACAGAATTCAAAGCAGTAACCTACCGAATACGATTCGCAGGGACCAGGTTTGTACTTGACTCGGGTTGAATCGAAACATCCTTCACACGCAGGTACGCATCCATAGCACATGTTAAAGTCAATATCAAATCTTGCTTCTGATAAAAAAATTAAATCAACTTCAATGATTCTTATATTAAAGACCTTTGCGAGCGTCTTTGGTATATCCGTACAACATAGTCTCTTCAGAATCTGGAAAAAATATTTTTTCTACAGTCCTGGCGATTCCCCCTATGAAAACGGAGCGCTCCGGGTGACCCCGGGTGACCCCCAGTGACCCCACGCCTCGTGCTCTTTCAATGATATTCAAAAAGTCGCCAATTTGTTTCTGTCGTGTTCAGCGTTCAATTCTGCATCGATTCATATGCAAACATATAAAAATAATTAAATTTTAATTAATTAAATTAATTTTCAAAAAAGTGAAGATTAAAACGATTCGTGCATCATACAGTACACCTACGCTAGTTAGCAAAAACTTTATGCAGCGGCAGCGCATAAATAACGGGAGTGTACTCTTTGATGCACGAATCGTTTTATTCGCCACTTTTTTAAAAATTAGCTTAATTAATTAAAATAAAATTATTTTGTTATGTTTTTACATGAATCGATGCAGAATTGAACGCTGAACACGGCAGAAACAAATTGGCGACTTTTTGAATATCATTGGAAGAGCACGAGGCGTGGGGTCACTGGGGGTCACCCGGGGTCACCCGGAGCGCTCCGTTTTCATAGGGGGAATCGCCAGGACTGTAGTTGTATGTATTTCTGCCGTAACAGATTCTCTGACAAATGTTCGTCACACATAAACATACCAATAGTGTAACTAAGAGAGTATTGCGAACTTTCGCTAGTGGTTGAGAAAAGAATGTTCTAAAATACGGTAATGTATGACAACACAAGTTTCGAATGGAATACTGGTATTGAGCTGAACTTGGCAGCATATTTGTGATCTTTGTTAGCCATAAATGTGTATGTGCATTTTCGTTCCAGTTTTGATGAATCAGGAATGTATGGAATATGTCCTGAAGAATCGTTAAAGGAGGCGTATCATGAAAAATTAGTTCATGCTCTTGAGATCATGATCCGATTGGAATCCAGAACGATATTAAAAAGCCGAAGTTTGAAAGTTGTACGTCCATGCTGAGACGATATATCCCTGTCCAAAATATCAGGAAAGAACAGGGAAAACCCCGTGAAATTTCAAATATTTTACGCAACGCCAATGGGGAGGAAGGGAAGGTAGATCAAGAAGGATAGATCAAAAGGTCATCGTTGTCTCGCCCATTATTGATTGAATAGCAAGGGATTTTTTTTTGTTCCCGCAGGCTCTTCCCATCGACAAAAACTGATCTACTCCGTGGCGATTTGCCAAAGGAACCTTAGCAATTTTACAAAATCTTGCTCGGTATATCGTTGTAAGAGTCGCAACATTTGAATTTCTAAAGTTCATGATACGCCTCCTTTAATATAGGTCGAAATACGGGTAAACGTCTCTTCATTTCTCAAACTCTCTCACCGGTCAAAGAGGTTTGTGAAATGAAGAGACGATTACCCGTATTTCGAGTTCTATCAGTAATATTGATTTTTGATTAGTATACGAATAATTTCTAATTGCTCCCTTTCTATTTTTGTTCTTATTTTTTCTAAAATCATGACTATTAAAAAATATTTTTGAAGATTTACATGAATGCACCAAACGATGAAAATGCTTACGTATGACAGTGAGTTGTGCTTGCTCGTAGGCTCTCTCAAATTCCTCCTCTATGTTATCTTTGTCTTGAAAACATTCAAACATATTTTCTCCAGCCCACGAAAACTGTAATTTCATATTCTAATATTATAACTCAAGGAAGCATATAGACGCACCGTAATAACATCACGGATATTTGTGACATTACCCGCGAGCACAAAGATCGTGATTTGCCATTCAGTTTTTGATCTGAAGAAAATGTACATGAATTCAAATTAGTTATAAATTCAAGTACATACACTGGGTGAATAATAACTGCGTGTTTGCATGTTGACTTGGGGTGTGTTACATACTTGAACTGTTTCGAATTAACCACCCCTTCACACATTCCATCAGCGAAGCACGTATCCTGAAATATACCTGCTCCCAATTTATAATCATATTCTACAAACTTTCAAGCAAATACTCCAATCCATAACGAGTGAATCGGGGAGGCGAAATTGAATTTCTGTTGAAGTTACTGCTTTGAAAAAAGTGCATTATTTTCTCACCCTGTCTCACAACATCCGTATATCCCACATATGTAGTTGGTTTAGCGTTGGGATCTAAATGAAATTTTTATGAAACAAATAAAAATTATGAAACTGACCAGAACTGTATAACAACAATTCGAAGGGAGATTCGCCTGTTGATCCCTTGAACATCTCTACCTGTAATTATTACAACAATAATATTTTCATATTCTATGATGTATACCGTCAACGGCAATGTACTTTTCCTTTTCAGATGGTAGTGACACAGCATCCCGTTCGTAGATTGTTGACGGTCCGAATCTGTGATGCTTACGTTACTTTTTTATTCCGATATATATCCCATTCTGATTTTTTATGACAGAAGCTTACTGGATACATCAAAAACTTCATTGACAGTAGGCAGAATTTCTTGACTTCTACAGTCGAAAGATAGTCCGTTGATCCAGTTCACCTGGAAAACTTCTGAATGACAATACAAGATTATATTTCATAAGTAACAATAATGAACGGTTTTCTAATTGTTTTCTCTTTGAGAATCTCCTTGAAAAAATAGATCAATATTTCAGACGATCATATCTATGAAATTTCGATATTTGGATATAGGGACCACCATCGTGAGAGCCGGAAATTAAAAGACATAAATTAGTGTGAGATCGAGTTCCGTAAAATGATACGGTAAAATGATATGAAATTCCGGGAGCCGGGTTAAAGACTAAACAGTGCAAACCTTGTCAATTTTTACTTTATTGATCGATACTTCTACTTTAACTTGATATGCCGCGTGTTTTGACATTACCTGAGCTAAATATGGACCTTGATGAGCCTGTATGCCAAAAATGCCGCAAATCAATGGCCCCCCGCGCTTGTAATCGCCGTTTTCATGATTTCGCACTTGCTCCGTTCGTGCATTTCGTTCGATATTTATATTTTATCCTCGTTGCCCGCGGGTTTTGACGTTTCATGAGCAAAATATAGACCTTGATGAGCTTGCATGCTGAAAATGCCGCAAATCAATGGGCTCCCTCGACCTTAAAATGAGCTTTTTCGTAGAAATTAGCTTTTTCACGTGATGACCTCGGAGTGTCTCACTCGATATTTATATTTTAACTTAGAAGGCCGCGAGTTTTGTTGTTATTTGAGCTAAATAGGACCTATGGATTACCTCCACGCCAAAAAAGCTGCGATTTCATGGTCGCCCACGTCAGATATCGTCGAAAATAGGTGTTACAAGCTCCTACTTCGGCATGCTTCGAGCGCTAACTTGTGTGCACTATCTTTCTTTGGCGAGGTCCGCGCATTATCGCTGTTGATAATTGACTACTAACCACTGAGCGACCCTCTTCCCCATTTTGACGCCGATTGGTCAGTGCCCACGGATAGTGCAAGCCAAATTATGTCGCGCTTCTCTCAATGTTCGATGCAATTTCAACTTTGGTCACTTGCACCATCTTACTTTTTGGAACGGGCCGCGACTCATTGCTGTTGATAATGAACCATCAACCCATGGACAATCCCCAGCTTCATTTTGACGGCGATCGGTTAGTGCCCACGGATGGTGCATACGGAAAGGTCAAAGATGACCTGTATTTTTTCCACTGTTTAATCGAGGGTGGAATCGCACAGAATCGAGGGAGAGCATAACACGGAATCGAGGAAAAGCATGGCATTGTAAAATTGAGCAGACAAAATAGTTTTTTTCAAAAATAAATAAATAATTTTTTTAGCCAGAACCGGAAAATAGTCCGTCAGAGCCAGAACCGTCACAGTAGCCGGCGCCGGGACAAACGTCGTCTTAGCGTAGTGTGACTCTCGTTTTGAAGCGAGAGACTTTGTTTCTTTTGCGAATATCTTTTTTCTTTTTTAATTATTTTTAATTTTTCTTTTTGGAAATTCATTCCACATCTATGGACTAATGGTCACGACAAGTTTTGACACCCCAAATACAAATCGGCGATTTTGATGGTGGTCCCTAATTTGGATATGGAGAAATTACACTTCTTTACTTTACTTACCGCCCGTTCATTTTCCACCTCGCTCGCTTGCCCTAATATTTCTTGCTATCCAAGACTCACGAGTGAGGTCAATACACGTGCAAAACTAATCAATTGTTTGTTTTGCCCATTCCGCTCTTTTTTCGATTTTTCGATCGATTTTGTTTTTTTACATAGGACTTATCTACCTGCGTAATTGATTTCGACTTCACCCATATAAAAGGCGATTCGACTAGTGCCTCAAGTCAGTCTGGCCCTTTCCCTTTAGGGAAAGGGTCAGACTGACTTAGAAGGGGAAGACGGTCCCCCGCAGAATGGCCGGTCTTCTATGTAGCAGAGAGGGAAATCAATTTGTGGGCAGGCAGGTAAAGTAAGGAATTGCAGCAAACGTATGTAGCACATAAGCAGCATCGATTGATAATTTCAGATTATTTGCTTGTTGTCAAGATAGTGTTGTTTTGCTTGCAGAAAATCCACAATGCAGCGTGCGCTTGAAACAATTTAGAATTGAATAATTACCACGATTCGATTAGCCGGCGCCTTTGCAAACAAAGTTATTTCCCATCTATTTCGATTTCTGAAATTACATAACATAGAAATTACATAGTGACAGTCTGTACATTTTCTATTAAATCGAATGTATAGGTCGAAATAGATGCCATACAATTCGTGTCTCTTTGTATCGTGAGCAAGCACTATTTTTTACAAATCGAATGCAAGCCGAAATAGATTAACAATAAGTACAATTGGTGTCTTACAATATTCGAATGGCGAATACGGCTTGACAATCATTTAGCGGATATCGAGCGATTCTCAGTTGACTATCGATGCGACGGTCACATGTGCCGGGTACGTAGCATAGATTCTGCAAAAAAGGCATTCCTTGACTGATGCCGAATTGTGCCGAGTTGATTGGATGAGCCCTTATTGTATGACCAAAGAGGGTATTCAACGGATTTGCCTCACAATTTTACAGTTACTCCCAGAATACAGCTGACTATCCTCTGCCCATGAAGACTGAGTGGCGATTAGAGAGAAGACCAGCAACGGGAACAGCGAAGAGACTGGAGGAACTTGAGCTTTGATCTTTCAAAAGCATCGAAAATCGAGCGAAACCAACCCGAGCCAACCATTCCGCGCGCCCGCCAGAGAGTCGAATGAGGGGAGAACGAAGAAACAATAAGTGAAAATAATGAAAAACTTTGAATTAACTTTGCATAATTAATTGTTTTCTTCTTGCGATGTGCACGTTTTTTTATCGAAATAGAAAAGATTGCAATATTTCTGATATCTCGTTTATCCTTTGTATTATGGCTTCCAATCAATCGCTTAAAGCGTATCAATCTACTCGACCTTATTTTTCATCAATATTTTCACACCTCTCAATACTTTCCTAGTGATAAAGTAAACACTGCCAAAAACAGTCGTGGCAACAATAAGAAGGGCAGTAAAGATAATAGCAATAACATCAATAGAGTAGTACTGGACGAATGATTGCGTTGCTCCGACATGTTTGAGATGATGAAGAGGACCGAATTTGACGAGGAATTCGAAATGACGAAGGAAGTTTTCCTTACTGGAAACGGGGGAAGAAGCGAGACGAGAGGCAACACGACGAGCGTTGATACTGTGTCTGGAATAAGGTTTGTTTCATTTCATATTTTCCAATCACTCTTTGTATCATAGAGTTCACTCAACGTGTCTTCTGCTCTAGTTTTTTTGACCGCTCATTTGCATCATTGCATTGCATAAGCATGACGACTCACTCCGGATTGTACAGTATTTCCCTCACAGCTGCAATCATCTTCTTAGAATTGCCCAAATCTTCCTTGTCCATCACAATTCCTCCGCCGTTTCTCTTGAACATCAAAGCATTTCTGTACTGATCCGAGATGGTTGGAATAGCAATGATTGGAACGCCTGAAGAGTGTCTGCTATTGTTGTTATTGCAATTGTTACTGAACAATCACTGACATTAATTTTAGTAGTAGTGACAAGCAGTAATTTTCAGAATCTCACCGGCATGCATGCTTTCGTAGGTGGATGAGAGACCGCAGTGAGTGATGAACGCGGATAGACGACGATCGGCTGATATGCTCAGGTTTATCTTTTTTTTCGATTTCAAAAACATCTACGGTATTGATGTTTGGTGCTGTCGAGCAAACATCTAATCAAAGAATGGACTGTAAACATGATATTGATGTGATTCGAATACTCAGCCAATGCTGACCACCCTTTTCATTAGATGCATGCCCGATTCACGACGATTACTTATCCTTACCTCTTTACTAGACTACCAGTGTTATTTGTGATACACTATCTGGCGTCAATCCCTGGGTATTACCTCAAATTGTAAAAAATACATTGGAAATTTCATTTTGGAAACGTTTTATTGTAAATAACCATTGGGAAATGACTTTTTAGAAACTGCCGTTTTGTAAATTTCTTGTTGGGAAGGTAGATCAAGAGCGCCTCTCCCCTCTCCCTGTCTCTCTCCATTATCGATCCCTCTCCCTACGCTTTGACCCCTCTTCCTCCGCGCCCCTTCCCATCTAGCGTTTCCAACAAGAAATTTACAAAACGGCAGTTTCTAAAAAGCCATTTCTCAATGGTTATTTACAATAAAACGTTTCCAAAATGAAATTTCCAATATATTTTTTACAATATGGGGTAATACCCAATCCCTGAGTCATTAATTTGTCTCATTGGCTGGATCATATTCTCTGATTCCTTCAAACTACAGTTTTTCCCAGACGAAAAGCCCATTAGGTGATAACCTCACGCGATAGAATCGCCCAGAATTTTATGAGGCGAGAGTCTGTCTGGGAGGACCCTTGTGTCTACCCCTCGTTTATGGAATACCGTATCGGGTTGAGCGTAGTAGTGAGAAAGAGCACGACGCCACTAAATTCTTTGCAAAGATGTCTAGACGGGGTCGTTAAATTTGCACGCTGGGAGGGTCATATCGCAAATGATGCGTAGTCTGTCTGGCCGCATTGCTTTCTTTTATCATTAAATAAAAGTCGATTATTTTACGTTTCTTTTATACTTTATAAAAGAACGTGAAACTAGTAGAAGTATAAAACTAACCGAGCATTTCCTTCTGCGGTAGCCACTGTGCTTCAATCAAATTATCAATACTCCGAGAAATGTTGTGAGCGGGTTTCTAAAATATTGGACATAGCTGTTTAATTGTATTTCAAATCCATACCTCGTACTTCCACACGAATGTTACGTCGGGGAAGGCTTGGAAAGTTTGCAGTAGTGATTGCTTGAAATGGCTAGGCATGTCAGCCGAGTTGCCGATGGTTCCGAATGAGATCATCACGGTCTTGGAGCGGAGATCGAAGATTGAAGACCAATCCTAAATGATGGGTATTCTCTCGCCACCGCAATTTATTTTTATTTTCAGAAGAAAAGAATGCTCACGCGAACAACATTATTAAATACCTCGTGCAAGGTCTTATTCGTCGTTGTCATTGTCATTCCTCCGACATCCACGATTCGATGCGTCGTTAGAGTGGGAAAGTCGATTTGCGGATCGCGATTGATGAAGACGTAGGAGGCATTCGCGGAGATTTCCTGGAATATTTATCATTTTAAATCTAATGAACTAGTTTAGATACAAAAGAAGGATAGGTACAATCAGAAGCTCATTAAAGAAGGAGGAAACCTCATGAGTCTCACCACGAAACCCCTGTGTCCACAAAAAAAAGTCAGTTCGTGATCGCTTTCAATCTTTTCACTACCATAATCCCAGTCCGCCAGTTGAGGCGATCGATTTCGAATTTTTTCACACTACTTTTGTCGCTGTTAATTGTCTAATTAGCTATTGATTTGTGGTAATTATTGTGTTAATTTATGCCAGGACACGCACTAATCCAATCCCTACAGCTTGGCATATTGAATAATCAGTTTTGAGAGAAATAGGAGCGCAAAGACAAACGTGCTTCGTAATCCACCTTGTTCGCCTAGCTTTTTTCGTCTTCCTAGCTGTTCCCTGGTCTAATTTGAGTTCAATATGGTCTAATTTTACATTGTGCGTGACAATCGTGCGATACTGCTTGTCGTGATATTTCAATTTATATAGCTTATATCAGTTTATAGAGCACGTGCTTCCCTCCATCTGCAATGAAGCGCTCAAGAGCGTCATTTCCAAGTTCAACGCCTCGCAGCTCATCACCCAGCGTCAGCAGGTACCCTTGATATCAGTTGGCATCGTAAACAAATCCCACGTCGCATCATTTCATAACTGCAATTGATTTTATGTTTCTCGTAATTGTTTTAGCTCGGATAGGCGTTACGTGTCCGTGTCACTATTTTTACATTTTATTTTGATTAAAAATTTTTAAAATCAAATATATTTACAGGCATCGTCCCTCAACTTGTTTCCCTCATCCGTCCCGAATGAATCAACTCGTCTCATTGGCTCTCGTCGGCCTCTGGTCGTCGCTCCCGTCCTCTCCGTCGACATTGAAGAGGAGGAGAACGTTCTCGTCCTTACCAATGTAAGCATACTGTAGGTTACGATATCCCCATCCATCCAACTACCGATTTATTGATTTTGCTAAAGTGCTGATTCAGGACAACTTCGAGTCGGCGAGGTCCACCCTCAATATCAGGTGCTCGTCGAGTTCTACGCCCAGTAGTGCGGACACTGCAAATCGCTCGCCCCGAACACGCAAAGGTATAGTACATTTACCATCGATAGCTGTGTAAATATATTAATGGACCAGCCGATTTCGCCCCGCCTTCGGTGGAGTCTAATCGGCTGTCAGGGTTCGCCGCTACGCAGTTCGCTCCTCATTTCTAAACTTCGAAAGTGCGCGACATGTATCGACGTGTTTACAGTTTCGTGACCTCTCGACTTGTTTAGAGTTTACGTGACTTTCGCGATAGCGGCCCATCTCGGCACACTGGGAGGCCTCTCTCCTTTATTAAAGAGTATGATATTTTGAGGCGTCTGGAGTGCTCAAGGACGAGGGATGTGAGGTGAAGCTCGATAAGGTTGACGCCACCGTGCACGGTGTCCTCGCCAGCAAATTCGAGGTACGGTGCCATTGAAAATCAATATAGCACATGTCTTATTGATTATTAATAATTATCATTTTGCAGGTTCGCTGATATCCCGCGCTCAAATCCTTCCGTGCCGGCAAGCCCAGAATGCCAAGAAAATCGGGAATCGATACTGACTTGTTTGCAACAAGTCAGTATCGATTCCCGATTTTCTTGGCATTCCGTAACTTATTAACGTGTTCAGGAGGCCGCGACGTCGATGCTATCGTGAAGAAGAAGACTGGCCCTGCAGCCGTGACGATCGAGTCTTCCGATGACTTGAAGGCGTTTGCCGAGGGAAATGACGTATACACTGTTGCCTACTTCGAGGTACGATCGCATCGGAGAGAATTGAAGATTACATCAATATCAATCTTTTCTGTCCTTTCCCTTGGGGCTAACCTAGCCAAGTTAGTTCCGTTTTAAATAATTTTGCCAGAGTATATTAAATATTAATTATTTGGAGGTTCGCCCCCGACTTCACAGACCTCACGACGGAGAACATTGTCTCCTTCAACGAGCGATTCCTCGCCGGCGAGCTCAAGCAGGACCTTGTGTCTGCTGATGTACGGTGATATTACTGTAGCTTATGAATATTGCTCAGGAATTGACTTATTTACAATTATTTAATATATTTCTTGACAGGTTCCCGAGGACTGGGACACGAAGCCCGTCATGGTTCTCGTCGGAAAGAACTTCAACGAGGTCGGCAAGAACTCTGGAAAGGGACTGCTTGTCAAGTTTTATGCCCGTGGTACGTTGAGATCGCTATGAAAACGTATACGTTTGTTTATATATTAAAATTAGGCACTTCTTTACTTTACCTGCCCACCAAATATTCATTCCCCCTCCCCTATCGCTCGCTTGTCTCGCTATGTGGTCCCTCTCATTTCTTGAATCCTAGAACTCTGGGCGCTGGCGTTTATATATTAAAATTATTACTGATTTCATTGTTTTTTTTTAAATATTTGTTTGTCTCTATAGGTGCGGACACTGCAAGTCGCTCGTGCCCGTTTGGGAGGAACTCGGAGAGAAGTAGGCCACTTCCGACAAGATTCTCATCGCCAACGTCGACCCTACCCAGAACGAGGTGAGTAGTACGGTAGATTCAAGTAAACTAACGGTATTGTAGTTGCTTCATGATTATATATATGAAAACAATGATTGCAGATTAGAGAGACCACCGAGGAGGACAAGAAGGGGGAACACACCGAGTTGTAAGCTGCCAACCCTACCACGTCGTTTACCCCTTTCCCCCCTACCGTAGACCAAACTCCACACCACATTGTTTTGTAACGACGATTCCTTATTGTTGCCTTGCTTGTGATAGTTTTCTAATGTGTGTGAATGTGTATTTATTTTCTTCTGTGTTTATTGTAGTGTACTAATTGTGCAAAAAATAATAAATAATAAATGTAAAGTTCATTGTTGAATGTGTGATTGTGGCAAGTAAACAGAGAGCCGACAGAATGTATTCCCGATCGCAGGCAATAGAAGAATAATAGTGGAAAATTCAATGACGAGCGTGATTACTTTTGTGAGAGAATATGGCGATAAAGCTTGTTTTGAGAAGTTCATGTTTAATTTTATCATAGTTGATGAGCTGTCTGTGAACACCCGTCTGAATCAGCGACACGCGTGTTCTCAAACTATGTGTCCTATCAGTAGCTTGGGTGAGATTGGTGAGAAAACCTGTCTGACCTAGTGACACGCGCATTTTGCCTCTATGTATACTACCTCTCCCTCCTCATCCCCAACATCTCCCGTGGCCGAGTGGTAAAGCTCCAAGAGTTGATATCCCGATGTCGAGGGTACGATTCCCAGTGAGTGCAACTGTTCTATTGCCGGTCTCTTCTTTTTCAAGAATCACAACCTATCAATCAATAGCATCGAAAACCTACAGTACTCCTTGATTTGCCTGTGTCCAGGCCCAAACTTTGAAAATACATAGCAGGGTTCAAAGGCATTTCTGTCACTTCGGATAAACTGGGATCTGATCGGGTGGTCATTCTCTATCACTCCATACTCTCAGAATGTGTGACCAAAAATGAGGTTTCCTCCTTCTTTAAATACTTGTCACTCATGACACTCACATGAGCAGGCACAGTCAAATATGGGAATCGAGCCATCAATTTTCGCTCGTAAACGTAACCTGAACAATAGAAGATTTTTTCAGACACCGAAATAGAGTCGTTACGATTTTACAATCGCGTATTGCATCGAGTTAAAACACATGATATTTACGCACCCAGATAGTTCAGTATTCCATCCACAAACATCTGTCTGACAAAATTGCCAAGACGATTGTTCAATGTCATCTCACTGTCCATAACGAGACCGAATCGGCCTGAATTATAAGTTTTATATCTGATCATAATAGCATTGTTAGCAAAGTGATCACTCTCACATCCATAGTAAGAGCAACGAGCGTGCTCGCAGAATGAAGAGACAAATGCTTTATTCTGGCAGCCGTAGTCAGACGTTGTATTCTTACCTGGCACATACGACAACGACTGCGGTACGGACATGAAGTGGAACGACTGGGGAATGGTCGAGTGCGAGTCGATAATGCCAAAGTTCCTGATTCCCACCGTATGAAGAATGTCTAAAATGGTGGATTGGCAATCGTAAACTGATATTACTCTTACGGTAAATGCACAGGTCAAAGTTCACTACGAGGGCAGCATCAAATTGCTCGTTTCTGAGACGATTCATGAGGTGATGGTTACTGAGGATGCCTGAAACACGATTGTTAGTATTTAACGTGCAGTGAGAACCAGATATTGATTATGAGTTTTCTCTCGGATTATGAAACAAGGGTGAAACATATCTAAAAAAAATTTAAATTGCAACTCACTTGAGCATTGCGAATACAGGAAGTTTGCGATGTTGTTGAAGTTCACTTTCTGTAAAAGGCAAATTTAATTTAGTTAAATTAATTTGGAACTTACCTCATACCACTGGTAGAAGCCGTTGGCCGTCCACGCTACGTCGTTCATTCGACCACCCTTTAAAAGATCAAAGATCAATGTCAGACATTCAAAAGATCAAAGATCAACTCCGTACCCCAGCCTCGCCGTTTCAGCCGTCTGCGGAGCGACGATCCTCCTGGCTCGCTTGCTTCCCACGTCGACGAGACGTTCGTCAACGACGTTCGACAATATTACCTGCAACATTTTAGTTTCAAAAGGCCTGACAATGCAATATAAAATGTGAAATGGTCTGTCAAAATTTCGCGTCACACATTTCGAATTGTTTGAAACTCTTTTCCGAATGAAGTATACGAAATGAAGATACGGATCTTGCATTCTGACTAGAGTGTCGAAAACGACTGATCGCGCGAATGTGACAAGTCGCGAATGATTTTGAAACGACACGCCACTTGAAATGAAGGTTCATTCTCTCTTGAAATGATTAGGCGGCACGCTGTTTACAGTACATCTACACGTGAAACGTATCTAATATTTGTCCACATCTACTCATTTCTCCCCACCCACACATTTCTCAATCCACGGGAAGAATGAAGCGGCGTTTCGTTTCTCTTCGAAAACGACACGTCATTTCAACTCATTCGTGGCCAATCGCTCTCAAACGACTGGTCCGAGACGGCGTGTCGTTTACAAATGGAAACGGCACGCCGATCATTTTCGACACTCTAATTCTGACTGCCTAACTAACCACATCGTATCCATCATCGATCAAAATTTCAGCAACAGTATTCACAAACTGCACGTGACTTCGCTGGAATTTCAGGTCGTAGATCAGCACCTGTAATTAATTTCTATTTCGAGAATATCGTAATCATTTTCAGCGCAAAGTCAGATGAGTTGAGTCTTACAGGATAATTTTTTTTAATCGTAGATGGTTATCACGAAGTGCACTAACATGAGGTATTTCGACCTCGTGCCACATTTCTATAATGACTTCAACCAACCTTGCTCGCTTCCGAATACCGTAGTCCACACACGGCAAGCAGACACGTGAATGGGAGGACGGAGACCATTTCGTAGTCCGGATATCGAATGAGCTTCCCCCGTCTAGACTCGGCCCTCAAATACCCAGACGCCACCCTGTAAAAAAGCGGTGATAAGACAGGATAATGACCGAGACTAGACTGTCCATGGGGTGAGAGGCTAGACGAGGGGTCATGAAATTCTTGGTTAAAACAGAGAGAATTATTCAAGTATCAGCAGGTCAGGGAACGGAAAAGGAACGAATCATTCATTCGTTGGCGGATCGTACGCAAAGCTCTATTCATAGATTTCCAATAGAGAAATTATCATATAAATCGAGTAGTGAATAGAGTTAGGAGGGACCGATCATGGGAAATATTTTGTTGTAAAGGTATGTTCTTTTCCTTCTCTGTATTTTAAAATGAATTGAAAATTTCAAAGGAAGTTAGCCAAAGTTAGCCATAAATAGCGTGTATTTTTTTCTGCTCACATCGTTAGTTTACGGCTGTGTTGTTTGTACGGCATCGCAATCAACATGCAAACGAACCAATCTAGTAACGTCTATGGTTGTCTCGACCTTCATGATCTCTCCACAACAATTGGAATGATTTCTTTTTGGTAATCACAATCTCAGTCTATGCAATAAAAAATCCATAACCATCCCAATTCCTCGTAATTCACGGTGCTTTACGCGCATCAGAACAAGATAATGACTCGTGCAAAAATTAATATTCGCAGTTAGCTGCGGTATACAGGAAAAGGGAAATGATATTCGGTTTTATCCGGGTGTGCTAGATGATGCAACTCATTCATTATTTCCAGCTGCGATTCAATAATGTGAAACGATATTTATTCATTCTTTGTCTTTCGAACTCCGAACGCTAAAACAATTCGCACTACATACTTCAAAACAACGAAACATATGGAAAGTATAACAAATGAAACTATTGCAAGTGATGCATACACATCGATCATGTTATGCTCAACAAAAGTGCTTATGAGAAGGGATTCTCATGTTCGGAAGGGGTCCAAATTTAATAAGGAAATTGAGATTGCGAAGGAAGTTTTCCCTTCCAGAATAAGGTGAATTCTTGATAATGGAAGCGATATTGCGAGCCGAGTTTCGATATCTAAAAATAAGATTATTGAAATATTTTTTGGTTATTGTGCATACAGAATGTTGCTATAATCGTGGCTGAACATTGCCCAACAGTTACATAAACAGCGTGAAACATATTCGGAAACATGAATTAATCAACCAATCTGCCATGCTCTATTATTTTCCTGATATTTGTTATGATTGCATCCGAGCTCCCCAGTTCCTTCTTGCTCATTACGATGCCTCCGCCGCCACGTTTCAGTACCTGAAAATTAGACATAATTTTATTCTATGAGCCTCTTGCGTAAGACAATGTCACTGTGCCAACCATCCTTGTTTTTTGTTCGATTCTTACACAAACGGCCTCCTAGATATACGCTAGATAATTGTTAGCAGAATCCAACTGAAACAAATCACTAACCTGAGCATTCCTATGTTGATCCGTCGAAGTTGGAATGGCGATCACAGGAATTCCTTAATTTAGTCAAAATATTAAATTATAATTAGTTAAAAATATAAAATACCAGCCATCATTGTTTCCAGCTTGCTCGACCACCCACAATGAGTGATGAATAGCGAGAGGCGTGGTCTTCTGAAATTGATCATGTTCACGTCAATATTGAATTAGGTTTCATAGATTGTACAATGTGTCTATCAAATGGTAACTTCAGTAACTGGTGACCATTTATGTAGTAACTAGAAAAATTATTACTGACGCAGTATCTGCTTCTGAGGCGTAAATGTGGCCTCGATAAGATTTTCCATGCCTACGGAGATGTTGTGCTCGGGTTTCTGAATTGCTCACTTTGAACAGATTATTTACAATCGTTGACTCTCATTTCATAATAATCTTTGTATCTCAGAGACTGACCTAATACTTCCACACAAACGTGATATCGGGAAATGATTTCATCGCATGAAAGAATGATTGCTTGTATTCTTCAGGCATATCAGAAGAGAGGGCAATGGTTCCTAATGAGATGAGAACTGTTCGAGGGCGGAGGGAAAGTATTGCTTTCTCTACTTTATCCTCGTTCAGGGTATCAATTATCACTGTGGATTCTTCTTGTCTTCTTCTCACGAGAGCGATCGATCATCCGCGGGACGGGCTGCACCCTTCGAGCGAGAACCTGCGAATTCGAAATGGCAAATTTCAGATTCGAAACCGGACGGGAATAATTAAATTTCTCGATTTTCCCTATTGCAAGCACTAATAACGTTGTCAGTTCGATGGTGCACTACCGCAATGTTTGTGGCGCTACCTACACCGAACTTGTAAAACAGAAGCAATGAGAAGCACGATTTTTTTTAATCTTCAGATTAACAATTCGAGGAAATATCAAAGCTGCGCTTAGAACGTCATTTTGTCGTTCGAATGAAACCTAACCGCTTTTTTTTATGAATCAGGATTAACAAATCACAAATGACTCGTGTTATTTCTTGTTGTTATTGTTATGATTTTTCTTGTTGTTATTGTGGTGTTTTCTTCTCACCTGACTTGGACTTGCTTCTGGTCGATCGGTTCGACTTGACACTGTAGCGCACCGAGTTGCCGACCTCCTCCTTCTCGACCTACATATTTGATCTTTGATCTTTATTTCATAGAGATTGTTGATCTGTGATCTCCAGCCCCTCACTCACCACATAGCTGTCCCTGTTTCCGACGTTGCAGCAGCAGCTGCAGATGCTGCAGCAGTAGCAGAGCACCTGAGCAGATTTTGCAGCTCACTTTCAATCATTTCTGTGCAAATTTGCACTACGGTAGAAATTCGTCGCTAAATGCAGTAAGTCCGCTCTAAACGCAGCAAGTCTCACGATGGGAATGATGCACGCGAGAATAAGAGCGATGATGCAGCAGATGAGAGTGATGTCGATTACTGTAATCCATCGATTGGATTACGGTAGCAGAATATCGATCGATCAAACTCACAGATTGGCGTCATTGGGACGAGAGAGGAAGGGGAGTCAACCGAGTAGGAGAAGGGGAGAGGGGAGAAATGGGAGGCGGATGGGGAAAATGAAGTGAAGTATTCAAGAATTTAAAGATTTTGATTAACTGCGACACGAAACATGCACTATCATTTATCGCATGTTTGGAAGATAGTGTAATACTAGCATCTGTGCCTGTGATAAAGTGCATTAAAATCAGCTCGTAATCCAATAGGATAAGATGGCGATTCCTAGACGAAGATTCTCTGCAGCACTCTCACAATCTCGCTGAACGTGGAAAGGAGCTCGTTCTGGGCGGCAGAAGGGAGATCATCGAACGCTGTGAGGAACTGTCCAGCCTGAAACATGATTCAGTTAGGATGCTCATAACAACAACAACAACAACAACATCGCCAGCCCGACATCGTAATATCGTAATTGTTGAAATATGTCTAGCCCAATTTTTCCCTTGACTCGTGATTGTTTTTACACATACGATAAATATATATATCATTAACAACAACAACAACACAAATAAAACAAACAACAACAGCAAATCCAAAAATATGGCTCACCCCTTTGATTTCGCCGATGACAACACGGTGTTTCGTTTGGTTTTTGAAATTGTTGAGAGCACGGAACTTC
This sequence comes from Pristionchus pacificus, assembly GCA_000180635.4. Taxonomy (NCBI): domain Eukaryota; kingdom Metazoa; phylum Nematoda; class Chromadorea; order Rhabditida; family Neodiplogasteridae; genus Pristionchus; species Pristionchus pacificus. Next base: position 16,463,295 of record CM026576.1, read on the forward strand.
AGCAACTCTTTGGCTTTCTTGAGTGCCTAAAATGTAGAGTTGTTTGCTCAAGTGACACTCGGCGAGCGCTCGCATTCGCCGAGTTCATGTTCGATTCACTCGGGCCGGTTGGATCACTCGCGAGTGAAAAATGAGAAATTCACTCGCGAGTGAAAATCCACTCGCGAGTGAAAATCCACTCGCGAGTGTTTTTGTAGAATTCGAATCGAGAATTGATTGAATTTTATTTCTCCATTGAACCCCCCCCCCCCCCAATGAAGTGAGAGGCCGGTCACTTTGCATTGGCGAGGGGAGAAGGAATGAGGCAAATTCAATTAACTCGGCGAGTGGATTTGACTCGCGAGTGCCGAGTCACTCGGAAAAACAACTCTACTAAAATGGAATTCATTTAAAAAATTTGGAGAAAAAGCGATCAAGGTGAAAAATCTGATCAACTGGCGGAACGAGATCCTTTCTAATAATGATTAATTCGGCTATTTAATCCGCGTAAGCTAGAAGAGACGAATTTTTCGGCCCTTGTATCATAGATCTTACCTTGAACACGAACAGTCGAGCCTCTGCCTCTTTCAGTGACTCATATTTGATCTTGTATGTTTCGTACACCGGAATGAAGACATCGTAGAAGCGAGGTGATGAACTGCGAAGGGTGTCGACAACCTGAACCGTATTTCGATGAATGTTTAAAAAGGGCTTTCAAAACAAGCCATCGGACTGAAGAATGCATTTTATATATTCGTTCCGTGCTAATGAAGTAATGAAGAAATGTGCGAGGCGATGTATCTAATTGAAAAACGGTGATACAATCGGGAGACGAGAGAGAATTTATAGAGTGACTTATCTCACCCTGGCAAATGGTTTGTTGCCCATCACGTAGCTGATGAGAATGTGTGACGCGTCGCTCTCAGTCCGGTCTTCAAAATCGAGAAGGGGCTTCAGTCCGGGAATTTCCTCTAAAATATCATTTGAAAAGTTGCAGAAATGATTTAGGGATAAATTCATGAAGTTTACAAACCATCTAATATCGTTTTGACTTCGTCGATTGTTGGAAGTGCAGAAGCCCAGCATGCAAGGAGAAGAATTGTGAATATTAGGCGCATTTTGCTGACTGAAATGCAGGAGCGTGGAGGAAACGAATAGGTTGAACAAGTCTAAAAATATGTGAGAAACAAGAAATCATTCTGGGCCAGAAGCAATTGACAGCTGTTGGAGAGTTTCTGAGCGGATGTTTCTGAGTCAGAAACAAGCATGAACAGCCGCCTCGAAAAAGTTGTGAAACAACCTATTCTGATGAATTCCTTCTGTCGTTGAACCTCGAATGAAGACCGTGTTTTGTATCTTCAGATAAGGTTATTTGACAGGGTCTCATTGAAATCGATTTTATTCCAAGTTGAACGAGTAGAAAAATAGAAAAATATAGGAAGATACAATACAGTAACAACGATAAGACTCATCAAACAACCTTCACGACAACAACGATAATCTCTTTCTTGCTATTGATCACAACGCACGATGTTAGCAGATTGCGAACCAATGAAGGAGCACAAAAGGAGAAGTCGGAGAATGATGAAACGGAAATGAGCCAGTGGCCAGGGTTCAGATCGAAATAGGGGGTTAGCGATCTCTGAAAAGATCTGTTTTTTTAGATCAGAACAGATCAAGATTCCGTATCAGTTTATTGGGTATATTGGGAATTCCCTAGGAGCCAAAGCATGATTTCCCCGAAGGCCATTTTGTGCCGTTTTTAGATTTTAAAGAGATATGGAAGGCAGATACCTCAACTTGCTCCTGCAAATGATCGACACTCTTCGAATTTCCGTTCAGCAGCAGATCGATTGTTCCGTTGATGAATGCATTCGGGCAATGAGGAGAGATGGTGTTGGATGAATAGCAATATTGGGAAATGACGATAGAGAAAAGAGAAAGAAGGTAGACGGCCCTTCTCATTTTCACACCTTCTTATCAATCCCATTATCTCCCTACTTTTTACGACCTAGAGAGATGTCATGAGTCATGCAAATAACTATTTTGGATGAAATAGTTATTTGGCAGTTTTCAGGATTTCACCCATAGGGCTCTACCTAGATGAACTTTTTTTTCTATCTGTAACGAGGAGAAGAACACTGATGTCCATCAGTCAAAAGATTAAAAAAAATTGATGTTGAATTTGATACATTGATTTTTTCTTCATGTTCTGTGGAGAACCTTGACACCAGCCGCGTGTATTTCAATCAATGAAATTTTTGGTCAGTTTCATTTTCATGCGATTTTATCGTACTGTTCATAAAAGCAAAATAGGTTAACGAAAAAAATAAATGCAAAAAATTTAATAAAATCAGTTTGCGTCATAACTAGATCCGGAAAATAGAGCAAATCTCTTCAAAACTACAGTAATCGCACGACGCTTTCAATATTTCGTTGAACTTTCGAATTGGCGCCTCTACATTTTATTGATTTTTCGCCTTTGTTTATCGATTATTGAGTTATATTGGTTGCTTCAGATGGCGTCCTCATCGGTCGTCAGTCCGGAAAGGCGAATTGAGCTGAATGCGTTCGACGTCGACGCATGGAATCTCCTCCTACGCGAGAACCACGTGAACCTTTTAATTTGCCTTTTTAAAATGATTTAATTCTTTTTTAAAAGTTATTATTAATAAAAAACATCGCCAATTCGTAACAACAACGTTCATTGGTATCCTTTTAAATTGTTTACCTTAATTCCCTTGTCGATGCTAGAGGTATTCTTAGGAGTTTAAAAATTAATCGTCAGGAAATAAGCTCTTTTCTTGCAGGCTCGTGCCATAGAGCAGGCACGGCCCTTCTACGAGAAGCTCGTCGGCCAGTTTCCGAACGCCGGCCGCTACTGGAAGGCCTACATCGAGCACGAGGTACCCTTTTGCACTTATTTTCTCCTAAATTCCCCGTGAATATTTGGTTTCTGGCCACCCTTCTCATACAATAAGCTCTTATTCTAAATTCTCTCACACTAATCGTATTCTATTTGAAATGAGTGAAGGGTGGCCAGCCTGCTCACAATTGATCAACCGTGTGATTCGAGTCATTTAGCACCTCTGCAAGGCCCAGCCCTGCTCTGACCCGGCCTATCTTCTTTCCATTTTGTGTTTGCTAATTTTGGCTGGTCCCGGGAAGGCGATAAAGTGTTTTGCGCAGCCGCAAGTCCTTTCCGGGTACCATGCTCCGCCCGTAGTCACTTGTAAACCGAGCATATACTCTGTCCACCGAATAAAAGTGTTGAAGATATATCCGAGTAGTACACAGCAGAGAGAATATTTAGCACGATTGTACGAAAAATGGTTGTGAAATGTTCGCCTTTTCCAGCTTCGCAGCAAGAACTTCGAGAATGTGGAAGCGGTCAGTTTGATTTTAATTCGTCAATTTTTACTAAAATGTTTATTTACGATTACTATTTACGATTACCGCCGATTAGATATGCTAGGCGTTACAAGGCATGAGCGCATAACGAATTCGAATGATGTTGAAACTGTTATTCGTAGCGGCGATGTCTTGTGAAGTAGAGCTAATTGTGTCGGCCTGTAATTATTTGCCATGGTGCTGTACGGCAGAGCCACTTTTTCCACACATATTTTGCTTTTCTGACGCACAGCTCATACACAGCTACGAAGGGGCACTATAGGTTATCGCACTTTCCACATTGTTTTTGTGAGATACGGTAGATCAGGTTACGGTAGTAATTAGACGAGATTACGGTAGATTCGGTATGTCATCCATCTCCTAGCTGTTCTCTCGCTGCCTCGTGCACGTGCTCAATATCGACCTCTGGAAGTGCTACGTGTTCTACGTCCGAGAGACCAAGGGACATCTCCCGTCGTTCAGGTATACTTTAAAATAGTAGTGAAAGTGATTAGTCAGGGAATCGAGCGTTCGATTGGCAATGAAAAGGAACAGTTGTTTTCGAATAAATATTAAGCAATTTCTGAAGCATTAATCGCCTCAAGTCTAGGTTCGTTAATTTGTGCGAGAGACCAATGGATGGCGCAGTTTTGTATACTTGATAAAGCGCCAATCGAGCTGGTTAGATCAGTAATGTCGGGAGGCTAGGGAAATCTGCCCTCGTTCTCATATTAGCCAGTTTAGATACCATTTGAAACGATGATAGGGCTGGGTTACGTAGGGGAAGAGCTTGAATGCTCTGCTTCAGTGTTGCAAATGACTAGGTGGATGTACCTGGCGTTTTTACTCTATGCAGTGTTCGCACGTTCATATAGGGATAAAATAATATATATAATAATGCGATCGATAGTATTTCTCTAGCAGAGCCTAATTTTCTCAATCATAATTTTAAATTTCAGAGAAAAGATGGCGAAAGCGTACGACTTCGCACTGGATAAGGTCAGTTTATTATTATTTGTACATTCCATTAGCATTGTGAATATTTCAATTGCAATTAGCGCATCTTCCTTTACAGTTTGTCCATGTTTTGATAATATATTTTTTAAGTATATTATTTAAAAATTAATTAATTAAAGGTGGGATTGGATCTGCACGCGCACACGATGTACACGGACTACATCTCCTTCCTCAAGGGAGTGTGAGTGACTTTTGTAGTTCTATTGAAACGCAGGTTAACTGGGTTTGTAACAGTAGATCTTATCGTCAAGTGAGTTTGAGTAGGTCTATAATGTACTATTGAAAGACAAATAGAATGGTTTTGAAAAAGTGAAAGGTCAGATAGTGTTCGCCAAAGGTATCTTTTTCTTATCGTCTATGAAACGCAAAATAGCTGGGGAAAGTATTTGTTAGAATTGTTTTTTTTATCTTATGTGTCTGTCAATCTGCAATTGGCTCAAACATTTTCGAAACACTCATATTCTGCATCTGAAACATAAACTTGAATGGGAGAAAATGAATTCATTGTTTTCTTCCTTTTTCACATTCACGTTATCGTAGTAGTTGAAATTTACTTTACAAATTGTATCAATGGAACTGGTCTCTCACAGTGTCTACAAAATTATATTTATATTTAATTAAATAATATTTATATTTGAAGTCCCGCCGTCGGCCAGTACGCGGAGAACCAGCGCATCACCGCCGTGCGAAAGGTGCGCTTATTTTGTTGTTGTTGTTGTTATTGTATTCTGTTCGTTTTCGACGACACACTGGTTTCTGCGCATTTGCTGCTGCTATGTAGGGATAGTGAAATACATAACGTGTTAGACAGAGTTCTATTATAGGAATAGTCCTCAAGTGTGTGTACGCTACTTGGGAGTTATCTGATTCCAGCTTCGATGCGGGAATCGAGCGAGTACCGTAACCCCGGAGCTACCGTAGTCATATACTCTATTCCAGGTGTACCAGCGGGCGATCGTCACGCCGATGATGAACATTGACAAGATCTGGGATGAGTACCAGCAGTACGAGAAGGTACGGTAGTTGTTACGGTACGAGTACTGTAGGTGTGCGATAAGAGTGAATGGTGTGGGAAGTACGGTAATGATGGCTTGGATGTGATGACCAGGGGTCGAATACTATGTAAAAGATTACACAAGCAACCCACATTTTAACTTTTTCGGGTACAACTGTGAATATAGCAACCCACATTTGAAGTGTTCAAGTAAAATTACAAAAAAAGCAACCAACATTAGGTAGTTTTGAGAACCCCAAGTATTCGAACCCTGGTGATGACCGTGGAAAGTTTAGAATAGGCTCGATATACGAGATTATGCTACACGTTTTTCACCTGACACCTAACATCATTTTTTTGCCTAGAATTCCAGTTGTTTCCTTTATTTTTCATGGGCTGATCGAGTGAGTGGGAAATCTTTTATCTTGATATTTGTGACGTAGACGTGCTAAAAAAATCACAGTGAATTACAAAAATGTTTAATGACTAGTATTTTTCCAGTATAATTGCAAGTGATTTTGTACGGTAGTCGTCTGATAATCGATTATTGATTGTATTTTCAGAGCGTGAACCCGACACTGGCGGAGAAACTGATCATGGAGAGGAACAAGGACTTCCAGGTGAGAGATGGAGAGAGACCCTCATGATTTTATGTGCTATCTCGTCTCTTAAATGACGAAATAGCGTTAAAACAGGTTAAATAGCACTGAAATTTCATGTGGTATCATAGATTGATCGTAAGAGTGCGGGAATTGATGAGGATTTGGGCAAATTGTGAAAGAGTTTCTGAGATTTTGTCGAATGTGAGCTGCTTGGTTGAGTGTCGTTTCATCGGCGATACGTAGTCTTGAAAGAGCAGTTCTCAACAGTTTCATCGGTGAAGATTTGTAAAAAAATTAAAAATTATTGTTGATATTTTTTGCTAGTTTGAGTTATGTCTCATCGGCGATAGATAGTCTTGAAGAAACCGTGCGCAACAGTTTTAAAAACGAATAATTCCCAAAAAAATTGCTTACTTTTGATTTCTTTTCCAAGGCGATAATGTGTTTCACCGATGTTTAATAGGCGTATTGGATAATAGTGTAGTAATATGCGACTCAGTTCGGGTACTGAACAACAATGCCATCATCCTATTACACGCCTTCGCGTGTACTCTCGAAAGTTGGAGAGTGATCATTGCTCGTCGTTGTAGATCTCTCGTCGGATCGCCCGTCAGCTGGAGCAGATCACCCGGGGCATCAACCGACAGGCGGTCAGTGTGCCCAGCAGAGGAACCGTCGGAGAGATGAAACAGGTGAGAAACACACAGCTTGCGGGTTGAATTGTACTAAACTGACCGGGAATATCATAATGCTCGTTAAAAAGCGGTAGAAAGTGGAATAGTAACAGTCCTCGAGTTGAATGCAGCGAGAAACACAAAGTATGCGGGTTGGATTTTTAATATCATGAAGATCCATGTTGTGATTGTGCTGCTCGTTGGTTCTATTGGGAAGTAGCAGTGGTGAAACGGATAATTTACTGGTGGTGATGGTTTGGGAACGTCAAATTAACAGGGAAAGTTTGACTTTCAATCCCGAACAGTGACTACTCGCGACTTCTAATCACTGGCGAGTAATTAGTTAATTACGACATTGGAGACGAGTAGTTTTGTAATTTGCGGATAATATTCATCGATGCATTGTGTTTCCCTTGATTTCCAAGTAGATGTAGAAGTGGTGAAACACAATTGTCCTAGTGATCCAAATTGAGGTGTCACTCTCCTCATGACTGGTAAAAATCAGTATGATTTGGGTAGGCTAACGTGTAAGTTATCAGTATTAGGGAGAGTAGAGGAAGAGTCAGACAGGAGCTTTTGTACAGGGGAGGTTTGTGTTTCATCGAATCGTAATATACTGTCTTCGTGCGTGGTCCGCAGTAAATTGGACATTATTGGCCCTCAATCAAACAGTTCCTTGCAGGTCGAGCTGTGGAAGAAGTTCATCCAGTGGGAGAAGGGCAACCCGATGGACACGGAGGAGTACGGTGCATTCGCAAGACGAGGTATGCGGTAGGATAGTGCGGGTTACGGTAGGGGACAACATATCGATTGGCTGTGAGGTAGAAGAATGACAAGTTCATGTTAGAGCAGTGAAAAGTGGCAAAGTATAGTAGTCAAAAGCGGGCTCAACTCTATTTGCATTATGAAATAGTGCGCTATTTTGAAAAAAAACGCGTTATTTTGAAGCTTTTTTCATTTATTTTGAAGCCTGATCTACTGATTTATCGATTTTCTGCAGTTATCTACGCATTCGAGCAAGCTCTGCTATGCCTTGGCTACTATCCGGAGATTTGGTACGAAGCGGCGCTTTTCATGCAGAAGGCAGCCCAAGAACTGGAGGTACGTCAAATTTCCATGATTATCGATTTTTTGTCATTCAATTATCGATTTTTCTCCGCCCACCCAGCCCTTTCCAGATCAAGGGCGACGTGAAGCAGGCGAGCGCGATGCGAGAAGAGGCGATTCGTGAGTGTTCTCTCTCAATACCTCTTGTGGTGTAGTGGTAGTGTGCTGGGCGTGGCGTCCGGCACCCGTGGGTTCGAGTCCCCGCCGGCGCAATGATGGGGATGATGGCAAAGGTTAGAGTACTGAATGGACACAGACAGATCAGTCCGTCCGTGTGGTAAATTAGTTCATATGCTGACCCTTTTGCCGGATTTTTTTACACCAATATCAGCATTGTTTACTCTCGAAAAATGCTGGTGTATGTGTCTACCTTGAAGTAATCTATCTTTTGTCAGATTTTTCGCGGGGAGCAGGCCACTGGGGATCACATAGAACATTTATTTGTGTAATTTATTTATTATAGTTGTGTTAATTAGCTTTAATATAATAATTTAATTGCAGAACTGTTCGAGCGGTCGATCAGCGGGCTGATGAAGGAGTCGCAGCTGCTCTACTTTGCGTACGCTGACTTCCAGGTGAGAAATTGGGGAATATGTGCATTTGTGTTTCATTGAATCTTGATAATCTAGTTAGGGCAAATCGAACAATTTGAACAATGCATTTTTCGAGTCTGTAGTGTTGCATTTGGATCGGATTACAAAAAATACAAAAAATCTTCTGATTATTTATTTCTGTATTTCTGAGGTTGTGCATGTTGTCAGATTGTGAGGGGAGGTTCCGTGTGATTAATTCGACATTGGAAACAGCCTCCTTCAGGTTCCAGCACGCATTCAAGATTTAATCAACTGGCATCAATTTTGCGTTGAAGGAACTTAGCGCTTAATGCGTTTGTTTAAACGTTCTTTATTCAGTGAAAATAAATGCTCCCTAGCTTAAGGTGTTGTGGTATTACAGTGCTTGTAAGTTGTGTACTTCCTATGCGTCCCCCCTCCCCACTGGCAGATGTGCTGCTTAACGTTTGAGAGACCATCTAACTCGGAACACGACAGTATATCAAGATTCGGCGAAACACAAACGCTCTGTGATATTTCAACTTGTATATTTATTTCCTGCAGCAACTATCTTTACCTTTTACTTGTATTTAAATTGATGGATGGTGTGCATAAAGAGCGTACGACAGGCGACAATGCCCAGATGTGCGGCACATGTGGCAAGAAAATGTATGAGTTACAAACCAAAGCCGCTTTGCAGGAGGAGCGCAAACTGTTCGACGAGGTCAAGTCCATCTACGAGAAGATCTTCGCCCTCGAACACGTCGACCCCACGCTGGTCAGGGTTATATTATTTATTTAATTAGTTAATTAATTAGCGAAGATAAAGACATCCCATTATTGACACACGACGTTATGCAGGGTGGATAGAGGCTGCGGTTGATAAATTTCTCTAAAATGCAATTTTTGTCCGGTGACAGTTCGGTTTCACGAGTTATAAACATGGTAACATGACTACGCGGTAAGCATCAATCACGTTGTACTTTAGTCTTCAAAATAATATTAGAAATCCATGCGAAGAGCGGTTTCTGCCTTGCTTAGAATAGAGATGGGATTGACGGGGGTGATTCGAGACCGATGCAAGATTTTACAAAAATATATAGTATTAATGATTTTCTGTGAATATTAGTGTGAATTTTATTCTTATTTTTGAAACTAATTAGTTACATATACTAATTGCAGGCGTTCATCCAGCTGATGAAGTTTGTGCGGCGCACGGAGGGAGTGAAGGCGGCCCGGGCAATATTCAAAGTGAGAGAAGAGTATTTCTCGAGAAAATGCACTTCTATTTTTTTTAAGGTTTCACCCAATGGTCTTAGTTATATTTGCTAGCAATGTTCAATGGACCTGATCTTTTTCTGCCTTTTTATTTCAAACTGTTAGCTACTACGTTTAGCCCGATAAGAGTTGTTTCGGCCGCAATATTTGTGTACCGGCGAGCACCCATCTTGTCATTGATCAGGCCGGTCAATGTAATCGTTTTGATTATCAATAACAACGAACAATAATAACATCAATACTTGCTTGCAGAAAGCCCGTGAAGACGAGCGGTCGAAGCATCAGATCTACGTAGCGCACGCCCTCCAGGAGTACTACTGCAGCAAGGTTAGTGGGAGTGGGGGGGGGTATTCAATGGGAGACTACCGCGCGTGACTCTAACCTAGGTTGTAGCCGTGTAGGTCAGCGATTGTTTAGTGATATTGTGTATCACTGTACCTCGGAAATGGCTTTTTATATTAGGACAAATTCTAGAGGTTGGGAAATGTGCTCGTCAGTGACCGTAACCCTTTCTCTTCCGTTCAGGACAAGGACGTGGCGATGCGCATCTTCGACCTCGGGCTGAAGAAGTACGGAGAGGAGCCCGAGTACTGCCTCGCCTACGTCAACTTCCTCACCCATCTCAATGGTGAGTGAAACGGGAAAGTGACGGATGCTGGAATTGGTAAAATTAGCGATCGGGAGTTCCCTGTTGATTGTATCGGTATTTTTTCAGCATTAAAGTGACTGATAATATTGTGAAAATAGGAAGGCACTAACTCAGTGATGTTCATTTTTGCGCATTAAAAATGAAATTGGTGTGCCAGGTGGTTTGGTGTTGCATTGAATGCTTATTATTGCATACGATCACAATTCGATGATTTCTTAAGATCTTTGATTTTCAAAATACCATTACAATTGCAGAGGACAACAACACGCGCGTGGTCTTCGAGCGGATTCTGACGGGCGGTGCCCTCGCCAACGATCGATCCGGGTACGGTAACTGATTATTGATAACAAGGGTTACGGTAGAAGGTAGGATGCGATGGCTGACTATATATTGTGTAAGGGAGGACGGCAGAAGTAGACATGCGGTAGCCATTTTTAAAAGATATTGGAATTATAGTCAACTAAGCAATATTTTTTCATCTGCAGCATGGGCAGTATTATCATCTAGTGCAACCTAGAGAGATGTATTGACGGTGAAACTTAAATCATACAGACGTCATGGTTGTTTAAAAAAATGTGGATTGCAGCGAGATCTGGGACAAGTACCTGGAGTTCGAGTCGCTCGTGGGCGACCTGGCGAGCACACTCAAGGTCAGATTTATTTGCTTAATTAATTGTGCTTAATCGTTGTAATTCAATGGAAATGGTGAAAATGAGCATAGTTTCATGGCCGAAATGGCCAATTTATTGCGGTTTCACAGTAGAATTATACGAGCATCAGTTAAGTCTTTCCATAATGGTTGTGCCACGGTGTTCCGAGTATCTTGTGAAAGCTTCTTCAAGGCAAGCATTCGTCGGACAACTAAACTATGCACGCGACTTTGTCGCTTCATCGTTAGTCCAAATTGAAGTTTCATGCTCCTCAAGCGATTAGTTTCCGCTGGATTGTCTAGATCGAAACATTATGAGCTTTTTGTTCCCGTGCTATAGCATACTCCTGTGAGCTGCTCTTGATGATAATTTGAAATGTGAAATGAGAAATATCTCAATCTCATGTTTCTCAATCTCAGGTGGACAGTCGAAGGAGGGACGCGGCACTCGCTGTGTGCAAGGAAGCCGCCGAGAGCTGCACGACACTCATGCTCATCGATAGGTGAGGAGGACGGTAGGGGATGAAGGGGGGGGGGGAGATACGGTAGAGAATTAGGGAAGGTACGATAGAAGTATGGATGAGGAGAGGTATTAATTATTTCTCACAATAGGGATGCGATAATTACCTTTCAATGATTTCCGGGAATAGATGAGGCGTTTTAAACTGTTTTCTGCCGGGTGTCTTTGACGTAGGTTAAATTCTATTTTTAACTTTGTAAGAGGTTCATAAAATAATTGTCACTTGAGATACCGCTTCCTCAACCTCGTGCCGTGCTCGCCCGAGCAGCTACGACTCATGGGATACAATGTGGGTTTTGTTTGATATTTGTGATTATTTATTTTATTGTATTTTGAAAATGAATTTTGCTGTCAAAACTGACGTGCTTCCGTATTACCAAATAATTGGCATATTAGCTCATCTAGGAGTGTCCCGGTTTCCAATGTGATGGATAAGCAACAAATGGCAATAGAAAACGATTTGTTGAAGACCCTGTTGGTTTCTAAAGAATTATTTCAATTTTGCACAATATGGAGATCTTAGGTTTCACAATCGGTCCATAACGTCAAGATCCAATTGAAAATCGTTGTGAGCTCCTCCCATCTTTTAAAAAATATATCTTATTTCTCCTGATTGCTCTCAAAACATACCCTTGCTGTTGAAATAAGCTGCATGCAAAAGATAATCATTTTCATCATTTTGAACCATTGTAGTCGTTGTGAACCCGGTAAGTTGCGGCCTCAAAACTTCCTGATATCTTTTGAATCTATGTTGAGTGCAATATGACCTCGTTCGTTATTTCAATACACATACAGTTACTTCCAACTGAATTTGACCGTTCAGAAGCACATCGCTTAGAAGAACACGCTTTAGGTCGTCCCTTAATATTCCACGATACATTTCACCTTTGAATACATTCAGAAGCCGCTTCGGGCAGTGTCCGCGAGTGGCGCGCCCTCTGCCTTCACGGGCGTAGGCGTCGCGGGAGGCAACGGAGGCGGTGCGGGAACGGCTCCCGGACCGTCCGGTGAGTGTTTATGGGGTGAAGGGACGTGTGCTAGGCTAGCCGGGTTAGGAAGAGACAGGTATCGTTCCGTCTTGTGAGCTCTAGTTCCTCTGAATGGCGAGAGGCAATGTAATAGGAAGAGACGGGGGAACTACGTCGTTTCATGTGACTGCTTTCCTGCTTAGTATGGTGGTTAGGTGTTTCACATTTTCGCTAAAGTCTCGTCTCATATACTCTCATATTCCAGGCGGAGTGATGCCGCACCGCGCCGGGATCACGGTGCCAGCCGGGCCGAGCAGTGTGATGGGAGGAGGAACGAATATTGAGATCACCGGGTGAGCGGATACGGTAGGTATTAACTGACTGGGAAGGGGATACGATAGTTATTCAAAGAATGGAGAAGTAAAATGGTAATTCATCATCATCATCATAAATGGAGTAGTTGTTGATTGGTAGGGAAGTGAGTACGGCTCAGGGATACGGTAATTAGTTATTGATTGATTACTAAAGTTAATGAATGCAGTAGAGTCTGATTTATTGATATTAAATGCTGTTTGAAAGGTGCTTCTCAACAAGGTGGTTCTGTGCCACTCTAGATCTTCATATTTTGGGTAATTCGTAGTTATTCAACAATAACTACTTTTGTTGGTTCCAAATTCAAAAGGTTTCATAAGGACCAAGAGACACTCAACATGTATCTAATATCGTCTGTGAATACGATAGCCTGATTATTGATTGATGAAATTGTACATTCAGATATCCTCGTCCCGACACGACGCAGATGATTCCGTTCAAGCCGAAGCGCATCCCGATCGGCGCCCCGCACACCGTACCCGGCGGTGAGACAATACACTTGTTTTTGTTTTTGTTTTTGTTGTTCTTTAATTGAGAAGCCCGATTATTTTGAAAGACGGTTATTGGATACTATTAGTGTATTCTGGTGGTTGGTAGATACTATTAGAGCATTTTGAATTGTTCAAATGATACAAGGGTGGTGAAACGCAAGGATTATTGGTGGTGAGATGAGCTTTTTTTCATTTTTGAATGGGACTATGATTGGCTTGGGACATTCTTCTAAACGGTTAAGGAAGTTGTGAAACGCTAATGATTAGGGGTGAAATTGTATTTCGCCTCGTACAGTTTGATTTAGTTGATAAGGGAGCAGTGAAACACAAATGTCTAACACGGTAGAAGGCGTCAGGGAATTCACATATCCTTTATATTTCAGCAATTCGATCATTCCCCTCCTCCATTGCAGGCGTCTTCCCACCCCCTCCAGCCGCTGCCTACCTGCTCACCATCCTGCCCCCTCCCACCTCCTTCTCCGGTCCATTCGTCATCGTCGACGCTCTCATCGCGCAGCTCGCCAAGTTCGACGTCAACGAGCGTCTGTTTTTTTCTTAATATTTATTTTCTTTGTAGAGGTTAAAGGCGTGATGATCTGCGGTTGTGCAAGACAGACGGACTATGAGATAAAAAGCGCCTTCAGTTTTATGTTTCATGACTCACCCAAAGACTGTGTGGACCAGATTAAGCAGTGTCATTGCGAGTCAAGGTTGTAGAAAATAAATGAATGGGCAATTGCAGCTGGCTGGGAGCCGGCGCGTCTCTCCGAGAAGAACGGATCGTTGGGCAGGCATAAGGTGATTTATTGTTTTATGTTTCGAAGAATTTAGCGAAAGTGGAAGAGTGTCTCCGGCACGGGGGCTGGAATCTATAAAGTGGATTCGTGTTGGAGCATAGCATGATGGGCGAGTGCTCACCCGATAATCTAGCGCTTCATTGTTTGTTCAAACCAGATCTGAGCTGGAAGAAAACAGTGGGAGGTGTTGAGATAAAAGTAAATGTCAATATGAAATAGGGATGGCTTCGCAATAATTGGCTGTATTTCAAGCACTGCCTTCCTTCCCACTTCCATGACAAATGACAGAGTGTGCGAAACGAAGAGATAATTTCTTTCGACACCATTTTAATTAATATTTTCAGACAGAGGACATCAAGCGGGACATGTACCAGCTGCTCGCGACGACCACTGATCCCAAGACGGTCATTATTATTTATTAATCAATTAATTTTAATTACTAAATTCCCGACTTTAGACTAGTGTGTCATGTGTTTCACGCCCAGCTTATATGAAAGATTTGCGCTTCTCGAATTGATCGACGAGTTGGGTCGTTAATATAATACTGAATGATACCGTACCTGATCCTATTCAAGTTCTCGGGCACTAATCAATAAGCTACCGTGCCCTTACCGTAACCTCATCACGCTCAGATATTTGTCAATAGGCTTTCGTATCCCTTTTCTCAATAATCGATAAGCTTCCGTACCCTACCGTAACCTCTCATCTCTCAGGCACTGGCGGCGGGCGATCACAAGCGCAAGCGCGGCGCCGAATCGGACGACGATGAGGACAAAATGGACACGAGTGGCACGCGCGACGTCTTCAAACGACGAATGAACCAGAGGCAGCAGGACTAGTCGACTACCGTATCCCTCGCACACGCCCCACCACACCACGGTTGTCGATCGACGACTGACTATATTGTTGATCTCTAAGCTTTATCATTCCCAAATCACATCGAATTTTTTTTGTTGTATACATTTCTGCGCGTACTTTTTCCTCGTAATAATGATCATATGAATGTTTAATCAGAATAGGTGACAAGTATTCTGCGGTAAAGAATTGATAGTTGTTTTAAGATAAATGATCGATAATTTCGTTGTTCTTAATTCGTAGTTGACTAATTGCAGACAATAGTGGAATGAACAATAAATTAATATGATTTCGGGATTTGAAATTGTTTGACTCTGTGTTATGTTCGGAGTGTTCTACCTATTGATTAGTTTTATATGAATTCTTATATTTCATGATTTGCAAAGCCCTCGAAAAATGGTAGGTAAGATATGTTTGCTTGTTTCTGGAAGAGTTGATCTATATTGATAATGAAACTCCTTTAGTCTGCGGTGTTAATTTTGGATACATGCATACATATTTATCCTGAAATCAAGACAGTGGGCCTGCTGGATGCAGGATGGGCATTTTAGGGAGGGAATTGGGATCTTCATACGCAGAATGTCGGTGGGTCAAGGGATGTAAAGATGTATCTTCACAATATCCGTACGCAGTAACTGTTAGTCGAGCTAGGTTGTGGCTTGAAGAAGATCATCCAGTGTGATACCTTTGGATGTATGAGAATTCTCCACTAGAGCAGTTGTGTCAAACACATCACACGTTTGCTTTAAAAATATATTCCATACTACTGTCTTCATTTGTTACAGATGGTCGAATCGACTCCGCCCCATTGTCTTCAATCACAACGAAATGTAATTCAGAAAAAGGACATGCTTATTTCAGGTCAGTTTTTTGTCTGAACGTTTGAGCGTGAGATAATGATATTTATATCTGAAATGTTTTGATTGAAAATGAAAAATTGCTTTATTTTGACTATCTTTGCTCATTAAATAAAATTTCAGCATGTGGCGATTCTATCGTAATCCAGAAGGGAAGTGATGCAGAAAAGAGAAAGAAGAGGCAAATATTCCCTGAACCGATTCGATTCCTTCTATCGATTGGAGACGAAAAAGGTATTAAAAGAATAATTCGTAGAATAGAAAATCTCAATTTTGGTAATGCTGATGAGCAGCAACACACACTTATGAACAACGATAAACAATTATTAGTCCTCTCGAATTTATCTCATTCAGCTATCTTCTTTGCTATGTCTTCTAATAAAATCGCTCTATTCCAAATGAAGAAAAATATGCCAATTGTGATGTTTAATGTTGACGATGGAATTATTGGACATGGTGAAGTCAAAGTAAAGAAGAATGAAGAGAATGGAAGAGAGTTCAAACTGGTATTGACCTGTTGTTTGTCAAATTTTGTAAATTCTGTATTTCAGACACTGATTATTCCACTCACTTTCCGATCTGGAACACTGAGAAAAATGCGATTAACTGTGCATATTCTCGATTCTAAAATAGTCAAACAGAAATTGAAATGTGTGGAGGAAATGAGAATGGAGAATGAAGATTTGTGAGCGGGGGAAATGAGAGATATTGAGATAATTTTGCATTCTTGCCACCTAATGACGTTCCTTTTCCAAACAATTTAAATTACATTTGCAGGAAAATGTGTGTTTCTCTTGGATCGAATGCTCTCTTTGGTGTTTATGAAGATACGGTAGTGAAATCGGATGGATTTGTGACGAGAGTGGGAGAGGTACGAAATATCTTGATATTTTTAGAAGTTTATTTGAAGTTCGCTGTCGGATAAAGTCGTGATAAGCATTCTTTTTACAGCCTAGCCTAAAGAAGAAAAGACGAATTGCGGTTGCTGGAAGAGATTTGTGGCTTGGAAATATGATAATGGCTACAGAAAATGGTTCGATTCGAGTTGTTCAAGTGAAGGATGATGAGGAAAATGAGAAGTGAGCAGTCACTCCTCTATTGTGTTTCGAAGGAATTATTACTTTCAGTGATTCGCTGAGAATTCTCTCGAAAGGTGAATGTGTTCCTCCTTTCTGCGCTGTTAGATGTCGTCAGCCTACTATAATCATTTCTACGGAGAATACTGTATTCGTCGGAACACAGAGAGGGGTAAGATTCTGCAGATAATATTCAATTCGTGTGGTTTCAATTGCATTCTTTTTCAGGAAGTTCACTGTCTAAACGAACAGTTGGAATGTATACACAAATATGAGATGGAAGGAGGGCCGATCAATTGTCTCAAGGTTGATTCGCACTGCAGAACGTAAATTTTCACTTTGAGGTGGACGAAAATGATGTCGGCTTTCTTTGGATAGGTTTCGATAGTGGAGAGATGAGACGAATGGAGTATCTGAATGGTCAGTTTTTTTGAAATGATAAAACAGATTTTCTGTGTATAGAGTGTATGTGTTATCCAGAGGGTGTGGAGAATTTAATTCGATGAAGTTCGTAGCCTCTAACAAAATACATGCAAAATGAATTTAAAGTCATTTAGGATTTTAAAAAAAATTGAGAATCACGATTATTTTATTGCTAAATTATTTTCACCACTTTTTTCGAATTCCATCAAACCGTATAGATATTTCTGGAGGCTCGGAGTGTGATGAAGATGGAATATCGAATAATCCGAACAAGAAAACGAAAATTGTGGTCCGTCGTGCCAAACTAAGTGAAACAGAATTGGAGTGTCTCGAAAAAGGATGCTACGTTGGTTTTTTCTTTGCTTTTGCGTATAGTACTCAATCATGTTATGGAATTTCCGAATTCATCGCAGTATTTCTTTGCAGTACAAGACACTATCATCTAGAGCCTTCGAAATGCACCTCAGAAGAACTCATCGCACGACTTTTGTTTTGGTCAGTTATTCTCGCAATAGACGAAGTCATATTTTATTTGCAACCAGGCTGGCCTTGTTCTTCGTTGTCAGTGTGGTTTTAATGCCATCTCATGGTATCACAGTCAACAGGTTTAGCATTTACTTTGTTCCGTTATGATTTTCTGTGTTATGGAAGGGGTAAGTTTAAATTCTCATTTTTTTAGTGCAATGCCCCTAACCTTCGAGTGATTCGTAAGCATGATTTTGGCCCGATTCGTACTCTAGCTGATAAGAAGGTTAGTTTTGGTCTAAACATGAAAAGAGTACTATGTAATGACCAACATATAATATCATTTATTCATTTTTTATTGTTTTAAAATGAATAGTTTAACAAATAGTCAAACATTAGTTTCGGCTCAGCGCTTATATTATACGTTATCACATCTAAAGCCAGAAGTGATTCTAGAGATTATAAATTATGAAAATGTCAGCTGCTCAGAGACTCAAGTTTTACAAAGAGGTTTAAGAAATATTGGTAGCAGTGAAAACCACGCGAAATACATCCCTTAAAATCCCATGACAACGAATATATATCGCATTTATATCTCCTAACTCTTCTTTAATCTTCATATTTAAGGTGACTCCTCAATGTATCTCATGTGAGGTAAAAGATGTATTTTCATATATTATTTCCGCCATTCCATAATGATGATATTCTCGTATTCTCTGATATGATTTTGCCCCATTTGAGGTTTATCCAACGACAGTTTACGGTTATGCAAATCATTTGTACATGGCACACCACACGTTCCTCGACAAGGTTCCAAGCGTCTCTTTTTCCCCTAATTTTTTTCATATTTAAAGATTCCTTACTTCCTTAGATGTGGCGTATGCAAAGGGGAATTCTACACTCGTCATGAATGTCTCATGCATTCCAAGAAGGTCATTGTACTGATTTTCTATAGAGAGTTAAATTATAGTGAAGCTAACCTACCATAAAAAATATTTTTGCAGTGCAAGAGTCGCTTCTACAAACTGCTGCTGGTTGGCGAAGTAGAGGAGGAGAAGAATGAGACGGAGATGGATCAAGTTAGTATGTCTCTTATATTTAGATATCAATTTCTTGCAACTGATGACGCTTTTCAAGTTCAATATTAATTTTTATGTTACCGATTTACTTTCTGCTAGAATATTGTAATAAAGTCAATATATTGTAATTTCAGATCGCTAATCAGTTGATGGATGAGGATAATCGAGATCAAGAGACGTAGTGATCGGGATACGGTTTAAGACTAGAATCCCCTTTCAGAGTCTATTCAAGGTAGGCCACAGTAGGCCATCAAATATACTATTTGTTGATTTTCTACTATTAAGGACCACTTTTTGATCCGTGTTAAAAATATTGCCCTGTTGAAATTGTTGTTTGTCTGTTGTTCTGTCAGCATTGTTGCACATTTCATTTTTTTATTGTGTATCTTCCATCCACACTTGATAAATAAATTATAATGGAAAATGCTTGATCTGATGAATTGAAAAGTTTTTATTCTAATGGATACCTATAATTTCCCTTTCTTCGTTTTTCCTTTCGTCATAACATATTCACGCCCACTTAGAAAATCTTCAGTTTCCGTTTTATTTGATTTTTTTCCGTCTTGATTGGTAAATTTCCATTTTTTTGGCTTTAATATGAAACTCAACTACTTGGGGAGATCGATTTTGCTCATTATCTAGCTGTTTTATCTACAACACTAGCTATCACAATTGCGCTACGTCAGTCGCTTTAAGAGTATCCTAAAAAAACTCATTTATCTTTGTTAATGTTCGTCTCACAGATGGTGGAAAAATTTGCGTTATTTATGCGTTATCCCTTCAAGCGTATCCTAACCAGAAAAAAATTGAAATGGCCCTGTATTATTAATGTTCGTTACAGATGGTCGAATCGACTCTGCCCCATCCTCTTCCATTACAACGCTGTGTAATTCAGAAAAAAGACATGCTTATTTCGGGTCAGTTTTTTCTCTACGTTTACTTGAGACATGCATGTACACATGCGTGTAATTATCCCAATAAATTTTTTACCATGAATTGGGATTAAACATTTTTGTCGAAATTTATGGAGAGTTTCTAAGTGATATGAAAAATTTCTCTTTGTCTAAATATATTTCTAATTAGTAGTATTTCAGCATGTGGCGATTCGATTGTTATCCAGAAGGGAAGTGATGCAGAAAAGAGGAAGAAGAGACAAATATTTCCTGAACCAATTCGATTCCTTCTATCGATTGGAAATGAAAAAGGTGGGAACATTTAAAAAAAATAGTAGAATGGAATAGAAATTCTCAAACGTGGTAATTCTTTAGCTGATTGTGAGGAGCGGCAAATAATAATATTGAACAATTGTTAGTCCTCTCTAATTTATCTTATTCAGCTATCTTCTTTGCTATGTCTTCTAATAAAATCGCTCTGTTTCTAATGAAGAAAAATATGCCAATTGTGATGTTTAATGTTGACGATGGAATTATTGGACATGGTGAAGTCAAAGTAAAGAAGAATGAAGAGAATGGAAGAGAGTTCAAACTGGTATTGACCTGTTGTTTGTCAAATTTTGTTAATTTTGTATTCCAGACACTGATTATTCCACTCACTTTCCGATCTGGAACACTGAGAAAAATGCGATTAACTGTGCATATTCTCGATACGAAAATAGTCAAACAGAGATTGAAATGCATGGAGGAAATGAGAATGGAGGGAGAAGAAATGTGAGTTTGGAAAAGGGAGAAATATTGAGATAATTTTGTATTCTTCCCACCTAATGACGTTCCTTTCCAAAACAATTTTAATATCAAAAAATCAACCTTGAGACAATTGATTGGTCCTCCATTCGTTTCAAATTTATGCAGCAATTCTAGTCTCTCGTTCAAACAGTGAACTTCCTGAAAAATCAATTGAGACGAATCAATAATCAGAAGAATCTGACCCCTCTCTGCGTTCCGACAAATACAGCATTCTCCGTTAAGATGATTACGGTAGGCAGACGACATCTAACAGTGCAGAAGGGAGGAACACATCGACCTTCCGAGAGAATTTTCAGCGAATCACTGGAAAAAAATTCCTTTGCAATACAAAGATACAATAATAACTCACTTCTCGTTTTCCTTATCATCTTTCATTCGAACTACTCGAATCGAACCATTTTCTGTAGCCAGTATCATATTTCCATGCCACAAATCTCTTCAAGCAACCGCGATTCGTCTTTTCTTCTTTAGACTAGGCTGTAAAAAGAATGCCTATCACGACTTTATCCGACAGCGAACTTCAAATAAACTTCAAAAAATATCAAGATATTTCGTACCTCTCCCACTCTCGTCACAAATCCATCCGATTTCACTACCGTATCTTCATAAACACCAAAGAGAGCATTCGATCCAAGAGAAACACACATTTTTCTGCAAATGGGAATTCGCAAATTTCAGCTATTGTCTGCATCTGCTGAAAGCAGTGGTCCGTGTGATCAGATGAGTGAGTTATCTTCTAGGAAGATGGATGTGGTGATGAGGGATGAAGATGCTCCTCCTCATCCTCCAGTGATGAACATCCCTGTCAAGGATCACGTTAAAACGATTATGGCGAAGGTTGGTGAACTACTGCGTTAATAGTATGTTATTACTATGTTATTAGTATGTTATTGCCTTTTTTCAAAATTATTACCATTTAGGAACACTCGATCGATAAAGGAAAAAGTGGATGGTTAAAACAATTTTCCAAATCGATTCCTACTAAACCTAGATTTTAGTTTCTGTGAGTAACAAGCACTATACGCAGTTTCATTAAATTTCCTTTAAAATGTTGTTGTTGTTTTTATTCTCTTGTTATCGTGTTGGTATAGAAGTCTTTGTTCTGTTCTTCCGATTTGCGTCTTTAAAGTCGCTGTGACAGTGATGATAAAGTTGTGATCGTTCACAGTCTACTGCTTATTGTTGTTGCATCCTGTTTGAATCTGGTCGTATTACCTGCGCTATTGGTATTTTTGCAGATTATTGTGTATGCGGATGTTTGCATTACCCAATCAACGCTTGGTTTTTGTACGCGTTTGATGGCTTTCTGAAATACTCATTCTTGCCCTACAGAACGTGTCCAATAGAGTTCGAAATATGGGTAATCGTCTCTTCGTTTCACCTGCTCTCTCACCGGTTTTAGCGGTGAGAGTGTGTGTGAAATGAAGAAAATACCCGTATTTCCAGTATCTGCTCTCCTTCGTCATGACCTCGCCCTCTAACGGTTGTTCAACGCAATCGGATGCTGCGCGAGAAGGATATCTCGAATGGGACGAATACTTCATGGGCATTGCCATTCTCACCGGACAGAGGAGCAAGGATCCGAACACGCAGGTACAACTGTAATAACTGGGGCTGTAAGAATGAGGTATTTGTCTTTTCATTCTCCCAGAAATGACAAAAATAGCACGAAGGATGAAGGGACGAATTCTTCATCCTTACAGCCCTATTCATAACCTGCTTGTTTTTTCTCGTAGCATCGCTGACAATGTTGATTGAGTGAGATCAAATAAATAGTGTAACTATCGTTTTTACTCTGGGTCATCTTGTCAATGCCATTTTTTTGTTACGTCCACTTTTCGTTCGTTCAGTGAAACCTCATAATTCAGGTCGGTTGCGTGCTGGTCGACGCGCGCTACCGTGTCGTCGCTGCTGGCTACAACGGCATGCCGTGGGGCTGCGCCGATTCGGCCATGCCGTGGGGCAGAAACGGCGATGAACCGATGGAGGTGAGATTACGGTAGGTTATTGATTTTGCTGCTGCTGGGGCATTATTTCTCCTTACCCTTCGCAGTATGAATTCTGCTCAAATTTTAAGATCGTGCGAGATATTTATCAGAAAACAATAGAAAAATCACAGGGAATATTTGATGATTTGTAGGGCCAGGATTGGGGCAGTTTGAGTGTAGATCCCCTCTCTTCTTTTCAAGCGTTTTCTTGTCAGACTAGATATTGCGCGAAATAAGGGGGCATATCCTTCAAACCAACAACCGTATTCAGGACAAGAACACGTACGTGTGCCACGCGGAGATGAATGCGGTGATGAACAAGAACTGCGTGGATCTCGAGGGATGCCGACTCTACACCACACTTTTCCCCTGCAATGAATGCGCCAAGATTGTTGTGCAGAGCAGGGTCAAGGAGGTTTGAAGTATCCGTAAATGTACCATGATGATGCTCGGAAAACTGAATTTTTGGCCTTGTTCGTGGAAGGGATTCTACGACTGAACTATTTAGTAATGACCCTTTGATACTATCTGACTACTGGTGAGCGCAGTATAATGCTTCAAAGTTAATGTATATTGATGAAAGATATTCGATATTCGCACCCACCCCCCGTTCCAATATTTTCTTCGATCTGATATTTTCTGCTGTAGCAATCATATTCGATTTTAGATATTTTTTCAGGTGATCTATCTAACGGACAGAGAGAGCTGGAAGATGGATGCGGCCAAGAGGCTGTTCGACACCGTGGGAATCACTTACTCACAATTCAAGCCGAAGAGAGACACTGTGACGATCGATTACACGAAACACTTCTGATTCACTATTTTGATTTGATATTGCTAAGGTTGTTTCTCACGCTTGTCTCAGGTAATGTTGAATAAAATATTTATGAATTGAGATATAATGCTAAAACAGAGATTTGAAGACGTGTGCCGCAGGCGAATCGTTGCAAAAAAGGATCTAGCAATTTATCAGAATGTAAGATTAAAAAACAATTGAAAATTGTTACCTAGCGCTGACAATGTTCGATACGGAAAATAATGGTGGTAGAGCGAATTAATAGTTAAAGGGTTGGTGTGAACGGGATGTCGATCGATAGAGAAATGACTGTTGCACAGATTTTCCTATTACGGTATCGCATTGAAGATTGCAGGTGTGCTTCCTTAGCGGTACGGCCAGTATCGTTCATAGTCTGAAGAGAGAAGAATTATCGATGTGATTGATTATTCACCTGTCATCGATATTCTTGCAAATAAGAACAATTAAGAAATGAAAAAATCGAGAAACATGCCGTGCTAACTGACGGCCTAACTCTCATTTTGAAATGATCTTTGGTCGCTCATAGAAGCGACCGAATATGTGAATGTAAGAGCAAACGAGACCATGTTTCCTTTGGTGGAAGGGTATCACGCTGACGATCTTATTAGCATCAGCGTCGTTGGTGCAGCAGAGAGTCATCATCTTGCCTGAACACATATAATCGCTGGATTACGGTAACTGCGATACTGTACCAAGGGGCACTATGGAAACGGTTATACGGTAACATAAGATTACATACGGTATCAAAAATGTTGTTACTCACCTGCCCAACAGGAAGAGGAGGGGGCGACTGGCGCGAAGTCGTGACTGAAGAATTTAATATAAACATTTTTTCCGATTTATTGGCACATCTTACACCATAACTTTCGATATTTTGAATGCAATTGCGTATTTATAATTTTTTAAAATATATATTGCATCACTACTGTATCGTCAAAAGAATAGAACTATGGGATGGCTTGGTGAGACTTGGTGATTGTGGGAAATGAAGGGACCATTTCAAGACACCCCTAAATCGACTACCATTTCACTCACATTTTGTGGCATCCCGCCCGATATCTTGTCTCCATCACAGGCCATTTCCCATCGATGGCGTCTTCGCACGACCCACTGGAGAACGAACAGTCGACGTACTCGCATTTGTGCTGCAAATTATTGGCTAATCAATAAAATTAAATAATATTTTTTCTAACACGCAACATATTTGTAGAGATCTATCGATGGTACTCAAATGAGGCAATCCTGAATTTCTATGCTGAGCTTCCCCACCCCCTAAACAGATGAAGATTCAAAATTAATGCTTCCAAACCAGATAATGGCACTGATTTGAGTACTATGGTCAGTTTTAGAACCCCGGTTTATGATAAAAATGCATGACTCACATGGTCCCAAAACTCATTTCTCGGGTCGAAGAAGTGACATTTATCGTATTCCGACCACTGCTCATCATAATGGAACGGAGCTGCTTCGTAGGGGTGTTTGAGCTGGCCTGAAGATTGCAATTTTTACAACACCCCTCCCCCTCCCTCCCCCTTAGTCTCTCACATTTCTAAATTTCTTTGATAATCTTATAAGGAACGCTACTGATAAATTGAATGAATATACCATGCACAGTGTTGAAGCACAATGAAGCAGCAAGAAACAGGAAGGACCGACTCAATTGCATGCCGTAGCTTGAGAAGAATGACCATATAGCAAGGAATGAAGTGACGAGGCGGAACTTTTTTTGTCTAGTGTAGGCTGGCAGTAAGGATGACAAGGCGTTACTCTCCCTATTGCGAGTGCTATCTCGCCTCTCTTACCGCTGAGAGAGTACGCGGAATGAGGAGACCGTTTCAAGATGTGAGTAGCAGATGTGGAAAAGCGGAGGAAAAGTGACGGACGGATGCGAAAAAGATGCTAAGCGCCTTTTCCTATTCATTATTGTGAGAAGCGTCTATCTGCATCGAAAATGAAGAGATCTTAGAAGATGATGAATGACAAGTGACTTTAGCCCGTGGTTCTTCCAGCTCAAGATCTTCCTTAATCAAATTTTTGACTGCGGCATAATTCTTTTTCAATTTATTTGCACATTAGCTCCGAATCGAATTAAACAAGTTGATTAATGTTCATGTCAAAGATGGAGAAGAAAATTGTATTTATTGAAACGATTAGAAAAGAAAATATCATTGAATCTTATCCACTCGTCATAGGTGTCACCTCACCCTCATTATCTTTATCTTCACTAATTTCATCCTCGCCACTCTCAACAGATTCCTCTTCATCGCTTTCCTCTTCCGATTCCTCTTCTTCACTTGATTCTCCATTCTCTTCTGCATCTTTCCCATTGAGGATAGGACGAATACGCTGAAAATGAGCACATATTCTGCAAAAAAAAAGAAGATTTTAAGCACTCTTCTGGACTTGATGAGCTTCCCATTCTTATGACTTTCTGCATGCTTGTCCAATTCTCGTTTTCGATTAAAACCTTCATTGCACAGTGCGCATTGAAGATGGTATTCACCTACAGACAAAATTGAATTATCATTGAATTATGTGCAAAAACAAACAAAGGAAATATAAAGTCCCACAAAACACCGAGTTGCGAAAATACATAGATTATGTTTACCCGTATGAACACTCATGTGGTGACGCAAGTTTCGCCTGCCTCTGAATGATTTATCGCAGATCTCACACTGAAACGGTCGTTTCTTTGCAGCTTGATCGGGGTCGTTTTCGTCTGAAACAAATTATTATCATAGATATTCGAAGTAGTAGCGGTTCAAGCGGTTTCTTCAAGTCTGATAGTTTTCAGGAGAACTATAGTTTTCCTGGTATATGATTTACTTCAAAGGAACCAAGATCTAACCAAGATGAGACTCTTTGTGCAAAGCGAGCGACGATTTTCCGTCCAGAAATTTTCCACAAATATCAAATCTATATTTCTCCCTTCGAGGATCATCTTCGCCTGTAAATTATTCTGAGAATCTGTACAGGAATTATTCAGGAGGATTAATAATCTATTTCTTCATTCTGGAAGCCCTACTTACTACTTACTGAGATGCGACACACTGGGCTTCCATTCCGTTCTTACTGTACAGTTTTTTCCCACATATGGCGCAATCATACTTCTCCATGTTTGGATCGTCATCGGCTAAATGCATAGAATCAACATTTTTTAATGAATTTAGTGCCGAAAAGCTTACGCAAATGCTGGTTTTCGTGCCTGTGTAGGTCGCCTGGCCTTCTGAAACTAATGTCACAGATCTTGCATTTGTGTGGCTTCTTTGTTGGTACGTATGAAATAAAAAAAATCTTCCGATGCTACTAACGTATAAAATATTGGTGAATCGGGTGATTGATAAAATCCACCACGAATATTCGTAAAACAGACAAAAGGGAGCGCTTCCCTTTCCGTTTTATTGTTGGTCAAATAAAAAATCTAGCTCACTATTATGCTTTGAATGGTAACGAAACAACTAGTTGTTTAATAGGGAAATGGACCGTATTCTTCACGAGAGACAACACAGAATGAGGTGATTTCGATATGAAACAACTAGTTCTTTTATTTCCTTTCAAAGTATACTCACTATTATGCCTGGCGACGTGCATCCTAAGGTTCGCTTTGTTGCGGAAGTCTGCCCCTCACAATTCGCATTTGAAGGGTCGCTATATTTTCGCTTGTTCTGAATCGTTATCATCTGAAACTTATTCGTGATCAACGCTTTTTGCGTGGACTAATCCAAATGTGTTTGCGAATGAGCTTTGAGCTGACTTTCTCCGGAAAGAAACTTTCCGCAGATTTTACACTCGTATTTTTTCCGATTAGGATCGTCCGCGGCTGGAAATATAATTAGTTACTTTCCTTATTCGTGATAAATCCTGTTTGTTTAGTTGCAGATAAACTCACGTAAAAGAGTTCGGCAATGATGAAGCATTGTTGCTTTCATAGCAAATCGTCTGCCGCACTCCTCACATTGGAAAGGAAGTCTCGTATCTTCGTCCTCTGAAAATATCCCTTGGCAACGTTTCCTACCAACAAGGGCTGTTAAAATCGTGAATCAGTAAACGAGCGGCCGTTATACGACACCGTTATTTCATTCTCATAACTGTACTGAAAGCAATATTTTGCTTACCCGCATGACATCTCCTGTGCACTTCCATCGCTCCTTTCAACGTGTAAACGTTTCCGCAGATATCGCATTCGAAGCGGCCGGTTCCCGGTGGAGGCTTCTTACGAGGGTCACCGCCAGCTGTGATAAATTTGATTGAATTAAAAAAACCCTTCAAATTGTAAATGAACTCACGCAAATGCGAATTCAAATGCTGTTTCAGTTGAACACTCTTTCCGCATTCACTGCATTTGTGTGGCAATCTTTACTCCTCGTCATCTGAGTGAAAAAGGTTGTTCGAAATTAACCTTTAGAATCTTCTTGAAACTCACCAAGGTGAAGCTTTTTGTGCAAGGTCAGGGAGCTCTTATGCTTGAACCGCTTGAAGCACACATCACACTCAAACTCTGGCCTTTCGCCATCAGCTGCAATGGAGAGTTAGGGAATAGTAATTAGAACTCATTATGATACGTGAATATTAAGATAAATGCTAAATATCTGACGTAAATGAGTGATCTTATGATTTTTTAGACTCCGGGATGTACAAAATCCTTTATTGCATTCTTCGCATTTGAAAAGATTCTTCTCTTCCTCGTTTTCTGCAAATTTGCAAATAAATAGATAAATCAGTGAGATTAATCGAACCCAAGTGACGTCGTTTGGGCTCGAGTTTGTTGAGCATTAGAAACGCACGATAATAGAGGTGAGGGAGGATAGCGACGTAGCGACGTCGCTACCCTCCTTCCCCTCTATTGTAGCGTTGTAAATTAGGGTTGTCGATGTGAAGAATGAGTTTTGTCTCTTCATTCTCTCTCACAAAGGACCGCGACGCGGCGTCATTCTTCGTGAAGAACGAGAGCGTTGCGGTCATTCTTCACGAAGAATGAGAGAGTTCTTCGTGAAGAATGGGGCCAGAAATGAGATATTTTGGATGGTTTTTGACAGAGGTAAATAATGGGAACTCATGATATTAAAAAGAAACCCTCCACACTACGATTTTCCAGTGTTCATTATCATCTGAAATGTCAAAAGAGAAGCATGAAAGATCCAGAATAGCTTCACAAATCAATAGGGTGGGGTAAAATAAACCAGTTGAGTCATTAAGAGGTAGTCAAACCTAGCTTATTTTGACATGAGTAAATTTAGCATACTCCCGGTAGGCCACCTTTAAAATTTCATAAGAATATATCCATTCATACACTAGTTATGGCTCGTTTAGTGAAAATCGTTCTTCATGAAGAACGAGAGCGACCGAGTCATTCTTCGTGAAGAGAGAATGAGAGAGAGGGGAAATTCATTCTTCATTTGACACTTTTTTCTTCACATCGACACCCCTATTCGATAGTCTACAAGTCATTTCATGCAGTGGAGTGTCACTGAAGGAATTGTTCGAATAGATTTTCAAAAAGTTGGCGTAGCTGAAATTTACCTCATTAGATCAAATTGTTGCACAATGCATCCTTCCTTTTCGTTAAAATTCAATGAGCGCTTTGAGAGAACGTCGATATTTGCGTTGGATGTTATCCAAACATTCAGCATATTGACAGACTTTTGAAGGACGCTTCCGATTTGATCTTCGTAAGAATATTCGAACGTCTGAATCTCAACTAAACATTAAAAAGAATATTCGAAGAACGTATACCTTCTGCAGTGCAAATTTCAAACATTTCGTTCTCTTATCCGAATCCGTCATGTGCCTATAGATAATTAATAATAATACGACAAGAGATCTCGAAAATTGGATTATGAGTAAAAATTAGGAATGATATAATTATTTCGTAGTAGTGCATGGTACAGTGCAAACATTTATGTAGGTGTCTTTATTTATGTAGACATAGATGTCATTTTTCTTTGTCGAAAGCATATCCAGAGGGCATTCTTCTTTGTCAAGTGTGCATTCCTTTGTAGGGGTAAGGCCTAGGGGATGGTCATTCATTAATCTTTATTCATTGCTTAAAGAGAGTCGGCGTCTAAAAATAAATATTTTTCAATTTCTTCAAAAATGCACTCTTGAGTGTTCTTATGCTCTACTAATCCAAAACTGGTTGAAAAAAATAGAAAAATATATTGAAACATACTCAAAACAAAAATAAACGAATTTGCGTGTAATTTGGGTTACTGTCGCTCCCGCATAATTGTAGTTTGTAGTTTTCGAGATTTGCGATCAGTCGCACTGGCGCACCATAAGTTTTCCGTTTTTTCGAGAGCTGAGTTCAGTCTTTCCTTTTCGTTTTTATCAGTGTTTAGTTGGTTATTTTCGTTATATTTGCGTACAACTAAATTTAAACGGTTCGGCTAACCAGTAGTTGACAGTTGTCGAGCTATATTCACGGTTATTTACCTTCTTTTTTATTCGCAACCGCTTTCCGTTGCTCCTTCTCGTTCCATTTTGACTTATAGTACTACCTTTTGCTTAGATGCCCTACACCAACCAGCCGACGGTGCATATTCTCGAACTGACTGATGAAATAGTAAAGTTCTCGCTGGAAGACACTGATCTCAGTGTCGCGAACTCGCTCAGACGAGTTTTCATCGCAGAGGTTTGTAAATTATTTTCTGAAATATCTTCAATTCGTTTTCGTGATCAAAGTATTCCATGTGATACTAATTTCATTCAGGCTCCTGTGATGACCATCGATTGGATCCAAATTGAATCGAATACGAGTGTGCTCCACGATGAATTTGTTTCCCATCGGATGGGTGTCATTCCACTCACATCTGAAAATATCATCGAAGAAATGGTCTGCACTAGAGTCAGTTTTATTTAATGTCAATAAATTAATATATGAAAATTAAAGTAAAATAGGGCTGTTCGTGCTCTGATTTCTGCGCAAGCTGTGCAGTAGGCTATAAAAGCTGAAAAATACTGAAAATTACGCCACATTTTGATGACCTATGTTTTTGAAACCTATGCGATCTGAGTTAATTTGTTAGTACAAGAAGGTAGAGTTGAATGTGGATTTGATTTACGGTAGTGTTCAGCTTCTCGATATCTTCCCGTTAGAACATAATTCTTGATTTGTAAGATTAGTATTTAATGGGTTCAGGATGTCGCTGGCTCATCTCAACTAAATCCAGCGATTGCTAGAGAGACACCGCATGGCGAGGTCATGTGTCTCGTGTGCAACATGGCCGTGAGTTTTCCAATCGTCTCTGTCACTTTGTTCGAGTTCGTTGTCCTTCCAGCTCTTATTTAATTATAGGTCATGCCCAAAATAAGGACTGCTCACGTGGTCGGCAAAACGCATCGATCCAAGGCCGAGAAGCTGAAGAAAGAGGTATCGTTATTATTTGTTTTGGCTTTTTTTGTAATATATAATTAATCACAAGTAAATATGTGATAAATTCGAGCTACATGTGTGAATTAAATATTCAGTAAATTTAAAATTAAAGCTGTCCAACCCAAGACTGCGATAACTGCCGTCAAACGTGCTCAGGAGGCCGCTGGGGAATCGACAGTTCCATCAATAAAGCAAAAGTCAGTTTTTTTTCTTAGGTCTATCTTGAATATTTTACTTATGCCTTCTTATATTATAGTCGCTGATGGTTCCGAGCTGCCCGAAGACTTCTTCGTTCCTTCGGGAGGGTCGATGGACACCCAACCACCACCTGAACTTGAGACGCCTTGGCATAGAACAAGACAGGAACAAAATGAGGTGGGTAGATATTGTAGTGTTCCATGTCGTAATAAGAAAAATATATTAACGTTAGAATGGTTCATCGAGAGTGTTCTTTGCAATCCCGTAATAATCAATAATGTGTTTTGTTAAGATTGTGCGTGAGCGGAAAGGTCTCATCGAAGGACTTCCTCAAGGATTCTTCGATGATAAGGCCAAGGACATGAAGGTAAGAAGCGCTCTATATTAACCTATAAATACTTTTCCACGAGTATATAATTGATAATTGAGTTTATATAATTAGCGCGATGATACTATCGTAACCCGTTACTGACTATTGTCTTGTGAGAATGAGACTGTTGAAATTTTGAAAGCAGTATTGAACATTTTATTAAATTCAAACAAGGGTTTAAACAAAAATTATTTCAGAGACTCGGACACAGCAGGTTCACGACGGAAACATCAATTATATGAGGTACAATATTATAATTAAAATAAATAACTGATCCCTAGAGCATGTTATTCCCCGTCCGTGCATGCATATTCCCCTACTATACCCTAATCCTTCCCTCTCCCTTTCTTCACTGGTGGCTTTTCCCTCTCCGACTCAGACGACGACTCGTCCATCACCACCTTCCTTGCCTTCTTCTCCAGTCGTACCTTCCTCTTCTCCCTCTTCTCACCCTTTCCCTCCTCGGTCGATGGCTCTTCTTCCTCCTGGTTGGCGGGTGCACGAGTAAGTACAGTGCTCTTATCAGTTGTCACTACTGACTGAGCTACCGTACCCCCTCTACTCAACCCCCTTCCTCTTCCCCGTCCTCTTCCTCGTCTCATTCTCCCTCTCTCCAACGCCATCCGTCCTGCCTCTCCTTCATCCCACTCTGATCCTGACGACAACTCCTCTTCGTCTTCCTCGTCCTCTCCTTCCGACTTCTGATCCTCGACGTCAGACAATTCGATCAACTTCATTGTCGGCTCTCGATCCGAATCCACCTCCTCTCCGTAGACCCCTCCTCCCAATTCCATTGACGCATCGCTGTCTCCACCATCCTCTCCATCTCCATCTCCCTCCCCTCCCTCCTCATCGCTCACTGCTTCCTCTTCTTCCTGCTGCAGTGCTAGTATGTATTCCCGATCAGTAGGTGCTTGATTCTTCCGTAGGAATTGCTCAACTAATCTTCCCTCGAGAACGCATGGAACTTCCTTCCACACCTGAATTTAATTATTTATTTCCTCATCGTGTGATTAAAAGCTTGCTTAGAATCATAAATCTGCATGTCCAACCTCATTTCTCCATTCATGAACAGCCTTGGTCATCTTTCGTTTCACAGCATTAGCTTGTCTCCCAATAACATTCACAGAAGTGTTCCACCTTTCCTCTCTCAAATTGAGAAGCGAGAGGAGTGCAAGATTATTGAAATGCATGGTTGCTAGCTTCACTCTCTCCTCGTACCATTTGGGCGAACTGCAAGTGAAGTTCACTTGTTTCAGTGTGATTTTTGTTGCACCGCCTTATGATATAAGATCTAATAAGAATAACTGTACACACTCACCAGGCACGAGACTTGGGAGCGTACATATTTATTATTGAATTGTACGACTCATTCGGGCTCGTATTAGTCTTCGGACTAGCTCTGAGAAGTCCGGAAAGGAAGGTCGGCTTCATGATAACCGCCTTCAGTTCCTGGTACTCCTCGCTATCCCTCTTGATCAAGTGCATGTTATCCTTTCCGAGTGCCGCATGCTTGCATTTCCTTATTCCCTTTAGGAACGGTATCTAGAGTACGGTATTTTTACAATCTTCTTTTGCCTTTAGTGAAGTTGCCGCAATTCCAATAACCTTTCAGCAGTCGCGGTAGCTAATACAATTAACAGTGCATTCTCATACCTTTCGGAAGCCCCTGTGCTTTCCTGTGACATGGGGAAGTGCAGCAATCCAATAGTTCATGCATAGAGTGCGATCTCGTCCGTACTTGTAGTGACAATAGTATGCATGATTTATTATCTTGTTCCTCCAGTGATGGATATTCGGGCAACTTTTCTTCTTAGACAACTAAAATTAGGAGAATAATAATATTAATTATTTTTTAGAGATCTACCTCTCTCAAATCGTGGTTGATGCCCTTTATTAAATGCCAGAAATCAAGGAGATGTTTTATGCCCTTGAAAACTGGATCCTCTCTGAGCATTTTCCCGATTTTCGCATCGTTATCGGTGCAGATAGACCTAATCTGTAAACCAGATCCGTGTTATCACAATTTTAGATGTATCCTCCTATTATGTTCTAACTACACCATAACAAACAATCACCTTTAACTGCATCGCATGAATCCTTCTCACACCCTCTTTCACTCCCTCCTTCTCCATTCTCCCACTCACATTTTCTAAAGAAAATTAATAATTGAAATTTATAATTGTTGTTACCTATCCCCTTCTCCTCCTTATTCTTGTTCACTATCATAATTACAAGATTCGAACTCAGGTCGACAGCAGAGACTGTGCAGTTGGTGGCACTAAAGCCTGGGCTATCGTAGCGGCCGTCCATCGAGATATCAAGTCCTCCTCCCTTCAAGTGAGTTATTTTATAATTTTTCATTTTTATTATTTTTTATATTTTTTTCCTGGGTACCTGGGATAACACGAACGAACGTGTCGAGTGTAAAATCTTCGCTTACGCAGTCCAACATTACCCATATGAGGAATTTTTGATCGTTAACCATATTTTTTAGGTTCCAGGAGGAGCAGAGAAGGAGGAACAGATGGAAGCAGACTACGATAAGCTGATGCGCGAGGTACGGTAATCGATACAAATCGAGATTTGATTTTCTATCGTACTCTGCAGATTGCGGAGCAAGACGCAGAGAAAGAGGCGGTTCGCGAACGAAAGGAAGATGCTGATACGAAACAGAGAGAACTGGATTACATTGATGAACAAATGGAACGACTGAAGCATCTCAATGAGATGGAGATCAAGAGAGATGCTATCCTAGAGGGAAGAAAAGCCAGGTAACCATCTTACATTGACTGGGGGGTTGTAAAATTGTACTACTGTAAAAAAAGTTAATAAGAAACAATAACTTGATGGGGTTAACGTTTCCAACTCAGATTATTGTAAGTAAATCTAATTCATTGTGCTTAGCTCACTCACACTCATCGTGTTCCTCACAGTAGATTGGACCATTCGCATGTGATTGCAGTAGATTGTATTGACTGCGGGAATCACAAGTTTAGAAAGATAATCGCGCATAGTGCGTTCTGCAGGAAGAGCGAGCCCCAGCTCATGTCCGAAATCGAGTAGGCGCTGAGAATAGATAATATGTTAGTGTATAAATCACAATAGCAAACCGATATGGGGAGTGCTGTTGTGTGAGCTGAGCACACAAGTTTGATATTTCCCTCGAAAAATCTTCCCTTCAGCTTAGGCTGCGAACTCCACGTTTGGGGGCCATCACATCTCTCACAATTCCACTTGAGGACTAGGGCAGATCCATTAACAACTCGTGTAATGGAACTATTCAATTCCAGGCCACATGAAGGGCAACGCTTGAAGAGGACCATCAATTGCACAGAGGAGATCAACAAGTACGGTGGAAGTGGAGGAGGAACAACATCTTCTCTATCCGAGTGGATAGTCTCCTGACTAGAGTAGAGTAGCTCCTCCTAGGTGAATTGTTGTTAGTTTTTGTAACAGTATTTTTAACTAACCAGTTGTACCGTTGGATCTAATAATTGAGAATTGTGATTTGCCTTCTAAATAAAGATTGCTACCACATTTCTTGTGTTCCCTATAAATTACCTCGGAGACGTCACGAGACGGAAGGGGCGAAGGGAATGAATTTCCTCGAGATATCGATGGAAAAGAATGCATTCGAGATGCAGTGGGGGTAGGGACAGATTGAGCTGTGCCGTCATCAACGCGAACTTCTGACAACTGAAGTTTCATTGTTGTCGACCTGTATTGTGTGTGCCCATTTCCCTTCGATCTGTATTTCCCTCGACAATTCATTTGCCCTCCCCTCATTTATGACTATCCAAAGAGAGCTAATAATATTTACTTGTCGAGAAAGTAGAGGCATTGTGTCGACGGATGCAGATGGCTTAGGAGAACGTCTCTGGAATTCGTCGTCAGCACAAAATACTAGGTTGAAACAAGGCTTTCAATGAACTAAATTTCTAGAAGAGCTATTCTCACATCGATGGGATCTGGTTGACCTTCCTCGATGTGCTTGGAGCACCAGTACACTCTCTGCTTCCTTCCTAATCTGTCCCTCCATTCGTTCAGCAATCTCTCACTCTCTTCCGGCAACAAATTGAGACACTGCACCCAGTGCACTTGCTTGAGTGGCAGCGAGTTCGCCGGGAAAGACCGAAAGGCACCAGGCCCCTCACAAACCACGCACTTGTTCGCCATGTCTAAATTTCAATAGCAACACGCATTAAAAAGGCTATATAAGCACTAGTAAACGATACTGAACCAAGAACGACTGAACTAGTGTACTGCAACTGACAAAAACCAGGAAGGAACGAGACAAATCGATGTAACACGGAAAACCCGATGTAGAATCGCTGCCAGAAGCGATAACTTCGTCGAACAAGAAGAACAGGGTAATATGCTGATGTCTACTAATAAATAAACTTAAAAACAATAAAACCAAACAGTTTTGACGAAGTTTGAACGAAAACGGACCAAAATTACCGACCAAAAAATTCGATAAGCACAACAATACAGTTGTCGTTAAATTTTCCTTAATGCCGGCTTTGGCTTGCGTGTGCATACAAACAACGCCACACCAACTATGCGGGAGCTACCGTAACCCAAAACTTGTTTTCTATTTTTCTCCTTAAATACGCATTTATATTTTGTAATATTTTGGCATTGTACTCAGGTGATGATACTAAATCATATGAACAATGGTCATTTTTTGGTTGCCGACTCCCTTTAAATACTTCTCTCAGAATGGCCATAAAAAAGGAAATGGTATCAAAAAAGTCTTTATTGCATTACCATGGAATATAAAAACATAATGTCAATCATTGTCTTGGCATGCAGAATCTCCAATATTTCTCACATTGTGCCCGATATTGTGCCTGTGCGAGGGCGAGTGCGTTGCTGCAGTACTGGTTCGCGAAACTTCTGAAATAATAAATTATTTCATCCAAACGGTCCTTTAGCACAGAACCAGGGCTATACACCTAAAGAAATAGAGAAAAAGCAAAACATACGCATAGCCGGCGCACATCCTCTCGACTTCAGCGGTCACACGACCACTATTCTTTTTCTGTGGAACCACCTGGAAAGTGGATTGGATTACGAAGTAGCGCTTTAGTATTTGATAAAAGTTTCTCGACGAAGGAAAGCACCGGTAATACCTACTTGGAACCCAAATTGATGAAAGACACTAGGCCAAAAAATGGACAAAATTAAAAAAAAAAATTTCGCACCGGTTTATCCGGCAGGGGCACGTTGCATCGTTCAGAGTAGATTGGACAGAACACGACTGCCTGGAAAGTGGAACTGAATTCTGATACATCTGTTAATCTTTTAAGTCGGACAAAAGCATTCAGATGACAACATTAAAACCTAGAAAGAACACTCTTCGAAGGCAAAGAACGTCTGAATATTCTTATTTGGCATAATTAAATTTTCGATATGTTTCACAACTGCAACAAAGTTCAATGCTCAAGCAGAATTCGATTTTTCCTCGTGATCAAAAAAAAATATAAAAATATATAATATAAAAAATAAACCTTTTGTCCAAATCTGAAGGGGTTCGGGCAGATGAAGAGGTAACGATTCTTGAAGCGACGACAGAACTCGGTGAAGTCGGGTCGATCATGATGAGAGTGATGCGATCGGGAGGAACTCAATGCAAATTATGGGTTATCTTAGTTCTCGAATAAACCATGAAGCAATGTAATAAACCACGCATTAGGACAGTTATGGTAAAGCATACGGCTTTTCATTCCGCTGCATTCAGAGAGAATGAAGCGTTTGTGACTAAGTACGAAGAACCCAATCCCCTCCATAATGATGTCTCCCCCCTGCAGGCAATATGCCTTGAATCACGATAAATGTAATGTAATGAAGTGCACGCAGAATGAAGGGGGCATGTCTCATGCAATATCCCTTCAATACTCACGATTGTTCTTGCTCCTCTCCATCTTGAGATGCGACCAGCAGCTCCCGAGTCTGTAATGGTTTCGTGATCTTTGGTCTCTTAGTATCTCTACCATTAAACGATGGAGATCCTAGAATAGAATAGCATCAGGGAATTTCACATTGCTCAAAATAGGGTAATTGTCTCTTCACTTGTTTTCTATACAGTGTGGCTACAGAAAATGCGGAATGAAGAGAGGATCATCCTATTTGAACTCTTGTATGAAACTCACATTATGCTTGCTGGCGGAGGCGAGTCGAATGCACACGTTGTCGAACGCGCGACAGAATTCTTCCTGCAAATTTATTAATTTTTCACTCTCGATAGTCATCATTGCATGGCGTGGCTCGAAAAAAATTGTGCGTCTAATGAACCATAACGGTACTCACTTCATTCCTTCGATGATCGGAATCGAGGCACACTCGTCGGTACTCATTCTTCAGTTCGCGACAGGCTGTCTGAAACCCAGCTCCATCAGTGTCTTCGACGCTTCTTTATGGTTATTACATCACTCGTTGTCTCTTTACTCACCACCCAGAAATTGCGCTGCCAAAAGTAAAGAAATAGCTTTTCTTCGTTAGTAATCAAATATTTAATGGCCAAAAAAATACGAAGATTCCTGACGATTTCAGTCCTCACCCTATCATTATCCGAAATAGCGCTCGATCCCGAATCCTCCTCAGAAGGAGCACTCATCCTTTCCAGTTGGGCATTGATGAGGAGAAGGTAGGAAGAGAAAAGCAGTGAAAGTCGGATCATTGGGTCTTGAAGAGTAAATGCGCATTTACTTCATATAATGGATATTCGCAATAAGGAAGCACAAAATATCGAGTATCAATAGCTAGCCGAGAATATAACAATTCGGTGATACATAACGGTATTACGGGGACCATTGTATTCGAAACAATCAAGTTGAGAAGTGAAAGTGATAAAATTGTGATAATTTCTGGCACCACGATAAATGAAAATACACTGAGAATTTGAGTCCTTTTGCAATTTTTACTAAAAAGTGCTGCGTGTAACGTGAATTGTTATCAGTTCAACCCAAACGAGCACAATGAAACACAACTGCAAGTGACGCGCTGTCCGTGAACAATGCAATGAATGACGCAAGGTCGAAATGGACAATCGCATGCTCTTTGGTGATAATTACTTGATAATTAATCAATATTTGCCCTCATAAGTCGGTCATAATCATCGCGAATGTCGAGAAGGCCAATAGAAACGCCTAGCGTGCCTAGCGTGAGGAAACAGGTTGACCAATATCAATGATAGTCAAAGTTCGACGGGGTGATAAAAGCGAACTGTCCGGCAATCTTCGTTTTTGCTCATTTTATCGTTAGATCAACAATCTTCAGCCAAAATGAAGATTCAAATTATTCACCTCCTTAACAACTATCTAGGAAGGATGTTATTTAAGAAGGAAATGAAGAATCGCAGATTCTGATTCACTGCGAATCTTCGTTCTGGCTCCGCCCCTACGTTTGGAGTGCGGCTACATGTGTCTCAAATAGTACGGCATACATAAAAAAAACACGTCAACAATAATTTCAAACAACAAAAAATATATATCAAATATCTAAATTGAATCACCAGGTTATGCAAAGGAATAATCGACGTGCAATAAATGGCCGTCGTCCTCCATCTCCTTCCATTCTTCCCCTCATTCTCTCTACAATGCGGTTCCTTCTCTTCGCTCTCCTCCTCCTTCCCGCGATTCTTCTCGCTCGACCCAGGGTGAGCTTGACCCTGACTACTGTAACTCGAGTACAGCACCCCAGGAATGGAACCATAGATACTTCTACGGTAACCTACCGCATCCTCGAAGTAGCCTACTTTCTACAGTACCCCATAGCCTCCGTCAATCAATATCTACCGTATTCCAGATCCAGGTGCCCGAGGGCGTGGACGAGGTGCAGGCCGTCGCCATGGCCAAGCGGGTACGGTAGCATCACCGGATGAATCGATAACTGACTTTTCTAAATTCAGGAGGCAGAAGCTGCGCCCGGCAAGCAGGAGGGAGATTTGGTGAGCTACCGTACCTACGCCTAATCGAGGGATACTGTAGTTTGTCACGATATTGATTGATGCTTACCGTATTCCAGTTTGATTTGGGCACGGTCCGCATGATCCCGCCCATCGCCGTTTCCAAGCGGGTACGGTATCTAGATCCGTGTATCGTCAACTGACTTTATTCTCTTCGCAGGAGGCCGGCGAAGCTCCGGTTGATAAGCGAGCGGCCGAGGAAGATGGGGCCTTCGAGAGGGTACGGTACCTCGAACAACTACCGTACTCGAATCGATACTGCACCCTAATCGATACCGTGCTCCAATCGATACCGTACCCTACCGTAATCATTGCAGACCGAAATCGGCGGTCGTCCCTTCAAGGTGTACCACAAGCGCACGCCAAAGGGAATTAACGTCCGTGTGAGTGAGGAGGGGGGGGGGGGTTACGGTATATGGTTAGGTTATGGTAGCTATCGATTGATAATCTTAATATTTTTTTGAAATTCAGCGTTTCGTTCCGGACGATATGGCCGTGGATAAGGAGTAGAAGATCGACTTCCTCCCTCCCTTCCCCCGAGGATTCTTCCTCATTCGATAAAGTATTGTTCTGTGAATAGAGCCATTGAAGAGTGACTTATTGAGACTGAAAGATTCTGGACAGATTGATTCACTTGGTTTCACTGTATTTGACTCTGATTATTTATCGACTGCTAAAATCAGTTAAAGAAGGAGTGGCACGAATATTTAGTCACCCAAACTGAGGTTGTGGGATGATAGGGAATGTATACCCGATCAGAGATCAGTTTATCCGAAGTGACAAAAGTTCCTCTAAAGCTCACTATGAATTTTTAAAGTTTGGGCCTGAGCGCAGGCAAACTAGATATGAGTACTGTATCCGTGTATTGATTTATCGAGAGAGGGAGTCGGAAAAGAAGAAATCAGCAATAAACTAATTCAGGATAGGGGAATCGAACACCCAACCCTTCGCATTGCAGCCTGGCGCTCTAACCACTACACCCCCGGTGACGGTTGGGGTTATGGAGTTATGGACAGTATACATACCGAAAGAGCGCGCGTGTCTTGATCATGCCGGGTTTCACGATGTTGGTGGTGCAAATTAACAGAGGCTTATGAATTCGACAACCTTTGACATAGTGAATTCGACATAGGAATCTATACACTATCAGAGATCAATTTATGCGAAGTGACAACAATTCCTCTAAAAATTACATCAGTTTCTATATTCTCTGTATACTAGCCAATCAGCAAAACTTTCAAGCCTTTTCGGCATATCGTATCAAAAGAAAGCACTGCCGGATGCAACAAAAGTTAAAAACAAATCAAAACACTCGTGTAAATATTACTCTTTTGTGCGTGTCAATCCTCCAGAAAAAAAACGAACTTAAAAATAACAAGTCTTTATTTGAACAAAGACGAAATAAGGGACAGGGATAACGAATAACAACTGCTCCATATTACTCGTCGGCGTCGCCTCCACCTTCTCTCTTGGCGTTTCTTGGCGTTTCTTCTCTTTACGCGGCCGGGGCGTCCACCTCCAAAGGACGACGGGCACTGCAATAGGGTAGTTGAAAAATACACTCTAAAACAGATTTGAAAACAGTCAGGGGGTGACTAAAAGGCGGCGGCGGCCGGCGGCTGGCGGCAGGCGAAAACAGACTAAAAGGCGGCGGCGATATCACCGTATCTGGTTACCCATATCACCGTATCTGGTTACCGTAACCCGAAATATTACGAATTGACTTTTTTACAACAGTGGGCCCACAGCATATCAAAATGCGTAAATCTGATCCAATCGAGTCGGGAGTGGTCTAGTTGTGCTCCTCGTCGATTTCTAAGACATTTTTACTCGGGGACGTTTCTTGCCCAAGTATCATCGAAAGCTGAAAACTGATAAATTCGACATTTTAATTTTTTTTCTGACATGTTTTTGTTTTATGTGCTAAATTAATCCGTATTATGAGAACACATATTCAGCAAATAGGACGTACGTGCTTTATCTTGGACCAGAGGAATGTGTTCGTCGGAAAAATGCATTTAAATAGTAGTTAAAAACACTAAAATGAATCAAAAATGTCGAATTTATCAATTTTCAGCTTTCGATGAAACTTGGGCAAGAAACGTCACGAGTAAAAGTGTCTTAGAATTCGACAAGGAGCACAACTAGACCACTCCCGACTCGATTGGATCAGATTTACGCATTTTGATATGCTGTGGGTCCACTCTTGTAAAAAAGTCAGTTCGTAATATTTCGAGTTACGCTAACCAGATACGGTGATATGGGTTACTATATGATCGATTGTGATAATGTACGTTATGATTTATCGATCGACTAAAAAAAATTTGGACCGCCGGCCGCCGCCGCCTTTTAGTAACCCCTCCGCCGACCAGCCGCCTGCCGCCGGCCGCCTTTTAGTCAAAGTTCGATCCGCCTGCCGCCTTTTAGTCACCCCCAAACAGTCAACCCCCCCCCCCCCCCCCCCCCCCCGAAAACATTCCGGGAGTTACCGATCCCAGGTCTTTTTGTTGCTCATGCAGAGAGAAATTTGATATATACTCAACTGCGTTGTAAAGCTCGTTTGACATACTATATTTTGCTTTTTCCATCGATTTGCGTTGACAGAATTTTAAATAATTCTTTCAATAAAAAGGTAATTGGTGTGGAAGAGTCGATAGTTTTGAGAAAAACAGGTGACAATCGGTAAGTAAGGTAAGGTAAGTAAAATCGTCAACCTGATTCTATCAAATTTTTCACGCTTCCGCAAAAATTGACGCCTCTTCCACACCAATTTACTAATTACTGAAAGAACAAATAACAATTCTGTCAACGGTTTCTCTCTGTATGAGCCACAAAAGGGAATGAGCCGGAATGTTTTCAGGAGGGAACCAAACAGGACTGTATATCAACAAGCCGAGTTGCACTCGTAAAAAATTAAACATTTAAAAAATACATACCGGATGTCCTTCTGACGGATGAGAACATGGGCGTGATGGATGGACTTTAAGAGTCCGAGCTTGAAGACCTGAAATCAAATATAAACAAAACTAATTCAATACATTTTATCAGAGAAGTTTTCCTTCTTTGAATCGGCCAACTGATTGTGAGAGCAAAATAAAACAAAAAAAATGCCTGGGACTGGAGACGGCGCTCAAGGAAGTCCTCAGCGCGGAGATCGAGCACGTAATCGAGCTTCATGCGGTCCTCGACGAACACTCCAATGCGGACAAGACGACGAATGAGGCATTTCCTTCGAAGAGACGGCGAGGGTCCTATAGCAAGAGGGAAAGTATTAAGGGTAGAAAAGACGATTAATTAGCAAGAATAAGGAACAAGCGAGCGAAAGAACAAGCGCAGAAACACGCGCGGTCGTGGAAAAAAACTGCTGCCACGCCGAGGTTTGAGGGAGGCAGTGAATTATCATACGTTATGGAAGGAATACCTTAGGCACAGTAAATTCCACAAATAAATACACGAATTGGAGCAGGAAACAGCTAGGAACATGAGAAAACAAAGTGAGCAAGAAGCGAAAGTGAGGCTCGTTTCTTCATGGGCCAATTTCAGGCGCTTTTGAGGTTTGATCGTAAACTAAACGTACTTCAAAGGGAAAATAGCTATTCCTTATGATTCCTAACATGTAATTGAGCAAGAAAACATGAGCGAAACGACAAAGCGATCAATAAAAGGAAAAAGACTCCGTTGTAACAGAGCCGGGGGTAGAGCCGGAAAATACAACAAAGTTTGATTTTTATGACTACCGTATACCATTTTGAGCGGTGGTTTTCCGTGGTGAGACCCAACCTTCGTTATTCGTGCCACTCCTTCTTTAAATCCTTCTTGATTCGAAAATTGTCCAACCAAGGTGGGGGGGAGGGGGGTAATCACAAAAGGACTTTCATTCCATAAAAACGTCTCAGAAACACGTCCAGAGGATATGCAATATTTTCACGTAAAATCTTCCGTTCAAGTCCGTTACAATATGGAGCGATCCGTTCCTAGGGGTGCAAAGAGGAGTCAGCCGATCTTTGAGTCAAAGATCGGACTTCTATTTCTTATAATTCGGTCATACTACAATCACCAGTATTTCCGATGCTCTTCAATCACGGGGCACACAATTTCGATGGCTCTCATATCAAATGGAGTGAAGTGAAGGACGAACTGGTGGAAGAAGGAGTGGTTCCCGTTTTGCAGGACGTGAATAATGAGGTGAGATGGAGAAGCCTGTCTAGAATGCGAACTGAATGAAATTGGGTAAGAAACGTTAGACTGAAAAAAAAATTATCTAATTCACGATTCTCAGAATTCTCGATCGAAGTTTCGATTTAGTCAAGGAGGAAGACGATGCCCTTATTGATCAAGTAATGAAAGAGGATTTAGAAGCTGAACTATAAAAAGATAAAAGATGAAAAATGACGATATTAAATTTGACACAAAAGTACACCACGACTCTAATTACAGTATCTAAGGCGATGATTTTCAGCTTCGCCCAAAATATCGCAAAGCGTTGTTTTCATCAATGCAATTGTTTGATGTTTGATTATGTTTATTTTTCGCGTCGTTATCAGTGTCCTTTATCTATTGATCCTTAATCGATCACTGATAACCACATGTACATAATATTATGTTCATCTTTCTTATTGTAGCATTTTGTCCATTCTGTGATTTTTTTTACATGTCAAGTGTGTGCTCGGATAATGTGTTGTGTACTTGTACATTCACCTTTAATCATTGCAG
Source organism: Pristionchus pacificus (assembly GCA_000180635.4). Taxonomy (NCBI): domain Eukaryota; kingdom Metazoa; phylum Nematoda; class Chromadorea; order Rhabditida; family Neodiplogasteridae; genus Pristionchus; species Pristionchus pacificus. Next base: position 16,507,221 of record CM026576.1, read on the forward strand.
GGCCAATCTACCACTGGTCATCGAAGATGTCGGGTAGTATTTCAGTCGCTGCTGCTGGCGACACAGCGGCCAATCGGCCATTCAGTCGTCAGTTCATTTCCATTTTTATATCTTACTTAAACTTCGATACAATACTCACTGTAAATTCCGAAAAAAACTTTGTTTACCATGTAAAAATGCCTCCTTTGCCACAAATACGAGTCGTATCTTCTACTCGCTACTGCGCATCGATTGTTTGCTAGTCCATCTTGGCGGTTTCTCTGTTGACCCACTAACAGATTGGGACATTTGCTTGCTCTTCGTGCCAAATTGTAGCAATACTCTTTTTTCAGTCAAATCGCAACGCCGTGCGAACGGTGCCGAACCACTGGCGCGTTTCGGCGAGGCCAAGAAGGTTAGCACTGTTTCAGTATTTTTGTTTTATTAGATGTGCGCAATTCATTGAGTCTCAGTCTCGGCTCAAAAATAAAAGAGCCTTCCTCAATTGCCTAATACTATTTTATGTTTCATCATTAATTGATAATTATTAAGTATTCCTAGAATTCCTATCCTATGATACAGATCCGTATTTTATAATCCAAGCTTATTATTTGAAGGTGCTCGGTGACATCTATGCCGAGATCAACGGCTACGTCGACGAGCTCAATGGATTCTACGAGGGTTCGCCATTATCGATTACTTTTTCTAAATACTATTAGTCCCTAAATAATACTAAACGTCTAACCGGTTAATTTTATATCTGTTACGATATGTTCCAGATCCATTTCACTCGATCAATATCGGCGGTATGCTAGTGTTGTGGCTTTTTGTTCTAATATTTCCGAGTTTTATTTTATGTTTTAGTTTGTAAATGATATGGATTTAATTTGCAGACCTATCAACGGACTCCAATCCTTCGGCCGTTGTGAAGGTACATTTTGTTTTAATTTACTTTTTTAAAAATTTTTTTACATAATATTTGTTTTGAAATAATATAAAAATCGACCATTGAAGGTGTCCGATGAGCAACGGAAGGGGCTTCTCGATCTATCGGCCAGTATAAGAATCATACGAGAGACCTTCCAACGAGACCACATGAAGGTCGTTTTTTTCGGAAGGTACGTGTTTTTTTTCTATTAGAAGATTCAACGTCTGACAAGCGGTCTGTCCATTTGTAAAGGATATAAAATTCCCACTATGAATCAGCTGTTCAATTGTGAAATCATCCGAGCGTTGCACATTGTGTTAATGACGAAATTTCGATGCCGCAGGCATTATGTTCATCCTATACATTTCATGTATTAAACGGGGACAGTGCAAAATATTTTGTTCTATATGGCTACTCTGCAGAACGTCGAACGGGAAGAGCACAACGATCAACGCGATGCTGCACGACAAGGTGCTGCCACAGGGCATGGGACATACGACCTGCTGCTTCCTCCAGGTACGGTAGCTCCATTCATGAGCCCGTGCACTATACAGTCTAGCGGGGGTTGGCACTGCTCAAAAATGCATCCTACGGGTACTGTAAAACCATACACGACAAATCAGGTGTTAACATTATCGAAATTGGGGATATTTTGATTTTTTTAATTCATGAACTTGATACAACTTTTTCGACAATGCGGTTATAAGTTTCATCAGTCGTGTATTTCTAGGTGGAGGGTTGCTCGGAGAGCGAGGGTTACCTGCTGAGGGACGACATCGAGGAGAAGCTGCCGCTGGCCGAGCTGCGCAGCTACGGTAACGCCCTCGGCGACGACGATCGCGCTTTGCCGTCCGCCGGAGGATACAACAGGTATACGTTAGTCCGGCTGAGGCACAATTTTGGAAGGTTTATGAAAACCTTGGGCTCTTGTTGCAACATGGCCGAATTGTGAAACATCAATTAACAAGGAGAATCAGGATCTGAACTTGAAGGGCACTGCTTTACATCCCCGGACCAGCCCAAAATGGGGGAGGGGAAGGGAAGGAGAGGGGAATGAGAATGAGAGAGGGAGAAAGAGAATGAGAGGGAAGAATCATTGGCAGTAAACTGTACCAATGATCAATATCGATTTCCTACTCAAATCCTTCTTCATCGAGTCATTTGCATCCACTTATCCTATTATTTCACCAATATCTGACATATTACCTCGGTTATCACTCTCTCATTCTCTCCATTTTCCTCACTCTCTCCCTCATCCTTTGTTAAATCAGCCTATAAAAGGATTTTTTCCTCGTGCCTCTGGTCAGTCTGGCCCTCTCCCGGTGCTCTGTCCCCCGCAGACTGGACGCCCTCCACGGCGAGGGCCAACGCCTATGGGCTATCCCCTCCCCCCATTTTGGGCTGGTCCGGGGATGTAAAGCAGTGCCAACTTGAAGGTGTTTGCCTTCAATTTGTTTGCAGGCCCATTTTCAATTCAGGACCCTGCGCGTGTTCCACCCGCGCACCGCCGCCGACGGCCACGCGAACAGACTGCTCCAGAACGACGTGGTCATCGTTGACAGGTAGGTCGAGGGGGTGGAGATCGATATTGTTGATATGTAGGCCATAAAGATCATGAAATATTGACAGGTGTGGGGGGGGAATAGCAGAAAATATTATTACTTGCTCACATTTGCAAAAGACTCGGAGTATTTCGTATATTACTGATAGATCATGATGTGCTTCAAAGATACTGTAAGCCTTCTGTTTTCATGATACGGTATATATTTGCAGTCCGGGTGTGGACGTGTCTCCCGAGTTCGATTCGTGGATCGATGCGCACTGCCTCGACGCTGACGTCTTCGTGCTCGTGAGCAACTCGGAGAGCACGCTGACGAATGCTGTGAGTCGTCTGTCGCATACTGGTCAACCTTAAACTTCAACTTATTTTGTTAGAATATGAGAACAACATTTTCGAGAAGTTCTCCTGTGAGTTTAGAGTTGTGGGGAATCAATATAAAAGTAATCGCATCTCGAAAGTGGTATGTGAATGGTGCTGGAATAAATGATATTCAGTTTGGAAGATATTCTTTGAATTGCGTTTTCATAACTTCACATTCATTCATTGATTCTATTAATCTTGCAAGGTTACGATATCTTGATTCAGGAGAAGCAGTTCTTCCATCGCGTCTCGCAACGACTGAGCAAGCCGAACATCTTCGTCCTGAACAACCGATGGGACGCATCGGCCAGCGATGGACTGGACACGGCGAACATGGTGAGCATTATCGATTTTTGAACTTTTGTAGGAGATTTTTGAAGTGGTCCGATCAACTCTTGGCTGTTAATGTAAGTGGTGTTGTCAGGGAGGAGTGCGTAATGGCATCGGTAAGAAAATTATATATGGTGCATTAGAGTGATGTCTGCATGAGAATGAGTCACCGGTTGAGGAGGTGAACAGCTGTCATAAAACTTGTGATGTTCGAAAACAATGGATTGGATTTCGTATAAATGTTTCGACAGTACTAAAATCGGGAGTCCAAAGTCCAACGTTTGAGTGTTGCGGATAAGTCCCAAAACAGGATGTTTTGGGTTTCACTCCCTGGCTAAATTGGTCGGATTCTCCAATGTACTGCTGATTTCTGGACAGGTTGTAGTAATCACAACCAATTTTATTGAAAACAGTAAATTATTCATTGTTATTAATTATTTGGGCATATCTTCAAAAGGTCGGGATTTTGGGTTTCACTCTCAGGGTAAATTCAATAGCATCATCCCTCATCACTAATTTGGGAAGATTGGGAAATTCAGATTCTGAATTTCAGAGCCAAAAATTGGGCGTTGAGTGTAAGCTTGAATATCGCGGGTTTCGATCCAAAACAGGGAATTTTGGGTTTCACTCCCTTTGTAATATCGCGGATACATCACTCATGTGCCCTTCGCAGGTTCGCCGTCAGCACGAGCAGCGCCTCAAAGAGTTCCTCGTGGACGAACTGCACGTGTGCACGGAGCGAGAAGTGAAGGAGAGGATCTACTTTGTGTCCAGCAGAGAGGTACGGTAGCCACACCACTGCGGGGGCAACTTGACGGATGCCGGCTTGGCAAGAGTAGTTCGTGTGAATTTGGCTGATTTTGGTGCAAAAACTATTTTGTGATTTTGTGAAATATCAAATGTAGCAGAAAGCTTTTCGAGGTGATCGAATGTGCGAAGACTGTAGGTTTTTGTGAGTTTTGTGAAACACAACTTTGAGGGGTGATCGAATATCAAAAGTAACAGAGTACTTGTGAACGGGGTTGAAAAGTGTCGCAAGATTGATCGTATCTCTCATAGAGACTCATAGGGACTTGTTGAGGTTCGAAAGTATCCCTTTCAACAATGCTAATGAAACGTATTGTTCAGATGCTGGAGGCGCGTCTGAAGGAGCTGGGCAAGCAGGAGAAGGCCTTCCAGCAGGAGTTCTACAAGGAGCGAAGAGTGGAGTTTGAGAAGTTCGAGCGAGTGTTCGAACAGTGCATATCCAGGTGTGGTTGTGGTGCTAATGTGGGTGCTGTAACAGATTAATGGTGGTGAAGTGTAGATTGTTGAAGAACATTGAGACAGAAGGTGATTTTGTGCTAGTGTTTCGGAAATTATGATGTCAGCACTACAACACACATGAAGAGAGTTAAAAATGATTTCCAAATACCATGATCTTTCGACGGCTAGGTTGGTAAAGATATCATTTCGTAAGAAGAGTGCTTTGCACTTTTGAACACCATTCACGATCTCATTGTCAGGTCGGCCATTCACACGAAGCTGGAGGCGCACAATCGCCGAGCAATCGAAATCGTGAACAAGATGAGGGAGAACTGTGATGCGGTGCAGGTAATATCATAGTATTTTTTGTGGATTATCCAATTTCGAATAATCACTGGCCTAGCTTTTCCTATCCCAGAAGGACTTTTACTACATCTTTTACTGTGTGATTTTGTGTTTCACTCGTCGGTACTATTTTGTTCGTTTTAGCTGGCGATGGGCGATCAGAAGCGCGACCGGCTGCTGTCCATGGAGGTATGTGTTTTATTTTTTATTGTGTTGTTGTTATTGTTGTTGTTGTTGTTGTTGTTGTTGTTATGATTCTTCTTGTTATTATTTTCTCCCTGCAGGAGTCGTCGTCAGCGTTCACCCGTTGTCGTGAGGAGTTTGGCCGCTTCGAGCAGGCTTGTAGGCTGCAGACGGAGAGACTGAGGGCGGAGGTCCATGTCAAGGTGAGAGATCAGTTATTGACATGAGTGTTTTACCATCAGTATTAAATAAAACTGCAACCTCAATTCATCGGCCTTAATATGACATCTGGATAGCACGGATGGAACATTGTGTGATATTTACAAATCGGCTCACGTTTTTTTTGAATTTGTGGATCCTTTACTCAGAATATCGTATAATGATTAAAAATATGGTCGCCCTTCAGGTGTCGGCGGACATCGCGGAGGAGATCCAGCGTCTGTCCGTGGTCATGGACAAGTTCGAGCGGGCCTTCGTCGACGATCCCGTCGATATCAAGGAGTTCAAGAGGGTGAGGGCATCTAATCTATCAATGCCTTTCCTAAAAGCCCCGTATGAAACATAAAACGAATAGTTTTCTTTGTTTGACTTTCCGATGCTTATCGTATGAAATACCTTCGCCGTTCCTAAATGTATCTCATTAAACACAAAACAAAATGGTTTTTTCTTTCTTTACATCTTTTTTTTGCTTTCCGTATCTTTATCATATGAAACATATTTGCCTATCCTACATGTATCTCATGAAACATAAAAACGAATAGGTTTTCGCGATATTTGCGAGGTGAATGGATACTGTGGGGTTTTTTTTATTTTTGTAAAACATGGTTTTGAGGGGGGTTATTATTTAACACTGCAGGAGCTGGCCAAATTCGTGGACGACTACCTGACGTCGGATCTCGAGGCGAGATGCACCGGAGGGCTGATGACGAGAATCTGGAATATTGAGAACAGCATGTTCCGTGCGTTTTTGTGTCCTTCAAATTACTGATTAAAATAGGCAAAAAAAAAATACACGTTTCTTTCATTTTCTTGCGCATAATAACTTGAGAAATGTACAAATATTTCTTGCATAAAGAGTAATTGGAACCATTGCAGAATGTGTGAAGACGCTGCTGCCGGATGAGTATCAACCGAAGCTCGAGGAGGTGAGATCAAGGCGAAAATGGGTTTCATGGATACGGTATCGGACCATTGATTGACGATTCTGACTTGCTATTGATAGGAGGATTGATGTTTCATGCAGTGCAAAAAACAAGGAATACTAAACAAGGAAACAAGGAATACTCCTGGAATAGCAAAACTTTTATTGATGTTTATTTGCAGGTGTGGCGGTATCGGGCGCCGTTCAAGTTCCAGATCTGCATCAACGTTCCCCAGCTGGTCAACGACTTCCACGAGGACCTCGAGTTTAGGTGAGCTCGAGATTTGTAGACTCGATGAAACACTGAATCACCGGGGTTTCATCGTAAAAGGGTATGATGCGAGATTGATCGAAGATTCGCATTGTACTGTGCGATTTGAGTGCAGTAATGGGTTGTTGTTGGTTGAGTAGCTGTTGTTATGTTTCATGCGTGATTGATGTTTCAGATTCACCCTTGGTCTCTCTGCAATCATCCGTCGCATCGTCGCCTACCGAATGGGCCAGCCGGTCACCGCCATCAGAGGCAATCTGCTCAGCTTTGTACGTTTCATTTTTTTCTTTAGTTTTTTATGTGTATACAAGAAAACTTTGTATGCGTGAGATTCTTATAATTACATTTATTGTTAATTTTACAGAAGAAGAACGTGGAGGCGCAGGCGGAAGGAGGCAATCAGGTTAGTATTCTAAAAATAACGATTTGTAAATAGTAAAACTAAATTTGTAGTTGTGTTATTCATTGCCTCATTCTTTCTGTCCTCATTATTTGCTGTTTCACGATGAGCAGTATTGCAATTGATATTTTCAAGTATGTTAATTCTCAGATTGCAGTTCTCAATATTATGAAACAACAAAATTTGTGAAACAACAACAAAACAATTGAACAAATCTAGGGTGACGCCGAATTATCAGTAACCTAGATTCCATCGTGATGGTGATCTTTAATCTCGATCTTGATCTTTCATCTTGGAAGATGAAGATAGACATTATGTATGTCTTCACAGGGCGACGCCGAAGCTGCGATGATGTCGCAGATGGTGCTCACGTCGGCCACGTATCTGGCCAACGGCGGCGTCGGACTCGGTCTGGTCGGCCTCGTCATGTACCGCGCCATCGGATGGAAGGTACGGTAGGGGACTAAATCACAGTTGTATCTCTGGTTCCGGATTACCAGGGAACAGTCTGTCTATTTCTAGGGAAGGTACGGTAGTTATTAGATAGCTAAAGAGCGGATGCGGTTTCTGTCCTGGATTCTATGTTACGGTAGGACGTCTCCCGGTTCCGTGGATTTAATGGCCGTCATTTAGGTGCTCACGTCGGTGTGCGCCGTGTACGGTGGGCTGTACGCGTACGAGCGTCTGCGATGGAACAACTCGGCCAAGGAGCAGCATCTCAAGGTACTGCATTGTTGAAAGTTCTGTTGAATGTTGAAACTTGAAAGTTCCGAATTGTTGTTGCATTATTCTGAACTTGCAAAATTGTTCCCCTCATTTTTTTCCCTCATTCTTAAAAATAAAAAATGACTGCATTAGTGTTGTATTGTTCTGAACGTGTGAAGTTGCGTTTCACTCATTCCTGATATGGTAGTCGCAATTCTGTCACTGGTCTTCGGTACGCAATGATTCAAAACACATAATAATCCAACTGATATGAAATTATAGTCATTCATTTTCAGGAGCAATTCCGCGCGCATCTCGCTACGAAGATGCAGCATGTGGCCGCGGCCCACACTTCCCATTGCGAAACGCAGGCTGCACGGTTTGTGATTATTGATTGTTTTTGTTATTAATTAAATTTAATTAATTAATTATTTTTGTAGGGACCTCGAGCAGGTGTACGAGGGGCTGCGTGCCACCGTGGGAGGCGTGCACAGGGACATGAAGGACAAAGTGAGAATACTTTTTGTTTATGGATGGTTAATTGTTCCGCGCGTATTCCTAATAAACCATAAAAATGATTGAAATGCGTGGTAGCTTGATGAATTTTTCCACCCACTCACATGTTAGGAACAATGGAAATAAAAAAGAGCTGGTGATTGTGTGTTGCAAATAAAAAAATATTTTCTGATTTAAAAAAATGGTAATAATAAAATAAAAATTGCAGGTTGATGAGCAGAAGAAGGCGATCGAGGGAGTGGACAAGACACTCAAGGGACTCGGCTCGATAAAGTATGGATTATTTATTTGGGCACTAGGTCGGGTGAAAACTTGGAAGCGAACAACTATTGTCAGAGAAGATTGTCCGAAATAGGTTTCCTCCTGTCCTAGATTCTTTATTCATTATTCTTTTTTTGTTGTGAAGTACAACGATCTGATCGATTTGTCATTTCACAGGATGATTATTGTCAAACAGTCACTTTGTTGCAGGGGCAAGACAGCGTACGTTCTTTCGAGCCTCGAGAGATTTGCCATGGACTACCTACGATCCGATTCTCCCACGTCCTGAGTGGAGAAGATTACGGTAGTCTAGCGTCCGATCGATCGATCCCTCCTACCTCCTCCCCCCCCCCCCTCCACTTCATCCCCATTACGGTAGCTGATTCGTGTTAGTGTTATCTCTCCTCGCTCAAACTCTGTGCATGCTCCCCTCTATTCGTACTATGTATTACGTCTATTATCCCCTTGAGTGCTGTCATCCAAGGTAAATTCTTCATCTTTCTTCATTTTCCCAATGCACACAGTGCTTCTAGTCGTCATGCAATGTCACACACCCCGTCCCTCAGTTCAGAATTATAATCCCCTTCCTTGAATTACTCGAATCTCTCAGTCGACAGAGCTTGATAGAAATAGAATATTAGCTGCTTCGTTGTTTATCCTTTATTTTTTGTATTCATTTTCGTCGCTTTATCGATTAGTCGATGCCAGTGATCAAAGAGTTATGTCAAATGCATTGAGATTGCGTCGATTTAGAATATTAATAAAGAGTTTGGATCGATGGTCTGAATCGTGCAAATAATGTCGGTTTGTAGCTGATGTCGATATCGTGCTGTCGTGTTATTCGTGCAGTGATGTTGCGTTATTTTTACAGTATAAGTTTTAACAAAAAGAGGGTAAGGGAAAACGGGAGAGAGCTATATATCTATATCGTTCCTAGAAATTGAGCATCTCACAAACATGAAGACCATTCGACGCTAACTTTTTGCATTATTTTCCATATCTCCGTTTTTCTCTTCCATGATCAATTATGTCCGCCGTTCGAGTTTGCTTGAGTGAAGTAACGATTCAGATTCTTTAAGTAAGCTGGAGGTCAGACCAGAGATAGAAGATGATGATGGAATACGCAGTGATGGATTACGCCGATCGAGTGGAGGAGGAGGTCTGAATTTATGTTGATTGGCCAGTGAAAGTGGGCGGAGTTTGGTCCAAAGAGTGTACGAAAAATCGAAGAAAATCATACATTTTCACTAGCTATAACGGCTATAACGTGGATCACTGTCACGGTTAAGTTTATAGTGGTCAGATAACAACTGGCCCGGTTGGTAAGTAAATGTATGAAGAATATGCGTTTCTCAGTGTGCGATGTGGCAGCCGCTCGTGGATAAGGAGAAGAAAGAGAAGGAGGAGAAGGAAAGGGCAGAGGAAGCGAAAAGGAAAAGGTAAGGGCACAGCCACTGATGGGCTAAGTCCCGCTAGTTGGTCGGGGGCTCCGCAAATTTGGAAATTTTACTGTTAGGGGGCTCCGCGAAAAACGTTTCGGACAACGAGGGGGTTCCGCAAATTTCTTCTTGGGGGCAACGCACTCAGATGATCAAGCGGGGATATAGCCCAGCAGTGGGCACAGCTTAAAGGGGAATTTATCAGCTCAAAAAAATATGAAAAATGGTCTAATTTTCCTCCTCCAAAGTCTCCTGTGAGTGCCTGAACGTGGGCTTTTCTTTTTTTTGTTGTAGACCTTACAGTCAATCGAGAAGCCGCATGTTCTGGCAAATTGAGGGTTACTAGAAACACAAAACGCCATGGTTTCTCTTCATATGGGTTTCTTTTCTCATTCGTCTATTTCAAACCACATTAGGTTTAAAATTAGGCATTTTTGGTTACTTGAAACACAAAAGAACATGGCTTCTTCGTTCAGATGGCGCGACGCCTTTCCCACTGTAACGGAGTTCGCGCCGCCCGCCGAGTTCGTCACCATTCACAGGTAGAGTGTCGAAATAGAGTAGTCTCTTCATTTCCCACACTCTCTCACCGGTCAGAGAGACGAGAGAGTGTGCGAAATGGAGAGACGATATTTCTTAACTCTATTCACAGGGACGGCAGTCAGCTGTACAATCGGCTGCTGCTGGCGAGACAGGCCGACCGGGAGTGGGTCGCCAAGTGAGTTTGTGATGCTAATTCACGGATATGGACCTCCTACACTTTCGCACAACCGAAGCGGCTATCTATTTCAGACCGTTGGTAGTGAAAAGATATCCCGGTAATCTTTACACGAGCTGTCACTATTAAAACTATGGCCTTGGTTTTGCCGATTATGAGCTTGCATTACAGGCACCGCTACAAGCTCTCGCCGTCGATAGTTGTCGCGGAGATTCTGAGGTAAGAAAACAATCAGTCTTGATCTTAGGATTTCTTTTTTTTTACAGATTTATCGATGTCTCGCCCGAGTACAAGATGAGCACCACGTATGCGGCGAATACGACAGTGGAAGAGCCACTCTATTCGACTATTGGTGAGTTAGACATGGTGACATACAGTTCACAATATAATCATAGGTTGATGAAGCCTCGATTACCCTTGTGAATGAGTGAAGGAGATCAGCGAATCATGACAATCAAACCCAATTTACACAACCTGCAAACAATAGAAATTGAATATTCCCCTCGTGTCAGCCTTGTGCTCGGTAGAGTTTGAACAGGCTACATGTAAGTATATTATTGAGAGTGATTCATGACTCTCGAAACTATACCGACGACCTTTAATCAGTTTCATGCAACCTTTTATGTGAAATAAATTAATTTTATTGCAGGCAATGAACTGCGAATCAGTAAGCGATACGAGCCGGTGAGAGATGCGAAGGGCAAGAAGAAACACGGATTCAATGTGAGTCGTACTTGGTAATATTAGTGATGACTTGTAGAACGTTCAACCATTTTTCACGAAACTCTAGGTCTAATAGCACTCAAATAGAATATGTTGTTTTTTTTTATGAAAGATTGATCTGTCGGTCCTCTTGGGAATTACTATTCGTTTGTCTTCCGCTGTCGTTGGAATATATTTAGTTTGTTTGCAATGCATTCTTTTCCATAATACGTATATATATATATATATATATATATATATATATATATATATATATATATATATATATATATATCTGTTGTGCAGATCTACGCAACGGGAATGTTCTACTTGGACTCGCGACTGCAGCAGGACAATATTCAGGTCAGTGATCGGAAAGTATGACACAAACTACATAAAAAACTACAAAAATTTATTCTATGTGCCCTAACTGATGCCCGAAAGATTTTTTTAAGTGCTAGTGCTCGCCTGCAATTTCTGAATACTGATTCAGGTTGTTTGTTTTTTCTCTCTGTTAATCCAAATCAATCGAAACTCTGATAGCCATCCGGACCACATAGTCATCCTGAAACGGCGTTTCTCGGGGTACGATTGTAGGACTTTGGATCAAATTTTAGTTTTTTTTAAAAATATCAATATGTTCGCATTTCCAGTTGTTCATCGATGAAACTCGCCAAGCCGATGCGACAAAGAGCCACTGGGTTCCGGAGAGTGTCAAGGTACTGAAGGTTGATGTTGATCTTTGATCTTTGGCTACTCAGGCGTTGTCTTCCTTCGCTCAGCGATTTCTCTTCGATCTCAAAATGGAGATCGCCAAGCTGAAGTACGAAGAGATTCACAGTAAGCGAATTTGACTCTCAATTATTAGTTTCTGCTTTGAAACGCAAAAATGGCGAGAATTTCTTTCGGTATAGTGAACACATGCATGCCGTACAAGAGGCCCATACCCTGAAGCCAATTCGCATACCGATTAAATGATTTATCTCCTTTCCTTTGACCTGACTGAAGATGATCTTTGATCTTAGCCAGTTGATCTTACAAGAGATCTGCCTTTCGCAGGTATTTCTCGGCTCATCTCTCGCTCGGCGGACACTCGTCGTCGCGTCGATCTCGTGTACAAATTGATCGAACCGTTCCGAGGCGAGACGAGATGGACGAATGAGAAGGTACGCAACTCTTCATACATTTTCGTTACCTATAGGATACCTAATACCTAATATCGATACCTAATATACCTAATGTTGCCTAATATAGATCGTCAAGGCAGTAAAAAAGTAATAAGTCGGAATTTGACTTGGTAAAGTAAGTTATCCCAGTTACCTAAAAAGGGAAGAGTCAAGGGGGCGGATCTTGACCAATAACCAGTTGAATTTGTGATTTACGTGACCATCATATGTGTTGTCCTCTCTTCAGGTGGACCAACTGTGGGCGTACGTCTTCTCGTTCACCATCGAACCGCTTGTCATTCCGGACTATCAGGTATTAGGAACTTCTTTTTTGTTGATCTTTGGATGGTGGAAGGACAATGAAATTGACAATGACAATGGACAATGTAACGGACACTTACAGTTCATTATCGGCATTGAACTTGACCTGTTCAATCTCTGTTTCATTTTCATATTTGAAATGATTTTTTTCTGTATTTATCACTCCATTTTTGAGGCCCCACTGCTTCTCCGTCTCCAATCGGATCTCCTGTACGTCTTCCTTCTCTTCGCTGACAATTTGTACTCATTCGGCCAGTATCCCGTCCAATTCCACGACGAATTCGTATTCTACGTGTGAGTGCATTTGATATTTTCTTTTTTCAATTACCAAAGATTGCCCGAAATACCGTCTGAATCTGGGTTTATCACGCATTATTAAGTTGCAGACTCCCAGAGGGCGAGGCTGCCGCACACCCACCGACTCCCGTGGCGACGGCTGCGACCGGTACGACACCTTAGTCATTCTACCTCATTTTCACTCAATTCGTCTGTCCGACGAGGGCAAAACGAGGGGTGTGGGAAAATTTCGCCCATCCAGCATGCGCAATAGCCTTCGAAATTTGTAATGGCGTGCCACATCGTGGATTTCACGACCTAACAATAAGCATATTTGACCCCTCCTTGCAGTGCGTTTGTCGACGTCGTCCGCTGCGAGCGAGACTACGAAGATGCGGTCGACGACAATGAAGGAGTGCAGAATGGCAGTGAGAGATGCGAGGTATGGTATTGAATTTCAAGGCAGAAGAGACTCAAAAAAAGCCTAATTGCCGAAGTTTTTGCACCTGAATATTTCATCTACGCCCATTTCGTTTGTTACCGTGCATCAAAGTGAAATGAATGTGCATGTGAATTGGAGATGCATAGTCAGTTTATTCGATGAATCCCTCACATTCCCATGCCAAAGAGCATCGTGTAGTAAGCGGTACGAGGTGATTTCTCGATCAATCAAAATCTTCTTCAGATGCCGTCTGTGGAACTCGACGGAGTTCCTGTCGTCGATGCTGACCGGAGTGCAGACGAGAACGAGATTGGGTGAGTTAGAGACAAATCAAGGTGTTAATGAGAATAGAATAATATTGTGATTAATGATCAACCTACGGTAATGTACAATTCACTTAATGGTTAGGAGAATCGAGAATGTTCCTTTCAATGTAAATCGGTAGCGGAGTTTTGAACGTAAAAGTGTTCATTGCAGGCGCTCTCGACTATCTCGATCGTACGTTCTCGCGCGCATTCACGGAGAAACTGGAGGAGTATGCGAGGAGCGAGGGGGAAGTGGGAGAAGAAGGAGCGGAGAGGAAGGGGTGAGCGAGATGGTGTGCTTGAATCTGGTAGTGCGAGTCTGTGTTTCTCGACTTATCTTCTTCTAACGCATTTCAAAGGTATCAAACGCACAAAAGCAGTGTAAGCACAGAGGGTGTAAATTGATCGCATGTCAAAGTAGAAAAAGCTTGTCAATGAAGTACATAACATATCTGTTTTTCACTTGTAGCGTCGATTTTACAAGGGGTGTTTTTTTCAAATATGTTTGTCCAGTAAATTTTCCACGAATGCTTGCAGTCCTCACTCATTCGTGGCCATTCGTGCTGCGTTGCTGGCCGCGGCGCGCAAGTGCACTCACGCCCTCACGGAGGAGTTCATGGCCGCATTCCGAAAGGAGGACCGACTGAGCACCGCCCTCAAGGACGCGAGGGTACGGTTGAACAATCGATAATTATTAGAATCATTGGGGTCGGGGCAGATGCTAATCTCTCCTGGAATTGCATTTCTGGCGTTTTATCAGGCGAGTACAATACTCAATGACGCCTGGGGATGGTCAATCAATCGATAGTTAAAATTTCGCTTCTGTTATTGCATTTCTAGCCTTTGATCTGACTTGAATCGCTCTCAAGGACGCGAGGGTACGGTACATCAATCGATATTGATTATTTCGCTTCTGATACTGTATCTGGTACGGTAGATAATCGGTATTAGCAGTGCCTGCTGTGGGATCGATAAAAGTGGGCGGACTTCCTCATTTTTTTTATGATTTATTTCCAGTCCATCTTCATCGGGGCCGCGATGTGCGCGTACGCTGGCTCACTGAGGGGCGGAGCGGCCGTGAGAACCATTGAGGTACGTCTTTTTATGTTTCAAAATGCAGTTATTATTGATTATTTCGAAATCACTGGTTAGCTCGAAAAATGACATCCGCAAATAGAGATCTGTCGCTTTGTAGAAAAGTCCATCAGTGTTGAAAATTCATTGGAATTCATTTGTAAAAATTCGAGTTACAGTACGCATTCAATGTCTCGTACAATACCCATAGAAGCCATTTATGTCGCTGGTTTATCTCTAGCTGGGTTCGAAATTCTAGAAATGAGTGGGATGGTGCGGCTACCGTAACCCTCCTCATTCCTTGTCCTTGTCGACTACGGTAGCACGGGATTTCTTCTTGGGCTTCTTGTGCTCGCCTCCGCCTCCGTGGCCGAAGTTGCTCTTGTGGGCTTTCCTGAGGATTGGCAAGGTTACGGTAAGTAGTCCAAGGTGCAGGGCTACGGTATGTTGAAGCCTCAGCCGGTAGCCCAGTGGTACGGTACCTGGCGGGCGGGATGAACTGTCCCCACGCGTTGTTGTTCATCACGATCAGTCCCTGCAAGGAGTGGTTGAAGTAATCGTACGTCATTTCAAGAATGCGTGAAGCAGTAATTCATCACAGGAATTTGTGTAACATCTCTTTTGAATATACGCCTGTTGCCGATTGCTGCCAGTTACGGTACTGGCCCTACAGTATACCTTGGGTTCGACGCTGTTCAGTTCGCGATCGTCGCTCTCGTTGTCGGGCAGCCGATCGGCCTCGGTGTTGAGGTTCTCCGTCTCAATTTATCACATTTAGATGCAATTGCCCAAATTGTGTTCTTCCTCTGCTTTTGGCATTGCGAGGATTGACAATTTTATTTTGGGGATCCAGTAAATCTTTCAGTGCAATTTTGCGTGGAAATGTTATGGATGATCAAGATTCATGCGTTTTCCGCTGAAATCGCGACAAATGGCATATTGGACAATATAAGCGCCGAGGCGCAATTTTCGTGGTGAGACCCCAAACGGCTACCGTACCTCCTCGGCACGGAACATGCGCGCGGGCGGCGCGAGCACGAGAATGGGCACGTCGAAGATGTCCCTGAGAAGATGGAATGGATGACGTCATCGTCATTTCTTCACTTTGGTTCACAAAGGCAACACTCTATCTCGTGCGTAGTGATAAATGAGATTGCGAGCGCTTCAATGAGCGATGATTGGTCATTTTTGTACAATAATGTTCCCAACGTTCCAGCGATGTTCGTGGCGAGATCCCCCCCCCCCCTACCGTATCCTATAGGGAATACACTGACCGAACGGGCACGATTGCGTCGCGCTTGCCCTTCTCGCTGCTGAGGTACTGGAAGAAGGCGTATTGCTTGGGGAGTACGGTAGGGGAATATTGATCAGAGAGTGCGGTAGGAGGCGTATTGATTATTGAAAGATACCTTGGAAGTGGTGCGACCCATCGCGAGGAGTGAAGAGGAAACGAATGAGGGGAGGAATGAGGAGGAGGGGGAGGTTGGGAAAGTGATTTGCCTATTGGAATTGTTATTGAGAATAGTGAAATTTGATTCATTTGTTCACAAGAGAGTTGTTTTTCTGCATTAGGACCTAAACTATTTGAAGGTAAGTGTTTGGTGGGGGTCCGTAAAAGGAGCTGTCATAACAGTAATCTCCCTCAATCCACAATTAACGTGATTAACTGGATATCTTTATTTTACTCTTTTGTAGGTCCGCGAGGCGTTCTCCCGGTCGCTCGTCGAAGCGAAGATTCCGCCGGAGAGAAGAAGGAGATGGGGAGTGGATACGGAGGAGAAGTACGGAAGGATTGTTGCTAGGGTAAGTACTGAACAAGAAACAAATATTTTACACATCGAAATAAAACTCGAAGTTTCTGTATTACCTGATCCGTGAAGCCTAAACCGTGCTAGGATAGTAGATAGCACAGACAATTGCTTGCTGTTCGAACCCTACATGGCTTCTCTTAGGGAATCTATTGTTTCACATCTGATGTTGATTTCGAATGGTTTGGGTTTGATCTAGCGCAATAATTGTTCCGGTGACAGGGAACGTATAATGAATTTCATGTGCCATAATCTAAACTTTCCAGCTCGAATGGCCTCTTCCCTACGTCCTTCATCCCTCCCTTCTCACTCTTCTGGGCGACGCGCGTCACTTCATCCTCAATCTGCTGCGCTGCTCGGAGATCATCATGGACATCCAGTGCGATGGTGAGCGGTATTTTTGTCAAATTGATGGGCTATTTTTTTTTTTCCGGTAAGAAAACATCGATTGAGGGAGTACGGTAGGAGGCGCTTATCGAGTACTGAAAGGGCTCTTTCATTCCAGTTGAGCACCCGGTTGCGGAGGACTGTCGTCGTCCCTTCCTTCTGCTAATGAGAAATCTGCTCCAGCTCATCACCCTCATCTCGGAGTTGTTCTACAAACAGGTATTATTACTGTTTATATTTATTTTGAAACATATTCAAGTCTGAAATTGATATAATTATTATTGCAAACGTTGTTCTGAGTGGTTACTTTAGTATAGTGTATTTCGTACTAAATGTTGACCTTTTGTAACGTGCGAAGATGAATACGTGAATTTTCTTCTCATTGTCAGGCGCAAGTGCTGGTCGATCGATACTTTGCGCGCATCGACGCATCGACTACGGTAGACGAGGCGAGAGAGCAGGCCGATGTGCTGCACGATCGATTGAGGGATCTCATGGGAAGGTACGGTAGATGGCAATTATTGATTATTCACTCACGTTAGATAAGGTGATCTAATGGGAACGTACGGTAGTAAAGGAGGATTACGGTAGGTGACAACTATCGATTTTTCCTTCTCAGCACGGGCATTCGCAAGATGGTGCGCGATATCGTGGACATGTTCTGCAGGATGACCGACGAGATTCATTTGTTGTGAGTGAGCAATGCATTGTAAGGGTTACGGTAGCACAACGTTGAGCTATCGATGAGTGGTTTATTTTCCGAGGTTATGGTGGTAAACAAGAAAAAAATTATAATTTCAGCCTCCTCTCGGGCAAGATTACGTCGATGGAGGTGTTCAAGTGGTCCAAGGTTCGTGCCGACTCATTTCGTGTTTACAAATATTCTGAAACTTTAAAACTACAAAATATAAAGAACAGTTTTCCGTGTGTTTGTGCACTCCTTATACTTTTGTGAATGAAGCCAAAAGCAGAGGCGTTCGACGAAAAAGTGTTTAAATTCGATATTATTTGGGAACTTTCCTAGTTTACAACCAAGCCCCGCCCACTTTGACTCCGCCCTTTCACTAGGGGCGGAGCTAATGCGACAGTAAAGACCTCAGATGATTCTAAGCATACTAAGCACTAAGCGGCCTAAGCCTAAGCAACCTAAGCGAATTATAACAAATGACCACCGAAGGAGGTGGGGCGAGGGGGCGGGGCTTGGTTGCCAACTAGGAAAGTGCCATTATTTGCAGGTAGTGGAGAGGGAGCGGTCGATGCTCATCTCAATGGGTGAAAACATGACGAATAATGTGCTCGCGGATCTCGTCACGATGTTAAAGATACGGTAGAAATATCGATTTATCGATTTAGGTATTCTGTAATAATTTATTTTACTTTGTTTTCTGTATCATATTATGCCTAAAGCTCCCACGTGTATTTATCAGATCTCTGAATTGTAACGATGGTATTTTTTCCTTTTGTTTCTTCCATATCTCTAAGCTTGAACTACGTGTAAAATTTTCCGAATTTTGTGTCTTGCTTATCGACATAGTGCTACAATTATAACTTCATTGGTTGTCCTGTAAAAGTGAAGAAATAATGAATAAATTTTTATCGTCGCTGCTTTGCAATAAATTTTGAGAGGTGTTGCAATGCACTTGAAATATCTGTGTTTTTGTATCTTCATTCTCTGTTAATTTCAAATCTCTGTGTGATAGGGGTAGCTCAAAGTATGGGTACATGTATGCGATATGGCACGAATGAAGTGAAGTTAGCGAGAGAGATCATGATAGTAAGAGAGTGTGAGACAACTAGACAATAGCATGGGACGAGCCGAACAGTATATTTAGAGAGTGAGAGAGGGAGAGAGAAAGGGATGGTGACTAACCGTCCAACGATACCCTTCAATAGAGAGAGAGGACAATGAAGAAGAGAGAACGCAGTTGACAAAGGGTTGTGTCCGACTGAATTTCGGTTGAAATATAATCGGGACAAGGATGCACTATGGATTATGTACGATGTTCTAGTGATCGCCCTCCGTTAATCATCCTTTCCCCAACCACAATTGTGTTCTTTTGTCGTTGCTTTTTCTTGCCGTGGTTCCGGTTTTACTGAACAATTGCATGCAAATCGTGGCAGTGTTTTGCCGTTTAAAAACGAGTATCGAGAACGATCTAATCGTGGCAGGTGTCTTGAATGCTCTCGTCGCTATTCGGACGCCAATCATCGTCGGGCAATGAAGAGGAGAAACAGAAGGCCACCGCTGACAGCAAGTAAGTCAGTTGGCGATTGGAATGTGCCCGAAGGATATGGTAGCTTTGTAGCCCTATCGATTTTCCGTCATCTTTCCGCCACCACTTTTCCATCAGGCTGATGAAAGTAATCAGAAGTATTTGCTCTGAGTGCTTGCTCGTGTCATAACCGAATGCATGCTAGATAGTCAGGGAAAAATTAGTTTGTGATCGAAATGGGTCTGAAAGATACTGTATTTGTAACGCTATCGATTTCCCGGCAGTATATCTAGGGCAACCTTTTGATCGCACACAAATGAGTAAGCGGCTCTTATCGTAGACGATGAACTTTATTGTGTCTATCAACATTTCGATTGAATTCTTTCGAATAATGCCGAAAATTGATCAATTCTTGCTGATTTAAAGTCATTTAGTGCGAATTTCCTCGCACGAAAACACATTAGTTTACAACTGTGACCGGTCGGTGCATGGTAGTCACTAGAGAGAAAATAGTTTGTGTATAATCTCTCGCTTTCCCTCCCTGTCTCCCCCCATTTCGCACTCTCTCTATTTGTAGTAGTGGGGGCTGATAAGGGAAAGATTGGCAAGAGTATTCGCGCGCCGTTTCCAGAATGACGCTAGCGACGAGCGAGGAGGCTGGCGCGCAAGCGGCTCTTCATGGCGCGCCTATGACGCCCATCCCAGCGCCCCGCAAGACGCGCGCCGCGCCCCCGCGACCAATTCCAGCGGCTGGAGGAGCGGAGACAGGTGAGCGTTTTTTTGTGTTCCCACTTTAAATCAACAAGTAACGCCCGCAGGCTCGAGCACTGTTTATCTTGGTTACTTGAAACATGAACATGCCATAACTTTGTGAGACGAACAACTCTATCAATTAACACTTAAAATGAATACCATCCGTGAAGTGATGCTATTCAGGAGCGACGCTTCCCTCATCTTCGTCCTCCTCCTCCTCAGCAGCTGCAGTGAAGCAGAAGAATCCGCTGGTGATGCCGACAGCCGCGTCGCCAACGATGAGCGGATGGATTCATAAGGTGAGGCAATTCTAGGTAAAGGCGCGTCCAAGTCGAGCGGGTTTTTAAGTCGTAAGACCGGTTGTTAGGCTGTCAGTCAGTGCAGGATAATCAAGAGATGGTTCAGTTAAATTTGCTTTAATAGTCGACTTCCATACTCCCTCGCTTCTCTGACAGATAGGTAAACTGAAGAGACGAGAATGTTGCTCTAATATTTAGTAGTTTGAGGATTAGTAAAGTCGATGTGGATTTGTTTGAATTTCACAATCTGTTTCGCAGATATAGGTGTCCTTGATGACACTTGATTTGTCATTCAGGAGGAGTCACACTGAGTCAGCGTTGAAAACTTACCGAGAGCACTTGGTTTGACGAAACTTGATTGTGCACATAATGTGATAGTAAACGTTTGGCTAAGTGAGAAGTATTAGCAATGAGCACTACGAACATAGATGAAAAAGCTAGTGGAAAACTACCTGGAATTTTAAAACATATGCCGCATTTAAGGTTTTCGTTGACAAGCCATGTTATCTACGATTCGCAAACATACGCCAACAACAACAAACATATTCATAGAATTTGTCGGTTTCCAAGGTCTTTTTTCATAAACATACGCCGCTTTCGTAGGATTTTGCCAACTTTTTCATGTATAACTACGAAAGTTAATCTTATCACTGATCTTTGATCTCTTGGTCTTTGATGATCTTTGATCTCTCCAATATCTCTCCCTTTCTCAGGTGGAAACTCGTCCCCTGCTCGGCGTGATCACCCGCAAGCGGTACTGGTTCGCGCTCGCCGATGGTTCGCCCTACCTCTATTGGTACGTTTGCAGCTAATATTATGTCTCTTCATGTTTTTACGTGGTTTGGAGTGGCTTTCTTACGAAATGATGATATTTATTGACCAATAGAGCCTCTTTTGGTATGTATGAATTGTTGAAGATTGTCTCGTCGGCCAGACAGACTAGAAAGTTGGCAAAATGGGATGAGGGGCATGCATAGTTTCCATTTTCTCTCATATGCACGCTGCTCTTGGTTATTATTTATTACTTGCACAGTATATCGATGGAATATCAGAGTGTGGCGGCGAGCTCGTCACTTACGTAGATCGTGAAACTTATAGTTCATGGGGGTGAAATGCAACAGGATATCATATTCGTAACATCAAACTGAATTTTTCCTCAAGTAATTCGATTTTCCTCTACTTTATTACCCATCCTCAACTAGCAACAATTGCCTGATATGATAAATTGATTGATTCGATTTGCAGGTTCAAGGACCGATCGGACGTGCAGTGCGTGGGGCGGATTCAGCTGAGCGGTGCGGCGTTCACCTTTGATGCGAGGGAGAAGGGACGATTCACAGTGCTGTGAGTAAATTGCAGCTAAGTATTATCAGTATTCATGTTGCCGATCGTCAGGCAGAATGAAAAAAATGCTCGAAGAATGTTCGAATCGTCCTGAATAGGTTACCGGATTTATTTTATGCAATCGTCTTGTTAGCTGGGGGAGAAGGGACGGTTCACCGTACTTTGGGCGGAGCGAAGCTATCAATGTATTCCCTGAAAATATTTAATGAATTGCAGTTCGCACAGCGAGGAGCACGTGTTCGAAACGGGCTGCAATACGCTGAGGGAGGATTGGATGAGGGCACTACAGGTGATTTTTTTTGAGTTTCAGTTCTGAATCTGAATCAGATCTGATACATATACCATCCTTATTTCAAGATCACCGTTATATTCAAAATGTGTTTACACCGGTGAACAGAATTTTGCGCATATTGCTTTAATGATGCGCAAAAGGCGGAATTCCGTTCACTTTCACCTTTTAACTCCAGGTGGGAATTCGAAGTTGTGATTTTAAGTTTTAGCCCTGCTATTGAGTGCTAAACCAGAGTCATTTCTGATTTATAGCGGAAACAGACTCGTCTGATATATTAAATTGATGTTCAGGGAAATATTGAGCAAATAGTAATTATCTGGTTTGCAGGAAACGCGCAAGCGCAGCTGGACCACGCACATCGACATTGATAAGGTATATTTCATTTGCCTTTAAATCTTCAATTGAATTAAAATTATTTTCCCTTTACTTTTTCCTGCTGCGATTTTCGAATTAGTAAGGAATTCCTGATTCGTGGAAAAATATGGATATTTGAGGAGATTCACTCGCTCACATCCATTGCCGCCTCGCCCCGATCGCCCTTCGATGGTCATTTCCTCGATGGAGGAGTGGAGATGAGAGAGGAGGAGAGCAGCGATGAGAGTAGGACATTGGAGGAGGTACGTTCCACATTGTCTTTGTCCCGGCACTCTTTTACTTCTCCGAACCAACCAAAATAATTATACCTTCCTTGACACCCAACCCCTGCATACCTGATATTACATGAAATACCCGTCCTTTGCGATATGAATAAGTAAATCGTAGGGCCAAGCACACTGGAGTTTGTGTAGTGATGAGCCCCAGTTGGTGGTAAGGTAGTAACGCATCGATTCCAGACCGAGCCCTTCACCGAGTCAGTGTGCGATCTGCTCAAGGAGCTCGGCCCAACGACCTCGAGTGGGGGAGAGGAGGAGGGAGGGGAAAGAGGTCAGGATCTCCTTTTTTGACTCATTGGGTCATTAGAATGGCTGAAAGAAATCCATGGACATTATGGTCCTCATAACAGTGAAGAAAATTATAAGTGCCATTTCAGCTTCCGACGTGTTCGAAGAGAGCAATCACGACGTGACGGTGATCTCGGATGGACGAGGAAGGATTCCAATGGTGAGCATGAGGGGGGGGGGGGGGGAAGGGAGATTGATAGGAGGGCGGCAGTTTTTT
This sequence comes from Pristionchus pacificus, assembly GCA_000180635.4. Lineage (NCBI taxonomy): Eukaryota > Metazoa > Nematoda > Chromadorea > Rhabditida > Neodiplogasteridae > Pristionchus > Pristionchus pacificus. The sequence continues at coordinate 16,530,143 of CM026576.1, forward strand.
CATGTGATCAGAATAGTGAAAGAATGTGTGAACATCGAAAAGAAAAAGAAACAAGAGACAACGAGAAGAAATAAGGCGAGAGAAAAGGCCATGCAAGAATCACAATGAGAGTGACAAGATGAGAAGATGAAACACTTTAGAAAAGCCAACAAGAAGTCGAGAATACTGTAGCAGACCCCTCCCCTCCCTACCATGTGTGCCCTAGTTCTGTAGGTACAGTATGAAGAGATTGAGATGTGGGCCGCACAATAGCTAGTGCACCAACCACCTTTATTCAAGGGTTGTACTCAATGGGGAGGTTCTTTCTGCGAACCATGCCGTCACCCTGGAACCACTCGCGGCGGAACTGCTTGGCGGCTCCATCGGGGGTGTTGGTCCACTCGATGGTGACACGATCGTTGTTCGTGTCCTGCAAAGATACAGATTAGTACGGTATCGAATAGAGGATCAGGGTATGATGTCGGGTAGTAAGTTTGGGATGAACTACGGTACCGTAGTGCTACCGTAATACTGGTTCATGGTCGGTTGGGACCAGGGCTAAACCGTACCTCCTGTCCATAGGCGAAGGCATCGCACGAGACGGCAATGAGGGCGTTCTCCTTGGGGTCGAGCACTCCGGCGGCGGGGTCGACACCGAGTCTCTTCATGTTGGTGGTCTTGAAAGCCCATCCAATACGGCGAGCGGACGAGTTGGTCACCTGAAAGAGCGAGGGGCTACTGTAGCTTGGGAGTGGGAAGGGCAAGGTAGAGAATTGTGGAAGGAATATGGTATTCTATGGTTCCGTGGAGGAACTACGGTAGATGCGGGTCGGGGGTATACCTTGATGTGGTAGGTGTGCTTGTCATCGTAGGGGGCATTGAAGACGATCTTGGTGCCGGGCTGGGTGGCGATATCTCCGGGAGGAACGGACTGGGCCATGTCGACGACTTGGTTGTGAGGAGGAGACCGAGGAGAGGGGGTTTTATAGGCCGGAATGAGAGGGAAATGAGGCGTTTTCCATCAAGTGAAACAGGGAAATGAGGGGGATTATTGTGAAATGAGTGGAGGAGGGAAAGGACAAGAGGAGGATTAACGATTTTCATAATTGTTTATGGATCGAAATTCGAATCGAAAATGACTTGGCAGAGTATTTTCTGTTATGTATTGGCATCTCTCCTTAGCGATATTTCCGGATCCATACCTGTGTATACCAGCAAGTGTGGTCAGATTATTGTAAAATCGCCTTGATTGTGGAAGCAGCTTTATCTATATTGTTTTCATTTTCAGTCTCCGCCCATCTCGATTCCGTCCTCTCCGTCAGCCAAGTTCTACGTGGCCCCCGATGGCAGCCTCAACGAGCACAGCTTCGAAATGCCTAAGGTCGGGAATTTTAACTAAATTTAGAATATTAACCTATGTTATTGAAACGCTAACTCACGTTGCAATCGATATGAACAATGATTTCTCGATAAGTCAGTCGCGGACAAAATTTGCTGGGTACTTGTTCCAAACATTCTATTGCTATATTCATGAGGAAGAGCGTGTCCAATTATCGTTGATCAAGGATGAAATCAAGTTACTCCGTAGTGTCGAGTGATTGAGTTTTCGATTGGCCTACTTCAGGAAATCATCGGGCCAGAAACGGCGCTCTCTCGACTTGCAGAAAACAGCATCGAGCGACCGACGAGAAGGGCTAAGGAAATGGCCAGTAGAGGATTGAAGGAGCTGAGGGTGAGACTTCATTTGGTTCTAATTGTAAGCGAATAGTGAATGTAATGGGTGCATTGATCCTCCAAGAAAAATTGGAAAGGTATAGTTCGAGTGAAACACAAACCGGCTAGATGAAAATTGTCATGAATTGAATGCAGAATCGGGAAGTGAAGTAAGGGTAGGCAGTCTGTAACACAGATTAATGTCGTGTAATGATCAATGTGTAGAAGAAAGTGCCATGCCGGTGTACTCGCCACAATCAGAATCAGAATATCAGAAATAATCTTTAAATAAAAAAAGGAAATGAGCAGGAACGTGGTCGGTCGTTCACGGGCGCGAAGGATTGCGAGCAGTGCAAGCGAATGCACTCATTGCTCAGCGAGAGTGAGACGTGTCGATTGGAGATGGAGGAATTGGTCGAGGTATTACCCCCTGTTTATTATGTGTCGATTGAGAATTGGTTGAAATACGGTAGGGGATACGGTAGCACATTATCCATTTTTGTGGAATCAGTGATTGAGGACTATCTTGCTTAGAAATGTGATTAATAATTGGCGATTACTAATGATCAACAGACAATTAGCAATTAGGAAATTATTGAAATTCTTTCAGGCATTCGAAGAGCAGTCGAAATCACAACGGAACATGCTCCGGCGAGCGACGAAAGAGAACGAGTCACTGTAAGCATTATTTGAAACACAAAAGTAGCATGTTGCAAGAATAATTTTATGCACCAACCTGTGGCACTGTACCACAGGCTGTGTCACATTGTAGTAGGATAAGTGAGCAAGGATAACGATGTTGAAAATAACCAAAGAAACGAAAGATTAAATTGATTGATTTTCAGCCGTCGCATCGCCTCTCTCACCGACAAGGAGCAGGAGGAGCTGGATATGGTGCTCGAGAAGGAAGAGGTACGGTAGATAGGGGGATACGGTATTCTATAGAGAGTAGAGAACATACAAGAGATCTCAGGAAAGTGTGGGAATTGAGTTGAAATGGGGATACGGTGTTGAGCAGGGTTTGAGTGAGTGAAGCAGCGAACAGACTAGAGATAAAGGGAAAGTTAGAGAGTGATAGAGTATTATTCGTCTTCAGGAGTTGAACGAGACGCGAATGCGCGTGAATGAGCTGCAGAGGCGACTGCAGGATGCGGAGGAGCAGAATAGGTCACTTATTTGGTTGGATCAATTTTGCGAGACGTGTTTTCATTCAAAATGTTGGTCCCTTGCTTCTCTAATGCGCATGTCGAAAGTTGAGAAATTCTACGAGCTTTTCCGATCGATGAAGCTGACTCGTGAAAGAAAATTAGACAATAGCAATATTTCAGGCAACTCGAGGCGACCGTGAGCAGTCTGCAGTGCGACGTGGAGGCGTTCCGAGACTCGGTAAGTAAAGCACTTGTATTCTATTCAAATTTATTACATTTGTATCGATAGATTAGAGAAAACCAAGGAATTTCGTGATATGAAAATCGCTGCCAAAGTGCCCGATCCATTTCGGTTTCACCGGTAAATGATACGAGTATCCGCCTTTCGTTTTCGTTTTGACTAGGACCTCTGTTAAAAAAAATATAAAAAATGTTTTAAAAAAAGCGACTTCAAAGCGCGCATTCATTAGTGCTATACAAAATGGCATGGATACTGTAGCTGAACGTGTTTTTGTATGCAATAGTAGAAGCATATTTATATCGATCTCACTTGTTCGTTGAAAATGAATTTAAAATAATTAAGTTACAGGTGCGAACGAAAGAGGAACTAATCATGCGGATGGCCGAGCAGAATTCGGAATTGGAGAAGGAAGGAGGAGAGCGGAGAATGAGTCTGCATGGAGAAGGTGAGTGAAAGAAAAATGGCTTGTCTCTCTCATTTCGCCATACTCTCTCGTTTCTCTGGCTGACGAAAGATAAAGAGGAGCTGACGAAAGACGAGAACATCTCTCCAGTGAAACTAAAAGGACTCCGATTAGAATTATTCTCTTCTGAATGTTATCCCGTATTCGACAACTGTGATGTTTTTTCCATTCATTTTTTCCTGGCAAATTTTGCTTTCATGAGAGTTGTATCAACTCATACCTTTAGGAATATTCAATAGTATTTGGTCGAAAAGGTTGGAAAAAACTGAGAAAAATATTTGTGTAGGCGTCCTAGGCTTAGAAATTTGAGCATGTGATAGTGCGAAAGGAGGGGAAGAGTAGATGATGATGACTATCAACAATAAGACATTTCGTGCAAACAGCAATTGCATCCGTCAAAATTCACTATTGCAGTGGAAGTGCCCGAGGGAATTCCGGTGGAGGACGCGAGCTGCGTCGTCGTTGAGGAAGAAGCAAGGAAGATATATGAGGAGCAAGCGGTGAGAAATTAGAGATTACAGCTTTAGTTTACAGTTTATCCTAACATCAGGCAATGTACCTGTAGAAGGAAAAAACATCATTAGTTAGGAGATTGGGATCATCGTGGTATCTCCTTAGGTGGAAGGTTAGAGAGAAAATATAATAGGGATCCCGGCTCTCCATTCCACTATGTTCTAGTGAAAAGTTTGTTAATGTGGGGGGGGGGGGTTGAGTTTCACGCAATGTCTAAGAAGGACTTTGCAGGAGTTGAGTGGTGCACGCGAGCTGAGAAATCGAACAAAATGTCTTCTTGCCAATAAGAGAAACGAGATGATTCGTTTCACTTCATTTCAACAGTTTGTCAATGAGATGGGGGTTCTGAGTTGCAAAGTTTACTAAAAGTGCTAAGCTTTTTGGGTTAGAGGTTGTTTTCGGCGTTCATTTTTTGCAGGAAGCTTGTCGTCCCGGATTTAGGGCGATCATGCACATAAAAAATATAGGTGTCTAGGTCGATTTTGGAAAAAAGTGCCAAAAACCTGTGTCCGTCATTTTGTCCTACAGTATCCCAAACTTACTTTTGCGGCCGGCAATTTTTCCGGTTTTTTCAACATTTTCAGTGTTCCGATTACGGTATTTTCCGTTTTTCGCTTTCACCATTTTTCGTCACTCCGTCAATATTTTCGCTTTTACCGTAATCTTTTAGTTTTTCGCGTTTTTATACCTAATTTAATTTTAATTATTTATTTTATATTTATTTATTTTAATTTCTATTTTTATTTTTGTATTTATTTATATTATTATTTTTGATTTTATTTTTATTTCTTGCGCGTGTCTTTTGGAATAGAGTTAGCTCCTAATTGATAATAATTAATGTTTTGGATTATTATTTCGATATTTCGATATTTCCCAGCGTGATCTCGCCGGGAACCCCTCTCAGTGTGTATACATTGTTATTCTAAGCGATAAATATTACCCCCCAAAAAAACTAGCGGACGGAGTCCGCTAGTTTTTCACGTAATGTCTGAGAAGGCTTCTGTTAGAGTAGAGTTGTGTAATGGAGATGTCTAATCTAATCTAACAATTCTTTTTCGTCAATCGGACAATACGTTCCGTTCCACTTCATTTCAACAGACAGTTTGTTAATGGGTGGAGGATTCTGAGTTTCATGCAATATCTAAGAAAGCCTCTGCAAGAGTAAATCGATTAAAGCACGTAAACTGTGTGTTTGAAATAGAACAAAAAATCTATCTCACCAATCAGAGAAACGAGAGAACGTGCGAAATCGAGAGACGGCTATCCTAATTTAGGAGCTAAATTAAAATTTTCAGGTGCGCGACGTGCACGAGATGCGCGATCTCGTCGAGGGATATCGCATCCAGAACGAGGCACTGAACAATGAGATCGTCGGTCAGTTGATGGGGAGGGGGGATAGTCGGGGAGGATTTCATTGCAAGTAATACTTAGGCAATCTTGTTGAGCTTAATCGACAAACTTGTCTATTCTGATGAGGAGTATTCATGTTTCTCATGTTTGTCATCTTTATGTTCATGTTATATGTTTCAATGAGATCGCAGGTCAGTTGGGAACTTCAAGATTTGAAAAATACAACGATAGTTTGAATGAGGAGTGTCATTGTGAATGAGAATATAAATTTGACTTTTTAGGTAATTAACAATAGTATTTGCAGAACTGCACAACATGCTCACGGCGTACGAGGAGAAGGAGCGCAAGCTGACGAGGGCGCACTTTGAGGTGAGTGATTTTGGGTTTCTGATCGAACTCTACAGTTTGAACACTCGAAGAAGTTCGAAGACACCACATATTTTTATTCTCATGACACTATTTAGACGCTATCGAAGAGAGTTCATAGATTCGAAGTAAATTGAACTACTCACACATTGGTTATTTTTTGCCATGTGGTTTCATGGTTATATTGACACCCGTCTGATTGCAGACGCAAGCGTGCTACTACCAGCTCAAGTCCCGCTACATCATGGTGCTCAACCACTTCAAGTCACCCGAGAAACCCGGAAAGAGTGCGTTGATCTTTGATCTTTACTGAACACATTGTTGATAACCTCTGTCGAAATAATGAAGCAGTCTCTTCATTTGACGTGGAATGAAGAGATGTGGGGGAGCAATGCTTGGTAAAAGTGAATGTCTTGTCAGTTATGGAGCCGGGCATTCTGCGCGAGTTGATCGACGAGGCGAATCGCACGCCGCGATCGGCAAGGAAGGACAAGAATGGTAAGATAAATTTGATGCTCCGGAATTTTGGCTACTTTTGGAACTTCAAGAGTCAAAATCAATTAAAAAATATTGTAGGAAAGGCGACGGACAAGCTGGGATTTTACGTGGAGGGAGGAGCTGCGAATGGAGGCGATGGATCCAAACTGGGTAAGGCACGAGTGAAAATAAGCAATATATACAATACTTGCGTAACACAAATATTCCATGAAAAATGGCCATTGCAGACGCGATGTTCGAAACGGCGGCGGATTGCCAGAAGCGAGCGGACGAACTGCTGGAGGCGAGCCAGCTGGTTAGTTTAATTATCCTTCCTCAATTATATAAACAGCAGAAACCCAAAAGTGGCAGTTTGTTCGTAACCTCTATTGGCGTGTATGGTTGCGTATTTATTTAGATTTTGAGGACATTTTCAAAGTTTGCTCTTTTTCAGGAGCAATCGGAGGAGTACATGAAGTGGCTACAGTCGTGGGATGCATTCCTCGTCAATTCTGTCAATACGTTAGTTTATTTTATTTTTTTTATTGAAACTATTATTAAGTTTGTTTAAAATACATTGCGTTAAATTGAGCTGAAAGAGTCGCTTTCAGCATGTAGTGAATACGTGATTCTTGATGTTTCAGTGGATACTGAGACCGCTTTTTAGTAATGTCAGATTTCAGCAAGAACACGGTCGCATCGTCGCCCGAGCTGAAGTCCCTCGTGAGAACGGGCATTCCTCTGGCGCATCGGGCGAGGGTTTGGGTGAGGTGAGTGAATTTGATCTTTCTATTAACCTAATGTTATTTCAACCTGGGATAAAATGATAATGATCATTTTCATATCCAAATTGGTCTCTCTGTATAGATCAGAAATATCATCATATGTTTGCTATGCTACTCTCTGGCTAACCTTAATCAAGCTACATCATCTAGATTGGTCTCGCTGCACGTGCGCGATCGCCAGGCGGAGATGGGCAATGGCTACTACGATTGCATGCTGAAGAAGGCGAAGAGGAAGAAGGACGAGGGAGTGTTCGATGCGGCTATTAAGCAGGTATGAATGACCATATTGAGCCTTGTCTTGGGCCAAATGGATAATTCAAGGGTAGTGGAAGTGATGTATTTGTGTTACGTTTTCATCACTATTTGCAGATCGATCTCGACCTCGCTCGTACTCTTCCCACGAACAAGTACTTCGAAGACCCCAGCTCCGAGAAGGTGAGCTAATTTCAAACATAAAAATATTATTGTATTTCTTTGGTTGCATTTTTATTTCTGGTTCATGACATGATAGAAGCTATGAACTAATTCTCAGGTGGAGCTGCTTCGCCGTGTTCTCTACGCGTATCGCTATCACAACGCGGACCTCGGCTACTGTCAGGGACTGAATCGACTCGCCGCCATCGGGTTACTGTATCTGTCCGAGGAGGATGCGTTTTGGTGAGAAACTATTGATTTTTTGTTTCATCACACACCGCCGTTCCACAGTGTAGCATTCGTAGAGTGTAGCGTTTGATGCGTTCTGGTGAGACTCTGGAGAATACGAATTAGAATGACTTCCCCGGAAACTTTCCAAGCAGAAATCAAATACTCATGTTATGAAACTTAAATTGTGGCGTGTTTTTTCACATTTTCAAGGTTATTGGGCATATTGTGTTTAGGTTTCGTATTATTTTCTCTGTTTTTGTGTAATGATGGCATGCTTATCTCTAATTTTTGTTCAAATTAGGCTCAAAATGTGGCATGCATAGGTCCTTTTGAGGGTAGTATTTGATCTCTGTTTCCAAGAAAGGTTTCTTCCTTTCAGATACTGTTACGCAGTGCACGCAAAATGAGGCAGATTGAGTCCTTTTTTTACCCGACAAATGCGCTCAATATTTGAAATGGCTTGAATAATATTATTTTATATTGTCAGGTTCCTCACAGCGTGCGTCGAGATTCTGCAGCCGCCCGGCTACTACACGTCGACGCTGATCGGAGCGGTCGCCGATCAGAAGGTACGATAGTGATACAGAAGCAGGGGGATACGATAGGATCCGGTATTTATTTCAAGTATTGGTTACGGTAGGATTGAAACTATCTCAAGGATTGGATACGGTATTTAAAAATCATTATTTAACGTTTCGCCAAAAAATTGCATTTATTCGCAGGTACTGCGTGACCTCGTGCAGGAGAAGCTGCCCCGTCTAGCCAATCATCTCAAGCAATTGGAGGTGAGTAGAGGGTCAGCATGTGCTTAAAGTTGTGTGCATTATAACTGTAGCAGAAATCAAATATTTTGAGCTTTCCATGAGTTTGTTAGTTAACGATGCATGCGAAGCAAGGTCTAAAGCTAGTTCGATTCCATTGTTGACTATTTTCTTTCAGGTTGACCTCTCCCTGTTCACTCTCTCGTGGTTCCTCACGTGCTTCGTGGACATTCTTCCCCACTCGGTCTACCTCAACATCTTCGACGTATTCCTCTATGAGGGCAACAAGGTTAGGGAACTTATATCAGCGAAATTAATAGATTGTGAGCTGATATTAGATGAATAGCAGAATCAGACCCCTCTATCCGCTGTTTCGTGAGAAACACATCAGAGTAGGTAACTGATTGAGGATCAATGAATTCGTCGTGTATGACTAAACATAATCCTCGGTTGTTCATTCTCTCTGCTCTCATTCCCTACCCCTCCACATTCCGAGTTTTTGCCTGGGCCAAAAACAGAGAAGTTTCTAATCAGTCGTTGTATCTGAGTTTCATGCGAAACATATCAGAGTAGGGGTAATTCAATGGGGATCAATTGTACACGCATGCTTGCCTCAAAAATAAATTTTGACACCTCTCAATTTTTTGCCACAACTAATTCTGTCAGAGCATTCCCTCCCTACTCTCATTCCCTAAAGCGCTCCACATTACGAGCGGATATTGCCCGGGGGACAAAAACAGAGACTTTTCAAATCAGTCCGTCATATCTGAGTTTCATGCGAAACATATCAGGCTAGGTGATTGAGCGAGGATCAATGGACCCTGCATGTTCGACAAAAATACAAATGTTCTCGCAGGTTCTCTTCCGATTCGCGCTCGCTCTGCTCAAGCTGGGCGAGTCAAGAGTGCTACAGTGCAAGACCATCGGTGAGTAGGGGAATTGGAGTTTCACATTTCTTTTATTGTCTCACAATCTCGATCCTAATGGATTACTTGGATGATTGTAGTGGATTATCACAATTAAGTCGGAAAATAGGAGTTTCACCTGAACTTTATGATGCAAATTCTCGAGGCTGATCTACTGTCGGGAGAACTGTGGTGCATCAATAAAAATATTTGAGTCGGGGGATTTTAGTTTCACATTCTCTTTATGACGCATTTTCTCGATACGTCTCGATTCTTGAGAAAACTGGATTGAATAATTATAAAAACATTAGGAGAATTTTAGTAGGAGCATCTGCGTTTCGCCTTCTCTTTATGACGCATATTTTCGAGACTGATCGATTCTTGAGAGTACTGCATGGCACACTAACAATAAGATGTGATATGAGTGTTGCGTTATTAATTGATGTTCGAAAAAATACAATGATCAAGCATAACAATGATTCCCTTCAGGCACAGTACACGCGTGCCTCTCGCGTGCGTCCGATTTCGTGCCCAATTTCAAGAAGCTCGCGCAGGTAATTATTTTCAAACTCAATTTAATGTGTATTTTGTTTCGGGCATATGATCCTCATAAAATTGCCATAATGTGTGAGCGAGAGATAGAAACGGCGATGCAGTCGAATCGGTTGATGGAGGGGACGTGCAGCAATATTTCATTAAAGTTTTCTTAAACGACTTGTTATTCTCAGGTCGCATTCAATGAGCTCAATCCGTTCCCGCAGAAGTCAATCGAGCAGAAGAGACAGGCATATCTCACCGAACTCAAGGTTTGTGATCTTCTATTTTGTTAGCACTAGGTCTGCAGCGAACTTTGAAAGTTTGGAAAACTTCTCGTATGGTAGACTTGTGTTACGTTGTTGTTTCACATCACACATTCCAGGGCCAAGGATACCGATAAACACGCTTTGACGACTCCCGGCCGAACAAATCAGCATGCTTGTATTATACATATGTTATCATGTCGCACTTGTATTTTATCGATTGATTGTACAGTACACATCCTGTGAATATCGTATTTATATTGCCTTACATACGCATTCTTGATTCACTGGTCAGCCATATATCGCCTTCCTAATACCGTAGTAAACGGCTACTTTTGTTTGGCGATTTCCGTATCAAACTCACAGTTATTAACTAAGTCTATTGGTCGTACCTTGCTCACTAAAAGCATAATTTCCTTTATTCTTTGGCAGATCGATTATTAGTGCCAAGCCCGATGCTGTACCATCAAGGTTCTATAAATATATGTACCATTTGCGAGTGTGAATTCGATAAATTATTATTATATATTACAATTTATCTAATCATTTTACAGTACTATAGCGTGTAAATGAGATGTAACCAGAAGTTCTCATCAGCATAAAAAGTTCATTGTCTGCGATAAAATTGAACAATCATTGCCTTCTCATTACTTCATTGCACGAAATTATACGTAAAGCTTATTTCACCAGGCTACATAAAACTTCTACATTGCGAGCTATGCGTTTACAGCAATTTCACAAAAAGAACATAGGCGATTACCACAGTAATAATGCATCTTTGAAAATGATTCTTCAGAAAGTCAGTATATTCTCCTTGTTTTGCTCATCCTTCTTATCCGATTGAGGCAGTAGTCTAATGGCAGTGTTGATGGCGGATAGCTCCAGTTTGAAGCGTTGCATCGATTCCGTGAGATCGTTCACTGATCGGACCTGAAATTTGATTTCAAATTGTGATTATTGATTAATTGATTACCTCAGTGACACTTCTCGTGTAGGGATCGTAGATCAGGGAGAAAGGCCGCTCGAATTTACCGGCGTACTCTCTGCAAGAACTATTTCATTGAATCCCAACAATAAAGAGATCTCCATTCTGACGTTCAATCGACTTTTTTTCTTAGTCTCGCACTTTTTAAAGCTTGTGATATGAAGAGTCAATGGTCAGGATAAAGAATCAGTATCTTCATTGTCTCTAATTATAAGAGCGCGTCGAATGAAGAGACGATTTCTTCATCATAACAAGTTTACCGTAGCTTCCCGAGTGCCTCTTCGATGCCGTCAGCAACATAGTACAGCGGCTGGTAGTCGTCATCTTCGTACCTACGAATTTGATCAATTATTTGTCTGCTCATAGAATCGGTTGTTTTTGGAACATTATCCGCAACTTTATTTGTTGCTGTCTGATTCTATATGAATATAAACGTAGAATGGCTCTCACTTTTGCAGAGCAGTCTCCGTCGGGATAAACTCGCGGTGCTCGGGCACGTCAGAGCACGCATGCTGAAACACATTTAGAATTCGAAATATTTATTCAGTTACACATATTCAACCACTACAATGACCGGCGAAAGTGCTCTTCTTTGCACCGAATTCACTTCGATAGCATCGAAACTATTCAACCAACCTGCAACTCCCCGAAGGCCGACAATAGCCCGGCTCCGATTGCCCGTAGTTGTCCCTCTTCACGACACAGACCGAACTCGACGATGAACCAGTACACCTAGAGGGATCTCTTCATTTGCAGATTAATTAGTTGTTTTTTGTGGGTTTCGAACAGTGAAATCGATAGCATACCGTGGCCAGGCGTTCAATCTGCTCGTCGCTTGCGCCAAGGGACATCAGCCCGATGTCCTGACTCATCTGGAAAGGAATGAGAGTTCGTGCTAAATTATCACAATCAGAAACTTTTTAACGTAAAATTTGACCCATTATGCTTTGTTTTCGGGGATATTAGTTTTCCGCAGTCTATTTGTGTACCTGCGCAAGTGCCGGGTCAGCGAACATCGGTACGTGTCCGAGCAGCTCGTGAATGAGGTCGGGCTCTGAAATTATAGCTTTATTATTGAAAATAACGTTTTCATTATTATTCGTCATATTATTCATTACCAGGTGAATGATGCGGCTTAGTATGGTGGCGGAGGTACTGTGTTGTCTGAAAAAGGAACGATTGTTTTCGAAAATCTACAACTGAACAAAAAAATGACCACACTTCAAACACGTTTTCATAACTTCCCTGGAAGACTCTGAATGCGAGCGAGGCGAGGAAGTCTCTGGCCGACAACAAACCGGAACACGGTCGGAGAATGAAACCGGTGCGACCTGATCACCATTATACATTACATTCTTTATTCTCTTTACGCTTTCTCTTACATTAGCTCAACGCAAAACATTAATGAGGCGCTTACGTTCCAGAAAAGCATTGATGCTCCTCAGCTGTGGTATTCTCTCCCTAGTGAGCACGCCCTCCTCCAACAGCATTGCGAGGTTGCGTCTGTAAATGATTTATCTTGATATTTTTTTTATGTATATTAAAAGTACCTGTAAGTAGAGCAAGCGAGCGTGACATGCAAGTGCTCCAGCTTGTCGAATACCTGAAATGGACTGAATATCATTGACGCTCGCGAATTTCACATCCATTTGAATCCATATTTTATATTTACAAACATGGTAATAGTACTCACTTGTCTCCACGTATCATGCTCAGCCTCAGTGTACTGCACATCCGCGAGTTGATCACCACTGAGAGAACAAATATTTGTTTTCGAAATAATCTTTAGAATTCTAACGAAATTTTCACACAAGGTTCAATTCAGCAAACTTACTATCTGAAATTGGCAGCGAGTCTATTGAGCTCCTCCCTGCGCGCAATGTACACTTCGTCACCGAAACCCTGAAGGAATGTTCTCTAATCTTCTTTTTGATAATGATGAGCAGGCGAATGACAACGTTTCATATCGGTTGCAATTGATCGAATAAATCACTCACGGGATGTCTCGGATCGATGGTCGGTTCGTACTTCGTGATGCAATGAGAACACTTGTCGATCTCAGATACGTGTCGCGGAAACCAGGGAACTGCAAATCAAATTCGTATTTTTCTGCAATATCTCTTTTTGAGCGGGTTGATACGAAGGCGCACGTACAATTAATCAATCCTCTGTGATGAACGGTACAGCGAAGTTTAAAGAAGTTTAAACTCTTTAAAAGTTGTGTAAAGCGGTTCTCGAGGATGTCATTGATGTGAACTTCATTTTGTTAAAGCGAGGTACATTTTTATAGAGCTTTAATTCATTGGAGAAACTGATTATATTTTAGACATTTACTTCACAGTTATGGGAATTGTGAAACATATTAATTCCGAATCATTCCGCGGCGCGCAATATCTGCTCCTATATTCTCGCGTTTCCGAAATCAAGCCGGCTGGTCACCGTGGTATCGTATGTATCATAACACATCTTCTATTGGCAACTATCAACTGTCTGAATATGTATGTTTTACAATTCCCATAACTGTGAAATGAGCGTCTAAAAATTAATCCGGCTAAGATTTGCCCTTGAATGAAAACTAAAAAAATAATTAACAACATTCATTTGAATTTGGACACGGAATCTTTTTTCACTAGCCCAAAACATCCAAACATTTGAGGAGTGTTCTCTGAAGCCCCGCTGACACTATTTCAATTGCTTGCACAACCTCATAAGTTCCCAGGAAAACATTTATTATTACAAAAATATATTATTTCAATAGGTTACCTTCCGGATCCTGTCTTGTCTTGTACATTCGCACAGCGGTGATAGAGGCGTGGGTCTGATTAAGGGATTGTTGAACTCAACTGCAGGAGCAAAATGTCCGGTGCTTCCGGGATTCGAATAGCCCCAAAGCTCCAAATGATGTTGTTCCGAATAAATGTGCGACATCTCTTCAACTTTTCTGGTCTCTTTTTTTGCTTTATCTATCGTCAGACAGAGGAACGAAAGATAGGGAAATAAGAGAGACAGATCAATGATCGAATGAAAGATTTACCTTCTTGAGTGCCGCAACGGCGGACACAGCCGAGTCCTTGTGCTCCACTGCGCACTCGACGAGCACGTCCACACCTCAATTGCGTTCGGTAAAGGTAAAGGTGTATCCTACAGTCGTGAGACAACACTAGGTGATACCGACTGTTAAGGCCGGCTGTTAAAGAAGAATTGCGTTATTTCACATATTTTTGCCACATTTTTTCGAATTTTTCAGACACGAATTGCATGAGTGCCTCATTTGCCACAACGTTTTGCATCAGAAGAGCATCAGATGAAACATTGCGCGACTCATTTGTTCCTGTTCTCACAATCAGAATAAAAATGTGATAAGGATCTGGGCGCTTGATTGCATCGAATGTTGCAGGAGAAAGCCTAGAGCACCAAAACAACGCATTGTTTAATCGGAGACTCCACTCAAACGCTAGCCCACTCGTATCTTCAATTCACACACTCATCGGTGAATTGAATAGACTATTACCCGTATTTCGAATTCAAACACAAAAAATACTGGCTATCGTCTCTACAGCTCATAAACTATTTCGTCCGTCAGAAGAGAAACGCAATGCGCTCACCCCTTCCTCCCTTCTCCGGTCTCGTCTCGATGTGCTGCATGGTAACGTTGTTATCGTTGAGTGTATGAATAACGGCAGGGAGGAAATCGGAGATCTCGGCTAAATTAATCATTCTATAATCGGTCTGAAACCGTCCAATTAACGTAGTTTGAGTTTTGCATCGCGTGGGAAAATGCGAACAGGATGTTACGATATTGGGAAGTTTGCGCACAAATGATTCTGCCAGCACGTTCTACCATTTCAACTCGAACACATCACAAACTATGCAATGGCACACTGTGTTCTCTGTTCATTCATAATATTCTTCCCCCATTATCTGTGTAGGTTCTCAATGCGTTTTTCACTCCTCCGTCTCCTCTTTCCATTGACACTCTGGAACCAGTCGTGTCAAAGTGACCACGAAAAAGCGTAACGTGCAGTAATTGCTCATAGTGATGTGATTCACTACACAACTGCTGGGGCATTTTCACAGGAGTCGCCAAAATGATAAATCCGTCTATTCCTTCTGCACGCTTACAGCCAGATCAGGGGCATTAGTGCAAGCGCAATAGGTTGACGAACTACGAATCCTATTCCCTTTTATTTAAAGTATGCCTTCTCTGTGCCTATGTATGTATGCTCTGTTAGACGACACGTAAACGATTTTGGACTACGAGCGCTTCGCTGATAACGACATGTTGCGTACTCGAAAGAGCGTATGAACTTCGCCGCCGTAAACGATCTTCTACAGTAATAACAAGCGATTATGTGTCTATAGCTCACCCGAACTGGCAATAATCACTGAGAACAGAAGCAATACTACAGTAATAACAAGCGATTATGTGTCTATAGCTCACCCGAACTGGCAATAATCACTGAGAACAGAAGCTGTCCGTTTCCTTCGAGAGAGAAGATGAGATCGACACCCTCATCGTTCAGATCTCGAGCTACCTAAAACGATTTTTTTATGCCGAAGAAGCGAACAAGTTTTCTCCAATTTCACACACTGAGTTCCTTTGAGTAAAATGAAGTTGCTGTGGAAAGAAGAGCATTATTTCAAATACAAATGCTTGCCTGTTTATTCTTTTCCAGATGATTCTCCAGCTCTTCCCTCTTCTTCTGCGTGTTCGCTCGTTTGAGGGTCTGAATCGATTTTATCTTTTTTTTTTATTTTTATACAAATAATAACATTGAGATATTTTTTTTAAATTTAACGTACCATAATGTGGCTCTTCTCGAAGCTGGCTTGATGAACCAATGAGTATCGTCTCCTCTGTGATTGTGCTGCTCCCGAGGCCGAGAGATCGATTGAGCCCTAAAGTATTTATGTCAAGGACAAGCAGAATGAGGAATTAGTATTATTCTGGAACATTGACAGCCATCTATGGAAGCCTAGTCTTTCTATGGAAGGAACACGTATGAAAAACGTAAGAAACAAGCCGTCGACCATAAAGTTCAGATGAGTTCACACGCCGGCGCTCAAATAGTGTGCAGATTCGGCCGCTTTCAAACGCTTTCGGAAAAAGGCGCAAATAAGTTCTTATCATAAAAAGGTCATTTGCTGTGATCTCCATCTCTGATCATTTTATGATTCCGAGAAAGCGCAAAAGCATCACTGATTCACGTGCTCTTGACTGCTAGACTGATAATGTTTTGTAAATAATGCTAGTGCCAAAGTGGTATGAAAAGTAGAAAAAATACAGCTCAAAACTTCTCAATGTCAGGAGGAGTCAGGACTTCAAAGAAAAATTAGTTTTTAGAGCAGCTCAGTCAAACCTTGGAATTTAGACTTTAAACGGATAAAAAGATACGGCAATTAAAGTACACCCCGTTGAGCTATGTGACGACATTTTGCAAGATGCCTCTGATAGTGCGTCGTGAAAATTTTTTTTGCGAAAAGGCGGCTAATAGGTTCTTATCATAAAAAGGTCAATTGGCGTAATCTCTAACCTTGGCGATTTTATTTTTCGTTGAAATGGGCCTCGTCTCTTCTCGCGCTAGGCGTATGGATTGCTTGGCATTTGGCTTTCATAATTTAGCATGTTCTTTCATTCTCCTAACGATTAGAGAGTATGGGGAATGCAGAGACCATTTATTGCCAAAACGCTCATTTCCGAGAGCCTGGTAGGCGTGAGGAATGGACTTTTTCTTCGCTGGTCCGATAAGACACGCCGGTTCATTGGTTTTGGTCACAATTATGAGGGTCGGGAATAATTGAGAATTTACGACTGTGGCGCCATTTGAAACTTTCGCTATGATGCAAGCTGAATTATGTCTTAGGAAATTCATAGACGTCTAGATGTTTCTTGTCCTACGAAGCTTGAAGTTGTATTTTTCATGGCTTTCTAATGGTTTTTGTACAAGGAACGATTACAACCTCCAAATAAATAACGAATTGCTATTATGGGAAAATGCAATAACCATGACGAGGCTGCATGCGAGCTGGTTGCTCGATTCAGCGATCGAGTGAAGAGCTCGCATCTTTGGAGTTTTCGCGCGTGTGAAGGGCAGTTTGAATCTGGAAGGAGACGAAGATTTAGGCGATTTTAAATAATCAATACGTCAGGAAATGTTTCATGGAGGATAAACAGCTTTTCGATTGATTATAATTTCTATGTTTCAGGCAAGCGGCAAGGATAAATGATGAAGGATCGAATATTCAGTTCCAGAAATCGAAGGAAAACCTCGCGTGGTATACACACGACATCTGGACAAGACGCAGCCCACTTCTCCTCTCCTTTCCTTATATCGGCAAGCGGTCGCGGACAATTGCTCCTGTCGCTGTCTCATTTTCTCCTGGTCTCTGGTTTCCCTGTCTGTCTAAATTACGAGCCCAATCGGGAGAGTATTCTGTCTCAAAGAGACGGATCACCGTGGCGCGTAATCGTTTCCTGCTCATGCGCTCCCCTTCCGGCAATCGTCTGTCTCTCTCCGTTCTCAATGCTCTCTCGCTCTGTCTGACGGGCGAGAGAATGCGGCGATTGAGGAGAGTAGCCGGAGCGGGGGCTCACTTCTTTCTTTTCATAATTGCACCTGCTGACAGCCCCGAGGACATTGCATGTATCTTTCTAGATGGACACGTTCAGGCAGATTGATGATGGAACTGGA
This sequence comes from Pristionchus pacificus, assembly GCA_000180635.4. NCBI lineage: Eukaryota > Metazoa > Nematoda > Chromadorea > Rhabditida > Neodiplogasteridae > Pristionchus > Pristionchus pacificus. The sequence goes on from CM026576.1 coordinate 16,547,966, forward strand.
CTTTCCATAGTTGGGTAAACGTCACTTCCTGTCAAGAAATTTATTTCCTGATCCATACAGCTTCTCTTCAGCACCGAAGAGTTCGTATTCAGTAGTATCACGGTCATCAATATGCGAATCAATTCGGTAAAATCCTTTTCGTTGAGGAGCATCTGTAATTCTTTGTTTGTCTGGTTTTGTGGATCTTGCCTTTTATTCCTTCTTGAATTGCTAAACAGGCCAAAGTGACGGCATAACGCAGGAAACATTATTATTATTATACAGGGGAGAATGATCGGCATTTTTTTCAGAACCACAACGACCAGATACTTCGCCGTCACTGGTTCCGCCCAATACGCAAAGACATTCAAATGTTTCTGCGGGTGAATCGATTGTTCTTGAATATTTTGGAACAAGAATAAATGAATTTTTGGCGTGTACTTCGTTAATACTATATGTTTGCGAGAACAGTTATTTTTCTTCCCTTTTCCAGTTCACAACCACGAACTCCGAATGTCGAGCACGTCGAGTTGGCATACTGTGAAAGTAAACTTAGCACACTCCTGATTTCGCATGCTCTCTCGTCTGTTAGAGGGATGGAGAGAGCATAGCGAAATGAGGAGTGCCCTTACTTTTGTCCTTCGCTGACCTAGATAGGAAGGCCGACAGGAAGGTGGCGTCCCGTTATGCAACTAGAGAACTGACACTCCGCCCGCCCATGATTTCGTGATATAATAAATCACGAATTCATGGGGAAGTATATACTGGGTGCTCTAATCTCACCCAGTATATTATTAGATGGATGCAATTTCAGGAACTATACTTAGATGAATGACCACCAAGGTTCCTTGGTTTCTCATTGTCAGTTTGAAGGGAAAGAAATTAATGAAGAGATATCTCACACTCTGATGGTTAATGAGGTGAGAATCAGTTCCGTTGTCGCAAATTGTTGGGCTATTGACCCGAACGCTGTTATCATGGAATGAAATAACTTTCTTCGAACTTCACTTTGTTTAAATTCATTTACTTGAAATTATTCCAGTCGGTAGAGATCGTAAGAGCTGCTCTGGAAAAAGGACGACGTCTGCTCGAGGAATGGGATAATAAAAAGTACTATATTTTCATACCTCGATTGATTTGCGATTAGTTTAAAAGTGATCACTGCAGGGATGTTCCGCAATTTCGCACGATGTATGGGAAATTGTACGGTTTGAATAATTGGATGAACAGTAGAGAAGGCAACTCAATTGTAAAAATGGTGAGTGGGAATAAAGTCCATGTATCTATTTTTTATTCAAAAAAACATATTAATAAACAAAAAAATCAAAAAAATCTTCAGAGCCCTCGCAAATCTGAAGAACCCGAGGAAATCTATAGAATATCGTCTCTCTCTGTGTATTTAAATGGATCTAAATCTGAGGATTCAGATTCTGAGGAATCAGAGGATTCCGATGAAGAGAAAGATGAACGTATCAAAGGAGCCTCTTTGGGTGAGTTCTCCTTTAAATTAAAAATAAACAAATGTTTTATTTTCAGGGAACTCAGTCAAGAAACACAACTGTGGTGAGTGTGGAAAAGCATGCGTATCGCTGTCCGCACTCGAAAGACACAAAGTCACTCATTTCTGTCAGTTTTTGTCATTCGTACATTCACAATGTACGAATGACGATGAACAATCCTATTTTTTCAGCAGATGATGATCTTCGTAAAAAAGCGTTCAAATGCGAACATTGCGACAAAGCCTTCACAGATCGTGGAAACCTCAAAAAGCACCAAAATTTGCATCTCGGTAAGCGACGAAATAGAGAGAAAGACGAGCCTGCTATCCCACAGTGGTGAGATAAACCTCGCATGGTGGTGTTCACCGGTAAGTGCGGGTACATGGAGGCCTACATAGCGCCATGCTGACTTCGATGTTTTCTTTTTAACCAAAGTTATCCAAGGAAGTACGGACCGCTGATTGTGAGAGATAGCAGTCTTTGCCCGCATCGAATAGGCGCTATTAATGATCCCATGCAATTTAATTCAGCTGACAACGATCCTCGGAAGAAAGCATATGCATGCAATCATTGCGAGAAAACGTTCGCAACGAAATACTATCGTCAACGTCACCAAAGCACTCATCTCGGTATGAAACACAATACAATTTATGGATTTAAAAATTCTGTATTTACGATGGATTGCAAGATATAAAATGATTATTTTTCCGCTGATGATGATCCTCGGAAGAAAAAGTTCAAATGCAAACATTGCGATAAAGCCTTCACAGAGCGTGGAAACCTTCACAAACACCTAAATACTCACCTCGGTAAGACATTCGATCGGTCGCTGAAATTCAGAGTTCGTTTTCGTATTCCATTAATTTTTTTCATGCGATAGAAAATTTATCAAACTTAATTTCATATGCGCTAATTTTTCAAATTACAATAAATTGATTGATAATTACATATATTTTTGAGGAAAGGACGATCCTCGAAAAAAAAAGTTTGAATGCAAAATCTGTGGGAAGATATTGACGAGTCCTGCAGGATTTAAACATCACAATATAATGCATGGTTAGTGCTGACCTTTCACAATTTTCCAAAATTTGTTAACAATTGAATACTATTGGTTATCAATCCGCCGACATCGAGGGAAGGGAAAGAACCTATGCGAATACAAGTTTCGCCCTTTCGTGTACACACGAAATCATCGAGCTTAGTAATGCATACAATCGGATCAACTTGGGTTACTCGTCATAGAGTAAGTTAGAGTAATTTCACGACATAGCCTCCTCCCGGCCTCTTCCTCCCTCCTCCCTCCACTCAGTTCGTCAAAGGTCAAGTACGCGTGGAATGGGAAATAATCTCACGATAATGATGCATTCCACACAACTATCACCATGTGCCAAATAGAACATTCGCATTGATAACGGTAGAAATTATTAATGATACAGCTCCAAGAAAAGCAACGAATAATCAGGAAGAATCCATGAATGATGACAATTCCGTCAGTCTTATGAGTCATTACAGCCCAAAAAGCTAGTGATAAGAAGAACCCTCTCTGGAAAAGCGATCGAATGATCAAGATGAGAAGCGCGAATGAAATGTGTAGTCGCGCTTCCTCCAAATGTTACTGCATTTTGTAATAATTTTTTTCTCATTTGCATACCATTTACGTTCCGTTTATCTCGGAGTGTCAGATTTCGTCATTTGGTCGGGTTGTAACTGCAAATGTCGTGAAATTACTCTAAATTACTCTATGACGAGTAACCCAAGTTGATCCAATTGTATTCAATACTAAGCTCGATGATTTCGGGTGTACACGAAAGGGCGAAAGTTGTATTCGCATAGGTTCTTTCCCTTCCCTCGATGTCGGCGGATTGATAACCAATAGTGTATAACATGAAAGTAGTGGTAAGATATATATACCGAGGAGCATTATATCTTGACAGATCACTTTTGCAGTTCATGTTTCATCAATTCACTCTCAATGTTTTTGATTTTTTTTTACATTTTTACGATTGTTGAGCAGCCATTTCAGATGCGGTTAGCGTTTCTTTTTTTAATTCTTGCAAGCATCGACTCGACTCAATCCTACAAGATTCTCGTGTACAGTCCTCGCTTCAGTCAATCGATCAATAATTTCCTCGGAAATATCGCAGACACACTCGTCGATGCTGGACATAATGTGGTAAGCGCGCGAAATATGGCAGACACATTCGTCGATGCTGGACATAATGTGGTATTTTCTCACTATTCATGTTATGAGAATCATCTTATGTTGAGAAATATGAATTTTTTTTTTCTCAGACCACACTCATCCCGATCATAATCTCGGAACTTAGAGATGGAACGCATAAATCGAAGAAGATACACATTCAACCCTCCGAGGAAACAACTAATGTGATCGTTTGCAAAAATACGAAAATCGAAAACAATATTTATAGATCGCGGATTCTTTCAAATATGAAGATGGAGATTTCATCAACGATAATGACTTGAACATTATTCATTCTGTTATGGTACGTCATGCATTTTTATTATTCAAATATACAAATTTCAGTTCGGTAAATTCTTCACGGGCCTATTGAACTCGGGATGTGCTACAGTGTTGGATGAGCCAGGCCTCGTGGAGAAATTAGTGAAAGAACGATTCGATGTGATGATTCTTGAGAATTTCGAATCGTGTGGAACAGGTAGACGATTTGAAATTTGAAACGAGGAAAATATGTATTTGTTGCAGCCCTTTCTCATGTCATCAAGCCGAAGGCACTTATCACAACGGCTGGGGCGATTCCGATGGGTCATCAAGGGATGGACCTTGGTCTCGACAGCGCAATGAGCTATAATCCAAGTGAGTTCCTAATACCTTCCTCAACAATTTCGAGTTGAAAAATACAAATAACTTTGAAGGCCCGCTAATCGCCGAGCTCGATGTTCACTCTTTCTCTAGTCGGCTGTTGAATATGTACGCGAATTTTGTCTACTTCGTCGCTTTTTATGCCGGAAAAGCCGAGATCAACACGTTATTCAAAGAACGATATGGCCCGGAGTTTCCGGGTGTTCATGTAAGTCTTTTTTTCGCTGTACGTAAAACGATTCACTTATCAGGAAATCGGTTCTCATGCTGCGTTCAATTTTATCAACACCGAACCTCTAATTGATTTCGCAGCGCCTACTCTTAGTCGGTAAGAGAAGCATATTTTTATTCAGTTTTTATGGCTTGGTTTTTCAGGATAGTTGCCATTGGTGGAATTGGTGCAAAGGAGCCCAAGAAGCTGGATGGAGTGAGGAAATGTAGCTGATCAATACTTAATTGATAAATCAAGGAACTCGATCTTATTCTAAGTCTTCGCCAGAAGACCGTTCTCCTCTCACTTGGATCTATCGTGCAAAGTTTCACTCTACCGTTGCAAATAAAGCAGAACATTGTGAAGGTGAATCTAAGTGATTCAAAATCAAACATATAATTACATTTCAGGTTATTTCTCAGTTCCCGGAAGTAACATTCATTTGGAAATACGAATACCCAGAGGATGCATTCGCAAAGGTGTGTGTTTGTCAAAGTATTGCTAACTTTTTTTTGGGATTGCTAAGTGAGCGATGCACCATTTAAGAGCGTTTCAACAACAACGCCGAATCTTCACTTGTTCAAGTGGATGCCTCAAAACGATATTCTCGCCGATAAAAGACTAACCGCATTCATTACTCACGGAGGAATGGCTAGCACTCAAGAGACCGCGTTGAGGGGCAAACCAGGTGGGCCAGTGTGATCATCGTATGTAGGGTAGTACGGGTGAAAACCCGCTTCTTTTTTTTTCAAACAAAATAAGTCAGGAATCTACATTCCCTTCTTCGGTGATCAGTTCCGCAACGCGGGCATGATGCAGAAGAATGAATTGGGAACTGTTAGAATCCCTTTTTGAAAGGTCGACTTGAGTAATCATCAGGTATTCGACAAGCACAATCTCTACAACGCGGATAAGTTACATGCTGCCGTAAAGGATTTGCTCGAGAATGAGAGGTGAGTATAGAGAATTATTACTATCAACCATGAAATTATTCCTTCCGCACGTATCCTCACGTGTCTCGGAAATATAATTGCGTTTCAGTTACTACGAAAACGCTGCGCGAGTCGCTGCAATGATATCCAAGAAGCCGTTTTCTTCCAAGGAATTGCTTGTCAAGTGAGCTTCCGACCCTAATATTTCTGTGAAACAAACAACCAATTTTCTTTTCAGAACTGTTGAGTTCGCAGCCGAATTCGGCCCCTCACCCGCTCTTCGACCGCAATCATACGACATGAGCTGGATCGAGTACCACAATGCGGATATCATCGCTGTCTTCGCTGTCTTGTCATTCTTTATTGTCGTTTCCACCCTCAAAGTCGTGAAATGTGTGTTGAAGAAGGTATTGAGGATTGTGAAAGTTAAGGAAGAGTAGTTATTGTAGTATAAATAAGTTTCAATAAATTAGTTTGTTTTCGTATTCGCAAACTATTCAAACGGTGAAATTGTGGCGAAAAGTCTTTCATCGTCCATCTGGTGCTTCTTTGGTTTGACCTTTTCTCTGTCCATTCTTCTTACTTTGTAACACGAGTGAATCATTGACATTATCTCTTCACTCTTACACTAAACGTGCCGCTTCGTCCTGGTTGATTCTGTCCGTTATCCTCCATTCTTTCTGTATCTGTGTATCCGTGACGCGTTTGCATTTTAAGAGGAATAATTACAGACTGCATGCCCTACACGCATGCTCTACCGAAGCCTACATCATCAATGGATCGCAATCATTGCACATCGATTCCCCGAAATCCTCTCTGTGGACTCAATGAGCTCGCTAATGTATTCCACAAGATACCATGGTACGAGGATTGAATTCAGCATGTAAGGTGGGTTTTAGAGTATTTTTTGAGATAGCGCATATACAATGTGTAAAGGGGGAGGGGGTTGTTTTTCCAAAGAGATGAAACGCTTTAACCTTTATCACTTGCAGTCCCTACTTCATGCCGCTGATCCATACTACAACTATGAGGGTCCACTGCCCGATGCAGACAGAGTTGATGACACGTTCGAAGATGATGAATGAATTACATCTGTCGATAAAATTGTTTTGTTACCTGAAAAATAAATAGAATAATTAATACAAATCAGCATTACAACAAACTCGTTCTCCCCATACCTTCCAATTCATGATTCATCAACGTCTGTACAATGTACACTAGTCATTTGTACGCGCTACCCTCCACCGATTGAGACTAGCGTATTGGTTTCGCAGTGTGAAAGTGTGTGTATGATTTCGAAATCCAAGTTCCCAATGAATAAAATAAAAATAAGTTATTGAAAAAAGCTGTTCTTTTTTATATAATTTCCAAAAATAGGAGAGTCTCACCCGCTGGACCACCTCTAAACCCAAGACAAGTGATAAGGGAATTATAAGAAGCAGTGAACCTTCTGGCACCGTACCCTTTTAAATACCGGCCTCGAATTCGGCTGAAAGTTATGGGACCGAATGCGTTGGTTCCGGGTACACCGTTCATCGGTTGCGCCCGCCTTTGACCTGCCTACACGCATGCACGTATTTCACACATCGATTCCGTGTTTGGCCAATATAAGGCCGTAAACAGGAAGATAATGCGTGTGGAGGATCGATGGAGGATTTCCAGTCGCCATTCGATAATGACCATTACTCTACTTCACATCACGACATAGACCTGGTACGATTTATCTGAACCATAGATTCCTCTATTTGCAGTCTTCGATCAGCATTTACAGTAGGCGGCCGTAGTTATTTTTTTTCATTTTCAATACTATCTAGGTGGTCTAGGGATTATGGAAACTAAAGAGACGGCGGTCCGTAATTCGAGCTATTTTTTCCAGTAATACACCAGCCACAACGTGGGGACTCGAATGACATTAACGACTGCGACGCTATTGAGGTTGGCTACCGCTTCTTTCAGAGATTAGCAATCATTGCAGGAACCGTCACAGCAGGGAAACGATGCCAACTTGGACGCCATACGGTATGTATGGCCCATACCCGAGAGAGCTGCGCTTGAACCACTACAGGCTTGATTTTTTAACAAGTTTTTTTCATTAGCCGTAGTTATATTTTAGCAGCAGGCGCCTCAAAACTTCTCTGGGCCAGTCAATACAGGCTGCCTCCCGTACGGGACACAGAATGTGAGCTTGCTACTCACTTTGATTGGACAAAGGGGAACTTATCTAATTTTGATTGGACAAAGGGAAACTTATCTAATTTTTTTTGGCCCAGGCTACGGTAACTAACGTCAAATGTTAAATTTGATCTTTATTATCTGTTTTCCTCATTCGAACCGAATATGACCATTGATTTGAGCATCGTCAATATTTACAGCCAGTATTTGAAACTCCCGCATTTTTTAAAAATTATATAGGGCCTCGTTTCTAGGCGAATTCTAACTTTTCCACCAGAACAGAAAAAATTAATTACTGAATGACCGTAGACGAAGCCCTCGCTCATCCTTTTCTCGCTTCAGTTCGAGATCAATCGAAGGAAGTCGTCGCAACGCACACAATTCCTGACTTCAATGATCGATCGATTGGAGGATGGAAACGGCTGATCTGGCATACAATACGAGCTACTGCTTCTCGAAGAACAACGAGGAAAAGAAAGTGATCGAGGGTTCACGAAAATTCATTGCCTGACAAAGAAATCGGAATGTAAATACGATCCGAACGATGATTGTTGTCGTTACTCAAGAGGTTCATCCATGAATTATTGCTCGCCTACGCTCCGTATCTTTGTGCACCATTTGAAACATACATTCAAATTGACATAAACGAGTTTATCATTATGAATTGGATTATCGCCCAACACCAACTCCCGAGTTCACGTTGACCAGGGATGCTCCCGGACGGTAGATTGGGGGCGGGGTGAGACGGCCCTCCTGCATTTACTATTTTTTCTTTGTACATTTGCAATATTAGGCTTAGAGCTTTCACAAAAAAAATACTCTGATTTGCACGGGTCGGTAAATTTCTTGGCCCAGCACTATTCTCGTGGTAGCCAGTATAACTTAGTCATTCGCATTTAAGATTCACGCCCGTTCATGGATTAGCCACTCAAGATTGACCCACCTGAATCGCCTGCTGCACCTTCGCCCATCGGCCCGGCACAACGTTCCTCTTGCTGCCGTCGTAGTCGTTCAGGCTGTACGCCTCGCCCTGTTATTGTTTTTGTTATTGTTGTTATTGTTTTGGATGTTGTTATTGTTTCTCAACTGTCCAAAACAGTCATCGTCCACCTAACGTATCGACAGGATAGGTGATGATTCTGCACGGACAACTCACTCCAAATTACAGGCGACAAAGTATGGAAATAAAGGATTGGCAAGGCCATCACCAATCAAGAAGAAGATCAGAGACGAGCGGTTATCTTTCACGTCGCTGTCATCTTCCAAAATATTTGATTTCTTGAATATGTTCGGCGAAACCCCCCCCCCCCCCCCCCCCCCCAAAAATATATACCTGCGGTTCGAGCCCGTACAGATACCGCGGTAGTCCACCGGCGAGGCCACTACGTCCCAGAGCCACGTTTATCTGAAGAATACTGTGTGCAATAATCAATTATTAAGAGGGGTTAACGTGAAATATAAAATCGTTCCACTTATTTTTGATGTTCGCGAACTACCGTTTGTCACAGATGATCCCCGAAAGAAAAAAAAACATAAAATAATGACTGGCTGATGATCGACCATGAATACCGTACTCCGGTCTGGACGGATACGGGATCGTTGCCCGGCACTCCAATGCCGAACCCGAATCCGACACCAGCGACGTCGCCAAGGGACGAGAGGGCACCGGATCTGAAGCCAAGATAATTTGTGACCCTCGGTATTTCCAATTCAAATCCAATTCAGCCCGGATTTCTTCCATAGCAGTAAATATTTGGCAGCTTTAACAAATTTGACAGTTTCTTATCGAGATTACTAATGTCCAATAACCCTTACTTATTCGGATCGTCCAGCACTTGTCTGTTGAATGGCGAGATGCCTGGCCTCGGTCGGGCCGGATGGGGCGTCTGCCAATTATCCATTGCGGTAGGTTAAAGATCAAAGGTCAAACAAAGATCAAAGCATTTATCAACCGAGTCGAGCGTGTTTGGGGTAGTGAGTGTACAACGTAATGACACAATCGCGAGCGATAAATAATAAACAAAACAAATTAAAACTAAATAACTGAATGCGGGCTGTCACCTGCGTGTCTAGCACGGGAAAGTTCCAATTATTATCCGGACTGGGTGAGTCATCCGATTGTCTTTTGCTTCTTATTATCGTCTCTTTATGCGTCACCGAGGGCAGTGAGGGGGCCGGACTGAAAAGGGCATCGATCAGGTTGTTCGGTCGGCAAACTTTTTGTTCCGCGTTCGGTTCGCATAGCGTAACTGCGGCTAATCGAAATGAGGAGGGGAAAGTGCCCGATTTAGCATCGATAATGGTTAGCGAGTGGGAGGGAACAGAGGATGGGCATGCACTGTAGTGCGCAATACGGGTCGCAGTCCCTTCATTTCACGCATTTCGGTCGCTCGAATCGTGAGAGTGTATGTGAAATGAGGAGACGGTGAAGATATTGCGCACTCTAGAATGCAATGAACTGATTGGACAAATTACGCATCGTCCACAGTGTTCTCCGTTGACTGCGGCTGAACGAAGATTTTTTTGTTCTAGCTTGTGAAATTGTTTGTAACTTGAACCAGCCGTCAATGAATATGCTCAAGAACAAAATTATATATTTTTAGAACGAATTTGGCGAATGTATATCATTGCTCACGATATGGCAGAGCTTTTGGAGGACCGGTGAAACGTATTTGAAAAATTAAAAGTATAAGAAATCTCACCGCTCGCGTATCTGTTCGCACGGCGTGTGCTGCTCTTCTTCTGGCTTTTCGAGCTTTCAGGGCCTTGATCCATCTGGAAAGTGATCTTTGATCTTCTATTACTCATTAAATTATTTATTTTTGTTCTTGAATCTATATCATACAGTGTTTCATAAGCACCGTCTCTGAGCGCTTTTAAAGGAATGGACTAACCGTTTCTTGAATATCTCATTCCTCGCTTCCTGATCGCTCTCGAACAGATATCCTTCCTTCTCGGACTCCTTGTTCATCCAGTCCCACAGCGAAGGAGTCGTAGCCTGCACGGGCGGTGCGGTAGGCGGCTCCTGAACGGAACAGTCGGGGTACGGTAGGGTGACATTGATCGATTTATTTGGCGACATCGCCTACCGTACCTCAAAACACCCTTCAGGGACCATCTTGGGATACGGTAGGTGATATCTATCGAGTAAAATTATTTTAACAGAGTGCACGGTACACTGAGTGCGAGTGGTGAGGGCGCGCGCGATGAAAGATCAAAGATCACGAGACATGCACGGAGGGACAGTGCGCGCCTGTGAACACTGAAGAGGACCAAGAGACGAAGGATTGGGACCGGACTAATTTGACTAGGACATGGAACGAAGGATCACAAATCCAATCAAAGTCTGGTAAAATAAGGATAAAGAGCACCCAACAGAGAGACAGACACAATAGATTGGAATCAAGAACTGTCATTCATTCTCGCGCGCGTCCGCTTGAGGAGCGTGTCAACTGACGCGTTGGAAGCGTGAGTAGATGGACGGCACGCGGAGAGGCGTCGAGACGCGACGGGGCTGGAATGGTACAGTATATGGAGCATAAGAGGTTGTCGCATATCAAACGAGTAGATTAGCTATCAAAATGTCATGCTCGAATTTTTAGCAAGAGTAAAATTAGCTGTGGAAGAAGAAAAGCAGAACACGAGCGATGAAATTGTTATTGTGAACGAGGGGCCCACGTCAAATCATTCATTGAATACTTCAGGCGAATTCAAGAAGGCGATGAAACATAATCGAATGGTTGCTATGACGAGTGCTTTTATTGCAATTCTATTTATCGCGTTTGATTTATTTCTTTAGATCTTAATAATATGCAGAACCATTTTAAAGAGCTCTACAGTCCGGGTTGGTTCCCCCCTGAAAACAATCCGGCCCGGCCGGCCCCGACCGGCACCAAGCGGCCCCATGCCTTTTTGTGGCTCGTACAGAGAGAAATTTGATATAAACTCAACGGCGTTGTAAAGCTCGTGTAATATGCTATCGATTTGGGTTAGCAGATTTTTAAATATTTCTTTCAATGAATAGTAAATTGGTGGGGAACTGTCATCAGTATTGCGAAAAACAGGTCGCAAGATTACGGTAAGTAAAATCGTCAACCTGATTCTTTTCAACTTCTTCACTTTTTCGCAAAAGCTGACGCGCTTCCACACCAATTTACTATTTATTGAAAGAAATATTTAAAAATCTGCTAACTTATATCGATAGCATATTACACGAGCTTTACAACGCCGTTGAGTTTATATCAAATTTCTATCTGTACGAGCCACAAAAAGGCATGGGGCCGCTTGGGGCCGGCCGGGCCGGATTGTTTTCAGGGGGGAACCAACCCGGACTGTATGTATGAAAAATTTGCTCGTTTACCCTCGGATTCAGAAGAACATAATTCTTGTAAGTTCTTTTTACCCGATACGTAGAGCGAATCAGTACTCCCCCACTCTGAAGATTATTAAGGGCCGCGTGAAACATACCTCTTGCCATTTTGAAACACTGCCTTGAATTGAAATTGGCAACACTCACTCCTAGTCGAGCGATCGAAGGCCACTAGATTGCAATCGCTAATCTCTCAAGTTCACGCTTGGTTTGAACGCCCCACGAGCGCACGTAAGAGCCTTGAGCTAATGCGCAGCGGGAGAAAAACGGAGAAATAGCTTAGTGTTGCGGATTTGTCCGATGGGAGTGCGCCCGAAGTCATTTTGAAGCAGTACTATATAATTTATTATTTAAAAAGTTAATAAATTTACATTCGTGAATTCATGAGTGGCCGCGGGCTTCTTATCTTCGATGTCGATAGCGATTTCATCTGCGATCGATCTAGAAAATTATGAATCTTTGCTTTCAATCCCATACTGTTGAACTCACCCTTTCATAGATTATAAGAATGGAACTAGAAGATTGTTTAACAAAACAGACTAAATGATGACATTAGCAGAGTGTTCAGCTGAAGGAACGTCAGTGAAACTACTATCTAAACAAACTGGAAACGAACAGGTTTAGGAACGAGAAGGGATTGGAACAGTTATTTCGTTGCAATGGTAATCACAAAAAACCTGAGTAGGCACCGAGCGATGGAAAAATCAACTACTAACCGGAAGAACTCCCGGCTCTTCTCCTCTTGCTCATATCGGAACATCTTTCCGTGTCGGGAGCCCTTCGTCGTAGGTGCTTCCTAAAAATATATAATACTGTAATAAGTATTATTAACTTCCATAGTTAATTCGACGATTCGTAAACCCTAAGGATGTGAGAATGAACTAAACTCGTCACTTCCGCTGTCTATTTCAACTAGCTGTTTTATACTGAGGAAGAATCACACGTGTAATGGGTTCATAAACTATCCGGACTAACTGATTTGAAAGGGAAAACGAATGACGAGCAACCACGTCCCTAGTTTTCGCATACTCATTTATCCGGAACCTTTAGAAAGTAAATAGCCATATCTATCTAACTTACAGTGATCGTCGTCGGTGCTTTAGTAGTAGTAGTTCTCGACCTTCTCATCTTCTTCACTGTGGGAGCAACTTCCTCGGGAACATGGTCGAGGATTTGCACCTGAATTACAGTTTCGCTTAAATTTTGATTATCATCCGCTAAATCGTAGTGTGTTTCGCCTGCTGGGTTTCCATGAGAGATCTCCATTTAGCTCGAACTACATGCAAAAATGCCAGGACTTTTCCACCTATCGATCGAAATGCACTTTCACTTTGCCAAATTTCAACAAAGGTGAATATGGAAAGCTAGACATTCTAGATTGGCAGAGCTTGTTTTTGAGAAAGTGTAGACAATGAAAAAAGTGCATGCTCACTCGAGAACAGAGCGAATGTGTGGGGCTGAGCTCGCAGAGACGAACGAGTGCCTCGGCAAAGTTCGGGTCCAGCGCACCTGTAACTTATTGGAATCTTAAATTTTCGAAGTAGAAATACTAAAAATAGCTTAAATATATGTTTCAACGAAGAAAGAAAAAAACCTGGAAGAAGATAAACGTAACTCACTCTCCTTAACTGCCATAGCCAAGCCCACAAGCGGAACCACTAGCACCAGTAATCTCATCGCGACGACGAGTGTTCCAAGAGCCGCTCACCCACCAACTTTCCGCTTTTATAGCGGCGAACCTCGAGCCAAGGCTGTGAACGAGCGATGGCAAATGCCTCTCTTCAATACCTTTACTCTCTCACTTGTTAGAGAAGCGGGGATTAACCGTGGCGCGTAACTGGTTCGGGCAGAGGTTAGCAGAATGCCTTATCGCCCGGCTCAATCCTGACCGAGCCGCGACCTTTCCTTGTTCGTGTTGCGCCTCTCCATTTTGCACAATCTCTGGCACTGTCTGACTACCTAGTATGCAAGATGAAAGGAAGAGATAGATCATTACAACCTTCCACGCATCTTCCCCATTACCCTCCCCTCAAGCTCTTCCTCCTTCCATTTCAACAGTTATCCTCCCATAGCCGATTATCACGGCATGGTAATGGGATCGACGCGATGAAAGGGATTACATGATTATCAAGGTCTGAGAATAGTTGGAACTGCTCTAGGAACGTTTCTTTTTTTCTGTTCATTTAATTTCTTGGCAATATCACATCAAACTGTCCCATCTCACCTTCAAAATATTGTTTATGCTTAGAGTATAATAAATTTAGTCATGACACAACTGAGAGATGCAGTGGGCAACAATTGGCATGCATAGGGAGTGCAATGGTACCGTAGGATTACCCGCTCGGGGCGATAGGCTGATCGATAACTGGGTTTTATCGATGGAAAAGTTGAGATCGACGATTGGGATCATGGGTAACGGTGAGGGTTTGAGCTCGCAATATGAGCCGCTGTCTCTTCATTATCTCGTCACTAACACGGGCGACTCTGTGAAATGAAGAGACGACGGATGATATTTCGAGCTCAGGCGAAGATTACATGGAGCTTCCTATCAAGACAACTGATCTTCGAGTTCTCATTCGATTGTCTCGAATGAATTGGTAATGTTCTTGCAATATTCATATGCTCTCTCCAGATTCGGGTGACGCTCCAGCAAGAATGAGGTAGTCCGACTCGGAAGCCCGTGGCACCATCAGATCCTCGGTTCTGAAACAAGATTTATTTTTATATTTTGTTGCTAAAGGAATGCAAAAGCACACTATTGTTCTCAGACATATTTCTTAGTTATGCTCCCTTCTGAAACACATTCCGCAATCAAAACTGATCACCATTCGCCCTTTCTTCCTTAGATGCAAATGTCTCCTAACGCTCGTTTTTCGCTGTCCTACTGTTCACGGAACATTTCAATCCTGACATCTTACCTTTCGCCTACTTTCGGCTATCACTGGCAGCTTACTTAGCAGCCTCACTTTCAGTAATCAAGGGCCGGGTTTTTTTGCATCTTCTCCCCGTTCATGAAATACTCAAATACTCTAGCAATAAGCATCAAATCACCTCCTCCTCTCGACCAATTTTGTCTGACTCACTGACTATCCCTATTCTATTCACAATTGGGAATCACCGTACCTCCTCCTCTCCCCTACTCTCGGGGCGACCTCCGCGGGGTACTGCTTGAGGGTAATGACGGAGTGCTTGCACGGGGCGGAGATGGACAGACGCGTCTGTTGGACGGAACCGGAGATCCTGGAACTGGGAAGTCACGATTAGTTGAGGGCACGACGATATTATTCCAGTTTCAGACATTGTTCAAACCCATTTCGATAGAATTTTTTAAAATATTGCATTATGTATTTGTATTATTTTCTAGATCAGACAGATGAGTTCCGAGGAACGCTGATACGTGAAACATAACTTTGATTCGTGAAACATAACTTTTTTTCAATTCGAAATATTTTAAAACAAAAAATTGAGAGAGAAAAACAAACCTCCTCATGTGCGAGGTGCTGTGGAAGCTGTAGCCTCTGAGGTCCTGCGACAGGTTCGGGAAGAGTTTTCTGAAGAATCTTCATTATTGTCTTATTAACTGCGTTTTTTTAAAATTGTTATTTCGAACAATATGGAACTAATTGACGATTTATCTTACCTCGCCAATCGCTCTCCCAAAATAACTCGACAGAAGGCTCTTCTATAGTTCTCCGAGAGAATATTGTAGAGGATCGGGTTGCAGACCGAGTTGGAGTAGTAGCACGTGCCTGCAAGAATTTTTATTTTTATTATTTCTTGGAAACCCGTTATTTTGTGACATGAGTGCATGTTATCCTCCCTAGCTCTATTCCTGGCCCTATAGACGCAAAGTTCATGAACGATAGCTCCCAGTGTCAGACATCTCCCTGTGCGCGTAAGTTACTGCATCATTCATGCGTCGCCCATTGAAGAAGGGGCTCTTCCACAAGTCAGCTCAACTTCCAGACTCGCCATTCATCATCAAATTAGTAATTCACGCTTCCCTGTGTACAGGATGTAACGTGGTGAGATCCTTTCCGGTGTTTTTGAATGCCATTTTGCATTTTTGAACTTCGAAAAGCGTGAAAATATTGCTCACCAGACAAGTAGAAGAGTGCAGTCGCCATCGTTTGCAGATTCTTGTCCTAAAATGAGCACCTTTATTATGACAAATCGCAGCTCAAATTGCAACACATTCTTGGGTCAATTCAAACTATCTTTTCGTGCTTGAATCGATCGCATGCCGAATCAAACACGCTATTTTACAGTTGCAGTAACAAGGAGACACGCACCAGAATTGCCTCCGGATGCTCATACTTATAGCAGATATAGTCTCAATTTTTCCCAACTTCTACTATAACAAAACCATGATGTGACGCTCACCAGAATGGCATCCGGATGGTCGTTGAAGAACACGGACAGCAGTCGCTGCGCGTGGAAGGGCAGCCAGAAGGCGAAGAAGGTGACGACCACGGACACTGAAGGAGGATGACGTCATCGTTATGTAATAATAGTCTCAGTTTGTAAATATGCCGAAATTCTGAACCGTTTTGAGTGATGTTTGGTTGTGTTTTAATCAAACCAACTTGTGGCCTGACTTTCATTGAAATCTGATCGTTTTGTTCCTCGGAATACAAAATAAAAAGTGTATTTTTACTCACCGAGCACCTTGATCACCGTCCTTCTGCTTCTGCTCGTGCGGCTCGTCGCCTCGTTTTTATCCTGACATTATTTTTATTAATTAAATATTTCTATTAATTGTATTTATTGTTTTTAAGTAATAATTTTAAGTAATAAAAATAAAGTTAATAATGCAAACCTTGGTGAGCATCCTATCCGCGCATCGCAGACGTACGGCGATGTGCCCGTACATGAAGGACATGAGGATGGCTGGAATGGGTCAATAAAAATGAAAATCTGGGGTTTCATAAAATCATTCTCGATCAAAAAGTTCTCTAGATACATACTATTACATAGTATTACATAGGTAGTTGTACATTGGATGACTGGAATGAAGAAACAATTTTAAAAAAAAAAGAGGATTTTCCCTCCCACTCTCGACTAGGCCGACCCCTTACTCTGCCTATGAGGAACAGTGAAACGACGTTCGGTTGTGTTTCACGATCGCTTCAAAGGATGTGGAGTTTTCTTCAATTTAGTACTTCGCCTATCCATCTTTAAAAAAATATAAAAATCTAACCGGGAAGGGTGAAGAAGATGAGGAAGCTGACGTAGATGAGTACCTTCAATAGGTTTATATTTACATTTTTCTGAAATCAGCTTTCAATTGGGTCTATAAACAGACTCTCTCGCGCTTTCCCTCTTGTAAAGAACATTGCGAGGTAAGAGAGTCAGGCAATTTTTTTTACGATGACGTCGTCATTAATCAGTCTCGCGAATCAGAGCGAGCAAGAGAGCACGTAAAATGACGAGACGATTTCAAGCATTTCATACTCTAGTGATGACGTCATGACTAATCGTTAGAGTTCTCTCGAAAGTGAGATCGAGCGATCGAGCGTACTAAACGAAGGGACACCAATTCTCACCTTCTGTCTATCCTTGCCCTCCTGTGTGTAGTCCATGGCACAGAATTCGGTCCGATCGACGGTCAGACCGTCGGAGGAAATCTGTACGGGTTATAACTATGAGTCGAATCAGGATTAGAAAATGAAGAATGGCGATAGATCTCTCGGCAAAAGAACAGGCGAGCAAATTACTCATAAATATTCTTACTGACTTCAGTGTTTAGGATAGGGCCTTTTTTCAGGACGATGAAAAATATTCCACAACTAGAGACGAATGGCAAACGAACAACATGGGAAAAGTCAATTCCGCAACAAACGAATTCATAGGCGCAATTGTTCCGGATGTGTTTCACTAGTGATTCAAGAGCTATTAAACGCAAAGAAAGTGATCGCGCTTCGAATGGTAGTAAAAGAAAAAAGAAAACTCACCAATTTCTTCATTTCCTCGCTGACGCCGGGCGGTACCTCGAGTCGCTGCACCTGTGAACGAATTACGGTAAGATGCAGTTAGAATAAAGTCAGTTATCGATCTTAAGCAGATTACGGTAGGATACGGAACAAATGAAGTTATCGGTACAAATGTTATTGAACTTGAGCAAATCAGAGGCCGGATTACGGTAAGATAAAATCAGTTATCGATCCACCATCTCTTACGTTAACGATGGCAGCCATGGGTAGGGCGGCAACGAAAGAGACCGCCCACGAGATGAGGATTACGGTAACTGCCCTCGTGAGCGTCGAGAACAGCTTCGCACGTAGGGGAAAGCTGAAAAACGTGATTTTGTCAACCACAAACTGACTTTATTCTCTCGTCCTTTTATTGTTTTGCGAGGACTCACATGAGAATCTCTAGCGTATGCGCATAATTTTGGGCCATCGGCTCGGATTGAAAAAGGAAATTGTGAAAACAACGGTATTTCGCGGGACTAGTTCACAAATGGAAGTGTTCAGACAAACTCTGATGCAAGTCTAGAAGTTCATGAATTCGACTCAATAATTTTGTCGATTCTCGTTCGTTTCTTTGACTCTTCTTGTTTGACCCAATGAGTGACGATGATTGAGTCGAATTTGAATCTCACCAAATGGCAAAGTATCGCTCCACTGAGAATGCGCAGATTACGGTAACCGAAGCGTAGGATGTAAATTCGATGAGGAATGCCCTGAAAATAAGCCAATCGTCATGTTATCTATAGGTCGGAAGGTCGCCGTCGGATGAGAACCGACAGTCATTTGTTTATTCTGTTTGTGAAGTTTTTAACGTCCTGCGAAAATACTGAGCTCCAATTGTTTTGGTACTGATGCATGCGTAAGCGACACGCGTACATCAGGACCATTTTCCCAGTGAAAATGTTATTTCAACCCTGTAAATCGTTTGTCCAAGAATATTAGTATTATTTGTCCCACGAGTGCACTGCATTCCTACTAAACGCACTCGTGGGCCGTTCCCAGTACCAGAACCTAATATTTGAAAACTAATTATGGTGTACCTACCGTAACCGACAGACGAAAGACGAGAATTCGTACGGGTACACGTATCCGATCACGCCGTGGAGTTCCATCGGGAGGCCTGAACGGAATAGTTTGTCAATCGTGAACAGCTTTTTTCCTGTGAGAAACCGATTTTTTCCCCCCAATTTTTTTGCCCGGGGGAGCTAGTGAGTACGAAAACACGCGGGGCAAGTACTCATAATGGGATGGGAGTCCATTGCGAGTGCTCTCGCTTGAGATGTCTCGCATCACTTATTACGCTTCATATTTGAGCGGTGTAAAGGAGACGAAAACAGCTCGCAGCTGTACTCGGTGCATTTCGAAATGCGTCTCCTCATTTCGCATGCTATCTCGCTGTTCTGACCCCTTAGAAAGCGCTTGGAGCGAAGAGGTCATCCATAATTTCATACCCACTGCACCCAAACAGCCGAAAACAAGGCGTCGTGGGGTCAAGGATTGTAGTATTTTCCGGATTCGACGTCTAGCCAAGAGTTCGGGAACGCTGGGAATTTCGCATTTTCAATGAGTATAGCCACGCAGATCCTTCCTGTCAATTAACAGTCGTTTCGTTTACAATTCCGTAGACACGATAGCACACGGAACGAACCAACTTCAGCATGTTTTCCGATGCGCATACCTTAGTCGTATTTTCTGTTATTTTTTTTAAAATTATCGCAGCGCATGCGATGCCGCGAATCCAGGAAACGGGCCGGCTAATAAGTCTAATAATTAGTCCCACGCATGCTTCGAACGATCGTTGTTTTGTCGAGTCAGAGCGGACCATGGATCTGGGGAGGGCACGAACGCTATTTATAAAGGGCAGAGACCAGTCGAGAAAATGACCGAGGCAAGTGTCCAATGATCACGGGCTAATTATGAGACCGAGACGGTAGTTCTCGTCTCTTCATTTTGCGTTATCTCTCGTCAGTCATCAGAGTAGGTAAAGAGCGAGTATTGCGAAATGAGACGGGAAGAGCATTCAACGATTCAGTGTGTTCTACGATCGACAGGAAAGCGACAGGGCTCAATGAGGAATCGCTTCCGCTTGGCATCTAAACGCTTACGGTGACGGCAAGCTTGTTTTCTGCTGGGAAATCCCAGAAAACGAGAGCCTTTTACGGACAAATTGTGCGTTACACCATGCTTTATCAAGAAATGATTGCCTATTTCGTAGCCCTCTTATTCATCAGAGACAATTAAGAGCATGGGGATATCAGGTGGGTTATTTCTTGACCACTCACCGAGCAGAAGAATGATAATATCCGAGACAGCAAGGGAGAAGAGGTAGAAATTGGTCGGATTGTGCATCGACTTGTCCGCAATGATCACCAAGCAAGTGCACGCGTTGCCGATTACACCTGTAATTTTTAATATTAAAAAAATACTTTAAAAACTAAATAAAAATCTCACCGAGAAGCAGAAGCAGAATGTAGATGATCATCGTAGGCATTACGATGAATGTCTGTAATTTATTTTTTTTGCTACAAAATCCAGTAATGTATCGCCATTACTTCCTCATTTTCTCAACTATCTAGACACTCGGATGTTTTCAGCAGGTCCACAATAGTTCACATGGCGGTGATACTTTCCCTGAACGCCGACTCGAGCGTGGAATTGGGGCAATTTCCCCCCACATGGCGCTGATTCACTCCGCCTTGGAACGCTTCTCTAACATCCCATGCTCCCTCATCGGTTAGAAAGTGCTAGAACACATGACTATCTCCGTGTCGCGCTGCTTTCAGTGTGGGGAACTCATTCCGCAATCTTCGACCATTTCCTCTTTCGTTTCCGTAGAAAGAAAGAAGGTCTGTTTCTGACTGGGCAGTCAGCATTCGGCACAGGGACACTACGTGACAAAAGAGCGTTCACCATTAGCCGTCGAGAGTTTTCTAAACATGAGAATTATTCAGAGGCTGCGAAGCCACAACACCTCAATTGTAGCCGAAATACCCTAATTATTCAGGAGAATTAGTCATGTTTTGCGCAATTTGTCGCCTACTGAGTGTCAAGTTCAATTCCATAAACCGTTTATTCATCGAGTTCAAGGAATCATTTTTTCTCAGAACCATACGTGTCAAAGCTGTGCTTACTCTAGTGCTGGGGTGTGTGTGCTATGAATTATCGCGCGAATTGTTTAGCGAGAATAAGTGCTGTCGCGCGCATTCGACAAAGTGGAAGATTTCAGGGAAAGATACTGACGAGAGATTATTTAGCGAGTATGGATACAAACTGCACGCAAAATCGGATTCGCTGAAGTGTCGCTGCGCGCAGGCGCTACTGTGAATGCAATTTAGTCAGACCATTTCACAGAAGTGGCTTTTACAGGAGAGGTTTGTACAAAATTGAGCAAGCAATCTTTGTTGCAGGAGACAAATTTCGAAACGGTAATAGGTAGCTCGAATTCGCTCGTCCCCCTCGATTCTTGTTTCACGGCAGGCCGGCACTCACCTCCTGGCACCGCGGGCCCAGATTCTCCACGACAAACACGGTAATGTTCGGGTCGGCGTACTGTATCGGGTCGCATGACGACGGAATGTGCGCCATCGTCCTGGAACGATTTAATCGGTGATGAGAGCGATCGGAATCGAGCGGTTACGAGCGGAACGGGAAAATGAATCGAGGGGAAACGCGGAAATAAATCACGTTGAGAGAGCGCCGAACAATGTGGTTATTACTGCGCACAAGCACAGCGTTGACATCCAGGAGGAGAGTAGGGAGAATGGGGAATGCATATGAGGATATGAGGGAGATGGGAGGAGCCAGGCACTTGTCCTGGTCTCATTAAGCGTTCCTCAAAATTGACGGATTGCCATCTTCCGGCTGTTCAGTGAATGCCTACTGTAAATAGCGCACTACGATCTCAGCACTCTCTCACTCAACACAAACGAGCTCATTTTGATAGGAACGTCAACGTGATGAATGAATAGTTATCGCAGACGTAAGAATGGTATTTCATCATTCAAACGTTGATACAATTGAATCTATACAATATTTCAATCAACTACACTCGAGGTTGTCAAAGTAATGATCCACGAGAAAGTGCTTTCTCAAGCCCGCATTCATTCATTCATCTCCGCTTGAGCAATGCGGTACTTCACAGTTCCGACAACTTATTGTACGCGCGCGTGTGACGCAGGCGCTCTGCTATAAAAAGTGATGAACGTTATTGGCTCTCTCTATCTCAAAACTTCCGCGACACGCAAGGAGTGCAGTACGGTAGGCGCAGATGTTATGTCTCTCTCAATTCGCAATGCTCTCTCGCGTTTCTCTAACTGATGAGAGATGAGACAAGGAAGGAAAGAACGAAAAGCGCGGCAAAAAGTAACAGTAAATCTCAAAGATCGCCTCATCAGACAGTAAGGGCATCTAGCAATGAAATCCGTGCGTCAATGCAACGACTTCCAATCTCCTATCGGCTCAAAAATCGGCGCGAAAAGAGGAAATGGTCTGGGGGGGGGGGGCGGACTGGGGGCTGTCAGAATGAAGAATACGTCTCTTTCCTCTCTTTCCTGCTAGAGATGCGAAAGATTGTGGACAATGAGTAGACGGATCCTCCATTCTGACAGTCTGGACGGAGCGTGCCAATTGCTCTTTGAGCGAGAATGAAGGAAGGAGGAGTAGACTGATGGGAGGGAGGAGCGACGGTCTTCATTCTATGGTCGGGAAGGTCAGAGAAGGCGAGAGATCAGGCGAAATGAAGAGAGTCCGCAGTGGATGAAAAGGGGGGCGAGAGCGCCCTTTCATCGCTGTGAGAACTTCAGCCTTCTGGAAGCGCAGTCAGTTATTTGAGGACTGGAAGTTGCGGAAATTGGAATGATGATAAAGAGGGAAGGTCACTCTAAGAAAATTGTTGCACTGACTCCTAAAAAGATTCATCAGAATAGGTTTCCTGCAAGGAAACTCTTACGTGCATGATAAGGCGAAGATTTCGAAGAAGGGTGCCTCATTAGGCATGTAATGAAAGAAGCTTACAGTGTGGCAGGCAAATACCACTTTTAGTTGACCAGAAACAGCGATTCATGAATGGCCCTGGTTAAACTACGGAGACAAGCGCAGTAGTAACTAATATCGGCAACCCCCTCCGCCCTCAAGTGGACTCTGTTTGTTTGTTGCTCGCCTTGGCTCCGCCCACTCGCTAATCCTCTGGAATTCGCTGAAATATTATGAGGCATCGCCATGAAACCCCTCTAAGCGCACTGCAGGAATCGTAGGAAGGAGGCAACAATAAGTGTGTGAAGTGGATGAACGGTTGTGTTTCACATATCTTTCATATGCGGCAGAATGAGACCTTTACGATAAGTGAAATTGTCTCACATGAAAACAAAATAAAACGGCAGTTGAATGGTAAAGGGTCGGCGATCTGCGTTGAATGAATGGCTGATTATGCCTCGCACTTCCTAGATCGGAGACGGTGGTCGGGGAAAGAAGGAACTCTTCCGAAGATGCGAACAAAGAATTAGCAAAAAAACGGGACAATTTAGAACGAGGAATTAGCAAGTGATCAAAGATTTCATGAGCAGCGCAAATTTCACGGGCGACTGCATGCGAAGGCGGAAATATAAAGGAAGGAAGAGGAAAGTGAGCGTGGTAGCGGGAGCGGTGCAAAGTCAAAACATAAAATGACAGCGACACGCTGTTGAAAACGCGACCTGGTCATTTGAGCCCCCTTGCTACGCCCCTTCACTACGTTTCAAGGGGGATAAAGACGCATTCTTACTGATCTCGAACAAATTCTCAGTATTCTGTGGGTATTTTGATGAAATTCAATACGGCGTGCATACTTGAACCATGAGCAGTTCAAATTTAGGTTGGCAGGAGTAAGCCCTACTTTTCGCCCCGAGTGCCCAGCGGGATTTTCTGAAACGGCTGAAGCTCAGCCCGTAATGAAAAGAGTTGATGGATTATCGGCCCGCGTCGTGGGAAAGTTTGGCGTCCCGAATTGAAAGGAAAAGAGAGAAAAGGGGGGGGGGATCAGTGTGCTGGATGGCTACCAATAAAGAGACGAGGAGACCATCAAAAAGTAACGACGACACCTCACAGAGTAGAGCATTGCCAAATCGAGAGGGAGAGAATGGGGGAACACTTGCTCACTAGCTCACCTAGTACGAAGAGCAGGGGAGAAGGGCAGGAGTCAAGGACTCTCCAAGAGTGATCAAGAGAGATGGTGTATTGGGGTGTCCCACATATTTGTGACATTTTTATTTATTTTTATTTTTTTGTTTATTCCTTCAACAACAACAAATGATCAGTAATCAATGTATGCTCCCTTAGTAGTCACGACCTGCCTCCATCGATCGGGCAGGGTCTCGATCCCTCTCTTCCAAAAGGCCTGGGGCTTAGAGTTGATCCACGCCTCGAACTCCTTCACAAGTGCGTCTCGGTTCTTGAACTTCTTTCCTCGACAGAAGTTAGAGAGGGAGCGGAAACAGTGGTAGTCGCAAGGGGACAGATCAGGGGAGTAAGGTGGGTGAGGGAGCCATTCCATCTCCAGCTCGTCCATTTTCTTCTGGGTGATTTTCGCATGATGAGGGCGCGCGTTGTCCATGAGCATGAGGATTTTGCCCTCGCTCAGGAGTTTGGGAGGGACCCTGACCGCCACCTCTTCCAGTTGGGTAGTGAAGAGGTCAGCCTTGATGGTGATGCCGGGAGGGAGGATCTCCCAGTAGATGGGACCGAGGACGGAGAAGAAGAAACAGAGGAGTTCCTTCTTTCCGTGAAGTTCCGCCTTTGGAGCCTGCTGGGGTTTCTCATCGACGTCCACCCACTGAAGTTTCCTCTCAGGATTATCGTAGGTGATCCACTTCTCATCCATGGCGACGATGTGGCTGACCCAATTGAAATTGGATCTACGGTGGAGTAATCCCTGACAAACGTCAACCCGCTTTTTCAGCTGAGCTGTCGTGAGGTCATGCGGAATCACTTAGGTGTCTTCCCAGCATCATGCAGGATTCGAGCAACTGTGGTCTTAGGAATATGGATGGTCTTCTCAATATCGCGCACACTAGATTTGGGATTGGCCTTCAGTTCCCTGAGAACACGACCCCGAACACGAGAAGAAGGGCGTCCAGGATGGGGTTGGTGTTCCAGATTGTAATCCCCTCGCTTGAATCGGGTGAACCAATTGAAGCAGGTGTGAAGGGAGGGGGCATTTTCGCCATGAGTCTGGACCAGCTTACGGTGGGATTCCGTCGCCGTTCGACCCAGGAGAAAATAATGAAGCAAAACGGAGCGGTAGTCTCGAGCAGTGTTCATGACTATAACTGATGAAACTAGTCAAAGACTGATGCAATCGAGAAGCGGCTAAGTGTAAACAATTGCACAACATGATGACGTAATATTGTATTGCATCAGAATGATTGTCGATCATGCAGTAATTATTGGCAAGCAAATTCCAAAAATATGTGGGACACCCTGATAGATTCATTTCGGGAGTTGTCATAGTAGAGTTCTCATCATCAAGAGTTCTTAGAGATACGCATCGCTCGAATCGAGCAGGTTATTTCACTACAGCCTTAGCGATGAGCTCACAGTCTCCTGATAATCTATCGACTCTTCCTCTTCAACTGACAATCTTCTCTTGCTACAGGCACAGTAATTGTGTGTACGACTGCAGGCGCGTAATCTCGAGTTGATACACACTGTTTTTTCTTCGCTTCGCTTTTCAAAGACACGAATTCCTGTCTTCATTAACACATCTCTTTGAGGAAGAACTTGTAGAGCTAAAGATAGTACGGTATTCTTCAACAAATAGTCACGTTCACTCCATCTACAAGGAAGAAGAAATGGAAGAAGAAACATATATCCTAAATCTCACGTAACCTCGTGGATTTATGAATACAAACATGAAGATGATGTGAAATGAGATTTCGCTGAACTCCACTCGGAATTCGGGGTATTCCATTATTTCACACCCTCGCTTATTCCGTGAAAGAACGCACAGAATGCGGAAGCGGACCCATTCTTTCCTTTACTATCGTCACAAACGGAGTGTTTTAGTGCCAGGAATAGGTAATCAGTCAGACAGTGCTAGAGTATGCGCAATGGCAAAGCTTTCTCGTTCAGTGTTTATAGCTCCAGACAGTGGGGGGGGGGGGGAATATTCATGATCGGGACCTAACTTTGACATGTGTCACTGTAGTTATCAGAATAAGAATAGCTAACTAGTCTGACACTTAAAATAGGCGGTGACGCTCCTACAGTCTAGTGAAGGGAATCGTGGCTCACATTAAGGGCCCCGGGCGTCAGACAGACCGATAAAGCACACACACACAAATAAAAGAGCACGCGGACGATCCCTCAAAACAGTGCCATGAATTCAGTCGTACTACCTAAACGCGACAGCAATTAGTCTGAAAGTTCCCGAGAAGATATCGGAATAACCTATCCTCAAAACAGCGAACTTTAGCCGTCACGATACCGTCCCTTATTTGCTCCCGGCTACCACTTTGGATCTACGGTTTCGACCTGACTCTCTTAATTTCCCCTGATCTCTCGCCTTAACCGATCATTTCTGAGTCGGAGACAATAGTGAACAACACGAGCGACAGGCGCGAATAAATCATTGGTAGTACACCAATTGAATTGACCTATGGCGAGCGGGACGGTTCGCTATAAAATACATTGTTTACGTGGCGCGGCAACATTATTCAGAAAAAGGAAGAGGAATGAGTGAGATCTGTGATTTGGCGAGACCCAGACGTTCCAAATTTTGAAACGTTTCAATTGGAATTCCATCAACGATTTGCATTAGCCAATGACGGGGTATCAGTCAGACCAAAATCTGAAAAAATCTTGAGCAGAATCTGCAAAACGGTCGATTTCAGAAGAATCATGAAGAGCAATAGCGCACAATGAAGCAAAATTGGTTGACGAGGGATCACTAGGCAAAAATTATCATGATTCTGACATGCCCATTCTTCGAAACGATTTCGCTCGAACGCGGAACCCCGTGACCGCTCGTTCGCCTATGCAGAAAATGCACAGGAAGCATCAAGGAAGTATTTCACACTATTCTCCCCACACCATTTCACACACCACTCGCAGCTCACGGTCCTATTGTCAAAACACTGTCTCGGAGGCGCCACCGCTCACTTTCAGATTTCTGCCCAATTTTCGGCGAATCTCCGGCACAAACTGTCCTTGACAGGAAGGTGGGAGAAATCTCGAGGGACCCACTCATTTCAGAAAAATGAGAACTCTCCTCATTCCGTACGGTCTATCATCTGCTAGAGAAATCGCGATCATGAACACTGCGGAGCGTTCATCCTTGGGATTTCAAGAATTCTCTTGCATGGTTTCCAGCAGGAATGACGTGAACTTCGCTCATTGAATTCCACTGGTACGAAAAAATCACCGCACAGATTGCACCTCTTGTTTTTCTTGCCTACGAGGACGGGACGGATTCTGGAGCGGAAACGAGCCTCACTGGACGACGAGGGCGTTTCAAATATCGCACGTATCCGTCGATGACTAAGGAACAGAGAACACGGTTCAGTGTGCAGGGATCGTGTCTTGGTATCGGGATCGAAAGTTTGAACAACAGCTTTCCTCACAATTATGTCGCCATCAAAATATTCTCAACAAATGGTTAACGGTGAAGTACTTTACGTTATTCTAAGCACACACCGTCCTGTGCGATCACTATCCTAACATTGACTATTTTGACTATTTCGAGACAGTGAGTCAAGGTTCCAAGTTCCACAGAACGACCTCCACAGTTCGTTGGACCACTTTCGTATTCGTCAATACCGTAGTCCGCCGAATATTAATAGCCCATCGGTCTTCATCCGAATCGGGAATGAGATGGCCCGATCTACGTCCGATGAGTTAACGAGCGGGTTCGTATTTACAATTAAACTTCATTCTTCTTCAGACTAGGCCTCAATGGAATGCCAAATTTTGTGCGGGCGAGTACAGTAATTGCTGCTGCCGTTCTGTCCAACGGTCCGTTTTCGCGAAAAATGTGCGAATAGCTGAGGATGGAGATGTTCGCTATAGACAAGAAGGGTGGGTGATAATTGCAGTCTCTGGCCTCTCAGTGCCAGCCCAAACTGGGCAAACATGAGCCACGTCCTAGACAGGATCATTATGGGCTATTCCTCGAAAAAGGCAACCGGAGTCTCCTCGAAAAATGAAAAATGAGTGTCTCACATCTAGTAGCAGGCTCCAAACACAGTATCCTGATCCTATATCCCACGAAAGAAACCGTAATGAGCATAGCCCAGAGCACCGAGGGTACGAGTTTATGGCTCAGGGCAAATAAAAAATCGCCCATCGCCCCTTTGGGTTCGGCCGGCACCGCAATTCCCCTGTGGGTACGTGAACCGGGAGGCGAGAAAGAAGCAAATAATAAGCGGAGCGAATTTGTTGTCCTCGGTCTAAGGATGAGGAAGGAAAGGAAAGCGCGGAAAAACAACTTGACAGCTTGGAACTTGTCAAAAGGGTAGCGCCAACAATTCCCCCGCGTAATGGACATTCTAAGTAGCTGAAAGGTCGAAAAATACAAAAATATGTAGACAATGAAAAAAGCGATCAGTGATTTTCGCGCAATGTAAACTTCATCTTCTCACTTCACGCGCGCGCAATGTGCCGATAAACAATGAATTGTATCAACGGATTCACGTGAGGGTGACATGACCATTTCTCCTAATCACGTTGGTCATACAGATGCGTCAGAAAGGACATTTTGCAATGGATACAAATGACCCAACGCAATCATAATGACGAATTTGTATGGAAACATGTACATAGATGATCGAAGAACCTATTTTACGGATCTTGCTACAATTACCCGGCTACAAAGCATGGCTCTAGTCTGCAGCCGGCGTGTCTCAGTGACTTCCGGAACCGGAAAGCAGCAGGGAGGTGTCAGCACGTATTCCCCGGATCTGAAAAAGAGGCAATGAAGCGACGTGCGGGGATTCTTGGAAGCGCTGTAGGAGTAGGAACTCGAAATAGATTGCTTCTTCGAGAAACCAATACAATTACGTTACTATAATGCTACGTTTCCAAAATAGTAAATCCATAAATAGAAAATGTGCTTTTGGGAGGTCTCATTAGGGTTACACTAATGAGGCGGAGCGCGAAATAGACCGATAACCGCGATTTGAGAAGCAACTGTGAAATGGAGATTCTCCAGAGGCCTGTTTTCACCTAGTGTTCACTCCTAATTCACGTCAATTAGTCGCCACCCCTTCTCGTCTTTTCTTTTTTGAGTGGAGGAAAACGAGCCTCGTGCTCGCTGAAAGAGGAGGTCTGTGACCGACACGAGGACAGAAAGCGAACAACGGAAGGAAGACTTGCTCAAAATATAATCTGAGAACGTGTGAGGCAGAATTATTTATTAGCGTCTCTGCCTAAATTATGAGGCTACTGACAGACCGTTAGGAAAATATAAGGAATACTGAGGAGAATTTATTGATGCTAAACATGTAGTGGATACTTATAGTTCAAGTACGGAAAAGGTGTAAATAGAAGTAGCTGTCATTCATGTCTACTTCGAAGACCGCTGAGAGTGTTGTCGAGTCTATCTCGAGCCAAATTTGTTAGCTGCACCCTTGGGACTGTTCTACAAAGTTCTCAATAGACAAGTCCGGTCTCAAGTAAAAGATTACTCTTCTCAACTGAGAGAGACTGCGCCGTCGAACAAGGGTAGTATTGTCAAGTCTCGCTGTAGACAGACCTTGCACCCGTGTAAATTTGCTGCTCCGCCGGCTAGATTCGCCCTACAATTATCTAAGTAGCTTGAACAAGCTACAAGGGGAGGGGGGAATGGGGTCTACCACCCGGTGCAGTGAAATAATTTGTAGAAGTCAGAGAACCGTATTATTAATAAGCAAATCAGAGTAAACGACCGATAAGAATCGTTAAACGCAAATAGTTCCAGTGATTTTTTACTTTCCCGCAGGTTAGAGATCACATGAGGAGAGCCAGCTCTGCCAGAGAAATCCCTAGCTTGCACCCAATCTTGGACAGTATTCGAGACGCTTTCCGGCTATGCATGGTCGAATCTCATTTCGCTGTGAACAAGTTCACTTGTTCAGACACAAATTCCGCACGTACGCTGTACGATGAAAATAGTAGGAAGGAAGCGCGAATCGGCTATGCTTCAACGATAGTTCAAAGAAGAGAGGTCTCCAGCTGGTGTTAATTATAAGGAATGAGACTGTCGGAAAAAATTATTTGCTTCGAGACATCGCAATCAGTGGTCAGTGGCAATCTAGTAGGAAGCAAGTATGCACAAATGGAAAATTCAAAATTGCCGCCAGCCGAGCGCGCTCTATAGCCGTTCCTAGGCAACGCGCGCTATAGAAGAGATGAGAGGAAAAGGAAACAGATGGTCAGGAAGGTAGGGCCAGCTAGAGCCGATATTTCGTCACCTTTCTACCTTATCGATTCTGATTGTTTCGATTCTAACTCTTCGCGGAATATAAATTAGTCTATATTTCGAGCAGAAGGGCAATTTTATAGCACCTTTTCTAACTTTTAGACACGGATTTCTTCGATTTTACTCCTTACGCGCTAACCTTCAGCCCATTTCGTGTCGGACTGTCACTAAGAAGCTCGGAAGACTGTCAGAGGCCCTTCCTCGCCGTTTTCCTTATTCACTTACCCGAGATGGCATTAGCCAATGATCGTTGCTCACTGAGTATTAGACTTTGACATGCATTTTTTTCACCTCACTCGAAAATCGATCCTCAAAAACACGTTACAGTCTCTCTTTTCTGTTTGGTGACGAGCCCCCCCCCCCACCGTTTCCTAGAGTGATGAATGATTCATTTCCGCGTATTTCCCCCTCCTTTTTCTCGTTCGCAAACCCGATTATTTTCTCGGGTGGGAAAGGGGGAAGGGAACTGCGGAAATTTGGCACTGGGCTATTAATTTCCCCCAAAAAAGGACGCAGAGATCAATCTCTTTAGACGCAGAGATCAATCTCGTGCTCTTTCGGTGGTCAGAGGGGGGCGAGAGAGCATGGGAAATGGAGAGAGTTAGACAGATAATCAATTTCAGGAAGATGATGGAATCATTTTCTGCCTTGAAAGGACGGTTCATGGACACGTACGAATTGATCTATGAAAGTGAGTGCTTTAGTTTCCCTGTAAACCAGAATGACAAAAATAATTTGGTTCGACGTCAACAGTGCATTCGACAGAAAAGTGATTGAGAAGGGTAGTTTAGATCTGAGTGATTACTCTAGTCATAGCCGAGCAGGCTCAAGGTATAAACATTATTTGAGATAGCAAAGGTTAATGCACAGACCGGGAGTTGAACACGGGGCTTCCGCTTACCGGGCAGGTGTTAACCTTTACTATCTCAAATAATATTGAGAAGGGTGAGTTTTTGGCAAAATTGAAATTGTTATGAGTGATAGCCAATGCCGACTAGGCTCAAGTTTCGTACCAATGACCGACAAAATTGTGTGTCTTCGTGCAAATGGCGTCGTTTTTTCGCTCAAAATTCGGTATAGTAGTATCTGAAGAGGCGCTGCACACAAAGTTTCGATGTTATGAGGTATTTCAGCGCCCGACTACACAGACGAGCACCTCAATCGGAACAATCTGTTCGAGTTGGCTGCACTGGTGGGAAGAACGGTGCGACCGATCGAAATCGACAGGCACTGGCCTATTGGGAGGGGTGAGTTATACCATTATTGGATACTACGATCACTCCCGTCCCACCCCCGCACACAGCCCAAATTATTACTATCTAATGTATGATTCAACGCACGGGGTGGCGAAAATAGATGAGCGAATATGAATACTGTCCGGATCGGAGCCCACAAACATGAGATCTATGGCTCAGACGTGAAACTCATTATGAGGGTGGGTCGGCAATGTGTAGAAGAGGAGATTGCGCGTTCATTATTACACGATGGTGGTAAAAATACACGGCGAGATGGTCACAACAAATCTGACCACTCATAAGCACGGCGTTCTGCGGAACTGTTGGCGCAAAATTATTCATATGTAAGGAGGGCAATAATTCTGTCGGAGTCGTCTAGACGCAAATCTGGCCTTTCATTGAACCGAGAATACTTATTATGTGACTTTTTGGAACGGAAATTTCCAGTGGAACGCGAATTTGAAACAGAACGAATAATAAATGAACCGTGAAACTCAACTCGAAACTATGGAAATCAAGAAAAACGTGCGCTCGTAGAATTCCTTTACTTATGTGAGTGGGAATCTTAGTAAGATTAGTAATTGCATGTCTACACAATCTGAAGGAAGAAGTCACATGCCAATCATCGACTCTTTTTTCGAATAAATATCTTAATTATGATACCACGGTCGAGCGATTTTCGAAATTCTCAATGAGATTCGCGGAATTTCGATGGTTTCTGACCACCCTACCATTGAATAAGAGATCTCCGAAAAAGTAGCCCGATGCAAACAGTTCTAAGCCTCGCGGGACTGAATTATTACTATTATTATTTCCGACTGGTTGAGGCCGAAATGGGGAAAGAAGAAAGGAGTGGCTATTCAGAGGCTGCTGCGGTGTGAAAATGGTTGAGAAATAGAAGAAGGGGGAGAGGGTGGGCGGAGAGGAAGGGCTGAGAATCTGTCTGTTCTGAATGAGCATGAATGATTCGGAGGAAATTATCGGGAAATTCTGGTTTGGATTCATCGACGAATTATAGTGTTTTATCCAGACTCCAATAATATGCATCTGCACTTCACGCGTGATTTCCTTTCGGGACTGTGCACTTATGAATTCAGAAAGGCAGTGGCTAGACGTCTTCCGGGAAAGACCTCAGTCAGACCTAGCTCCACTTATCTACGCGCCTTTCACCGCTTCACAAAAGCTCCACAGTCGCCGGATATAATTGCTTGCTTGTGAACGCAGAAGCGAAAGAGCCTGTAAATACCTGAGACCAGGCATGGGGGGAGCACCATTTATTTAGAAGGAGAGCTGCAGTGTGTAAATAGGAAGACCAATTGTCTCAGCGTCTCTTCATTTCGCGTGCTCTCTCGCCTGCTCTAACCAAAAAAGTTGGGCGGAATCACACGGAAGCTACGTGAAGTGACACACGATGCTATGCATGACTGCGCAATGAATTTGCAGAGAGGGAGGCAAAGGCGTTCGGAATACGCCGTAAAAGCTCGGAAATCAACGCCATTGGCCGCGAATACAAATGGAAATTCGTCAATGAATGGCAGGAGCCCACAAAGATCCTGAATATATGCCTGTGTTCATTGAAGTCACATCAAAATTCGCATCAAAAAGTAGAGTGGTTGGAAATTCTCTCTTATTTTTGGCCCAATCAACAGCCGCTGAGGAGATGGTAGATAGAGAGAATGATAGAGGGCGCATACTCTCTGATTAATGGATGGGCCATATGGGGTCTAATTCGCGTTCATGTTTAGGTCGACGCTCACAACAAAGAACAATAAGATGGCCTCTTCAAAGGCAAGTAGCGACATAAATTGGGTATGCCTATCGCAGATTCGAATCGCTGACGCGTTTAGAAATCTGCACGGTTAGCCCTCGTAAACATCCTCTTCTGATTTGCGCGGGCCGTCCCACGCTTTTCGAGATGAAGAAGACCGTCTCTTCATTCCTCCTGCTCTCTCACCGGTCAGAGAGACGAGAGATCAGGCTGAATGTTGAGGCACCGAAGGCATCTCAAGAATCTCCCTGAACTTGACCCCTTCTAACATGATTCTCTGCATTCTCAAGCCCCTCTCTCGGTCGGTGAATCCTCTCTCCTGCCGAAAAGCCCGTGAAAATCGCATTAGAAAGTTGTGAAACGGGCCGAGATATCGCAGCATGAAAAGACGACGCGACGGGAATGTGATGAGATCGGGCGGATCACAATGCAAAGTTTCCTTGAGAAAATCTAGGTTGCTCGAGTTGCGGGAAATCCCTTGCAAGAGAATCAGAAGGGGTCAAGTTCACGCACAAATCTCTGGTTCACAAGGCTCGAGGGGGCATTCGGCATGCACGTAACATTCCTTGCGCTTGACTGATCTATACGAGGGATGAATTCCAGAGCTCGCTCAACGATGAAACACGATTGCGCGAGTGTTTCGGCGTCTAATGATAGTGTAGAAACTGATCGCCTAGAAAGCGCGTGAAATGGATGGACCATTTCATGCGAGTGCATAGAAGCGCGATGGTTCTCCGAATTTTGATCATTCCGGGAATGACGGAAAGTCCTTTTTTCGGAATTCGTTTAGTAACTGAAGATTGTGTAGCAGCGCGCACTCGAGCGGATCACTTAAATTGAAAAAAAAAACGAACAGTGACCGTAAAAATGCAAAACAAAACCGGAGTGTTCGCACTAGAGGCGTTCTCGACTGTAATAGCAAAATAACAAACGAACCTCGCTTCTCGGTAGAGCTAGAAGTGGAAAATATTTGGATGTTCTAACTGCTTTAAATGTACATGATCAGGCGGTGTCAGAAAGCATGGATAAATAAGAGAGTCAGATATAGAAAAACATGTCCTTTGAAAAGCGTCATGAAACGTAAATGAACCCGGCAAGTTCCCTAGTAGGCAAGTACGTAGTGGTGTACCCGGGAATGCAAAGATCATACAGATTCGAGGTAGGCTTCTCTACCGTTTCTCATAAAAGTCAGATGCGGTTAATATTGGTTCACTGCTTTTAAATTTTAAATAGGCTAGGCAGAGATCTAGGGCAACAACTCAGAGAGTCAAATCTTGACAACACGACAATTCCTAGTAATGCCCCGGCAAGGCTTCGTCAGAGGGCATACATGATCGAGGTAGGCAGAGGTCGAGTGCAATGGATAGAGTCAACACATTACCATTATAAAACTTTCATAAATAAACACCCTCTGTACCCCCAGTAGATAAGCAAGTGGTAGTGAACCCGGTAAGGTAGACCGAGAACAGTTGAGGTAGGCAGGGATCGAAAACAGATTGCACTGCAATGCATGCAGGATCTTTTGAGAGGCGAGCAAAGCGCAGAAACTAATCGAGTTTGAGGAGGCGAAGTAAAGGGAAGCGATGCCTACTGCGTCAGAAGATGAGAAAGATGATGAGAACCATCTGCTAAGGATGCGGAAGCGGAGGGGTGAAGTAGGTCGAGGCGCACTCGTCTCTTCTTTTCGCACACTCTCTCACCGACCAGAGCACCGAGAATGCTTGTCAAGGAGGGAAGAGTAGGTAGTCATGTGGCTTGCAGCAAACCTTCTGATTTTCTCTGTTTTCCAGAAAAATGAGAATAACACGGAGGCTGAAACTGATAGCGATGGGAACTCTGAGACCAAAAGTTCGAAAGCAAAAAAAAAAGCCAAAAGCAGAAAGTGCCCGTGCGCTTCCTTGTTCTGTCTTTGACACCATTCAAGCAGGCGACCAGAGGTGAACAGACAAAATCAGAGTGCTCGAAGGCCTGTACTCGTCTATTTTCTCTGACTGGTAAGAACGCATGGAGAAGGAGAGACCATTTCAAAAGAGCGCATTCAAAGACGAGGAAGAAGAATGAGGGGGAAAGGTGTAAACCACTTGTTTTCTTCCTCGGCGGCTTAGTAAGAAGAGTTCAGAAGAATGAACAAAGCGTAGACCAGACAATCTAATAGACCTATTTTACACAGCATGAAAACATTTGAAATAGGGTAAACGGTAAAAGAATATTCATTGTATTTTTCAACGCACTAAGTGTAAACCACTTGTGCAGGTGTGTAGGCGTGTGCATGTTCAGGCTTCATGTAGCGAGTAATACAAACGATAAAATTATGCGCTCGGTACAGCTCCTGAACAGAACAACATCTAAGTGATCAGTGGTTCTCAATTATCGGTGAAATTGAACAAATACGAAATTACCCGGAACGCAATCACTAAAATGTTTTCAGAATCGCTCAACGTCGAGGAGGCCTTTCAAGTGTTTTCGCAACTCGAGGAAATTCAACTTCCGAAGGGTCGGCAACAACTGAGAATACAAACGGAGAACCTATCACATCGGTTGCAACGGGTAAGCGTAAATAATCTACTCAATATCAGTAATTATTGTTAAAGAGGCAACACACATACTCACAATTTTCTTAGTGAGGCTAAACGCTTCAATTCGGAAAGAACAGGGACTAGCTTTCAGCGCAGAAAATGTTCGGCTTCTATGCGAATGCATCAGTGAATTTTGGTAGTAAGAAAAGCAACAATAGAAAAAAGCTCACGATGCACACGCTAGGAATGCAAGGAATTCCCAGAATGAGCGGAAACTGTGCGCAGATGCATGGTTGGTCGGG
The DNA here is from genome assembly GCA_000180635.4 of Pristionchus pacificus. NCBI lineage: Eukaryota > Metazoa > Nematoda > Chromadorea > Rhabditida > Neodiplogasteridae > Pristionchus > Pristionchus pacificus. The sequence goes on from CM026576.1 coordinate 16,584,190, forward strand.
TAAATTTCCCCCCTGCCCATGAGCTATAATTATTCCCTGTGCGATTTCTGCTACTAGATACTATTCGTAGCAGCGAAAAAGGAGGGGGTGACGGGAGGGAGGGGGCGTAATTGGACAGTATCTTCAGAGTAGTATCCACTAGTGACCACCCGTGGCAGTGTACGATTCCCCCCTTAGCATCGGGTAGTTTGTGTACAGACTGAATAAATGTAAGGAACAGGAGGAGGAAGGAACAGTATTAATTGCGACCCACGCATACTCAGGCGAATCAGCGTCACTCACAGGAGCTAAGCTTAAAAAAGTCTTAGTGCCAAAAATAGGAGAACACAGCAAAGATTGTGAAGCGGTTCTTGAACCCTATTTATTTTCAATGAGACGAATACATGAAATTTTTTAAAAGGTTCTAGTTTCTTCATTCCGCCTTATCTCTCGTAAGGTAGAAAAACAAGCGAGCATTGCCAAGTGAAAGATAGAGCTCGAGAAATGATACATCCGTCTCTTCACTTCACACACTCTCTCATCGACCGAGCGGGCTAGAGAGTGTGCAAAATGAGGAGACAATGGAAGCAGTTCCTCCGGTGTCCGGAATCAACTTGGAATCAAGCAATTCCCACAAGTTGGAATCAAGCTTGATGGCAACTTGTGGGAAGTGCTTGATTCCAACTTGTGGGGTTTGAAATCGGCAAGGACTACGATAGCTTTCTCTATTATTGATTGATTGAGAGCATGGGTTTCCCCATACCGTAACCACAGACCTCACATTGTACGACCATGTGGGAGGTCACATCCAAAAGGCGGTCCAACTGGGGTCCGCAGATAGTCAAGCGCACTCGTGCCCGAAGGCAGTCAGAATAGGGCTGCAAAAAGGGACCTTATAGACGATGTATGTGCTGGACGCTGCGGGTACGTAAGCCTGCTTGATTCCAAGTTGTGGGAATGGGTCAGGGGTACTGTACTTGATTCCAACTTGAAAACCCATTTCTACTTGATTTCAAGTTGATTCCGGACACCAGAGTCTCTAATTCTAATGAGCGAGACAGATCATTCATTTAGCCAACGAGGCTTCTATATGAAAAATGATTGTGCCCATCTTCTTCAGCATTGTCAAGAACCTCGGAAGACAGTGTTACAGAGAATCGAACTTTTTGACTGTGTCAGAAGCCTCCGGATTTGTCCTATTCTTAGGCAAACGGGCTCATATTCCAGATGGACCTCCCGGGAGACGATCGGTTCTTCATGGAAAAGTACTGGAAAACGTTCACGGACGAGAGCGGCGAATTTGAGATTGAAAGAGTAAGTTCTGTTCATGAGAATTGCTCGAGATTGGGTGCAGATGGATGCTAAACTTGATTATTGCCAATGTGAAACACATGCGAATACACAAAATTATTCTCGTTTCAGCACACATTGGCACTTTTAAAACGTAGTTAAAATATTCAGATTCGAGCTGTTTTCATTCTGAAGCTAATTCTTATGGATAGGCTTTATAGTTCGCAATGAGATAACCCAATTGTACGTATAAGCGTCAGGAGAAGGTTATCGATCAGCTATGACCGCATTATAAGATTGTCCATAATTGTGACATTCACTTCACTGTTATGGCGGCTAGAGAAAAGCCTTTTTTGTGTAATTGTTTTGAAGTTTGACAAAATTAGATGTAATTTCAGTTCACACGAGTGGTCGCTGACGACAGGGAAGCATATTTGGACGACCAAGATGAATTACGCGCCTTCTACCATGATTGTGAGTCGGATTGTCGGAATGAAGAACCAGTTTCTTAATCTCGCGCACTCTCTCACGGCTCTAGCCGGCGAGAGAACACGAGGAATGAAGAGACAAATTCTTTTTCCTGGCATCTCTAATAGTCAGTTGACAATGCACTTGAATTGCGCAAATGGAAAACCCCACTTCGAAAACACGGCAGGTTAGAAAACAAGATAGAAAACAAGACAAAAGAAAAAGCGAACAACCACTCAGGATGGGTGGTCTAATGACGACTTCAAAGGCAGAAAATACTACAAACGTTCCGCAAATCATTGCTCCCCAGGGCCAGTTAGACTCCTTTAAAGAACCGCGCGAAAAAGCCGACGAAGCGACATAACACAGACTCGCGTAGTAACCTCTGAGGAAACGCAAGGGAATGAGCGAATACATCTCAAAACGAGGCACACCCGAGGCACTTGTTCCTGTTGTAATGATAAATTAGTTGGATTATCTGAGAAACAAAAGTGCGCGCGATCGAAGTAGCGATAACAATATTGAGCACGAACGAACAGCAGTCTGAGACTGATGCTGCTCCATCTATTTTTATCGATATTTGATCATTGGACGTCATCATTACTGATATTTCGGACGAATGGTGATAGCGTAGCAAGTGAAAAAAATATAGCAAAAAAATTCGAAAAGCGAGCACTTTCCCCGTTGGTCAGAACACATGTGGCAGTTCTCGGTTCCGAATCGTCGATCCATATGATTTCTAGTCGAAAAACGCCCATACTTCCAAACGGGAATTACACGGTGCGAAATGGGGAGGGAAGTGGAGAGGAAATAGTGGAAGGATGGGGATGTTCGGGAGGAATACACAAAAAAGATCTGGCTGGGATTAGAAGAGCAACGATTCATATAGCATTTTATACGAAGACGTGATAAAGAGTTGAGTACATTTTTGATGTTGGATAAAACTATTGAAACAACTAACTACAATCTCAACTACAAATTGAGGGACTCGTGAAAAAAACTTTAGAAGCAAGCGAGGGTGTTGATGTAAACATCAAATACAGCTATTTTTGCTGATGTTCCATCAACAGATAAGCGCAACTGCAAAACGCGGAGAGTACTATGCCACAGCAGTTTGGTGCTTACTTGATCCCGGAAATACCCCTTGTCATCAACTTCGAAAGTCATTCACTTTAAGAGTGATGCTTGTTGTTTACGAGCCAGAAGAAAGAGGAATGGGAGGGAATACACTTGTCAGAAACTGCGCCAAACACCTCTTGCAGAGTGTACTAGGGCTCCGAAAATAATCGAACAATCATCAAGTAATGCTCTATTTCGAAAGTCACTTTGGGACACTGTAGCGGTATGCGAGAGAAAATCTCCGTATTTTGAAGTCTACCGAAAACGGAGAAGAGCGCAGTATGCCAATCTCTGGTCTCTTCCTACATCTTTGGCTTTTTGATTATTTTCCAGACCATCCGCGAAACATGCAATGACGAATGAAAATTGTTTACATGCAATCTGCTTAGTGACGGGAAGGCACGCAAAAGATTCACACCGAATTTCATATTTAGTCGGATCCATTGGGCGATGTGTTGAATATTTGTAAATGTGCGGGAAGAAAACAAGTGTAACAAGCATGAAAAATGAGAGAATTGTTTTCAAAATCTCAGCTCAAAATCACATAAAAGAGCTAAGAAGATGTATTCCAGTGCGGGATCGGAAGGAACGACAGGAATCCTCTCACAGCAGCACCCTGTTGGGGTCGGTCAGAAGCGGATCGATCGAGGACAGAGAGGTGAAATTCACTTCCTTGTTACCTTCGTGGTATGGTTGGAGGAGTATCGGGATTACCGACCCCTCTCGCGATTAGAGACGAGAAATAGTACGCCAGAGAGATCTAGAGAAATGAGAATTGTCGGAAATTCCAACCGAGAATACCGAGAATGCCGATCCCGAACGTGCAACCCTGCTTCGTAGTAACGCTACGGCGAAAATAGGAAAAATTATCATAGCATGAGTAGATGAGTGAGATGAGAATATTTCTATAAACATGGTCGGTGATATCACGCCTTTCAGGAGAGAATCGAGCTAGAATGGCAATTCTTGGGAATGGGGCGGAAATCCCAACCTCAGCGTCCGTCCAGGTTCATAGTCCCGGCTCAGGTCCCTATTGGCTTTTCCGCCCCTACCATGGTCGCCATGTCGCGGCCGTTTACTATGCCGTGAACTATACTAGACGTCCGCAGAACTCTTTTATCATGGTGGAATGAAAGCCAAAGAGGGAGAACGCTCCCTCCTTTTATACACGTTCGATGACTCAGACTCGTACAGTTGGGAGATGAGAAGAGATGAATGATTGTACATGGTGGAATCACCACACGTATAATGAGCTAATATGTTGTGGTTACATCTAGGCATGTCCTAACATCCCCCAAGGTCCCATTGTACAGAATTCATTTTGGGGCTCGCTACGACGGGCCGGTATCCTGGAGCCCCAACTTTGACCTCGATTATTTCGGTTCATGTGCATTTTGAAGAGAAATTGTTCTAACAAAGCCCACTTGCATTATTCATCGTTGATCACTCCGATTCCCAATCATTTAGGAACCGCGCGAGACATATTCGAGCGCGCGAATGAGAATGAAACGCACAAGAGCCAGACGCGCGCTCGATGTTTGACGACCGAGAGATTTCGAGAATTTGAAAAGTCAGACAATATTTTCGGCCCAGTCTGCTCATAACTACTATGTAGGGAACAGCCATTCTCATAATCGGTCTAATCGAGGATAGGTCCCTAGAGAGTAGAACTAGCGGCGGCCATATTTCGAATTCAACTAGAGCACTACGATGATCACCGTTAATTATCTAAATTTGGTAGTAAGTAGAACACAATGCCGAATTCAGACTGTAAAGAAAACAATTGGACACCGTAAATAATGAATGAATGTTCAGCTCTCGCCCGAGCTCTTGCCCGACCTTCCCCATTCGTTCACTGACCATCGGCCCTCGAGCAGTATTCGTCCTACTTCAATGCAGGTATTAAATAGGGTATTGGAGATAAAATAGATTAGGGACACTGAAGGGGGTTACTGGGTTAAGACTTCCTAAAAAAAAAAATGAAGACGGATGTGTGAATTCGAACTGAATCTTCATGAAGGAATTCACAGAGAAAGCATCCAACTAATGAGCAAGATAAGGGGAAATTCAAATCTCATATTCAAACTAAATCACGCCATTCCCCTTGCAGGAATCGATCATCAGCGAGGACCCTCTTATGGATGGAAAATCGGTAAGAAGTAGACTTCGAAATACGGGCTGTCATCTCTTCATTTCACACACTCTCTCGTTACTCTGAGAAATCATTTGCAATGAAGAGACGATTGCCCGTATTTGTAACTTTAGTAAGAAGCTGAATAGCGATCCATTAATAAGGAAGCGAACCGCGAGTTAAGAGAACCTCGTGAAACATAACCAGTGCGCCGAGCGGGCGAGAGAGAGAGGAATAGGAAGGCACTCCTCATTCCGCACGTTCGCTTGTTCCTGCTCTAGTGAATTTGGTGTTTCAAGAGTGTAAGACAGCGGAATAATTAGAACAATTAGGCCAGCCAAAACAAAACCATTAAAGACTCGAATGCTCTATTTCAGTCATCCGGTTGCGGGTTCCTTACGCTGTCTGGCGCGAAGCACTGCGTTGGTGTCTACTTCACGGTCACTAAACCGACGCTGTACAACCTGAGCTTTCGGGTGAAGAGACATTGTGAGTTAGCCATCACTTTTCTGAGCCGTTTAGGGTTTCCAGCATTACTGAATGCTTGGGATAGCTATCAGTAACTGACAGGTTATTTCGTACAGCCCACTAGAGGGATAAGAAAGGGGAAAAAAGAAAAAAAAACGAGCAAATTAAAGGGACGAGGATAGTGTTTGATGATGTTTCGCAGACAAAGAGCCGTTTTTCAAAGCGCTTTTTCAAGCACCTGGTCAAACAGCATTTTTTGTCTTTTGCTTGATTGTAGAAGATGATTGATTAGCTGCCTTCCACTATCCTCGCTTCAATTTGTATAAAGCTGCAATTCGAAACAATGCAAAGAGATCATTTGAAGAAGCTAAAAGAGTATCCCTCGTTAAAGATTGCCTCAAGTCTTCCGTTATAGCCCACATTCCCGACAATCTGTTCAAGCACGAAATACTCGGATACGTTAAGAACGAGGTACGATGGTTCAATTTCGTACTAATCTACGCCTACCATGAAATACCGATGGATGAATTCAACTAATGTATTTAGGACGCAAACGAAATTGTCGCTGTGACCTCGCGCATCTACCGGCACGAGGAGGACGGAGAGGAGTTCAAGGTACTACGGCAGGGACATGCGAGCGACGAATCGACAACTGATTGTGATAGGAAACTGCATCCAGAAGGATCTGTTGCGACTGAACAAGTTGAACAGTTTTTACATCCGCTCCGAATACATGATCCAGGAAATAGGCGTTCGCATAAATCCGGCTTCTGTACTAATTGCAGGTTTTCGGGACGGGCACGATGGAATTCGCGCCCGGCTCCTACCACTTTGCCGTAACTAACCTAGAAGAGACGGTGAGTAAAAATCACAGCTGTTGAGTTAGCTGTGCTGTCAGGATGAAGAATCGGCATTTACACTTACGCACCGGGCCATACCGGGTAGAGGGCAGACAGAATGAAGATGCTCATTCTTTATTCTGACATCCCTTGTCGAACGAGAAAGATTAGAATTGATATCTAGTTCTAGATTTTGCTCTTACTCATCAGAAATTGCGCTCTCATACAAGTATGAGGGCAGCGTGAAACATAATTGCTAACAAATTCAGATTTTTGTAAGAACCCCAAATGATAGGCAAGAAAAAAAAATTCAAATTTCAGTATTCGACAGCCAACAAAGAGGACGAAATCAGCGCGTATCAGCCAACCAAATTCATGAATCAGGACGGAGGAATTAGTGCGCATTTCAGGTTCGATTTCTGTACTACATTTCTTATCCTGTACCATGTTCGCCGAAGGAAGCGAATGCAAAAATCAATATTATTTCTGTGAGGGAGGGTTGGCGAAAATCAGAAAATGAGCTCGCATTGAAATATATATGCATCGTGAAACTCAACCGACCATGAAGTAGATAGTAAAATCGTGTACAACAATGCACAAAACTGCTCACAAAACGAAACCCACGACGAGTGGTTTCAATCGGCGCATACAATATAGTTTCTCATAGAATGGATAGAATAGATGCAATATTCGCTCACGATCTCTACGGGAGACAGGCGATCGACCGTTAGTATTGAGCAATACTATAGGGAAGGGAGATACAGCTCTGAGTCCGTCCTAACCACTAGAAACTTGGTGGTCAGAGAGAGCGAGATAGCGTGACAAATGGGGAAAGCGAGCCCCCATTGCTAGGAGTCAGAAGGGAGATGAAAATTCCAGACCTGTCAGTCTGCATTCGCTCTGGGTGGCTTGAGAACTGCTGCTATTTTAGAGTATTAGTGCGACCTGGGATGTCAAGAAGAGGAAGCTTTTCAATGACATCATTCAGTAGTTGACCAAACGAGAGGCAATTAATTTCGCATACGCAATCGGCTGACCTGCGAAGGTGCCTAGAAGCGTGCAGAGTTGTAGCAATATTGGAAATATATTTTTTAGGAAATCTTGAACTTGTATTTTAGAGTGCTTCTGTACGACATCTTCGATGTCTTTGACATCAACATGAACAAGTTGTTGGAGAAGAGCGAATTCGACCTGTTCACGCATCTTTCCGAGAACAGCATCGCCGATGGTGGAGCATACATGAGCGATGAGGTGAAAATTACCATTTGACCAAAAAAAGAAAAGATCACGAAAAACAGAAGTTCGCCAATGAACTAAGACTTTTTTCCAGACACCGCAAACTGTGAAAAAATAGCGATCTTCCACGAGAATGTAGCGCCAAAGTAGACGAAAGTTTCTCCCGATCGAAAATCCCTTGGGAATCTAAATTGCAAACGAATTCGAAAGATTCGCGGCAGGCAAAAAGAAACGACGAAACTTTCTCCCCGAATGCACTAAGTGAACTCACAACGAAAACCCGCAATCCAATTTGTACACGAATTAAGGCTATCCGAGGGGGGATCCAAGATCTCTTTTCCTACGTTTCCAATTAAAGGCTAGAGCGAAACTCTGATGACAATGAAGGCGCCAAATTGCCGTGTACGAAGATGATTTGAATTGGTCTGACGCGAAAGTGGGGGAGGAGGTGGAGGGGGATAATTTGAGCCGTGAATTCGGCGAATGAAACTGAGCGAAAACACGTGCGCATCGGCCATAATTTTCGAAAATTGATATTTCTGAGATTTTGCCTGGTTCGAGGGACTGGCCGAGCTTCTCAGAGAAAGTGTGCGTGCTAAAGAGGAGGATGTGCTAGCCACTCGAAACGCTACTTGTTCTCAGAAAGCGCGAAAGAACAAGAGTCCACGAGGAAGATTCGATTTCGAGACACACTCGGTTGTTTCTGCGTGATACTTGAATATACATTCTGTCACTGAGGATGCTAGAAACTCAAGGGGGACTTCTTCATTTGCTTCTGATAAAAAGATATCAAAATGAGACAATAAGACTTGGCTTTTGATGCGTATTGACGCCTCCCCATGCGAAAGACCTCTAGTGAGGCCTCGAGCGGTCCGCAAAAAAGGTGCAAGCTTCCAAAGAAAGGCACAACGATATGCTACATCTCATGTAATGTTTCTTGCATTTCGGGAATGGACGAAAATGGCGGAAATCTTTGGATTCGAAGCAAGGCTGGGCATGCCGCTGTCCGCATTCATCAACATGTTCAAGGCCGAGGTCAGCGATTTTTAACCACGTTTATCGATTGAAAAGAACGCTTTGATTTTTGGTAGACATTTTCTATTAAGATTTGACGAGAAATGGCTAATTGTTATGCAAATTTCAACAATGATAACTATTTTTTTTCAGATTTGCGCCGGCTCAGACGCCCTCAACGACATCGCCATCAACATGAGGAACATTGGAGTGAACCCGAAGTTCGAGCAGGATCGAGTAAGTGTTCAAATTGCTCGGTTATGCTTCAGAAGGTGGATATAGCGAATGACCCGTCTCGACCAACAGTTGGTATTCGATTGTGTTTTGAAATATAAATGCTCTCTGTCTGATGGATGTTTTCCATTGTTTTTCTCCCCCCACTCTCAAGATCATGACCCTTATCAGGGTGGCGAACAATTGCTTTCATTCTTCTTGCTTTCTCCTCGGTCAGAGAGATCAGGTTGTATGAGGAATGAGGAGGCGGAATCTTCTTTTTTTACAACCAGACTTCGAGTACGTTTCAGAGGGTAGAGAAAACGCTGCGGGACACTTATCAATCGATTTGTGATGGGATCGATGTCGAAAAACAATTTTTTTAAACCTTCTTGATTGGGGCGTATTCCATTGACCTACGGGAATCGTTATGTCGATTTTATCAGCACCGCAAACTGTCTCAGGAGCTGTACTTGTGCTCCATTTGCGGAACCATTTTGCTAATTTCAGACTCTTACACAAACGGGTTTTATCTTCTCGCACTCCTTCAGATGTGTCCCTACAAGCTCTACGTTTCTTCCGTGGAGAAGCAGCAGCTTCGAAGTCAACTCTTCGATGTGCAAGCTGACGCCACGGACACTCTGCCCTACTTCTTCTTCGATCGGGGAGAGGAGGTGAGGGGGAATTCATTATGGGATGAAAGACACGGAGTCTCCGCAGAGTCCGTTTGCTCATCCACAATTCACTCAAAGAACAGGAAACGTAGTGCTTCTCACACTTGCCTCAAGTGATAGCAAGTGTAAAAAATGACTGGAAAATGAAGTGATAATTATTGTTCCAGCTCATGGAGCTCGACACGACCTCCAATCGTCTCGAATACTCGCTAAACTTCCGTCTCTTCCGCGCCAAGTATTTCGCCGTGCTCGTAGCGAGAAATGTGAGTTATCAAAATACATTTATTTCTGCATCAAGGGGATTAACCATAAAAATAGTGCAGCAACAAGCAACGTTGCCTAATCTTTCGTGTCCTTGTTAAGTTCTCTGATTCGATTTCCGTGCCGGGAACACCCAAGTCTCTCTAGAAATCCAATTTGCCCACTCAGTGTGTTGCAAATATAACTCAACAATGCTATGTTTATCCTAGGTTTGTACGCCGCCAAGCGTGTTCTTTTGTGACTGTAAAATAGCCTTTATTGTGAAACCAAGTTTAGCTTATCTAACCTTTAGTTGCCGAATTAAAATGACAAATTTCCACAGTCAAATCAGACCCTGCAGATCGCCGAATCGAACGCGCCTCATTACAAGATCGAGGTGAAATCCGAAGGCGATTCGTGTCGCGTCAATTTCAGTGAGGGCGTCCAGGAGGGCTATAGGAACTGCAACGGCAAGAAGCGAGAGGTGAGTCGAGGGGATTACATTCACAAAATACAGAGTCTTTGACGATGACCAGCGAAGTTTATAATTTTCACACCAAGAACTACCAAATATCGATTATGAATCACACTATCCGTTTCGTAAATAGGGTTTCCACTTTTGGGTGGCGCCTAGGCCGCCTGAAAGTCAATTATCGCCCGAATAAAGAAATGAATAAAGCCTGATTGACCGGGAGAGAAAGAATGATAATTGAATTTGGGCGCCTAGGCGCCTATTCATTCCATTCTATTATTCAATGAGGATAGATAGGTCGCCTCATTTCGCCGCACTCGCTGCCGCTCGCACTCGCTCATTCTGGGTTCTCAGTGGCGAGAGGTTGGGTGCGCATTTCGTCCCGCCGTCTCTACCCTCCGCCTAGTGTCCCTCTCCCAGAAGCGTTGGCACGCGGGAATTGTATTGCCACCTTGATGAGTCGCCATCTCTACGGCACCATCAACGCCAGGACGCTCGCCTCCCGGGACAAGCAGACCGAACTGGAGCTCGCCCTCGACAACATCAAGTGTGACGTACTAGCAGTGCAGGAAGCCAGGATTGTGGGTTGTGCCTCGATCAATCTTACATCCTCAGGCACTCTAGTCTTCCACTCGAGCGGGCCCACTGCGACCCATGGCGTGGCCTTCCTGCTCCGGCCACACCTGGCAGGCGGAGCTGTGTTTCGTGGACTCTCCCCTCGTCTGGCAACCCTCCTCCTCCTCAACCATCTCCCTGCTCCGCACCCTCTACGAGTCCTCTTCTACTCTCATCCGAGTGAATGAAGATCTCGTCCCTGCCACCGTGAAGAGAGGAGTCCGCCAAGGGGACACTCTTTCCCCTCGCCTCTTCAACGTTGTACTGAGAGCTGCAATGGACACCATCGACTGGGAAATGGATGGGATTCGAATCGATGGGAGGAATCTCTGTCATCTGGAGTACGCGGATGACGTCACACTCATCGCCAAGACCCGACCGGAACTGGAAAGGATGCTGAAGAAGTTGATGGAGGCATGTAGCCGAGTTGGTCTGGAGATCAATGCCTCAAAGACCAATCTCCTCACCTCGTGCACCACCACTCGAAGCCCCATCGTCATCAACGGAATGCAGTTTGATTTCGTCCCATCAGCCACCTATCTCGGAGGAAGGATTTCCCTACCCCTGGAGCACACGGACGAAATCGAACACCGGATTCGACTGGGATGGTTCGCATGGACCCGCTTATCCTCCCTCCTTACTTCCCGTCGTCTCCCCTTGAAGACCAGGAGGCGGCTGTTTGAGAGCTGTCTTACTTCAACAGTTCTCTATAGATCGGAAGTCTGGGCACTGCGGGCTAGCGACAAGGAGCGACTGAGTGTGACCCAACGGAAGATGGAGCGGAAGATGCTTGGAATCTCTTTACGGGACCGCTGGACAAACGAGCGCGTGCGGGACTGTACGAAGCTACGGGACTGGATCCGGGAAGGATTGAAACGCAAAGCGCGCTGGGCTCTGAAGATCAGGCAAATGGACATGGACCAATGGAGCCACTGTATGGACCCCCTACAACAGGAAACGCCCAACTGGCCACCCTCGGACACGCTGGCGGGACGAAATAACGCGAGCTATTGGCGTTAACTGGTGGAATGCAACTTATGAAGAATACAGACCCATCATCATCTGAGCATTACTGCCTGACATGAATAAATTATTATTATTATTATTTCGCCGCATTCAAGAATGAGAGAAGTGAGAATGCGAATATGTTTCGTCGTCCGCTAAAGAGTTTACCACCGATCTAACTTCAAAATGGATGGTAAAATGGTTGAATGAACCGCACGCGTGGACTGTGATACATCAAAATGACCTGTCAGGTCACTCAATCTGAACAATGGAGTCTGACCTGTCAGGTCGATCAAATTTAAATACCTGATCAGGTATTTCGACCGCGTCATTCTACCTGATCAGGCCGAATGACCCAAAAGTGGAAATCCTATTCGTAAAATGCCTGAAACATATTCATTTTACCGTTTGGGTCTGTACGAGAATATAAAGCCGACGTTTCCTATTTCAGATCATCTGCACAATGTTTCCAAAAGTGGACAAGTTCGACTTCGAAGTACATCTCTTGAAGAAGCCTTGAATAAGCATTTGTATTTTTCATATGAGTAGTTCCTTGAACAAGGGATAAAGTATTCTTCGTGCACATTCGAATGTTTCTATCGAACAATTCGAATAATATTATCAAGCAATTAAAATTCAAGACCATTGTTCGCTCCTATTCTTCTCTCATTTCACTCCTTTTCCCTTCTCCCACTCGGTCGACTCCGCCCACTCCCCACTCAATGACGAAAATCAGTAGGTTTTATCGATCGATATCCTGCTACCGTAATCCATTCGATCGATATTCTACCGTCACCCTTCGATTACAGTAATCGACATCACTCTCATCTGCTGCATCTTCGCTCTCCTCCTTGCGGTCATCATTCCCGTCGTAAGACTTACTGCGTTTAGCAAAAAATTAATGGCGTAGTGCAATCTTGCATTCAAATGCTTGGCAATGTGAGCTGCAAAATGTGTACAGATGCTCTGCTACGTTGGCTGCGTCTGCAGCTGCTGCAACTGCTGCCTCAATGATCGTGACGTGGTACGAGTGTTGAAAGATCAACATTTGTAATTGAACAGAATACGTCAGGAGACCGGGCAATTTGACTAGACGATACTATTAAATACAACATTTTTTTTATTTACTCTTTTCTGAAATTTATGCCGATATCAACGATCTCTTTCAGCTCGACAAGCTCGAGAAGATCGGCAAAAAATCGGAGCGCAAAGGTGTCAAGTCGATCTGGAGGCGATCGCGGTCCGCATCGGAGTCCAAGGAAGGTGACAACAATAACTTCTAAAAATTAATAATAAAGCTGATTTTGAAAACAACAATAATGACATTGAGATGACTCGGGCGACTGTCGCTCGCCGGTGACCGAATCAGCAATCGATATCTCTACAATCCCGTGAAAGGAGACGATGAAGATACGGCAGTAGTGATTATTGATACCCTGAACGAGGATAAAGTAGTTATGAACGACGACGTTCTACCGTGCCCATTCAAATTCACTGCAGAAAACTCCAATTTAAATCAAATTAACAATTTATTAAAATGCAAGTCCATTAATTGTTCCCATTTTCCCCTCATTTCTCCCTTTTTCCCTTGTCCTACTCGGTTGACTCGCTCCCTCTATTTCGCAGCAATGACGCCTGTCTGTGAGTTTCGTCGATCCATAACCTACCGTAACCCCATTCGATGGATTACAGTAATCGACATCACTCTCATCTGCTGCATCATCGCCCTCATTCTCGCGTGCATCATTCCCGTCGTGAGTTTAGCTGCCTGAAATCGGGACTTACTGCGTTTAGCGACGAATCGGTGGCGTAGTTCAATTTTGCCTTGACCTGAATGGCAAAGTGAGCTGCAAAATGTTGAGGTGATCTGCTACTTTGGCTGCATCTGCAGCTGCTGCTTCGATTGCTGCCGCAAGGACGACTACGTGGTGAGGGTGATCAAAGATCAAAGCTCACCTCGTTTAGTTTCACGCGAAAGCTCAAGTGACAATACCATGTTGATCCAGTCCAGATCACAATTGATGTTTCTGCTGATTTCGTCGATATTACCGTAGTCTCGAGATCAAAGACCAACAATCAAACGCGAAAGATCAAAGTTCAAATATCAAAGATCACTCGTTTCAGTTCGAGAAGCAGGAGGTCGGCAACGCGGTGCGCTACAGTGTCAAGTCGACCAGGAGCCGATCGGAGTCCAAATCGGGCTCCAAGTCCAAGGAAGGTGAGGGAAAACAACAACAAGTACAACAACAAAACAACAACACCGATGTCGAAAACAATAACAACAACAACAACAACATTGAGGTCGGTCGAAGCGCGAGGCCAAATCGGCCACTGGAGTATCGAAGTCGGTCATCAAGTCGATCCCGTGAAGGAAGGAAGAAGAGGATACTGTAGTAGATAGTGACAATTGATACCCTGAACGAGGATAAAGTAGTAGTGAAAAGCAAATCAGTGTCCCCTTTATGCAATTCAACAACAATATTGAACAATTAATAATTTATTCATGTTAGGCGTTTACCCTCAGATGAGGATAGGTCGATATTCTTCGTAAGTTGCATTCCACCAGTGGGCGCCAATAGCTCGCGTTAGGTCGTCCCGCCAGCGTGTCCGAGGGTGGCCATTTAGGCGTTTCCTGTTGTACGGGGTCCAGACGGTAGTGGCGCGGCTCCATTGCTCCATGTTCATTTGCCTGATCTTCAGAGCCCAGAGCGCCTTTCGTTTCAGCCCTTCCTGTATCCAGTCTCGCAGCTTTGTACAATCCTGCACACGTTCGTTCGTCCAGCGGTCCCTCAGAGAGATTCCAAGCATCGTCCGCTCCATCTTCCGTTGGGTCACACTCAGTCGCTCCTTGTCGCTAGCCCGCAGTGCCCAGACTTCCGATCTATAGAGAACTGTTGAAGTAAGACAGCTCTCAAACAGCCGCCTCCTGGTCTTCATGGGGAGACGACGGGGAAGTAAGGAGGGAGGATAAGCGGGTCCATGCGAACCATCCCAGTCGAATCCGGTGTTCGATCTCGTCCGTGTGATCCAGGGGTAGGGAAATCCTTCCTCCGAGATAGGTGGCTGATGGGACGAAATCAAACTGCATTCCGTTGATGAAGATGGGGCTTCGAGTGGTGGTGCACGAGGTGAGGAGATTGGTCTTTGAGGCATTGATCTCCTACATGCCTCCATCAACTTCTTCAGCATCCTTTCCAGTTCCGGTCGGGTCTTGGCGATGAGTGTGTCGTCATCCGCGTACTCCAGATGACAGAGATTCCTCCCATCGATTCGAATCCCATCCATTTCCCAGTCGATGGTGTCCATTGCAGCTCTCAGTACCACGTTGAAGAGGCGAGGGGAAAGAGTGTCCCTTGGCGGACTCCTTTCTTCACGGTGGCAGGGACGAGATCTCGGATGAGAGTAGAAGAGGAATCGTAGAGGGTGCGGAGCAGGGATATGAGGGTGGGGTGAGCTCCATAGGTCCCGAGATATTGCCAGCAGGCGTTCCATTCCACGGTGTCGAATGCTTTGCGGAAATCCACGAAGGCGAGGTAGACCGGGATACCGTACTCAGATGCTTTTTCTGCAACCTGCTTGACGGAGTGCAGGTTGTCGAGTGTGCTGTGCCCTCGCCGGAATCCAGTTTGGGTGGACGACTCAGTCTCTTCTAGCACCGCCTCGAATCTTTTCAGAATGCATCGGGTCATCATCTTGAGGGTTACGGTAAGTAGGGAGATGGGTTCCCGATGTTGGTGGGGTCTCCTTTCTTGTGAAGTAAAGAGACTACGGCTTCCGTCAGCTCACTAGGAACGAAGTCTCCGGCTACTAGGCGGTTCAGGAGTAGAGCGATGATGGGCGCGAGGTGGTCTCGGGAGTGAAAGAGCATCTCGGGGAGGATTCCATCGGATCCCGGGGAATGACCGCACTTGAGGAGAGACATCGCGTGGTCTCGTCCGGTAGGAAGGGAGAAAACGGGTCGGGAACTCCTGAGGGGACTGTGCACTGCCGGGGTGAAGAGATCCTCGTAGAAGCGCTGAACCGCCGCCTTAGTGACTTCTTGCGATAGTTCACCAGTGTCAGGGTCGGGGACGAGAAGGCGCTTCTTTGAAGATTGCAGATTCTGCATCACCCGTGTCACGCTCCTTCACATCGTTGCAGCATGCCGTGCTTGTGCCTCCTTTCGATTCTTGATGTCAGTGACGAGACTCGATCGGGCAGCTTTGCAGGCGATGGAGTATTGAACGGCTGCTTGAGGGTTGGATTGCAATTGGCTTAGTGATTGCAGGAGGTTCCGGGTTGCAGGGGAGATCCATGGTGGTGTTCGGCGCACTTTCCAACAGTCGGTTGCCGCGGTCTCCGTGAAGGCCCTGATGGTACGGTATGCGTCGGCGGCAGTGTTGGGGCGAGCAAGGGGCACAATTATCCGATTAATTTCGCATTTTCATTATCGAATATCTTTGATTCCATCTCATTCACCTTTTCTCCATTTCTACCCTTCTCCCTCCTCTCACTCGGTCGTTGCCTCCTTTGCTCTCGTCAAAATGATATCCGGAGGTTAGTTTCGATTACGGCATCCGATTGATCGCCAACTGAATACCGTAATGATATCGATCGATTATCGGCTACAGAAACATAATCGATTTCAGGTGAAATCGCGTGGATCTGTGTCGCCGTCGTCCTCATTCTGGCCTGCGTCATTCCGCTGGTGAGCTACTACTTACTAGTGCGTTTAGCGATGATACGCTGCGGAATGTTTCGTAGTGAAAATTTGACGCGAAACGCTAGAAAAAATGAGCTGCAAAATCTCGTTCAGCTCTTCTGCTACTGTGTTTGCTGCTGCGCTTGCTGCGTCGCTGCAGCCGAGCAGCACGAGCAGAATGAGGTGCGAGGAGAGATTAAAGATCAAAGATCAATTAGGCCTTGGAAGTTCAAAGATCAAAGATCGTTCGCAGAACCACATCGAGAACGGCACTCGCTTGCGGAGCGTAGGCGGAAGCACGGTCACCACTGTTTACAAGAACGTGAGTAACAGGGTCTGATTCGCGCAATGGTCTGGCCGGTCGGAGACACGAGAGATCGTGGGAAAGTGTGTAGAGACGCAGAGAAATTTTCAGGGAGACGACTGATGAGGTTGGTCATTGATCTTTGATCTTTGTTTGATCTTTCAAAATCTTTTCCTTGCAGGGAACCGTGGAGATGGGCACCGTCGACTCGCCCGTGCCTCCAGCGAATCGAAACTATCAGGTGGGACCAAAGATCAAACAACCCAGGAATTTGAAATGAAACGGTGCACGCATAATCTAATATGGTTCTGAAACATATCGCAATTCACATAATGTGATTTCACATCCGAACGAATTGGGAGAACTGAAATGAGTTTCTGAAATATCTCAAATTGGTTACAGGTCCACATGGACAACGGCACGCTCGTGACGAATGATGCGCAAGGAAACGTCACCACCACCGTGTACAAAAATGTGAGATAATTTAGGTCCAAATCCGATTTTGTTGATTGATTGATTGCAGGGCAAAATCGTCAAAGTTACGGTAGTGAACAAGCAGTGCAGTGGAGGTTCGAAGGAAAGTGAGTTGGCATTAAAGGCATCTCACCAGGAGGCTTATTGTTAGTGCTTCACTTGCGCATCTGCTCGTAGCTTGATGAGTGAAGCATTGACTGGACTGTGGAATAGAGTATGCAATACCGGTCGCTGTCTCATCATTTCACATACACTCTCACCACCCAATCGATCGAGATGAAGAGATGAAGAGACCACGCATTGTATTGCGCACTCCTGTGGACGCTGATTCGCATTTATCCCGATATGATATTTACCGAATTGAATTGCAGGCACTTCTAAGAGTGGTCCTTCGAATACTGTGACAGGGGCGCCCGATGATGAATGAGGAGAAGGAAATTAGAGATTTCCCTTGAAATCCCTTGAGATTTCGTAAATTTCCTTGAAGATAAAGTAAATTACTAGTGTGATTGGTCCCTAACAAATAACACAGTTGTCTGTCTGAGAAAGTATTCAAGGTCGAGATTGCGAGCTTAGACCTGGGTATGCAAAAAGTATGAGGAGTCGTCCGAGAGATAAGACGTTGTCCGTACCATCCTGTCGATACAGTCAGAAACGAAGTGAGCATCTGACTCTCTTCATTCACGCAATCTCTCCCACTTTCTGATCAGAGAAACCGCACGGTGAATTGATAGGCTCAAATAACCGCTCTCACCCGGCTGAAAAGGAGGGCGGAAATCGGTGATAAGGGGGTCGATCAGTTCGATTCACACAGACAGATGAAGCTGTTGGCCATCATTCCACTGCTGGTGGCAATTCAGTTAGCCGGTTCAGCAAAAGTAAGCATGTGTTTAATTAAAAATTTCTGCACTTCTTCGAGATTTGGCAGATTCTTTTATCACAGAGTATTCCCTCCCTATCATTCTTTTTTCCCACTCCTATTAAGCGGATGTTTCCTGGGCCAAAAACCGAAGAATTTTCCAAAATTCTCTTTTTATAAATTGTAAATGTGTGTTATGTTTCACCTACTACATATTCTAGGAAAAGTTCAAATGTAAACAGTGGAAACGTCAACTGAAGATGAAACAACATTCTTAATTTTTGTTTGAACAGACTCGATATTTTTATTGTTATTCAGATTCTACTGTACGACTACAAATTCCAACGCAGTCACGTCCAGTTTATGAATACAATCGCGGATATTCTGGTGGACGAGGGACACGAAGTGGTTAGTAGCTTTCGTTATTGGTTATCCGTTGGCCTGTAAAGACAAAAGGAAATGGTGCGCATCAAATCTGCAATTCGCAGGTGATGCTATCGAACGTGATGGATGCGAAGCTTCGTGATTTCGGCAGCACTCGAGTTCGTCGATACTTCATCGAGCAGGGTACCGAAGCAGCTGCGATGAGGGTAAAATATTTATATGAATATGTATTATTGTAATTACACTTTTAGTATTCCGGCATGGGCTCGAACCACTGGAAGGCGCGAGGCTTCTATGATTGGCTGAGGGTTCGAAATTTTTCTCATTCCCCTTTTTTGATTGCTTAAATTTAAACAAAAGTGTGTATTTTCAGTATTTCGGGATGCGCAAGATGATAGCCGCTATGGGTGGACAGTGTATGGGTACGTCATGTCTTATATTTAAGAGTTGTCTCTATTCGTTGTCTCATAGTTGTCATAGTATAGTATTTTTAAAATGCAATAAAAAAAGTATCGATTCTAGTCATGCGTTCGCGAAGTGCGCATTGTACCCGGCCTTCAATCTTTTAGCACTCGCCCCTCAGAGATAAGATAGGGCTTTGATAAAAAGCATGCAATGACTATTTCTCGTCTTGTACCTGAACGATGAGTCCGGAATACTATTATAGTAATGCTCAACAACGAAAAACTCATTGAACAACTTCGAGAGGAGAAGTTTGCCGTCACTCTAACGACCCCGCACGACAACTGCATTTTCTGTGAGTTTTCTTCCATATTTTCGAACTGTATTTCAATTGTGGTGCTGCTTTGTCTAGATGTTCTCAACAAGGCCGGCATTACTAATTACGCTGTAATCGATTCTCACTCGACCCTCTATCATCCCACTCGCCTTACGGGAGTGCCCGATCAGTATTCTACACTTCCGGGTATGTTGTTTTAGAATAAAAAAAATAACAGAAAATATATTATGAAGTCTATCTCACCGGAAGAATATCGAGCTAGAAGAGATCAACATGCTTTCCAAAATGATGCAGCTTCAGATTATGAATCTGATAATATTTATTAGGTCGTTTCGCATCCTACTCTGACATGACGTTCTCCAATCGACTCAAGAACTTGATCTCTGACGCCTCGTTAAAATACCTTCCTCGACTAATTGCGGGTGACTATTGGGAGCAGCTCGCATCATCATTCCCGAGTGGAGATGCGCCTGATTTTCATGTAAGCCGAATTCGATTTCAAGTATGTTTCACGCTGAAATCTAAAGCGAGGAATTTGTTGCTCCTCGTTAGCTGTAACAACGCGGTCTCAAAAACTACAAAACCAAATGATATTTGAGGAACTGCTAGCGAACACCTCAATGGTGTTCCTCAATCGAATTCCGGCCATTGAATTCCCGTCGCTAACCACGCACACGATCGTGGATATCGGAGGAATCACTATTCCGAAGACAGTCACAAGTTTGGATGAGGTTAACGCTTTTTATTGTTCTCAACTATGTGTAGATACACAAAGTCTCTTACCAGTTAGAGCAGTGACACAGTTCGAAAAACGATGAAATCCTTAACTGAAGTAAATTTGCAGCACTGGAATTCGATTCTCTCGCTTCGCCCTCGAACAATTCTAATCTCGTTTGGAACCATTGCCCTATCTTCTGAGATGCCAGAGGAATACAAGAAATCGTTCTTGCAAGCGATCAGAGCCTTCCCCGACGTCACGTTTGTGTGGAAGTACGAGGTGAACTTGCTTTTTCTAGAATTGCGATCAATGCTATCAAGCAATCGCTGTAGTGATTTAAATTTTATTAACTACCGTTCAGAATCCCGACCATCACGTTTCCAAGGGAATTGAGAATCTCATCGAGACCACCTTCGCTCCTCAACAAGAGCTTCTCAGCAAGTTTTAATCCTTTTACTTTTGACTTCACGACTTCACGATAGTTTTGCTATTGTAGATCTCCTTCAATATCCGCTTTTGTTGAATGTGTGAAACTCATTTATTCCATTGCAGAAGACCCCCGCCTCTCGATCTTCATCACTCACTGCGGACTATCCAGCACCCTGGAGGCCATGATGGCGGGTATTTTAGACTTATTTTAATTGTAATTAATAATATTTATTCAGGAGTACCGGTCATCGCCATTCCAACTTCGACGGATCAGCATAGAAACGCGCAAGTGCGTTAGTTTTGCCTTCTTCAACTTTGGAACGTGGAAAAGAGATTTTCAGTTGCTGAAACGGTCTGGTGGCGGCATTCTCATGGATAAGAAGGAACTCGGAAGTGACGAAGTGATTGAAAGAAATATACGGGAAATGCTCGAGAATAAGAGGCGAGTCATTGTTTTTCTGAAATGTTTCAAAATGATCATATCAGTTCTAAGAAGATGAGCGATTTATCCGGTCTCGACAAAGAATCAGAAAATAGGAAAACTAATATCATACTTTCAGCTATCGTTTGTCCTCTCGTCGAACCGCTTCAATCATCGACGAATCTCCTTATTCTGGGAAGGAAAACTTTCTGCGTAATCTAAATTTTTTGATCAAGTTCGGACCCCTTCCCGCCATGCGAATTCCCTCCCACCAGCAATCTTTTGTCGAGCACAACATGATAGATGTTTACGCACTCATTGCCGTAGTCTTGCTAGTAGTTGTGTACGGTATTTACTTTGTCACAAGATCGATATTGCGTGTATTCTCGTTCGGACTGCGAAAATTGAAGCGGGAATGATTTTGGAGTGTTGTATCGAAGTAATGAATATTAGTAAGTACGTTACAAACGCCAGAATATGTTAAAGTTACGTAAAATGTGTGTACAATTCATTTGGTCATTGTCTGGTTTCCGCAGATTTTGTCTGGTCTCCATGTGATTCGTTCGAAACGGAAAAACTGGGGACGATCTTCATCTTCAGTTTGAACACGCTCCTTCGAGTGTGGAAAATGTCGATGATGAATCTGCGGAAAGGCCAAAGATCAAATTTCGAAAGATCAAAGATCAAACTCTAAAAGCCACTCACCCATCAATGGTATGCAGCGACACCCACGAGAAGGTCATTGCCCAGAAGAGCTGCCAGTCTGCGATAGGGCGAATTACGGCAGGGTACGGTAGGATACGATAGGAGTATGGTACGGTATGGTAGCTTACGGTAGTGGGGTTACTGTACCTGTCTCTGCATAGCGCGAGACGACGTGGAAGCAGAGTACCGCCATCAGGAAGGGGACCGTTTGGCAGAGGGACTGCAATCGATGAACAACTTTTATTGTAATATCAAGAAATATACGTCTTGCCAACCTGAATAAAAAATCCGATCTCGATCTTTCTCGCTTTTCGCTGCTCCTGACTCATTGTTGACACGAAGGCGTCCTGTATTTTCATTTTTATGTTAATTATAGTATTAAAATCCTCTATTTCTTCTACTCTTATCAAATTGTGATTGACTACCGCTGGTTTTCACATTAGCTAGACTATGTTTAGCTTTGTGCGTCAGGGTCCTCTCTACTCGACTGCTCATCGTGATCATGAATGTGCTCTATCTTGTTCGACTTTTCACATGGCTAAACCGGCTGTACTCACTTTATGACTCGCTCTCAACTTTATCAGTGCAACAACGTCCATTGCGAGAATGAAGAAAACGACGACGATCGAGGGAAGGAAGTCGAAGTAACTGAGAAATGATTGATTAAAGGAGGAGTAACATGAATATTTTGGTGACCAATCTGTCAACGCCACATTGTAGCAATCCATAACCATATTTGAATTCCGAAACTCCCGTGTTTCCACGACATCAAAAACCGATCTATAGCGAGTTGGCTTAGTGCCAGAATTCCCCTGAGTCCAGGCAAAGGCGGGGGTTTTGAACAGTGGATTTGATGGGAAGAGAGTGCGCCTTGATCTACCCCTGTCCCCCCCTAGCCTCTTCCCATCGATCGCACCCATCCCTCTCTCAATCGAGGGACGGGAGATGGGAATAGGGATTTTGGCAAAGAGCCAGCAGACAACTACTGTAATTGCAAGTCCCGGGATTTCGTTGTGGGAGTCTCTGACATTCATTCCTGTTACTCTTCCTTTAAATATTGAATAGTAAATATCTGCGCAAAAAATATTTTAAATATGTTGTAATAATAACGCTCATTCACGCATTGTTGATTTTTAAATTTGTCTACGAATATTTGGTAGGTGAAACTCTACAGAATTTCACGAAATAAACTCACAATCCGAAGAACTCGCCACACTCAGTCTCCGCAAATTCCCACAGAGCCACTTCGTACTTGTAGAAGAAGTAGCAATTGCGACCTGAAAATAGTTGTCTTGAAAAATGGGTTTGAAGATCAATAATTAAAATTCTCACTCCAAAAGTAGGGCACGATCTCGATGAATGCGAGCGTCCACACAACACAGAGCAGCGCAGCGCTCTTCCGCATATCGAACATGAGCAGGTACTGTAATTTGATAAGTCAGTTCGCGATCGACATCCAAAAAAATCAACAAACATCTTCTACCGTACCCTGAGCGGATACATCAGCGACATCATCCGATTGAAGGACACGGCCAGATGCGTGTAGATGCTACCGTAGAGGAAGAGTAGGGCGATCTGTAGAGTACGGTGGGGTACGGCAGATCAAATATTATTGACTACTATGTTGTTCTACACGCTATCTATCATCTCTAATTGTGAGGCGTGAGAGTGAGAAGTTCCGAGACCTAACGTGCATCCCTAGGGTAGCTCGGTTCTGTAGATGGATGACTATCGCTTACCTGCCCGACTTTCTTGCCCAGTTCACTGTCGAAGAAGACGCGATCCACGCTGTCCACCATTCTGAATTATTTTACGCACATCGAACAAGGTCGAAATCATTTCCCTCATGACATCTCAACTCTCAACTAAGTACCATTCCTGAAACATATTTGATAAACCCAGGAGACGAACAAGTGTTTCGGTGGAAAATTTGAGCTGTCAAAGTACGGAAAGAACTAGAGAATGTTCACGGCTACAATTTCAGACTCCATCTCTTCACTCCTCGTTTTCTACGACCCTTCAGATGAGGGTACGCGCGCGAATTTTCATTCCTGACTGCGCTACTCACGACAACGTCGCGACGGAACACCATCCGAAGTAGATGAGACAGACGCCCAGATTGCACGAAGCAAGGGAGACGCAGAGGGCTCCGAATGTATTGTGCATGTACCTGATTAGAATGGCAGTCAGTAGACCTTCTCTAGCTCTTCGGCATCTCTCTGTTTGATGAAGATAAAAATGCGTAAAACCCACTTGGTCCTCTTCACTGTCAACAGCGCGACGAGATTGGAGCAGATGCCGACCAGGGAGACCTTCGAATTTTTTTTTTTGAAATAATCATACAACCAAAAACGTACCAGCAGGAGAATCGCCGAGGCGCTAGCGAGACCGATCATCGTGCGCTATCAGGTGGAGGGGATATAGGAATAGCTACGGTAGGCAGGAGACTGGTAATCCACAGCACCGGATAACACGGTATTGTTATCCACTGGATAAGATGCGCGTGACGCTCAAAGTCGCTGATCTTTTCGCTGCTCATGCGAGTAGTACATATGACGCCTGTGTGATACGACATTATAATGAGGCAGCGAGGAGGATTAACATTACGGTTAGCGCACTATATTATTATACCTGTTCATTGAGATCAACACAGAATTAGAATGGCTTGAAAATTATTGTAAATCGTGAATACTGACTTCCGTGTCCGTACTTCGATGATAATTAATTTTGTAAGCTATAACACGGAATACTTAGCATCGAATTTTACGTACGCGATGTAAGCTCGCTTGCAAAGTCATTCAGAGATGATTTGATGACGAACATCTTAAAATGATAAACAGTTTTTTATGCGGAGTCGTTAAGCTTGTGAAAAAGACGATCTTCAGTCATCTTAGATACACTACGTTTTTTTTTTCAAATTGGGTCATTGTAGTTGTGATCACTTCTATGTTCTCGAGCGCACCATCAAAATTATCGAGTTTTGACCGTGTCAATACTTCGAATGTTTTTTTAAAAATAAATATAAACTTATTAATTACTCTTTCATCGAACTTCAGTTATGCGATCATTTCTGATCTTCGAGTCACCTCTCGATACTATTGTCTCCCTCTTATCACTACCATTTCTTCATCAATCGTCGGACTCTCTCACTTCGACACGTTCTCTTCATAAAAGTCATAAAAGGAAGAGACAACCTTCATTTTTTGCATGGTGGCGAGGGTACTTGAGAGCCGTCTGAGAATGCGAAAGTCATTCGATTCAAAGACGAGACGAAATGGTCCCTGTCTTCTTCCTTTGCCTACTCTTGGCAGCCGCCCTACAGTACTCCGATGCGAGCAAGGTTAGTGATTGAGTTATCATTAGAGTTCGAAATACGGCTAATTATCTCTTCATCTCACACACCTCTCTGACTGGTGAGAGAGTCTTAGGAATGAAGAGACGATTACCTGTATTTCGAACTCTAGTTAGTTATTATCTGCCCACTTCTCACACTGGAGCGAATCTGACCGGCGAAAGTCATTGAGAGCTGTATACGGAACTGAACAGTTTCCGAATAATTTAGAATGCAATTGCAGGTATTGATCTACGACCTGAAATGCCAGCGAAGTCACGTGCAATTCGCGAATGAAGTCGCCGACATTCTGGTCGATGAGGGATACGATGTGGTTTGTGACTACAAATAATTATAGCCACTTATTGCCAAAAAATAATTTTTGGCAATTGCCTGCGCACAACGTTTTTTTTGACGAACTCGAATCTTCAATAGGTAAGCCATATTTTCGACGATCACAGGTCATGCTCTCGAATGTTCTCGACGAACGACTAGCCGATGTGGGCAGCAAGCGAGTGAGACGGTACATCGCGCCGCAAGTGGATGCTGTGGCCCTTCTAGGGGTGAGCAGTACATTTAATCTTTGATCTCTAGATGCTTCAATATCTGATCTTTGATCTTTCCAGGGCGGAAGAATGAACGACACCGCGTGGACCACGCACGGATTCGCGGAGTGGGTCAAGGTAAATAATGATATTAATTCGTTTAAAAAAATTAAGTAAATAATATCAGAAAGTCAACTTCGCTAAATTTTTGTCGAGATGTTCTATCTGCAGTGCGAAAGTCAGTTATTTGTCGCAAATGGACGGTCTGTGAATACCGTACTCCAGGCATTCTCGGCAATCGCGAACTAATTGATCAACTGAAGGTCGAGAAATTCGATGCCGCGCTCTTTGCCACACTGGATGTGTGCGGCCTACGTAGGAAAATCGAGCAGTTTAATCAGTTTTTTAATCAGTCACGCCAAATTTCAGATATCGTAAACGCTATTGGAGTCGACAATTATGCCTTTATTGATTTGCACTCGACGCTTCCCGCATCATTTCACTACACTGCAGTACCTGAGTCATTGTCTTACGTCCCGGGTGCGATATTCACGTCGACAAAGCCATTTCCACTTTGGATTTATAATAGTGAAACTTTTTTCGAATTTTCATCGTGCAATAACTTTAATTCTGATTTTAGGCCGATTCGCGCGGCAAATGGACATGACATCACTTGGAAATCGGTTCAGCAATTTCGTCATGCATATTGCCATCGAGAACGTCTACCATTATCTGAGTGAATCATTGTCTAAATATACAAATAAATATTCTTCATTCGGCGAATGTCTACGACAACAAGATTCTGGCGAAATTTTCGTACTTGAAAGCGAATTCCTATGTGAGTTTCATCAGCGTTATTATATTTCAGATTGCCTTATTTTTTATGATTGCTGTTGTGGTCCGAGATGCACAATTACAATTTTCATGATGTAGGGCAGTTTGATTCATTATTTTTTTCAGTTTTTTAGGGCAAGCAATGCTGACAACACGTGTTCTTTTATTGGAAAAGTTTGCAGGAAATCGCCGCCAACGCCTCTTACGTGTTCATTAATCGTGATCCGCAAGTGGACTTTCCCACTCTCACCACACATCGAGTTGTGGATGTGGGAGGAATGACAATGACAACCTCGAGTAAGAGCCTCAATGAGGTAAATTTTAGCTTCAGAACATTCTCTCGATCGTTTTCATAAACCCACGAACAGCATCTCTCGTATATGTAAAGGGGCAAGCAATGCTGACAACACGTGTTCTTTTATTGAAAAAAAAACTAGATTTTCATAATAAGAGATCACGAAATGAAAATTATTAGGAAGAAATGCCAATAGATGTTCGAGACGAGCGGCCGCTCGCGATCGCCTCGAATGCGTAGAATGAATATACTCGTCTCTCACTAATTGAATTACTCTCCTCTCTCACTAATCCAATTTATTTCGCTCGATTCTGACCACAAGAAATATCAAAACGCGTCTAGTTATAGGTGATAACATTTATTCCAGCACTGGTCTTCCGTCCTCTCCCTCCGCCCGAAGACCGTTCTCATCTCATTCGGCACCGTGGGCAACTCGGCCGACATGCCTGAACACTACAAGCGAGCGCTTCTTGAGACATTGAAGGAGTTCCCTAACGTCACTTTCATTTGGAAGTACGAGGTGAGCATTCGAACTGATAAAAATTAGCATATTTCTCTCATTTCGAATGCTCTTTTACCAGCCAGATAGACGAGAAAGTATGCGAGATGAGAAGAGACACATTCCGAATTGACATCACTAGATAGCTTGATAAAAATGGACATTCTAAGAGTGTCACTATTGTTGAAATTTCTGCATCCATCATACAGTCTGTTCACGTCTCTTAGCGACTTTCGCGCGATTTCAGAAACCATCGCACAACATCTCACGAGGCGTGGACAACTTGATCGAGGCGACGTGGTTACCGCAGAAGGAGTGTTTCTCTATCTTCTTCGAATCTATTTTCTTCAGACTTTCATGTCACAGCAATAAACATATAATTCAGGAGACTCTCGCCTCTCCGCCTTCATCACTCAATGCGGCATCTCGTCCACCTTTGAGACCATGCATGCGGGTGCGATTTATTGCAATTTTTTTATCCCGACTGCTATTGTAATATTTTTCTAAACTCTTTACTCAACATCAATCGACACTTCTCGCATTTCCCTCTAATACTCGCTGTGTGAAACTCAACTCACTCATTGAATTCCAATTTCAGGAGTTCCTATTATCGCCATTCCCACTCTCTCGGATCAATACAGAAATGCGCTGATGTTCAAGCGAAACGGCGGAGGAATTGTAATGGACAAGGAAGATTTAGGAAATTCGAAGAGGATGATTGCTGCTGTCAGGGAGATACTGTACAATCCGGAGTGAGTTGCTGTAAACATTCAGACATCATCAAATGATTGTGAATGTAAGTGTTGGTGTTTTGAATATTTCAGACACACCATCTTTGCCCGACGAGTCGCCTCTCGTCTTGCTTCTTCTCCCGTTTCCAGCAAAGAAAACTTCCTTCGTCACTTCGAATTCCTCGTCAAATTCGGTCCTCTTCATCATCTCAAACACGTCGGAGCAACTCAATCATTCGTCCAGTATTACTCCATTGATGTTATTGCTATTCTAGCATCTGTTATGATCACAGTTATTACAGTTGTATTGGCTAGCTGTTACTTCCTAGTCAGCAGAATGGTGAGGATTCAAATTGTTGATAAGGTCAAGGCAGAATGAATACAGTGCAAAATCAAGCTTCAAATTGTGCACAATAAATCTACAAATTATTTACTGTGTCCGTTTTTGGAAAGGAATTCCGATAAAGCCCGTAAATGACGCAAAAAGGTTCTGTGATATTCAGGGATTATATCTTCGGGAAAGCTTGAGTATGAAGATGCACGGAAGAACGATCCTACCAGCAATAACAATTGATATAATACAGTCCAAATACGATATTTTCATAGAGATGAAAGCAATTCGTATCTGACAATGGAAATTAAATATTTTTTTTCAATATTGTGTTCTTTACCTTGCGAGAAGCAATTAGTAAAACGAATATATCCATAGAGTTAGAAAGAATGAAAACGAATCTGAAATGTAAAGGTGATAGAAACGTGAAAAAACAACTAAAAAATTGAAACCTGCTGGTTACACAAAAGTAACCCAAGATGTGAATGTATCCAGCAACGCCAACAAGTGTAAGATCTGGTGGGCTGTATATTTCACAAAGCACATGTTTCACTAGTGCATGAAATACATTCAACCACTCAGCTTAAACGAGACGATTATTTTTAAAATAATAATCATCATAATCAAACCGAATAGATACATCATGAAAGGATTTTTTTACTTTACACTTACTCAGGCTGATTATGAAGGCAATGATTGTTGTTTGAAAAACTCTAAGAGTGACTTTTCGTTTCTTGACAGACCCGAAATTACATTTCTGAACGAAATTTGTATTTCAATAGATCAAAACCATCTTCATTATTTAAAAAAATACTCACACCTTTTCGATGGTCATTTTCCTTAGAATCGTCATGTAAATTAGCATTGTGATTAGAACAAACGTGGAAGAATAATAGTCATAATCATTCTGGAAGTGAATTCAGCGAACTAACCAAAGAAAAAAGAATTTAGTACCGTAATTCTAATTTTATGATACTTGAGTGTATTATCAAAATACCCAGATTTATGCGTGGCGTAATTTTATTTGTTGTCCGATCGATACGTCAAGAAACGCATCACCGAGATCATGGCGATTACTTTACGGGTGTTTCAAGGGTCCAAGTCTGAATTAAGGAATGTAGATAACTTTTTTTTTCAATTGCCATACCAGTTTGTGTTTTAGCGGCGTAAATACTGCAGTGAAACGGGAGATGCAAATAATGAAATTGAAAAGTGCACCAGGAACTTTAGCAATACCATCCTGGATGCAAATATAATTCATTGTTTTAATTGTGCATTGCCTACCATGAAATATCGCGGATGATGAATCACAGTGAAGTTTATTTGCTCACTTTCGTATTCGAAAAGTCTGTCATCAATGCACTCTAAAATGGCATACTCCAGAAGAGCGCACAGAAGTTGCTTATGGCTGAAAATTGAAATAGCTATGAGGGCATGCTGTTAAGTATCGTGCATTTGATTTTCAGCGAATGAAATGTGCTGGTTAGCAATTCTCTGGGAGGGGGAATTGCTCCTCCCTCATCAGTTTGTAAAAACGCGTGGAATGAAAAAATGATCAAATGATTCCGCGTTTGTCACAAAATTACATGGAAAGGTCCAAATAGCAATCGGGAAAATGGACGTGAATTCGCTAGCAGAACACGAAAAACAGGTTCTAATCCGGAATTGTTCCGTAGTAAAACCGCAATGAATCTGAAACGCGGTCTAATTCAATAATATATTAGATATTACAGCTCACCGTGCAAGGATGAGCAGAACGATTGCTAGTACGACGAACTCGAAATACCACGAAAATATTATAAAATGAGTGATTGCACGTCTTGCTTGAACAGCGGTCGACATTATGAACAAGGGCTTCACTCCTTCTGAAATTGCAACCATTCGTTGCTCTAGCTTTGCGTAAACATTCATTGAATGTTCTTTTTACGTGGATCAATCACTGTTCTCATTGGAATGTACACACTTCTCTCGTTCGCTCACGGAAATGAACTGATGTCGTGGTAGTGACTTGTTATCACAATTTCTAATAAGTGAGAACCTGTCTGCTTCCGTAGCGCAGTAGGCAGCGCGTCAGTCTCATAATCTGAAGGTCGTGAGTTCGAGCCTCACCGGGAGCAACTACTTTTGCTGATTCATCTCTTGAATTGTTGCTACTTCAATGGTAAAATTTTTGGATTCCGTAAGCTTCTCGGAATTTCAAATTCTCCTCTTATCATGTCAATCCCCATCGGATACTTTGGTCCGATCATCCACGTCTGAGTGTCAACTCGTGGCTAAGTATTTATTTTTAGGCTCTCAGAAATAGTACCGAAGTACACAACAGTAACGTTCGCTACAGATAATTCAAAATAGTGAAAAGAACTCGGTAGTCCTTCGGCGTGCGACCAATTGTAAGCACAACCCAACATGAGGGCAGAAGTGAAGGGGATACATTAAATTGTGTGTCTGAGATTCATTCGAGGACACGTCTCGAAACACCCAATTCAATATTCCGATTCGGTGATTGCCAAAATACACCAGCTTCTCGCTCTCGATCCCTCGCCTCTTCCCAGTCCTTTCCATTCATCGTGTTGACTTGTCAGTTTTGTCCCCCCTCTCTCTCGTGCTCTTCTTTTCACCTGTCGTTGACGACCCCGTTTACGATGACTTTTCTTGTTGAGGGCGATAAGAAAACCGGTGAATCAGTCACGATCAGTCTCTTCGTTCCGCACACTCTCTCGCGTCTCTGGCCGACGAGAGATCGTGCGGAATGAGGAGCGTAGAACCGCATCAGAAATGGACAGACAGACACGCATTGCACAATGAAGAGCGTTATTGTACAGGAGAAAGGGTGCGGTTCAGGGGTGATGTCCAGAACATTCTAATTCAAAAATGGCACGTTTTTAATTTGTGAAAGGGGCGGAAATCTGTCATGTAGATACAAACTATCCCGTGGACAGAATACAAAGAGATGAAAGGAACCGATTAGCGTCTGATCATTCTGAGAATGCTATTTCTAGTACTTTAATTGTTTTGTTTTGATGCTTTTCCTTTTCCACGAAGGCCATTAAATATGCACGACTTTATCGGCAATGATGCAATGAACAACCAATCTTTCGTGTATTTCAAGTTATACTCTGACTATGTTTGGGTGTGAGGTCCTCTGGGGCGCACGTAACGCTAACTGATCAAGTAATATGAGTGGTGTTGGGAGGAGAATACGGTATACCAGCATCGGGTTTGGGGTACGGGGGTTCGGTAAACAACGCAACTATCGCAGCGCGGAACAGTAAGCTACGCTCGGAACGGGAAAATATGCTGTGGCACACAAATATATTGATGGGGGAGGGGTGCGAGCGTCGAGCCGGGTATTAGGAAATCTGATTATCGATCCGTCGGATAACCATCGGAAGTGTATCAGTTGGACCGCCGCAGAGGTAGTAGGAAAGGGTGGGGTGGGGAGGTAACTCGTGGAACGGAAAAAATCGGGGAGGAGTAAAATACTGTGCTTAGAAGGTGGGAGAGGGCGAGCCGCAAGAGGAACCGGACGAGGCACGGCCAGAGTCGGAGGATGCGGAGGATCCTGCAGTGAATAATTGTTTATTGGTTTTAAAAACACAGGACAAGGCACGATCGTAGTCGAGCAAATGCGCGAGACTTGACCACCTTATGAAACCTAACCAAACAAAATTTCGCACTTCCTTCGGAAACTATTTTTTCTACTACTTTAGGAAAATAACAAAATATCGAACATTAGCAACATTGCCTAACTGGACTACCTACACTTCTGAACAAAATTTCCCATTCAGTTTGGTTAGGTTTGACAAGTTGGTCATGTTTCTGACATTCATTCAACTGCGATTGTTGCTCGATTGAATTCGCAAAAAAAAACGAATTTATCAACTCACTCTGCAGGATCTTCACACCGGACGCGCTGGAGACCGTCGAGGACGCTGACGATGTCGTCGACGAGAGGGCGGGCGACGGGCGGGTGAAGGGAGAGGGCGATGAGGTGGAGGAGGTCACCGTTGAGGGGCAGGCTGCAGCGCCGGCTGCAGCTGCTGCATCGATGTGCAGCGGTCGCGTGTGTCGGGACATGTCCGAGGGACGGCGCTGCAATGAATGATCATTTTCATCTATATTGAATGCCCGATGATTTGTTCTTCGTCGAAGCCGCGATTATCGAAATTCATAGATCTATCTATATTCGTACCAATTGTGAAGCATATGTCAATAGTGCAATCATCCGGGAATGAACTGTCAAAAAGATCAAAAACCAGCAACTTACATTGATTCGGTTGCTCAGCCTGGGCGCGATCGGGATGCGCAGAACGGAGTTCTTCCTGGAGAAGTACTGGGGAGGGGCGGGAGCAGGCGGCTGCAAGAGATCAAAGATCAACTCTGTTCATTCATCTCTCATTCAACTGTGACTCGGCATAAAATCCTCTAACGCTGTTCACTTATCGAGAACCTAGACTCATTCCAGGAGAACAATGCCTTTCTGTTCTATGCTAGCAGACTAAAATAAGGAGAAGAAGAAACAGTAAAAAGCTGTGAAAATACTTCTACGATTTTCAGTAATCTATAACAAGGAAAATAACAGTGGCAAATATACCTAGGCAGACTGAAAATCAGTAGGTCAGAACTAAATTATAAGAATGCATCAAAAATACCTTGGAAGACGATGAGGGCGTCTGGGCGTCGCTGTCCTCGTTCAGGTAGAGGGTCGTCACTGCTGAGGCCGAAGCGGCGAATCCGTGCGCAACGTCATCGTCGAATAGGTCCTGCACGGAATGGGCGGGTTACGGTAGGTGTCGATTTTCAGAAGGATTTGATTTATTATAGTCGCTATAGACGGTAATTATGTTCTCAAGATCGAAATACTTAAACTTTTCCAATTTGTATAGGAATTGCGAAGCGTATTCCAATCACGATGTTGATTTCTCAAATTCGAGAAAGAATTACCTCTTCCTCATCGGCCTCGCGGTCGAATCCGTCACTCAGACTCGTCTGCGATAGACTGCGCGGCAGCAGGCCCCGCCCCTTCTTCACCTGGAATCAGATTATTGACTATTTGCCGGTTCCGGCTCTGCCCATTTACCGGCTCTGCCCAACTCCCGGCCCTGCAATTCCTGGTTCTCACCTCGTTGATCTTATCCGACAGAGCCATCAGCTGCTGCAGCAGGCTCACGTCATCCTCCATCAGCGAAATCTGCAATTATCGATTTTTGATCTCGTTATTTCATCAGTCATTTCCTATTGAAAACGATTTTCGCGCGCTCTGTGTACCGCTGATCCTTGATCATCGCTCGCTTGTTATGATGGTGTCACTATCCGCGGGAAAGTGCTCTAAACACCTTCATTCATTCATTCATGGATCCCCTCTTCCCACCATATTGAGTCCACCCCCACACACAAATAGACCGGGCGCGGGTGAGGGTGAGACTAAATCAATGGTTGGTCTCTCGATCCTGCATGTGTGGAAACTTGCGCGGAACAAACATTACGAGCCTTCTTGTGGGGCGAATGAATGAGCGGACGATGCAGGAAATCGACCCGAGAAAACCAAAAATCTCGCAGTTATTTGAAAGCACTTATTTGACTACCTATTTTTACTTGGATTTTAACACATTTATCATGGCTCATCACAGAAAAGTGGGCCCGACTGACTATTTATTCCCCTATAAATAACGGAAGATTTCCCCTGGGGGATCATCCCCACCCGATCAATCAACACATTTGTGAGCTGCTCTCTCATTGAAGATTATAGCCGTTGACCCACAACCGATTGATAGATTGAGTGCGCTCGGGGAGACCGTTAAATCCCTTGGTCCAGTAAATAGGATTATCCCGCGCGTCCCCAGCATTGAATTGTGCACTCCAGGTGTCAATACCGTATCGCGTCTCTTCTTCCCATGATTTAGAGAGGGAAACACACTTGAGGAGATACTTAAGACGGTTCAAGAGCCCGAGTACTCCTCGAGAGATAGATTTGATGGTGGTTCAACTCCTTGATCGGTCATCGGACGGGCTAATTGCCGGTCCCGACGCATCTCCCGGTCCTTGCGTCATCGATAAATCGGCACGGATCTTCTCCGGCCCAGATCAATCTCCCTCCTAGCTGGTTATTACGACAGACTGCACGCACCTGGTCAGACGGGGTCATGAATTTCCTAGGAACATCTGCCGAACGCTTTTTGCTTGATCGTTCGTTCGCCGGAAAAGGGCTTCCGCCCCCAAGGGTCCTAGGGTTAAGGGGAGGGCCAGGCTTTCATCTGTCAGTGCCTATTAGGTGATTCACTCTGTCTGATCTCGTAAGCATGTTTCGAATGGATTCGTTATTCCTTGGGCAGGGAGCTCTTATCTTTGAACACATGAAGACTGATCTCCCTCGGTCCCTGACCCCAACATCATCGTCATCAGTCAGATTGTGGGTAGTGTACACACATGGCGCAAGAGTGGGAGAGATTGAGTAATTCAATCCGGGGGCAACTTTCGTCAAACCGCTCCATTGTTCGTGTTCAACCTCAACTGTGTACACACAGAGTATAGACGGCGGCCGAGGCTTTCCGGGTTGATCACCAGGATAGTATGAACGAAAGGGGCACGGTATCGATGGATCAACCGGTAGGTCATCAAGGTATCGATCCATGCTCTATGCCTAAGATCGCCCTCCCCTCGGGCAGCTGTGCCGATCGATCTTCGATATATCGAGGGAGAACCATATCCGTCCATCTGCCCACAGTTGGCTCCTTACCCCCAGGAGGCATATGGGATTACTCCTCCTCTTCCATCCTAATTATGCTGATCCCCTCCACTCATCATTTCTCAAGGGGACGGTTCGAATTCTCCTTAATCGCGCACTATCTCGCTTCCGGGCGCTGCTCCCAAATCCATGGTGGTATCAAATTAGGAAACGGCGTCCGAGAAGTTGCACGTGTGCGCAAACCACTACACCACAATAGAGTTTGTTCCTCAATAGGTCGAGTGGTGCGCGAGAAGAGTTATTGCAACTGAGCGAGCCACCTACTTATGCGAGAGCGAGAAGTGATCTCTCATTTTCGCGTACTATCTCGCGGGCTCTGATCCGCGAGATAGCAAAGGTCATTCAGCTTCCTTATCGATAGTCTTGATCGGCCCAGTTCCAGCTAGTTTTTCTCCCCTAACTGCTCGACTTATCATGATAGGATAGAGGAGCTCGAGACCTTGACTTGGTACACTACTGTCCTTTCAGTGATTGAAGAGTGAACAGGGGTAGAAAGAGAGGGGCCCTGTCAGTGCCTCAATAGTTATTGGAACAGTAGCGCACTGTAATCAAGAGGCGGCAGAGCGTAAGGCAAATTGAGTGGTGCATCCATGGATGATTCGGGAATAATAATGCATTGCAACGGAGTAGTGAGTGGAAAAATAGACAAGGTCACAGAGGACAATACCCAATGCATATGATAGGCTATAGATCTCATCGCATAAGAAGTTTTCAAGAGGTTGGTTTATGTGTGCGGGGTTCCAAGGGTCACGGTCCCTCTCCCTCGTCTTCTTACCCCACTTCACTTCTTCTTCTTCTTACTCGGACATGTGTTCGTTCCAAGAGTAGTAATAAATTCGAAATGATCCTTTTTGTTTGGCCGAGGCTGACCCCGTTTTTGAAAACCCCCTCGTCAAGATGTGCTCGAAAGTGGCGTCATCAAATGTGTGTAAACCGTTGTCAACAAGGCTCAGAGAAGCGGGCATTACACCTTATCAGCGAGAGCGCGCCCGTGAATTTATGAGTACGCTAATGACGTTCCGTAGGCGACGCGCCGGACTTGCGCTCGTTAGCATCGACTTACCATCTTCTCCTTGATCATCTCGAAGGTGTCCTGCACGACGATTTCGTCGTCGTCGGACGAGGCGAACGAGGAGGAGGGATGGCAATCGCGCTGCAAAATGTTCAGATTTTAAAGTCTACCGTAACCCGGCTATCGCAAATTGATCTATCGTACCCCTACCGTACCTCATTTCCGGACGCGTAGGCCGAGTCGTGGTGGTTGTTGGTCTCCTGGTCGAGACTGCAGAAGCTTCGGGTTTTCTTGAATCTGGAAAACAATCAGTTGGTGATAGCCCGACTACCGTATCCTCACCGTTCAAGTCGATTGACGCGGCTCGCGCAAACGGCACGGTACTGCTTCATCTCCATGTCCATCGTGTTCTGCAATTGAATTACGGTAAGGGAGGGATACGGTAGGATACGGTAATGCGACACAAATCGATCAATAATGCAAAAATTAGCGAAGCGACACGATAAATGGGCGAGGGGGTGATAATGAAGTAGATGTGCCGCAGCTGTTTTGGGATGGTGTAGGGAGGTGAGTGATGAATGAATCAGGCAAGAGACA
Source organism: Pristionchus pacificus (assembly GCA_000180635.4). Taxonomy (NCBI): domain Eukaryota; kingdom Metazoa; phylum Nematoda; class Chromadorea; order Rhabditida; family Neodiplogasteridae; genus Pristionchus; species Pristionchus pacificus. Next base: position 16,620,587 of record CM026576.1, read on the forward strand.
GGGGCAATTTAAGAGGGCGCAGACGAAAGAGTAAACGAAGAGACAGTGGGACAGATAGTGATGGCGGACAGACAAAACCCGTCCACCCCCGCGGGCTATGTACCCTTTCCTCCCTTCGCGTTGCCAGTAAGGGACGGCAGCACATTCCACAATCGAAAGAGCAACGCGCAAGGTTAACTGACTGTTTCCCCTCCTCTCGAGAATGATTACAACTAATTAGAGAGAGAGGCAATGCATGCCCCCCGAGGGGCAATGTGGCCAATTGTGAACTGGGGTAGGGACGAATGTTCCAATGATACAGTAAGTATGGTTTTACTTGGTATCAGACAAAGGGAGTGGTAGAAACCAAGAAGACAAGGATACAGTCGCCGTTAGTTCTATCGTGAGTCAGATAGATCAAAGAGGGAAATATGATCACCAATCATAAATCAGGGACTATCGGGGTTAGGGTACCAGGATCCAAAGTGGTACTACGGTACCAAGGATATCAGCTGTGAGGAATGAGCGGCTATGCAACAGGGGTCGAGCGGGCTTGCGCGCATAGATCGCAGTTTGCGATTGAGTAGCGGCTCCTCAAACTTGGCCGCTTCTCTAACTCTCTCCGATTCACGTGCTCTCTCAACTCTTCTAACCACCGGACTCGGACCCTTCAGGGCGAAACCAGTACCGATAACCATCTCTCCGGGGGGAGCTTGGGTCGACGGGGAAGAGGGGAAGCGGGGATATCTGCCACTAAAGGCTAATGACCGAGCGCTCGCAAAGTCATCGTTTCAAATGGTCAGTCAGTTGCAAGGTCGAGATGGACCCGAGCCCAAGGAAGGAAGCTGGCACCGCCTGTGGTACCAGACGGGCCCTTGGGCTGACCCCCGGACCCATGTTCCGGATCAAGAGAGCGGGAGAGAGGGGGGTGACTCGAATTAGCCCCCATTGTTGTTATTGAGTAGAGACAGACGGAGCATGCATTGCGGGAACAGTTATTGCTTCCCAAGGTCATCCGAGACAGAGAGGGAACGGGGGAAAAAAGTCAGCGAGGATAGCTATGCAGCTTCTCAGTGGGTCAAAGCCTGCGCAAGTGATGCTTTCGGCCCCGTCTTTTACATGGCAGATACGATGAAGATAACACACTCAATCGATATTAAGGATAGTGTGATATGGTTCTGGCGTTGCGCAAGAGGTATTAAACCGCGTTAGTCATGGTAGGTCAAAGTTCTCTGGCAATCGATATGCGATTAGTCAGTCGAAACGAGATGCAATTGAGTAGTTCATCAATTGCAATCAAAGTAATCACATAAGGAAGAATGAAGAAGAAAGAAGAAGAAGAAAGAAAGAAATAAGAGCGAAAGGTACGAGTAGTGAATTGATACCCGCAGGGGCCGCAGTGCGCCGCTAATTTACGACAACGATAGTGGATAGTTGCAGCCGCGGCTGCGTGGTGCACACGGGTTCTGCGATCTCCCAAACGTCGCCTGGCACAAAACAAATGCCCGATAAGCCCTAGGGTGCTTGAGAGGAAGGAAGCGAGCTAGCTGGAGCGAACAATGGACCAGAGAGAGAGCCACACCACACAACATCTGACCCATCGGAAAGAAGAAGAAGAAGAGGGGGGGAGGAGGGAAGTCAAGAGGATCAGGGACCATATGGAACCAAGTACCACGGTGCCAGGAACCCAAACACGACTCGGAAAGTGGGTGGTAATCCAGCCCAAGAGCAGATCAGCTGTGATGAAACGCAGCGCGCATTCTTCAAGTGAAATGAGTGAAATTCCTCACTCACTCTGCAAGATCTTGCAAGATAACAAGGTATGTACCATGTGCGGTCAAGACCGGTTCTGCGGAATGTGCTCGCCTCAGGCAGTTCTCGAATAACAGTGACGCAACTGCCCCCTTGACTCCCCTGCTCCCTAACCGGTTAGAGAAAGTGAGAGACAATGAGAATTTAGGAGAGGCAGATCACAGAGCCAGAGCTTGAATGGTCCACGAATGAGTGACGTAATGAATGACTCACACTTCACATTTCCTGGACTATCCACTTGCAACTCGCGCAACGCCCCTATGAGAAATGCAATCAAAGTGATGACTCGACTTTGCGTTACTCGAGATTGAGTAGGAGTATTCGAGAGAAAGCAGCTATGGCAATCAGGCAGAGTGCCGTCTAATGCGCGTCGGATTTCTCCACTACTATCCTCCTACCAATCCTCCTATTTATGCGCTATCCGGGAAAACAAGTGACGGCATGGTGACAATAACACTGCAGAGATTACGGAAGGATGATGACGGATCCCATGACCCAGCAGAGACTGTCAAGAGGATGGTGCGGATGCGAACATGTAAACATATACGAGGGGCGCAACTAAACTGAGTAAACATGAGCACAAGCAAGCTCAGGAAGAAGAAATTCACGAGCAGGAGGGGTATTGCATGACCCGAGCGCTGACTGTATGAATAGGGAGGGAGGGAGGGGATGGGGAGCCTCGAGGGGGGCGGAGCTTGAGGGGAGTCCGAGAAGAAGGATTGACAGAGACATGGACCCGAATGATGATGGTCGTTGTAATACGGGGATATCTCCTCGGTTATGGGTCGAAAGAACAGCGGTCATCGACTGCGAGTAAGGCGGCGCGCCGCCTTTGATTTTCCGCCCCGCCCACAGCTTTCCCACAAGAGTAGACCGACTTTTTCGATTGACGGCTAGAGATCAGGGCGATTTGAGAGAGCCAAGCAACTCAGTATATTAAGTATCGAGAGAGATCTAATCCAACTAAATGATTGATAAGGATTAACGACAATTCCGGAAACACAAAGACTGTACGATGGAGCTTAGAGGCTCTCACGCTGATACGAACTATAATGATTGATCGTAAAAGAGACGACGTCGACAGACAATACGAAAAGCCCCCCCCCCCCCCCCGGACAATGCACAAGTGTGCTGGAAATCTCAGGAATTTTAGAAGCGTCGACTTTGACCCTGATGTGAAATGATGACTAGACCATAGAGTTCCACGTCGATATGCACAACAGTCAGGATGAAAAGTGTCGCAAACTGACTGATAGACTATAAGCATGAAGTCGCACTCATTATGAAATGATGAGTCAGTGCTACGTAAGTGTACAACAATCGAGATCATGAGTGTCAAGCGCTGTATTTCATTCATTTTATGCCCAAACCATCGTACTCATTATGAAATCATGGCTCGTCATCATAGCGTAGATATACAACAATCGACAAGGGTACAGTCAGGCCAATTATGGAGCGAAATCGGATCAATCATCCCGTAGCAATGTCCGTGTGACAACTCAAAGAAGAGATCACCGATCGGGCACACGGTTTCCCGGTCTGGTCCGTACCCCTGATTACTAGTCAATCAATCTACCGTACCCCAGGGCCGGATCCACATTTGGCACGCAGGGGCAAAACGGCTCGATTGCGGTTTTACTGTTATGCACAGGAAGGGCGACCGGAGTGGCGAGTAATGGAGGAAAACACATTAGAACGGCTGCGGAATGACTATTAGGTACCAGATCAGTAGCTATTAGAGAGTGGCAGGAAAGGGGAAGTGGGAGAATGAATGGGATGCAGGCAGGCAGGGGGGTCAGGCTATTAAGTCGGACATGGGACCGGTCAGCGGAAAGAGATACCAGGGAAGAAGGTTGTGGTACCGGGGTGCCAAGAGACATCAGCGTACCATGATCGCTTGGTGCTAAGTGGCCAGAGAGGTGCCACTGGGCCACAACTGCGGGTCACAGACCGAAGCGCAGTTTCGCACCTATTGAAATCGAAGCCGCTTTGGGGTCGGGTAGCGTGTCTCTCCGGTCTCTTGGCGGTCAGGGCAACGAGGGAACGGGTGAAATGAAGAGGTTCTCGAGAGATGGGCATCGAGATTGAATGCAATCTCATCCTACCCGGCTGGTCAGTGAAATAGGGAAGCGCCCTGGTACTAGAGGCATGTGTATGCACAGCCGTTCCATTAGGCCATGGAGATTTGTGGATCGGGCGATACACTATAGCTCCGACGTAGTGCGTGTGTGTCCCATGGCTGATAGGCACTTGAATCCACATGGATCCAACCCAGTATCTGTGGTACCGTCGCATGATCAAAGGCACAGACGGCAAAAAAATGAGGAACCAACTCAGACAACTGAGGGTCATTAACGCGTCGGAACGAGGAAACAATAACAGCGAGTATCAATACGTGCGACCACAGGTCACATACAGGCATTGAGTCGAGAGAAGGGAACGATTGTGACGCGCGTGTCCAATATCTAATCTTATCAACCTCTCCGATGATGATCCAATGATCGAAATCACGAGGGACCAGCGGGAATGGAAGTATGCGGGATACGGTAGATCGCTATCAGTCCGAGTCCGATGGGGCAATTTGCCACGGGAAATCAACTGTTATCAGGGTACGGTAGGGTACTGTATCAGATGACCCTTGTCGATTTGAGAATGTCGATGTTTACGATGAAGCTTAGAGCTTATAACTGAGCGGTCCGTGTCCAGCGCCGTGATCATCGTTATCGGCGCGATAAGATTGTCGTCGAAAATGAGCGAGATGCTGACCGTCTGACTCTCTCCGTTTCGCCTGATCTCTCGCCTTCTCTAACCAGCTATAGAACGGGCGAAATTGGGAAACAAGTGGAAAAGGCTTTGAAAAGAGAGGAGAAAGTCTGCGAATGATAAGAAATTGTGATGATTGAAGTATTGCCACGTAGCGAAATCAAAAACCGTCATTTCCAAGCAGAATTAATCCGAGGCTTTCCTGAACCCCAACGCGAAAGGACTAATCGTAATGTCAGCATGTCTATTGAGATCAGTGACTTAGTATTTTGCCAGCGCACTCCCCACACCTAGACAGAAAGGTTCAAAAGAGGCATTGCGCCGTCTAATCAACGCCCTTTGCAAGTGCGCTGATATGTATTAGGTCTTTCGAACTATCGTGAAAGGGGCCGAAACTATGACACATCGGAAGGAACATTCACACAAGATTGAGGCGGGGTATCCAAACGGGGTTATGCTATTCGTCCATTCATGCCCTATGTTTGCCATGTTTTGAATGGTTTTTGTCAACCGTTTTGAGCACGAAATGGTGGGAAGAAAACGCAACACCGGTCGTAGTACAGAAAACTGACAAGAGTGGACGGGGATCTCGCTTTGAAGCTCGGGAAGGAAATAAATGTCAGGGAAGGTGCGAAGAGTGTTGTTTGTAGGCGAGATAAGCCCATTAGGAGAATGGATTAATGAGTTCTCATGTGAGACGGCATCGTTTCAAGTGAGAGGTTGATCGATGGAACTACACAATTGGGGTCACGAGGGTCGTAGAAGTGTGGATGCCTTACACAGAACATCACGAACTAATCTATAAGGAAGTGTTGGGTCATACACAGTTACATTTTGTGTACATCGTTGCTGGGCGACGTTACATAGAAACATCTGTGCATCAGAGTCCACTATAGCCGCGAAGTTTGGGCAGATTCCCATAAAGGACATAGCGAGTTGTTCAGTGAGAACATGGAACATTCGCACTTGAATTTCAAGTTCGTATCTAACAAGTGTCATGCAAGAAATCCATAATAACATCATTGTCGAAGCATATGCAAGAACTGTCTTCTTGAATAGCCTCAAATCGCCGAAGGACATCACATCATTATCGTTAGTATCTATCCTCTCTACTGACAGAGTCGAAAGTCTGATCGACAGCTAGTATCCATTACAAACCCTCATCGCTGACGAAATTCATCATCAATATCAGGACAGTATCTATCATATTGACAGGGTCGAAGGGTTCCATCGATCGTCTGCCGATGATGGAAGCTTCTCTACGGCCAGTGATGTGCATGATACCGCCTGATTAGTTTCCTCTATCTCTCTTATCTCTAATCAGTCAGAGAAGCGAGATATTACGGGAAAAGAGGAGTGTGAGAACGTGAGATGTGTATGATAAGACTAGTGATAAGCCTGATAACGAATGAAGCGATGTGGATTGAGAGCCCTGGGTACGAGAAGGCTACCAAGCAATCAGCGGGGAAAGTGACGAAGGGTAGAGGGATTGCACAGAAAATGATCAGTGTCGAAGGATCTCTAATAAGAAGTGATAACTGAAACAACAACAAAATGAGCAAAAAATGAAACACAGAACACCTACGAATTGCTGAATAGCACAGCTTTTCGCTTGACAAAGGACTTCGAACTACTACTAACGTGGACTCCGGAAGCGTATAGCAATGGGGGCGAGGCGCGCGTTGCCTAGGGGCGGATTGAATCCCCCCCCCCTCTTGGATTGGAGCGGGGACCGAAATCCGAGAGAGACGAGAGACCCAGAGAGAAGTATGGGATTTCTCTAACTCTCTCCATTTCGCGTTCTCACTCGCCTCCCTCCTAACCTCGGAGTGACGCTAACTTGGCCAGTGTCCATTACTGGTCGACTCCCTAATGCGGGCTATTCAGTGGTGTCCAAGCATGAAACGCGATGGCTTGTTTATGTTGCGACACCCGGGCTTGAGGGAGAATGGAGCCGCTCGAAATGTAAATTGTCCAAATCGATTATGTTTCACCCGCATATATAATTTCCGAAATCAACTCTCGTCAATATCTCAGGGATACCGTTTCCAAAATCTTATAATTCTAGAAAAACTCACTATCTCGTTTTTCATTTTTCTTTCGCCAATGTTAGTCCGATTATTCGGTTCAAAACGATCAATAACAAGAGACGAGCGGAAATGATTACACACCCGCTCGTGTCTCTAATACTATCATAGCAGGGCGCCTTTCGAGAGCCTAATGAAAGCCACGCTCGCATCTTTTCGGCGTTTATCGTAGTGCGTTTCGACACGAAATAGGGATGGATTGGCCGTAAATGGTATTCTCAGCCCTCTCTTCGGTCGGGACAGGCGAGAGAGCATGCAAATCGAGGAGGGTCCCGACGAGCCTATTCATCAACACTCTATCAACGATTAGACACGAAATCGCACCGGATAAATGAGGCGCCAGTAGGTGATCGGAAAGAGGTATAGTGGAGAAAAGCAGGAAGATCGGGAAGGGGGGATTCAAAATTCGAAATTCGGGAAATGAGTTACGCTTCATGCTGTGAATAACAAGCAAAAGGGACTGTTGGTTTCAGTGGTAGAAATCACGGTGGTAAAAAAATATATACAAGAGCCAAGCGGCGCCTTGAAAAGGGTAGAGTCAGACGAGAACTAGACTGTCTCTTGCTGTCCTCTTTGGATTGCACGATTGCGTGACCCAAAGCTTCCGCTGTGCTTTCATGGCAAACACTTCTATGCAAGGAGGAACAATCGAGGGAGCAAGAGAAGAATAGATGACTCTCCACCTTTCACATGTTCTCTCGTCGCTCTGACTGGTGAGAGGTCGGGCGAATGTAAGCGACATGTCTTGCAAGAAGACTCGACAGAGGGCAGGAGATATCGAGAAGCTACTCCCTACCCAACACCTGTGTGTCTGGCCAGTCATATTTGCACACAAGTCGCCCCCTCTTTTGGGCGCCCCGTTAGCTAATGAGCGAGAGAGTGGGTGAAAAGAAGAGAGACAGTGAATGGAAAGTAAGGTGACCGCAACAAAGAAACACAGTTGAGTGGGATGAAATGCGATCGGGAGCTAAAAGAGTCGACGAGAGCAAAAAGTTCGACATCTTTGTCAAGTGGCTTAGAGCATTCAGAGCAAATGAAAGCACAGGAAAAAATTTGTCTCAGCAGAAACGTCTAAAAGAGACAATTATTGAGCAGTTGGGGTTTGTTCCCGGAGGCACTGATCCGCAGAGTTAAAGAGAAAGCGAAAAGCTCGCACCTCACGGTGGCCGCTTTTGCAAATCAATCACCGATCCGCCCTGAGGCAGTCCTGGAAGTGAAATAAGAGAACTTGAAGTGATCAGCTCTATCGACTAGTAAGCGTCGCTCTTTCTGTCTTTAGCAGCTTAGCCACGCAGTTACCACCTGCTGAAGCGCTAAATCTTCTCCATTCCTTTTGATTGGAGCGCAAATCTCTCAGTCTCGGCTATTAAAGCCGCCCCCACATGCCAAAAGGATTTAGCAGTCCCCGGGAGTGAGATGAACACCCGAAAGGCACCCCCTGCCAGGCAACAGAGCACCTAATGACTTACTCTCCTCAACCTCCCTTGTCTCTCGTGATAGAATGAGCTCATTATTCGAGACAGGCTAACTGACTCGCTAACGAGCCTCCGAGTAGCAGTAGGGGGTATCCATATCTGATCAGCCTTTATATGGAGAATGACAGATCAAAGGTGGGAGTGAGGGGCAGAGTCAGATTGCTTTGAGATAAGGTAAAAGAATAATATAGATATCTATATCGGTGTAGAATAGACGGAAATACAGTAGTCTGAATAACTAGAGAGGCAATGCACAATCTGAAATGGACTGGGGCTAGCTTGGAATAACAGCAATGATCATGACCTCCGCATGCTACATGTTCTCGTGCCTGGCAGAGAGGGGAATAAGAAAAGGATACGGCAAGTGAGGGTGTCTGGTGTGACGTGGCCCATCCAAGTCGTATTCGGAACAGACACCCTCCTCGATATTGCGCAAGGATTAAAGGGATACAGGATATGGATAGAGAGCAGATAGGAGTGAAGTGGATGGAGCAGCTGTCTGGGCAATATTAAGGAGTGTGGTCAAGAAAGCCGTAAAATATGACTATCCTAGCTTCCGGATGGCCATAACTAACGGCTCTCGCTCACGGCTCTCGATAGCGCAAGAATAAATACGGCTCTGAGCGAAACAGCTGCTTCGGGATTATACTAAATGCGAGGGGTCACGATATTTTCCGGATCGCCATAATTAACGGTTCCGGGAAAGATAATTAGCGAGCATAATGAACGTGTTGCCACAAATAGCCACCGCACTCAGGAGGGTAAAGGCTACTCTCTCCGGAAACATAATGGACGTTTGTGACATACCCTAAGTGACCGGTGTGTTAATTGCAAGGGGAGAAAAGAGATGGAGAAGTCATTAGAAGAAAGAGACGAGGAGAGGTGATAGAAACTGGAATGAGACGGGGGTAGATTGTGCTCAAGTTTAGAGAGATGATTGTTAGTTATTGAGTTTCGTCAAAATAGGAATTCTAGAGGAACAGTTTGTTATGAACCCAATAAGTACTGCTGGTTAATCAACGATCGAGATGTTTTCAGATGGCCATCTATGACAACGTATCAAAAGCCTACGTGCAGAACGGTTTTACAGCGTAAGCAAGACAAAAATCACCCGCGAAAGTGTCAAAATGCCGATTGTTTTCGGCGCGCCTTATGCAGTACGGGTGCAGTGACTACCATTCGATTAGGTTCAACTATCAGTCGGCAAGAGGAGATTGCCCTCATCATTCGTCATACGCTCTTGGTCGTTAGAGAAATTGGATAGTGAGAGAGTATGGGTAAACAGGAGAGTGCAGACAGGCAGAGACGAGCACACGAAAACATGACATTCCTGTGATACCGAACCGCTAAATTTGAATGGTCTGAGGGGGGATTAGGCGGCGGAGAATGATAGCATCATTTCTACCTTATCGATGATGATTTCGGCCCGAGGGCCGACTGAATTAGTGATGAGAGTAGGAGGGATTAGTAGAGAATATCAGAGAATGACATGTGAAGATGATGTCGAGTCTGGCCTGATAAAAAAAAGGATAATATTCAGACATCCCTTCAATCAACGGGCGATGGATTTAGAAAACAATGACGAGACTGTTCAAAATATTACGATTATCTCCCGACTAATCCTTGCATCTGAGCTATCAGTACATTCGGAAACGAATGGAATATCACGCATGAGGTGAGAATGACATGGAGGTCAAGATGCGTACGAATCATTGCCATGCGTGATAATCCCTGTTAGCCCACACGTAATCGTCGGCGGAAGTCAGAAGCTACGGAGGATTACACGGTCTATTCGCCAAAGGATGACATCGCAAGGGGTCAACCTGCACCAGTCAACAGTCCTCAAACATCCAACCCTCATGATCACGCTCATGCAATGCGCGAGGATTAGCTGATATCACTACAGACTGATATACAAGGTACGTCGAGTTTCGGCAATCCATACCTTATCTGACACCCGAATCAGAAGCTAACAGCGGATTAGGGCAGAACATGTGAGGATTGCACTCGATTCAATGTAAGCATCTGACCCTCTTATCGACTACGACCGTAGTATTTGAGATACGCATGGATTAACACACCACTGATGAGAATGACACGGATGAAGGGTCAAGATGTGTACGATATATTCCTTCCCATGTGTGATAATCCCTCAGCAGACTTCCTTATCGACAATGATCATGCTTATTCGGAAGCATGCAGGATTAGATAGTCGCATACCAGACGAGAGTGACACGACAGATGATGTGAGATGCGATCACAGTAACGTTTAGCTACGATGATGAAGCTGATCGTGATGTTGCGCATGTTGGGACGGGAGCATCGGGGAGCAGCCGAAAGCGACATGATGACGCAAGAATGGGAGGTGATGTGATATGTGATCATGATGATAAAGATTCTGTTTGGTCGGGAGCAAAAGAAGCTCAGCCACAACGGCTGCTAGTGACGAATGATCGGAATTCGTTCGCTTGTTTGCCGAAAGTTTCTTGGAGTGTCAGTCAAAGCGTTTACATTGATATGGCGATCATATGCGAACCTAAGACAGGAGCTGAGGATTATCATCAAGATTATGACAGGAATTTCGAATACGTTTCACAGCACGTTGACTAGAATGAAGTGGTTTTGGCCGACCAATATTTCTCCGTATCTGAGAATTAACACATCATCACAACGCTGTCTAGCCAGACGCACTTTGATGGAGAGTACATTGATTACCACCGCCTTTGAAATCTGAAGAACGCCGTCTCAAATCTAATGTTAGACAGGACGAGAGAGCAGGGGAAACCGAGAGACGCAGAAAAACTTTTATTCGATGTAGATCATAATGCGAATCACTTCGCGCCTCGTAAAAAGGAGCGAAAAAAATAGTGCGTGACTGATAGCGGTGAGGGTCACATGGCCGTGTTGAAATGAACAGCACTATTTTTATGGATATGTATTCGAGCGATTTTTTTTCGACAAATCGCTAACAAGGGAATGGTAACTGGACTCGGTAAAATTATCGAACCAGACCCATTTGGCATCAAAGTGGACCATGGGAGCAGTCAATTTCCGTCTTCAGAAAGTGCGCATTATTTTTCTAATTAAAGTTATTTACTTAATTAGTTTGCACGCGATTTCGCGCATGCCCGTCTCTTCGATACTTGGCCTGTTCGTAAAGGTGGAGAGACATGACCTCCGTGGCTCAGCAGGGAAGCGCCTGCGCTATCATTCCTTTTGTGGTTGGTTCAATCCCCCTAATGGAAGATCTCTTTTGCTCTCTCTATTTTTGTCAGTTTATTGTTTCCAAGCGAAAAAAATCCAAGTCCTCGTATTTTAATTTACATTCTACGGCATTGTTTATTTCGTATTCCCCTGTTGCAAGCTTGAAATGATTTATTATCTTCAACAACATCAACATCATTAAATTCAAGGGAAATTAGGCACAACGATGAGAATTTATAACAAAGCATGAAAAACAGTGGGCCTTCTTACAATAGTGAGCGGGGAAGGAGCAGGGGATACTAGGGCATTGCCGAAATGGGTAGCAAGGGCTGCCGAAACAGACTTGGGGGAGAACATGGTGTGAATGGGAAGCGAGTCAAAAGCCTTTTATAGAGGCTTCAGTCAATCAATATCTCGAGGGACAATTAGGTAGATCAAAAAGTGACACACACGGTCAAGGGTCACTTGTTCAGGGGACTGATTACATCAAACTAGAATGTAGACAAGAAAAAGGGTTAACAAATGAAAACATAAATAAGATTTCAAGAAAAATAGTAGCCACCTTGAAATAAGGCTGGATAATTGAGTAAAAATGTAAAAATAATCAAAAATAGAGAGAGCAAAAGAGATCTTCCATTAGGGGGATTGAACCAACCACAAAAGGAATGATAGCGCAGGCGCTTCCCTGCTGAGCCACGGAGGTCATGTCTCTCCACCTTTACGAACAGGCCAAGTATCGAAGAGACGGGCATGCGCGAAATCGCGTGCAAACTAATTAAGTAAATAACTTTAATTAGAAAAATAATGCGCACTTTCTGAAGACGGAAATTGACTGCTCCCATGGTCCACTTTGATGCCAAATGGGTCTGGTTCGATAATTTTACCGAGTCCAGTTACCATTCCCTTGTAAGAAGGGAATATTGCCGCAGATAAACGAACAGTGAAACATATCCGACTTGTACTAACAAAAAGGATCGGAGCCAAGTAAGTCAAAAAAATATCAGCAGAATATTCCCAGGAGTAATTTTCTACCATTGCCCGAATGAATAACCCTGTATAATATCTGTCCCTCTCTCTCTCGATAAGGAAGTGAACACATCAAAGGAAGGGAACAGGAATGATCCCGTCGTCGCACTCGTTTATTAGTCGACAGTGGGGTCTGTGACCACTTTTTGATGAATGTCTGTCTCTCTCATTTCACAACGCTCTCTCGTTGCTCTGACTGACGAGAGATAGGGCAAAAGTAAGAGACGGCTGACCACTTTTTGCCTCGTTTCACTTCGTCAGAGATGACGCTAAGAGGGAACGTTTCTAATCCTCTGGTTTATAAGCAACGAAGAGACGTTCTGAACTGATAATCACTTTCTTGAGGAAATGAGGACGATTGAAGACACGTCTCTGAGACGGAACGTCCCTCTAATTCCCTGCAGATCATCCTCGCGACGTTCTAAACCTCTCGTTGAACGATCTTACGAATTCGAGGAACGTTTCTGCGAAGAATTTTTAAAAAATCCTTTAGACTCAGCTCGAATTGCGATGCTAATGGATGAGTGATGAACGGTCATGAGGAAAAGTGTTTGCGAATATGTTTCAAGTATACCCGAAAAGGTCTGGTGTCGAAAATCGTTGATTATTCTCTTTCCAGAATTTGTTAAAAACAACTAACAATCGCGCTCTGAATGCAATCGCTTCTCCTTCATGGGATTCACAACTGCGTTATCAAACAATGAGCTTAGTTACCTACCGAGTAGAAAACAAAGGGCATAATAGCGGAACTAACGCAGCTAATTCCCGCAGTACACATAATGGAATGAAAACATGCATCGATATTGAAGGAACAAACGATCGCTTTCTCTTGCACATAGAGATACGGCGAAACAAGGAGACGATTGCGATACTCGTAAACAATTGAAATGTGTAGTAGGTATACTACCTTCAGGGCGAGTTGAATTGAGGAAGGGATGTGAGGGAGGCAATACATGGCAAATATGGGCGAGGAAGAGGGATGAAGGGTCGGCCAAAACACAGCTACTAAAGGATGCTATTGAGGGTGGGAGATTGGTTTGTTCCATTCAGCAGACCATTCAACAGACTAGTGATGTGCTCAATGGTCACTCTACCTATCTACGCGCCTTTGTCAGCAGTTTGAAACAGCAATAAGTATGGGGAAACGTTGTGCTTCTTCTGCAGCTAGAAACGACTTCGGTCAGAGAGGTCAAACCGCGCGCATCATCAAGAAATCGCCAAAATATCGTCAAAATAAGAGTGATTCATGAGCGCAATCGAATCAGCGACAGTTCTAATTCATGGGAAATGGGTAGGCAAGCGGCGGCCAATGCTGTCAACTCAATGCGAAACGGAAACAATACGCGCGGAAAGCACACAAACTTGAAACATTCGGTAATCCCATTAGCCGACATTTCTATCGATTATCGTACGATGACTAGATCCGATATCGATATTTCAGACAGACTGTGATGAAATTTGAATTTTGCTTGGAAATCGACTAGGGAAGCGATCTCGAGGTCCATAATCGAATCATTACTCTCGGTCGAACCGGACTGCGCGAGGGAGGGATCATTAACCGAGTGAGAGGGAAAGAGCCGTTCCGCCTTGTCTCAGGAGAGTCAGCGAAAACTATCATCATCTTTAGCATTAAAAAGTGACAGAATGAAGCTTCTTTAGCTCTATTTGAAAATATGCATTCATGAAAGTTTCGGTATTTCTGCGTACTACTATCGGATGGCCAAACGAGGTTCCAGATACGCAAACTCAGAGAAAGCTGCGCAAAAAGTTGCATAAAATAGTGAAAGGATGCAGAACCACCTGCAAAAAGCCGTCGACAGGGCCCTCGGAAAAAAGTTCGCTTTCACTCTCGCGCTCTATTCATTCCCCGTGCTCTCTCGTTGGTCAGACGGAACGAGAGAGCGTACAGAATGGAGAGACGGGGAGAGTGGGAATCTTTTTCTCCGCAGCGGGAGCTCCTAATGAGGAGCGGTTTCCCCTTGTCATAGTTTGAACACAAAGAAGGCGGTTTCAAGTGCGAAAAAAAAAAAGGTTTCAAGTGTGGTGTTGAAATTGGTGCGAAATTGGGAGCGAACGCGATGCAACTTTAACTTGCCTCTTATTCCTACGGGTTTTCGGAGTAGAAATATTTTTTGTTCGACTACAAACACATTCGATGCTGATCCTCTCAACATTCCCATCACTAATACATCCGCGCTGAAACCTAACTGGATATGCGCACAGTTCGGAAATGACACACGTCAATCAATCAGGGGAAGGGGCCGAGCGAGTGACCCATTGTGTTATGAGTAGAGTACTCCTTGCCTCCGGTTCTCGCCTATTTAGCATATTCAGCATTGAATTTAGAATCGACGCGCACTCCGGGGAGTATGATGTGTGCGGGGAGAAGGACGGGAAGAAAATGTGAGCTGGCAGGGGAGAGATCGGGAAAGATCAAAGATCAACGAATTACTCAAAAATGGTCGAACGCTACGTAGTTGCGATGAATGTGGCAACGAACCACACGCCCGCCTAAGACTCGCCGGGTTTAGCTCTGCCAAATGGCGGACGAACCAAAGTTCCGCATTCTTATTCGAGTAGTGAGGTGCGTAATTCAGACACTAGAAAGGATCGGAAGTGAGCCAAGCGATTATTGCAAGGAAAGGAGTTGTCAAGTTGGTAGTTGTTCAAGAACCATTAGATAGATCACGCACCCAAGACCCCCACTAAGCCGCGATTTAGCCCTCTCAAATGGGGAAGGTGAACCATATGCGATGCCTGTCACTTTCCGGCTCAAAATCTTGCCGTTTAGGGTCGAGAATAGAGGAGCCGGAGAATGGTCGGTGGTTGTATAAATGACGCGATGGATGGTTGAATGGTGGCAAGGAAGAAGCTAAGCTCTAGAGTTTGAAATACGGGTGATCGGCTCTTCATTCTTCACACTATCTTACCGGTTAAAGAGGCGACAGAGTGTGGAGAATGACGAGACGATAACCCATATTTCGAACTCTATTCATTGGATGATTGTCGGATAAGTGCGATACGTACATGAGAAGCAAAACATGAGCACAGACTGGAAGTAATCTATATAACATTAATTTGGAAGATTCTTCGATTTTAAGCCCGACAACTCTGCGAGAAAAGACAGCGCTAAAAATCGAATAAGTGTAAATCAAATAAAGGATATAATTCAGAGATCAAAGACCACTGTGAAGAGTGCTCCTTCTCCCTCTCATACACAAGTACAATACAATACAAGAAGGGATAAAGCGCGCGAAAAGTCTTCGCAGAAGGGTGAAATGGCATGGAAAGGCCCCCTCCTCGCTCCCTTCCGGTTCAACCTTGGCATTCCACTCCTAGCCCTTCCAAGCAGTTGTCTGCGCTCTCTCCGTTCCGCCTGCTCTCTCGCTTGCTCTGACCAGCAAGGCATCTAGTGAAAATGAGAGCGCCTTGCTCATGGGCGATTCGGATCATTGCCCGGGCGATACTGTGCGAAACTGCGGATTGTTTTGGATCTGTCAGCGATTTTTTTGCGCTACTTTGAGTCGCCAATCGAGAGTACAATATCAACGGTTGTGCAATGCCAATGTAAAGAAGCGCTGAAACATAGCTTGCTACAGTTTGAATAATACATGAATAGATCTCAGACAAGGGAGGGAAAAGATAATAACCTGTGAAGGAGCATTCGAAAAAAAATTGGTTATTTGTATATTTTTCCTACAACCAACGATGTCTCAGAGCTTCCCACGAATAAGGCGAAGCTCTGAAACACATCTCAAATTGGGAACACCGGGCGGATCAGCCAAAGAATGAAAGAACAAGACGAAGGAAGGGGATACTCGATAACCGGCCGATTGGTCCAATTATGGGTAGACCAAGCGGAAAAGACGGGGATTGCACTTTGAGGAACACTCTCTAACCATTCCCGCAGTCTCTCGGCGGTCAGAGCGACGAGAGAGCGTGCAAAATGAAGAGAGCGGCAGGAAGAAAGGAGGGGTGATTGGATACAAGAAGGCATCGACTGTGTAGGAACGAGCCGTGATGAGAACAATGATCGGGTGAGATGGGAAAGGGCTGATGACCAGTCTTTTTCTCCACAGAAAGCCCACAATTAGCCCTGAACTGGAGCAAAAAGTTGCAACTATTGAACTTCCTTGGATCTCAGGTAGTCACTTGATACTCTTGACGAAGAATACGTGACAATTCACTCGCTCTCTTTCCAGTAAGACTGTTCCGGAGAGAGTACAAATTGAAAAGATCCAAACCATTACTTCCCGAGAAAAAAACCCTTGAGGTATAGTGCTCCCGAGTGTGAGTGAATTCAGCCTTGACTGTAATGGGCTGACTCTCTTATTTTCCAATGTATCTCATCTACTAGAGTCACCTAAGGAGTGTGTGAAATGAAGAGAAGTAGAGAACAGAGTCCCTTGAGCTGTTTATGATGCGGAAAAGCGGAATGAACCTCTCGAGAGGGTGCGAGAAAGAAAGGCAGTAAGAAGTCAATGATCGAGAATGACAATTATGAGTTGATCTTTGATCTTTATTGCCCGATAACGGCTATTACTTCCCCTATCGTAGTGCAGATCGGTCACAACAGCTTGTTTTGCCCTAACATGGCCATATTTTTAAGGGAAGACCATAAACTTGTCAATGTTTGCGGGCACTCTCGCATGAAAACAAGGTGTGCTCTCTGGCAGAATAACAGGGTTGAATCACAGTTATTTTTTGGAATATCTCGCTTGATTTCATTGAATTACGCGGACCACTACACACTATGTCCTAAATGTGAAACTCATCAGGTAAAAGAATTTGAAACGAATTGACACGAATTCACAAATTTCTTTAGAGGATGCGATGATCCACGACGACAACCCTCTGGGCATAAGCTCTTGGCTCTGACAGAATAATAGATCCGACAATGAGTCGTTTTCACTGCCATTGTCGGAAATTTCTCGAACGACCCTGATAGGTGTCCTGATAACAACTGAAACAATATTCATGGTGATCAAATGAATGAATGCCAATAGAGGAAGCAATGATCCAATCACGGAGGCGAAAATGCTCTGGGCAAACAGGGTTGAATGCGCGCATGGACTGGGCGCGCGCTTCCGATTAGAATCTCCCTCCCCGCTCTTTTGAGACAATAAGGAACGGGAGGGAGGGGTGGCAGTGTCTCTGCATTGTGGCGCTGTCTGAGAGGTCAGAGAAGCGAGAGATCATGAGAAATGGAGAGAGCACCTCCATCGCTAGCCGTTCCTGCTCAGGAATGGCGCAACTTTCTCCCGGGGAGGAGGAGAAGAAGCGCCAAACGCGTCCCGATAACAGGCAAAAACAACCATGGAAGAGATCGGCATCGGAGTGAGAAGAAACTATGGGAAGAATAAGAGAGAATGCTTGAGAATGGAGATCGTTAACTTACAGACTGCCTGAGTAAGAAGGTTGAATCACACTTATTTTTTTGAAGCATCTACTGTTTTTTTTTTGTGCGGCAATTCCTTTGCGGCGCTAAAAATACACTGCAGGACGGATCTCTTTCATCACTGAGTAGATATTTATTTACCACCAGCGTCATTCACACTGAAACGAACACCGCAAACTGCTTGTGTTTTACCTGTGAAGCTCAACACGTCAAAACCAAAATGATTGCAAAAAATTGAACGAAATGCGAAAATGCAAGGAATTCGTGGAGATTTGCAGAAGAACAAAGAGATTGCGTCAACGAGTGAGAGGAGCACTTCAGACGATCACGAGTATCTTAGAGACTACGATGGAGCGAAACAATGGATTACGGGTTGCTTCTAAATACCAGAAACCGTTTCAGAAGTTATGTAACTGCTCCGGAGTACAAATAAGGCGATGCACTGGTGTGATACCACAAATTCGAAGTATCATGTTGCATCAGATTAGATGGGTATGTTAGAGCAATCTCAACGACAAAAGCGCCTCTTATGCCTCTTATCGACAAACAAGAGAACGGTCGGAATGCGTAGCCGCGTCGTCAGAAGCAAATGCCGAAATCACGAGAAATCCGCACAGGTGACTCAAAGGGAGCGAGCATTTCTCTATGCAGGAGGAGCGAATTGAGAACACGAAAATAGAAAACTATTGCAGGAAGGTAAATGGTGTAGGCGGGCGGAATGATTCAGCATGCACAATCACATTACCATTCTGATCTTTTGCGATTCGTGGATGGTCCATACAGAAGGACGTAAAGGTGAATGCAACTGTTGATCTACCTGCTCCATTCACCGCAGTTCGTCTCAGGTGAGTAAGCTCACCGCGAATCCAATCGGGGAGCTCCCGATCAATTGCACAAAAGAAAAAAGCGGCGCCTTCTGACGGGTTAACCGGAAGACGTGGATGGGAGGTCTTAGAGAGGGGAAGGGCGAGTGAATTGAATGGTCTCGATTGTTTGAGGAGAGCGAAGGAGATAAAAAGAACGAGCCACCGCCGCCGAAAGACGCGTGTGTGAATTGTGTCGAAAAAACGAGCGAGGAGAGACAATAAGCAAGTGATCTGCCACCTTCCCTACTCTTTCAGCGCTCTCAATGAGCAAAATGATTAATGCGGATGGTTGAGTGGATGTTCATTTCAATCACTATGAGCAACTCTCAATGGCAACTTGCGCAATTGCCTCTTGGGTTGTTCTATCATGCCATCATTCGGATCGCCGAACGGTCTGCATCGTTATAACAAAATCGTTACTTCACTCGACGCAGAGACCGAACAGAATGCATCTCGGACGATTTTTTAATGTATTATTTCAATAGAGATGTACGATGGACATTGAGAAATTCAAGAACATCACTTCTTTTACTGCGCCAGTAAAACTCAACTGGAACAATCACTTACGCAAAAAATTACTCCGATGCCCTGCAACTGAGAAAGAATTCTGTCCATAAATCAAACATGCTCTATTCCCGTAAATTTGACAGCCCGTAATTTCCCAGTATCACCTACTGGATGCATGGCATCCTATTACATCTTCAAGAGCTGCCGAAGGGTTCAGGGATGTAGCCTGATCTCCAGTTCGCCCTTATCTCAAACCTGTAAAAAGACCTACACGAATTTGACCTATACCGGTATTCTTCAAGCTCTCGACAATAGCGCCATTTTCTTCAGGAAGCAACACAATCTACCCTTTTTTCACAATTATAGTGCGCGAGATTGCACGGGATTCGGAGAGAGGCAGACAATGACTCGAGGGCGCGGATTTCTTTATGCGCGAAGGGATGTGTCAACGGATCCGCGGTCAGACAAAGCAAGAGAGCGTGCAACCTGGAGAGAGTTAGATATCGTCAAGAGAGTTGCAAGTTTGCTTGGGTGGCGATGAAGAGGTGAGGTGAGACTACAGATGCACACTCGGCTCTCCTTTTCACCTGTGCTTCCGGTACCCTTTGATCTGGAGGGGAAGAGTGTTGATTCCTCAATGAGGAATGCGATGGAATTCGACGTATCTGTGTGGGAAAACGCCATAAGGCGGGTGTTCTGGAATGTGCATGCAGTGTCAAAAAAAGGTGCTGAAACGCATGCTAACTTTATAGAGGGTATTTGGGAAGGAATGCGCCTTCATGAGTCAATTCTCTCCAAACCGCGTGAAAATAGATAGAGCATGCTCGCTTTTCTCTGCAAAAGTGCCGAGAATGCGAGGAATGTTCGTTAGCTTCCTTCAAATCGGTCGATTTGCGATCAGTTTCTGTGCTGAATGTGAGAATTCATTCTAGATGCTGACAATAAACTTTGATTTTTTACCCTTCACAATGCGCTTGAAATTAATAAATATTAGTATATTTTTTTTACGGAAACGAGATGTCCTGGGGACGATCGATGCCGAGAATTCGTAGTGTAATTGAAAATGGCGTGAAGCATACTCGAAAGCGATTACAAATCGGTGTGAGCCTCTCTCATCTCGAATATTTTTTCTAGGCAGACCAAAAGCATACATATCGAAGAGTGGCGCGAGTTTATTTGTCATCACTACTTAGAGGGAGACATTTCCTACCATCTGACGATGAGCAACAACTTGATCATGACCAACGGGTGCACTGCATTGCGTTGTAGGTACATCATCAATACCCGGAATCACGCCAGAGATCAGCAATAGTAGCATCTCTGACACGACTTCGCACAGACAACTCGATACGTAATCGTATCGTTGGCGGAAACTGAGCATTGAAGCTCGCAGTAATGTTTTGTTGTATAGGCTAATGCAGTGTCGTACTCGTACCGTGTACAATTGTGTAGCCTCCACAATAAACTCGAACTGAGGAGTATCGTATCCGAGTCATACTCACCTTCGAAATCCGAAGTTACGCAGTAAGGAACATCCCCACCATAAATCATCGCCATCAGAATCGGAAGACCACCAACTAACCAATATACACGTGGAAAGCATCACGGTCAAACCTTCTTCTACTTAGAATCACATACCCAGGATATGAATCTGAAACCGTTCTTGTTGAATTCTCTAAAACTTTATCAGAGATACTGTACCCACCAATAATCCTGCATCTGTTATTTTATTTATTTTTGCTGTGCATGTAATCCACCAATTCTCGACAAGATCCTTCATCGATAAAGCAGTTCAGAATCAAAACAATTAGCAAGCGTAAAGCAAATTTCGATGTGAATGTGGGTCAGCAGTGTGAGATTATGCAAGGGAAACAACTCGTATAACTCGTAATAGGTTAGTCTTGAAACAAAGCTAGGAAAACATGGTGCAAAGTGGAAAGATCATGCAAAAATATACACCAAATTATAGGTAAAACATGTGAGGGATTATAAAACGGCCAAAAACGGTAATCAAAGATCAAAGGTCAATCTTGAGCCGGTTTGAGGAAGGTTGTGAGGGGGTTCGACTCCGTTCCTCGCTCCTCTCCCGACATCAAATCCTCGTTTTCGTCGATCAGTCCTGCAGGAAATGCATTGATTTGAAACGATAATTTATATGTGTATATTTTCGAATAATAGTAGAAATATCTAACGACCAATCCTTTTGGCAGAAATGTGAAACATGATTGAAGATGCCTCATTTTGATCGGTTCTCCACCGAAAAAATAACTGTTTGAGATATTTATCCACTCAATCAATAATCAGAAAGACACAGTAGCCAATCATTCGACATTCAGTGAATGCGGTATTCAATCAATCGATATCTCTCTCCTCTCACCCTGAGTTCCCGATATCGGCACAGTCTCGAAATACGGTATCCAAACAATAATCAGGGGATACCGTATCCAACCCTTAATAATCGCTCACCGTGCGCTCCCTGGTACTGCTTGTGTGAGGGCGCGTACATCGCGATGAGCAGCAGCACGTAGATGTTCCACATCCCGAATGTGCCTGAGTGAGATTACGGTAGTCGAGAATGATGTCAATCGATAACTGAGCCACTACTGTAACGAGCACCAGACTAAATCGATCGCTAATTGATGCGAAAACCAGCGGTCACAGTTGCAGATGATTGGATGGATTACGATCATTCATTATCGTCTAGTAACCCAGTCGAAACTCGAAACTGACCGGTGAAGAATGCGGACGTGGAGTGGGTGAGGATCGAATCGTCGGCCGAGTCACCGTGCAGCGAGGCCTCGCCGAATTGTCTGCGATCAAATATTGATTATTTCCGCTACCGTAATCCCAGGCTACAGTACGTATCCAAATATCGATCACAGCCGACTACCGTGACCTCCTCAGGTTCCATTTTACACTACAGTATGCCTCTAGTTCTCAATCACATCATTCTACCGTAATCCAGATTTCATACCTCATAAAGTAGGCTGCAATGGTGAGGGCGGAGCAGAGAAGGGTGAACAGCATCAGGAACTTGAAGCGGTAGATCACGCCCTCAACCTGATTAACGAGCTATCATTCATAATAAGGGGAAGCTGAGTGATTCCTGTCATGGCGAGTAGTTGTATCTTGAGACTTCTAGGTGTGGCCAGAGTGTGAACAGGATAGATGATGATTGATTTATTGAGACGTTTCGGGGTTAACCCCCATCATCAGTCGGTTTATACGTGAAAAAAGGGACAATTAATACAGAGACTAAACTCAAACGCGCAAGGAAGAAAACGAGAAGAGAAAAGTGAGTAAGGGGGAAGTAAGGATGGATAGAGGGAGTCTCAATAACTCAATCATCATCTATCCTGTCCACACTCTGGCCACACCTAGAAGTCTCAAGATCTACGAGCTATTATTATTATTATTATTATTAATTATTTAAAAACAATAATGTAAAGAGCTCCGTATGTTCGCCTGGGGCTTGGGCTGTCACCCTCGAAAATTGGACATTTTTTACTGCAGCCCGAAATGTATTCGACTAACACCCATGTTCGGAAACTAAGCCACCCGGTGAAACCCATCTCGATCTAGTGTCAGTACAACATTCGAGTGCTTTTGTGGCAAGAGCCCGTCTCCTTGACACCCCATAACGTTTCTACATCAGCGATAAATCTAGAAATACGGCCCACCTTGAGTCGTCTGTTCTCGCTGGTGCGGTAGAGGTGCGCGGCGCGCTTGCGACGAATCGAATTCCACACCACGACGATCTGCAATTTCTTTGTAATTATTCAAATTTTAAAAAAAAATTGGTCTCCACAGAATTTTTCCGTAAGCACCTGGCGGAATATATAAATGATTGTTTAAAGAGTGCAACTTCAACTTCCGTGATTTTAAAGGAAATCTTAAGAATATGAGTTAGCGGTGAAACTTATTTCAGCCTAGTGTTTTCGAAAATATGAAAAACGGCGAACTTTGTAGAAAAGGAAGACGAAATAAGCGAGTGTGCAGGCGAGCGCAACGTAGATCGAGATGTACTTAAACGGATCATTGATATTTCGGCGATAAAGATCAAAGATCACATCAACTCCACCATCCAACTACCGTATCCATACTCACCGCCACGGTCGCTCCCCACTCGCTGCTCCACACCGAGTAGAAGGGGTCGGCCAGCTGCATTCCGCGCTCGGCCATGTCGTACACCTACGTGGTACTCTTGAACTATTTGAATTTCACGCCTATCAATCTGCTAAATAGCTGCCCTGTCGAAATTTAAACATGGACGATGAATTTCCAGAAATTTAGCGGGAATCAATTATATTCAAAATGAGAATACAGTACCAGCAGCGCGAGCGACGCGACGGCCACCAGCGAGAGGTTGATGCGGTAGGCGGACTGCAATCGACAGCATATTCATGGGGTACGGTATTTTTAATGTCACAACTAGTCCAAGTACATTTATTATTGATTAATTTTTATCGAAATACTGCACAGTGAAAATTAATGAGACGAACATCACAGGCTAATGACAGGAGCGTGAAACACAAATATTTTTAGCGAATTCAAGTAGAACCATTTCAGTTCATTCAAGTGAAACATTATTATTTTCGAAAATACTAAACTAATAAAAATAAGAATAATTAACAAATCTGACCAGATTATTGAGCTGGGGATCGTCGATGAGATGTTCGCCGGCGAATATGAGCCAGAACGAGAAGAGCACCGTGTAGAAGAGACCCTGCAACCCGTTTTGAGAACTTGGTCGGATATCGGACTATATCCCCGTTTTTGACCCCGAGTTAGTAGCATATAACCCCCGATTTCGCAAACCCCCGCGATTTTTAACAGCTTTCTTGCCGTACCCCCCGATTTTCTGCAATTGTCAAAGGATGGTGCTCATCACTGCCGTGCAACGAGCCAGAGTGATGACGTCATCGTTGATCTTTGATCTCCGATTTTTTTCGAACGTCGACGTGGGCAAAATCCGATTATCATTAATCGTTGTTAATCGTGAACATGCCTGGAGAACAATCAAACTGAAACGAACAGTTCCCTATACATCCATTTAGTGAAACACATTTGCGCCCAGCTCGAAAATCGTTCTTAACACATTCCGCCATTTTTTCTTTTCCATTGTTCAGTGGAGATAAAAGACCAAAGATCAGAAATCATAATCCCGTCTCTCACCTGTCGCAGATCCGACAGCAGCAGCAGGCAGGGCAGTCGGGCGACCAGCGACAGCCACTCCAGAGGGGCTGCAAGAGGATAGTTTTAAGCAAGGCTTTCGAACTACGGTAACCGGCTTGAGAAGAAACATTGCAACGTCCCACGGGCAACATTCATAGCACTAGAACGCTATCTCTCCACGACTCGAGCGGGCGAGAGAGTGTGCGCCATGAGTAGACCTTTGGCTCATTTGTCTATACACCACTCGGCGCTTCTATAGCACTCATGGCCAGTCAGATACTCTGAAGGGTTAGGACAGGCGAAGGCTCTATGCTATCTATAGATGGTGATGCTAAGGCTCAGGCTTAAGTTGCTTAGGATCAGTACTTAGTCTGAACCTTACCCCGCGTTCTATACAAGTGCCCACCACTCACCATCCAACAGAACAAGGACCATTCCGAGGGCGAGAATCGCCTTCTCCAGCAGCAGTCGGGGACGGGGAAGCAGCGAGAGACGACGATTGAACCTGAGAGAGTAATCTTTGATATTTGGTCTTTGATCTCTAATCATACCAGTAGCAAGCGGCGATCACAATCGGGCACAGCAGCGTCTTCAGCCACAGCCAGACCGCGGTGAAACCGCCGTTCTGGTGGATCGCCTGGAGAGTTGATTCCTGTTCGAAATTCTATCTAGCAAAAACTAGAACGCAGGCCTCCATCTTTGTAGCTCAGCACCTCGCAGCGTCTAATTGCCATAATGGCCCCTAACGGTACCATTGAACTAGATACCAAGTTATCGCATTTAGTTTTTAGCAATCACGGAATCATTGAGATTTAAAAAATCAAAACAGTGATACATAACGAGCGAAACATACCTGCGCTTGGGTCATTAAAAAAATCTGGTTATGCGGCTGTTCTGTTAAATTGCGAGCTGATGCTAAGCAGTACTAAGCAGTGACTACAATGCTAGCCAAACCCTGTTCAATTGTACCTTACGCAAGTGTACTGTTTTTGTTTCGAAATCAGGAGTAATATTGCACAATTGCGAGAAGACAGCGCGCAATACAGAGTGGTTACTGAAAGACACCGACAGAGCCTCGTTAGCTCAGTTGGTAGAGCGTCAGACTTTTAATCTGAATGTCAGGGGTTCGAGCCCCCTACGAGGCTAACCCTTTTGCAGCTTCGGAATCTCATTTCAGATTTCTTTCAAATGTTTTTTTTTGTAAAGGGAGGCTACTTTCAATTAAGTGCGCTGCATTCTTCGAGAGTTATTGATATTTGAAACATATTTACAACGGGCTCAATTTGTTCTCACCGGTCAGACGAAAACGAGAATTACGATACTCCCCTGTGCTCTCTATTCTTCGTGCTCTCCACCCGTCCTACCCAGATACTTCACACCACTAAAAACACTGCAAGTTCACTCACAACGACGTGCAGCTCGTTGATCTTGCCAATCTGGCAGTTGGGCGTGGCGACCGGGTCGCGTCTGCACGCTTCCTGAGATGAAGTGAACTTTGGTCTTTGATTCCTGGACTGATCTCTGCCTGCCCCCGGGCCCTCCCGCAGTTGTTGAAGAATTTCTCTCAAATTTATCAGGTATGCTGAATATCAGGGAGTGCAACAAATCGATTGAAATTCTTCTAATGGAACTCGTCAATCACACAACCTACCGTACTCTACCCTACCAACCTACCGTACATGCCTCTCCACTCACCGTATCGATTGGAATCCTGACATTGAGCAGGTAGAAGGGGTAGTTGTTTGAGCCGAGCTCGAACAGATCCAGCGTGTCGCACGTGTAGAAGTTGCCCTCGGATTTCTGTGCAAAGATCAAAGATCAAAATCTCGAAAAAAACTGTCAGAGAGACGATTGTTCAGGCCCTCATTAGTCTGAGATCCCATCAAAGTCGGATAGTCGCCGTTTGACTTATTTCCCAGTGAGATCTTACCGACATCACTTGTTCACCCGATTCAAACATGTTTCTCTCGACGTATTTGATCGAGGGCAATGTACAACTATTGATCGAGGTGACGTCTGTCAACGAAAACACTTATTCAACCAACCTTGGACGGGTCAATCGTACAATCGAGCGTGCGCGTCACATTCACGTCCGCGTACTCCTCCCAAGCGTCCGGCGCGGACTCGCGCGTCCGCACGCCCATCCGCACCTCAAGCATCAGCTTCGCGCCCGGCACTGCAATCAAAGGGAAGTTGAATGTAAGGACACATCTGGAAAGAGTAATATTGACTGCCCCCAAGCACTTTGATTGCGGAAGCACTAATGAGGTTACTTACGATAACCAACGCGACTGAAAAAAAGATTTGTGGTATAAAAAAACGCTTTTTTGGTATACACAGGTATGCCGGGTACGACTCAGAGATTGGTCGGTTGATGATCTTTGGTCTGTAGTCTCTGATCTTTGATCAGCAATTTGTTTGGTGGCTGCTAGTCGATTGGGTCGCGAGCCACTTTCATCACCGCCGTGTTGGGAGATGAGAGTAGTGCGAGACCATATGTGAGGGGCGAAAGGTGGTTACGTAATGAGGACGTGCGATAAAGTTACTGGTGCGCTCGCAAAAATCCAAAACGGTCCCAAACGGAACAACGCCACTGATTTATCGGGGAAAACACTTTATGAGATACCAAGTAGTATTAGGTTTCACGCGCGCTACTTCCCATTAACTTGACAACGAAAATTGATCACTCTTCGAAGGCCGTTGCTAAAAATTTGATAAAATGCAATGTAATCATCCCATGTCTTCAACCTATCGTAATTCCTCGCATCTACCGTACTCCTCCCCCCCCCACCTACCGTAATAACCCCCTCTCACTTACCGTACTTGAAGACGTCCGAGTACTCGACCTCCACGTGCACCAGTCCGAGCAGGAACTGGAACCACGGAGAGTACTCCAGCTGCAGATTGTTCCTGTAGAGGATTATCGATTAGTTACGGTGGGCGAGTACGGTAGTCGAGGATCGATAATTCACACGCTCAATCTCTTCCCATTTTATCGATATTCTACTCCTAACACATTCGAATTCAAGCTTTCGATTGAAACACTCATCATTCGGTCGATTATTGGCAATACACGTCAGTTCGATGGATAACTTTCGATTGAAACATATTTGCCACTACTCAAAAAATCTATTCTTGTCAGAGTAACGAGAAATGAAGATTTGCCAGAAATTTGAACTGACAAAATAATCGGAGTAATCTTTCTCAATCGGATAGGGATCAGAGAAGCAAAGATCAAAGATCAAACCTCGCGTGGGGCATCTGCGCGATGAAGACGATCTCGCGCAGGTCGAAGGAGGACGGCGTGTAGGTGGCCAGCGACTCGATCAGGTCGCATCGCTGTGAAAGATCAAAGATCAACAATAACCCACTTCGACTCTGTTCCGTAATTAAATGTGTTGTGGGCCTCAAATAACATTGAATTTTTCCGACTCCATACCCAAATTGCTCCGGCACATGGTGCCGGAGCTAAGTTCTAAAGGAACAGGCACTTTTAGGGTTTACAAGTAATCAAAGAAGCGCTACAAGTGTCACCGATCCAATGATTGCAATTGACGCAAATGCAAAAGATCAAAGATCAACTCACGGGTGGTCGCAGATGGAACCAGTGTCCGGCGGCGCCCTTCGTCTGATCCGCACACTTCACCATCTCGAAGTCCATCGACGAGGACGGCACCGGAGCTTAAAATGCACCCATTTAGATAGATTTCATGTCGATTTTAGGTCCATTTCAGTTGTTTTTAAGCTAATTTAGCACAAAATCATGACGTAGCTAACTGGGAGCAAGACTTACCCATAATTTAGGAAGATATCAGATGAAATTCAGGTTACAAGCGCACAAAAGGCTGCGACATCCAGGTTTCATTTGTTCTATAGTGTATCTAGTTTACCAGAATTCTGCCGACAACCGGCAAGACAATCTCGTGCGATGGTAAAACTTTGGTTTGAAACACATTTCTCACTACTCAAAAACATTTTCTTGCCAGAGTAACGACAAGTTATCAAAGAAGCGTTGGGATTCAAACATCTCAGAGATCAAATACTAAAGATCAAAGGCTGACCGAAGAAGGCGCCGACGGCGAAGAATGCGGCTTGGGCGAGGCCGAGTGCGGCCAGGATGCCGAGCAGCTTGCGCGTCGAGAGATTCTCGATCACCGCGCCGTCCGCCATCTGGAAAATACATAAATTTACTAAATCTTAACATTAAAAAAACTGGCAAAACAGGGGAAATCCTGCAAAAATGATGGAAAAAATGCGTAACAACAAGGAAGAAAAATAATTGATCGATAGGAAATTCATTGAAAAACCTCTAAACTAATCAGCACACGAGATTGCAAAGACAGCGCGGGACCAGATCAGTGACTAGCCCATTCCCTCTCGAGTCTCTTCCCCTGACTCAGCCCCCTTTTGCCCATCCCTCTCTTTTTACGATTCCCCAGCCCTGGTCAGAATGTGGAGGGATCGCTTGCAATCGAGAGATCCCTTTACAGTAGGCTGTAAAGAGCGCGGGAGCACGAGAGACGGCAGACAGGCAGAGAGGGGAGAAATAGCACACGAAATGGAGAGGGTCAGACGAAAAAGGAAGTGATTGGAGTCTGAGAACATGTAAAGGATCGCTCGCGTAAACTCGTAAAGAGAAGGAGGGGAATGGACCATGTGTTCTGAGAAGGAAAGATGGAAGGGAGGGGAGGGGAGATCGATTGAGGGTGATGGATGATAGGGGACAAAGGGAAGGGTGGAGGTGTCAGGACTGAGGCAAGTGGAGGGAGGGGATGGGTGTAGCTATCACTTGGTATCATGGTCAAAAGGTTATCATTTTTCGGCTCTATTGCAGAAGCCCAGAATGGGTCTGAAATCGGCAATAGCCTATAGGCCAAAAACGATTAGTTGTAACCCAATGTGCTTAGGAATGGCTTTTATTAGGCTTCGGCTTAGTGCTTAGTGCTTAGGCTCAGTGCTTAGTCTGCTCTGGGGTTTTGGGGGCGTTCTGGGCTTCTGCAGAAGTACCCATTTTTCAGTCGGAGCAAGTTGTCAAATTGCAGGTTGCCAAAGAAAAAAATAGTGACACTGTGTCTCTCTTATATCAGGTGGTATGGACGAATAGGTGTTTTAAATAACAAAAAGGAACGTAATTATAGAATGATATAATCTCAGCATTATGGCCACCTCGTGAAACGTATTCACTGAGAGAAGGGGGGCGGAACGAAATGAAACCGAGTACCAACAACAGTCTTGTCCCCAAACTGTTATGGATCTGGGAGATTAGCAATATCAACGAGAGCCCTAAATCATTATTCTATCACACCTAATCCACTCATGCAAACAAAGGAGATCAAAGGGATCCCAGGGGGAGGGATAAGGCGGGTCTGATACAACAACTGATGGAAGGATTGAGCAACAATGATTGCGCGAATGGGAAAGAACGATACTTCACTTATTTGAGAGAAACATTGTCATAGCGACGGCAGATGAAGGACAAAGTGAAACAACAGGACTATAAGCAGATTGCGCTATCCGTTATCGGCGAGAGATTACGCGAAGTGGGCAGACTAACTAGATAAACGCTATCTAGAGGCGAAACTAACAATGGTTCACCAAAGTTTGAACTAACAATGGAGAAAATCAAACAAAAACAACAGGAAGGGAATGAGGTGCGCGATCAATACGAAAGAAAGGAGAGGGAGGCGAAGGACAGGGGTAGATCAGTGTCCTCCCGGAACCCCCTCTTCCCATCCCATCTCTCTGGCTCGATGATTTGATTGGTTTCGCGCCCGCCCCGTTTACTCTAATCGCTTTTTCCAAGTTCAATGTAGAAAAAAAACCGTCATAAACGCTGCAAAACGGGAAAAAAAGTGAGAGCAAAGTCGGGTGCACGCGAGAGGATACCGTAGCCGAGCCGGGGCTCCTGAGCGGAAAACATTTAACTGTAGTTTTTTACCATTGATTATCCCTTTTCCTGGTTTTCATTGCTCATTTTGTTATTGATCGCTCAGGCTTTTACTTGAAATGCCACTTGTTTTTAATTGGCGTGTGCGAAATATGCACACTCGCCAACCCCTATGTAAAAAATGACACATTTTCATTCTCTCTCACGTTCTTTGTCGTGAAATTTGTTTTTGCATGCACCGCGTCGTCGTTATCAACACCTTTTGATCGATAGTTATGCTTTACCATGAATGTCCGCGACTTTTTGGCATTAGCTGAGCCAAATATGTCCTTCGATAAGCTTGCATGTCATATTGTCCGTCAATTCCACCTGTTATCGTCGAGTTCTTAAGCTTTCATTACCTTTATCTTCATTCGATATCTCCAGATGCCGCTTCCTTCGTTGAGGAGCTTCCCTCCGCCCGTCACCTCGACCGCCCTCCTCCATCTGCTCGCCCATCCCGCCGTCCATCCAGGTACGGTCGGGGAACTGTTAGTCAAATCGTAGTATGCGATAGGCGGACGGTAGTAGGGTGATTGTGCCTATGTTGAAATGGTAGGCCAGCAGATAGATTAAATCTCTATAATGAAACATGTAACGGCCCGCGGTATCTTAATATACTTGTCGCATCGATAATCAGCGCAGATTACATATAATTAAGCAGGTGCGAATATGTTTCATTCTTAACACATATTTCTGACTTTCGCTTTTTCAAACGATTTAGTTTATCTGACGTTGTAAAAAATAGTGAATTTAATCAAGCGAGGGGAGGATACCTGTCTCCGGATCAATAATAATAATAATAATAATAATAATAATAATAATAATAATAATAATAATAAACTTACTGAAAACTTACTTACCGTACTCTTGCAGAGAAAAGCGATGCGGATACGGAACTGCTTCTGTCCCAGCCGGGATACTTCTTGATCAGAGTGAGCTTTTCGATTGGTTACCGTATCAATCTATTGACTACCGAACCTCCATATACTTCTGATCGAAAACTGGTGTATTAGGTAAGCCTACTGTGTAAAGGATCGCAAATGCTACCTTCCCCCTCCGTTGGAAACGCTATTTCACCAGGTCACGAATCGTAAATAGATTGATCATTGAGCTGCAATCTGTAGCAAACAAATCGAGCGATCCTACCGTATACCTCAGGAAGTATCACAAACTGACTAATATCGATCTCACATCAGACGCTTCCATCCTCCGCCTCTCTGGTGCTCTCGATGCGTGTCGAGAAGAGCGTCGCCAACTTCGATGTCACCATCGAGCAGGTGCGAAAAGTGATCTTTGATCTCTAATCTTTGATCTCCCTCAGGAGCCGGCGCCATTCACGCTCGTGCTCTCCGCACTCCGCTTCGCCACCGTCGAAAAGCTGATCGAGCGGGCCATGACGGTACGGTAAAACAATGGATACAGTAATCTTACCGTAGTACATTCATGAACTACCGTAATCAACAAGTAATCAATCAATAATGGCTCTCAGGAGGGCTTCACGTACCGTGGCGAGCAGCTGATCATGGAGCGCTGTCTGCAGAGGGAATACGGTAGGTGCATCACATTATTGATTATTTATTAGCAACCGTATTCTGATCGATGGCTGATCTTTGATCTTGACAGGTCGAGAAGTTCCGTTCGGCCACTGGGAGGGCACACGACTCATTCCCCGCGCATGCAAGAGTCGATTCAGCGAGGATAGGTGAGAAGAATGATCTTTGATCGTTAGTCTTACATGAACCTCATCATCAAAAACTTCTTGTTGGTATGATTGTGAAGTATGGTGTTCTTGTTTCAATTTTGGAAAAACAATTCATCGACTTTCAATTCAATCGCACATGCAAATTGTGTGTTTCACTTGCGGGATATTCGAGCAAGTGAAACACACAATTTATTCGATTTATTCGAACGACGCCAAAAATCGAATCATATTCGATTTTTGGCGTCGTTGAAAGACTAAAACTTTAATTAAAATATTTTAAACTTAGATCTTTGATCTTTGATCTCTAACCTTCGTTCCTTTCCCAGTCGTCTTCCGTGCGCGCTGCTCGCCCCATCGTCGAAGGTCTCGTGCGCGCTCTCCGATGAGGAACTCGAGGAGCTGGTCAAGATGAAACACGAGTCAGTTCGTTTGATCTTTGATCTTTGGTCTATGATCTTTGATCAACTCAATCGATTTCACATATCCTGTGACTTGCGTCTTCTGGCATTCAAACGTGGACCATACTGTGCTGCCATAGTTCCTAGGAAAATCGATTATTGTCTTCCTACCGTATTCATAATACATCGTATCCTTCCCTTGCATTATACAGCACTACAGGAAGGGCAGCAGTGAAGTATCCCTTCCAATCAATGATCTTTGATCTTTTGCAGCGGCATTCTGCATCTGGACGACTACACTCGTCTGTCGAAAGACGCCCTTCTGCTCAAGTTCGCGCCCTTCGAGGTAGGTATTCACAAGACACGAAAAAGTCTCGTTTCTTTCGCATGCTCCCTTTCTGGCCCTTGAAAGACACGGCGAAAGGAAGGGAAGACCAAAAGAAAAATGGTCTCATCATTTCGCCCGCTATCTCGCCTCTCTCACCGTTTTGACAGAATGCGAAATAGAGAGCCGACAACACAGATCCGGGGCTGCAAGGACCTGCGCAGCCCTACGGTAATCTCAGGATACGGTAGAAAGATGGGATACCGTAACCCGCCCCTTTGCAGATCTCTCTGGGCGCGTACATGCGCGCGCACCCGGACACGTCGATTCTGCAGCGACTCGCGTGGTTGACCAAGGTGAACAATGGAATTATTTAAATATTGCAGTAAACCATCCCTAAATTTTCTCCTAAATGTCGAGGCGTGAGGCAGGAGGAGTGGGTATTGATTGATTATTATATACGGATGCACACATACTATCGCTGCTTCACAAAACGAACAGCTTATGTGTCGAACGTGAAACATATACTAATGAACTCTGTTCTGTGATTCGCCAGTTCTCATTTTAATGATTGATTATCGATGGCTCTCAGAGGTCGCTGTTGTGATCCTCGTATTTTTAATGCTGATCCATTATCTATTCCTCGTGTGCACGCGCACGTCAACAGTGGCTTTTGATCGGAACAGAGCTCGTTCATTTGTGTTTCACGCTCTGCACATTGGTTATCGGGCTTGCGAACCAGCGATATGGGGTTGCTGTTCGCTGAAAAAAAAAATTAAAATGACGATCTTTTCTTAAAATTTTTTACCATGAGTCCTCCCTTTAAAGACTTATATGTAGAGTACTGGACGAAAATCAAAGACCAAAGACCAACGCCTATCTCCATTCCAGACGATCTCCGCCCTCACCTTCCTCATGAACCACAATCCGGCGTGCAGTGTGCTGCTCACCGGCGAGACGCTCGTGCTGCAGGTTTGATCTTTGATTTTTTTATCCCTTTGAGCTTCAATTGATGATCTTTGATCTTTTTAGGACGCGGACTCGCTCCAGCTCAAACTCGTGCATCTAGGCACGCAGCTGGACCCGTCGGACCACTGGCGATGGATGGCACCCGAGGTGATCTTTGGACTGTGGACTTTGATCTTTGAACTCTCTCTCTCTCTCTCCAGACCCACTCTTCGCCTTCCTCTCCCGCCTCGGTCGTGTGGCAGTTCGCCGTGCTCCTCTGGCAGACGTTCACCGGCTTCTCCCCGCTCCCGTTCGGCAGGTTCGGCAGTAGTGACCGCACCCACTTTGATCTTTGTTCTTCAATATTTTTGTAGTGAACCAACCGTCCAATTGAATATGTGCATTTTTACAAGTATTTGTTGACATTCTGAAACACAAATGAGATTGTTTTGTGCTAGATCTAACTTCCAATTTTGAGCACAACAAATTTTTGCAAACAAGCTGAAACATCTTATCACACACTTTGTTTTCGTTAGATCAACCTTGCAATCTTCTGATCATTGATCTCCCTCTCCTCCCATTTGCAGCTACCTGACTGCCGAGTCGTTCCTCTCCGCGGGCGCCTCTCTCCCTCAGCCCTCCTCCGCATGTCCCTTCCTCGTCCTCCCGCACTCGCTGACGCCCGAGCAAGCGGCCACGCCCACGTGAGTTGGAGGGGGGGGGATGGACCCGGGACCGGGAAGTAGGTTAACGGATGCAGCCGGGCCGGCAAATAGCGGGCTATGTGACGGCCCCCATAGTGGACGGATGGAGGCGTGACCGGTAAATAGGCGACCACAGTGGGTTGATGGAAGAGGCCGGACCGGGAAATAGATGACTATACGGCAGCTTCCGCAGTCACAGTTGACATGCCAGGACCGTGAGGTTGTTTTTTTGTAAATATAGTTGTTCAAAGAATTTGATCATGTCAAATCACCGTCACCACTCTTGTCGTCTGCCTGAAACTCAATCAGTCTGACGTTTCGATAAGATGTTAAAATGGGAACAAGCCAGAATTATTCCAGGATGAAGCGCTATCAGCCGAGCTACGGTACCATGGCCCGCTTCCCCGCAGCGCCTGCCTGCATTGTGTGAGTTTATGGATCTATGATCTTTAATCTTTGATCTCTCCCTATTTCCTCGCTTTGGTGTGAGAGTAGGCGATATATGCATCAGGCAGATCCAATATATTTTTACGGATTTTTACGGACCGTCAATCAAATACTAAAGATCAAAGTTCAAAGATCATCCATTCAGCACGCTGTTCTCGTCCTGTCTCAAGTTCGCTCCGGCCGAGTCGCGCGCCACCTGGTCCACCATCTCGGGTGTCTTCCAGGTATGGTAGAGAGGTACGGTAGCAAGAAATACGATAGGGTTACGGTAGGCCTAGTTCTTTATTGTAGGCTTAATGTTAGGATGGCTTCATCGGATCACGGTATGGGGACTGTAGGAGTCTGCGGACTGAATTATTGAGTATCATTGAGAACCCAAGATGGGTAAAACTTTGCAATCATGCCTGAATATGCAGGCCGAGTACAGGATCGCCCGATGCGCCAAGATCCTCGACAAGTTCATCCCCTGAGCGAGGATACGGTAGCCATTGCATGACTATTGATTGTTTACTTGTAGGGTACGGTAGCCTAGTTGTGCATACTGTAGCTATCGATTGTAGGGGTACTGTAATATCGTGTAACTGTAATTTGCTAACTTGATATACCGTACGTGTAGTATTCGTTGCAAGATTCTTATGTTTTAGTTTGTTCATCTGATGGATTCGGTATCGTGTATGTGTATCAATTGCTTGGGTACTGTAATGGCTAACGGGCTATCTAATGTGATCTCTGTATTTTTTTTACTGCTTTACTTTTATATATGTACAAGTTGTGGACGTTGTAAGATTTTGTACGTTTATCGTAGCACAAAATAAAACAATGAGAATAATACTGATGGCGCAACCCGTTGGAATTCTGAGTAGAGGACGATGGAGGTAGAAGGTGGAAGCTACCGTATACCGACAGACTAACTGCGTCGATCGACAACTGACCTATTTGTACTATCACTACTGATTACGGTAGACATGGGAGCGGCGAGTATGAGTATCGATCGATTGGGGCAGCAACTGGGGACAGAGATGCACTACGGTAATATCGCTCGTCTATCGATTAGTTTTCTGGTCGCGGGTGGGATGGATGAGTAGCCGTATATGTGAGGGAGTATGCTAACACGTGTGTGAGGTGAGAATGGAATAATAATAATCGATAATTCGTCTACCGTAATCCTAAACAATCGTGGCGAGACGGGGGCGCGCTCATTTGATCTCGTTGAGCATCTCATGGGATGCTGATTTGTGCGAGTACGAGTAGGACAACTTGCGCGATGGCGGACGAGAGGCACCGCATGTCATCACGCCTGAAATCAGGGGAGAAGGTAGTTTTTATTTTTTCGTGTATTTTCAGCTTCAATTAAATGTCATTTGCCACAGCCAAGGTATAGGCCGCGTGAAACCTAACCCATCCGATTCTGACATTGCGATCGATGAGGGGCGGTGGTTCGGGGGAGGGGGTTGATTGAAGATCAAAGATCATGGGACCTACCGCAGACGGAGCTGGAGGAGGAGTGCCTTCTGCAGAGGGGCTTGGCGAGTAGTTCGTCACCGTTGGAGGAGACGGTCGAAGTGCCCGAGTACGAGCGAAGACGCGCCATCGGCTGAACAAATATGATATTGACTGAATTCAAGGAAGTATAGGAAAGTTGGAAAGTTAGACCTCGCCTTTCCCTACGCGACCTTATGCCTATGGCGATTTTTAGCTGGTATTGTCAACTGCTGATGGACGTTATGCATTATCTCCTGTATGCTTTGAGTAACGTCGTAGCCAGGAAGAAGTTACGGTAGCACTAATACTGATTTAGAAATCAGGAAGCTCGTGATTGCTGATGCTATCGATAGTACCGTATCTCCATTACTGTAATCAATCAATCGATAGTACCTGCGGGCTACCGTCTCCTCCGTTCGTCTGCTCGGAGATGTGGCCGTTGGCGTACGACAGGAAATCGTGGTAGGCAAATGGCGTTGAGAATACTCCTGCAATACGTTAGGTCCGAGGAACCGCCTATCGATGACTGATTTCATTCTGACCAAGCAAACTAGGTCGCACCATCGTGTGTTTAGAGAGGCGTTAGTCACCGTGTCTAGGCGCCTATATGCTCGAAAACTTACTGTATGTTGCCTTATGGTGGGTCGGCCGATCGCAAACTGATCGTATTCGACAGCGCGCTCGATTACGGTAGGTAGTGATCAAATTGAAGTGATCGCAAACTGATTCGTACTCACTCGACAGAATGACGATTGTTGTGAGCAGGCCGGAGATGGCGAAGCACACCGCGATTACGGTAGGAATCACGAAGAACTGGAATGAGAAAATCGATAAATCGATAGACTACGGTACCCAAATGACTACCGTATCCGGGAATAAAGCCAATAAATGGATAGCTACCGTTCCCAATCGACTAATGTAACCGGAAACAATGGCGGAGGGAGTAACTCACGATAGATATGATGAACTTCTTGCGGTGTTGACGCCAAGCGTACGAGTACATCAGTGAGCCAACGCACGTCCAGAGGGCGAGTTGAGCCTGCAGAGAAAGGGATGGTCTTTGATCTTTTGTTTTTGATCTTTGATCTATGATGTCCTTCTATCCTTCTGGTTAATTAAATTATATTTTGGTAAAGCAACGGAGCACGAATCAAGTTGGCCTTCCGTAAGAGTGTGTATAGAAGTTTTGTGAAACATAATTTTTCATTATCTAAAAATACTGAGGTGCTTGATCGGTGAGTTGTCTATTACGATAACGTATTCAAATATCAGCAATAAACTCAGATGACTACAGCTTTATCGCCCGAAAACAACCGTGTCCTTGAGCGAAACTCATAAACCAGATTACGGCTTGTTTGCATGATGCAAAGCTGTCGACGGCAATCGGTCATTTGAGTTCTCTCGTGGCTTCACCATACCATTCTTTTGCCAAATAGATTGCCTTACTCGTAATGATACTATCAATTCTGCATGCATGTACCGTTTTGTGATACTCTGAACTCCCTTTGCAATCTTCAAAGTATCACCTCAGCAGAGACTAGGCTAGGCTGATCTCTCGCGGAGAGATGGCGCGGTATTTTGACCCCATCAAGCAAGAAAAGCAACAACAAAACCGCCAACACTATAGTCCCTGCAGATTGCGTAGGCTCTTTTCTTTTTCGGATCTGTAGAAAGATAACTTATTTCATAGGCAAACATGGAACTAATGTATTCTTTCGATCTCCGTAACCATAATCATTATCAATATTGCGATCTCTGCAAGTTGCCAATGTATCAATGGTCTGGGTGAATCACTAATCTGTCTAACATTGATCATTGATATTGGGACAGGGATAGGGTATCGTGTGTATACGGTAGTATACGGTAGTTCTCACCTGAATGATGTCATAGATGACGGAAGTGCTCTGCGGACCGCACGGACCACGGGCAGTCTCCGACGATGCCTGCAATCGATTGATCAATAACTTATACCAACTACCGTAACCATTTCCACTTAGGACTACAGCAATCAATACCCGCCCGGCTACAGTAACCAAGCCACGCTACCGTAATCATCATCGCCGCGCTGCGGGACTGTACCATGAAGGGCGAGACATCGGGGCGGGCCAGCGACCGAATGTACCGGTCGATACGGTCCCGCACATACAGTAGGATGCGATCCGCGTTGTGCATGTAGTACTGTAAGCGGGCGATCGAGGAGTGACTTTTCAACGCGAAGTTTAAATTATACAGCGCAAGAAGATGCAAATATCAGGCAGACAGGCCGAGAGACCACGGTAAATCGAGAGCGCGCCAGACTGACCGACTGGTCAGTATCTGGCGGGCCGAGACTGGAGGAGGGTTTGTGTGTGTTGCCAACTGGCGCTCACACGTGCGATAAGGAAGTATCATGCACCTACGAGGAAGAGAGAGAGAAGAGAGAGAGATTAGAATCTGAAGAGAGGCGGCGAGAGAGTGGGGCGAACTAAGAGAGCACAGAGAAAGCAGAGAAGCGAAAGAACATTGGGAACAACAAAGTTTTTGTTTTCGGTCACTGCCCATGGGAACCTCTATCGATTGTGTTGGCGATGAGTGAAAATGAGTGGAGTGATCGGTTGTAATCAGCTGAACCAGCGAGCGCGTCGCTTCAATAACAACACACATTTTATGGCCTCCTTTCCGGCATTTTATCGTTCCGATGATCTACGGTTGTACGGACTCGCGGACTTTCCCGATTTAGCACCGACGACGACGTTGATAGCGGCGAGACCACTGCGCGTACTTTGCCCGAGAGGGGAGCACGTGAAGAATGCGTGAGAGGGAGGGGAGGAAATGGGAGAAGCTCTCGCTACCCTCGGTGCAGTGTGTTGCAGTGGAAGAAAAAAGAGAGAAGGGACATTCGATATTATGTGAAGCGCGGCGAAAATCGCGTAACGAAGGCTATTTTCGGAGCATCGTAAGTATTACGCAATTCGAACGCCAGAAGTGATGCTGCAGTGGAAAAATGATTGATGATCAGAGATTCTTAAAACTATTGCGAAATTGAAGGGTCGCGTAAATATTTTCAGTTATTCGAAGAATTCATCAGAAAAATCTGTCATCATCAGCACAAAAGCGGCTTCATGTGCAGCGTGATAATAACCACCCCGATACACTATGTAATGCCGAATATTGCGGCATCAGATACGTTCTACAAAATTATTACGCAATTTAAATTGTCGGTACATGCAGCACGATTTGTCGCATTTCCAGATCAGATGATCAAATCTCAACTTTTCTAGACACCATAGACAATAAAGTATTTCCCGTAAACAAATTCAATTTCGAAATATGAATAATTGTGCAACCTCGCTGAGGCAGCTGCTCAGTTTGTCCAACTCGTCACCGAACACGAGTTCGTCCATTAGGGCGTCCTGAATGGAAGAAAAGGATTACGGTAGGATTACGGTAGAATTACGGTAGGATCATTCCCTCCGGACTGAATTGGCCTCATAATCCCTGGCCTAGCACAGATCTCCCGCAGGACGCAAGTGCCTTGATTAACGGGATGACCCTTACCTGTACCTTTATACGGTAGGATTGAGGTACTGTAGCTATAATCTTACGCAGTGTACAAGGTTAATTCTAGCATTGAAATTTAAGACCATCCTGAAGAAAAGGGCTTACGGTAGGGCTGTTTTTAGATACAGTAAAATTGCGCTTTGTTGAATGCTACTTCCATCGGTTATACATACAGTTGATGAGGGGAAGTTTCAGTGTACGGTACAGATCGCACTGAGTGTGCTGAGAGTGCTTATGGGTTGACCAAATTATCAACAGCTGATTTGAGGCAGCAAATGCACTTTGTCCTTTCACTCAGTCCCCTCCCACTCCCTACCGTACTGCTTGCATCTCGTTCATGCACTTCGAATATTGCAAGTTACCGTCAATATCAGCTATTCTAAGAATTTCTAAAGTCCTTATGTCAGTTTGGTTAGCCTTGCGTTTCTGTGTGACAGAGTTGCAATTCGAAAGAAGAATTTTGTCAAAACCGGCAACGCGTATCGGGTATGTTTCACATCGCCCTCTTCAACCTGTGCGCCCGCACACTTTCCCTCGCAAAAAACTTTCCCGAGAATAAATTTATCATTTTCGCTTCCCAGGCGCTGATCAGGAAAGGCAGGCAAGGCGAAATGATCAATGTTGCTGTTGTTAGCGTGTGATTTTCACCCATGCAAACGATGAAAAGTGCCCATTGTGTAGCAATATGTCGAGTTCCGAATAGAGTTAGAAATACGGGTAATCGTGTCTCTTCATTCTCCATACTATCGCGACGGTCAGAGAGGGGGGAGGGACGTGGGAGTGCGCAAAATGAAGAGAATTTCGAACTCCAGTTCCGAGCATACTTGATCGCCTTACGTGACGCTTTTTCACCCATTTCAATGAAAAGGCGAGTCTCATATACTATTTTTTTAAAATTTTGAAACGTGTTTAATACCTGATCGAAGGACGTGACGCTGCTCGATCTCGACAAACTTCTCGTGCTCGTCGCGTTCATTTTGGCGTCCTCGGGAAGATCGATGGAGGAGGATTGCGTGAGCAGAGAGGACGACTGGAAATAAGTAATATCAAAAGTTGTGTTGTAGTCAGTTAATGAATATTACAAAGATGAAAGCGCTTTTCGGGGTTTCAAAGGCAAGTGGACTAAGGATGGGTTTTGATGGAGGAGGATTGAATAAGCAGGGAGGAGGACTGGAAATTGCACATCATTATGACGAACGTAGAGCTTGTAGGCATCCACACTGTGAATCATACAGAAATGCTGGAATGGAATTATCAGCCGAGTTGCTAACATTGAATATTTGTTAGAAAATACAGAAGACTATCTGGTTTCGCATCATTAAATCAAGCGTGCGTGCAAAGATTCCATCAACGAATATTGGATACACCTTCGGTACCGTATGCTCACTACCAGCGTGCACGCAGGACTGCTCACTGCACCATCGTCTGTCTGCACTCAACCCGTACTGTCTCTCTCCTATCTAAGGACCGCCCAGCATGTTGCAGTTTTTTGTCGCAGCACTTTTTGAGCACAGATAGCGGTTAGCATCAGGGCAAAGTCTTTGGATCAATTCTCTGCATTCCTACCGATCATGCATTCCTTCTACCGTAACCACCTCACATCCGTAACCGGCAAAGCTTCAGTACCTGCAGGAGAGAGGGAGGGAAAAGAACGACCTACCGTAATCTATCAATAGAATCCGTCTACCGTACGCGCCCATCTACCGTAATACCTGCAAAAGGGAAGACCGGGGCCCAACCTACCGTAATCTATCGATTAAACCCAACTACCGTGGTTATTCACTACCGTACCTGCAGAAGGGAGGGCGGGGGACGCGGCGGACCGTGCTCGAAGCCCATTGTCACCATGCAGTAGGGAGTAGTAACCGGAGAATCAGTCTGCAATTGATCGATTGATAAGGGATGATGAAATCACGGGAACATGAACAATGAATACGGTAGCGTGTGATAGGGTCCTGTATAAGTAGGGCGGAAGTGTCGAAATAGCGCAAGGAACGCCCAAAGTGCACTATCGAACGTGGCTGATGAAACTGCTCATCATTGACAAATGAGAATCCCGATAACATGTTTGCAATTTGGTTTGGCACAGTGGTGTCATCAAGCGCGTAGATAAGAGTAATCTGATCCAATGAGAGTTGTCAGCTTGAGTCTCTCTTCAAGTTACATGCTCATTTGGCGTTTGTCTGACATTGAGAGCATAAAATGCACGAATTGAGCCGAATCAGCATGAGGTAGCGCAGAAAAGAGACTGATCGGAGGAGAAAAGAGACTGATGTAAGGGCACACCTAATTGCTCGTACGGTGCAAAGAACAATTCGCTGTCCACCTTTGTGTCTGCACTCTCCGAGTTTTCCGTGCTCTCTAGGGTTCTCTGCCTAGACAGAGATCCGGTACCCTTAGCGCGCTGTCGGAAAGGCGGGGCCGATAGGGCAAAGTACTCCGCAGAGCTCAAAGAAGCACCAAATCGCAACGTGAAGAAGAGAAGGGATGCAGCACAATGACAGGAGATGACTGGCAATTCGAAGGGAATGAGGAAGACGCGGCATTGCGTGAGGAAATCGAGGAAATGAGTGATCAACGAACAAGGGTGAGCAGATTCGGGGAAGAAGGGCCGTCATTCGACAGATTTCGCACCATAGATCGAAATAATGATTGACGTCTCTTCATTTCACATACTCTATCGTAGAGTAGTGAGAAATGTTTCAAATGAAGCGATGATAATCTGTATTTCGAACTTTTGGTGGGAGGATTCGGG
The DNA here is from genome assembly GCA_000180635.4 of Pristionchus pacificus. NCBI lineage: Eukaryota > Metazoa > Nematoda > Chromadorea > Rhabditida > Neodiplogasteridae > Pristionchus > Pristionchus pacificus. Next base: position 16,663,109 of record CM026576.1, read on the forward strand.
CAAGAGTGCTGTCATTCGACAGACAGCGTCCGGTGAACTGTAGAAATGATGCATCGTTGGTGCTCCTGCGCGAAAATAATGCAGCACTTCAATGTATCGCTACAGTTCGTAGAGTGCAGTCTACTGAATGATTTATTGTTTCTCGAGCGCAAATAGGTGATAGTGCAACAGTGGAAGAAAAAGGAAGAAACATCAAGTGCAGGTGTAACGACCAAAACAGGCGACGGAAGCGGAACCTTCTGCAGTGCATGAAATAGTGATCAAGTAATAGATGTAATTTTCTTCGCAATGTATTATAATTACAGCTCGAGTTGCGATAATTGGCACTGATGCGGTATGTTTCACACCGCCCTCTTCAGCCTAAGCGCCCGCACATTGTTAATTTTAGAGGCAGTTTTAGAGGCAGTTGTTAATTTTAGAGGCAGTTTAAAAAAAGATAACAAATTTTGACAATTCTGCTAAGATATTTCTCATGATTCAATGATGAAACGAGTCCATTTTGATATAATTTTCGACCGTCGATAGCATGTCCGATCGATGAATAATAAGTGGGCAAAAAAAAAAAATAAAAAAAAAATTTAAAATTTAAAAAAATAACAAAGGGGAACGCCTATTGACAATGAGCTAGAGGCCAATTTGAGAGGCGTTGCTTAGCTATTCGTTACGTAGTCACTTCCGGTACTTTGATGGCAAGGAAATTAAGGGAGGAAAGAGGGAACACCATTTAGCATAAGCAGTAAGGAGCGCGCAAGGCACGCCAGCACAGAGCATGCAGTTTGGTGCGCCAAACCGGAACTGATCAATGGAAGGAATGCGAGTAGCCATCGTCTCTTCATTCTCCATGCTCTCTCGTCGGTCAGACGGAACACTGTAGGAGGAGTCACCGCCGATCGCTAACTGACTGTCCAATCTAATCTAGTATAGGTCCCAACCGGAAAGAAAGGTACCGTCCGCCTCTCCGGATACAGTAATCCTATCGTGGAGTGAGCAAATATTATGTGGATTCTCACTCGCGAAAATGAGAAGACTCCTTCTGATGATAACAGTGAGTGGTGATGGAAGACAAGAAAAGGGGAACGATTTGGTTCGTTCGTGAATATGCAAAGAATCTGGCTACTCTGACTGGAGATGGAGAGAATCATTTACTGCCCTGTAACGAGAAAAGAACGCGGAAAGGTGAGGAATTTACTGATCCTCAGTCAATATCTCTAACTCCGCGGAGAAGTAGTAACATCAAGTAACTGATAGAGCTGGGAGTTGCGGATAGAGCGGAGCTTTTCAAGAGAGTTTCAAGGGGAGATTTGAGGGATAATGTTCAAGAACGTCTCTGCGTTTCTCTCGATTTCTCCTCAGTCAGAGCAGACGAGATAGCGTGCTACTTGAAGAGAGCGCCGTGATGGATAGAATGTGCTGTGTAAGAAATGCGAAGGGAAAGCGGTCAAGAAGGGAGGGGCAGAAACGGGTGAGTGAGGGGAGTTTAGACGGCGTAAATATTGTGTTGGACCTCGCATCTTATCACTTGGGTTTTCTTCTCGCAGTGGCACACTTATTTACCCTCTTGCCCATCACCATGCTGCAGGTGCAGGTAGGTTTTTTTTGCTGCAAGTGACGAAATGAGGGTTGGGAAATGGGGGTTTACGGTCGGCAATACTCTGGAATTTGGAACCTATCAATGATAATATTGCGAAAAATACATGTGATGTGGCCTACGAAATTTACAGGCGGTCTTGCATAAGGGGCCGGGTAAAATTAGTATGCTGAATCGAATGAGTTTCACGCAATGGATATCATTCGATGTGATTTACAGAGTCGATTTGAATGCGACATTCGGAATAGCAGACCATCCTACAAAATATTCGTTCACAGATTGGGGGTTCAGACGGCCTCACACTCTCTGAACTAAGGAGTGAGACAGACATCAAAATACCCGCGAGTGTCCTCACTACTCGTTCTGCAGATAGAACTGATTCCGGAATTTCAATAAGAAAAGCTTAGCCGTGAAAAGTGCGAGGATCTCTTGTAGAATTCTAATGTAATTGTATTTCTTTCGAATTACAAGAAAATATTTCAGACAGATACCCTCTCGAGTCCTCACAGCGCCGTCAGTGATCTTCGGCTCTCTGGGTACTTTGCACCCCCACTGTTCTTCAGAGAATCGAGAGAGAAAGATAGAGAGAGGAGTGGTTTGTTGTCGATGAGTCCGCTGTGATTCAGGGACCGTCGAGCAAAATAACCACGATTGCGCCACACAGACGGCAAATTACTCGAGTAAACCACTGGCCGGGAGGGACTGATAAACTGATAGTGATAATTGAATCCGGATAATGATAATTATATCCGGAATTACTCAAGCAAACTCGACAGTGGGGGACTGATAAACTGAATATCAGAAGGAAATCAGGATCCGGACAGTACCAAAGACAGGAAATGGAGAAAGTGATTACACAAACGTTATCGTTAAGACGCGAAAACAATCGCGCCACCAATCAAAAACGAGATTTCCCGATGTGCGGAAAGGTGGGAGATTTGTCTACTATTACTATCGAGAGGCGTGAGTAATTGATCAAGTAATCGGTAAACAAGTAGGCAACTCGTATCGAGGCAGGATACTCTTCGCTGACGCAATGACTGGGAATCCCTACTCGCAAGCTTATCAGAACCGTGCTTTTTTTCTCAGATTAAGATAGGGTCAACGCGTAATCGCGTCCTTTTCTGCACCTTTTATGATTGCCAGAAACACTATTCGGCTTGGTCTCTCGGGGTTAGACAGAGGATAGAGCACGGACTGAGGAGATTCCTGACCGAACCTAAAGATCCCGTCAATCAAGAAAAACCACCGATAGAATTTGTTCGTTGATCAGAACCATTCTCCTGATACCCACTGACAAACAAATGATTCGCCCCTCTTCTTTCTCTTTCTTTCTTCTGATTTTCAGGGAGAGAACGAGGGGCAAAGTCCTCACCAACTATTATTTACCCAATGCGACAGATCGGTACTGCCTATCCTATCAACAATCAGCGCAGCTTGTAGTCTTTTTTCGACGGCAGGCTCGATATGGTGAGAGAGTATGGGAATTTGAGAGACTCAGAGAGGTGATTGCAGGAGATGAGTAGGAGGAAAGCAACAACAACAGCAGCTACTCGATCCCCTCGGTGGAGTCAAAGATTGCCATCTTACGCCCGGCAGTATCTAGCACAAAAACACGTTCACGCCACGTGAAACCGGCACGCGATTTGGTGGCCTAGAAATACAATGAGCTAGGACAAGGGGGGGGGGGCTTGTAAAGCTCTTACAATTGCCATAGACAGTGCTCATTGATGACTAGTGGTGCTCACATGTTAGAAAACATTGTGATTATAATTCCGTTTGGCATACCAAATCTCTTTATTTCCGTTTTATCTTATCGGACTTCCGGATTTATTTTCACAACGAGATCCCTCAGGACTAGGCTAGGTAAAAATATAAGCGATTTAAATAGATTCTCAAAGGGACAGCTAGTGACAGAGATCGAAGGAGGGGGATGGAGTGGGGCCGAGCACCTCGGACCTCCCCTGCGGCTGTTATTCAGTGCAAGGACTCCGCGTGGAGAGCATGTGAATGGCCGAGAGACTGAGGGGATTGAGGAGAGCGCAGAGAAGCAGAGACCTCGCTGCTATAGCACATTATTGGTGGTGCGGTAAGGAAAGCACTAGAGGACTTTGGACTGAGGGAGTGCTAGGTAGGTCATGTATGTGTGTGGCTACGTATGTGGTCATTTACCGCAAAAGGATGGAATGGAATTAAACGTACGACGATGCGAGTTTGTCGGCCCTAGATTTGCACTGCCAATTTTGATTGGCATGTGCGAGCCAAAGATCGAAGCGATTTGTGCAAAAAGTATGGGCGAGACGAGGAGCAAGCATGTTTTTGAGCCATGCTGCTCTTGATAATGGCGGATTGTTTTCTAAAGAAAGGGAGAGACGAAATGAATAACAAGCGCATTAAGTGAAGCAAAAGTGATAGCAGGGACATAGTACAGCATCACTAATTGTATTGCAATTTGGAGGTGAATAAGCTATTTTGCATCAACTCTGTGCAAATAGCTGATTCTTTGGCAGTCCTGGTCAAACGGTATCTATGCAGGCTATGTAACACAAGACAGTCTCGGAACGAATTTCTAATTCGTGAATCGAAGGAGGCGAAGGACACGATTGTGCTACTGCACGGCAAGGGCCATGTCCGGGGAGGAGAGACAAAAAAAACAAACTAAACAGGAAATCGCGCGCCAAGTGAGGTAAACGGGATTTCCATGTGCGCGAGTAGAGCAATGCGTCAAACCTACGAATTCTGATATGATAAGGGTAAGAGTGGGCAATACCGAGAAAAGGAGACAGGACAAAGATCATCGAGGAAATAAGCACCGTTGATGAAAGACGTACGCCGATGTGACACAGGTCTGTAGTAAGATATCACTAGGATGTATTCAACGAATCCGCGCGACTATCGAAACAAAGGAAATTTCGAACACGTGGTCTAACGATTCCTTGGAGGAATTTCTGGCATAAAGCCAAGAAGCGACGCCGTCTCTCATCACTCAAACAGTCTATTGCCAGTCAGACAGTCGAAGGGAGCATAGAAATGCGAGAGATCGAGCAGATTGCAAAGACTCCTACAGCACACTGGGGGTCAGATCTGTCCCAGAGATCAACGGAGAGAAGGGAAACGGGGTGAATGGCCAGGCAATGGACATTCGGGTTGGACGAGGGGAGGCGAGTAGGGGTCAGTCCCTCCCTCCCCTCTCCCCAATCATTCATACAGTGTAAAGAGGGAATGGACACAGAGAAAGAGAGAGTTATGCACCTAACATGAGTGCCAGGTAATAATCTGGGGTGTTTGAGTAGGGATTATGAGGCATGGACACCTCTAGACCCTCTCTGGTACACTTGTGAGAGGTACAGCGCTTGAGAATGATTCAGTAGGATTCGAGCAACACAAAATACATCTACAAGAAAAAATACACGCATTTTGCATTACGCAAAACAGATAGACTGGCATTAATATTTGAATCCGTAAAAATGCACCATTGGAGATCAAACAATATTCCACGAATAATGCGAATAAACGAATGCTACAACCAAATTCTATGACGAACATTCCCGAGTAATCCGCGAAAATCGTGCCATCAAGCGTCAATCAATTCATGGTGCTAGTGGGCACTCAATGCTCTCCGTCCAATCTCCCAACCCATTGATAACTGACCCCTATTCACTTCATACCCTCCATCTCCTCTGTCCCTCTCATCATTCCCTCTACTTTCCATTTCTAATACGTCGCTATCAGCCCGTCAGCCCCTCATTTTCGCTGATTTCAGCAAATTCATCACACATGCACACGCCTACTCCGTTTTCCCTGAAAACTCTCCATTTCGAGGGTCACTAGCGCAGAATCTGGCTAGTCGTTATGCCAAAAATCGAGTAACATCCAATATGCTGATTGGCAGTGTGGCTACAAGGCCGCGAACGCAACGCATTCCATATTTTTGGCAACATTTTTCGCCAAATCTGCCATGTAAATCAACGCGAACATGCTGGTCTCAGATTGGAAGTGATGATGCCAAGACCAAGGTTCCCAATGGACATCGCAAACATTTCCGCTTACTGCAGCAATATCCCACACGTGGCCAAAGAAGCAACCACGTTTCCTGGACCCTCTCATTCTGGCTCCGTCTATAGTTTTTTCTAACCTGTCTGACGCTGATTAGGAGTGGCGCTACAAGGCCGTGCAAAGTTTCCCGATTATGTCTCTCTATCACCTCATTCTGCTTACTTCAGCAAAAAGCCTACTTCCATGTGGCTCCTACGGAAAATACCACGTTTTCCGCTCTGGGCTCTCTCATTTTTGCCTGGTCTCTAGCCTGATCTGACTGGGAAAATAGCGAGGAAGGGGATAAATGAGATACCGATCACACGGTGGACGCAAAAGTGATGCTACAAGGCCGAATAACGCAAGAGGTAAGAGTAATGGCTCGGCGATCACCACTCGGGGATTGATTGGTGTCAATGTTTTGATTGCAATCAGGATGGTGTACGGACCTGTCCTAGTAAAAGGACAATGATAGTCACCGATAGGCTCGATGCACGAGAAAAAAACTACTGCTGCCCCACCCCCTCACCAATCAACAGTGATAGGATCCCGAAAACCGGTCGCTGCACACCTTGAAAATTGGCAGCAACAGGTTTTCAGAATCCTATCACATTGTTGATGCGAATTTCAAGCAATAGTCACGCGGAAAAAGGCTAATTTCATCCGATAACATACATCATATTGCATTTATTAATCGAACTGGGTTTATAATCCTGATTTTTCTATTTTTATGCTTCTATTTTTGACATGCAACACACCACCGTGTATGTATCAATTCTATTGCCTCACAACCAACCAGTGTGAACCTGTTCTTCATCGTTTTAGAACCAACCTTCTTCCCGCACATGCAATGCAGAGAGATACTGTAGATGTTGGATACGGTAGGTAGTCGATCGGCTGTCCTAGCCCGGGTAGTCCTATTCTTAGACTGATCCTCACGAGAACACTCAGTGCATCGTTGCGACGCGGGCCAGAGTTCTGCCGCTCCGCACGCTCTCTCGCCGTCTCTCACCGACTAGAGAGCAGGGAGAACGAGGATAGCGCCACCACCACTCTTCCGTATCAATTGGTGTAATGATGCACTGAGTGGGGAGAGTTTGCACCCTGGAAAACTTGTACAGGAGGGACAGCAGACGAAAATAAGAGGGTGAAGATGTCACGCGGAATCCACGTTCAGATGGACGCTGGTCTTGTTTTGGACGGTTTGGTCCAACCGTTTGGAACACACAATTAGACGTTTCCAAATGCTCTGAAACATCCCTCTACTGAAAGTACTGTCATCTGTGTTTTCTGAGTGCCAATCTTATTTTCTGAACCTAGTGCAATTTTGGATACGCGACCGATCGTTGGAACCTTGCAAAAGAGTAAACGAAGTTCGTACGTGCAAATCGAATACACATTGGGCTAAGAATAAATAATTTCTTAGTATTCTGTACCGTGATCGGCTGTCGTAGTATTGCAGGTGTTGAATTGGCCAAATTATGAATTCTTCATTAGTAGGATCAAACTCGAGGATACCACGTTTGACAGCACACAGTTCGTTGTTATTTTTAAAACAACATGTTATTTTCAAGATTCAGATAATTTCAGATGTCCAACCACGTTTAATCGAGTTCACTTGTACTTCTATTCGGACAGAAACGAAAAAATTGTTTGTTGCAAAAATATCTCGTTCGAGTTCTACGCTAAACACAAAACAGAAAATTTTCATGGGTAGTTCTCGATGTTTTGGTGTGTTTTTTTTTGTTTTGGAGATACCTTTAAAAATACGCAAACCGTTTTCATATAGTCCTAGATAATTCTTTCTGACTTGATAAGAGTACCCCGCGTCCTCACCATGTATTTTCGTCCAAGAGATTGATATATTTGTGCCGACCTTGTTTTCGATCATCGAAGAGTAATTGATGCCCAAGAAACATGCGGAGCTCTCTTTGTTGATGCGATTAACTCACATCGTCGTCGTTGAGGTTCTCGTTGTGATCGACGTGTTATTCGTTCTAGAATGAAATGATAAGAATTACTTTCAACGACCAATACTTCAAGTTAATAAAAATAAAGTCTTTTATTATAAAGATCAGGTTCTTCTTCTCATAAATACCCAATCATCCATGACCCAAAATCAAGCCTTTAAGCCAATTCTTCGTGGCAAGGGACCGAATTACGGCTGGCATTCGAGTATACTACTCTTCTCATTTCGTGTGCTCTTTCACATCACTGACAGACGAGAGAACGTATCGAATGAAGAGACATAGGGCAGACAGTATAGTCCACACGTCAGCTCGATTTTCGAAGAGCATCTCATTCCTTGCCGTTGTCCTTCCTATCCTAGCCCGAGAGTCTGTAATGCCTTTCGTACATTTATCGCCTCCTGTTTGCAGGGTTGCGCCCAGCTCGGCTCCGTCGCTGGCCTCACGTGCACACTGCCTACGCGTGAGCAGTTTCGAACCACCGAAAATTGTCCTCGCATCGACCCTCAGGTTTCACTTTTCTGTCACGAATAGCAAATGAATTTTTTTATTGTAAGAACATCCTGTTCGGTGCTATGAATTTATATGAAAATATAAATATTCCATTGCATTTCATCCAGGGATCCGTGGACTCAGCGTACACGCAGAATCCACTCATTGACGTCAGCTACATCATTCTCACCTCGATCAATACGAAGCAGGACCAGGTGACCAGTTCTAAATTTAGTATCATTTCCACGCTCTCCATCGAAAGGTCTTCAATTCGATGCCGTGTGGCGTCGGCTACAACGCCATCGACCTGCTCATGCCGGATCTGTCGCACAAGTGGATGCATTTTACAATAATTCACTTTATTGTTTATCTAGATAAGCGGTTTCAAATATTTTCACCGCGTAGTTTGAGTTTTTATGGTTACCCTGAGAGGAGTTTCTGATGAACGGTACTCGACATCTGTATTTATTCACCATTCAGGGTGGTGGCCAGCGCGTACTACCTGAACCTCGCGTGGGACGCTGAGTTGGCAGCCAGCCTGGTACTACCTCGACAGTCCCGTCCACGTGAACATCCGCGCAGCCGCGTGCTTCCGTCTGCCGCTCGCGGACGCGCGTGCCCTGGATCCGGCCGCGTGCGCGCCGCTTCGCACGATCACCGACCTGCTCGGATACGGACCGCCCACGGCGCCGTTCAATCGCACCTGTCCTTGCGCTGATAGGCCTGTCGATCTCCATCTTTTATGTTGCCTTCACTAAAATAAGAAAAATAACTGTTTGATCATATGCCAGAATTTGGCAAAAAAATACAGTGAAATAATAGTTTAAAAAATAGATTTCATTGTTTCAGTCGTGCATCGAAGGTATCAGCTAACTGGAGGAAGCCAACAGCACATGTCCAAAAATGATGTTGGTAGATAACACCCCATTTTTTGGATTTCTCATATTTTCGATGTTGGGTGAATTACGTCTTGGGTAACTAAAATATGTCAGGCGTGGATCAATTGCGTGTATGGGTCGTGGCTGTGGCTGGCCACGTACGACGGACACAAGCAGACGAGAGGCGTCGCCGCTGCCAATATCGTGTAGACCCATATTATACCCATACTAGGTCCAAAAAAAACTCCATTCCAATATTTTTCCAATGTAAATTGCACTTGATAAACTCATTTTCGTAATTATTTTTCGTAATTACAATGCCTTTAACTTCAGCAGGAGTAATAGAGAAAGGCAACTTCAGCAGGAGTAATAGAGAAAGGAATGAGAGCGGCCTATTCGGAATCTATAACAAGATCGAATTGTGGTTCAAGGAGACGTTTAGCAGTCGTTGAAATCTTTGTGCATTTGTATTTGCCGTAGCGTACAACAACTACGCTATAAAACGCAATACAATATTGGATTACTGCTGTGGTTATTCTCTATTTTGATAAAATTTTCGGTTGTGATGTATTTCAATTTGTTGTCACTACTACTTGAAAGATTCAAGAAATTCGTTCCGTTCCCTTCGGAGATTACTGTGAAATCGACTCCGCCGGCTCTAAACATGTTTACAGCAGGGCCACCTAATGGCCCGTGAGTATTACGAAAACTCTGATTTGCCAGCTATGATTTTTTCACTACACATTTTTCCTATAAACTGTCTAAATTCAGATGCAATTTTCTTATTCATTCTTCATTGTTCTTCTTCTCGTTCCCATCTCTGCATTATCCGTAGTTTATGACAAGAATTGTATTGTGATTGACATGTATGGCAAGCGTCCTTGCAACACGCCAAGCAAGGTACATATTTTCTGTGATTTGCCAACAATGTTTCATGATTCAGGTAAAGTTTAATGGATTTAAGGAAGCCACTGACGCCGAATTCGAGCGAAAACTAGACGAACTGAGAGAATTTCGTGATAAACAGACTGAGGCTACAAGACGCAGTTTCGAAATAACTTTCAAGTCCGAGATTACGGTTTGTTGCTATGAGAATGTTTTAAAAAAAGTGTTTGGAAATACGTGTGTGTGCGTTTTGAAAAGAGTTGTTCGATTTGTATCATTCAGAATGATGGTTCTTATCCGACTACCGATCATTGTCGCAAGAGGATGAATGAGTTGAAGAAACAAGTTGATGAACTTGTCAAGCAATGCGTGTAATGAACGTAGTCACACGTAGATTTTACACAAACATGCATGAGTGTTACAATCACATTGCAAAACGATAGGTTTTGTCGTTCAAGATAAATGGTCTTAAACTTCACATCTACTCGTCCAACACAATGAGTATCCTAGACTTGATTTCGACATATCTCACCTGCAAAATCGAGCGTGTTTATCCCTTCAACTTGCACGTGAGACCTTCGTGTTTTCACGAGGATGAAAATAAGTCACTTTTTCTTTCTCTGCATGAGTGGCCGATGATCGTGTAGACCTCACAATAATCACGCATCATCTTTAATTCTCGTCGTTCGCGTTCCTTTTCAATAGTATTTTATGATATTTAGATGTTTCTACGATCAATTATTCTCGTGTTGCTCCCGTTGCTCGTTGCCACCACCCTGGGAAGACCGTGGCAAAAATCAGACGAGATCAGTCGCGACGAATTGGTCATCAGTCCGATCTACAAGTCGGAGGTCAGTCTTTTTTCAAGAAGGACAGCTCGAAGTAGGTAAAATTTTTTCGAAAAATCGATAAATTATCTACAAAGATGCAATCACTAGACATAATACCACCCATAACGGTCTTAAACGCCTCATTTAGGTGTCACACGAAATAACTTATTTGTTCTGTTTCGATAATGAGAATTTAATTCAAATAAATATTTTTTCTATTTTTTTTCTACTTTAGGTCTCTTTCGCGCGGGCTCGTGCAGCGATGAGCCATCAGTTGGAGGAGATGAGACGACAAGCGGAGGAGATAGAAGAGCAGACAAAAGAGGGTAGATACTATGGAAATTGGAAGTTTGAAGTGTTCGACCGAATCAAAACGTGGTTGTCGGACACTTTCGACAATTCCAGAGATTATTCGCGTCCTTGAGCGGCACAAGCGATTTTGTCACCATTCAGTTGTACAATTGTAAATACTGAATTATGCTTATTTGTTCTCTCAAAATTTGTTATTTTTTTGCAATAAATTTTTATATCTCCAGAATTAATTGAGGCGGTGATTCGCTTTTTGACCGATCACATTCAGAGTGTTCACGACTCAAGAACCAAGCACTCGAGTCGTGAAGTGCGTTTGTGTGAAGTTAATTCATTACGTATATTGGGATAGATTGAACAATATTTTTTAAACCAAGTAAATATGTCTAAAGAAGGGAACATCTCATTTCGCATGATCACTTCACATTTGTCGAAAAAAACTAGAATTTCTTAATTAAAAAAGACAATCAACAGTAAAAAAATGCAATCTAGGATATCTTGGCGGTGTACAGATGTCGTCCCCAAACGCCGTCGAATGCCATCGTAAGAATTCCTTTATGAATGCCCACGATCGAGTGGTTGTTCGAGTCGGAGGGCGGTCTGAAGCTATGAAATCACTATTTTGAAATTGAATGAATTATTTTCCACTGTTTTGATTATAAACTGGCAGGTCAAAATAGCAGAGTGTAAATTACTGAATCTGCCTTACTAATTCGATATTTAACGGGACGAAGCACTCACTCATAGAGCAGCTGCGTCACTGTCATATTTGTAGTGTTGAGAATGAGCAACACGTTGTGATCCGAGTTGAGAATGTAGATAAAGTCAGATTCACATGGAGTGTAGAAGGACTGAAAACGTTGGTTTAGTTTGAAAATTAAAATAGATTTCACAATATAAAACTATCAAAAAGTGAATGAGATGAGCCATCTTCATCATCAGAATGAGACGTTTCGGTAATAAATCCATGCCCATTGAAAAGCAATAACTCACGCATGCATAGATATCGAGTAGTGGACCCTCCACTCGGACAACCTTATTATTCACATAATCAATACAAGCTGTCGAATTCTCCCGAAAGAGGTAGAGCAGTCCCCTGAATGTAGAAGATCATTCCCGATATTGAAAAATGATCCAGTCTAACCTATGATAATGACGATCGTATTTGCTGAGATGATCAATTCCCGAAATGTCAAACTTCTCGCCCTCCTTCACATAGTTATCTTTATCGAAATGGTAGACAGCCCAATCTCGCGATAATTCGACGAAATAAAATGGCTGGTTTTTGAACAGAGAAATTTCCGAAGTTTTCAGCTTGAATTGATAGTTAGTGTATGAACATATTGAAAATGCAAACCCCATCGATTTGGTGGAACTGAATCCTTCCATCTTTAACGCACGCGGCAAAGAATTTGACGATCTGCAGCAATGTTGTTATTCATTCTGAGTACGTAAAAATTGAGGGATATTTCATCTTTCCCGAACTATACTACTGTCATTTATGTAGTGCGCACCTTTCCTCGGACAGAGCGAAAATACGCAAAATTTCCCATCGCTCCTTTGAACGAGCAATCGTATTCTCCTTCCAACGGAGAGGAGAGATCAGCAGCGATACGAGTTCCGCTGAATTTCGCTAATTCCCATTTTTAATTTGAAAATGCTTACTCAATAATGGTAAATAGATCAAACGGCTTGACATTGTCAAAGTAGAGCATGGTTCCTAAATTTCATTTTTTTATTTTTGTTATTTTCGAAATTTTTCCAACCGTCTTCCAGTTGAATGCAGATGAACGGCTTGATTAGATTTTCCGATTCTTGAAATTTCAGCGTACTTTTCACGCCGCGAAGTCCGCCGACTTTGCTCTACAATTTGCAAATATAAATGGAATAAGATTAACTAAAAAAAGCAGGAAATGTTGTAAATCCAACCTCTTTCACCATTTCCTCCAGTGAATTTATCCGCTGGGACATCGCTTCCCTTTCCATCTCCCAATTATTCTGAGCCGACTCGAGTTCTTTGATTCGCTCGACCATATGGGAATCCTTCGGCATGATTGCCTAAAACGTTGTGTCGAAAATGAATACGAGCGTTCGTTCATAATTTGAGAACGAGTTCTCGTTTTCGAGATATTATGCTCGAACTAGTGCAAATTTGCGTGAGTTTTTTACGATGACACCCTAATATCTATCTATGATGACACCCTACTGGAGTCTTATCGGTATTTTTTCCGTCTAGACTTGAAAAACTGGTGAAAGAACGTGTGCAATGAAGATACGCTTTGTCGATGCCTCGAACTCGGATGTTTAGTATTAGCACCAGGTATCACCTTTTTCATGGTCGTGAATAGGTGATACCCCCAGCAAAGCAAACAATACAGTGAAAAGGTGCGCAGTCTCTTCATCTCGCATATACTATCTCGCACGATAGAATGCGAAAAGTTTGTGCAGAATGTAGAGACGGTGACCCGTATTTCGAGTTCTAACAAAAAGGAAGGAAAGGAGGGTAGAAAAAGCGGGAAGTGAATTGCATCTGTTGCGTATATTCTACGTGTGTTTCTTCCTCTGCTCAAGGTCTCTAATGGCCCCCCACAGATCGCATCTTAATGGGCCTTTCTCTCCTTCGGTCTCAGAGTAAGGGAGGTGAGTGAAGAACTCGTCTCTTCATTCTTCGTATCTCTCGCAGTTCAGAGTGTTGTGAGAGCAGAGAGGATTGAAGAGACGAATTCTTCGCTCTGACTGAGCTAGAGACAGTTGTAAACAACGAGTGAGTCACACGTGTATTTCGCCGTGCAAGAGATACTTCCTGGGAGATTTATCGTTCTAGCTCTGACCGGAGTAGAGAGAGCCCAATAAATGAAGAGACGGATCTTCATCCTGACAGCCGTACCGGCGAGGCGAATTCGTAAGATCTTTCAATGGACAGACTTAGCTCGAAAAACGACAGTTGCCTACAGTTGTCGGCTGTACCAAAAAGAAAATCTGAACGATTAGGCTTTAAGGGGCACTTTCACGTGCAATTTACCATTTCGTTATACATTACGCAATATTCCATCTACAGAAATGGGCCTACTTCCTCACGCCCTTCTTCCTCATGCAATCTTTCGCACTGCCTGGCGATGCGAAACATTGTAATCCAATTGTAAAGAAATTATAATCCTTCATTTTTCGCACCAGATTAGGCAAGAATAAATATGCAATACATCGTGCCTACTGGCTGTGCTCATGCCCTATGTATTTCGAATTGAGAAAGTATGTGGTATTCCCCTCCAGGCGAGGCAAGAGACATTTCCATTGTTTGCCAAACAAACTTTTTGTCGCCGTTAATCATTATTCATCCCTCGCTCTGACGTAGATAGACGCTTCACACTCCGCGTAAGTCTTCCTCTTGTACCAGCTTCATATTCACAACTTTTGAGTTGAAATGGATGACCTCGCTATAGCGATGGACAGCCTTTCGATAAGAAATTCCACTTCTTCCCTCGAACGACTACCAAGTGATGTGGTGTGGAAGATATTCGAATATGTTCCGGAGTCATTCTGCGATCTCAGATTGGTTAGTTCCAATCTTAAATATATTTCGCTTTATTTTAAAAAAATTCAAAGTACTGGCAATCGCCGCTCAATTCTGTTCATTTTCTCCAAGAAAGTGTGAATGGAAAAAAGAAATCAGATTGTATTATTTCAGACCTGCCGACTACTCCGCTCTCAAATGGACGAATACGTATCACTTGGAACCGTAATCCCTCTTGTAAAGGAGATTGCATACTTCGGAGCTCATCAGAGGTCGAGTTCGGTGATTTCGACAACATTTCATACCTGAAAATGGCCCAAGCAATTCCAGGGAGAGCCCGCAGGCAAGGTTGAAATTATCATCGTCCCTCTTCCTGATAGAGGGAAATTATTCGAGCTGCGCTATTACAAACTTGGCATACCCGAACGGATGAAGCGAAGGAGAGGCACAGACGTGAGCTTCACCATCAATTTAAATCCAATTTAAAATTTCTAGGACTACGTTTTAAAGTTGTGGCCTCAAGATGAGCATAACTTGTCCCTTTTGAGAGCCTGCATGGGAAGGCGAATCGATACTGTATCTCTAGTGAATTGTGCTGTTTCCGAAGTGACCGCCACTTCTCAACTATTCGTCGAATGCTTGATTGGAAAGCTAAAATTTGTTAAGGATGTTCTTACGGACGACCTTGCGTGAGCTTTTTTCCCTGAGATTTTCATGACTTCATATTTTTGTTCTCAGAAAAATTCTTTTGAACTCAATAATCGCTCATAGAGTTGATCAGTTGATATTAGATCTCGGGTGCACCTCGACAATAAATATCGGTAATTGAGCTACTCAATTTGTCCATTTTAAACATTTTTGTTAGTGGAATTTCTACTGGAAGTCTCAACTCACATTCTGAGTTTGCATATTTATCAGCAATCGAGGAGAGGATTCGTTGACTCGGTATAAGCTTTATTTACCGTTATCGAAATACAGTTCGTGTTTGCGATTATACCCTGATCTTCGCAAAAAATTAATTGATTTTATTCTCTGATTATTGCAGGGCGCCGTTTATCTGCTTGGCGCGTATCATATTGACTGGGCATACGTCATTCTCCAAACGTTCTCGAAGAAACTTGACAAATTATGCATTGAAAATGAATATTACCCGAATTATCTGGGTGGTATCTACGTCCAAATCCTCAAAAATTTGGTATTGCCGCATTTCTTTATGCGAGAAAAACTTATTTCAAATTTTAATTTGTATTTTTTTCAGTATTTACCAAAGATCAATAAGAAATTATGGTTCGAGGCCGCTTGCGGCAGGGACATCGTACCATTTTCTGTAGTGAATAACGAGAATACAATAGAGGTCAAAGCATCGGGAAGCATTCGCTTGTTCACATTCAAGCACAATACGAGATTGGAAGAACCTCGTATTCACTGACCAGATCCACATGAAATTTTTTCACTGTTTTTGTAATTAATCGAAAAATCTTTTTTCTTGAAAGTGTTAAAAGTGTTTCTTGAACGTGGCCAGCCTCTAGCCGAGTACTGAGCCATATTTACTTATGAGCCATACTCAGTTAAACTTACTTTTGCACAATTATGTGTGATTTTCGAAGAAAGTACGCGATGTAGTTCAGATATCGTGATCATTCTCACGCTCAAACACGTTGGCCCGACAGCTTTTCGCACACCCTCGTGGCAAGTTTTTGCAAATGTCACGTTCCGCACAACCATCGAATGGCGAATGACGGGAATGCAGCACATGATATACTTACTCTTTGCACTGTTGTTCGTAGGGCTTTGCAACTTCCACTTCGATCCACTTCGATGCTCATTCATTATGTCTAAAATTAGCCTTTTTAAGTATTAGAAGGCACGTAGCTAAAAGGCCATAAAACGAGGTCGTATTCGAACGAAATGTGCTTCCTTTTGGACCATTTTGCCCGTTTTTTTACGGGGCTACAGGTATTGAAACGTGGTTTGTGACATTTGAAGGTACACTTCTCGCATAAAATTCCTTCCCTCCCACTCGCCAAACCAGTAATTTGCATATCCCTATGCTGATCTTCAGTATTCTGCAAATAACTTTACCCTATCGAAATGTGCAAATTTGTACATGAATTAGTTCTTTGCGAGTTATTCCTATTCACCAGCGTCTTGTATCCAAAAAAAAACTCAAAGGATTTATTTAGAAATTGCCTCATGAATGCTACCGGCCCCCGGTGCTCAGCCACATCATCAACTGATGTGGAGCTCTACATCGAATTCGCAATCGCCATTCCCTCACTCGTTCTCTACGCCCTGTTCCTCCTTATCTATTGCAGAGAGAGGAGGTATACAACCTATCGCGATATATTTTTTTGGATTTGTCTTGATTTCAGGTCTACCCAACTCCGATCCTCCTACTACCTTATCTTCGTCGTTCATTCATGCATTGTTCGATTAATTTATTAGACAATTTAATTTAGCTAATTAAATTTTCTTGTCAGAATATTGTCTACTTCTTGTCTCGTGCTCTAATAATGCGAATATCCTCCTTCTCATTTCTCTGTCAATGGGTGCTCGATAGCTTCGGAAAATTCGAATATGGATTCACTCCAATATATTTCATCTATCACTACACTCAGCACGTATGCTCATTTTCGTTTTTTCAACCATATTTCATAGTTCAGTCTCAAGCACTCTCCATTATTGCCATCAACATCAATCGAGTTGTGTCCATCTATTTTCACAATTATAAAGCGGGAGTCAATAATTTAATAAACGACGAATCAAATTCTTTAGAAGATCCATCACTACTCAACTCATGTCCTCCTACTCTCCATCTTCATCATTCCCCTTCCACTCACATGGCATCTTCTCATATCACCCGTCAAATTCATAACATCCCCACCAATGTTGGGAATGGATTATTCCAGAATCGTTACTTATGTGAGTCACTTAGAAGTTGCGTGAGTTAGCGCCAGTACCACCCTATTTACTTTCCGCGAAATGTTTTTAGTCTAATCGGTGAATTATCCGTCTCGACTTGCAACAGATAATGTGGTTGTACCGGAATAGATGCAATTATAGTTCGCAGGCTACCCAGAAAAAGTAGATAGTGGCTTACTACATTTTTGCACACACACACCAAATAAACATCCATAAATATAGTGTGCTGGCAATTCGAATTTATATTAAAAAATAAAATAAAATTTCCAGCCGGGTCTCTCCATCCTTCATCTCGTCGTGGACGGTACAGCTACCGGTGTCGTTGCAATAGCCTCAGTCGCAATTCTAGCCCAGCTTCGGGCACTGCAGAACAGGAAAAAGGTAACATTATGTACTACTTTCTTTCACTAGTATGATACCAAGATGTTGCAAAATACTCTATTACAAATGCAGTTATTTTTTAGACCAACGAGCGCTCAATGATCATTGTCTCGCTTCTTCTCTCATTTGGACTGCTACTGTCAGCTACTGTCCAGGTATTTCTACATTATCAGCTCAGCTATTGTTGTGCAAATTGCAAAATGTATTCAAATTTGCATGCGCAGTTCGCACAAAAAATATAATACGCTCTCATTATATTGCGACTGTAAAATCTCTTGACATCGTCACATATTTTCATTAACAGTATCTCATCTACACACTTCCCCGGACGTCCGATACCTACTTCTTCACACTCAATCGTCGATGGATCGTCACCAACTTCGTCTCGCTCTTTCCTCCATGGTCACTGCTGCTACTGTCGTCAGTTGTGAGGACAGAGGTGCATATTTTAAAATTTCATATTTTCGAAGAAGTGCTATTCTCAAAATGGCAATGTTATTCGCTCTCATGCTTTATTTTCAGCATAAGTTTGAGGTTGCGAACGAAATGGGTGCAAAAAAAACAATAAAGCTTTTCCCCACACTTGTTCTCAATTCTCCTTTAGTTCTCTCTGCAGATCTCAGTGCTCCTCGGTCGCACCCCCCCCCCCCCCTGTCTCTCACAAGGCATCAACAACGAGGACAACTGGCAGGAGCATTATTACGATGGCTTAGATACACAGCGCATTCACAAAAATAACGACTACTAGGAGCTTGCTTATTGTTAGCAGATTTTGTTATATTTCTTTTGACAATCACACCCAACCAAGGGGGTTTAGAAATGTTGGTAGTGCCTAGTAAACACGATCCAAATTCACCGCCAGCGTGCACACAACATGCCGGTTAGTATCTTTAGCAACAGTCCACTGTTCTCACAGGTTAGGCCCCAGTTGCAGTTCAGATGTGGGGTAGTCGACGACGCGTTGCGCGTTAGTAACCGACTCAGTACTTTACTTTAATATTTTGTTCTCATATTACGTGATAAAGGAGTCATGTTTCAAGAATCATCGAACTCGATCAAAATACTGAAGTGATGTGTGCACGTAAACGATTTATTTGTAGAGCCCTGCGAGCTACAGCGTGATTTAGCACAAGTTGGCAATAACATACATCTTAATCTCAAGCCAAACCAAACAACAAAAAGGGGTAATAAAAGGGGACTTCATCATATTGCTCAGGGTGCTCAGCAACATATTTGGCTTATTGTTAGTGTTTGGTACTGCATTTTCAAAAGCTAATCAGACACGTTGAACCAAAAAAATCCGACAAGAGCCTATTGCAGAGCCTTCGAGTTTGTGCTTCTCAGTGTTCTGGCAGTCGGTGAGTGAAGAAGTATGGGAGGTTGATCGAGACGAAGCAGTGAACATATCTGCAGGGAGAACGTGCATGCGAACTTAAAATTTTGCAGTTTTCCGAGAATTCTAACCTCTATCTCGTTTTCCAAGTGACCTTTACCAAGGATTGAGAAAATTACGAATACCTCCGCTCGAACTGACGAGGACAGCAGGATCAGGGACCAGGGCGGAAAAAGCGAGACAAAATTGGTGATGATCCATCGACGATTGAGAGTGATGTAGTTCCAGTCGGAGCCGCGTGGAAGCGAGTAGATCAGATACTGGAACACACGGCTCTTTCGCACAGCTAGATATAAGTTAATAATTAGATTTGAATGAAATTACTTTCGAATTAAAAGAAGAAACACACATGTCAGAAATATACAATACCTGTACGAGCGCTGATAGAGACAATCCAAAAGAAAGCAGAAGCGACATGAAAATGAGTGAACGCTCATTAGTCTGAAATTTCGCAATGAACATCCTAAACTAGACGACCTGTTTCAAATTGATAATCATTCACTTTTCTCCTGTTCTGCAGCGTTTTCAATCGCGCGAGAATGAGAATAGCCGTTCCTACAAAGATGATTTCTCCGTTTCCGCATACTATGTTCTCCTGTCTGACCTGCATTTGCACCAGTTGCAGTGCAATCAACGATGAGATGGAGAATGGATAGAGCGGGCTGAAAATGTGCAATAAAGTATGAATATCAGCCATCATTTGTTCCCGAATGGAAAGTATCATTAGATTATAGTTCAGTAACAACAATTCTGTGTTGCTTTCGTGATATTCTTTTAATTTCTCACGTTATCACGAAACACCCCCGATACACTTCAATGCAATTCATTTCCCAGATACGTAACACAGATATTTGAAGCGTTAGGGAATCGTCTTATTGACACCAGTTCCAATTGCTAGCGCAATGGTGCATGAAACTACGAGAAGTGAGCTGAGTTTCTAAATAAATATTACAAAAGTTTACATAAGTGACTACTCTGATGTAGTCCATTGTGAGTAGAGGAGGAGATGGCATGAATTTGACTGGAGATAGTAGAAGATGCCAAGTGAGAGGAAGTGGAATGAAGAAGATGGAAAATAGAAGAACGTGGGTTGAGTAGTACCGGATTGTCTAAAATTTGGTTTTGCAAATTATGAATTTATGTTTTTTAAAAATTTTTTCACAATTACTGACTACTGAATTATACGCGTAAATTGCCAGAACTCGGTTGATGTTCAGAGCGATAATGGAGATCGATTGTGCCTGGATTAAACGATTTTAGACCACAATGTCCTGAAAAAAGAATAACTTACATGCTGCGAATAATGATAGATGAAGTAAACGGGAGTGAACGTGTGTTCGAATTCCCCAAAATGATCGAGAACTATTTGACAAAGGAACGAAAATGATGTCACGCGCATTAGAATTGCCCGAGAAATGAAGTATACGATATTCTAAAAAGTGATTACATTAGGATTTTTCAGGTAAAACTCACGATGCAAGAATGCACTATAAAGAGAAGGTAGTACGACGAACGTAGTTGGACTGATCTGAAAAGGTGAATAACCACATGTCCACATAGAATCACACATGCCTTCTACGACAGTATACGACGAATAATAGTCCGTAAAGGATCAACGAGGGAATCGCAGTGGCAAATTCGATGTATAGTTCGACATCAGACGATGGGGTGGCCTTGCAAGTGTTGTCCATGTGCACGTTCTAGATAATTTTTTAATTAATAATCAAAGATTATACAACAAGGAAATGATAAATAACGATCAAATTTTACGATACAATTGTGATTTCCTGCACCTTTCGAAGGATAAAAAATTTGAAAAGCTAGTGGGAGGGAAAGTGTTATTCATGAAATAGAGTTCATTGAACACATCCGCAAAGGTGTGGGAATATCGGAATGGAAGGAGAAAGGCGGTTACACGTATTTCTTCCTTGAAACGGACTGATTGCGTCTATTTGAGAAGTGTCCATTCTTGGAATGCAATACATAGTTTCATGTGAATTCGGCCTGATTGCTATTTCAGGTAATTTGTATGTAGCCTTGCTAATTTTCGTAACCTATAATAATAATAATAATTTATCTACGCCCGAGGCGCAACGAGACCGAAACGTTACATAATAAGGTGGGAGAGCAGGAATGGGGGGGGGGGACTAGGGGGACCTCTGATTTCTCTGCGATAATAGTCGTTTTATCCCTTCTTGCCCTGTGGCAGGGTTTTTTATGATGAGAATTAGCGGGCGCCTCATTGGCGTCCTCTCAAAAAATTTTCATTGGCCTGTTTTTCTCGCTTTCATCGGTTTTGCATCGGTATTCGCGTTTTAACAAATAAATATTGATCGCAATGAGTACCTCCTAATAGCTGTAAATAGCTTCAATTCCTAAATGTAGTCGTCGAAAATCGGTAAAATGTACAACTTTATGCATTACAAAAGATATGAATGTATGGGTGAAATGGAAGATAAATTGGGTTTCGTTGGATGATGGTTGCGATAAGCCGTAAATCTGAAACCTTTAGTTTCTGCTAGGCTTATTTATCTCACTGAGCAGACTGGAATTCCTCCACGATAATCATCACTCGTTACCGATTCGTAATCGCTATCCGCTTCTCTCTGCATGAAGTTAGGTGCAGGTCGAGCTGTAGGACGAGGAGGTCCGGGAGGAACATAGGGGACGCCAGCGCCCCTTCGGATCGGTCTTACAGCTGCGGCTCGAGCCGCCTTTTGCTTCTTCTTGTCGATGTCGGCACAAGAAATCTGCAAGAAAGCAATTATTTTATCTTTTACTTTTCTCATATTTTATCACTATTTTCAAGCTTTGCTTAGTGATTTTTTTTAAATTCTTGGCAAATGCACCTACCGCGATGGAGAAGCAAATGAAGTGTAAAGTGAGAGTGCCAATTAGCGCCGTTGCAGCAAGAACAGTCATGAATGCCTCATGTTTCGCCTCGTGTAGTCCGTAACAAACAAATACGAGATAGCAGAACAGAAGAACGAGAAGGAGAGCGGTGCGGCTGTGATACTTCTGCAAAGAAAGATAGGAATTCAGATAGCTTACTTTATTAGGGTTACAAGGTTGGTATCGACTAGGGTTGATCGTTTGGCTTTCGGAACGGCCGAGAAATAAATTCAATTATCTCCTCTATTCCGGAACGAGAGTCGAACAAAGGAATTTTCTTTGTTCGAGTCGACTCTCGTTCCGGAATGGCCTTTGTTCGTTTTTAATCCGTTCTGGAATGAGACGGTAATTGAATTAAAAGTTCGGATTTTCCGTTCGTTCCGTTTCGTCAACCATAGTATGGACAGCCCCGTAGGCCGACTTGTCCAAGGGGTCTCGATACTGTCGATGCCTGAATCTATTTCTTACCAATTTGTCTCTGCACGTGTAAATGGTGTA
Source organism: Pristionchus pacificus (assembly GCA_000180635.4). Lineage (NCBI taxonomy): Eukaryota > Metazoa > Nematoda > Chromadorea > Rhabditida > Neodiplogasteridae > Pristionchus > Pristionchus pacificus. Next base: position 16,685,690 of record CM026576.1, read on the forward strand.
AATTGCCAGCAAATACAGCGCAGAGAATCCGACAAATAAAAAAGGAACGAGAATCGGATGATCTTTGTGAAGAAAATGATAGGTCGATAAAAGGGCGGCCTGTAATTTTATTTATTTTCTCCTGGATGTATTCTCGAACCGACCTCAACTCCTGCCATAACCAACAGAGCAAACAGACCCAGGCCTCTTCATGTCCGGAACCAACTTGTCGTTCATCACATTCTGAACATCATGTTTTATTTGTGACACAAAAAATGAAGCAAAACTGACATAATAGTGAACGTGTGCGATTCCAATGGACAGCACCACCAGATGGATGACTAACACCGTAGAAGTCGAGTCAGTCCAATCGACAGGCATTCCTGCAGCGTGCGCAAAGGCTGCTGCAGCTGCAGCCATGAGCTGCGACGAGAAACTCACTCGGAAGAATCCTGCCTTGGCCTGCAATGAGGCGCATGTAAGGTCGTTGAATATATATAAGGTTTCCTTTGGAATTTTAACAAGCGCAGAATCCGTTGCACCAGTCATTAATGCTGTCATAGCCATGATACAAAGTCAGGTTATGGATGAAAATAACAAGCCCTCACGGCTTGGCATTCTGCAATGTAGAGAATGGCTGTGTGGGAAATAATGGAGAGACCGAACATCTAAAAAAATGTTTTAGAAAAATAACAAAATTACTCCACACCGTGCATAAATACTGCGCGTTATAATACACGCGACAAATAACGAAATTGCGCTTGCGTATTGCAGAAAATATGAGACCGGAGTAATCACTCGATGGGATTTCTGGAAATTATTATTGAAAGTTACTAATTTTCAGCAACAGCCTTACATTATCAATATACAGCATGCAATTACAGGTCCAAATGGATACTCCACAATAGACAATCAACATCGGGACAGCGGCCAGGAACGATGCGCAAGAGACAATTATCCCCAAGATCGAGCATCCGATAAGTATTATCAGACTGGCCAACGGGCTCGCTAGTCCTGGAAATCACGCAACCGCTCAATTCCATCTGCTCAATGCCATGAAAGTATGGGTTTTACTACTATAAGGAAAAAGCTGTAAGGAAAAAGGGTTATTTCCCCTCATTTAATCATTCTTCAATTAATTTTGTGAAACGAGTAATTCAAAAATGCCCACTGGGCTTTTGCCATTTGTTTTAGGATGAATTATTGCATCAAAATTATTAGAAATTACTTTTGAGAATCATCACGCAACCGCTCAATTCCATCTGCTCAATGCCATGAAAGTATGGGTTTTACCACTATACTGTTAGGCTAGCTGTAAGGAAAAAGAAGAAGCAGCTGTAACCACGGCAAATGATTTTTTCTGCCGTCTTGAGATAGTATCTAGTTGTAGGTGGGGCCAGCTGGTAAGGCTAGCTCATAGGACTTCTTCAAGTGTAGCAACTTTGTAGAAAGTAAGTCCAAAAAAAATGGAAAGAAAAACGTTATGGCATACTTTACTCGTAATATTATAGAATAGAATCTACTGTAATTTATCTTTCCAACCATTTGACTTATCTTACGTGTGCATCGCACAGCTTCACGTTAATTCGTGCTTTTCGAAATTCTTTTCCAATTTAGCACCTGCTTCCTCGAGGTTTTTCCTCAAAGGTAAAGAACAGCACCTGCTTCTCGTTGCCTTCTAGTCGAGTAGCAGCACGCCCTCTCTTCCTATCAATCTGTCTACCATGTCCGACTACTTTGTCTCCATCGAAATGGAACGGGCCTTTTCTACAACGTTTCACATTAAATTTGTCATTAGCCCAATTCTTCACTGCATCTGCTTCTACTGTCTTATTCGCGAAACGCCTCAGAATCAGCACGAAGTCCGCTTCTTTCTCATGTTTCTTCAAGTAAGCATTTCATAGTATGAAATATAATTATTTACGTCTGAGGTGATATTAACTGAAATTAAATATGAAAATATATCGCTATATGTTGGAAGATGGAACGTCTTTTACCTTTTTTTTATATAAAAATTTCTGGATTATGTCGGTGACAATGTTCGTAAGCAAATTGATTGTAGATAGTAGTTGCGGTTCAAGACGTCGTTAATGATATCATGCTCGAGCCGATTCCGCTATTGCCCCTTCCGGCAGCCTACTTTGTCGGCTTAGGCGTTCGCATCGGAGTCCCTCTCAATCTTATTCTGGTGCGTGCTGGTTTGGCATCAGTATACGGGATTCTTTCATGCGCGCGCTAGTCATTGTCTATTAGTGAATGGAGTCGGTAGTCTCGATACCGAACGTGCAACCCTTGCTCGTACGCGTTTACAAATGTCAACACTGCTGACGCCACCATTTTCCAGTCTTTAGAAGTCGCCTCGAGCGCCACTATGGCCGTTTCCATTATTCTCTGTTTTCTGCACAAACACCAAACGATCATCGATGACCTGAGCCGATTGAAGATGAGAAAGGTATCAAATTAAACTATTATTTTTACCATAAAAATGCCCGTCTAGAGGGTGTACCACTTGCTGTGCTTCTGCTGCGGGTGCATGTGCACCTTCATTTTCATCGCTGTGCTCACTAGTCCCAGCGACTTTGCCTCCTCGAATCGAGCAATCGCGACGGTTTGTTCATTAAGTTAGAGTTCTAAATATGCTCATATTCGAAATATGCGTTGTATTTCACGTCCTATTTATCGTGTTCCGAATTCTAAGGAACAAAACAATGTTCTTTCAGTATAAAATCAACATTACTTGGATCCGTCAACGCGGTCCGTACATGGTCTTGGAAAAAAATTTGTACACTCGAGCTGCCGGGCTTTTATTCCTTACGGTAAATTTCAGCAAATCATGAACTGAATCAATCTAATTTATAAATTCGAAAACTAACGTACCGCAGAGTCTCCCCAGTCACGGGTGAGTCGCGATGCGTCACGGAGGGTCACCTAAGGTCACCCCGACTTTGAGGCAGCTTTTCACCCCTTCAAAGTGTATATTTTTGTGGCCTTTTTTGGCTATGGCCTCATCTCAGCGTGGTCCATCGATCTATGTAATCGGATCTTTGAATTTCCAACTTGATCTTTGATCTCAGGTAGCCGATCTTTTATCCCTTCCCTCTCCCCTCTCCTAATTTGCATAGATAGGCAGCCCGCCTAATTTGATCTCGAGATGGGGGAGGCAGAGTTAAACAAATGAGGGAAGGGTCGAGGGGAGAGGTAAAAGATCGGCTACCTGAGATCAAAGATCAAGTTGGAAATTTAAAGATCCGATTACATAGATCGATGGACCACGCTGAGATGAGGTTATAGCCAAAAAAGGCCACAAAAATATATACTTTGAAGGGGTGAAAAGCTGCCTCAAAGTCGGTGTGACCTTAGGTGACCCTCCGTGACGCACCGCGACTCACCCGTGACTGGGGAGACTCTGCGGTACTTTATTTCAGAACGCTCTAATTTCTGGGATATCAACAAACGCAATGTATTGGCATATTTTGCACTATCTCAATAACGCGGTGAGAGCAAAAAAATATAAATTGCACGTTAACCGATAACTTCATACCTCCACTTTAGACCTCGAGTGGGAGTGTATCCACAAGGAATATGATCAAACGATCTGTGCTCGCGCTTTACATACAAGTGACCTTTCAATTTTTATATATATTCAATTAATTTAATTACTTTGAAGTTGTTCGCACCTTCCTTTTTCCTGGGCCTTCCGATGGTCATCTGCTTTTTATTTCTGTCCACGGATACAGGCGATTTTAGTTCGTTCTGCTGATATTTTGAGCAGTTGCTTCAAAAATTTGTTGCAAAGCATAATTAAATAAGCGTTGGTCTCCACTCACAATACTCTTGCAGTGACTTGCTACGTGCTCTGTTACATACTTCAACTGCACTCGCCCGCCCATTCAATCGTCCTTCTCTCCATAACTCCCGCCTATCGTCGATTCTTGCTCTCGTTCTTCCCGCAACGCTCGAGAGTCAAACAGGTGCTGCCTTCCGCGAGCCACACACGAAAAAAAAAATTCAGTTAGCACCCTTATCGTTCACTTCCTCATCTGCCCCGTCAAATCAGTCACGTTTTCCTTCACATCGGATCAGCTCTTCATCGACTCGGAATTCATAGGCGTCCTTCTATCTCCTTCGAATAGCGTAATTCGCTTTTCATTTCGACTAATTGAATAGCGTTGTCTCAAGACTACTCCAATCCATTTTATCGACTAAAGGGTGCACTCTCCTAAGCACCCGCTTGCCAGCTCTGTAATATCACGTCAACATGACAAGCACACCTGTTTCTGCTTCACGTTGATTTCTAACATATCAGAATTTTCCTGATCAATGACGATATTTTAGCCCCTCAATATTATATGCACCCGTTAGGCTCACTATGGTTATTTTTTGCGACCGCGATAACCATTCAATCTATAATTTATCAATAATCGTCCACCGTAACAAATAATAATATGAAAAATCGTATTTAATATTTTAATCGTGTTTAGCGATAAACAAGAAAATGATCCAAAAAAAATCTTCACTCACTCGCTTCTCTGCGTTCAAGAATCATTGATGAATTGCGACTCTCTCTAGCACAGTTTACGTTCAGTCGTTATAAAACAAGCGCAGTTTTTTTTAGTCGTTATAAAACAAGCGCAGTTCACTAATTGCTCATTCGCATTGATGAGATGTGGCTGTCTTCCTTTTTCCTCCTCCTATTTTCTGGGCCTTGTTTTTCGCCAAATTCGGATGAATCCACATTATATGAGAGGTTTGAACTGGAATAAAGTTGATGAGATTTTGAGGTACGTTTTAGCGTGATAACCAGATACTTACAATTGTTTTGAGAAACGATTTGAAGCTATCAAACTCAGTTCTTCCTTCAAACTATGCAATTAAACTAGAGGTGAATGTTAGAGGTCATGCTGGAGCACCAGCATCTAATTTTAATGGTGAGTCATCATATAATTTCATTAAATGATTGTTTAGTTTAACAGGTACGGTAACTGTCTACCTGAACATCATTAAACCCATTGATAAAATTGAATGTCACTCAAATGGACTGCGTATAGAAAAGGTGAACAATTTAAGTGAGTAGATTGTGAAGCAATCGTTTAGGCGATGTTGGTGGAGAGTCTAATATTTTCCAACCCTGCTGGACTCACTCGAATAGCAACTAATCTCGAACGAGAAACAATCACAGTTCACGTTAACAGAACTATACATCCAAAGGAGAAAATCATGCTCCTGGCTCGTACTTTTTCATGCTGTTACTCAACATTTCTTCAGATTTCATACAGCGGCATGGCCGAATTGGACGAGTATGGACTATATGAGAATTAGTAATGTAGAAAAAAGGTTTGGTGAAGATCGAAATAACGGGGATCCAAAATACAACAAATCGTTGGGTTCGAATGGACCTTTCATTCTCGTAACTAACAATTTTCCTACTGGAGCTCGATTCTGGTATCCCTGCTTTGATGAACCGGATAAGAAGGCAGTCAAATATCAATTACTCTTCATCTTTTTTTCTTCTTTAGGCAACTTTTGATCTGCACGTGAATCACCTAATCGGATTGAATGCGTATTCAAACACTGATTTGAAGAGACAGGAAATCATCGATGATCAGTGAGGAAAAGGCTTTGAACAGTTCCCTAGTTTATTACAGGCGAATGCTTTCGGTATTTGAGAAAACAGAATCCATGTCAACATATCAGCTGACTTTGTCAGTTAATCACCTGTCAGTGCAGCCAATTGACATTGATGGGTTTAAAACGGTTGGCTTCAAAATACAAATATTAAAAAAAACTTTATTAAAGCATTTTCAGGTTCGACTAATCAGTTCAAAGAACTCGCACGATTACTATTCATCATTTTACGTTGGGAACCCAGTAACTCCTCGTACAACATCACTCGATATAAAATGAGGTTTCCTCCTTCTTTAAAGAAAGAGATGAGACGGGTGGAAAATGCTTCATCGTTCGGCATATTTCAGGAAAAATTAGGTATGACTGAGCCGATTTCTGGAAAGATAAACAGTTATTATAGATGTGATTATTCTGGAAGGCAAGGCGCTCAATACTGTTCAGCCGGGCTTGATTACTATTGGACGATTACTATTGATTACTATTAATACTATTGGACGGCAAAATTTATGGACTGGCGTTGCTCGATTATTCCCAGCAGACGAACTCCGATTTCTCACTCAATTGGTACATTTAATTCGTGGCTATCATACGAGCTTATTTTAAGCGCCTAAGCAGTCATGTTTCTGTGAGGACTTTTAATGAGATGTGGATGAATGAATGAATTCTCGCATCTATTCGCTGATGAAACAGTTGAAGTTTAATAGTGAAACAATATACACTTTGAAAAACATTTGCTCAGGGTTCTGAACAAGTAATCGGTCCCTGCCCATATTGCCATATCCTTTCCTATTCCGAACTCGATTCTTCTCTACACGAACCGTCACTTCGACATGATATGCTACATTCCACAACGACTAAGCAGTATTTGGCAGCACAAAATCATGAAAATTCTCTCAAAGTGGGAGATTTGTTATGGCCTGAAATCATAAATTGTTTAGGCGTCGCAACTGATGAACTTTCTCTTCAGAATTTGCCCCGAGTCGCGCGATACTCTATTGGCATGAACAACAAAAATAATTTAAATAATCAAAATCTATTTAGAAATATTCGACTAATCGCACATAGAATATTGCTGGCATTGATGATTTTATTGGAGTGCTTACCCAGTCTTGCAAAGAACCAGAATTATTGAAATCTTTCTTACGGAGTTTTATCGATCAGGTGATGGAATATTGACTTGAAAAGACACTATATTATTCAGCCTGGTAAGACATTAATTGTGAGAAAATCTAATAGTACTGTAACAATCACGCAAACGCGATATCACTCTACCTATTTTGACGTCACTCTCAGAGATAACATGTTAGATTCGCCCGTTTCTCACGTTTCTCATCATTATATTCAGAACACGCTACACAATTCCCATTTTCTACTCCGTCAACGGAACGTCTTATAAGCAAGTTTTCAACGAAATAGGTGATAGAAATTTGCAATAACTGTAAACGAACACATATTTTAAACAAATACAGAACCATTTGTTGAAATCAATATACCTGAAACTGCTACGTTCTTGATTGATCACAATTACCAACATCTATATTTCGTGTTCTATGCTGATAATGTATTGCCGGAAAGAGATATTGCAAACGAGGAGTATAAAAACATAGATAATTTGCGTGTGTCTCTCTCCCTCCCCCCGCCCTCTCGCTCGCCTCTCCCCGCGCATCTTCTAACAAAAAGCGCACCCTTTAAAAGCATGATAAAAAATCTAATTTTTTCACTAAAAATCCTAAAATATTCTACTTAGTCAGAAAAATACTGCCCAAACAAAAATTTCACACTGCAACCCGTCAAAACAGCCTCTTCCCATCGATTAAGTTCAATTTTGACCTTCTTAGTGAAGATGTGCATACCGGTAATTTGAGCAGTGCTCAATCCATTGGGAATGTCAGTAGCTATCCAGCGCACTTTAGAATGAACGATTTGGTTTAGAATGAAGCTTGCGCTTTTGTTTTCTCGCTTTTAGGCGAAATCGTGTCTCTCAAAAGTGGGCGGAGCTTGTGGCTCCTAACAATATATTGGGAAAATCCGATATACCACTTCGATCTTCAGAAGCCTCTCATCTGTATGTCAGAATGGCAAAATTCAACTCAATACTTGAAGTAACATTTGAAATATTATTTGTAATTCTGACATTCCTGCAGATTCCTCGAAGTAAATTTCTTGGGGCCCAATTCAATCCAATCATATTTCCATGCTTCCTCAACGAATCATAGGTTTTCATCAGTGGAGAGAACTGCATCGTTTTTTCTTCAAAAAAGCTGGATACTTTACCAATCAGTATACTTCAGAAAATATAAGCTAGTTTTACTAGAGCGAAATGATTTCCCCCACTGTTTTAAAGTGACGGTAGTTATTGTTAGCTTCAAGCTCCTGAATCTTGCGTAGAATTTGCGAACTGGTCTGTAGACACGTCTGTCACGATTTCTGGAGATCTTCGATGCGTCACCTTTTCCATTTTCATGTAGAGTTCATCGATAGTGTGAACGTCCCTATGACCCTTTAGCCCCGCAGCCATCGCAAGCGCACCTGAAATCATATGCAAATATTGTTTTAATTCATTCAATTTGATAAGGACATCTAACGTGATTACCTAATCCGGATCCAAGTATCTCTGCGCCGGCCTTCTCGATTGCCTTCTCTGCAAGTTTCTTGATGATCTGTGCAGCGAGGGCGCTCACGATCACTTCTACATCGCAGTGGGTCGCTGTAATTTGTCCGTCATTGCCTACATACCGCCGAACAGTCCTACGCGACCGTAATGAGCCCTTCTTATTGCCCGTATTCGAATTGAACTCACCGCAGAGCGGTAGGAAGCAGCAAAGGAGAAGATTGCGAAGTATCTTCATCGGAAGCGTGCATGTGTCCTTCGATAGACAGTAATATAGGCTGTTCGAACACATTGATGAAATGTGCAGAAGCATTGCTTCAAAGAAACACCCGCTAAAGCGAGAATGGGAAGCGACATTTTACGGAACTGCTACTTCTCTTTGAATTTTGAAGTGCTCGATTTCTATCGTTTTTTTCTATTTTCACACCGTTTCAAACAATTGTAGGAACTTCGCTGCAAGTGTAAAGTTTGATTCCTCGATTAGTGTTAGAAGGCTAAGAACAGTATGTGCATACCGTTCACTTATTTTTTTTGGTTTTTCTGATTTTCAAAAGTAATTCTTTTCTGTATTTTCTTTTTTTTGTGATTTCTTTTTTTTGTGAAAGCATTATAAATTTATCGACTGAATGAGCTATTTATAGCATCTCATGAACGATCCATGCGTGGCTCATCCATGAAAGTGGTTTCATAGTCGTTCTCAAGTCTGGCAGGAAGCATAGGAAGAGGAGTATTGAGAAGAAGACATTTCTGGGAAGAGGAAGATTGTTTTCAGCCTAGTCATTTGTAAAAAAAAACTGGCTACCTGCGCTTCTTTCCTCTCCTGCCATGACACCATGAACATAATAGCATTGACTGTAGACGTGATTGCGCAAATGATGAGAGCTATGGAGATCTGAAGGAAAAATAACAATCGTAAATAAAAATGAAAGAGTAACCACCGTTCCAACGCAATGCGTGCCCCTCTCTATCTCCACTCTTTCCGCAGGACAAACATAGATACCATCACATGGGCCTAGCGACCGAGCAACGTTTTCAAACGCAATTTCGCTCAAGTCATCGTGCCAAGGCACACCTGATGATGAAAATTCAAGATTTTTTTATATTTTAGATCACCTGGTCTCAGAAGCATGTGCAATCCACCGCAGTTCTCATGCTGTAAAGATCGATTATTATTTATCATTTTTGTTGCACTTAAATATTACAGGATCTGATCATCAATAAATGACACTCAATGATTATCGGCATCGAGAAAACTGTGTTATCGTCTCGTTAGAGAAAAATATGGTCTGAAACTAACGTCATAGAGGGCAACACAATCGCCATGCGGCATAGCCAGTGAGGAAACACCTCCATGATAATGAAGAAACTCTTTAGGAATGTTCATACAGAAAGTATTGATAAAGCTCATGCGTTCACCTCGAAAACGTTAGCTAATTATAGTGGAATATAGGGTGCTGAGCACCCGGTGCTCACCTTGCAAATATGCCAAACTGTACAGTGTGGCATTGTATGCATGAGTCAATGGAAATACTAAAAGAAAGAGAAAGTATGTGAGCAGCATTGCGTCCTTGAATAATTCGATACGATGTGATTGAACGAAATGGAATAGACACGCGTGAAAGTGACTAATCTCGGTTACAGAACAACCCAACTTAGATACTATTTCTATGTCAGAACATCAATGCATAATCAAGACGCCGGATTTGAGTGGAGCGGAGAAATGAAATCCTCTAGCCCCCTCTCCGTCAGATTTCACTCTGAACAAGTTGAAGTCAAGTATATAACTGTGAAATACTTTTATTCATGTGTGACCTTGATTCCCAATCTTGAAGAACTTGTTGTAGAGCTCGTCATACATTTTAAACATAATCTCTTCGTCTGCATTGTGATACTCCGGAAATTTTCTCCTTATCAGAGACTATCTGAGAGAATTTAGTCAGTTTATTAATTAGATAGAAATTAATATCAAAATTCTGGAATATTTTAGTTGGATTATAGCGATTTGTTTGAGAAAAAAAAGATTGTTTACAATTGAGAACAGAGATGGACCATTTTCTCTAAACGCTCCAATTTTCTCTAAACGCTCGAGACTGCTGAAAATAAAGAGGATCCTTTCCCCACTGCATACGTGTCCTTAACATCCTGACTATAAATCATCCATCTATTCTCTCCACTACTCATTTCAATCAATGAGATGTGGCTTCGAACTTTTGCTCTGCTTCTATCTTTTCTCGTCAGATTCAGTATCTGTGCAAGCCCGGATGAATCTCTACCTTCATATCTGAGGGGAATGAACTGGAATAATATTCAGCAGTATCTGAAGTGAGTATTCAAAAAATGGTTGATCATATTATTGATATATTTAGGGAAGATCTGAGGCTGTCAGATTCTGTCGTTCCTACAAATTATGCGATCGAATTGAGCATCAATGTTAGAGGACATTCCGGAGCAACGAAATCTGATTTCATCGGTTATTGATTACTGAGACATATACCATAACCTGAATGTGTGTAGGTACCGTAACTATCTATCTCAATATCAGTAAACCCGTTGACAAGATCGAATTGCACTCTAATGGACTCGAAATTGAGAAGGTTTGATATATATTCAATATTCCATTATTATGCGAATAATTCAGGCGGAAATTGCTGAACATGCACTTTTTTCTGAAGCAACTCGTGTAATTCGAATTTCGTCAAATCCTGACCGTGAAACTATTACCATCCATCTCAACAGAACCATTCATCCGAATGAAAAATTCATGCTACAAGTATGGCACTATTTATGACGAAAAGGCTATATTTATGACTCACAGATTTCGTACAACGGAATGGCCAAAATGGATGAGAATGGTCTTTATGAGAACTGGTGAATAAGAAATTTAAAAATTTGAGAGAATCATATTTCAGGAATCCGAAACTAAACAAATCACTTGACTCGAATGGCCCATTCGTTCTTGCATCAAGAAATTATCCAACGGGTGCCCGATTTTGGTTTCCTTGTTTTGACGAACCAGATAAGAAGGTATTATGCAATACTTCACCAAATCTATGTTCTGGATTTGATTATTGTGGTGTCCCTTGGCTGTGGTAGGCGTCGAGACGTAGTAGGATAAACCACAAGTTTATCTACCAACTAAAAACTAACAAGAGAGAGCGAACTAACTAGGAAAACGAGGCAGAGCTCGTGCTGACAAAAGGCACACGCAATAATGTCGAGAAATGACAATAGTGAGATGCCGACTAACTACGGTAGTAGTTGTGTGTGTGTGATTGACTACTGACTTTAATAATATGGTGCGAGTTGTTTACGATAATTGATTACTGTATTATCTCTATACAACACCTCCCCTTCAAGATTGGCAGTGCCGATCTTAAAATAAACAAGTTGGGGGAAGGAGGTGAGGTGAGGGCGTAGCACGTGGGGACGGGGTATCATTCTCGGATGATATAACAATCTTGGACGATGAAGTCATCCTTCAATTAGTGACGTTGTCGTCCTTCATCTGATTGTCTCCTCGATGCTCGATAGATGGAACATCCATCTTTCCTATCTCGAGTGCTTTCTCTCTCACTGGTGAGCCCTCCGTATCAGTTCTCCCGATATCAATCCTTTCATTGCAGTTACTCTCTTCGATCGTTGTGGTCTCGGGTGACTCCCGCTTCACCTTATCTGAGTACTGCCTGTTCTGGAGTGAATACTCCATCTTCTTTTCATTTGCATTTGCCTCGGGTCTTCGGACCTTGACAATCATGTTATCATTCGCCACGGATTCGTGAATCTTGACGAGATTCGATTCTTTCGCCTCGGGTTCTCTGATCTTGACTTTCCTTGACTTGACTTTCGCCTCGGGTGCGTTGTGGTCTCGGGCGCTACCCGCTTCACATTCCACCTTGACGATAACATTCTCAATTACTGCAGGTGCTTTGTGGTCTCGGAATCCTTCCGTTTCACACTCCACCTCAGTGATCACTTTCTCCACAGTGTGATCCTTCCCGATCACTTTCTCCTCAGTGTGATCCTTTCCATTTGGATTCGCCTCGTGCGTACCAAATGAAGAACGAATTATGAAGCTTGATGAAATTTCTGCAGAAAAATCTTCACCGTGGCTTCTGATTATCTCCGGACGCGCCGAGCGGTGCCTACTGGGAGTGCAGTTCTTAGTCGCGCACTGGGACTCTTTGAACTCTCTCCACGTCTCCTCAGAGAAATCGTGCTGGGCGATCACTTTCTCCTCAGTGTGATCCTTTGCGATCACTTTCTGCTCAGTGTGATCCTTCCCATCGGGATTCACCTCGGGCGCACTGGCCTTGACGACTCTCCCACTCGCCTCAGGTACTTGAACCTTTACGAGATTCAGCAGCATGACGAAATTCTTGCTCAGGATATTACGACAATCGTGCGTCACTTGCACATCACCGGCGGCACCGTTGCCACAATAACTAATCCTTGCATAGACTCTTATCGTCAGCTTCCAATCATCTCCATGTGCACTTATCAACAAATCATCTGCGGCCTTGCAGTCGGGGATTCCGATCTGCCTCCACGTTTCCTTATTGACGATTGTGATATCAACTGCAGTATTGATCGACTTGGACTCAATCTTTCCATTGATCGCTACCTTGATATTACTGCAGAAAGCGGCCTCAATTGCCACTCCAACCGTGCTGACACACGCGGTCTGCTGCTTGCACAGGCGGGTGAGATGACCCATCTGACCACACATTATTGAGCGAAACGAGCAGTCCATACTGCCACAGAAATTAAGCCCCTCATGGGTCGTTTCCTCATAATAAGTGCTGCGGTCCCTTACGCAGTCGTTGCTCTCTCCTCTCGTATCCTTACTCATACTCTGGTGTGTGATCGGTAAGTGATAGTGAATATTCCCCGTTGATGACAATCGACGCGGGCTCAATCACAGGAATCGGCCTACGAGGCTTTACTCTCAGTTCTCGACCGGCGAGTCAACTGTCCTTATTTCTCACTCTGACGAAATTCGAAAATTGGGCAGCACTTACGTCCAATTTCGAGTAAATTTCGGTACTATAAGAGACCGGGCACCAACCCTTATCACTCTACTAACTGGAAGGACGTCGTGGAGGAGAGGGCAACAACCCTTGTGGAAGTGAAGTGACCGGGCGACAACCCTTATCACACTTCAAATCCGACGATGAAGCAGTTCTTGTGCAGTCCGGGGAATCCTGAACGCCAGTGTGGTGTCCCTTGGCTGTGGTAGGCGTCGAGACGTAGTAGGATAAACCACAAGTTTATCTACCAACTAAAAACTAACAAGAGAGAGCGAACTAACTAGGAAAACGAGGCAGAGCTCGTGCTGACAAAAGGCACACGCAATAATGTCGAGAAATGACAATAGTGAGATGCCGACTAACTACGGTAGTAGTTGTGTGTGTGTGATTGACTACTGACTTTAATAATATGGTGCGAGTTGTTTACGATAATTGATTACTGTATTATCTCTATACAACAATTATTTAGGCAACATTCGAATTCCAAATAAATCATCCTAGCGGATTGAATGTTTATTCGAACACAGAAATTGCGAGAAAAGATATTTTGGGTGGAAGGTAATTACTACGATTAAAAGTTTGCAATATCTGATATTTTCAGTCGAACGGTTTCTGTATTCAAGAAAACTAAACTTCTTGCAACATATCAAACTGCTGTAGCCATCAATCCTTATTCAAGTCAACATTTAGATTTGAAAGGATTCGCCACGGTTTGCGGTGCATTGTGCAAATTGTGAAAATCTATTTGAGGCTAACTTGATATATTCGAAGAACTCGCATGCTATCAGAACATCTCTTCCGGATCCGATGGATGTACAGAAAAAGGATAAAGATATGCCAGTAATTCCGACCCTTCTTAAGAAAAACTTGGAACTTTTGGACTCATCTGGAGTTGCTAAAGAGGATAAATTAGGTACCGAAAAAATAGTTATAATTTCAAGCTAATGTAATATTTTCAGACATTATTATTCTCGAGGGAGCTTACGCTCTTAGTGTTCAACCAGGATTGATAACCATTGGTCGCTAAAACTTTTGGAGATTTATGAACAAACTTACTTTCACAAGATTTGAAAAATCTAGCTCAAGTGGTAAGGCATTCGAATCAAAAAAATATGTAAATTGTTGTCCAGCGAATTGGAAATCATGTTTCCGTACGATCTTCGGATCACATGTGGCTCAATAACATAATCACAAACAGCTTGCCTAACGATACATATGCCAAGGTTATTGAATCATTCCTGTTACAGTGATTATCCTAAATTCAGTTTCAACATTTGAGAAAATTCGAAATGGAGGCTGAGCTGTTGTTTTCTTCGTTGCATGAGAAACCTTTGCGAGACTTCACGACTTTTCAAACCTCGACAAAACAATATTTGTCATCGAAAAACGAAATACCTACCTGGAAGGTTTTCCAGTTTCCAAAAAAAGGAAATCAATTTTTTAATTCAGGCCTCTAATCTATTGAGATTGTTCATTCGATTCTGCTCTTCCTCTTTGGAAGATATAGCTCAGGTTAGCCCTGTAAATAATGCAACAAAGCATACATCACTCCTCAGACATACGTTAGCGAAAATGATGGTCGCTTTGCGGACATTGATCATTTTATCGACACGCTATCGAATAAATGTGAGGATAGTACAGTTGCAAAAGAATTTCTCAAGGATTTCATAGATCAGGCGGGGACTCGAAAATCCACTCGAAAATATTATTTGCAATTTTTTCAGCCAGGAAAAGCATTTCTTTCGGTAAAACGGTTGAATGATTCTGTAGTAATTCGACAGACTCGATATCATTCAACGTATTTTGATGAGAACCTCAGAGACAATCGGTATGAAATTTTGAAAACATACAGTCCGGGTTGGTTCCCCAGTGAAAACAATCCGGCCCGGCCGGCCCCGGACGGCCCCAAGCGGCCCCATGCCTTTTTGTGGCTCGTACAGAGAGAAATTTGATATAATCTCAACGGCGTTGTAAAGCTCGTGTAATATACTATCGATTTATAATAGCAGATTCTTAAATAATTCTTTCAATAAATAGTAAGTTGGTGGGGAACTGGCATGAAGTATTGCGAAAAACAGGTCGCAAGATTACGGTAAGTAAAATCGTCAATCTGATTCTTTTCAACTTTTTCACTTTTCCGCAAAAACTGACGCACTTCCACACCAATTTACTATTTATTGAAAGAATTATTTAAAAATCTGCTATCATGAATCGATAGCATATTACACGAGCTTTACAACGCCGTTGAGTATATATCAAATTTCGCTCTGTACGAGCCACAAAAAGGCATGGGGCCGCTTGGGGCCGGCCGGGCCGGATTGTTTTCACTGGGGAACCAACCCGGACTGTAGTTAGAATGATTCTACTACAGAACCCGATATACGATTCCAATCTTCTTCACAATTGATGGAAAAGAAGATGTGAAAGTTTTCCACAAGAATGGTCAGCATATTTTTAGTCTTACTTTATATGTCTTTTTTTCAGAAACAACTCTAAAAATCTCCTTCCCCAAAAACTCACTTTTCATAATTAATCATGAATACGACCATCTGTATTTCGCTTATTATGAGAATAGCATTATTCCGCAAAGAAATATGACCACTGACGAGCGAAAACTAGCGGTTGTGAAAACGAATTAACGGGAAAACAATTCTAGCTTCTTCAGCTAAAAGCGCTGATGAAATCAATGATAGCTGGGATCAGCATCGGCTTTGTTCGGTACAAAGAAGTGGAAAATCAACTAGACGAATATATAAGCAAGGGAATTTACGAAGATTATGAATTGGTATAACCATGTAATTTTGCTCACCAATCAGTTCACAAATTATAGATAATGGTCTCCAATGAAGCGCAAAACTTCGTATCCCCAGGCTTCAATAGGTCATATTTGAGCGATGAATACCTCCAGAAAAAGTACAGTACTAAAAGTTGAGTTTGTAAAATGCGAAAATTAAGCAACGATTACAATTGCGCACGTTGGGGTGGACATCCAACTACCTGGGATGGTCTATTCAATAACGACACAAAATACTGGGAAGATCTTTTACATCATTCGTTCACTTTTGAGCACCACATGCATTGCATGTCTCAATGGAATCATTCGGCCACTTATCGAACGTTTGGAGATGAAATAGTACGTGTTGTTTCATAGAGTGTTCAGATTTATCGAAGAAAATTTCCTCGGCGATAACACTGGGATCAGACTTGAACAAATGGCTAGCCTTGCACAGCGAGACACTGCAAATGTTCAGTGGAAAGATCTTCATAGGCTTTTCTTCAGGAATGCGGCAAATTACACAAATCAGTGAGCTTTTTACGATTAATTTTGGAAATTATTGTAAAAAAATCAATTTCGGCCATTCAGTCGTTTCAATTTGCTCGCTAATACTGTGCTAAATCAAGCAACACTAGACCGCTTCTTTGTCTGCCCTTACCCTGCCGTGGACTTGCGTGAAGACTATCTTAGAGAGGTAGCCAATTATTTCAAATTTTTTCACATTTATTAATATAATTTGAGCTTCGTGAATTTGTTATTCACAATCCTCGACGAGCCGCTTCAATGTCGACAGAGATCGAAACGAGATTGGAAAGGGAATACGTCAGAGAAGCGCTTCCTAAATGGCATGGTTATGAAGGACGCCGGGACTGATATGGAAAATCTAGTTTAAACGTCCAATAAATATGTCCAATAAAAAGTGTATAATAGTTGATTAATTCATGAATTTTAGCACATGGTTTCCAATCAGGCTAGAAAATTGATATACGATTGCTGTAATAACTCTTATTTATCCGATGAATACTACTATAAACAGTAAAATAATGAGCCTGAATCAGGGAGAGAACATGGCAATTCAGAAATCTCGATAGTTGAGCCTGAGCATCTTCCAAATACAATAGACAACACATGTTTCGTATTGATCTCCTAGATTCAGTGATCAGAATCGCTTATCGCTCGGATAACACATATACAATGAGTAAATGAGAAGGGGGGCGAGTGCAGGGAGAAGGACGATTCCATCGTCGTCTTATCGTGTCAATTTCTTCTCATCTCACCACACGATGCACGTCGTTCGCACAAAATGCCGTGCGACAGAACGGACATAAAGCCTGAATTGATGAAAGGATTTATTGAGCTTTCGAAACCCTGTATTTTCTACTTCAAGTTGTCTACCTATTCATCAATCAGAATGATTACTAGATAGAGTAGAACGAAATCACTCTATTCGAAAGTCAGTTTTTCCCGAGAAATTGGGCATAATTGAGAGATTCAGACGATCTCTTACCTCGTTCATTTCTCCCTTGTCATTCTCGTGTCTCATGAAATATATGTTGACGAGACAGGCGCCGCACCAGTATGGGCTACATGCGCAGTTGCCGCACACATCCCTGTGAAATAATCCAAAATCAATATTAAGAAATCGCTATTTTTTCAATCTTGAAAGAGCAATAACAAGAAGCAGAATATCCTTCGTTGTTCACGCGCTCCCACTTCTCTAACCGGTAGAGTTCGAAATACGAGTCGCCATCTCTCTTTCACACTTCTCTGACCGGTGAGATGGTGTGAAGAAAAAATATCTTGCAGTGTAAAGTTCAGTGTCCCACCTTATCCTCGAGCACGTCGAGTATAATGTGCTTGTCTTCATCACGCCAGTAATTGTATCGTATTGAACATATATTGCGGAAGATAGTCTCTAATTCCGTACGATTACGCCAGTCGTGATCGGACACGTAGCACCCCAAGCGGAGCAGCGACCGAATCAGAGTTCAGCGGACACTGAAAATTGAGATCTGGGGTTACGGTAGAATTGGTCCAACAGGATACTGTAGTTGCCGATACCGTACTTAGTATCGACTCACTTCGTGTTGGTTTCGAGCGGGAGCCGTGCCAGAATCGCGTCGTGCAGCCAATATCGGTACTACCCCGAAATGTAAATTTTTTTTCGTAAATACATATTTGAAAAATATTTTTATAGAAAATAAATTTGGGAAAAAATAAAGTAAAAAGAAAATTACGTAAATCTTACTGTGGAAATTCGTATACTGTAAAAGTACTATTGATAAATTTCATTTCGGAAATCCCATCTCGGAAATTTTTTTCGGAAATGCAAAACGCGACGCGGCCGCAACGCAGCTGGAGCGCGCACTTCGATTTGAAGCCGATTTTCTCCTTTTTCCTTTCACTTATTTATTTATTTTTATATTCTAATAATAATAATAAATTCAGGAGAATTCGATTATAATAATAAAAATTGAAATAATGCTTTATAACATGCGCACAAATTTTTACATGAAAAAATTTCCGAGATGGGATTTCCCAAAAATGATTTCCCATTGCGAATTTCTAAATTAAAATTTACAATTGGTGTTTTCCCAAATGCGGTTTTCCACAAATATTTTTCTCAAATTATTTTATACAAAATTAATTTCTGAAATGAAATTTACGAAAAAAAATTTATATCTCGGGGTAGTACCCCAATATCGTACCTGCAACGACACCAGTATTTGAAATTTTTCAAAATTTATAAGAACACAATCCAATGGAGTATTGGAGTATAGTGTTCTCGAGTATACTTGCAGTACGATCTTTCGATGAACGGAGAAACCAATCACAAGAAGAAGAACTCGCCTTGAGGAGCAACCGCTGCTTGAACCGGGAAATGAGTGGGGGCTGGGCAGCAGCCAACGCCTCTCTGCAAACGAGGCCAATTGGGGAACGATACGGTGGGGAAAAGGTCGTTAGCCGATGCGATTTTGTGCGCGAGATACGGTATCATACCTCCATGCGTCAGAAGAACGAGGCTGGAACGGAAGCTTCGCATGCGGGAGCACACTCGCTAACTGCAACGACAATATCAGTTGAGTTGGATGTTACTGATCTTTGATTCTTTGATTATCTAAAGATTAAAGATCATCAATCTCACTCGAGTTCTTCTCCTGTTGATCCGGCCATTTCCTCTTTGCACAATTCTGAGTGCATCCTTCCTGTGGGCTGTCGATTGGGTGGTCGTGTGAGGATCGAAGCGAATTGCTTGCCACAGAAAGTAGCCAATTCCTGTATGGAAAAGAAGCGATCATCGATGGATTGAAGCGAGATAACGGTGGCTGATGGGTGGCTACGGTACTCGAACACAAAAGAACAAAGATCACCCGTGAAAAGGGTCATGCAAGTGAAGAATATGTCGCGCCATCCGAGTGCGTCGTTCAGCAGGGTCGATCTGACTCGCCGCTTACACGCCGACCGATCAAGTTTCGGGCTGACTACAATATCGACTTATGCTATAGACAGGGAACTACGATATCTGCAGAGTGATCGCCAACTGACCGCATTGCTAACCGACCACAACGCAAGAGGGAAAGAGATGAGAATGAAGTCAGGGGGGGGGGAGGAGGAGCGCAAAAGAAATGATTGAATTTTTCATAAATAGGTATACAATTGTCTCATTCAATTATGTCGGGGGAAAAAGGTCCATTGCTCGCTACGTGTCCTCCCTTTTATCCACGGATATCCGAAAAATGTTGTATTTTTTCACCAAGAAATATTTCCAATTCCAAAACACTTTATTCAACTATTTTTAACATTAAATGAAAAATCGTATATTTTTGCAACTGCTAGAAAAAAAACTGAGTGACTGAAAAGATAATTTGCTCAAAATACTGTGAATGTATCAATTGGAATTCAAGTATGCAATCAGCTAATCATCATTTTATTCCGTCTTGGAAGGTTCAGCCTCTCCAATAGCACTCCTGCAATAAAGTAACATTCGGAAAATCGTTGAATTTTATGAGAATCCATCGTTTTTACTCACCCATTAGATTTTGTGGCTTGTCCCCTGATCATCTGTAGTATTTCGCGGTTAGTGAGCAATTGCCGGCGCGGTTTTAGCTGTGGCTTTGCCTTCTCCTCTTCGCCAATCGCCTCGTTCGCTTGCGCCGTCGTTACCTGAAAAGAAGGAGATCACACCGAGCTCGTAATTATGACTGTCATAACTATGAAAGCCTCGGCTCGAGCAATACAGGAAAAAAACCTCGACAGTCTCACCTCACGAATATCTTCATTCTTCTTGTTCAGCAGGTTCGCATCGGCGCTTCGTGCCTCTACTTTTTCGATATTTATCACTTCTTCGCTTGCCTGATTTCCCTGACTCCTCTCGCTCTGAAATTTGCACTTCATTAGTTTGCCTAAATTCATCATGTGCAGCACCTTTGAAAACAGCTTTCTCAGCTCGATAATTTCGTAGCTCATTTCATCCATCTTTCTAGCGAGATCTTCGTTTGTGCTCCTTTCATTTTCCTCGTTCTTCTCAAGAGATTCGAAACTCTTCCGGAATACTTTCATTTCTTCCTCGATTGTCGCTATTCTTTTCCCAATCAATTCTTGATCCTTCATCATTTTCATCTGATTATCCACTAAACTCTCATGAGCCATCTTGATAGTGTCAAAATTGTCGGCAATAATCTTCTGCTGATCATTAATTAGTATTGTCATCCTTTCCTCGAACAATGTGTGAGCTGTCCTCGTCATTTCTTCCGCTTTAGAGAATGTGCCTTGAATCATCTGAAAACATGCTCCATAATACTGTTTGCTGGCATCAGGAGCTGTCCTTGATTCATGAGGTAACATGGATATTATGCCAATAAAAAATGAGTCACAACAAACCTCGTACAGTCGATCCATCCCGCTCCCAATTGCGCTATCCGTCTCCTTCTTTATCCTCCCCTCCACATACATTCGTGCCTTTCTCTGCTCCTCTTCCCACTGAGCTTTCTGAATTTAATTGAATGGGTCAAATAATGTACTTTTCCAATAAAAGAAGTGATGTTGATAGTAATTTTAAAAGAATGAAAATGAGCAACGAACAGATTCTGCCGTTTCGACCGCATTTTCTCTTTCTCTTCTCGCTCGATACTCATTTTCTTCCTCCTCTTGCTCTATTCGTTGCTGAAATTAGGTACGAGGTTAATTTTCATTGATATCCTCGTCCTGCACTCATTACATTCCTGAACTCTCAGAGAATACATAGAATTGTGAACATACATAAAAAAAGATCCCATCGAACTCACAATTCTTTCCCTCTCACGCCTGACGAGCTCCTTCTTCTGCCTCTTTCTTTCAGCATCTTGATCGCTCGTGGAGGCATCTGATGAAGCATCGGATCTCGAGGCGATAGGAGGAATCGGGGCTGAATTCTCAGCGGCTTCTGGAGGAACGACTGCAGTAACCTGCAATGGTCGTTTTAAACTTATTTTTATTTGTGCTGAAAATTTTAAAAAAGGACTTCTTGAATCTTCTAACAGCCATATTTTACCCACCTTGACGGACTCCTTTCTTGTCCCTGCCGCTTTCCCCTCACTCCCATTCACATCTTCTGCTGGAAGTTGAGAACCCTTGGTGATGTCCATGTGAACGGGCTGCGTCGTGGTCATCTTGAATATTTTATTATGTTACTCGCTTATAAATTTAAAAAAATCGATGCGAAAGCACAAATGTACATGCACTAACCGTCTTCTCAGCGAATTTCGCTGCATCGCTTTTCTCAGCTTCTGCAGGAGGTCGGGAAGTCAGACGCAGAATACGCTGATTCTTCTTCGTCGGTAGACTAGCAGCCGCCTCCGTAATCAGAGAAATGATGTGCACAGGTGTTCCCTGGAATAGGTTTTTTTATATTGCTCGCCTTGTACTCTCGATTGCAGCAAATCTAGAAGCTCACAGCTCTTTCTGCATCAATTTTCGCTAGCTCTTCATCATTCATCTCCTGCAATGGAGCGAGTGGCTGAGATGGAGCGACATTCTTCGTAGATAGATCACCTCCAGGTATTTCCGAAGCATCCGACGCAAGTGCGACTGCTTGAATCGGTTCAACCTGAAATATAGCACATTTTATGATGCTTTACAAAATTGTTACAACTGTCTAGCGATTTCCTAGGCTTTGTATAAAAACGCAAGGATGGTGCAGTACAGGATACTGCTAGGCCAGTATCGCAACAATGGTCTAGAAAATAATGGTCCAAATGCACAGTTACTAGCAGAACTAAGCTTCACCTTGTTCTCCATTTTTAAATCAGCAGCGTTATTCTTCTCTTCTTCCTCCGCCTTCTTCGCTGCAACGGCGTCAGCAGACCCAGTAGGTCTTGTCTTTAGAGGATTAGCGGGTGGATTTGCGCCTCGAGTCGTCGTAGGCGCACTCTGAAAAGTGTACGTTTTTGAGCAGTTTTCAGCAAAAAGGGAACAAAATCGTCATGCCGCAAAGCAGTTTCAAAAGAAATGATAAAAGAGCTCACCAGCTTCTCTTCCTTCTTTTTCGCATTCCTGTTGCCGAATATTGCAGCAGAAGAGAGGAGGAAGTTCTTCCCTCTTCTTCGACACTCCTCGAGAAGTGGATGACTCAGGGAAGGATCCAGCATCATCGCGAATCGTCTTAGTCACATTGCCAGCTCTAGCTGTTGATGCGGGCGTTAGTGGAGCTGGTCGGGTCGTATTTGGCGCCCGAGAAGTAGATGGTTGCGGAGAGTCCGCCTTCTTCGATCGCGAAGTCTGGTCCGGCGGCCCGGTCCTACCACTCAATGAAGTGGCAGTAGACATCGATCTCTGCTGGAGCCGTGTCTTGGAGGGTTGAGGAGTGCCGCTTTTCTGGCCCTCGGCGCTTTTGCGACTGCGCTTCTCCGTGGAGGGGGAATCTTCCTCGTAGCTTTCATCCGAATCGGAATACTCGCGCTTTCTCGAGGTCGTTGGCCCTTTCCTCGAGGGAGTCCCGTCAATGCTCGCTCGACGCGGGGTCGGGTTGCTCGGACGGGGCATTAGGTTGGCTTGCTTCTTCTTAGCGACCTGAGTCCGCTCGGGAGACTTGCCCTTGGTCCGAGGAACGTAGTCGATGCCATGATTCATCACATCGATTCCATCAGCCATTTGCTTCTCGAATTTGAGCAACCAATTGGGCTTCGGATTGTTTGCAGGGTCATCCAAAATAGCGTCCAATCCCCTTGCTATCTCCTTCGCTAGTTCACCCACAAAATGTGCCTCAGGCTCCCAAGTCTTCACGGAAGAGTTAACCCATGAAGTCAGATACTTCGTAGTCCCATCCTCGATTCGCCGGTCCCACACTCTTTCCATGGTGTAGGTTTTTTCATTCTTCTTCTTCTTCTTTTGCGTAGCGGACACCATCCTCGAATAGTGGAGTATAATTCACACGAGCAAGCCGCAGTCACAAAAAAATGAGGTAAAATGCAGAGAGATGTAAAATACGTTGTAATTGGATTAATTTCAATGCAAGTAACAGCGTGTAAATAAATTTCGGTGCAATTGAAAACACTCCAAATAGACGACTCTTTGGTGAATCATGCCCACGAGGGACGCACATCTATTGCAAAGATAACATGCGATTTGGACTTGATTGGCCCATTTCCCTTCTGGCATGACTTTGGCGGATGTGAATAAGGAAGGAACAGAATGCAGAAACATTATTCAATATTATTGATTTTATTCGATTTCAACATGATGGAAACTAGTTAATAGTAAATCCAAATTTCGTGCAAAATATTTTTGTAAACAAATGTATTTCTTTCTAATTTCGACGAGGTGAATGGATAGTCATTATCGCATTCGCTGAGTTGACCTGAAAGACTTTCTTGATATATCAGTGAAATTAATAACAACCTCTTGAAATTTCGATTTCCGATTGAAGATAGACAGTAACTAGTTTCGATAGGCAGGGGTGATAGAAATGAGGAGAACGCTGTGGATTGGCGAATGCAGAGGAAGAAAGAAAAGGGAAAATTTCATGTGTTCGTAGCAAGCGAGATAAAATCGATGAAGAGAGGAGTACCCAGGAAAGGGCAACGAAAATCTAAAAATGCCAGAATGAAATTACGAAATATCGAATAAAATTACCTGGATGTACAAAGTGACCACTGAACGTTTGATCATATTTTGTGTAGCAACACTCCTTCGAGACTTCTACAACACTATTCTTATCCATTTAATGCTGACAACGAAACTTATAGATATTTGTCGATCATATACTTCCAAATTATGAAGTGTAAAAAATAAGGAGCAGAAAATAAGACGTGAAAAATAATGCTCGCTGTTTGAGTGGCATACCTGGCTGTTGAGGGCGTAGTAAATGTGCCAGAACAAAACATTGATTATAACTAATGTTCCGAGCGTTGCCTTCAATCATAATTTATCTGTTTCAGTTATTTATCATACTAGAAGAAAGATGAATGGTGCCATACGAGTAAATCTTCCCGCGGATTATACTTTTTTCTAGCTATTTCCTGATGCCGTTATGTAAAAGCCAAAGTACTATCTACCGAAATTGTGTTTATGGAACGGAAAAACTATCCCAAAGCGCCGCTGTTTATAATAAATAAAACACTGCTCCTTTTCTCTTATCGAAAAATTTCTGTGCACAAAAAACTGTGGAGTATTGAGAGTCTACTACTCTTTCTTCGTTTATGTTTACATTTTGGTACGGCTATATACTCTGATCCGGTTGGCTCTCTCAAATCCGGACGATGATCTGCCAGTGTATCTCAGGGGAATGAACTGGAGTAACGTTCAGGAATATTTGAAGTGCGTTTGCCTGTCGGAAATGAAATAATAATTCGAAATAATAGTCTATTCATTTCACAAAACAAAAGACGATTTCCTGAATATCATACTCTTATAAATTGCGATATCTCTAATCACATCTTATTGCTAGGGAGGATCTCCGCTTGTCTGACTCGATCCTTCCCATCAGCTACGAAATTGACCTATCCGTGAATGTGAGAGGCTATGCAGGAGAAGCGAAATCCGATTTCTTTGGTATTGTTCAGGAATAAGGCCCCAACAGGACCGGTTGTTCCAAGGGTCATTTGAGAAAGCATCGGAGACTTATAAATAGCAATTTTGATAAAATTATTTAGTTTAATATTCGCAAAGCAGTGCAGGTTTTTAGCGATTCCATGTTCCATAAAAAGGAGGGGGGCCGAAGCATGCGGTATCTACCTAAAACACAGTTTTTCAGGCACAGTGACCATTAACTTGAACGTAACCAAAACCGTGGACCAAATTGAGCTTCACGCTAATGGATTGATAATTGAAAAGGTGGCAGGACAAATTATTACAAAACCTCAGAATGATTCAGGTTAAAATGGTAGGGAGCGAGTACCTGGTGGAGATTGGTGTGACTAAAATTACATCAAATTCTGAACGGGAAACGATCACAATTCACACAAATAGAGAGATTTATACGTTTGAAGAAAATCTCATGATCGAGGTGCGATATTTTTGCGTAATTTGTATGTCAATCTAATCATATTAGATACGCTATCGGGGAGTGGCAAGAATGGATGAATACGGATTATACGAAAACTGGTACGTCAAAATGTGAACAACATTGTTCACAAAGTTCACAGGGACCCCAAATACAACAAATCACTTGACTCAAACGGTCCTTCTTTCGTTCTTGCTACGAACAATTTTCCGACTGGTGCTCGTCATTGGTTCACGTGTTTTGATGAACCAAACAAGAGGGTGACGTGAAAATACAACACGTCTCATTTGTAAATTCAACTTTCAGGCATCTTTCAAGGTTCCAGTTGATCACCCAAGTGCAATGGATGCGTACTTCAATTCAGATGCTGAAGACCGAATAATTACAAGAAGCGGATATGGCAACATGAGGCATTTGCCTGCGCTAAAAATGGAATATCTATGTTTTAATTCAGAAGATCGCTCACTATTTTCAAGAAAACTGGTTTACTCTCGACGTACCAATTACCTCTATCAATCATCTCTCTAGCGAATTGCTTGACGTGAATGGCTTCGGAAAGGTTTTTTGTACTTTTACCGGATTTGCATTTCAATTTGATGGTCTTTGAGGTTCGACTGGTCCGGTCGTTGAATTCACATGATTTTCGAAAAGACTATCCGATTGTTCCTGCTTTTGATCCCGCTTTTGGAGAGCCGTTTTCCAATGACATTCCATCTCTGTTAAACCGCACCTTAAGTCATTTGGGCAATATGGATTTCGGGGAAATAACCAAGGATAAATTGGGTCTGTGTTTTCAATTTTTTATCGAAACTATTGCACATGAGCAGATATAATCATAATGGAGGGCACAAGTTCCATTAATATTCAACCAGGATTAATCACAATTGGTCGTTATTGTTTGTGGGATGGCAGCTATGAATCTAGTTTGCCCAAACTTGCGCAATTGGTTGATACCAATACTTAGGGGCCACAACTCAGATTGCCGAATTATCACTATCCAGTCAAAACCGGGTGGAAACTGTCCCTCATGGTCCCAATAACATCATACTTTTGGCCGTTTGTCGATATCTCGTCTCCGAGCTGCGCTACAGCCCGAAAAGTACCTGCGACACGCACTGTTGTGGAGGGGGAAAGGCGAGACGAGAGGGAAAGGGGGCGGAGCCTATTTCCAACTCATTCCCAATATTCGGAGGCAAGAGCTTCGCCATGTCGTGAGAGACAAATCAAGGGAGAAATTACCTCTTAACCGGGCAGAGTGTGCGCTAGTCACGACGGGTTAGAAACAGCAGGGAGAGGCGAGGCGGAGGGAGATGGAAAGGAGCCCGTCTCTCGCCTCTCTCCTCTCATTTGACTAGCCCCGCGCACGTTCACACTGTTTTTAGCGCTAATCGGAATCGAAAAAATACGGGCGTACTGAAATCATTAAAACAAATCCGCAAGCTTTTGAATGATAAAATTCTATTTTTTTCTCTAAAATTCCTAAAATATTCGTATTCGTCAGAAAAATTATGCCCAAACAAAATATTCACACTGCAACCCGTAAAAACGACCTATTCCCATCGTTAAAGTTCATTTTTGACCTACTCAATGAAGATGTGCACATTTCGGGCAGTGTTCAATCGATTGCGAATGCCAGTAGCTATCCAGCGCACTTTAGAATGAAGGATTTGGTTTAGAATGAAGCTTGCGGATTTGATTCTCGTTTTTAGGCAAAATCATGTCAGACGAAAGTGGGCGGGGCTTGTGGCCCCTACCAATATTGCAAAATTATTTAATATCTGTATATTTAGAGCATTGTAAATTCGATATTTGTAAGCACTCTAAACCTAATGTGGATCAACGATATGTTCACACATTTTTCAGCTAATGAAACTTCTTGGGAATTTAATTCTTTTCACCAACAAATGTATGAAGTATGGTTTCAAAATACCGCAAAATCATAAAAATTCAATTCTCATCAGAAATATGTGGATATGCATCATACCATGTTAGAATCTTCTCTCCATGAGAAACCCCTTCGAAATGTGCTGTCGCATTCCACATCGACTAACGAGTACTTAGCATCTAAACGAGAAATCCCGGCTCTGAAGGTATCGTACGCTTGCATTTGATATTAAACATGCATCCGACTACATTTCTAGACCTCTCAACTCTTCAAATTGCTCATCCGCTATTGTCCTGAATCGAAGAATGTTCTGCAAGTATGGTAGCGTTATAATAAAGGCATTTTGATTTTTTTGGGGGGATGGGTTTTCTACAATTGTGAGAGTTGGTACGGAAACCTAACGGACTGGAACGGTTCGTTCAATAACGAGGAAGTGTACTGGCGCAATCCGACAAATATCCGCGATTTGTCCCTCCATATGAATTGTTTGATAGAGTGGAAAAGTGCGAATGATTATCGAAGGTGCACAAATCGTCTGGCGTTTCCCATACATTTCTTTAAAGTTTTCTCGAGAGGAATTTCTTCCATGAAAACACCGTAATTCGTCCAATAGCCATGTCTAAACTCGCCATCCGGGACTATTACGGAAACCAGTGGAATGATTTGCATAGATTCCTCTTCAGAAACGCTGTCAATCACACGGATCAGTGAGCTTTTCTGCACTTTTACGTCGATTTACGAACATTTTCAAGTCGCTTCGATTTACTTGCTGACGTGGTTTTGAACCAAGTCCGGCTATCCGTTGGTCATGTTTTTCATGACTATCCTCTTCCGAATATGTGGGATGACTACTTGAAAGGGGTTGTTTTTGTTTAGATAACTTCAAAATATTGAAATGATGTTTTCAGCTTCGCCATTTCGTCTTGCACAACCCACGAAGGGCGGCTTCGATGTCGACCGAGATAGAGATGAGATTGGAGCGAGAGTTTATCCGAAGGGAACGAGCAAAGTGGCACAATGAGACAAGAGAGACAATGCGGAATGATCAAACTCTCGTTTTCAGAATGATTAGAGAACTGAAACAGGCGAAAGAAAGTTCTCGTGCGTAAATTTAACAGAATAAACAAATTCATACTATTGCGTGACGACTGTTTTGTGGACATTTTTTTCGCATGAAGCACTTCTATTCTGTGTGAACAGAGGAACAATATTATTTTGAAACATTACCGCTTTTCCCATTCTCGCATGCGATAAAATGTAGTCAATTCATAGCTCTCCGAAGCATGCCAGAGGGAAATAATCTGGGCAATTTTCCCAGATTGTGCATGATCATTTTTACAATGAGACGCTACTAGCACTCATTGTATGCGTACGGAGAATCGCCTCGGGGTACGATAATTTATTGGTCCATATTAAAAATCCGCACCTGAATTATCGCTTCTCGTATCCATTAATGCGTGCGTTATGCGTCTTTTTGTCATCAAATCTGAGTATTTTGTTTCGTTGCGTGTTTCTTGTCTCTAAAATTCCTATCTTCTTTTATTATATCTTCTTTTACGTCTTTTATTACTTTTGTTTGATTCCTTTTTTACGTATGATGAGGACAAAGGATTGGGTTCTTCACTCCATGTTGCTTATGAATCAATCAAGAGTTAATCATTTTCTAATGTATTTTGCGAGTGTATGCGAGACATCGATTCTTTACGTTCTTTTTCTGAAAAACCAATTCTTTCAGATAATGGTCCGAGCAAGCACGTCAAAGAAGCCAAAGACGTACCAGGTCGATCGCCTTTGGGATCGCAGAATTGAGGGAGGTCAGAAGCAGTACCTCACATCGTGGGAGGGCTACGAGGACAAGACATGGGAACCCGTCGACAACTTATCCAGCAAAACCCTATTATCGCTTATGAAGGAACTTGATCAAATCCTCGACGACCCAACCCATCCAAAACCAGAGTGGTACCGCAAGTTCCTGCAGCAAAAGCAGCGAGGAATCGACGTCATGAAGCACGGCATCGACTATGAACCACCGACGAAGAGGTGTCGCGAGGCAACACCAACGGCTTTCGCAGACGCCCCAGTGCCTGCGAAAACTCCTGCACGCTTCGCTCCATCTCTTCAAAGTGCAGCAACGACGCTGGTTGCACGGTCCAGCCCGGCAGCACTCCGAAGGCCTACGACCGCGACAAGCCTTCGGGAAGCTGCAGCCGCTCGACCTACTGCTGCAGCCCCAGAGCGAGCGGCTTCGGCAACTCCCCATGCGACTGCAGCTTCAAGAAACGGCACAGCCAGCCCGGTTCCATCAACGACTAGAGTTGCGGCTCGCCACTCATTTCCTGCTCCACCTCGAGTTGCTTCAGAGTCAGATGCAGAGGCAGATCGAGATTCTGTAGATGTGACTCCATCGCCCCTAGTCCCATCAACTTCTCGAGCGGCTTCTCGTAGCTCTTTGGCTGCAACAACTCAAGTTGCTGCAATGTCTTCTCCCAAAGTTGCGAGTACGTCTTCTCGAACTGCTGCTCGTTACTCATCACCTGCCCCGTCCCGAAATAAGACTAACACTCCCGCTCCTCCTGCCGTACCACATACGCAAGTTGCTGCTCCAGTGCCATTCACAGTGGAAACACCCCTGGGTGCAATCACCGCAGTTGAACCAGACTCCCTATTGGCGGAATATACCATGGAGAATGAAGCCACAAGAGACGTGAGTGTTTTTTCATCTACAGTGAAATTTTTACTTCTATCATTTTCGGTAAATAAAATCAATAAACATATTTTTACAGGAACTATTGAGGTTGCTGACCAGACCTATCACTGGAAATCCGATGAATGGCATGAGAAATATGTTGAAGGTATGTCAAATACTCGGTTATTTGAAGATTTTCTATGATAAATTCATAATTTCCTTGTGAATAAGTTCTTATTGTATTTTACCGAATTGCAGGCAATGTGGGCGCTTCAGAGGAAAGCCGATGAGCAAATCAAAGTTTTGAATAGTCAAAATGCAGAGTACGCAAGGCGAATCGATAAGCTCGAGAGTGATAAGGACGAGAGATTTGAGACCCTTCAAACGGAAATGGCGAATTTGAGAAAATCTTTCAAAATGTCTTCACGCTTTCGAGAAAGGAAAGAATTGGCTGAGAACCAATAAACTATATTTCGTACATTTTCATTTATTGTTTTCCTCTCCATATGTTTTTCACCTGCTTTGTTTCGATTTGAATTTATAGTTCAATAAATGGAGTGCGTATTCGATAAATATCTTTATTACCATCTTTTTATGAATAAATCTAAAAGATTTTTTTTCACAAAACCTTCTAAAAACTCTCTATCTTTGATTCCCAAGTACAGTATCCAAGATTTCTGAAACGAGATTCTATTTGTTTATAATATTTATAAAAAATTAATACCGAAGCCCAGCAGAAACTCTGATTGAGTCGTTGGTCCATGTGCGGTGAGAATCTCGAGCGTCCGCATGAACAACATCACTGCCTGCGAGAAGGGGGAAGATTACGGTAAGTATAGAGAACGGTAGGCACAGAGTACGGTAGGTATAGAGTGCGCTTGGGTTCGCTGCGAAAGTAGAGCTGTCAGGTTGATGAATTCATCTTTTCATTGCGTACTCTCTCGTCTCTCACCAGACTGAGTGGCGAAAGAGTATGCAGAATGAAGAGACAGATTCTTCACCCTGACAGCCCTAAGCCGAAATCTTTTTTCATCGAATCAAACACAATTGATTACCCCTCCGCCATTCCATTGTTCGTAGGGAATCGTCGCAGCGAGCGCGCAGATGAGAGCCGGATTCACAAAAGCAGAGAGGATCACGGTACGAGTGCCTGTCTTGCAAGCACTATTCAAATATTGTTGTTGTTGTTGTTTTTTGTTGCCCAGCAACAGCGCTCTGAACGTGGGGTGCAGTAGAATCGGTATGGGGCAATAATAGTGTGCTAGCAACGGATGGCAGGTAAAAGCCGCTGAGACGAACTTTTTTTTTCGAACGCTCATTCGTTACCTCATTCACGACTCATTCAGGTGTGAGCAAAATCGAGTTAACTATTTGCCACCATACTTTTTGAGCATCCAGTAAATTTGTGATTGACTGTAGTTCGCAAACTCTCAATCGGTACCTCAAGAATGATGTCAGCGTATAGGTCGGCCTCCCAGCAAGCGATGCTTTGCAGAATGCGATCAGCCGGAATAAACCAATTGTCCGGGAATGGCACCGATCTCCCCTGTACAATAATTGCATTTATTCGGTGGAGGGGATTTTTTTAGCATTATTTCTTGATATCAATACTATCTCTTCGCCCTCCCCCCCCCCCCCCCTTCACGTTAACGTTCGTCAAAGGTCAGCTACGGGTGGAATGGGAAAACAATAATCTGTCGATGTTATCGTACGACGTTGATCATGAATCCAGGACGAGCAACGACTGATCGCATCTGATCCTGTGAAGCTGCGAAGAAAATGAGTTGTTCAAAACAAGAATCACAGGACTAGACATCAATTTCCTGAAGCACAGAGATCAAAGATCAGTTGTTTTCCCCAAAAGAGGTCGCAGAAAAGGCATGCTTTTCTAGACGAACTCATTGCTCGAACCGCCCGAGTAGTGAGTAAACGAGTAGAATGAGAAGGATTGAGGCTGCCGCGACGCCTGCGACTCTTGCGTTGCGGTTCTAATCAATTCAATTATGAGAAGATTACCATGACTTCTCAAATGATGTGTGAAATAGAACGCACGTTGAAAATACACGTTGAATCGTTGCACGTTGAAAACACGTTGAAAACGACAGACAATATTGCATTTGTCAAATACGATTTTTTGCCCGGGATTCTCAGAAAAAAAATTATACACCATGATGTTCCGAAATCTGAAATCAGCGTCAGTGCAGACATCTGTGCAATAAAAGGCAATCATAGGTATTGTATCGTGACTGCTCTACGTTCTTTCATTCATGCATATCATACGAACCAGATTATATCGATTTTAGAGTGCGCAGTGCACCTGCCAGGTAAAAAATGAGGGAAAACACATTAATTAAAACTGTGCCGCACCGGCTTCGGAAGCGGCAGCGGAAAAGTGATTACTACTGATGGGCGCTGCTTCTTTTCACTCTTCCCATAAACGGGTAGGCAAATTGCTGTTTCGCTCGTTTCGATAATGTGTTTACTGTCAAATTCGTCTATAAAACATCCCGACTAGTCGATGGATTCACCACATCATCGGATTCGGATGCTTCTTCATCGCCGTCTTCTCTTCGCATTAGCGGCCACGCTCCTGGGTCAGTTCAACTTCGGTCCTCAGCTTTTCTAAAGTTGTCGGATGAGAACCGCCATTAACTCTACTTACAGGGCAACTTAGAAATCAAGCTGACTGATTAAACTCAGACTTCAAACCGTTTTCCACCTCATCTGAACGCTATTATAGCGATTCTTTCCTATCGATAGCGATCTTTTTCGCTCCATATTCTTTTTCACAAAATGTTTTTCAGGATGTCTCAGCGATGCGATCGATCCGGTCTCCGTCGCAGCTCCCGTGGCCAAGAAACTGGCTATCGAGGGCGGTAAAAAGATGCTGAAAATATTATCCGACAAATTTACGGTGGACGGGCGAGATGGAACAATCGATAAACTGCTAGGTTGCTTTTGTGTTGACATTAGCCGTATATTTCGGGTAATTGCGTAGCATATAGGTGGGCTGTGTCTCATTGCTGGGCTGAGTGAAGAAACGGACGAGCACAGTATCGGAGAACTGTGGCACAGAATCGAAAAGGTAACGGGCCCCAATCAGAAAATGCATTATCTTGATACTTTACGTGTAGATGCAATTGGGTATCGAAAAAAGATTGCTGAAAATGGAGTATAACAATGCAAAGCGGCAATACGATTCAGTAAGATTGTTTTCTTCTGGCATTTCGTAAACTGCACCCTTGCAGGTCCTGGGAATAGAAATTGGATTTCAGTATGATTGTATAATTAAAATGATCAAATACAAAGGCGAATCAAAAAACGCACTCAGTGAATTTCTCAACAGCTATAACAAATCGTCGCCTTTTAAATCGGCAGGAGTAGGCAGAAAGGATTAATTACTGGCAACATTTATATTTGCAGTATATGAAACAGTATTTAAATAGCGATGCGTCAAGCATTTTGAAACCAGCAATCGATTTGGATACAACCTACGGTGATCGAAAGTGTTATTCAGGGAGATTGAGAAGGAAGTGGAAATGGTCCTTAGTCAACTTGTGAATAGAAAAATCCTTGAGCGTTTATAACTTTCTGTTCTCAGAGAGCGATTGAAGCCTTTCACATTGGATTAGTGGGAAGATCAGGCTTCGATGTAAGATGCACAAATGAATATTGTATCTATCTAATATTTGCTCAATCACAGGTGACAAGCTGGCTGCACTCGAAATTCAATACCCCCAACGCTTCCAATGCTGAAATCAACGCAATTACCGACGAGTAAGAAATAAGTTTTTGTATTTGCTCATTTTAGCTATTTTTTCAGATTTATTGAGCTTTTTGATGCAATTTATCCGAAAGATGTTCTTAATGCCACATATGAAATTAACCAATTGCTAAAAGATGTTTATGAACGGTTCCAAAATGATGTGAGATCTCTGAGATTGCGAGAGTACTTCACTTTTCAAAAATTCATTTAGAATCCCTACTGGGAGAAAGGGTGCATCGAAAATATTCTGAACGAAGTGGTGTTGCCAAAAGTGATCAGAGAACCGGAGTCGTATAAAAGCAGCTCAGTAAACCAAAAAAATCAATCAAATTTGGCGTCTGCTATTCTCGATGCCTTCGGACAAATCTCAACGACGTGAGAATTATATGTGGCTTGCAAAAATGTATTAGATGTTACAGGGACATACTTGATATTTTTGTATCCTACAATTCCATGTCCTTAGTTTACAACAATTCTTTCTCGGTATTTTAAAATTAAATATCCTGATAATTTTTAATATTCAGTACAAAAACTTCACAGGCTTCAAAGTGAGAACCTTTTTAAGATCATTATTGTTGCAATTGAAAAAATATCTTTTGAACTATTTTACATTTCTAGAAACATATCAGTGCTGAAGTAGTCGTTATCCGCTCCAAACCTGTCTTTGTTCTTTCTTCTGAGCAACTAGCGGATATGGACCGATTCCGAATTCATGAAAAGAACACGTTTCAAGATGCAAAAATGTTGTAAGTAATAGCTTTTATTAAAATATTAAATATTTATGTCTATTAAATATTTAATTTTAGTGCTATCAGAACGAGGAATGGCGAAATAAAATCGAAGATCACTACCATTTTCGCTATCTGCCTTCCCGGACTTTTGTCTCATTATCCCGAGAGCACTGTGTACGCTGAATGGAATACTCTCAATCTTCCACTAACGAACGGCAGTGTCATCATCAATCGCCCAATTATGCCCTACACTGGATATTGGGCGAACTGTGATCGTGGTTACTTCAACGGAGCCCACCAGTATCAAACAGCAGTATATGTCAGTGTCGCATAATAATCGAAACAATGAATAATATTTCACAAATGCTCGTGTTTATACTTTCTGGAATACGGTAAATAACCAATCGATAGCCGGCTGATACAGCCTCAATCGTCTTCATCAAATCCCACTCTGCGTCCTTCTCTCTTCATTTTCATCTTCCCCCTCATCGATTTCAACGTTCCTGGACGATGATCACTTGAGAAGCGACCTTCTCTATTGAAAAATGCTAAGCAATCACGTAATTCAAGGAATGGCGAATAAAAATATTGCTCACTTAATTTCGCGTGCGCTCCGAAGAGAAAAAAATGCGAAACGTGGATAGCGTTTCTTCATTTGCCATCCCATTTTTAGAGCTCGAAATATGAGCAGTCGTATCTTCATTTCGCCCCATATCTCGTTACAAGAAGGGAGATTTATCTCACCAGGGAAGATAGAAAAAGGAAGGGTCTCTGACTTTAGGGAAATTAGAAAAATCAATTCGTAATTATTTCATTGTGAGAAATGGAAAAAAAGTTTTATCATGTGCACAGAGACATTTCGAAAACTGAACAATTACGAAAATCAAGGCTTCGAAGCCGTGTTTTGTGCATTTCTCGTGCAGTAGGTCTCCATTTCAACCGTGCTGTAGTCCTTCTCAGTCCAAGCGAGGGTCACCTTGCACAACTGAAGAGATCAAAGAGCAATCTCTTCACAGCACGTTGATTTCTCACAGATCCAAAAAAAAGCGAAGATCTCACTAAGCATACCGATGGATTAGTAAGTTTTCATTGGGGGTATTTTGAACAAAACAACGTTCAAAAAGGAATAATAAGTACCTGTCGATCAGAGTACTTGGGATCGACGGAGCATCGACTAATCTGCGAGTAGGACACGGCCTCAAATGTTATTTTCCTTTTTTCTGTACAGGTTGACAGTACAGGTTGAAGAATCCAGTCTTTATGTTATTGTAATGAAAATTCGGACGATTTTGTATATTTTCCACGTAATCACAATGCCCAACGCTCGATGGGATAGGATGAATGTAGCGAACGCGGATATGTTTCATTCAGGAATCAAGAGTGAAGCTTACTATCAAGGGAGCATTGCAGAAAAATAACGGAATTGTATGGAATTCAAACTCGCTCACATTCTTCTTGCAAGTGCTCTTAGCCGATGTAAGGGTGAAGTCGTAGGTAGTGTACAGTTTGCCACCATTGGGCACGGAGGTCTTCGTGGCCTAAAGAATTGTTTGCAAAAGTGGCCTTCATTCATTTTTTAGACGCACTATCAGAGGCAAGCAGGGATGGGTGCGGTAAAAACAAGATACCAGAAAGAAGAATACGCCTCTTCATTTCGCATGCGCCTCGACAATCTGTCGGTAAGCACGCTAACAAGGGAATGGTAACTGGACTCGGTAAAATTATCGAACCAGACCCATTTGGCATCAAAGTGGACCATGGGAGCAGTCAATTTCCGTCTTCAGAAAGTGCGCATTATTTTTCTAATTAAAGTTATTTACTTAATTAGTTTGCACGCGATTTCGCGCATGCCCGTCTCTTCGATACTTGGCCTGTTCGTAAAGGTGGAGAGACATGACCTCCGTGGCTCAGCAGGGAAGCGCCTGCGCTATCATTCCTTTTGTGGTTGGTTCAATCCCCCTAATGGAAGATCTCTTTTGCTCTCTCTATTTTTGATTATTTTTACATTTTTACTCAATTATCCAGCCTTATTTCAAGGTGGCTACTATTTTTCTTGAAATCTTATTTATGTTTTCATTTGTTAACCCTTTTTCTTGTCTACATTCTAGTTTGATGTAATCAGTCCCCTGAACAAGTGACCCTTGACCGTGTGTGTCACTTTTTGATCTACCTAATTGTCCCTCGAGATATTGATTGACTGAAGCCTCTATAAAAGGCTTTTGACTCGCTTCCCATTCACACCATGTTCTCCCCCAAGTCTGTTTCGGCAGCCCTTGCTACCCATTTCGGCAATGCCCTAGTATCCCCTGCTCCTTCCCCGCTCACTATTGTAAGAAGGCCCACTGTTTTTCATGCTTTGTTATAAATTCTCATCGTTGTGCCTAATTTCCCTTGAATTTAATGATGTTGATGTTGTTGAAGATAATAAATCATTTCAAGCTTGCAACAGGGGAATACGAAATAAACAATGCCGTAGAATGTAAATTAAAATACGAGGACTTGGATTTTTTTCGCTTGGAAACAATAAACTGACAAAAATAGAGAGAGCAAAAGAGATCTTCCATTAGGGGGATTGAACCAACCACAAAAGGAATGATAGCGCAGGCGCTTCCCTGCTGAGCCACGGAGGTCATGTCTCTCCACCTTTACGAACAGGCCAAGTATCGAAGAGACGGGCATGCGCGAAATCGCGTGCAAACTAATTAAGTAAATAACTTTAATTAGAAAAATAATGCGCACTTTCTGAAGACGGAAATTGACTGCTCCCATGGTCCACTTTGATGCCAAATGGGTCTGGTTCGATAATTTTACCGAGTCCAGTTACCATTCCCTTGTAAATGATGAGATTGCAACATGAAATTGGAGTAATATCTAGTGATTTCGGAATTTGAATGGAAGAATTTGAAGTAATTGATTTTTGATCTCTGACCTGAAGACTGCTTCCGGGAACGGGCACCCACCAGACGGTGTCTCTCAGCTCATTGTTCGTTTGTTGGAGGACGGAGCGAGAGATGAGAGACTGGAACGGTCGAGTAACCATCGGTTCTTTATCATTTGTGATGGTTGATGCCCCGAAAAAAAAATCTACTCTTTTTATCGTCACTCTGACCGATGAGATTGAACGAGAAACAGCCCTACTAGGGAAATTGTCACGATATTATGTTGCTTGTGCAGAAAGCGGTCTTATTGGAACAACGAAGCGACAAGAGAATTTATGAGCCCTCTGAAACACAACCGATCACTGCACAATGTTCCTGATTCAAATAGAATGAGCCATTTGAATGAATCAATTTGGTTGCGTTTCAGGCCATTCTTAGTCACAAGTGTGTGTTATCTACCAAATCGATTTTTCTATCATTTTGAAGTCTATCGCGTGTATAATCCTGACATTCCCAAGTTGTTTCCCAATTTTCACTCCGTCAGGTAGCAATTATTTTGATTCAGTGGTCATGCATGAAGAGTCAAACCTCTTCTTTCTTTTTTTTTCTTCTGATCGATTGATTTTTCGTATAAAAAAAAGTCTCAAATTGAGTCATTTACCTGCAGGGTCGGATCGTTGTCAGGTACTTTGACTGGCTTCCCGATGGTTGCGGATTGGAGGATTGAAGGAAGGGAGATGAGGAGGAGAAGAGGAAGGAAATGCATCTATGAGGAATTCTTTGGTAAAATCGTTACAAGATACCATTTTTCGATGAGCACAAAGAAATGTTGAGAAAGCAGGAAAAGCGATGAAAGTTTCCAACAATCAGACGAGAAGGAAAGAGGAAGAAGACGAAAGATGTAACACTGATCTCAAGCCAGAGACCGAAAAAATGATGATGTGCTCAAGGAAAGATTGAGTGAAAAATGAGGTTGTGACACGTTGCCTAACGTTCTACGATGCCCCCAGCGACTTTCTACTTTCACTTTCTTCGATGGCAGATACTATTGAAAATACAAGCAAATCACCGTTGAGATTAGTAATATCCGTAGAAAAAGTAATGTATTTTAGTCTGATGTGGGGTTAAAAGAAATAGAAGAGATTGAGAGCTAGATTGGGTAATTAGTGGAAGAGGGCACTATCGATAGTAGCGATCGAATCAAGAGTAAACTGCGGAACCCAAAGGAACCCACAGTTTTTAGAAGGAGGAGCGACTTTGATACTGCGAGAAAGTGCAGAGAGGGAGGAGGAAGAGGGGAAACAGAAATAGAGGCGATGAATCAATATAAGTTGATCGAGTGTAAACTAGACGGGAGCGGAGGCACAGTGGGGAGGAATAATCTCCTTGCGTTCTATAAAGCCAATCTGTGCAAACTTCAGTAGGACGGATGAATCATCCGTGCTCTATGTTGAGGGTGTAGTAGTTACTCATGAATTCATAGCTATGAAAGAGGAAAAATTAAATTTCAAAATTAAATAAATAAAATAAAACAGGAAAAATTCAATAATTGTGAAATATGGCAATGAAATATACGGTAAACCAAATCGTCAACCTGCGGATCGATACTTGGACTTTTGAACTCGCAGTTTCCCGCGCATTTCGAACGTGTTCGAACACCCGTTTGTTTTTGTTTTTGCGATTTCACTTTCTTCTGTCCTTTTTTCACCCGTCTTTTTGATTGTCTAATCGCACAACGTTCCAGAGCAATCGTCAAGCTTCGTTTGAGGCTCCCTGGAGCAGCTCATCGCACTCAGGTCGGTTCTTTAACCACTTTACCCCTCCTTTGTCCCTTCAAATGAATTGAGTTATGGGAACGGCCTCTGATTCAATAGGCCCCTCATCTCTCCCTTGTCTCAAGTAGTCTTCTCGCCACCCGATTGCCCATCTATGGAAGGGGGCCATGCACATTCCCCGTGTCGCGAAGGTCACGCCCCGTTTTTCCTGCATATTTTTGCTCTCTTCTCATTACTTTTTTGCGCGTTTCGCCCCATTCTCAATGCGCATCGGCCGTATTAGCCTTTGTTCTAGCGTCGGCGCATCGTGTTAGCTCACAATTTACTCTTTTTCGGGCACTCATCGAAGGGTTTTGCTAATGAGAAGCTTGCACGTGTCCCGGCTCATCCGCTCGCTTGCGAAATCTTCCCCTCTTTCGGCGTGGGGTTTAGTTAGTCCCGAAGGAGCTTCAGACGGACCCCCTCCTCTAATAAACACTCCCCATTTTTCGGCGGTTGCTTTTCGGTTTCAACGTTTCGCTTAGCAATAACCTCGTTTGTGTGAGTCACCGAGGTTCAAGATTCGCTCGATTTCTCGATCTAACTAATCCATCTGTCAGTCTGTTCATTTCCCGTTCTCCCTTCGTCCCTTCCTCCCTCTCACCACCGCTTTCTTCTCCCTAATTATGAGCGCGTCTCTAATTAAATCCGTATCCTGCGAGCGTGGGATTACGCTCGCGCTGTTGTGGCACTGTGGCACTTATTAGGGATACATTTTCGGAGTAACCGGCCGGTTATCGGACCACTATATTGTATTTAATTTGAGCCTACGCCAATTTTTCCTTTAAATGTAAGTAATGAAACGGTTAGGAAAGGAAATAGGGAAAGGCGCGTTTGAGTGCACTTGGGGGCATGCATAATTCACGTGTCTCCGCTACCTTTTCCGCATTGTTTGTTGAGTTGATTCGCAAGAAGGAGAAAGCGCGCGCGGAAGGTTCCCATTTCACAAAGTGGGATCCCGGAGATTTCGTCTAGCAATTGACTCTGAAGCGAGAAAGCACGCGGTAGTTCCTCATTTCCCCACTCCCGCGTCTCTTGATTGCCGGGAATTCCTCGCTTTACGATCCGCACAAGATAAGAGGGCAACGAGGAGTGATAAAGCAAAGGAATGCGGGAGAATGAGCCTCCAGGCGGCCTGAATTAGCCCCATACTTGAAATGACCACTCGATTGTCACTCTATTCATTTTGTAGTGTTTTCTAGATCATTCTTCTACCCCGAAGCCAAGATTTTGATATAGTTTTAGTGAGAAACTATTTGTGCACTGACTCAACATCATTAGCGGCTTACCAGTTATCCGTAACAGCCCTTTCGGGGGTGGCGCAAGGCAACGTACCAGTTACTCTAGCGCAGGCCGACTAATGGGGTTGGTGGACGGAATCGCGAGCGCGCGCTTGTTATGGTTACTACACATGCAAGCAGTGTGTGGTGAGCAGTGGATGTGGAAATAGTAGGGGTGAGTCATACTCGCCGGCGAGCCACACTCTCGATTCGAAATGTTCCCTCGTCTGTTAGCCTCTAGCCATTTCGTCTCGCTCAAGCACTCTATTGCGAGTATTCAGAGTATGCTTGAAACGTTATTTTGTCGGGTAGATTGTTTTAAAAGATAGTTTCATTCTCTATTGCGCACGCTTCGTGTTTACAGGCGTCATAGAAAGAAAGAGAGAAGAAGAAACAGTGGAAAGAACCACTCGTTCACCCTCCACTCTTCTCTGTCTATTCCTATCGTCTCTCTTCTCCCTCCCGACGATTACTATTGAGTGAATCTTTCGCCGCCCGCTCAACACCGATCGATTGTTACTGACGCGCGCGCGACTCTGATTCAGTTGTGTTTCACTTACTTTTTTTGATTTGACGCAAAACTGAGGTTCTGGGGTCTAGCTAGCTCTTAAACAATGCTTGAATACTGCCTGTCGGGCCACATCAATTTGATTCAGCGAGTTGTGATGTACCCCCCCCCCCTCTCCACCATTAAATGTTCCCCGGCAACGCGGCGGAATGTAGAGAACGATGCGGAGTTTCTTACACAATTCCAGCCACTTTCCCTAATTACTCGAGAATTTCACTGCATTTTCGATTATTCTGTTGGGTTACTTGTTTTACTTTGCGCGAACAGAACTGAGAACAGAACGGATATGTACCCCCTATGTGTTTCATAGGGGGTACATATCCGAACGTGAACACTGTTTTTGATTGTAGGCTCTCCGATCATCTTAATATCGTCAGAATATATTTAGAGTATGTGTATTACTCGATCGTGCATTTGTCACAATCGGGATACTGGATCACTTTGAGTAGTAACTAACTCTCATCTGTTATGATACTTGCCCAATCTCCTCGATTGCACCGCTCCCCATCCACTCGTTCTCTTGTGCGATCGTTTGGGTAGAGTGTGATGGGTATGCGAGAATGAATGGGTGAGAAGAAGAAGGGAGGGAGGAGGGAAGGGGATTGGTTGTAGGACTCGTTCCCTGTGCTGGGTACTGAGCTACTGAGAGATCAGTCTGGTAGTCTGATTTGATCGGACCTTTTTTGATCAAGTCTGGAAAGTGATAGTAGAGCAATGGTGGAGCCAAAAGGTCGTTGCCTGCGTACCGTGCTACTGTACTAGTTTCAAAGCCAAGCGGTTTTGTGCTTCAAGAACCATAGAAGAAAACGCGTGTTGATGACTGTTCAGTGAATGTTGGCACTGTTTGATTACCGAATTTTTCCTCCCCGATGCAATAATGACACATGGCGTTTTCGAGTTTCATCGAAGTTTCAAGTTGCGATGAACATGCTGTTCCTCAATGGTTTCCACATTGCTCGGACAAGAAATAATTATATAGCCTTGCTGAATCGTATTCCACCCATGTTTCATCTCCTGATTGGAACTCCCCCCTTCGCGCAGCCTTGAGGGCATTACTCTCATCTCCCTCTCTCCCTCCTCTACTCCATTCACTTACCAGTCTTGGCCCGGGACTCTCTCGCTTTTGCCTGCTCTCTCGCCTCTTCTTTCTATCTCTGCGCCCTCTCCGGATGCGCACCCTCTCGCTCGCTCGCTCTCCTACCAGTCCGAGTGTCTCTTAGTAGGAATGGAAGCGATGATCAGAGCAGTCCCCCCCCCCTCCAGTGAAAATGGTAGCGATTTGATTAGCAAACTTGCGCACGTCTCTCGATTTCGCGTGATCTATCACCGCTTCTCTGCTTGCCTGCAGCGTTGAGGTTCTCTTCATTTTGCACGCTATCTTGTCTTGCCCTCTAGCAGGGATCCGCGCGAAAGAGGCATAATCGGCCACAAAATTGTCCCTCCATCCATCCGATTCTTGAGCCCGAATTCGTCTGCCGAATCCGACTAGACGGCGAAGGGGAGGCGGGAGTACGAAATTATACCATGCAGGCGATGGTTTCCAGACAGCCATTATTCTATTATTTTGGTAGACTTTGATTATGTTTGATTTTTTGATTTTCTGACTCTGTTTGATTGCCGAAACTTTTATCCCGGTGAAATGATGGCGCATGACGCTTTCGGGATTCGTCGAGGATACATGATCTGCAAGGCGCGCTCTTCCTCAATGCGGCTGTATCTCTGTGTGGAAGCAAAAATTAATTAAGCTTGTCTACAATATTGTGTAATCGAAAGTCATCTAATTTTTCTACTGGAATGATCTCTCCATTTCTCGACAATTAATTAGCAGCCTGATCCAGCAGTCAGTGCCTTGACTGCCTTCCCTCTCACATTGTTTATTATGTGTCCTCAGCCCTTCTCTCTCCATTCCTCCCCTCCTTGCAAGACTCTGAACTGGAATGGGACTGCTCCCTCTTTACCTCTCTCTTTCTCTGCCTGTCTCTCGATTCCCCT
The DNA here is from genome assembly GCA_000180635.4 of Pristionchus pacificus. NCBI lineage: Eukaryota > Metazoa > Nematoda > Chromadorea > Rhabditida > Neodiplogasteridae > Pristionchus > Pristionchus pacificus. The sequence continues at coordinate 16,728,787 of CM026576.1, forward strand.
CATTCCCTCGCCTCCTCAAAGCCTATCCCAGTTCATCATTAGTATCTCCCTCCCTCTTCTCCCATTGCGCAGATGTGCCTAACCATCTCTCCCCACTGCTGTTCATTTTAATGACTCGAAATTGGATGTGACTGGACGCCCTTCTGTGAGAGATCTGATCCCACCACTCGAGAGGGAGAATGGTCCCCGGTGATTCCTTGCTTCGTGGGCGAGATATTAGTGAATCCATCCTTGATCATAGTTAATCATCATACGGAATAGTTCGCTGGCTGATCCCAGTCGAATTTTCGATTAATTCCTGGTAATTTCTTGCTTCATGAACTTGTAGATATTTTCGATTTCATCTTCGACCGTGCTAGATTCGTGGTAATTCGTAGAGGAAATCATATTTTTGATCTCCCCTGAAACAGGAATCCTTCTGGATTTATCCTCTGTACAAGCTCTTGGAACTTGACCGCCTGGGTATGAGGTCAGGGGTGAAAGCTGTAACCGATAGGTCGAAACAACAGGTTGCACTAGCACCTGTCGTATATTTCTGTGATTTTAGCCGGATGCGCTCTGTCCTTGCCCCTCTACTGGTGGTAAATGAGAGGGGAGGTTGAAGCATGACCTCTGCTCATATTTAAACCCCTCCAAGCACAGCATTCCTTGTGGAATTGTAAACAGGCTTAGTTCGAGAGGGGAAATTGTCTCCCTCCGCATTTCCCGTGCTCTCTAGCCTCTGTGAGACTCGGAACTGGGAAGAGGGGCGAGTAGGCGAGTAGTCGGGATGGGCCGAATTTGTGGAGCACCCGTTGAGATCTTGCGAGATGATAAGAGCAGAGAGAGCACGGGAAAGGAGGAGAGTCAGAGAAAGAGAGACGCGCGCGTATTTGGGAAGGGAGAGATTCAAGAGAGTAGACGGTTTGAGTGACCAGCGAGGGAAAGATTGCATCAGTAGTAGTTGGGCCGGCTCCCTTTTCCGTACCCTAAAGGGGGACATAAGCGGATGGAGTTTCCGAGTCGCCTGATGTATGCTAATCATGGATGTTCTGTTGACGCGGCCAGTACAAATTGAGCACCATTTTCTATTGTTTATTTGTGATGTTGTGCCATTTTTGACGCATTGTTGTTTCGAAACAGTTGAGGAATGTGCTGCTTGATGTCTTTTCTGCCTTCTTCTTCTTCTTCTTTTTACTCCCTTTCGCCCTCCAGGTATTTGCGCTTTCTACGCGTCAGAAGGGAAATATGAGTAGTCGAGCGCGCATATTTGGTAGAATGGGCCCGTGTAGTCATCCTGTTTTCATCCCTTGTCTACGGCATCTCTCGATTTGACACAGTCTCTCGCTCTGTCTAGCAGATCGGAGACGGTACGGAGCGACAGTCTCATCCGTTTCTCCCTCTTCCAACCATTGCAATCCCCTTCTTTGTACCGAGAATGGCGCAACGAGATGCGTTTCCGTTGTGTAGTTTACGGCAGACTATTGTGCAGTGGGAAAGGGAGACACTGAACTGCAGGGATTCCGTAATTTGGGAGGGGTTAGTGGTGGTCAGAGGAGCTCCCAGGAATCCCCTTTCTCATAAGTAACGAGATGCAATGCACCGGGCCCTTGTTGTTATTGGTCAAGGAACAGGGATTCACTGAATTTCTCTATTTTGACCGCTCTTGCTCCTCACCGGCAGGCCAGAGAGCGTTGGGAATGGAGAGACGCGCTCTCCATTCTGAAATAGAGGCGCAGCCCATCAGATTTATGCGATTTATCCTTGCCTCAATCCCGTCCATCCTTCCGAGATTGGGAAATGGCGGAGCTAGATTGCGATAGTGAAGAATGGGCAGCATGGTGGATTGGCGTTTCGACAGTAGGTCTAAAATCGAGATGAATGTCATTGTTGATTTTTCGGACATGTATAGTTCTCCAATGACAATTGATGGATTGAGTCTATGTCGGTATCAATTGTTGCTTTGTTTCGTTTGTTTAGACTCGGATAGAGTGAAAGGGATAGGCCAGATGATCTGTCGCCAGACTTGCTTTGTCCTTACAATTAAGAGGATGAGCCGATCTGTCTTTCTGCCCTTCTATTTTTTCTATGATCTGAAATATATGCTGAGAACTTCCTTTTAGCGTTTCATTTATGGTTAGGTATGTAGTAAACGGGTAGTTCAACGCTAATTTCACGACCTATTCTCTGTCCCATTTTGTAACGTGAAAAACTGCCACTGATGTCACGGGCACATCTCGAAACGATTCAGCAAGAGTATAGCAAGAGTTTCCCTAATCGAGTGAGAGTGCCGGCGCAGAAAACGACTGACTATCCCATTCTCCCATTCGGCCCTTCATCATTTTTTCCCTCCCTGACTCTCCTCATTCCGCTTGGTCTCTCATCGATCAGACAGCGAAAGATAGTGTGGGTAGTGAAGAGAGGCAGAGACAACTGCGCATCCCTCACACGCTCGATCGCACCTGTAGCGATGTTCATTCTTTGGGACGAGAGGAGTAGAGTAGAGACATATCTGATAGGGTATTGAAAAGAGAGGGCAAGTTGGTGGGGAGTTGTCACGAATGACTTGGTTGATCCGTGCTTCGTGGATTGCTGATATTGCTGAACCTTAGTAAATGAAATGCGATTGCTAAATCTTCGCTCACTCTGTCAGCTTCAGGTTACTAGGTTGATCCGCATTTCGCGAATAGTTGATATTGCGGAACTTTCGAATTGGAATGATCGAGTCCTCGCAATCATCAGAAACAAGTAAATACTGTTCAGTTGCTAGATATTCATTCTTCCTGTCAGCAGCAGAATCCTTGGTTGATCCGTGTTTCGCTAATAGTAGATATTACCGATAATTCGAGTTGGAATGATTGAATCGTTATAGACTGCTCAAAAAAAGTAGTAAATCCAATAGTGCGATCTTCGTTCACCCTTTCAACAGAAGATTACTTGGTTGATCCGTGTTGCGTGAATGGTTGATATTACTGAATCTTCGGGGTAGAATGATTTCTTCAGACTATGGATCTTTAAAAAAATGAAACTCGATTGGAATGCAATAGTTCAATTTTCGCTCACCCTGTCAGCAGTAGATTATTTGGTTGACCCATGCTTCGTGAATAGTTGATATTATCGAACCTTTGGTTTGGAATGATTTGTCGATTCGAAGCAGCGTTCAACAAAGTATTCAATAGTTTGATCTTCGTTCATCCTGTCAGCAGCAGTACTCTCATCTGCCGCGTTCGTTCAGTTGAGACGATTAAACAGCCAGCCAAAAAACGTCTGAGAGTTCACTCGCTCACCTTTTTTGCTCACCTCGCGAAGAGCGGATCCAGATTGGAGTGAGAGGGAGAAGGGGGATTCACCTCTGACTATTATCGACCAGTGAAACCCCAATCCACTTACATTTTATTTCATTTGCATTTGTATCCTGGCATCATGTTAATGCGTCTGAAGGAGGTAACATAGTCAGGGAGGATCTTCACAGTTGTAGTCGATATGTTGCTAGCAATTATCGACGCGTTACGCAGTCACTGTTTATCGATTTGTTTGTTTCCCACTTACTCTGCATAATTGCCCTACTTCCGCGTTCAGAGCGTTCAGCCCCCGTTAATGGTAACTGTCACTTTCAGGGCTGAGAAGGGGGGTCCATTATTCTTCCCCTCTCCCACAACCCGGTGTCTTCCCATACCTGGTATCTCCTCGGTCCCAAGTTTTACTCGGAAGTTCAGACATGTGAGACTATTCTCTAGTTGCTTCGGGTTAATTTCTCGCGTTTCGCATGTGACAATTTGGTGTGCTATCTCGTATTTGTAGGACCATTGTTTGCGCGTAATTCAGTGATGATTTTATGCCCAGTGAGTGCCGGATGTTTGGGGTTTCACGAGTTGTTTATGGCAGAGGGCTGGGTGGGGTCTGGGATAGATGCTCGTCGCTTTGACAGTAGAACTTATTTAGATTTTACAATAAGTCTCCTCTTTTTTCTGTTTGATTTTCTCAATTATGACTAGAGACCGCAACGGGTTTGACCAAATCTATCGTAGGGGCATGCTTTGGTGCCTAAAGTATCCCTATTGGTCTGAATAAGATCACACTTTTTACCGTTTGTCGAAATCTCATCTTTAAACCGAGTTATGAACCAAAAACCATGCGCGCAGGGCAATCAGAGAAGTGGCCGAAAACAGGTCGACGCAAAAAGGGGCGGAGCCTATTCCAAGCTCATTCCCAAAATTCAGCGGCGATAGCTTCGCTCTGTCGTGAAAGACGATTCTTGAGAGAATTCACCCCTTCCATAGGCAACGCACGTGCAATTCACGACGGGTAAGAAAACAGCGATAGGAAGAGGCTGGGAGGGGGCGGAGTTAGCACATCTATGCAAAAGGGGGAGAGAGAGGGAGATGGGAAGGGACGAAATTTGAATGCGCGCTAGCGGTAAACACCATAAGTCGGAATTGCGTCACGCGCGTACTGCCGATCTTTCAAAAGGGACGACAATTCGAAAACACTTCCAATTTTCCTATTTTCTTCTCTAATCGTCTCCTAAATATCAAAAGAACAAATAATGAGCGGAGCAGCATCGTACATACATGGGAAGTGCCTAATTCCTCTATCACCTTTCATCTTTTATCTATTTTAGCCTACTTAAAGTTGCCTGATCAAGCTGCTCCAAGGGTCACTTGTGAAGGCAGCTGAGACCTATCCATCGCGCTATTGAACGTTTGATTTAGTTAAGTATTCGCAGTGTCGTCCCTCGGCGCAGATTTTGAGCGATTCCCTGTCCTCTCAAAGTGGGCGGAGCTTGCGGTCTCTAATTATGACTTTCACGCTCGTTCCGTGTTTCACGCTGGGTTCATACTTCACTTGCAAAAGGGTGATTAATACTAGTTTGCTAAGTTTTAAAATTTTAAAAGAGGGTTGATATTTTTTCCTTACACTGATTCGCTTCCCTAATAAGTTGGCTGATTCGTATGCCTGTATCAGCGGGAACCGGCTGGAGATAGCAACTAAGCTCTCAATCCCTCAAGAAGAAACGGGCAGATTTCTCATTAGTATATTTCATACACTCTTACGCGGAAAACAGCCTGATTGGTAGGTAAACGGTAGACGCGCGCTCCCTTGCATGGAGAGAAGCGCTCTCTCTACCTCCTATGAGCAACGAGAGGGGACAGCACCAACATCCCTTATGGCCGATTGGCTGTGTGCTGGCATCACCGCCCGACAACCCCTGGTTCGGATCCCCTCCTCTGCGCAAGTGTTTTGCCAGCTTTGCCAGGGGGTGTCCGGACAGGTACACAGAAAATAAAGACAACTATCAAAGAGTATATAAGAAGGAATTATTTGAGGTCAGGTGAGAGAAAATGTATAGTGATGTACCCTCAATCACCCTAGCCATGCCCATCCATTCCCGCATTTGGAGAGATAATCTGCTTCCGATTCACGCTCTCTCTGTGTGGAGGAACGAGTGACCACTGCTCTCTTTCTCTAACTCTCCCCCGTTCGCACACTCTCTCATCCCCTCTCTCTAGCCTGTCTGCGCCCTCCTCCATCTCGCTCTAGCTCCCTCCGATTGCCTCATAGAGACTCATCAGGCAGACGCCCGCGCGGAATCGTGACAGATTTGAGGCGCCATTTGGCATATATTCCCCGCTCTCTCGAGCTCCCCTTGGATCTATTTGATATAGGGAGTGATTCCCAGCTGCCTCCTCTGCCCAAATGTCCTTGATACCGTGATCCTGCGTGATTGAATCTTTCCCGAAATTAGTTTTTGCGTTGTTTCCCTCACAGATGTGTTACCTATTAAATGAGGATGTCGATCCGTATTGATACAGAATCGCAATTCGATATACATCCACAGCTCGAATAGGGAAATCACCTGGTGATCGAAGTGCATCTCCCCCTAGATTTTTGATCCTCTTGGTGCTGCTTTAGCTCTCCATCTGCCCTGCTTGAATCGCTATTGGTTTCCATGCTCATTTCCATTTTCTGCCCATTCCCCTCTTCCTTTTTCGCGTCGCTTTTACTGGTTGAATAGGCGCATTTTCAACCGACGCGAACATCTGTCGTGCTTTTGCGCCTCTCCAAATTCAGCGTAATGGTTTCCCCTTGATTAGCGCGCTGTCTAGGTGGGCAGAGGGAGTTAGAGAGCGTGCGGAATGGAGAGAGTGCAGGCGATGTCCACATATTGGTCATTAAACGACGAAGCGAAGATGATGGAGGGTCGTTTCGAGCTGTAAGCAAGAAGAGGAGAATTGAGAGGTGGAGATTTTAGCGCCTAGTAAATGGCGGCGAGGTTGAGGAGTGTAGAAGGACCAAAAGATGTATTTTCCCTGCAATAAGTGGAGTGATTACTTGCTCCCCAATGTGTAAGCTCTTGTAAATACGCTGATGCGCGGTTCCTCCTGGTAGCTTGCAATTATAGCTTGCTTCCCATGTATGAGATGAATAGATTAGCTCTCACAGCACCTCGATGGTCTTGTAATACCTTTGAAGCGCAATGTTGTCTGGTCTCATGACCGATTTGAGAACTTTGTTTTAGACACGAGTTTGAGAACAATTTATTATCTGCATGAGTCCTCCACATTATTGTAACAACTCTGAAACGCGCACCATACGGATAGCTGCATATTGGGCGTGTGAAGTTTATACTTTCAACCTAGTCCAAATGGCGCGCGGGATTGTGAGTGTGATTTGATGATTGATGACGGGCTATGTGACGGGAATTGATGGAGAGGGGAGAAGGGAGGGTGGTTATCGAGAGCCGATTTACGCAGCGAATTGTGGTTATGCTTGTTGGCTAAATCAGCCGATCATCCCCTTAGCTGTTTACAGCGCCAGAAATCGAGGCTGAGTGTGTTTCTGCACTAACTGCTCTGTCCATTTCTGTAATCAGTCGAAAACACGAGGACAATAGTACAACCGAGACGCGTATCACTACCACATTGTCATCATCATCCCTCGTTGCCTCCATTTCCTGACGCATCGCTTCTCTCGAAATAGAAAAGAAAGTGTGTGATGCCGTTTATCGCCTCTTGTCCCTCGTTTTTCTCCCCGATAGATGCGTCACTTTTATGGTTCCGAGAGGGCGGAGGATGGGCTACTACCAATTGCGCAGCGGTTTTACTAAAGGGTAATGTGTTTTTGTTTCTCACGGGGTTGTGGGTTGTATTGAACTAGCGATGCGAGACCTGGCACTACAAATATGTTCTTGATGTGAGAAATAACGCGCCGGCTGTTTTCGCACAGCGTTAACCTATCGAGGGTGGTGATAGTAGGTGAGGGGTGACCTGATTGATTGCGATAGGAGTAAGGAAGGAAGGGGAAATTGTGAAAGTGTCGCGGCTAGGGAGGATCCCCATTTATCTCTCGACCCTTACTCCCTACTCTCAGGTGCGAAGTATCCTTTGCTATCGAGTAGCGCCGGGTTATCTGGTCTTCTCTAGCTACTCTCTTTACTTGTTGTACTACCTGATCGGCTAGGTAGATTGAGAGAGCATGTAGACAGAAGAGAGGCACCTCGATCTCATTCTCCGACCATCTGATAATTTGTCTAATTTCACACATTGACCCTTTGATCTGGCCGTTTTGGACGACCCCGACTGGAATTGAGCGTGGGTTACGGTAGCGAATTGGGAATTGTCATCCTTGGTCTGCACCCTATCAATGCAGGCGATCTTGGGGGTGGTTTATCTCGTATAAGAAATAGGGAAGAAGGGGAAAGAGATGAAGCCTCGACCTGTATGCGATTTATAGCCCACTCGACTCCCCATATGGAGGGAAGAGAGAGAGAGAGAGCGAGAGGCGGATCTTAACCCTATCGTTTCCTCTTTCTTAGACCTTTTCCTCCTTTTCCCATTCGAACCCCGCTGTCCTTTAGCTGTTTTGGTCTTTCCCTCTTGTCTGTTTTGCTTGTCGCTCAGGATGGCTAACCCCCCCCCCCCTCGTGTCATTCGATACGCGTGTTGTTGGGGGCTAGAAGGGGGTTAAATCATGTGTTAAGGGGAAGTATAAGCGGTGGAGATCATAGGCTAGCTCGCGCCGTGTCCAGATGTCATCGTGTATATTAGTTTGGCGTGATCTCTAGATGGTTAGAGACTGCTAGAGAACGTGAGGAAGTGAGAGAGTCAGACACGAGCGTTGTCCACTCATCACACCAAAGTGAGAGGATGGAGAGAGCCCTTAAACGCTTTGATGTCTCACTGTCCGGAGTGCCCTGACAAGGAGTATGCCGCGGCGCGTGTTTACTCGTTAGGATAACTCTCTGACTTTCTTCAATTAGAGTGCTCTCTCGACCACTCTGACCACCCAGAGACAACGGCCGGACGAGAGAGCTTCATTAGGATCACTCTTCTCTGGCTCTCCTAATTACCCATGATTTCTCGGTCAGTCGGATCCTAGAGAAGAGAGCACGGCGCATTCCTCTGAGCACCGCCCTCTGCATCTCTACCCTCTCGGTAAGGCGCCCCAGAGTGAAAAAAGGGCGGTGATAACTGCTATCATTTCTCCCCTCACCGCTTGAGTCCCTCTACTGTCTGCTTCTCTGCTCCGCTCTCGCCCTCTATCACTCTCTAGATGTCTGATCGATGAGAGATCACGGGAATTGAGGAGAGACAGGCGGACGACGGCTCTTCCTCCCCCGTTGCAAAACGATAAGTGGAAAGGGCGCCGAGAGCGAGGATCGTCCCCTCTTTTCCTCCTTTTCCGTGCTCAATTCAATCGATTTGCGCGCGCAAATCGACCATTTTCCTGTTGATTTTCGACGCGTTTTGGCGCACTTTTCACGCAAGTTCGAATTCAATCGTCCAGAAAGGAATGGGAAAGTAGATTGGAGAGAGAGATGGGAAAGGTGAGCGAAGGGAAGGAACAGGAGTCCTTTTTCCTTCCTTCGCGCGCTACTCTTTACCCTCGTTTTTCCTTGCTATTCTTCACTATGGATCGAAGGGAGGGGAGGACGGACTGTGAGTCATCATCGTCCCTGGAGATGTGTTGTCATATTGATCCCCTGTGTGAATATGGATAAGGGGGTGATCCAAGGCCCACTATGCGACTTATAAGCATTCAACGATACGGTCTGTGTGACACGATTTTGGCGCGCCAATTGGATGATTTGGCGGTTCGACGATCGAGTAGATCAGCCGCCGTGGGAGAGAGTTATCACAGTACTGTCTGCCGGCTCCGGCTCTTCCGGTTGCCGATAGGAAGTGTATGCAAATAGTAGCCGTGATGGCCTGACTCTCTCCATTTGCCGCGATCTCTCGTCCACTGTGACCGACGAGAGAACATGGCGAAATGAGAGAGAGGATGGCTGGCCCGTGAGAGCTGAGCACTCGACAGTTTAATTGCGTTAGCAGATGGGGTGATGGGAAGGAGAGAGATTTGAGATGTTATCCACTCCGCCCCCTTCTGGATGATTAGTTGTTTTGATTGTCATGCGATCGCTTACTCGGTTTTTGCGTGTTTTCAATGGGTCCGTAAGCGCTTGAAACGCATGATCAGCTGGTTTCCCTCTGCCCCTCAGTCTGTTGACATGTTCTCGAGGAAGCCACGCGTCTGTCCTGGTTTCTCAAGTGTCCCTTTGATTCCGGCGTTCCTCTAGAGTGTGATTGTCATTGGATCAGCCGCTTGCTCATGTAAAGTAGGCGAAACTCTAAGTTGATATATACATAGGTTTTGGGTTTTTTTTCGTCGATATCTGCTGATCTTGTATTATTATTGTTTTAATAGCATCCTTTTACAGATTTATCCTGATATCAAGGCATGAGCCTGCAGGAAGAAACATCGTTAGGGAGGGGATTGGGATCTTCGTGCTCAGTATCAAAGGGTCAAGGGATGGTATCTTCTTAGCTGTTTGTTGTCGGTGGCCCGTCGCGCTTACAAGTCGATGTTAGTCGATGGCTTGAGTCCAGAAGTAGATCATCCAGCCGCCGAAGTCCTGACTTGCGTGGTTAAGAGTAAACTCACGAAGTAGTCTTCTTGAATGGGGCCTTTCTTGACCGTAGATCACTTGAGACGATTAGAATCCGTCTTGAGTCCTCCTCTTGATGATCCAAGTGGGCGATACTCGTCGGGTTGCCCAATCGCATCATTCCCGCTAAAATTGTCTTTCTGTATCTTCGTTCAACTACGTAGAATCGATGAAACTCAAAGTTGATTTGCTCAACATTTATTTCGGGTGCTATTTTCATCATTTCTGATCCAGTTATGATCTCACTGCTAAAGTATCAGTGCACTTTTATTATCACAGTGCCAGCCCGTTTGCCCTCTCCCCTCCTCCTCCTCACTTTCGATTGTTTCTTTCTTCTTCTTTCTCTCGCTGCTCTGCTTCTATTTGATCAGAGTCAGGCGTGATTTCTCTCGGTTTCTCACTTGCGTTTCGCTTTCTTTCCATCCCTACTCCCTCTCCCTTTGCCATGATCTCTCGCACAAGGGATCCCTGACACCAGTCTATCTTCCTGCAAATGAAGCACATCCGGACTACATCGTCCTTCTTTTTTTCATTTGCTTACTCCTCGAAAGTCGTTTGACTTCCCTTCCCTCCAATTTCTCTCTCGTTGTCTTCTGCTCTCTTCTCCTCTGAGGTAATTGCCTTGTCATCAATCACGGAAACATGGGCAAGAATGTTACACCACGGGGTCACAGAGGGAACTGGGAAGCGAAAAGTTTGATGATCAAGCGATCGTTGGTGGAGTCTATGTTGCTGCGATACTCATTACATTGTTCCCATTAATTCTGAACGCGCCCTTCCTTGACATTGAATGGGAGTTAAGATCACATCCACTTTCATCTCCCCTCGCTCTTGTCTCCTCCTCATCAAGGGGTGGTTTATTAGCTTACTCCTGCCCCCTCTCCATCAATGGAGTAACGTGAATGAGTGTGATGTCTGTTTGATGTTTGCCTCTTTCTTCCCATTTACGCGCCCCGCCACGGGCCCGGAATCTGGACGATTCCGACCCCACGGATTTGTCGGTGAATCCTCTTTGATCTTTGACCCCATGTCCAGGTCTTTGTAGGCAATTCTGCCACCTTTTACCTTTTTTTTGCCCTTTAACTGGTACTTTTTGGCGCTTAATGTGTTCTCACCTCACACCCACTTGAAGAAAGAAAGGGATTCGGTTCGCGCGCGCGTTCTTTCAAGTGTGAAGAAGGGTGAAGGGGTTAGAGGGTAGACAGCGGCCCTCCGCTTAATCCTACCCCCTTCAATCTCCTCTTGTCGAATGGAGAATGATAGGGGAAAGGGTTTAGTGTTTCCATACACTTTTGGCTGGGGTTTTATGATTTTTTTCACCGCGTCGTCACAGATTATCGAAAGGTTTGATAGGTTAGTACTTTAGGTTGCGCGCGAAACGAGGAATACGCGGGCGGTGAGATTGACGAATTTGTTCTGTAGCTAGATAACTGGGCATTGCACCGATGATTAGGGGCGAACTTCGTTAATTTTTTTTTATATTTCTACTAATGTTCCATCGGTGATTGTCAATAACTCATCTTCCCCAATCTAACTAACTTGCGCAACCCGCAATCACCGGGTTGTTGTTGACTGTCGGTTCGCCCTTGCTTGATCTCGCTTACTTTTTCGTACTTTGCTTTTCCTTTTTCCCTCTTTGATCATTTACAATCCCCTCTTGAAACGGTACGTTTACAGTCTGCGGAGTGGTGCACCTGTGACTTTTACGATTTGCGATTCGATCGCCGATTTGCTGGACTAGCTGCAGTTTTTTCCCAGCCGTTGGTGCGTCGGTGTAATTCACGATTTGGATATTATAGCTCCTGATGATTGGCTCTTATTCTCTGATGTCTTTCTTTCTCTGCGCTCTACTCGTTTCGCGCACTCCCTCGCTTCCTTCTCTCAAGAAGAGAGCTGTCAGCCAGTCGTCCATTTGCATGGCGAGCAGCAGCTCAATTCCGCCGTTTCTCTGACCCTCTCGATTTCCCGTGCTCTCTCGCCCGCTCCCAGCCCCCACTTCTCTCAGGCCTACTCCACACATGCCATTTAATGCAATGCTGCCTCCCCCCCCCCCCTCCACTCCCTCCCCCTGTCTCAATTGTAGAATACGTAATGCGAACCAAGAGCCTAGCACGCGGGGCCAACGAAGACCTCCCCCCCCCCATTCTTTAGCAGCAGAATGGGGCCGGATAATAGTGTAGGTATTGTGTGGGAGCATTTGTAAGGTTTGGCGCGTATTTTCAAGATGATTTCTCGTTTTGTTTTCCTCCAGCCCGCTCTCAGTTTCATTCACTTCCCTTATTCGCAGACACATCCCATTTCTAATCCATTGCCTCCTCTCATCTGCCAATTTTCCTGCCGTTCCAGACTCAGACAGACTCCATTCCGCGAATTAGTTTCGGCCCATTTTCCGCGTGGTGAATGTCTCATTTTTGCGCTATTCTTGAGCCTGGCATTTTCCATCCTAATTTAGTCGTTGGGTACGTCTGAATTGCTGAAATTCAGCCTTTGTTCCTATTTTGGGCGTCCCTCTTAAATTGGCTGTTGACTCTTACTAGAAATGAGGACCACTAGCCAACCACGGGGCCGTCTCTATCTGATCGTTTCGCTTCTAGAATTTCAATCACGCTTGTGCCCTCCCCCCCTCTCCTCCTTGGTGGAGAAAACACTCTGGCCGCAGCGGAAATGGAGGAGAAACGCGATCTTTCGCGACCCCGCTAGGAGAAAATTGCGGCCACTGTAGCGGTATTGGGGAGGGTAGAGGAGTGACTTTGCCCGATTCGCCCTGTTTACTATTTATATGGCTTGATTTTTTCAACTTAGACCCTCCCATATTGACCTATTTGATCACTGTGCGAAAGCATAATTTGGAGAAAGATTAGTAATTTATCAGCGATGAGTAATAGCGATGAATAATCGGCATTTGAATTGTGGCGTACGTTGATTATTCATTTGACTTTTTCTTGTCAATATTGTGGGTATTCACGTATTGTTCCCTACATTTCCTTTTATGATCCGCTGCGTACCCTATTAGGGCTACAGATTCTTGCCGAGGGTCAATAACGCGTGGGAAGTGTGCTAGAATTAGTATGAGTAGTAGGCCACTCTCAATCTCTGTTGTCTCTCACTCTATCGCCATCCTTCGTTCTCTCTCGAACTTTGCGTACAAGTTGCAAGAAAACGGAAGCGATTGTGGGAGAATTGTCGTCGTGCCCCCCGATTGACTCATAGAGGTGTTGACTGAGCGGAGTGAGGATGGAGGGAGGGAGGGAGATGGATGGTCTGTCTCTCGTTTCGCCCTGATCTCTTCGGTCTCTGACTGGCGAGAGATCAGGAAAAGTGAGGAGAGCATTCCTCAGTGAAGATGGATGGAGGGACGATGCGAATGAGTCAGCACCTCCCCTCTCCATTGAGTGGTGGTGTGTCTTAGAACAGACTCTCCTCGCTCGAGGGGAGGCGATGAGGGAGTGTGGGAATGTAGGAGAGGAGTGAGATGGGGAGAGGGAACCGCCCTGACGATGTGCACTGACTGACCAGGTCCAGGGGCAGTGACTGGACTTATAGCTGGGGTTGATGTGTGGTTATTTTTGGATATGTTTCGCTAATTCTATCGCTATTCTCGCTATTCTATTGTGACAGGCCGCAATCGACAGGTTTCGATCACTCTGTGAAACGCGCACTCCACTTGAATCATCTGGTGGCCTTATAGTAGCTTGCATCGGCATGATTATCTATTATTTTGTTAATGACAGGGACAGGCTTATTGTAGAATCTCGCAATCGCGGCTTCTTGATTACCCTTCGAATCGCGCATCCAGCTTGATTGATTGAATCATTTTCCGCGTATTGGTGATCGTGTTTGTACTATCCTGTTCTTCGATCAATTGATTACCGTATTTGCTCATTATCGAAAAGTGAGCTGATTAGTAAGGGTGATGTCGTTGTTGTGGGTGGAATGGAAGAGTATACACGTATCGAAGACGTTTTGACTGCGAGACACTGATGAACACATTCCTCAGCCTTTCCTGGGGCATGGCAAAGTGAGAGATCGTGTGAAAGTGAGAGAGTTCACCCATTCCCCACTCCCTTTTACTGATATTCCCGCAGTCGGTCCATGCTAAGTGATAACCAGCACGGCGAGGTAGTGGAGGAAGGGTGATAGTAGTCGATTGTGGGAGCGTGCTTGGATTGGAGAATAGTGGAATTATGTTGGTGGTGGCTGCCGAATTCACATTATGGTTATGAGTAGACTAGCTGTCTTGGCCAGGGCGTGAAACACAGGTCAATCACGATAAATGTTGCGACAAAAACTTGCTGGGAAATACTGTCGATGATTCTTTTGCTGCGTAAAGATGATGAATAGCGATGCGCTATCTTCCCTTCCGTTTCTTTGTTGTTTTTCCCTTCTGAAACCCGCCTCCTCCTCCTTCCGATCAATGTTGTCTTCTTGAATGATTCATTGCGAAGGTTCAATCCTCCCCTCACACCCCTCCATTTTTTTTTTCGCTCGCTTCCTTATTTCCTCCCTTTCTTTATTCATGTAGTCGTTTCTGCACCCGACTGGGTCAACTAGGCTATAGTTTTGAGCTAGAAGACGCTGTTTCCATGAAATTTGCAAGTCCTTGTTTCTCGAAACGCTAACTTACTCTCTGACCCGTCTCATTCTCGAAATCTGTCGCGAAATTAGAAATGCATGGGCCCTGATTCGCAACTTCATCATTCGCGCAAAAGATGCCTTGTCTCGTGGTACTCTCCATGATGTTTTTTTTTCGCGCAACCCCTCTCTATTTTTTTTTATTTCCCCAATCGATATTCATTGTCTCCCTAATTGCAGATCAGCTACTACTACTACTGCTACGGTACCACCCGCTCGCGGATGCGCTAAGGACTACGGTAGCCCCCCGCCAGCCAGCCAGCCACTCGGATACGGTAGTCGCGCGCGATCGATCGATCGATTCGGTGACGTCATCGATCGAACTCGATAATCGACAATGAAGGACGCGAAGAAGAGCCTGATCGCGGGCGAGAAGGAGAAGAGGGACAAATCCAAGGTTGGATTTTCGAAAATAGTTATAAAATTGGACAAATTATGCGAAAAAAATGGGGAAGTCCAGACAAATCCAAGGTGAGAAGTAATGAAAATAGTTATAAAATTGGACAAATTAAGCAGAAAAATGGTGAAATTTGAGGCGAGGTTTGAATTTGAGAAAATAGCCAAAAGCTGCAGAAAAATTGTCAAATTTGATGGTTAGGTGACCAGTGAGATGCGGGTTTCGATGGTGGTACTTGGCTATGCTGCGAGTTTCTTATTCAATCCGAGTCGTCTTTTGACCACATAGAAAACTATAATTATGATCGATCTGGTTCCATTCCCTTAGTGTCATGTGAGATTTCGGTTTCGATAAATACATAACTAGCAAGGAACTGCGATCATCCAATAATGATTCCGATTCCGCTGATATTGAATGAAAGTCTCATAAAACAGAAGAATGCGTGATTGCCTTGACAGGCTGAGTGCAGGTTTCATCAGTACTACAATAGTGTGATGGGCCGGATGCGCCAATGGTTGGAAGATCAGGAGTTGAAAAACAATATCAATATTAATATTTAATCACTAATCAATTGCAGGTGCGTGTGCGCGACATCCTCGGCCGCTTCCGGCTCTTCGCGCCCAATGAGAAGGTACGGTAGCGTTTGATGGGGTTACGGTAGCCTTGAAGGACGTTACGGTAGCTTGGATCGGGGGTACGGTAGTGATTATGAGTGCGGAAAAATGGTAGGAGTGCGGAAGCAATTAGGGCAGGAAGTGGCGAGGGATGTGCTCATAGCTATACAGAAAGCAATTTCAATAATGAAAAAAAATGTCAGTGAATGCGAATAAGCGGTTGCGTTTTTCGTGTTTCACTTATTAGCGAAGAGACACTTAACGAACTTGTATCAATGAGTTGTCGGTGCGATTACGGATATACAATCGAGATGGAAAGAATATTAGACGCTTAGAAAACTCGTGATGTTGATGTTTCATATGTGCGATATATCACTATGATTTTGATTTGGACAATAGCTGGTTGACCAGTAGTTCGAATATCCCCAATCTCATCTCCAGTGATTCTAGTATTTCATCTGCACGCTATATCATTGTATGCTCCATGAGGTCCTTACCAATATTCCAATAGTAATCATTCCTGTGTTTCATCCGTACGCTATATCGCATGGATTTTGAATTTGAGCAATTTTCTGCGCGTAAATTAGTTCAATAGCCCAATATCACCCAGCGTTCCTAGTGTTTCATAGGTTTGGCATATTGGATGGGATTTGATCGTGGCAATGACCACCATGACTGTAGTTTCCAATACCCCCCCCCCCCCCTCAATCCTTTATAATTCATTTATCATCCTTCATCGTCATCTGCAGGCCTCATCCGAGGACACGTCGACATCGTCGTCCTTCGAGATCTCCGCGCCCTACAACACCGTGCACAGGTAGGCCATCTGGCGGGAGTACGGTGGACCTCGAGAGGGATACGGTAGTCGAATCGAATTATCGACCTAGAATCACACCTGGAAGTCGTGCTAATTAGTGCATGCATACCCTTCTGTTTACTGTATTTGTTTTAAGCGAGCAAGCTCCGAGTTATCATTGATCCTTGTCGGACTTCGTATTTCACGATTGCGTGAAACATAGAATTTAGGGGTGAGCGATTTGAAATGTATGTGATGATTGCAGAGTGCACGTTGGGTACGACGGGCAGAAGTTTTCCGGGCTGCCGCAGCCATGGATGGACATCCTGCTGAGGGATATTAGGTGAGTGATACTTGGAGGCCAAGACTTGTTGATGAAACGCAAATTACGCTTGTTAGCAAGAATTACGTGCGTCTTTGTTTGTTATTCCTGAAAACCCACATACATGAATCGCATACTACTGACAGGGATATAAGAGAGGGATACAAGGTGCGTGAAACTGAGAGGATTTGCAGAATTAGTGAAACTTGAAAAGCGTTTGTTTGCTGAGAAATGTTGTATTTTTCCGGCAAGATTTTCAACCTGATTGTGTCGGGAAGCTCTGACATGAATGATGAAAGTTTGAAGACCTGTTCCGATGTTGAGTGATTTTGGTTGGCGAATATTTTGTTTCTGCCCAATTCAGAATGACGGAACCATTGCTTTGTTGATCTTTTCCTCCCCTTGTTCACTTCATGAAACTTAACTCTGACCGGTGCTCGAATTTAGTAAGTTTCTACAAATCACTGTCAGAATGCAGCAAAAGCCATAATTCTGTGTAATAGGGATGGAATCACAAAGGCGGATTGTATACTGTTAATATCATTTCCATTTTTAATTATTAAAAAATAATTATTTTAATATTTTGATAATTACAGCGAGGCCGACCAGAAGCGGAATCCGACGGCGGTGGTGACGGCGCTCAAGTTCTACGCCGCCTCCCTGAAGCAGCAGGAGGAGGTACGGTAAATTGTTGGGGGGGGAGGTACGGAAGCAGCGCCGGGTTACGGTAGTGTAGTGGGAGGAGTACGGTAGCCATGGTTTACGGTAGTGTAGGAAGCAGGAAGAGGTATGATAGCCGCCGGGTTACGGTAGTAGGTTACGGCTGCACAGGATTGTGTTCTAATGTAAGTTCTAAAGTTCTATGAACAGCAGGAGGAGGTACGGTAGCCCTGGATTACGGTAGTATATTGAAGGGGGGGAGTACGGTAACAGCAGGAAGAGGTGCGGTAGGAGGGTTATGGTAGTGTACGGGGGAGTACGGTAACTGAATAGGATTCATGAGGCTTTGAATCCTATTATGTTACCTGTTACCGCACAGCTGGATCGATCAAATTGGTACTAGCGATTATGTTAGGGCTAGGTAGTGTTGTTGGTTCGCGAAACCGCCTTGAAACTTTCATGTTGAAAGTGCAACACGAGAGTTGGTTGAGGGTTTAGCTCGCGCAATTTATTGTTAGAAATACCAATGAGCTCTAAAATGATGAGAATAGCGGTTCATGCAGAATCCTTGTTCCAGCGACTTTCGGGCTGCGCGGTTCCGATATGGCCCTGGGAATACAGTCTGCGCTGATGGATCGTCTCTGGTTGTTGAATGATTCTTAAATTGTATATCTCAGGGTCGCGAGAAGTTCCTGACGACGAACTCGGTATTCAACGCGAGCGACGAGGAGGAGATCGACGTGCAGCTAACGGGGGAGGTCCTGCAGCGATTGACGATGACCGAGGGTACGGTAGCCATTATCGATTGATTGATTGGGATACTGTAGTTAGTGCGTGTGATTACGGTTGGGATATTGCAGGTATTGCAGTTATTAGAAAGGGGTATTGAATGATTGATTGGGATACTGTAGGTATTGCAGTTGGGTAGGATAGCATGGTTGATTTTGATTCTGTAGGTTTGATGGAAATGTATAATTTATGAGATTGTCCACTAGTTGATTCGAAGTTGCGCCGGTCGTATAAAGTGGGATGGGATTGGCATGGGGTGATCGGATGGCGATGCTGTCTCTAAAAAATACAAACTACAGACCCGTGCTCGTCCTCCTCATCCTCGTCGATCTCCCATCGTCTGGACGGCGGCCCGACGATGACGTCGCCCTCCTCCACCAGTTCACTGAGTCCCGCAGAGAGAAGTGAGTGTGGATACGGTAGATGCATCGGGTACGGTAAACCTTGTACGATATTGATGAGCCAAAATGAGAGTAATGAGTGTACGGTAGGAAGAAGAAGGGGGTACGGTAGGCCTGATGAGAAAAGTGTACTGTATAAAGATTGGGGTATGATAGGAACAAGTTCCCGTCAGAGAGATTAGCGTTTCGAATCTGCCTGCAATTTTCGTGTCTCACAATTTGCTCATAGGCTGAAAGAATGTGACCATTACAATAGTACATTAGCATTCGTCATTAAAAAAGATTTCAATCTCACTAGAGTGTTCCGTGCCACGCACTTACTTGATAGCTGCAATTTTCGAATTCAATCAATTAGCACATGTCGTCCCCCGCTCGCTAGTCACAACAAAGAACATATTCGAGACATTCCAGTAAACGATCACCTTAACCCACGATACAATCAATCAATCCGTTTCAGACGACCTGCCTCCGCTCTCGTCACCGGCGCCCCCTCTGCCGCCCCGTCAGCGGACGGCCGACCGCCCCGCACCCCCGCCGCCTCCCGCGAGGACCTATAAGGTACGGTAGACAG
Organism: Pristionchus pacificus; assembly: GCA_000180635.4. Classification (NCBI taxonomy): domain Eukaryota; kingdom Metazoa; phylum Nematoda; class Chromadorea; order Rhabditida; family Neodiplogasteridae; genus Pristionchus; species Pristionchus pacificus. Next base: position 16,747,894 of record CM026576.1, read on the forward strand.
GGGAGGGGGGAAAGGTACGGTAGTCTGTTATGAGAGCTCACTCTCACATTCAGCAGCCGGTAAGCGAAAATCGGGCGTCCGGAGTTGTCAAGGGGTGTATTTGTGCTACAACCACGCTCTTCTTCTTTTGTACGCGTGCGCGTCACTGACAGTAGCGTCCATCGTGAAAATAAAATGAGGAACTATGAAGTAGGGATAGCGGGCAGTGTTGAGATCGAAGGAAATGTAAACAAACGGCCGAAAGAGGAAACCTGGTACTTTGGCGCTGCGCACGTATCACATGAGTTGGAAGGCACTCGGCGATTTCATCACGTATTGACTTGGTAAAAAAATATATTTAAAAAGTGGTTTGAAAATCTCACATGCTCCTCGTGTGACTCAACCCCTCTTCCTTCTGTCTCTCTCTCTCTCTCTCGATTCTTTCGCTATCACACAGCTAATCAATCCCTCTTTGACTCTACTCCCTTTCCTTATGCGGATGAATTCTTGAACCTCAACAAACGATTGCTCGGCAAACGTGACGCTACTAAAGGACTACGTTAGCGACGCCGCGTTTCCCAGACGAGATTCATGCATAAGGCCTCCCGACCCCTTTGTGCTTCCCCTCTCCTCCCCTTCCTATGTCCCACAATTGCAGCCCTGCTCGAACGGTGCCTACGCTGCAGCAGCTTCCGCGCACTTTCCCCTCGAGCAGCAGCCCTCGTCGTCGTCCCTCGCCTCCTCTGAATCGACGGCGACTCCTGCAGCATCTGCAACAGCAGCAGATGACGTCACGGTCGTGCCGGCTGCAGAGGAGAAGAAGGCGCCCGTGCCCGCACCGCGAGTGCCGCCCAAAGTACCGCCCAAGCCAGCGGTAGGTCGATTGATTTTGAGAGATGGATTACAGTAGGAGTACTGTAAACATGTCGGCATGAGCACTTCGTCGTATTCCACGAGAGCTAAATCAAAATGAGATGTGCTCATGCCGATTTGTCAACATTAGTAGGATTACGGTAGATTAGACTGACAGCTCCTACAGACACGAGATTTTCCCCTGTCGCTGGTTTTTCTCGCTATCCTTTTCCTCACAACATTTCCCCCTATGCACTCTTTCACACTCTGCTTACTGTAGTCAGGCTTACTGTAGATTGTGGTTGGTAGAGCCGGATACGGTAGCTGAGCACGCCTTACAGTAGCATCAGTGATTGTGAGCAGCATGTGGACTACGATATATATATATATATATATATATATAGTATTGCTCGTGAAACATAGCTTTTCCTAGAATTTTCAATTTATTATTGCTTTTTCTTCGGGTTCTTCTCTTCTGGTTTCTTGGCATTTCAGGGTTTGACACACTATCAGTTTGGTGTTTCACAGTCACAACTTGAGTTGGAATATCCCTCTGGTTTTGATAGTCTTGCGGTATCGATTAACTCAACCAACCAGTGGTTTTCTTGCGCTCCACTCAGACAATAGCAATCGTGCGCAGTGCGATAGTTAGGTGCGATATTGCCCATTGGTTAACGAGCCTTGTCCCTTTCGCCTAATAGGTCCATGTAATGGCCTACTGTAATCAGTCTATCACTCGACTCGATTGCCCTTCTTTGGGTCTCTCCGATGAACGTTGTCTCTAGCCGGGCAGACAGTACGCGAGAGCTCGTGAATTGGAGAAAGTACTGCGATTGCCTCGCTCTCTCCTCTACTTTCACTCTTCCCTCTCGACCTTTGTCACTCGCTACAGTGCAAAAAAGCGCTGGATATCTTTCTCGCGGGCGAAGGTTAATGAGAGTCGTTTGATAGTGACAAGAATAGGGAGGAAGGAAGAAATCACGTCAATAGCAACGCCAAGTATCGGCCTTTGGCATGAAATGAATGGGAATGTGACAGGAATGAGCTGTAGCTCCCTCTTCCGTCCTCTCTTTCTCCTCCTCAGTTCCACACTTTTTGCTAAAGACCCTTTGAGGGAAGCAGGTGTGAAAGACACCGGCGGAAAAAGCCCAGTTCGCGATCTGCGGTGGAGCGATGCGATACCGTATCCAGCAGAGTAGATCACGAGTGATTAGAATGCCATACTAATCAGTTAGGAGAACGGTGTGCAAGTGATATACATTGCCATTGGGTACGATCTATTACCCGGAGAAGGAGAGGAGACATTCACAACAGCAGGAGACACTGATCGAATTACTGCTGCTGCTGCAGCACTTGCTCCCCTCCGAACCTGCACCCGGACAGGGTTACGGTAACTCTTTATGAAATGATGGGATTCCGGAACTGGTGATCCGGGAACCGAGGAGACACAGATGTGCGAAATCTGTGCCGGAATGCCTTTGACAGCCCGCTCGGCTCTGTGATATCTGCGATTGGCGTTATCTCTCGCCCTTCTCTAGCCCTATCATGGATGGATGGGAGACGCAAACAGCTGATAGAGCTGACGGTTTGTGCGCAAGTGTCATCAATCATTGCCATCCCTGCTGCTGCTGCTGCTGCTTTTCCTCTTTCCTTATCGCTTTATCACTCACCCTGCCGATCCGTCTCTCCATCACTACTACAACAACTATCCATCCCCGGAGAAGGGAAGGGGGGGGGGGCAGGAAGAGAAAGAGAAAGGGGAAGGACGTGTGTAAGGATGAGCGAATCGTGTGTTGCAAAGCCGCGTTCGTTCCTCGTTCGCCCTTTTCCGGCGATGAGGATGAAAGAGATGAGACTAGCGATCAAATCCCCCCTCGAGGAGGGTCATCCCAGCTGACTCGCGAAAAGGAGTTAAACGAAAGGGAAAGGAGTGACGAGACTCCGCCCCCATACGGATCCCTCCCTCCTCCTCCCAGGATCGCGCCCTCCCTTCTCTGCTGTTCCCCCAACCGCTCCCTCTCCCTGTCTTGATCCCGCTCCGATTCTTGAAGAAGTCAAGAAGCCATCCTCGATTGTGTTATCGTGCCAATCGAGGAGAGCGAGACGAGAAAAAGGCGAGAGAGCGCGTCCTTGTGGAAGGAAGAGTACAGAGTTCGCGCCTCCCAACGACTGAAGCTCCGCCCCCACCTCAACTGTCTCCTTCTTACTGCTCTTCCTACTCTTGTGTCAGCAAGAGAGTAAAGAGAAGCCAAGCAGTCAGCCAGCCAGCCACTCTCAGCTTTGAGCCAGTAGCAGCAGCTGCGATCTAAAGAAAGGTGAGTAGTTGCCCCGTATCGCAATCAGAGCGAAGCTACCGTATCCAGGAATGTACGACTGGGCGCCGTTGAAGCCGGCCCTCTATGGGTACGGCTCGGGCTCGGGCCTGGGCCCGCTCGGGGTGCTCAGCCCCTGGTCCACGTACCTGCACCACATTGAAAGTGAGCTCATGGTGGGTTCTCCATCTTCTACATTTTGATCCATGATCGTTGTCCCCCCCCCCCCCCTGTCTTGTTTCTGTATTTCGCCGCATTTCGACTCGATCCTGTCTCTGCTGTCTTTCTCCCTGTTCACTGGCTCTTTTATCCACACACATCAAGCGCGTTCTTCCTGTGGTTAGTGGGGAAGTAGTAGGGTCATAATCCCCTCACTCGTGTTCTACTTTCGACCGCATCCCCTCGGACACTGGGCCGATGGGTGTTTTGTCAGACTTTTTGGGGTGATGTGAGGGGATAAGAAGGGGACTATTTGCCCTCAAGGGGTGTTTGAATTCAGCGCTCCCTCTGTGACATGAACTTTTTGCACGCGCGCGCCTCCCGAGAGTTTGTGATTCCCCCGAGATTCCTGTGTGCGGCGCCGATTAAAAAGGGCGAGTTTCAAGGGGGGAATTAATCGAGGGCAGAGTTCCCCCATACCCTACCCCCCCCCCCCCCCCCCCCCCCCCCCCCCCCCCCCCCCCCCCCGGCACAGTGTTTGATGTGGCAGCGGCAAGGGGTGAATTGACACGAATGGAGGGAGCAATGTTAGGGGGTGGTAGTAGAGTAGTAACTAGTCACTGATTGAGTAGCGGGAACAGTGACATTAAGTCTATTGTGATGTGACTGACTGTGCTGGTGTTTGAACTGTTCCCAGCCCTTCGCATATCGATTAGCGAAGAATGACGATTATGGGCTAGAAGTGAACCAAGCAAGTATGGTCACTTTACTTTGGAGAGTGAAGCGCATTCTCGAGAGAGAGAGAGAATGATTTCGTCTCCCTTTCCTTATCTCCCCCTTACTCGCCCCTCTCTTTTTTGTGCCTTTCGTCGCCCCTTTCCCGCAGCTTCTCTTTACTCTTTCTTTAAGCGAGCGAACGAGCCGATTTGACTTGCACTTGTCCGAGCGACGAGCGTTTTACAGCCCCTGATTAAGTGAGGAAAAGCGGGGAGATAAAAAAAAAGTTGCGAGCACCCCGCAGTCGCCGCCTTTTGTGGAGAACGGAAGTGGGGAAGCACAGCTGATGTCTGGTCGTAAATGACTGGCTGAGTATTTATCCCGGCTCCAGCTCGAGGTTGAGATGATGGCCATAAGGAAGCATGGAACAGTTGCATTCTATAGAATGGGTTTGGTCGATGAACGGCGGTAAGAAAGGGCCCCATCCCCGGGAAACGAAGGTCCCCTCAGCTCTTCCCGATTATTGAGCAGCGGCCGAGTAGTATCATTGCGTGCCAGTTCTCGATTGAGTGAGCGAGACGGAAAGAAAAGGATGAACAGAGAGAGAGGTTCTTTGCACTACTACATACTGCTGCTGCCCTGTTGCAATACAACGCAGACCTTGACGAGGGGGCGAATCGAGAGGAGGGGGTGAAGTTATGGAGGTGATTAGAGGAGGGGGAAATGAGGAATACCACGGGAATGGAATGCAGGGTTTGTGAGTAAGGAGGGAAGTGAGAATTGTTCCATTGTGAGAAGTGGACAACCAGGCCGTTTGAGGTATCGGGCATAAAGGATGAAGATGTTTATCCATTTTGGTGTTTCCGTCAGATGCTATTCAAAATACATTATATTTTGCCAAGTGCGATAGGGGGGATTAGGAACTATACTATATCGATCGCGCTGTTCGCTCGAATAATCTCTCCCTCCTTCTCGGGTTGGTTATTGTTATCGGGCGCGCTGATCTACCCCTGCCAAACGCGGCCTGTCTGACCGGCGAGATACTGGGAAAATGGAGTGAGGGCACCGCATGATGAAGAGGCATGAGAAAAATGTGCGGAATAGTTGCATTGTGTTTTTCCTACCCACGAAAAGAGAAACGGAAAGGGACAGTGAATTGAAGGAACGGGAACAATGAAAGAGTGTTTGCGTTTTCCCAAGGAGTGTTCAAGGGTGTTCTGGAACCGAGATGGAGATGCCTTCCTGAGGGGTGTTCAAGTGGGATTTGATCGAGGAATTGGAGCTGGAAGAGTCAGTCTTTGATCTGGAAGGGAAAGGACAAAAGGCTTGATGATGACGCAGTGCCGCTTTCGTCACAGAGAGCATACGCCAAGCACATCCTTGACTCATCAGTCCCATAATCATTAAGGATTACTAAGAACAATGGTCTCACTGCTCCCCCCGTGAACATAAACTCGTGTCTAACTGACTGGCTCGGGAAGGTTGCCCTTTCATCTCCTCCTCCTACAGCGGCGTGATCCTATCAGAGTATATCGCGAAAGGCTGTTCTGTTCCTTATCCGGGGATTAGGATTGGGAGCCAATTACCGGCCCTCGCGGCGCCTGTTCCACTAGTTGGACATACGTCACGGGCATGAGAGACATGATTGGGGACTAGTACAATGTGACTGATCCCCCATCTCTTCCTGATCCGGACTGCGATACAAAATTGCACTCTTCCACTTGGATGAACAATGCGGGACGAAGCGAGAAATCAGCTGGTGGGCGATACACTATCAGGAATCGAGGTTCTGCATCACTGCGCTGACCGATGAGAGTGTGCGAAATGGAGAGACTGGATCGCAATTTTGGGGGAAAGCATTTTGCACTTGCAGCAAGCAAAATGGAAGATCCGATTACGATAGTGTAGTCGAGCTAGGAGGAACTTGCAGTGGTAATATGACAAGTGCATGTAGTTGCTAAGCGATTATTTGAATTAGTATTATCTTGTAGGGCTACAGCTAGATAAATCAGTGCTACGGCAACATCCTCCATTTATGCCTAGCGAAGTGCAGCTAGAATTTAGAAATGACATCTAAGACATTCTGGATTACAGTACCAACTAGGTGAGCATGTGCTACAGAAGCAAGCTAAGACCTCATCTCCTCCATCCTATCCATCCCCTCACTCCGTTCTTCTCCCTTTCAGCATCTCAAGTCATCGGGCGGTCTCGGTTCGCCATCCTCCTCCACCCTCTCCACCTCCCTCAACTCGATCGGCCACGAGAATGATCGATCGTCATCGTCGAGAGATGGACGGAGCAACGGCTCCTCCGGCATCATGATGACGTCATCGTCGAACGCGTCGTCCGACGCCGACCCCCTCGCCAACTTCAACGTGAGTAGTGTGTGTGCGTGGTGTGGTGTTGTGTGTGGTTAACGTCGCCCTGTCGAAATTTTGACACAAACGCAAGTTGGTGTAGTAAACGTGGACGTGTGAATCATGAGCACTCGGCCCGTCCTTTAACCACCCTCACCACGCCACGCGCACATAATATTGTTTGATGTCTCGCTCTGTACTATTCACTGATACGGGTCGTCGTCTCTCTATTCTGCACGCACTATCGCGCTGCTCTGATCACCGAGAGAGTGCGCGAAGTGAAGAGACGTCGACCCGCAGATTGACCTCTCGTCTCTAGTCTATCTCACCCCCTTCCCCTGATCCGATAACATAACAACAAGCGAAAAGAGAGCAACGGGAGAGTGAGAAGAGAGTGGTGTCTAATAGTTACTGTGGGTGTACTGTGGGGTACGGTAACGAGCGAATATATCGATTTATCGATTGTTTTGCAGAAGGAGAACGAGGCGTCGAACAACAACGTCGCTCCGTCGGCGCCATCCGCCGTCGCGGCTCCCGCAGCGGCCAAGGGTACGGTAAAATATGTTATCAATTGATTTGAAAATAGTGGGTATGTGAAAAATTTGGCTAACAACAACCGGTGCATTGGCGTTTCGAGGGGTAGTGATGAGTCCAAGTTGAAGCGGAGGTGTAATTGTTGGTGTATTACAAGTATAGAAAAAATATATTCCGTCGACAATTTGAAAGTTGTCTTCTCATGAGTGTCGTGTTCCACAACTTTAGCATAGTCGTTATCCAAAGTGCATCGGTAATAGTAACCCGGTGTGCTTTCGAAATTTTGAAGTTATTCTGCCCATGAGAGTCGTGTTCCACACAGTTGTCATAGTCGTTGTCCGGGGGGAAAATTGTTAATCTCTGTTCGTTCGCTACCGTCGATAAAATCATATTTGCAGTTCGGTTGTGGGAATTTTGAATAGCACTCTGCCTATGAGAGTCGCGTTCCACATAGGGTTGGCAATTCGGGATTACGGCCCCGCTACGGGGAGTGGTCACGTAGCGGCCCCGCTACGCCCGCTACCTCCCGCTACGTTTCGGGGAAGGGAGCTTTTCCACGCGGTCTTCAATAAAGCGCGCGTACTAGTCTATACGGGATAGGAAGAGCAGGCGGAGGCGCTCCTCTCCCCTCCCCGAAACGTAGCGGGAGGTAGCGGGCGTAGCGGGGCCACTACCTCTCCCTCTCTCGTAGCGGGGCCGCTATCCCGCTACCGTTTATCCAGCCCTAGTTCCACACAGCTGCCATAGTGATTCCTTTATGGGGGTTGATAATTGCTCGATGACTTTTGAGTGTTAAAAATATCTTCTTTGCAGTGCACAACGCGCTGAACAACAACGGTAAGTCGTCGACGTCGCATCTCCATCACGGCGAGGACGGCCCCGTAAGGGTGCGAAGTAATGCGACCAAGATTGAGAAGATGAAGATGACCGATGAAGAGGTACGGTAACGGTTAATATTGGGGACTGTCAGAAACCGATCAAGAATTGTTTCGAGGATTTATTGCCCCATCTTGTAGATTTTGCGATACGGGAGCTAACCGGGTGTCTTTTTTAAATTTTGGGCGACGCCTACCGTTCAATATATCAACAGACTGGCGAGTTCTCCTTCTTTCGTATTGCGCGCGAAGCGTCTATCCACCGGGTTGAACGGATTGGATTTTTTGCCCGAAACCAAACAGTTCCTGTTTTCCCTCAGTCTGGAATAGAATCTTCTCTATTTCTCGCTGCGTATTCGGGCGAGTTCAATAGAGTTGAGACGTGGTTTTACGAGTGCAAAAGCAGAGTCGTTCGCCTGCTTTCTCGCACACAAAACGTCTAGAATTGCAAGCAAACATGAACTAGAACTTTCCTCATAACTTTGTCCTCTCTCCTCCTTATACTCCCATGCGTAAATGCGTAATTTATGGGTTTCTCTGACCACTGGCGCCCCACATTCGCCCTCGATTTCCTCGTTTTCTTACACGCACCATTTGAGAATCATTGCGCAGCAGTAGCTCTGTGAGGGCACAGTTCAAAGAATGAGGAACAGTGGAGGGAGGGGAAGGAATGGAGGGGAGGTAAATCAGAATAACCAGTTAGATGAGATCCTTGCTCCCCCACTGGCAGAGAATAAGAAGCGAATTGAATGGCAGCAGCATGCGAAACGGCATAAGAATTAGAGCGGAGAATGACAATGAAGTTGGAGGAAGAGGCAGGTAATGCAATGGGGGGAAATGACCGCCCGGAGAGTATTGTTGCGAAAGGTTGGAAGGAAGGCAGGAGGAATGAGGAAGGGGGACACTTTGAAGGCAATGTTAACCCAGTGAATGTAGGATGCACGTTTACTTGATATTTCCGGTCGCAACCCCGTTTTTCCCACGGTGAATCAGTTACTTGTGAGTAACTAACTCCATAAATCGATCTCACCAGAGCCGTTTCATTACTCTTCTGTTCTCTACTACTCTTCCCATTTAGCCATCGTGAGAACGGAAGAGGGGAAGATTTAGTGGGGGAGTGAGGGCGAAATGGGAAAACGAGAGGGGGGTAAACGATGGAGATGAGAAGGAGGAAACGAGCGGGTAGGGATCAATGTGGAATGGCAGGGGTCAGTGAAAGTGAGACGCCCGGGATTAGAAAGCGATCAATCGCAAACTGATGAGAGCGGGGAGTACGGTAGCGGTACGGTAATATCGATTTTCTTAAGGTGATCACGGAACTGCGACGAATCGTGAACCCGGGCAACCCGATGGACCACTACGAAGTGAAGAAGCAGATCGGAGTGGGGTACGGTAGATTGAACTTATCGATTGATTACGGTAGGTTACGGTAGTTTTAAATATCGATTGATTACGGTAGGATACGGTAGCTTGCATTTATCGATTAATTACGGTAGGATACGGTAGCTCGATATTTTGTTTGTTTACTGATTAGGAGATGTTTTTGTTGTGACTCATTGCAATAAGCAGATAGTCTCTCTGTTTTTTTGTGGTCAACCCGTAGAATGTTTGAAGAAGAGCTCAAGGGATTGTTTCGAGGTAGTTTTCGGCTCGGGAAGAGAGGGGGGGGATTTACTGTGAAGAATGTGGCCGAGATTAGGGGACTTCTGGGATTTTCAATTAATTAATTCAATAATAATAATATTTAATTAATTCAGAGCCTCCGGCACGGTGTACATTGCACGGCGGAACGACACGAAGGAGGTGAGGATTACAAAAAAAACAATTGTAGTCTCAATTTGGATTCCAAAGACTATTGGAATTCCAGCGGAATTCCAATAGTCTCATCTGTCTTCACACTCTCTCGCAATCAGAGCAGTCAAAACGCTTTGTTCTTCTTATTACAATTCCGGAATCGATACTCTAGAGTTTAGTGTTTTTCGTATTATCGAAACACCAATATGAGATGGGCAGGGAGTTTTGGGCGGCATGATTTGATGATAGTGTCCATTGGCGTGGAATGGACGATGCAGAGTGGGCACGCACTAGGATAAATATATTCGCTATCTCTGCTCGGTATTGCTGGGATTGTAGATGGGAGTTTCCGGTTGCAGTAGGTTCTCGTAGCCGGGAGTAGATACGTTTCAATGATCGGGCTTCGGTTAGTCCCCCAGTCAATTTTCTCGGTTCAAGTCGTTGTGGTGAAGTTTTCACTAGTGAGATCTGGGTATCATGCAAAGCTGATAGAATCTCGTTCTACACATGATACATTTTCATCGGACCTTCGCAAATTACCAATAATCATGGGCGGTGAAGCGGCTTACTAAACAGTAGTGCGATTTGGGTTACATGAGGCGCATATTGTCTTGATCAGGGGCTATTGAATCATTGATCCTTCGTTCCCTCTATGATAAAAATACCAATACTGATCATCCCCCTGTCGTCGCTGTGAAGCGGCTTGCTAGGATAGGATAGTGGTAGGCGGGTTCGTGTAACATTATGTGCCGATAGTCTGGAGTACGACGGATTGGCCGATTGTTACTCATTTCATCTCTTAATAATAACATCCCCCGCAGGTCGTTGTTGTGAATCGGGCGGCTTGACATTAGGTACATTTGGGATACACCATATGTCTATTGTCTGGATCAGGCCTGTTCAATGATTGAGCCGTTGGTCCCTCATAAAACGAAAAATGAGTAATCATCGTCTCAGGTCGTCGCTGTGAAGCGGATGGCGTTCAAATCGCAGCCGAAGAAGGAGATGCTCGTGACGGAGATCAAGGTGATGCAGCAGTACAAGCATCCCGTGAGTTGATCTTTGGACATTGATCTTTGGTCTTTAGACTTTGGAGCTCATAACCTAATCCCAATGCATCATTGCTGACATTATTCAGTTGGGATGGGGTAGGGAAATCGTGGTTGCACGGGTGTGGAATAGACAGGTAAAAAAAAGCAATTAGTGGTTCTTCCGGGGTATATCTGTCAAATACTCAATCAATGCAATTAGATATACATTTGAGTAGTCATACTATACTTCACATTTGGTCTTTGGTATTTTTAGGGATAACCGTTGATAATATTTTTGTAATTGTAAGGGGTAGGGACTTCGTGGTTGCGCAGGTAGAACACGGGAAATCAGCGAGTAGTGATTCGTCCAGTGTACATATGCGTACGATAAAAATATTCATCCAATAAAACTAGATAAGTGATAAAAGTGATGTTGAAATATATGGTAATCATTTCTTCCATTTATGAGTTCGTTCGTATTTTGTTCTTTGATCTTTGATCTCCGCTATCCTTGCAGAATCTCGTGAACTACCTGGACTCGTACCTCGTAGAGGCGGACGATCTGTGGGTGGTGATGGACTACCTGGAGGGCGGCAACCTCACCGATGTCGTCGTCAAGGTACGGTTGATGAGGGTACGGTAGTCAGGGGGGATGGAGCAAGGTACGGTAGATGAGCTAGGAACAGTGTACGGTAGATCATGAGTAGAGTACGGTAGATGGGATATTGGCAGGGTACGGTAGATGAGCTAGGAACAGGGTACGGTAGATTATGAGTAGAGTACGGTAGATGGGATATTGGCAGGGTACGGTAGATGAGCTAGAAATAGGGTACGGTAGATGAGCTAGGAACAGGGTACGGTAGATTATGAGTAGAGTACGGTAGATGAGATAGTGGCAGGGTACGATAGATGGGTTATGAAGAAGAGTACGGTAGTTCCGGTGTTTGGTACCTTACGATAAGTAAATTGCTACGGTGGATAAATATATGTTTTGGACCGGCTGACAAACTGACATTGTTAGATGTGACTAGCTCGGGGATAAGTGCATGAGCTGAAACACAGAGTTTCCGTTTGAAGTCTATTTGTGATTTTCGACGTTTCCAATGTTCAACGCTCCTCCTTGTAGACTGAACTGGACGAGGGACAGATCGCAGCGGTGCTCAAGGAATGCCTCAAGGCACTCCACTTCCTGCACAGGTGAGATATTATCTTTGAACTTTGGTCTCTGATCTTTCAAAAAAAATGAGAGTTGAAGTATACTTTGTTTCCACGAAGTGGGTGCGTGCGATTCAATGGCCCTCGTGAAACACGAGTAGTAGTGCTACAGCGACATTGGTTCAACGTATTTGCATTTGAAAGATGCTGGATCATTTGTGCTTCATGGTGCTTACAAGTTTAGGTAGCGGGTGTCCCTGCAATAGTGATAGGGATAGTTTTACATTATCAATTATCGCGATCGTGTATTTCATAATGCCCAAAAATAATAATACTAATATTCGTCGTCACAGTAAGTCGATTATATTTTTTGAGCTTTGAACGATGCTGGACTATTTGTGCTTCAAGGTAACTAGAAGTTTGGGCAGGGGGTGTCTCCTCAATAATCCGTCCCTGCTCTAGCGAAATACAACTATTTAAATTAAAAATATATTCTTTCAGTCACTCGATCGTGCACCGTGACATCAAGTCGGACAACGTGCTGCTCGGCATGAACGGCGCCGTGAAACTGACGGACATGGGATTCTGCGCCCAGATCCAGCCCGGCAGCAAGAGGTACGGTAGCCGCACAAGGGGAGGGGATTGGGAACTGAGTTTATTGTTCTTGGTTCAGTATTAGTGGGAACTGGGTGTCGGTTGAACACTGAATCGCGATTTGATTTATTATTCTTAAAATGATTATGCTCGTACAATTATGTTGACCTGTCTTCGCCTCTTAGGAATAGTAGGTGAAACACGAGAGCGCCGAGTGGGTCACGATCGTCACGACCAGATCGTCGCACTTGAATCTCAATCCTCTCGATTGCAGGGACACGGTGGTCGGCACGCCGTACTGGATGTCGCCCGAGATACTCAGCAAGAAGAAGTACAACTACAAGGTGAGTGGAGGTTGCATGGGAGTGGACATAAGGGGACGAAGGAGCAGCGAAATTGCTTATTTTGAATAGATCCTGTGGAAAATTTGGCCGTTTCCTACACCTCAAGGTGAATAGACGTTACGGGGTTTAGATATCAGTCGGAGAGAACAGTGACTTTGATGGAAGGAGATCCTTTAAATAGAAACAATTGTCGAGATTGATGTGTAGAGTTATGATGAGTGGTGGGTAGGTGTTTCAGCGTTTAGATTCTAGGGAGGGTCAATCGACAATTCGATCACAGGAGGTATCTTGCACTTCATGAAATGCTACCGAGATGTTACGCAGTCATCATGTATCTTGCCAGTTAGAGAATCCGAGGGAGCGGTGGGGAATGAGAGAGACAGCGGCAGTCATCCGTAATTGAACAGTCTGGCTCTCTCGTTTCGCTCTGCTCCCTCATCAGTCAGAGGAGCTAGAGAGCACGGGAGAGTGAGAGAGTCAGACTATTCCTCCTCCATAATCCATTCCCCTTCTTTTCAGGTTGACATCTGGTCGCTGGGCATCATGGCGCTGGAGATGATCGACGGCGAGCCACCCTACATGAGAGAGACGCCCATGAAGGTACGGTAGACTAAGAGTACTGTAATTGGAGGGCACAGTAGAGTTTCGCTGCGCGCTCGTTGAGAACAATGTAGATATTAGCGTTGAGCTGGCGTTTCAATGTTGGTATGAAGCAGGTGCAATCGTCAATGTATTTGATGAGTGTGGAACAACAAAAATACTTCCGAAAGAAGACAACACGCTCCTTCAATGTTGTGTATTCGAACGTCTTTGAACAGATCCATTTCCGTTTCACATTGGGTATGAATGGTCGAGTGCTGCAAAGTTGCTAATAGTTGCAAAGCCGAGTTAACGAAGTAGTCATAAGTAAACTAGCGGCTTCAAATTCACGTTTCACGACTGACTTATGTGCAGTTGATAAAGAGACCTTTTATTGCATCGACTGCTCCAGGTGGTAATTAATAATCAACTTCTTTGCAGGCGATCTTCCTGATCGCGCAGAACGGGAAGCCGGAGATCCAGAGGAGGAACGAGCTCAGCCCCGAACTCGTCGACTTCCTTGATAGGTACGGTAGATTAATGATTACGATGGGCCTGTGAATTAATCGATAACGGTAGTTGTAAAAGGGGGGCCTAATACTGAGATGGAAAAAGTCGTCGTGGTTTACGCTAGATTGAAAGTGACCGGCGAGGTAAGCTTGCTCTGAGTTTCAAGTAGCATTAAAAGAGGCTCGTGTTGTGATTGAATTGCTAGTACGCTGGACAAGTAGCATACAAATATAAATTTGATTTGGCACGGTAGTTGGATGTTTCAGTTTATCTAACATCAGCGCTCGGTCACACCTTGCGCTACAGTGACCAAGTGAGCTGTAGGTTTCAAGGAGTAATCAAAGAGGCTCGCGCGGTGCGTAGAACAAAATTCAAAATGATTCAGCGCGTCACTTGTGTGTTTCACGTAGTAGATCTAACACCTGCGCCTTGGTTCATTTGATCGTTCAGCGAGAACGTCTATAAAAACATATAAATTCCATGGACCGATGCCTACCGTATCCTGACCTCCCTCACCCCCATATCTTCAGATGTCTCGTGGTCGACCCGGAGGAGCGTGCGTGCACGGAGGAACTGCTCGCCCATCCGTTCATCCGTACCGCCAAGCCGCTCACCTCCCTCGTGCCCTACATCAAGGCCGTCAAGGAGCTCAAGGAGAAGGAAGCGCGCGGCAAATGAGCGCAAGCCAAGCCCCTTTTTTTAGCCCCGCCCCCTTTTACCCTATAACGAATCGACCTTTGAGATATATACAGTAATCTTCCAACTCGCATCCATACAGCCTTTTGTTGCACTACTACGGGTTCCCGCCACCCCCCCCCCTTTTTAGATCGATAATTGCTCAATGATACAGTACCCTCGCTCCCCCCCCAACTTGTCTCTCTCAGTGCCTACCGTAATCCTGCCGCAGTCTCCTCTCTAACTTGGTCCCAGCACGCTTACTCTACCACCACTCAATCAGCCTCTTATTTTCCCCCGTTCACTTCCCGATCGATATAGTCATCCTACCGTACACCCCCGTTCATTGTCCCCTTCCTCTATCCCAGTCTCTCCTCACACAACGAATATCGGTGATTTCTGATGAGATCCTTTCTTTAATCAAGCTATTATTTGCCTCCTTTGACCCACAGCGTTTTCCCCCGCTTAAATTGTTATTTACTTTTTATAATGTCCGTTATATTATTTGCAGCCACACATGCGTTTAAATAGTATCAGACGTTCAACCTTTTTATATTATTCATTTTATAGCTATTAGAAGTAGATGTAAGAGCATTTGCTATATACGTGAAAGTTCCCCTCATCATTGATTGATTCCCTCGCCCTTCTCAGATATCGATTACAGTAGTGCCACAGATGGAACAAAATCAATCGATAATTCCCCTCCCCTCTTGCTCCAATCAATAAATCGGTCGACACTTCCATTCACAAACGGTTTCTTCCATATATCCTCCCTCCTTTCCTCCTCGCTACTCTTTGTAGATCAATCGATCACTTTCTACCGTAGTCCACTAATACACCGTACCTCCTACCGTACCCCCATCCATTCATAGCAAGTTCGCTCGTCCCTTGCTAGTTGTACGATATATATTTGTACGAAAGAAGAGTCTGAAAGAGAGTGAGTACTCTGCTCGATTATTTTGTGTTGTAAGTTGTGCTAATATTGTCCAGACACACGAATTGTGACCATTTCAGAGAAAGTAATAAATACTATTCTCAAGATCGTTGGGCTACAGTCCATGAAAATAACAAAGCTTGAGAGGGTGATAGATATCCCGATACGTTATTTGAGAAATGATCTTTGATCTATTGCACATGCAGTGCAGAAAGCCTTGACTGACAATTTCATGAATTTACAAGAACGAACAGCTGATCACGTGCAGAAAAAGCTGATTTTTTATATTCCAAAGTTTCCGTATTTTTCCTAACGATTCATCTGTGCGAATTTGCATGTTCAGAGAGGGGAAGGGAGCAATCAATGAGATGCAAAATGATCGTCTCTTCTCGTTTCCTTCCCTCATTTCGTCACCTCCTGCAGTTGGCGCGCGGCCGATATGAGTGTAAGTTGCGGGTTGTGAATCGATTTTCGTCTCGCTGGTTACGGTATCTGGGTGTTCTGTATATGCTGTGTCACGATATCGTTTCGCTTTACTGTCGGTTGAACGATGAGTGTACCCTCTCAAGGATTTGAGTATCATTAAGGAGAAGAGTTACTGTAGGATTAATATAGGGTTACGGTATCTTCGTCATTACAGTATCTCTGGTATTCGCAGATGCTGAAGAAAGTGCGCTTCTTCTCCAAGGCGCCCCCGAAGCTGTCGAAGGAAGAGGAGGCGGAGAGAAGCGGCGCCAGTATCAGGTATGACACCGGGGGGCACGACCTACCGTACCCTGTCGTATTGGGATAGGGTTACGGTACCTCCGGTTGACGATTCATTCCTGTACCTCGATTACGGTATCCGGGCATGCTCTTGACGGGTTACCGTACCGTATGGAGTGCGCAATACGGGTCGCCGTCTCTTCGTTTTGCAGACTCTCTTGACCGGTCAGGAGGGTAGAGAGTATGTGAAATGAAGAGAAGCCGACCCGTATTACGCACTTTAGTTACAGGCCGGCGAAGGGGCTGCCGCGGGATCTGGATTGTAGACTGGCTGTAGAAGGGCGGACGAAGGGATCAAAGATCAATCCGAGATCGCACAGGACGCCCGCCGGAGGAGGAGAGGACTATTCGAGACGGACCAGCCGAACATCGAGATCCGAGCTGGGATCCGTGCGCGCCCAGTGCGACAGTGAGTTGAACTTTGGTCTTTGGTCTTTGATCCTTGATATCTGGATGTTGATCTCTGGTGTCCATTAATGTTGATCTGTTGAGATGTTGATCTCGGATGTATTTAGTGCATCGAAAGCACTAGAAAGCACTAGAAAGCACAAAATCGACTCTAGAATGGAGTTTGATCTCTGATCTTTGACACTTGACTGTAATTTGATCTCTGATCTCCTTGCTTGCAGTCTTCTCCATCACGAACGACCCGGCGAGCGAGTTCGAGGAGGCGCCCGCGGTGAGTACGGTAGTGGAGGGGATGGGATACGGTTTTGGGAGAGAGGTGGGTACTGTAGCTGATGAGAGAGATACTGTAATGGAAGTCGTGCTACTGATGTTTACTAATTATTTCGAATTCTGTCGAATATTGCTCTGTTAAAATTGCGTTTCGATTCATGAACTAAAAGTAGCTGTCAAATTGAATTCGTAACCGTGAAAATTGAGATATTGATGTTGAGTTGACGTTTCACTGTTGGTACGAAGTAGTTATGTTTGCTATGTCCTGTGATAATGGTACAATCTGTCTACAAAACAATAATATTTTCCGCCCTTGTCCTTTGCCTGAGATACCGTAACCTTCCGAACAATATTCTCTCTGCCCGTCCCGCCCTCGGTACACTTTTAGATACTGTGATCTCACGATATATACCCTAATATTGCTCTTAAAACCTACCGTATGCTCGTGATTGCCAAGGGATTACCTTTCAATCAATAATCTCCCTCATTTCAGCCCGTCCCTCCCTCGGTCCGTCTCGCATGGCGCTTCGTCGTCCTTCTCACGCTCGTCCACGCCATCATCCTGCTCGTCAACGTCGTCCTCCTCTTCACCGTGGACAGACACGAGAGGAAGAGCCATCATCAGGTATCGATTGGGAGCTTATTTTTTACGGTATGGAGGATCGAGTGCTGGTGAGAACTATGGTAGAAGGCAACTGTTGGTTTTTATGTGATGCATTCTGTTATGAGATGGAGATTAGAAGGCCAGTAGTTGTAGTAGCTAATTATTGATTATGTGTCCTCCTGTTCACGGTGGATGGGCATAAGAGAAAGAGCCATCCATCAACAGGTAGGAGGTAGGGGGGGAATTGGGAACTGATGGGAAAGTGACAGTCGTTTATCGATAACACCTGTGAGTGGGCGATGTGATAATGGGTGGGCAGGCGATAGCTACGATAGTTGGCTAGCAATGAAATTGGTGTAAGACGATGGGAGAAGGAAAAGCTATAGGGTTCAAGCAGCAATCAACGAGGCTCGTGCTTCAATAATTCCATACGTTTGATTTGTGAAAAACATGTTCACGCGTCCGTTTGATGTTTCACGAAATGTATCTAACAACTGCGCCTGAGCACATTTGGTGGGAAAGAACGAGACTGCGAAAAAATACAAAAAACCATTGGCCAAGATGCTTGGCAATTTCTACCGTACTCCACCATTGCTAGCTGCTGATGTGCCTGATCCGGTAGATAGCGATGGAATACGGTTGAAAAGTCAGTTATCGATCACTGGCTACCGTACTCCTACCGTAACCCACATGATCAGGTGCTGCTCTTCTCTCTGCTGATGCTGACGAACCTCGTGCTCGTCATCGTCTTGCTGCTCGTCGTCGTGAGACAGAACAAGGGTACGGTAGTATTATCGATTGATTTTCCAATCGGTAGCTGAGGGAGTATCGTATTCGTAGAACTAGAGTATGGTAGATATGTGAATTGATTTATCGATCTATATCTGATGGGAGTACTGTAGTCTGTGTATATTCGGTGTTACTGTTATCACAGGGCATGAATGCATGAATGATTGATGTGGTGAAGTGGAATTGGGAAATTGCTCAATCACTGCAATAGAACATTTTTTGGTATAACGACGATTTGGCGTTTGACATTGGCGATAGTGGATACCGTATCATTCGCTCACCATATTCCAGCCACCACTCAGTGCGGCATCTGCTGCACTTTCTGGACGGCTTTCGCCTACTTTGTCGTACTCGCCTACAATTCGCTCGATGACGTAAGCGTTATCGATTTTTTTGCTGATTGTCGATAATTGAATATTTTTCTATAAATTACAGTACTCAAAACGTCCGTAACGCTTATCGCTTTCTCTCGCTGATTATTGATCGATTCCTATCAAAATTACCGTATCCAAAACTACCGTAACCCGTTGCAGCCGCTCTCGCTGGTCGCTGGCCGCACCTGCCTCACCGTGATCATCGTGACGGTACGGTAGCACAGATATCGATTTTTTCGCCTTTTCTTTTTGGGATACAGTTTAGCTCAGTTTGCTGAAGAATGCAAAAGCCAAAAGCCAAGAATTTCAAATGCTGAGAATTTCAAAAGCCGAGAATGTCAAAAGCCGAGAATTTTTTGTAAACGTTTGCCTCAATCATATCGAAAACGTAGCGCGGCGGAGAAGTTGAAGCAATAGTGAAGCGCGAGTAGTTCCGGGTCAATTCGAAAGCCGAAATTCAATTTTATGACGCCCTCATCGTTCAGATTCTCGAGCTGGCGACGCTGACCATCTACTTTGTGCTGCGCTTCATCCGCTACAAGAAGGTCGTGGGTACGGTACCTTGATTGATAGATAACTGCTTTTTTATTCCCCCAATCGCGAACTGACGTTATTCTCGCAGAGCTGTACAATTGCCGCGCGTGCACGTGCGACAAGGACTGCCAGGGAGCGCGCGAGCCGACGAGACTCGGCTTCAACGACCTGTGGCCGAGAGCTGAGGTACGGCAGGAGGGTTGCGGTAGGATATGAGGAGGAGGAAGTGGAGGGGTGAGGAAAATGAAAAAAATATCTTGGGCACTAAAGTAAAGAAGTGCCATATGATCTATGGGAGTGAGCCGGGGTTCGGTACCTGGGTTACGGTGAAATACAATCTATTGCCGAGAGCAGAGGTACGGTAGGGTGACGAGTGTACGGTATCCAGCCTGGGTCACGGTAGCATACAATTTACGGCCGAAAGAAGAAACACGTTAGGACTTCGATATCCGATAGGATGTACTGTATACAATGATGAAATGCCAAGAGTGTAGATTGTCATCGATGATTGAGCGTTACCGTAATGTACCCTGAAGATTATTTAACACTAATCTGTGATCTCTGCAGGCCCCCGCCCCTCTGCCCCGTCCCGCCTCGTCGCTCACTCCAGTGAGCAGTGTGGCAAGAGAGAGGTTGGTGAAAGAGACAGATTGGGGATACGGTAGCCGGTTGAATGTACGGTATTCGGGTACTGTAATGCGGGTTACGGTAGACTGACAAAATATAACGAAAAAGACTTGATGGAGAGTTACTGAGAGAAAGTGGAAAACAGCCTCTCCTGAGATGTTCGATCTGCTTGCGGCTTTCGTGCTGCAGAGTATTCTTTTGACATTGATATTCATTAGAAGCCGATAGTTCTTCATCATCAATGTCAACATATCACATTAGAGCAACGAGATGGAAGAATACCGTAACCGATTATCGATTAGTCTACTTTCAGCCCGATCGACAATCTACCGCCGTCGCTCTACTAAGAAGAATCCATCTGAGGGATACGGCAGATCAAGACTCCATTCTCCCCTTCCCTCCCGTTCCCCCAATCAATAATTGGATCTCTCGCTAGGCGCGAGCTAATCATGCATACTGTAGTCGTCTACTTGTGATAAATGTTTGGAGTTATCGATATCTGTGTCGTTGCGAATACATGATAATTACACCTGAATACTAAAAGCGGACTGATATTCGAAAAGCCTATAGACATCTTTATCTTTGAACAATTGAGGAATTCGATCCACCAAATTTGGCGAAAAGCTAAGAATAGTTCATTAATGGAACAACGAAGTATTCAAAGTGGGACAGACCATTTCGTTTCTCTGCTCATTATCTTCACTCCGCCTCGTCCTGTGTGGTCGACTGCAATGGTGGGTGGCTATTTTTCATATTTTTTTATTTATTTTTTCATTATTTATTCATTATTTTCGTTAATTACAGCGTCCATCGGCGCTCCTTCTGCTCCTGCTGCCGATTTGTAGCTGTGAGGTGAGATTGATCTTTGATCTTTCGCCCGGAATTAAGTTGATCTTTGATCTTTCGGTTGTCTGATAGAACATTTTAAACGCGGATTGAAGCTAATATCACGTCAGCACTATGCCATCATCCCCTTGCAGACACTCGACGCGCCGTATCATGCGCGAGTGAAGCGACTGCTCGGCAACGGCACGGACAGCCGAAATGCAAACGTCAATGAGGTTTGTAGGGGGCATTTCACATTTAGGGTAGGTTTATGTTAGAGCAGCTTAGAGCACGGTAGTACGATAATGTACCGTAGATCTGCAATGCTATGATAGCGCGTTCTTGATGTCGGTACGGTAGATGAGCCTACGGTAATAGCGATGTGCCTAGGATAAC
Source organism: Pristionchus pacificus (assembly GCA_000180635.4). Lineage (NCBI taxonomy): Eukaryota > Metazoa > Nematoda > Chromadorea > Rhabditida > Neodiplogasteridae > Pristionchus > Pristionchus pacificus. Next base: position 16,768,887 of record CM026576.1, read on the forward strand.
TGTTTTACAGCCTTGTTTCGCTACGGAGAAAACTGAAGAGGAACAGGCCAAGTTGTACGAAGTCTTCAACGGAGAGTGCAGCACCTACAAGGGTGAGATGAGAGGAAAGATCAAAGATCAATCTGAGTGAGATCAAAGACCTGTCTAACACCTGTCTAAGTGCGCGTACGGCAAGGAACTGCCGTCGATGTAAGACCGAAGATCATTCTGAGAGTAATCAAAGACCAGACAAAGATCAAAGATCTCCAACTCAGATGACATCAATAAATGCTGCTCCACCTTCAACAAGTGCGCGTACGGCAAGGAACTGCCGTCGAGGGATGCTAGGGTGAGTATGCTGAAGATCAAAGATCAATGACCAAGGATCAAATCAAAATTCAAAGATCAAAGTTCAGATGAGCAGCAAGTACACCGAGTGCGGCAAGGCGCAGGCGGTGTGCATCGACGATACCTTCGATGTACGGTATCTGCGCATACTGTAGGGTACTGTAGCGGCGTCTGGATACGGTAGTTGAGAGCACTGTATTGCTACATGAGAAGAAAGAGCTGATTCTGTAGCAGGAGGATAATATATTCGAGATTACTGTGGGCTTAATAGCCAATGGTGCGGCTTTCGCACACACTACCTATGTTTTATGTGAAGATACGACGGTGTGTTAGTTGTGATTCTGTAGCAGGATGATACTGTATCCGAGATTACGGTAATCCATCGCAGACTGTCGATATCCCGTACGGAATCTGCGAGACAAACGCGAGCGGCATCATACTACAGGGACTGCGGCATGGAGGTAAGGGATTGCGGAAGTGACAGGGTGAGTAAGGTACGGTGTAGGGTTGATAAAATCGAGAATACCCGATAGTCGAGGCCTCGGTCAGAAATAACCCCTCTATTCTCGATCGATCACGAAACCCGACTCGGGTACTCGATGTTGAGAGTGAGTGGTCGGGTCGGACTCGGACAGTCGAGAATGGTCGGTCGGTCGGGTTCGGTCGGGCCGATCAGTGAACAATTTCGTCTCGTTCTCATGATCCTACTCTGAGAGACAGGAACAGTGTGCCTCGATGGTATAGCGGTTGCATTTTTGTAGTAGCAAAAATTTTTGCGAGTTCAATCCCGAAAGATACCAATCATTTTTGCCACATTTGTACATTATGCTAACAGTGTTCCGACTTGATAATCGTTTTTTATCTGCATGAAACAAACATTACCTCTTGGAAAACATATTACTATGATGCTCCACTGCTGATAGTTTTCTAATAGGTATTTTTATCATAATTTTGCAATAAAAGTACTAGACAATAGAAAAAACAAAATAATCAAAAAAGTGTTAGCATAATGTACAAATACGGCAAAAATGCTTAGTATCTCTCGGGATTGAACTCGCCAAAAATTTTTGCTACTACAAAAACGCAACCGCTATACCATCGAGGCACACTGCTCCTGTCTCTCAGAGTAGGATCATGAGAACGAGACGAAATTGTTCACTGATCGGCCCGACCGAACCCGACCGACCGACCATTCTCGACTGTCCGAGTCCGACCCGACCACTCACTCTCAACATCGAGTACCCGAGTCGGGTATTTCAAATTTCGAGCTACTCGACTAACTAAACCCGATCGAGTATTAGGGTCGAGGCCTCGAATACTCGACTCGATTTCACCAACCCTAGTACGGTGGGGGGGGGGGGGGGTTACGGTAGCAGATGGGTAATCTGAAGCACGGTAAGTTACCGTGGGCAGCTGCATAGACACTGTGCCTATTGTGAGGCTATGATCGAACCCAATATTTGCGTTGGCTCTAGAGCCTGGAATGTCGTATTGTTTTATTGCCAAAGTTCAGGGATCAGAGATCAAAGATAAATTTTTCCTTGCAGAGGTGGGCAAAGACTTTGTGCTCGTGCCGTCGATGGGCGTGTCCAGGCAGCTGTACGGCAACTGCACCATCGCTTCGGGTAAGTACCGCCCACTTTTGCCCCCGTCCCTTTTAAGCTCCGCCCACTCTAAGCTCCGCCCTCATTTGCAGCCGAAATCGACGCTTGCGGTAGGGCATTCAAGGAGTGCGCTAAAACGTACAATCACCGACCGACGGCGGGTGGGGGAAGAGTCATCGAGCCGTATGTGAGTGAGGGGAGGAATTCATCCGGTCGTCTCTTGGAAGTTTTATCGATGCCACCAATCGGCGAGAAGTCGGCTTTATGAAGAATATTGCTCTCCTCACTATTCATGTGCCACTGAAGCGCTAGTGAAGGAGGTTCTCAAGATTTGCGAGATCAAAGATCACGTCAGAGCTTGGATCAGAAATCAACCTATTTCAGGAGTGCGCGAACATGGGCACGGATTGCATCGAATTGGTGATCTATCTCGATCGCTCGGTGAGCTACCGTAATCCACTGTCTATTGCATAGTTTCTGAATATCTATTTTCCTGATGGTAACCGTAATTCTCCAATTCTCGATTCTCTCTCTCTAGTTGGATTGCGCGGTCGAGGTGGGCTACGCGATTGGAATAATGGACGCTGAGTGGAAGAAGATTGTGGACGGGAAGTTAGAGTGGAAGGAGGAGGAAGACGAGGGGAAGGATGGAGATAAGGAGGGTGAGGAAGATCAAAGATCAGTCTCCTTATGACGAGAGTATTGGTAAATTGTATGCTGCCGTGATCCGATCAGGAGTTGGGGAGATGAAAAGTTCAAAGATCAAGTGGTCGTGACTTGACAGAATAAGATCAAAGATCAAGTTATCATAAGGAAGAGTTCAAAGATCAAGGATCACATCTCTTTCAGACCACGGCATGCCGATCAATCCCTTCGCCATCATCATCGATGAGATGCAGAAGGAGTGGGGCGTCTCGTGGTGGGCGGCCTTTGTAAGTTATTATTCGGTTCCGCTCATCTCGTCGATTCCGGTCTGAAACTTACGCTAGTTAGCACCGATATGCTGCAGGGAATTCTCGTGGCGCTGGTGGCGGCGCTTATAGCGACGTGCAGCTGCATCTGCTACTGCTGCGCCGCGGCCGGATTGAAGAGACAGGTTCTGATTGAGTGGGTACGGTAGCGTGTGGTTACGGTATGACGGTGTGATACGGTAGCCGAAATTATCGATCGAATGCCAGAGACAGAAGCGTCGCGCGCTGCGTCGTCGACGTGAGCAGCTGAAGGAGCGCGGCGCCGATCGATACAGTACCGTCGAGTGAGTGAGAAGGGGGCGGTAGGATACGGTAGCATACGCACGGTTTCTAGAACACTGTAGTGTGCCAGCGCGGTAGAATAACCATCCATTCATCAATACATGTCTGGTTATTGCATTATCAAGACTGATAACAAATAGAAAGATCAAAGATCATTCGCTCGCAGGTCCGCCCAGACCTCATCAGTGCGCGTCTCGCGCTATTCCGTTGAAGACACGGAGGAACCGACGGAGATGGAATGAGAAGAGACGAAGGGAGAGACCAAGAGGGGAGGGGAGGAATTGAAGAGGGACCCCCTTGACCTGTCCACCATATTTTGTCTCGATTACACGCAATAAATGGGGATTTCTTTCCGACTGATTCTTTTGCACATGACCGAATGAATTGGAAGCCTCACAAAATTTATCTGCCATCGAGTGAACAACAGATCTTGTTCAAAATGGAAATCAAACGCCATCCTTTTCTCTTTCGATCTTTAGTGGGCGATCATGAGCCTCACGGGCAATTGTCTAGATTGCTGCATCGTTGCTGTAAACCTTTGGCCTTATTGTCTTTCAAGAGATTATGACTACCAGGATGGGGAATCCGTTTCTTCATTTCTCGTTTGTGAAGAAAAAGAGTTCGCGGAATGAAGAGACGAATTCTTCATTCTGGCAGGCTATTCAAGGTGTGGGTGTTTACACAAAGTGGTCTGATTTTGCAGGCGATTTGCTTTGCTGGTGTGGCAGTCGCACTGATCGGAGCCCATTACTTCCTTACCTTCATCAATTGCACATTCATGTTTGCCCATCTGTCACTCAACGTCCATTTCGCAATGGTTTTGTTCACTTATTCAGTGAAATAAGAGCTTTCTTCAGGACCTGGAGATGAGCAGGTGTCACGGCAGGAATATAACGGGTGATCCATCTGCCATGAACTCTACTCAGGTACTCAGATATCACATTTTGACGCAAAGTTGTTTCTTGTTCCGCGCGTAAAAAAATTGCTACTAAACTATGGTCGCGTTTAAACTTAAGCATTAATTATATAATTTGTGATTAATGAACGCGAAACCATCCCAGAAATAGTGTTTTATCATTAAAAACTAAGAAAAGATAGTTAAAATAGGCTGAAAACGCGTAAAACAGAGTGAAAGTGGGCGGAGCTAACGCGTTTGCCGCGCGGAATAGTTTAATAGGTGTGCAATTACAATCGTATCATTTTAAAAATGTGATAGTGACCGAAATAAACTGATAATCACTATTAGATCACCATCTCCATCATTCCCCTACTAATGAACTTGATCACGACCATGTCGATGGTAATCGTACGCTGTGTGAACAAAACCAGTTCGTGATCAGAAAGTTGATCTACCGTACCCTCATCCGCTCAGAATACACAAGAATGGCCTTCTGCTAGTGCGGTCTAGTGTCGATGGGGTCTCTGACAACATTTCTCTGGCTTAGGCAGAGCCTCGATTTGCTCACGACCTGTCTGCTGCTGATATCAACTGCTATTCTTGCTGTGATTGATTTTTTGTTATGAATTCCTAGTAATCATCATTATTGATCACATTTGCATGGCAGTAATCTATTACAGTAATCTTCTCAGTTTTTCGAATCGCTCGTTCTGTTCATCAAGGCGTTCTTTGAAGTCTTCTCTTAGAGCAATGCTGCGCCGATGTGTCCGAAGGTTTTCGAAATCTATTGTTTCTAATTTGGAAATCTCTTCAGAGTAAACTGACCGATCTTCATCCATGCGCAATAAGAAGAGTATCCAATCATCTAATCGATAAAATACATTCTATTCTACTATGCTGCACTACCCACACAACCGATAAAACTGGCGTAGATCTCGATCAAAATGATATCTCTACAGCTTAAAGACGTTTTGTATTATTAGATTCAACAATTGAAGACAGTTGTATGATCGAATACGCAGACATAATCAAGATTCAATAAGCAATTTCGTTACTCGACACGCATAAAAAGAGCTGTTCTCGCATCTCTACATGCTTGCTAGAAGACCAAGAACACTATGGAAGAGGTATTTATTTCACTTCTCTGAAATAATACGTCTCTTCATTCCCCACACCCTGAATTGAAACGAGTTACGAGTGAACGCGCGAATGAAGAGACGTATTCTTCACTGAGACACTTTCTTCCCTTCACTCTTCACTTCTTTCTCAAGTCTTCACTGAGCTTCCTTCTTGAAATCCGAGTTTAAATTCGTTCCTTGCAGTCCTTCGATCGTCTCCCAGCTGGTTGCTGTAAGGGCGGAGGAGACAACACGCCCGCAACGCCTGGAAGGGAGCAGAAGGAGCGGACTTGCGTGGTACGGTGATTGTTCCCATCTCATCGCATGGAAAAAACAACCACATTGAAATCGAAATCATCATAGTAAAAAAATCGATCTCATCGAAACTTTACCCTCATAATATTCTGTCATCACAGTAGCTCATGGTTTAGACGAATTGATCATGCAGCCATTACTGCACTGCTACGACCCATGCAGCAAGACAAAGTCTATAATTGCAGCAACGCTGCTTCGCCTCCTTCCACGTCTCTCTCATCGGCGCTCACTGCTTCCTCACCTTGATCAACGCCGCATTCCTCTTCACTCATGTATCCCTCAAGGTGCGTTCAATGTCACTAAACTACAAATACTGCACAGAACAATAAAACTATGCAACAATGCGATGACCCCCTTCCCTGTAGATAACATACGTTGGATTGAGTTTAATGGGCACTTGCTTCCCGGTCAGCATAATGAATTCGCGATTATTTCAGAAAATCGAGACGGACAAGTACAATAACGTGACGGATTCAGACTATCTGACGAAGGAGCCCAATGCGCAGGTTGAAGGGGATTACGTTTTTTTCGATTCAAAAAATAATAATTTGCGAAAAAAAGCACAAAACTGAGAAAAACTGTGGACCGTGTGTGCCATACGATCCTGAAAGCGGCGCTGGTTCTCCAATATTCTCCACATCACTCAATATTTTGTTCATTCAGATCATCACCGCTGTCATCCTTCTGCTCATCAACATCATCACACTGATCGTCCTCACTATTCCCTTTTGCGTCAACAATAGGAGTTAGTGATTGCCATTGATATCACCCCGGTGCTTTGGCCTCCTTAGAAATGCTCGAGAATTGACTCTGCCGTCTCTTCTTTTCACATTCTCGTGTACAAAAAGAAGAGACGGCGGTATCATTTCTCGAGCTCTATTAGCATCCGTGCCAGGAAAAATACATGGTAAAGATCGCCCGCAGGACGAAAGTGCATTTACCAACTTGATGTTGTTTTTTGCTCAGAGCTCACTAAATTCGCGCTCGCTTGGTGCGCCGTCCTCTTCGCTGGCTCTATTGCGGCCTTCATCTGTCTCCGCAACAGTCTCGACGTTTACACCACCGACACTCTGCTGCTGTCGACCGCCTTGCTGGCAGTGAGTATCGATTTTTCATAGTTGATACCGTACTTCCAGTAACTCATATTACTGCATTGTCCATAATCATACCGTACTAGTACCTACCGTAGTCCGTACTCATTGATTTCAGATTATCGAGGGCGTCTCAATGTTCCTCAAGTACTTCTATCAGGGCTGCTGCTCCGACACTCCTTCTGCCGATGGTATTCCATATACAGTTTCATGTGTATCTTCATTTCCCTCCTTCATCCGTGTTTCAGTAAACAATTCATAATTCATCCTCACTCATTTCAGTATCGACCGCTCGCTCCGAACCCTCTTCCAAGCCCCCTCAATTCCCCGCTAAATAAATTATTTAATACTATATTTTTACTGCACTCGAACCAGTGATCGATCTTTATCCTAGACATGCAAAGATGGGACAACAGTGAAGCGTGAAACATAACAGTGAAATCAACAATGGACGGAGAAGATGATCTCTTCATTTCGCACATAATCACGTCACTCTGACGGGCGAGAGAGTACGTGAAATGAAGAGACGGGGAAGGGGGTAACAAGGGGGGGATCAGATTCTTAGACGCTGCCGACAGCGTTGAGGAAGGCCTTGAATCGGGCGAGGTCCATGATCACGGCACGACTGGAAAATCAAAACTTTTCACCGTAATCTTTAGCAAGCGTAGTCTCAGCTACCGTACACACTGTATGTTGTTTTATACACCAGTTGCCAGCGTTGCATTGTTTGTTGTACATAACTTGAACTAGAATTGTTGCAACGGCAAAGGCGCGAGGCGCTTCAACCTGCCTTTTCACATCCAACATTAATCTAAATCTACCGAATTGTACCAATCACAACACCCCCCCCCCCCCCCCCCCCGCTTCACATTCCTAACTATCCTACCATATCTCAACCGTACTCCGAAAGTGACCTACCATACCCCCTCCCCCCCCCTCCGCCCACTGACCGATATGGCATCTTCGTGATGCTGTCCTTCTTCTGCATTGCGAACTTACTGCCCGGATCGGCGTCCGAATTGCACTGGTAGTCGAAGTGCACGGCAGTTCCGGTCGGCAACTCACAATAATTTAATTAATATATAATAATTAAAGTAAAAAGTTTGAACATCACAATGTGTGAGCTATACATGAATTTGAAAATGGTAGCCAGTAACTATATGCATCGCGGTCCCGGTGGGCAACCGATCATTTATTTATATAATATAATGGAGTAACTAATTTCCAGGAAAGTACTTCATTTATCTCCTGTTACTATATTTCACAACCAAGTTATTGAATGGGATCCTAAGATTGCCTATGCAAGAAGCAGACGAAACCGCAATCTGTCTAGCCAGAAATCGTGTTTTTTGTTAATGTCGAAGAAAGGAAAATCATCGGTTCCCGGATGACTCGTCATACCAGTACTACATGAAACACAAACCCAGTGTGGCATATCGAATTTTGAAGCTCGCAGTGTACCTACTATTGTTTCTACTTCGACAGCTTGCTTACCAAGTATACTTGAAACATGAACACACTCTTGCCAAATATCCGTAGCACCACTACCCAATTAACCTTTTCCTCCTAAGGTACCTCATCCCATGTATCCACCATATCCCCAGTCTCTCGGCTTCAACTTCTACCGTACCCCTACCTCTACCGTATACCCATCCCTCCCGCTACCGTACACCTCCTCTCTACCGTACCCCCCCCCCCAATCTACCGTACCTGCAGGAGGATGGCGTCCTCTCCATTGTCGTACTCGACGTCCTTCGCTGCGAGGGCCGCCGCGGCCAGTCGCTTCTTCTCCGCCTATACTATTTGAACATGGAAGTCAGGAAAAAGAAAAAATATCATAATGCTGATCACGTTTTAGTCGCACTTCCTCCCATCAAATAAATTGCAGAGTATGACAAAAGGGGACCAAGTATGCATTGACCTTCATGGATACAGCTTTTCTATGTAATCCCACTGAAACCCGGGATCAACCGGGCAAGTTTTCACTTTAGATAAGGTTTCTCTCACATAAGTCCACTTCTCGATTCGTCTACCATCTACCGTACACGCCCCCCCCCTCTACCGTACCTTTCCCTTCTTCTTCTTTCCTCCACTGGTCGTCGCTGCCTCGGGCGCCTCCTTCTCCTCGTTCTCATCCTCCACGATGCGAATCTTCAAATTTTATTATTAAAAAAATATTCATAAACTGAACACATTGTTTTCACACTATCATACATCTGTCTGTAGCAGAAAATTTCAAAATGGAAATCAGAAGCAATAGAATTCAAAAACTACCGCTCAGTCCAACCTGGCGCATTACGGTTGCTAGCATTCATCATATTGTTCTGGATTTGCTCGTATTATTGCAATTGTGGCTAATGGTGTAAAAAACTAATCATCTCCCACTTTGCCTAATCCACTCCTCCTTTCCTCATCCCATTCTCCCTCCTCCCCTCAGTGTCTACTCTTCGCCCGTCTCGGGAGCGGTCGCCTCTTTCCTCCCTCCTCCCTCCTCACTCCCTCTCCTCCTCCTCCAACTCGCCGTGGATCCCGCACCAGTCGACCCGCTACCCCACGCCTCCGCCATGGAACCCGACGAGAACCCGTACCAGGCTCAGTTCGACCAGTGGGTACGGTAACATGGGCTACCGTAATTTGTAATCGATCGGGGCCTACCGTAATCATCAGATATCAATCGTGGTCCTACCATAATCAGTTAATCATAATCCATACTCACCATAATCATACCATAATCATGATTATGGTGATAATCATACCATAATCCTACCATAATCATAATCCATACTCAGTTATCGATCGGGGTGTCTACCGTAATCTTCAGGATCGATACTATCGAGCGGTCGTCGTGCCGCAGCAGCACACGCTGTCGTCCGAGGCGCTGGACCTCGAGACGCGGACGATCGACAACGACGAGGTATACGGTAGATGAGTTGGCACAGGGCCAACTTTTGAATCTTTCGAATCTCCCGCCCATTTCTCCCCTTCTTTGCAGTTCTCCACATGCGACGTGAGCGCTGCCCGCACGATCTGTGTGAGTTACCTGTCTGACCCGTCGAACTACCGTGCCCCAATCACGAATCTGCCCCAACCGCACTGAATACCGAAACCCACGCATCTCAGCGCGGCTCTACGATGTACCACAACGAGAACGTGGACATTCCTCTCACGACTCGGGACTCGTACTCCGAGGTACGTCGTCGGCTACCGTAGTCCTGGGAAACGCCGTCTTGTCATATTTTCAACAGCGTGTGCAAGTAGTAATCGTCGGCTACCATATACCTGGTTGTCCTACCGTACCCTTCCGGCTACCGTAACCCTCGTGCATCTTTGAGGATTTCTTCGCCTCCGGAGAGGACGTCGACGTTCTCGAGCAAATCTTCGCACGAAAGGAGGCGGCACAGGCGAGGTACGGTACACATCGACCGATCGACAACTGAGTGGTTTGACTACCGTAACCCTCGCTCCCCTCAGCCGCAGTCTATCCGAGACGTCGTCAACGTTCACGCCGCCGTACCAGATGGCATCCGAGATGCACGTCAACAATCAGGTACACCGACGATTACTACTCGCACACGCAGTAGAAAATGTGACAGGACGACGTTTCCCAATCCTACCGTTTCGCAGATGCACAACAAGTACGCGCTCTCGCCGGAGACGTCGGCGTACGCAAATGAGCTGGTCGGCCTGTTCGACGACAAACACGAGTTTGACAACGTCGACGACCCCGAGGGGCTCAGGCATACTGTAGGTCACCACGGTCTGTCAATCGATAACTGATCTTTATTACAGTACCTCCGCGACTTCTGCAAGTCATCGATGGAGGACCTGCGGGCGCTGCCGGACCCCTTCTCGCCCAAGGTGCGCCCCCGTCTCTTCGTTTCCCATGCTCTCTCGCTGGATCTGACCGGCGAGAGAGTGTGCGAAAAGGAGAGATCTCACTAGCATGCCGTCTCCAACCAGACCGTGGACGACGATTACTAATCACGCACGCTGTTGAAAAAAGTGACAGGACGACGATTACCAATCCTCGCTCGTTTCAGATGCGATACCTCTTCGAGTGAGCTCAGCTGTCGCTCAATCAATCAACAGCATCAAGTTCCGATCATATTTCGGTTGCAATAAAGCGTTCCGCTTGTCGGAAATACCGTACTCGTCTTGAGCACACCACGCATACACGACAGGGCATGAGGGTTTCATATAACTTAAACACTCATACAGCACAGTCTATTGCTAACGGTGGTAGGACTTGGCTTTTGTGAATCGAGTGAAACATGAATCAAGATTGCGAAATTTACCAGTTCCTCTTCGAAATGAATTAATGAGCTCAAGAAATCTTCAATTGGCGGTTCGACTTGACTGTGTCGAAGCATTCATCAAATATGTATCTTACATCTTCTCCTCGAAACAACTATTCGCCATGTATTTCCCAAATCGAAATTTGTTTGTGCCTTGTCTAACCCACCGATGTTCATCTAGCAGCCCGAAGCAATACAATATCAAAATATTATAATTTTTACTGAGTGTCAACCCCCGATTACCATCATCTAATCTACGCAACTATACCAAATGCTTGCAACCCGCACTCACCTTGCAGATGCAGATAACTTACTGTACACAATTTATTCGCAACGTTAAGTACCTTGGGAAAGTATCAAGAAATTATCAATCTTCAATCGACCGCAACCTCTATGTCTAATCCATGCAAACCGAACTCACCTTGCGGATGTGGAGCATCTTGCATACAAGCTAATTGCTTGAGAGAAAACACCATAGAATGCTGGTTCTTTTTATGAGACCAAGTGACATTGTGAGAATTATCAACTGGCCGCAATTACTGGTATTATCTCTAAACCCTGCAACCCGCACTAACCTTGTGGATGCAATTTGACCGATCGAGAGAAAAAACACAATAATGCTAGTTCTATTTGCGAATCGAATATTCCAATTTGCCAACATCAAATCGCAACCTATAGCAGTACTATAACCTTGTACTATAACCTAACTATGTGGATACATTGTGGATATAATCTCGAACTACCACTATAGATTGCAAGTTTTCGCTATAGAATACATTGGTTTTTTAATCGAAGAAACCGGATTGTCAACACTCTAGTCTCAATCACAACCACTATACCACAACTCTGCAACCCGCACTCACCTTGTGAATGTGGAGTACGCGCTTGCAATCTAGCCCCAATCAACATAAATCAACAAGTTTCCATCACTGACTATCTCTAACAATTAATAATGCAACCCACACTCACCTTGTGGATGTAAAGAAAGTACTGCGCCTTCAGCACACAACTTTTGCGCTCGAAGTTTTTTTTGGCATATAGTAAGCCCTAACCAGAGAATTACTCACCTTGTGGATGTAGAGCACTTGCTACGCACATAGAACACTAGTATGGTACCAGCGTAGATTGCTACAAAATTCTATGAGTCCAAATCGCACTGGTGGAACAATCAGTCCATTCCAAACATTGGTAATATATATTAATCATGCAGCCCTCATTCACCTTGTGTATGTTGAGCACTCGCTACGCATTTTTGCTTGCAATCTAGCCCGCATCAGTACACGATCAACAAGTTTCTATCTCCGGCATTAAATCATAACCCTGAAACTCGAACTTACCTTGTGGATGTAGAGCACGTGCGTGGGCGGCGTCGCCATCGCAGCCACGTCATCACTGCGAATAGCATTGATTATTATTAATTAGGTAAATAAACAGTGGAGCATTGCCGTTTCATGGGAAATCTATCAGAAACATTCGCCAGTCAATTGCAGTGGAATTGAAATGAATGCTTTAAAAAAACAATCTCCACAAAGTATCTACTTAACCCCCGAAGATCTGCGCTTCACGGGGTTAATAAGAAACAAGTGCGACGGGTCAGACTAATATTTCCTTGATTTTCGCTAAGTAAAAATACAAAATCGGAACTAACAGCAGACTGTTTCTTGTACAATCCCGCTACGTCCATAGTACTATATACATACGCTTCTATGCTTCCAGTTACATCCACCTTATCGCTATATGATTTAGGGACCACCATCAAAATCGCAAATTTTTATTTGGGACGTCAAGGCCTGTCGTGATCATTAGTCCATAGCTGTGGAATGAATTTTCAAAAAGAAAAATTTAAAATAAAACAAAAAGAAGAAAGATATTTGCAAAAAAAACGAAGTCTCTAGCTTGAAAACGAGAGATACACCACGCCGAGGCGACGTTTGATCCGGATCCGGCTGGGACTGACTATTTCCCGGTTCCGGCAATAAAATTTTTATATTTATATCAGAAAAAACTCTGTTCGCTGTTGAATTCCATTATGTGATGGTTTCCCTCGATTGTGTGTCATGTTCTCCCTCGATTCTGCATGCTCTCTACCTCGATTAGAAAGCTATAAAAATAAAGAGCATCTGGGATGTTTTCGCATGTACCATCCGCGGGCACCTACCGATTCGCGTCAAAATGGAGCAAGGGGTCGCCCAGGGGTTGGTAGTCTACTATCAACAGCGATAATGCGCGGCCCTCGTCAAATAAGGACAGTGCAAGCAAGTTATTGAAAGAAAAATGGCAAGTTCAGAGCGTACAAAACCGAATTTCGACGATAACGGGCGTGGACGACCATGAAACTAGCCTCATTTTTCGCACAGGGGTTGCCCATGGTGCCTATTTAGCTCACATAACGACAAAACTCGCGGCCTTTCACGTTAAAGTATAAATATCGATCGATAAATGGCAAGCGCGGCGCGTGCAAAACCGAATATCGACGATAACGGGCGTGGACGACCATGAAACTAGCCTCATTTTTCGCACAGGGGTTGCCCATGGGGCCTATTTAGCTCACATAACGACAAAACTCGCGGCCTTTCACGTTAAAGTATAAATATCGATTGATAAAATAAAAATTGACAAGGTTTACACCGTTTAGACTTAAACCCGGCTTCCGGAATTTCGCCGAATCCGGCTTCCGGCTCAAATCTCACACTAATTTATGGCTTTAAATTTCCGGCTCTCACGATGGTGGTCCCTATATATGATTCAGTTAATATATGAATAGATTCAAACTGACAGCAGACTCTTGGAGACACCTACTCCATTCTATAACCGGGTATGTTTCAACACATAAATTCAAACTAACAGCAGACTCTTGCAGGCGGGAGCGGCGATGGCATCGGGGAAGTGGAGCATTCGCTCGTTGACGAAGAGACCGAGACGCGCGGCGGAGGTGAGGGCCGTGTCGAACTCCTTCGCCTGACAATAACAAGGATCATTAATGATTCAGGAAATTATTACAAGGAGGCGTACGTCCTTGGATACATTCCTTTTTCAGCTTGCTTCATCGGTTCTTTGAACCTTAAATTACTTCGCCTGCGAGAAGGGGGGGGGGGGGGGGGGGAGTAAGAGAGTAGTTTAGTAGGAGAAGAGTAAGGTTATATCCCGTTAATAAAGACTCCCCTCTATCGTATATCCTCATTCTTTATTTGTTTCACCAACGCCACCCGAGGGTTTATTGAAGCACCCCGATATCTCTAGATCATAGGTACTGCACGCAACACCGAAATACCAGGTCGAATCTAAATAGTTAACAAAGGTGAGAACATTCGGCTGCGATCATTGCACATAGGGAGCTACGGTACATTTTCACTTACTTTCTGGGCCACTATGAAGGTCAATAATTCGTGTTTCTAGAAACAGATCCACACATCAGCAATCTTCTTCAATTTTTACTTGTAGATAACACTCGTAACACCTAATCACTAGGGCAAATATCCTAGGCGCAGTAGTTAGTTTAGCATTTTGGCATTATATAATAGTTTTTTATCCTGGTTGGCATTGAAAATCAATAATTGGTACCGTAACCACTGTACCGTAACTACAATGGAACAAATAAAAAAATCAATAAACCAATAATCTGCCACTGACCACCGACGAGACGACCTTCGTGGCGCGCGCCTTCAGCAGTGCGAAGATGTCCTTTGCGTACTTCTGCAACGAAGAACAAGCGGTTACGGTAGGATATCGATTAACTACCGTACCCCGGAGCTTCAATTACTAGCCATTGGCTAGCAGGTGGTGGTGGATAGTGCATATTTTTGAACACAAGTCACAAGAGTGAAATCGTTCCCTGCTCAACCACCGAGCCTATGGGCAATGCTCGGACCGCAGAATCACCAGGTCGAAAATGCCAATCAAAAATAAGAATCGTACTCTAATTCTACTGCCTTGTTGATCCACCGTGCCTACTTCTTCTAATAAATGTCAGTAGCTACGGTATGATATCGATAAACTACAGCACCCCGGAGCTTCAATTATCTATTGGCTATGAATAGTGGGCATTTTTTAAAACACTTACCGCAGTGATATCGTTCCCTGCTCAACCCCTGGCCCTTTGAGCAATGCTCGGACCGCCGAATCACCAGGTCGAAAATGTCAATCAAAAATAGGAAACAGACAATGATGTATGTTCATCCTCCGTGCTTCCTTATTATAAAAGGCAGTAGTCGATAGCTCTCTACCGTACCTCGTCCTTATCGATCTGGGGCAGCATGGAGATCAGACCGTAAACGACGTTGGACGTCGTGTTGTCCTCATCGTCGATCGCCTCGGCCGGCTGAGGAGGAAGAAATCGATATTCAGAGCTACAGTATTCGGATTTACCTTGGCCCTACCGTCATTGTAAAGGAATACCGGAATCCCGTCCCACATGATGTTTCTTCCACCAAGCCCATTACCAGGGGGTGTCAGGGAAAAAAGCGTAAAGTCTAAGTCGGAATCCATGTTAGAACATCAAATTCATTTCGTGTTCCGTGCAGCTATTTGGCCATGTGGTTTCATGACCAGGAACAGCTATGTTTCACGCGGGAATCAAACTCATCGAGGTTTCGGATTGTCAATAACGCTGAGATAAGTTTGGGAAAAAAATAATAATCGTCAGTGAACTTCAGTAAATGATGGAATCTGTTCCAGAATCACTTTTTTCTCAAAATCAATAATAGCAAAAATCAATAATATAATACCGTACCCCGATGACGCAACCGAGCGGCGATTGGGCGATCAGCGCCTTGCCCAGGCCGACCAGATCGATGTCGGCACGAAGGAAGATCTGAGCATGGGTTACGGTAGGGATACATTATCGATATCCATTTAATAATTATTTGTTGGAGTAGCCAAATCAGGACCAATCATTAGAAATACCGATACAAACGTTATTGAATCTACCCCTGTGACAACGAGCAACCAGGTGGTGCAAAAATGTCCAAAGACCAGATTCCATAGCAAAAATTTCACCATTAAGGTTACGGTAACAATGGAATCGGGAAAATAAATAATTCCAAGACTACCGTTTCCAACCTGGGTGAGCATGTTGTTGATGCCCTCCTTGTCCTCATCTTCCAGCGGGAACGCCTCGAAGTCGAAGTCGATCTTCTCCCCAGTCTCCTGAAATACAGGTAATCAGCTATTTCATTATTTCTGAGCTTCTGTTACCTGCGTATTAAATCAAGGCTATTGTATTATTTTTTTAACGAGAGATCGAAGAACTAATGAGTAGCACAAACTTCACAGAATTAGATGCGCACTTGTAACATGGAGATACTAGGGATCAATCAACAATTGGTCTCACGCATTGTAAATATTCTGATGTATATTTCCAAATGCCCCCCTCACAAAACTTGGGGGAATTTGGAACATAGAGATACCAGGAATGAATCAACAATCGATGTCTAAATGCCCCGCACAAACCTTGAGGAAGTCTCCTCCGCTCTGCTCACTCTCATCATCAGATTCTTCTTCGTCCTCATCTTCATCATCCTCTTCTCCCTCCTCATCGCTCACTTCCTCTCCATCCATCTCTTCGTCGTCCATCTCTTCCTCAACCTCCTCGTCTTCCACCTCGGGCACTACTGAAGAAGGGCTTTTCTCGCTTGCGCGGCCTTTCTCTTCCTACCAATCTTAGTCCCTACCGCCTCCCCATTCAGAGCAATTGTTATCTGGGCCGCAAATAGAAAAAAGTTCAGATCTTTTAACCGAGTCTACTCCCTATCATAAAGTCTACTTCCTATCATAAAAATGGCATGCCTATTTCACAACGACTTTCAGTGATTGATACCTGTGATAAAAAAAAGATAGAAAAGTTTCGAATGATTCAATTGCAGCGAGAAGATGTCGCTTTTATATTTTTTTTCAGCACTATTTTACAGAAAGAAAACAAGACGAACCTTCGGGTTCCTCCTCGACGACCTTCGTCTTGCCCTTCTTCTCGACCTTCTTCTGCTTCTTGCCGGGCTTCGGCGCCTCGACGGGCTCCTCTACGGCTACAGCCTTCGTGCGCTTCTAGAAAAACATCTATTTTTGAAAGAACTAGGTATTTTCATCAGATTGAATCACAAATATAACGCTCTTATACTCGATCGTGATAACGAAACTCCACTTTACAGCGAAAGTAGCACCAAAAGTTACGGAATCGCCACTATCTATAAAAATTACGACCAAATTAGTTTCGTAAAGGATACAAATACAAAGAAATTACGACTGACCTTGTCATCGTTCTCCTCGACAGCGAGCTTGCGCTTGAGCGCGTTCTTCTTGTTGACCTTACCCATCTGAACTGATTTTGATAAAGGAAACAATGAAAATATGACGAAGAACAATAAAATCGTAAACAGAAAACAAGAACAAAAAATAAAACAATGAAAGTTTGACGATCTTGCGGACAGTATTCTTTATAACAACAATCAGCAACTGATTTTAAATTATTGTTTATGTTGTTTATTTCTAGAGAAGCGTTTTGTTCAATTAATAGTTTCAAAGTTACGCAAAATTATGTTTAAACAAGCAATGTCAATTTTGAATTCCATTTGAAAATTATTTGTTTCTTATTTTGAAAAATCACTTCATGGTAAGGCCTATCAAGTACGGTATCGGAAGAGCTTCTACTCGTAAACAACCTTCCGCTCCTCCACTGTCCGCACATTTCCTACCCTTTTTCTGTGTAATGCCCTTGACATAATCGTAGTCGCTCGTTGTTTCTACGCTGCTGTCAAACCGTGCGCTCTGTTGGTTGTCCTTATCGCATTCTTCCCATCGATTTCTCCCATTCCAGAGGGCGATGCGATAATACGAGTACTAGCTGCCGCCTGAAATGTCGCTCAATCGCATCGGAACCGGCGCACTGCGCATCGCTCAGCAGGTAACACTTTTCTAATAGCTATAAATAACAGAAAATATGGCCACGTGATCAATGGCAAGCGAGTTTGTTTCCTTAGAGCTTTAGGGAATGATGTTCTAGTCTTCTCTGACCCTCCAATTTCCATTATTGATTGGCTATCGATTATGCTCATCGCAGGTCGCCTCACGGGTCGTTAATCACAACGGGACTTGGCTTCTGAAGATCGTTCCTCGACTGCGGCCGCCCAATGCTGCTGCTGTACAGGTTCCTATTCTGATAATCTTTGAACCCTTTCTGCCCAATGAAGTACTGACCCATCCGAAAATAACCTACATATTGTTAGTTCTTCTGAAATTCACAAATATTTGTCGGTTAATTGTCTATCTATGTTAAGCATCTCTGCTAATGAGATTCATCATTCATTCCAATGGTCGATATTCTATTCATGTCGTCCTCATCGTTGTCATTTCAGGCGGTCGTTCGTGCTGCGGCCGTGCCGCGACAGCTGAGCCGCAATCCGCTCATGCGCATGGTGAGCACTTTTTCCCGACCTGGTAACTTGGTTTCGCGTTGTTGGTTTCTTCTTGCTTCTTGGTGAACATTTAATATACTTCGTTTGCGCATCGACGATTATACAACTAACAAACAAGGCAGCATTTTCAAGTTGAATACTGAAATCGACACAATTTTGCTGGTGGACAAAATATTGGGCAAAGTAATTGTTGCTCTGTGCAGATCCAGATGACGATTCGTCACTCTCGGCACATCGCCCGTCCTCTCTCGAACATTGTAATGAACCATCGGACGTTCTTCGGATTGGACCAGCGACCGAGGTTGGTTCACTATCTTTCATACATGGACCAACGACCAGGATGAGCGGATAAAATTCTGGGTTCTGCATCCAAATCTTGGAATTAGAATATCCAAACAAGTGGTAAAATTAGGGGGGGGGGGGGTCGATGGCCATAAATGCATCCATGGGCACGAAAAAATGACAACTATACATATCCAGATACTGAATCAACAGATATGGGAGCATGACTCTATTTCGGATTATATATTTTCTTGCCATACCTACGGACACATGTAACGATGTAACGATGTAACGCTATGTGCTATGTAACGTGTTACTGAAGAGTTGCAAACTACAAAAAAAATAGTGGTTACGCCTAAATCCCGTTGATAATCGAGGGTTTGGCGTCTAACATTAGCAGGATAGGACGGAATACTCCCTAATTACTGACCGAGTTATTGACTCGGTCTAATTTCACGGCCATTCAGATACGTCCGTCGTCAATTTCTGTTCAAGAAGCCGCGCACGGACTTCGGGATCGTTGAAAGAGTCAGAGTGAGCGATTGCATCTCTCCGAGTTATTAGGTTCCAAAATAGTTTGAGGATGTAGACAATATTGAGTAATGACCCATTCTTCAATATGTATCTCCCACGTGAAACATGAAGAATCACAGCTAGGAGAGATTTTTTAAATTATTATGGGAGAAGATACTACAAACTTGAGAGTTGACTAATAATGATTATTGCCTGAAGCATGAAACCCTGTAGATCGAAGCAACTCAATTTCTTGAAATGTACCGTACCCTCCTCAGGATCTGTTCGGGACCAAGGAGCGCTACAATGAGCACCTCAAGAAGAGCACGCTGCCCGATCGATTGAGTGCCTACGACATCGGTACGGTATCGATTTTTCTGGGGATACGGTATGAGTCAGAAGTTCTGACTGTGTCATGATAATCACCAGGATAATTTGTGTTCCTGCGTCTGTGCAAGTATAGATCTGCGCCAGGATTGCGATTTTTTTAACATCATGGGGTTCAGAGATGATTATGTGAGTTGTGGTGTGGGATTATCAAATGACTGAGATATCGTACCTATTGAGTATCGATTACTTACCGTATCCCCACTCTCGCAGGCGGCAACATTGGGTACGGCTGCAACGCGGCGGTGTACGCGTTGCGACTGCAGTCCGATGGACCGGGCGCCGCGACGCCGTCCACCACCGACAAGGACCTGAAGGTATACGGTAGTACGCTAGGGCAAGTTAAGTGCACCTGGGAGATTACTGTATTTTGAATCTCGAGCCTTAATACCTTTGCATCACAGAAAGGTTCTATAGCTTTGAGAGCGATATGAAACGTGAAAGATGCGTGTCCAAATTCCTATGATTTTCTACATTGATAGAATCGTTAGCAAAGCATATACCTAATAAATTGCCTACTGTACCCCGTGATGTAGAAAATCAGAGTGTTTTGGAACCTGAACTCAGGGAGCTCAAGGTCTTTAAAAAGGATTTCGGCGCCAACTTCGCGGGTACCATCGTATTTCCAACCTCACGTGCATCACTGACTCCCATTGCAGGCGTACCCACTGGCGCTCAAGTTGATGTTTAACTACGAGCACGATCGTCGGAACAACGAGGACGGCCTGTGGAGTGGCATGGGCGCCGAGTTGGCGCCCTTTCCCAAGGCTGCGGCACTGTTGAAGGGAAGGATGGGAGAGTGAGTAGTTAGTGATTTTATGGATAGCCCGTACACCTGATATAATTTGTAAACAAGTGGGCAGAATCCTTATAGAGAATGCGTGAAACGTAAATCACGGGATCCGAAATCGTCTGTGAAAAAT
This sequence comes from Pristionchus pacificus, assembly GCA_000180635.4. NCBI lineage: Eukaryota > Metazoa > Nematoda > Chromadorea > Rhabditida > Neodiplogasteridae > Pristionchus > Pristionchus pacificus. The sequence continues at coordinate 16,789,299 of CM026576.1, forward strand.
CGTTGATGTTCCAGTTAGAGATTGAGCTTTGAGTATGTAATTTTTGATTATTACCGTCAAGCGGGTGGAAAATGAACCAAGTGCGGGAAAATCCGGGGAAAACCCGCAACTGCTGGCAAACGCGCCAGAGTTGATGAAATGACTCAATATTTGGATTTTGGGTGTTTCAAGGGATTATCTAAAATGTATCGTGAGGAAATTTAAATTGGTTGATTCTAAATAGTCAACCGGATGCATCCAAACGTCATCCGGGAAATTCAATTTTGAGAGCCGGGAAATGATGTAACGTCGAAATCGCCAAAATCTGTGGGGCTGAACTTCCTGAAATTCTAGACATTACTGAAAACCCCAATTAACATAAAAATATCAATTCCCGTGAGATTTTGAATTTGCCATTTCCCGGCTCTCAAAATTGAATTTCCCGGATGATGTTTGGATACACGCTTTTGACTATTTAGAATCAACCAATTAAAATTTCCTCACGATACATTTTAGATAATCCCTTGAAACACCCAAAATCCAAATATTGAGTCATTTCATCAACTCTGGCGCGTTTGCCAACAGTTGCGGGTTTTCCCCGGATTTTCCCGCACTTGGTTCATTTTCCTCCCGCTTGACGGTAGAAATGTGATATTATGAGAGCATTGAAACCTGAATTGTGTTAGCTGAATCGTACTGGGGAAAGTTGAGCTAGCATTTGAATTCACCGCTGTACAATCTACGTAGAGATACGGCTAGTTAGTGAATAATCCGTATTTTTTATTTTTGCTAAATGTGCAATTAAGAGAGGACTGTGATTTTTAAATGGCCACATCATCGGATTATTGGTAAATTAGTAAGTTGAATCCTTTTGGCGAATGAGTGAAACATTGATCATGTGGGCTGAATTGGGCTGCGAAAGTTGAGCTAGCGCTAATACGCGCTGCTATACACTCGTGTTAGATATTCTGAATGACTATGCAGCGTTTTGCCTATCCGTGAACCATGGAGCGGTGGTACGCTGGCTCCTGGTTGCGGGGTACAGCTTATTATTAGAGAGGCACCTCATAAGTGATACGGTATCTAATCCGTTCCCTCCTTCGCAGTTTCCGTCCGCTGCCCGCCTCCCATCCGAACATTGTGCACGTCGGCACGGCCTTCGTCGACAGCATGCCCATCCTGCCCGATGCAAAGCAGAAGTCAGTCAGTTTGTGATTCGACAGGGGAGTACGGTAGTCTAGAGGCAGAATTTCGGTAGAAGAGGTGGTGATTGGATGGGAGTACGGTAGGTTGAGTATTGATACAAGGCCATGATCTCGGTAGTTTTGGAGAAAAAAAAAATGAAAAACCCACAAGGTGTGGATGAGTTTCAGCGTTATGGTATTAGAGTTGAGTAGTGGCTTATCTTTGATATCTTTTTTATCAATTTCGCTCACTCTGAGAATGAGTTTCAGCGGTATCATATTATAGTTTAGTCTGGGCCTGTTGATGATAATATCCAGATTAACTTGCGTAAAAATGATAAATTCCTTGCCAAGAACGACAGTTCCTTTATGCCGATCGGTATCCTGAGGATTACGGTATCTCTGTCAGCTATCCCATGGCGCTGCCGACGGCAGTGATGTACGATGCGATCGAGCCGGACCCGAAGACACTCTTCATTGTCATGAGAAGGTGATCGATTGATGGGGTACGGTAGTCAGGGGGGGGGGGGGGTAAGGATACGGTGTTGGCAGTGGAAGTGTTAAGATGTAGATGAATGTTGATGCGCGTTTCGAATTTCAGCCTTGCCATGAAGGCTCCCGATTTTGCTCTAGCGTCGATTGAACCGAGATCAATTACATTAGACATTATTTATTCAATTCTAAGGTTTTGTGCTTGTTGAATGATGCTATGGCGTATAGTATGGCGTTCCACATATCGGAGATCTACTCTCTCTCGATCAATCGATTGTTAGTAACCATAAGACTGTGATGTACTGTAGTACTGTAGTCCTGGATACGGTACTTATTCATTTCTCGATCATCAGGTATCGTCTGACGCTGCAGGCGTATCTGCGGGAGCAGCCGCGCGTCTCCCTCTGGGCGAGGCGAGCGCTCGTTGCTCAGCTGATGGAGGGATGCGTCTTCCTCTACAAGCACAAGGTATGAAACACGCATTTCCAAGGGGGAAATTCCAGCTCACATCTGAAAATTATCCATTTGAGTGCTAGCACGGCACAATCGGGTTACGTCCTGCTTCTAGTAGGATCGAATTTGTTGTGTGGTTGATACTGTGGTGATGTTTTACGCGAATCAAATAGCAGCTCTAGACATATTCTGCTGCAAGCACAATGTTGGCATTGAAATTGGTGTATTGTAGTGTCGTTGAGGACGTATCGATGAACTTAACATATCCGTGCACATATTTCACCTTTGAAACTCAAATGTGATTGGCCCAATTGCAACATTGAATCATATCCAAAATTAAACTAAACAATGCGGGGGGAACATGGAGAAAATGTATTTTGCAGGTGGCGCAGCGCGACATGAAGTCGGACAACATCCTCCTGTCGTACGATAACGATGGTCAGTCATTGATTGGGGGTTACGGTAGGGGTACGGTAGACGGATCACGTATCGATTCAGAGGCTGTACATATCGATTGAATGAATAGGTCTTTGGCGTGGAATTGAATCAGCGATAGTCTACAAGAAATTGCTCAGCCTTACATCACCCTGGGCATATCACAACGTTGCTTCAATTCAACGTTGAACGTCTTTGAAACTCAAATGTGAATTGAGCAAAATTGTTGTGTGATTACAGTATCCCCTCAGCATTTCAGGCGAGATTCCCCAGCTGGTGATCTCCGATTTCGGGTGCGCACTCGCCAACGGATCCTTCATCGTCGACTACCGACACGAGGGTGTGAGTGTGTGTCTCAAGGGGAAGTGGGAATGGACGGGTTACGGTAGTCAGGAGAGTTACGGTCTGGTCGCTTTATGAATGCTGCCTTGTTGATGAGAAAGTGTGAGAGTGCATGAGAAATGGAAAGAATCAGAATATCGCCGTGTTCATTGGAATACTGCTCTCATGGCCTACCAGGAAGTAGTGTGTTTCGATGCTGGTATGTATCGAGGATGAGGCGCGACTTCTTGATCAACCTGAGGATCTGCTTCGTAAAATATCTTTCTCAAATTCTATGTGAATTTCGTGTTTCACATGGGGTTGATACGAGATGGTAGACACGCTAACTGTTTCACCTCCCAAATTGAAGTACATAAAACATCATTCTGTCTTTCCAATCTTCCGAATTGATCGGACTTTTTTCTCGAATGGTGCACATTATTGGTTGAATGAGAAATCAGAGAGGTAGTACTTTGTTAACTTCTAGACCGAATCTATCCACTCTAGATGGACCTCGGTGGCAATCTGCGCACTCGTGCCCCCGAGATCGCCTCTGCCCTTCCTCCGTCGATGGTCGATTTCTCGATGGCGGACACGTGGGCTGCGGGCGCCCTGAGCTATGAGATATTCACCAAGTGAGCCGATCTTGATTCTTCTAACAAGTATAGCCATAGTGTGAACGGAGTCGATGCTGTCTGACCTCCATCAGTCGGTTAACAGTTGAGATATCAGCCACGTGAGTTGTTGTAGATGTCATATGGCGAGGGAAGTGGAGTTATCTGTTTTCATCATTAGGAGGAAATGTGTGAGATTGGGATTTGACGATTAGGCACTCTCACGTTTCATAGATACTTGAGATCGACAGAGGGCGGTGTCTGATAGTTTTGCCGCTACATGGTTGGCACTAAAAACAAACAATCGTCTTTTTAAAAAAAAGTGCGACGGTTTGTTGTTGTTGTACTGATGTTGGGGAAATATGTTAGATAGCCATTTATCAATTAGGCGCTCTCGAGTTTCATGGATAGTAGAGGTAGGCGGAAACCAGTGTCTGATAATGCTGTTCGCGTCGCGAAAAGAAAAAACTTTTTTTTTACAAAATAGTGCAAAAAAGGTGTTTCTTGTTGTGTACGCAAACAATTCTCACTAAAAATGCACGTTGCCTATTTTATTCTGAGGTATGGAGCATCATTTCCTTACAGTTAACTGTTTCCATAATATCTTGACCCCGTTTTCCTCTGCAAATTCTTATCCCGAGATCACAGTAGCACAATTCCCGTTTCAGCTGGGTTACTACATAGTACAAATTTCTCTCCACCAATGATCGGCAGTATAGTCTTATCTGAAAATGAAAATTTCATTATTCGCATGCTGAACTTGTTACTACCCATTACTATTCCTACTGTAAAATTAAGGTTACTACATAGTAAAAACTCTCTTCGATTGCAGATTGAACCCGTTCTACTCCGTCCTCTCCTCCTCCACGTACAAGGAGTACGAACTGCCCATCCTCTCCGATCGCATTCCCGAACCGACAAGAAAAGCCGTGGCTGCAGTGATGAGGAGGGACCCGAAGGAGGTACGGTTGAGGGGGGGGGGGGGGGTACTGTAGGCGCCCTCTATCCGAAGGTACGGTAGCGATGAAAGAGTACGGTAGATACCTTCGGACCTGCTTCGTATCGAAGGAGGTACGGTAGGGGAGAGGGGAGTACGGTAGATGTCACAGGATATGCCTCGCATTGAAAGAGGTGCGGCGCGCACACGGAGGAATTTTGCGGGCAGGAATAGTTAGGTTTTAGTACCTGGGTAAGATGAACACGGATCTCATGGAGTTAGTTAATCGTAGGAACTGCGTTTGAAGAAAAAAATTGGAATAAATGTATTAGCGGGCCCCCATTTCGCCTCGCAACCACCCGCTGATCGTCCCAGGATAGGCTCAAGTTGCTAATCGGCTATGGGGTGACTAGCCCGCCCTTGCCCTTGGATAATGCCAATCCACCTTTACCTCTACCTTTTTTTTATTTCAGCGTCTGCCTCCGTCGATCGCGGCGAACGTCTTCTCGCTGTCGCTCTTCCGCTTCGGCGCCGATCTCCATGAGCTGCTGCCCTCGTTCGCGTCCGAACCACTGGCGAAGGAGATCAGGAAGGTGGGAAGAGGTTTCACGCGAACTTGTTGTCGGTTGATAGGAAGAGAACAATAAATAATGGGCTGCAAGTATTAAGTTAATACCTACTTAGGAATGAAGTTTTGGTTAAGTATCCCTGTCCCGCAACAGTATGGTTTCGCAAAAGTGTGATAATGGAATTCGGCAGGAGATGAACTGTCATAGGAGAATGAATGGTAATGATCCAAATAAGACTGTGTGTGGTTTGCTTGGTGTAATGGGGAAAAGTGATTCAATTAGAGTTTGTATAATGAAAATTTTTGTTTGTCGTGAACATGCTGTTAGCCGTTTCATCGTCCCCTTATACGATCGTGATTCCTATTTGGTTTATTGATAGTGTATTTCCAATCAATCAATAACCTCGTCTCTCCTCAGGTGTCGAAGCGCGTGGAGCGTGTGATCGACGACATGATCTCGCTACTGGCGGCGGAGACGATCTCCGCCCGGATTACGTCGAGGGACTTGATCACCAGGGCCGAGTTGCAGGTACGGTTGGGGGTACGGTATCTGGGAGAGGAGATTACGGTAGGGGTACGGTTGGCGGTGAGGGGATTACGGTAGAGGAACGGTTAGTGGGCGGGGAGATTATGGTAGTGGACGGGCGCAAATTCTATCGACAATCGAGTTCGATCAGAATGCTAACACGTGGATGAAGCGGTGAAGCTGCGACTTTGATGTTGCCAAATTTTGCAATTAGGAATTCGCTGCTAATATGGGAAAAGGATGGGAAACGGAGAGAATATAATTACAGTGAAACTCGAAATTCCTTGTACGTACGTTTTGAAAAAAATTCGATGCGAACTACTAAATATAAATTTTGCCAAGAACACCAGCCCCATTGCAGCTTCGCGCGACATTCATGGCTCGTCTGGATCGAGACGAGTTGTGGGCATCGCTGGCCTTCTTTCGAGAGACGCCCTCGCCCTCGGATACATCCGGATGCGAGAGCGACGTAGAATCGGCCGTCTAAGATTACGGTAGCCCCCCCCCCCCTTCGATCGATCGATAATGTTTTAGTTTACGGTAGTCGATCAATGATGTAAGGATTACGGTAGTCGAAGCACACACTTATTGTACTTATTCGTAGTTTATTGTAGTTCCCCCTAGCCAGTGCCATACTGTAGATATGCAATTGTGCACTCATGTATTGTTTCATCACTCGACATTTCTCGCCGAAGTAACAAAACCCTCTATTGTTGTTGCGTGTAACGTAGATCAGAGGATCTTTAATGGGTTGTTTTCATTTTTCGAAGATTGCAAACCACTTGACATTAACATGATTTCGTTCAAATGTACATACTTTTTTGATCTGTATAAAGAAACTACAAAAAAAGGATAAGTATTTCACAAAAGTTGTAGCAATACGTGGCTGTATTCCAACTTTATTTCATGTTCTGTACAAAAACTTTATAGTATAGCAACAGCCTACAACATTGAGTAGATGGTAGGTTCGAGTAGTTATCAACGTGGAAATTAATAAATTTTCGGATGTGTGATCAGATTCAATTAGGTGAGAATGAACTTAATAGATTAGTTACGATAAAATAATGTAGGCCAATTACTTCTAGATTACTTGAGATGAAGTAAATGGACACCGCCTTCTTACAGAGTACGAGAGCTGGAAGGAATTCATTTCTCCGACCATCACAAATATCGGATTAACTTACGGCGCATCCTCCTACATGGTCTTCCTTGCTGCAGGCTGTGCATCCTCGGGCGACTCCTGAAACGAGTGTGAGATATAGAGTACGAAATACGGATAATAATCGGATAATAATAAGGATAATCGTCTCTTCATTCTTCCCATACTTTCACCGGTCAAAGAGGCGAGAATGTTCGAAATGAAGGTACGGTTACCCGCATTTCGAACTCTAGTGTGAAACCCAATACTCCCAGGGTACTCAACACACCTCCTTGATATCCGCCCTCATTGCCGAAGTGACGAACGTCACCTTGTTCCTGCAGGCGACCTGCTTGTTGCGCTGCGACCAATCATCGATTTGCATCGAGCAAAATAAATTTGCGAGTTTGTAAATTGGAAAAAAATAGTTCACATTTTCACAAAACATTTTGTTGCTCCAATTACTGCACAATTCTCCAGTTGGAGAATAAAGAAAGTACCTTTCTCAAAAGTTCACTTTCGACTACAGTAACCGATAGTTCACGATAGTTACACTATAGATACATGACCAGGCTACCGTATCCCACACTCACGAATGCGGCCTGAATGTGGCCGAGCGCGCCGAAGAAGGAGCGGAATTTGTGTGAGCAGCCGAGACACTGCAAACCAGAATGATTCGCGTTTCACGCAGCATTACAATACAACACAATATTTATAGCAGCATTGATCAATATTGCATTATGTTGTGTACATGTTCACCTTAGTTCTCACGAAAATTTGAAAATTCAAATCAGCCATTGCAAACCAGATCGATTCACGTTTCACGCCATTCGGTTAAACACCATTCCCGTCGACACATTGCAAACAAGATGAACGCTAAGAGCACTATGGGATTTGATCAACCGCAGCCGTTGGCACCACCGTTGGCCTGACCAGAGGAGCTAATTAGTCCGTTTTTCACAGAAAAAAAGATCAATGGTCTTATACCTTGAAGATGAAGTGGTCGTGCGAGAATCCCTTGTGCGAAACGTAGAGATGGGTGGAGAGGCGCTTGTAGTTGGCGCACGCCTTCTGCACATTTTACTCATTAACGATGGTCATTAATTAAATTAATTTTTAACTAATTAAAATTATTATAAAATTAGAGCACAAACATTGCAGAGGAGGCAGCTGGCGCTCTTGTCGTAGAGGTCGGCCGCCCAGCCATCCAGATCGTTCGATGTTGGGTCGGCCGCCTGTCAATGGCCTTATCGTTATTATATTGTTGAATAGAAACGCCATCTTGATCAGCGCAACTTTGCGAATACTCATAAAAACCTTGACTTTGAAAAAATCGATGTGAAATTTCTCAATGTCAAAAAAATTAACTGAAGGCATATCATCTTTAGATAAGCTATGCATGAAACATGCAACCGCCCATTCAGAAACATAACCGGCTTTCAGAGATTTTTAATTATTTTCTCGCACGTGCATTCGATCATCGACTTATTCGTTGACAAACATCATGCACACTTTGTTATCCATATTTAGCAATAACAACAACACCCCCTCTCACCTCGCCACCTCCCTCCCCTACCTCCATCTCCTCCTCGTCCGCCGATTCCTCCTCCAGGCCAAACTCGTTCAGCACCACATTCGGCTCCATCGGCAGCTAAAAGGGAATTGATTTTCGAATTTAGCAATCGATGCCATTTTCAGTGTAGAAGAAGAGAAAGAGAACTACCTAATTTCCAAAACGTAGTCGTATTTTGCCAATTTTTAGGAGTTTCGCGGGATTTTTCGCAAAAAATCTGGGTATTTTACGCATTTTCACGCATAGTCTGACCTGCTTAGCCGGCGGAGGCGGCTCAACCAGATCTTCCGCTGCTGCGGCTCCGCCCGCTTCCTCGCTGCTCGTTTCTATCTCATCCAGCAGGCTCGGAGGCTGAAATCACTTTTTTAAAGATGAAAAGGGGTCGTATTCTCCCAATTCGCATCTTAACGATTCCCTGAAACTCACAGCAGTGACAGTTCCATTGGGTTCAGCGCTTAAGAACCTGCCGAATTCACTTCTCACTTACTAGGTATAAATGAGTTTCAATGTGTACTCAAGATGTCAACTGAGAAGAAACATCTAATGGAATTCAGAAAAAAAACTCTCTTCGCTTACTTCTTCTGCCGCTTCAGAGCTGCTCATTCTCCTACTCCCGATGGCATCACAAATCCCCCCCCCCCCACCCCCATTGGGCATAGATACTTCGGTACTTTTCTAGTTCCGTAGTTGGCCACGCCCCTCTTCCCCTGACCACTCTCGGCCCTCCCTCTCCTCCTCTTCCCGTTCCGATACTTCATTCACCCACCTCTTCCGCCGCAGCTGCAGCTGCTGCCCCTCCTCCACTTCCTCCCATTTCCACTCCTTCTGCTTCTCCTCCCACTCCGGCAGCGTGTCCCTTCATGTGTCTCCTCATCGCTCCCTCCTTCACCTTCGCCCCGCACACAGTGCACGCCACCACCTGCCAATATATATATATATATATCAATTGCAACAACTCGAAATCACCGGGTTCCAAATTGCCAGATACTTTTAAGGCTTCTGCGATTTGTGACAATATAACCAGAAATCTCGTTGATGTTCACATAGATAGCAATAGAATTTTGAGTCAACTCACAGACGACGCGGTGGAATCGAAGTTGGCTTCGTTCGAGGATCTTCTCCTCGCGGTCGCGGGCAGTCTCTGCTGGTCAACGAGCTGTCCGTTCGGTGGGGGCATAAGAGAAGGAGCCTTCGTGGCGGGCGAAATGGCCACCACCTTGTCGCCCCTGGCCCGCTTGCGCGCACCCGGCTGGCTGCCGCTCCCGTCTAGAGAATACTTTTATTATTATTATTTTTATTAAAATATTATAAAATTCCCACCAACTGTCCTAACCCACCACCCCGCCAATTTCCAGCTACACCTGCACTACATTCAATCCCACTATTCGATCGAGCCGTTAAGAATCCAAGACGCAATGTAAGTGTATGCACTCGATTTCCTCGCCAATTTTCGCCAATTTTTTTGTGTTTTTACAATTCTCAAAAACTAGGAAAACTAAAACAAGCCGTAGTTATCGACAGCCGCTCTTCTTTCGACGACCGGCGTCACAGCGATCGAGGATCTTCTGGTCCGACCGGACGAGGGACGGACGAGACCGAGAGATGGAGTCATGTCTGAACAAAGGGTGCTCAAATTAGGGATGTAAACCCCCTTTCCATTAACAATATTGTTGATTGCCAATTGTCTAAGGTGCACCACAGACGACGTCATGTCAGTCATGAAGTCATGTCTGCACAAAGTGAGCCCACAATTTCGACTACATGTGGCTTGCAAAAACAGTAGAAGCAAGGTACTGACTCTCCTGATCGCCAGACGCCCTCAGCTTCGTGAAGGAATCATCTGAAAGGGATGAAATTAGAGTGCACCCCAAAAAGGTTCAACCACATCGCTTGGGTTGTCATAGAAACTACTTTGGAACGTGCTTGTCTCTCCGTTTTGTCTCATATCTCGTCAGTCAGAGAAACGAGAGGGTATTGCGAAATGAGAGATGTAGAACATCAATCTAACGACAAAAGAGCGCAAACCTCCGACAGCAGCAGCAGGCGACGAGACTGCGCGATTGCCTCTGACCCCCTGAATTCGTGCTTCATTAATTTCAATACTTGTTTTGAAAATGAAATTGTCAAAATACTCACACCAGCGAAGACCGACGTGTCCCCAAACGACTCCGGTCGCTCCGGCTGGAACAACTATAGAAAAACATTTTAAAATGTCATCTAATAAGATGTCATGAATGCTATGCATTAAAGCTCGCGACATCAACCGCGGTCTCATCAGTTCTTGCGCTCTTCTCATCACTCGATCCGTCGAGTATGTGAAATGGAGAGACCGCGGCTCATAGTCCAACCACTACCACGAAACAAATAGTAAAAAAATGAAATAAATAAATTGAAATAAATAAATACCATGGACTGTCCCTCGACGGTTCGCTCGTTCATCTCGTCAACGTACGCGCCGAAGATTTCGGCGAACGCGAGAACCGCCTTGAATGCCAAGTCCCTGAACAATAAAGTAGTACTAACTGATTGAGAAATCTCGTTGCCGTAGCTTGAGTAATGTTCTTCTAGTCAGGGGAGTAAGAGAAATTGCAAAACGAAAAGAGCCAGAAATTCACTACTTTAACCGCAAAAGAAACACAAACCTCTCAGCTATCTGTCCGAAATCGGGAGCGGCCACGAAATCGAGGTACTCCTGCACCATACCCCTGCGCATCTGCAAGGACATTACATTGTGGAGTATTGATGAGAAAAATCCGCAGGAAAACGGCAAAAATTGAAGAATCTCAAACCTGAATGGAGTTGCGAGGGTCGAAGTTGGCTTGCACCACGCCACACATCGACTTGAGCACCTGAGCGAGCCAATTGCCGTTGCTCTCGATGAAGTACGTGGATAGCTAAACGATTTTTTGATTAAACAACTGGAAAAAGGCGAATATCCGCAAGGAAAATGGAGAAATGAACGAACCTTATTAGTCCTATCCGCGATCAAACGCTCGCGAGCACGATGACCAGCGGACGGCGAGTCCATTCTGGAATCTGGAAAGAAGAAATGGCATAATCCAATAAGTTTAAAACAAAAGAAAACGTTCGAAAAGTGGAAGAAAGCATGCATTTGAAGAAAGAACAAAAATTGAAGAATTTTGTGAAAAAAAATCAATATCAGGGAACATCGCGGTTGAGCATAAAAGTTTCAAAAAGTACAGTACTCGCAATGTACAGTAATGCGCAACCTTTCTTATAATTTCTGTACTCCATCGGCTTATTTTTGTTAAAATAAATATCCTTTATTTAATTGAAAGGTAGTGTTGTCGCAAATAATCAAGTCTGCAATACTGGCACAGGATTTTTTTAAAGCTCATATATTCCTGAATTGCGAAGCGCTCAATTTTTTCTGAAAATGTACTTCTTCTCGAATTCTCAGTAAAACTGCTTGGAGTACGTTTAACACAGGGCAATTCGACACCACTTATTTCGTATTTAGAGAGACAATCCGTTTATCACATAAAATTCAGGAGACAAAACACCGAATTCATTAAAAGATAATATGGAGAAAATGGGGGACGAGGTAATAACAAATTAACTGGGTTTCATCGATTATTTAGGTCTACGATAAAATGGGGCACAAAAATATTTTCCGTATTTTTATAGGGCAGAGAAAAGAGACAACACACAGTACGACAAAAAGACTACAGAAAGCAGGGCAGGGAATAGATAAAACAAACAATAAAATTAGGATGCCTATCTCAATACTCTGGAAAAGGGGGGCTCTAAGGGTCAAGGATCGCCTACGATCTGCTTAGATATGGAAATTCATTATTCGAGTCCGTTAACAAACAAGTGGAGGTTCTATAGTATACTCTAGATGGGATCTATCAATCAATATGGTGGGATTGGGTAGGGGCAGGTCAGGATCGCTTGACGACATTCTCGAATCCGGGAGGGGGTCCGAAACCGGGAGGAGGGGCGAATGAGATTCCGGGAGGGGGAGCCTGGAAGGGAAGGAGCATTTGAGCTACCCGAGTATCTTATCCCTGTACTAGCACCGAAATCGATCAATGCATCGAAACTTTCAGTGCTAATCTCTCAATGTGAACAATTTGAAAATACTGCTTGGCTGATGTTTCACATACAGTTCATCTACACTCCTCGAAGATAGCAATCTAGATTCGACAAATTGTTTACACCACATTTCTCTATCCTCACCGTGGACAGTCCCCTTGCGCGGGCATCGGCCGCCGCCGCAGCTGCAGCCGTGGGCTTGGCTGCAGATCCGTTCTGTGCAGCAGCTGCTGCTGCAGCGGTCGCATCGCCGCCGCCCACGAAGCTCGTGTACACCGAGTTGAAGAGCTGCAATGATCACCTTGTCAATCTGACATCGACACCATGCATAAATAGCCAATCAGTCATGCAATTGATATCGTGTTCTGGTTAGCTTCCATCTCTTATAAGTCGAGAGTAAGTTACAACCAACGGACAGAAGACACGAACCATCTCGAGCAGACAACTCACTAATTTACACAATGCGGCAAGAAGACACAGTACCGAGCCGATGAGGCCTAGCGATGAGGAGGAAGTCTGGGAAGGTACGGTAGTGGTCGGGGCGGGAGGACGCTTATCGATCGGCGAGGGGGCGGAGTCAGCTCCTCCCTTCTTATCCTTCTTCTTGCTATTGCTGCTGCTGGCGGCAGTCTTCGATGGTTCCTCCTTCTTGGGTGGGATCGCCTGTAATACCGTCGAGTTGCCTCTCTCATGCGCATACTGGATCACCTCGAGAAACTACCGTACTACCAAAAAAAACAGTATCACGCACTACAGTACCCTGAATCAACACCCACTATTTAATAAAGAGAAGCTCTACCGAACTACCGTACTACCGTACCCCGAAGCCCCGATCAATCAATAATAAATCAATCAAAAATCCGACTCACCTTTGGCTGCTCCTTTCCCCTGCCCTTGCCGTCCTTCTTCTGTGTCTCTGCGGGAGGGGCGGAAGTGATCAGACGAGAGATCTCCGACAGACCGAGCACCGGCTGAGCAACGATTCGATTAATAAAATTTAATTTAATTAGTGTAAAATAAGAATATTTTTACAAATTCGAAGCTCCCTAAACATTATCAAAACTTTCCAAACACCTGAACCGTGTGTACCACCCATGTAACCGCTGTCCGACTGGTTCATAAATCTTTCAAATCTGAAGCCAATCGAGTATTGAAACAAGGGAGACATGGAATATGATGTACAATCCTTGCAACCACCATCCGACTGGTCGCGACTGTTCTATTTTTTAATTTTTAATTTCATCCCCGAATTATACCGAAAATCGAAATCAGAAATCGTCCAACGTGATGCATGTTCGGAGCACCCGCTATCCCACTGGTGCGGATGATAGTTTGTTTTGTGAGCTTAAAAATTGATTCATGAATTGAAATGTATAAAATAGACCAACTAATGTTCAACCCCTGCAACCGTTATCCCACTGCTGCAGATAATATTTTCCTTTTTTTCCGAAAAGCATCTTCATCTGATTATAAATTCAAATCGAGTCCACACATGTACTACCGCTGCAACCCTTATCCCACTGGTACTGACGATAGTTTTTGTTTTGTGAAATACCCAATCTCCAAGGAATAATAACGTCAAAACGGCTTAATTCATGTAACCACAATCCACATAGTCCCGCTGCTCACCTCTGTTTTCTTCACTTCCTTCACTTCTTCCACCACCTCCTCCTCTTCTTCTTCATCTTCATCCTCATCCTCTTCTTCCGTATCCATTCTCACCGCGGCCCTCTCCTCGGCCTCGCGCGCCTCACGCGCCAATCGCTTCTCCTCCTGACATACATTAGTTTGATTGTTTATTATTATCCAGATGGTCCGAGCTGTGAGTCGGAAATGGCCAGCGAGCCATGAATATCTTCCATCGGTCAAGCACCGAACCACCCAACTCGTCGTACAATAAAAACCGCTGGAGCGAAACAACCGAACGTGCAAAATAAATACGATTTTATATATAAAAATAATAACAAAAATCGAGCTGAAATCTGATCTTTGATCTCTCTCTGACCTTCTTTCTCGCGTTCTTCTCCGCATTCTCCCTTTTCGCAAGGGCTTTCTTCGAGAGGGGAATCGATACCTGCAACAGATTCAATCATTCGGAAGAAAAAACCCTTGCCATTACTGTTTCAATAGCGCGATAAGATCAGCACAGTGTCGCATTTGGCAATACTTTACACGCATCACAGACAAAAAAAATGACCACATTAAGTTTCGCTCTCCGCCAACATGCATCAAACAACATCTTCCATCTTCTTGTTTCAAACTCTATCCATATCCCAGCCAGGCTCTCAAACTGCGATACGTACCAAACAAATGCTCAACCCCCCCCCCCCCCCCCCTCCCCACGCCTCTGGGTTCTCCCATAGTTCAAGCACCGCACCCTACCACATTCTCGTTTCCCATTTATCCCATAACCAAGTGAAACTCTCAAACTGCGATATAAACTGAGCTATATCCAGCTACAATACTGCATCCTCACTTCCCGCCATTCCGGGTTCTCCCATCTGCGTTGCAAATTGTTCCTAGCACTTTCTTGTTTCCCATCTATCTCATAACCCAGTCGAGCCTTCAAACAGCGATCTCACAAAGCTGTCCTCTAGAATACTCAACCCCCCCCCCCTCGTCTCTCCCATAAGTCAAGCACCGTACCCTAGCACTTTCTTGTTTCCCATCTATCTTATGACTCAGCCAATCTGCGATTATCACGACAATAACTACAATATCCCCCCCCCCCCTTCACCTCCTGCCTGCCCGGGCACTCCCATGTTCAAGCATCGTTCCAACATTTTCTCGTTTCCCATTCGTCTCATAATCCAACCACACCATCAAACTGCGATGCCGTTAACACAGCTAACATTAACAACAACCACTCCCCCCTCTTCCCAATCACTTTCTAGTTTCTCGTTCACACGATAAAGACTCAATAATATTATAATTTCAATCCAATCTCCCCCCCCCCTCACCTCCTGCCAGTCCGGATTCTCGATCGGTCGTGCGGCCGTCGTGCTGCTGCTCATAGCTGGCCACATCTCCGGCTCGGGCAGCGGCGGCGGAGGGGGACGCTTCTGCAATATTGAATTTACATGTAAATTAACTAACATCAAACAGTCATCTAGGGAACATTCGTTAATTAGAAACGCATAAATTCAATTAGAATGAGCGGACGATTATGGAAAATTAACATGCATGTGAATTTATACTCCAAAGCAACATCAACATTAATCTAGGCGGCGATGAGCCAAGAAGAATTTACCTGTTCAACTCCAGCTTCAACCTACAACCTAGAGCGCAAGCGTATTCGAATAATGATAGACGGTACGGACCTCAATTGTCAACCACTTCTTTCCAATGCTACAACTTCTCTCAAAAATTTGCGAGGCAGAAACAAGTTTCACCATTCCATCAAAAAGCGAAACTTGAGTACGCAGAGGTATCCATCCCGCTGATTTTCAACATCAAAACTATTTCTAACAATAAGGTGATACCATAATCCACCGTAACCTCTCGTTTCAATGGCGTACTCATCTACCATGATACCGTAATCAAACCGTACCCACCAATCAATACCGTCGTACTCACCTTTGCCTCTTCGGCCTTCTTCTTGCCCCATTTGGAGGTCTGGGCGAGGGGTCCGCCCACCCTACTGTAGTCGATTCTCGTGGTCGGGGCGGGAGGCGGCAGCGAGGGGTAGTCCTCCTCGGGCTCGCCCGACAGAGCCGCGGGCATCGGCGCCGGTTGCTTGCCTGAGACATGATATTGGGAATAAGATCCTCTGGGTTAATCCAAGTGCTCTCATTTCAGTCTTCAAGGAATAACAGCAACCCAGTTACATTTCCACTTCTCAATTTTCTCATATACAATATGACGCGCGTCAAACTTGATTTCTGGCATTTGGACTGTTCCGTAAATACATGGCCAATTCATACCAGATTCACAATTCACAGCTTCCCTATAATTGTATGCGCTCGACACCTTTGCTGTATCAGAAGATCCAATGAAGATTACACAGCAGAGCAACCATCAACCCTTCCCTGCCCTCTTTATTTTGCGTTTAGTCCACCCGTCAGTTTTACATTTCGCAGTATCCATCTACACGACTGTTCTAGCAGTTTGCTACTGCAGTGACAAAATGTTAAAAAAAACAAAACAAATATGACCCAACAATGCTGTGATCCCATCCCTAACAAGTTGAAAAAGTTGTTAAAATGTCAAATGTCAGTCGCGTACGAACATATGTTTATTAAACCTGCTAGATTCACACTTCACCGCATTCCTATCTACATGTCAGGTCGAGCAATTTGTTGACAGTTCGACTGTGCCTTCCCAAATTAATATCAGCCAACATCACTCACCCCTGGGCGGCTGCTGCTGCATGGCTCCTCTCTTGATCACGGCCACCCTCGACGGCTGCACGGCGGGGCCGACTCGCGGCGGCGGACCCAACCCGTGTCTGCCCACCTGCAACGGGATCAAAGATCAACGATTAAGAGCAAAGACAAAGGACCAAAGGTACGAGGAGTCAAGCGTCAAGCCACGTCAAGCGTCTGTGAGACTACGCTAGGTGGGGACCCATCCCGTGGGTTAACGTCAGGTCTTACGGTCGCGAAACTAAGTGTAAGTGGAACCCAAATTCATGACCGACTACAAGAGCAACGCTCCTTTCGGCATGACTCCAATATTTTGCGATACTCTCTCGGTCTCTATGACCATCAATAGATCAACTCTATCCATTCCACCCGCTCTCTCGCCAGTCAGAGCCGGCGAGAGATCGTGTGAAATGGAGAGAGTCAGAGATCCTCTCTCCTCTCGTCGACTCACCGTCTGGAAGGCGTCTCGCTCATCATCGTCGATCACGTCGAACCGCTCCTGGAATAAGTAAAATTACTAACGACACTTAGTTTTGGTGTCGGAATGCGCACAACTTCAAATCAATGTTGAGAAAGGTGTCGGATTTCGGACCATACCCCCGATTTTGACACGGGTTTTTAGCTTATAGCCGCCGATTTCGGAAGCAAAACCCGCGATTTTCAAGCGGTTTCTTCCCGAACCCCCGATTTTGTGCAATTGCCCGAAGATGGTGCTTATCACTGCTTCAAATCACAGAAATGTTTCATGTTCTATATGGCAATTTATTGAAACAGGAAACTAACGGGCATTTCAAACCAAATATTTTTCTATTATGTATCCTATTCGAATCTATTCGAAAATCAAGTCCTGGCAAATCTCAGCAGCTTTAGCACATCAGTGAAACCCGAAACTCGGGGATTGCTCAAGCTTCAAACTAAAAATGCGCTCAGTTCTCGATCCACCCCCCCCTTCAATAATAAATATCAACATACCGTATGCCGCGCCCACTGCGCCGTCTCCTGTTGCTGCTGCTGCTGCGCGCGAGAGGAGCCTGCAATTAATCATTTATTTTATATCCACCCCCACCCGCAGCTTCCCTGCTGCACATGCAACATGAATATTGTTATGCGGTTCGAGCGAATTCAAACATTACGTTTAAAAAAAGAAATTATTACCCGAATTGACACACAACCACCCGGCACTTCATTGTTCCACCATTCCATGATAGTCACTCCTGTTCATCAGATGCAATTTTTGCTCGGCTCCCATATAAAAACAAACAAACATCAGCCCAATCCAATTCAAACGACCCGGCACTACAGCGTTCCACCATCTCCTTACATAAATTTCCGCTCATCGAAATGCAACCAGCTCAGGTTGTTCATCCGAAACTACTGTTATAAACCCACGATCCATCTATATCTCCCCCCCCCCCCCTACTCACCGCCCAGACTCGGGAAGGCCTCCTCCCTCGTCTCCTTCTTTTTCTCCTTCTTCTTGGCAGCACCCGAGGCGATGTTTGCAGCCGACACGGCCGGCGGAGGCGGAGGGCGATTCGGCTGCGGCTGCAATTGATGGGGTTATTACGAAATCGAGAATTTCGCTCCTGAAGTCTCATCAATGATCGAAGAGCTGTATTCAGTTATGTGTGTTGAATGTTTTATTTCTAATGAATGCTACACCACAGCTGAAGATCGGAATAAACAGCTGAGCACGACCTATGAGATGACCTTAGGTCGTGCTCAGCTGTTTATGTTCAGCTGTTTATGTTAAACTCGAGGTCTGCATGACAATATATTCTTTTGAACGGACTTAGACATCTTCATTAAAATCACTACTGAAACCCAATCATATGACAAAATCGCGCAACCACCGTCTTCCTTGGCACTCGAAAACTCCAATCATACAGTTTCAACCCTCATCTCAAGAATCCCATCAGCGCCCCCCTCCCTCTCTCAATGGGAACGTAGAGCAAAAAGGCTGACAAAGATAATAGTGTAAAGAGCTGCACGATCGCACATCGGAGCCGTCCCGTCTTGTAAACTCCTCACCTTTAGCCGCGGGAAGTCGGACGGGACGACCACGGGTGGTCCGCTGGCGTAGTTGATGCCGGCCGAGGAGGCGGCCACGGCGGGACCGAGCGACGGAAACGCGTCCGCGTCCGAGAGGCCCGCGAGACCGTTGTAGCCTGAGGGGCAGGCAAAATAGATTAATCTGAGTTGCATCTCACAATACAGTGAGCAGGTTCCGCACAGGTACAACACCCAATCATCTAGTAAATGATGTATTTTTTAATAAAAAATGTCACGCTCTCAAATCACAGCCTGCAAAAGCATGATTCCTATGTCATGCCAATGAAACCTCAACCTCGCTTCACTCGTGTACATGACTGTTGCGATTTTTGGATGAACAATCAAGTAAAATACAGTAATATCAATAACCACACCAACCTCCCTGTCGCGCGTATCGCAGACTGGGCCGCGATGCCTGCGCAGAGGGCACGACGACGAATTGAGACGGGTCCGATCTGCAAGGGGTGTATGGTAAAGATAAAAAATCCACAATCAGCCAGGCCAGGCAAGGGTGACGGTACTTACAGTATCCTAGTTACAGTAGCCTACTTACAGTAACTAATGCCGGCCTTACCGCTGTGTCCCACCTAGTGCTGTCGCGCGACTTTCAAATCGTTTGACATGGGCACACCTTTTTTTAACCTTACCTTTTACAGTATCCCTCGATATATTTTGCTCAACATTTTTCATATGCCAAAATCGCTGCATGTTTCACTTTTCACGAAGATACCATAATGGCCAACAATGTGATAATGTGAAGAAAGCTTTCGAACGAAAAAACCTCTACCTTAAGTCTCCTCATTTCTTACATGTGTGTATCTTTTCGAAGACCCCAGATCCCCACCCCATCCCTCCTCGAACCAACCTGGGCGGGGCCGGTTCCGCAGCGGGCACCAGTCCGACTCCCCTCGGTCCTTGCGGCACGGGCGGGGGTGGAGGGGCACCACCACCGTACTGACGACCGCCACGATTGCGAGTAGGCCCGCCAACCTAGAATAATAATAATAAGTATTGCAGGAAATAACGCGGAAACAAATGGAAAAAAGTTGCGTAAATTAGCAACCATCGCATGGCAATAATGGGTTATTCAGAGGAACCTGAAGGGATTATTGATTCAGAAATACTGTGGGAGGTGCAGCATGCTTCATTAGAAAAACACTAATGCTTTGCTTTCGGGTCTACAGGACAGGCAAAATTCATTTTTCACAATCTAGGCAGTGTGAAGTTTCAGGACTTCTTCAAGATCCTAACGGAACGTGAAACAACAATGACATCTCGAATTGTGAGGTACACCATTATTTCGATCATAAAAAAAGATCAATACCCGTCATATCCACCGTACTCCCTTCCTACCGTAATACCTTCACCCCCTCTCCTACCGTATACCTGTCGATCGTTAAAGGAGAAGTCGACGGCCAGGTTCACCTTTCCGTGCTCGCGCGACTGCAATCGATAATAATCATCTACCGTAATCGTGTCTACCGTAATCCGATCGATCTACCGTACCCCCCCACTTACCGTATGTATATCCATAATTACCGTAATCCCATCTACCGTACCTCCTTACCGTATGTATATCCAGATCCAACTTCGTTGCGAATGCGATGCCGGCCTTCTTGCACTCGTCCACCTCGCATAGGAAGTGCTTCTGGAACATACAATTGTTTTTTTCTATTAAAAAAATGTCGTTGATGTCCCTGTACGATCAAATTGACGGACTTCTGTTTCTAGCGCACTCTCGACATATTTCTTGCGTATTCACAAAGTAATGGCAATGAATGAATGAACAACAATGTCTATTTTTTAACGACTACAATGGTGGCGCATTAGCGCCTCAACTAGCGAATATCAAGATTAACCGGAGCACGGATTCGCCGGATTCAATTCACACTAATTCAGCGGATCAATATTCACGATCTCCCAGCGAGGTTCTCCTAATCCCTAAGCTCTCTCGCCGGTCAGACAGAGCGAGAGAGTACGCTATCAAAGGAGAGTCAGACAGTGCCCCCTCACCGCTTCATAGTGCTTAAGCAGCTCGTCGTGCTTGCCGAAGAAGACGTTTGCCGCCTGGAATTGCAGTCAATATTTTATCCAATAGACCAAACAGATACGATTGAATGAAGATGAATTCAATCAACCAAGTAGACCCTGTGAAGTGCAAATGCGCAATGTTTTAAGAAACTGATAGGACGCGGGTAATTGCGTCTGATCTCTTCTATTTAGCATGAAAATAGTAAAACAGCGAGAGCAGTTACACAAAATGTCAACGAGCTCACTGGATTACAATATTTTCCATCAATCAAAAGCTTCAACAGCATTAACCACCGGCGATAGCAAGTACTTAAAGGAAATCAGTGAAACGGGAATGTCCCAAGCTTATCGGAAAACAAGAATTTCTCAATTCGGAAAAGATATCAAAGATCAAAGATCAACTCACAGCTCCGGTCGTCTCGCACAGTTGGCAGAAGAAGTGCTCCCTTCGTAGATGTCTGCAGGATTCAAATATAATTTACAATAAAAACAATAACAATAACAATAATTTTAAAAATAACATTTAAAAAGTAAAATAACGAACCTGTATCGATCATCCTCATCGAAGAATCGGTCCTCGCAGAAGAGACACTTCGGATGACCTGCAGAGGATTTCCGTTCAATTAGGACAAACAAACCGGCCCAAAAATCGCCCCCCGCAACTTTCGGCACCACAGTGTTGATGAATTCTGAACACCAAAGAGACCAATAGAATGCAGGATCCGTCCTCATGAAACACTCACAACATCCAATATGAGAAGCTTTACTACCAAAATGGGCCCCATTTGCACATCTGCAAGGTGACTTTTCGATTCACCAGTTCCACAAGATATCGGGCTACAGCTACTTTCAATGTTGCGTTAGCCGTGCCGTAGGGTTGCCGGATCGAAGTCGGTTTCGATTAATCCCACACTTTGTCCCCTCCTTTCCCTCTCCCTCAATCAAAACCGCGAGAGAGGGACGATATGCAAAGAGGGTGCGGAGACTCCGCACCCTATCCACCCCTCATTTCCTCTCAAATACAACGACGGTGCGGAGTCTCCGCACCCTCTTTGCATATCGTCTCTCTCGCGCGGTTTTGATTGAAAGAGAGAGAAGGGGGATTGGAGAGTTGCGGTTTTTTCGAAACCGAACCTGCAACCCTACCGTGCCGTCCTTCCGTCTTCAACCTTCCCCATTTCTTCTCATTTCTGCCCCCTTGTTTCTAATATTACCTCCATCTATTGTGTCTTCTTTTACTCCAATCCTCCCTTTTTCTTTTCACTTATGCTCAAATGCCCCTTTCTACCGTACCTTTCTGACTCCGATCGTCTCTGTCTCCTCCCCGTATGTGCTCCTGTAGCTGCGCCCTGCTGTAGGTCGTGCGCTCGCGCGAGAACAGCTGCAGATTGGCCACGCAGTGGTGGCAGAACGACAGCTGATGCGTCTGCAAACATTATTATGAAAATGAACCTGCTAATTACTGTATATTTATCGTATTAAACGATAATTGAATCATTGATAAAATAGACTGCAATCGAAAGATTATTGAGTCAAAGAGAATCAGTCTGTAGTAAGAAGTAATCTTGAAACTCAAATGTTCAAGAATAACATTGTTGGTGACGCTTATACAAGATTCTGTCTGTATTTTATTCAATATTTCAACTGATAGTACCCTTCCCGTCTCACAATCAGCCCCGTGATCGATGGCACTTCTTATCACTGATAGTGCGCCCAAAGCCGGTAATCTCTTCACGCTCCGTAGGGAAAAAATCATGAAACACAGCTCCCAGAGCTCCCTAGACGATCTTTATTAACCAGGTGACTGGCCGCTTCAATAACACATCAAAAGAAAATACAAACCCATCATTTAATGGTAATGAATTATCTATCCCAAAGAAAACAATAATTAAATAACTAATAAAACAATAATTACCAACCGCTGCCATGTGCTGTCGTAAGGAGACGAACGAGGCGAACTCCTTGCGCTCGCCATCACTGCAATTAGCAAATTATTTAATTAAAATTAAATTAAGTAAAAACAATAATAACAATAATAAACTCACACGACGCAGAGCTTGCACACGTGCGATAGGTACTGCTCGTAGCGCGCGCTCGCCTCCTTGTTTTGGAAGCACACCTTGTATCTGGAATGAGGGAAGTTTAGTAGACGTTCTGATAATGATCATCGTCAGTACAATCCACATATCAAAGATCATATTATTTTCACGAGTATAGGCTCGCATTATCGAGAAAACCACATCATCCCCACCTTCATCTACCCAGTGAAGCACAAGTGCCACACGTGAAATTTCGTATTCTGAGACATGACAAAACGCCAACTTTACGGATAGTTAGAGTTTCTTTTCCGACTCCCACTGGCTTTTTCTATGAATCAGTGATATAACTTTGCATCCGAAGGCAATAAAAAAAAGCTATAGCGAAGCCCCACCCCCCCCCCCCCTTCCTCGTTTGAGACAACCCCAATCATATGTACCGCTTCCAAATGTCATGCTTGTCATTTACAATCTCGTCGTGCCTCAAGAATAGACGAATTCTAGTTCATACAAACCTCTTCTCATCCGGATGAATGTGTGGCATGGAGAGGGAGGCGGTCGTCGGGTTGGCAGATGCGAACACGAACGCCATCTGAAAATTGTGAAATTAATTAAATTAAATTAAATTAAAATTACAAAACGTTCAAAAATTGATGGTTCACAATGCATTTCCACCACCAGTCAAAGCGCGTTTTAACAGCGTGTTCAAATATCAGTCAAAGAGAATTTAACAATTCTTTTGACGATGACATTGTTAGAAAAAAAGTCCGATTAATCAACACAGGTATAAGACAAGTCAATGCCAAGTTTCACAGGATTGGCATAAGATCAGACATGAGGGCATCCACAATAATGTCTCGATATACGGTGAAAAAATAGACAACTCTCTTGAATACATTTCAGCAAACAATTGGACCCTCCAAAGTTGATCTTTGATCTTTGAAACTCTCACCTTCTCCATGGGCTGCCTGCACACGGGGCATCCCTCGCTGTTGGCGATCACTCTGATCCGAATAGCGCACTCGATGCACAACGGATGCCGACACGCACCCACGCCGAAGATGTCGTTCGGCTGAAAAGAGAATTGTTCTCTGACTCTCTCAATTTACAGTGCTCTCTCGATTCTCTCATCGACTAGAGACCGTTGCGATATAAGAGAATGAGATGATTGGTCGGCCGCAAGAATGCTTCATGATTCTCTCTAATTCCAATACTCTCTCGACCAGATCAAAATCGCCGGCTTTATCTTGACGGCACATTGACTCCAAGGAATAGCTTGCTATTATTTAAAGCAATTATTTGCTATGCCAATGATTTTTTTTACAAATCACTCATAACTAGAATGAAAATTGGCAACCGAAAGCAGATGATTTAGGTTTATGTGACTAACGAAACACGAGACTCTCTCCCGTAGTCAAGGGAATCGGAACTCGAAGGAAGGACCGAATCAATAACAAAAAGAAAGGGACGGAAAAGAACAACAATCTTACTTAATTGATACTTACAGTGAGTCCGAATTAACAAGCACAATGAATTGAAGGACCGAATCAATAAACCCCACCTTGCAGCAGATGAGACAGTCCTCCGTGATGGGATCGGTGGCCTTGATATCCGAGAAGTTGCTCTGCAAAGAATGAAGTTGCATGAAAAGTGATACTCTCTCGTTTCATTATGTTAACTATGTTTTACTTCTACACATGCTTCTATTATTGTTCAACACCCACAGGAAACAAAGTAATAGAGTGACTGAAACACAAAAGTCCCCATACACCTTTTTCTGAAATTATCACAGGAAATGGACAAACGTGCCCTCTAACAGCATTTGAGTGCATCTCTCACACTGCTGGGCTATATCCGCGATTGATCATCTGAGTGCGGAGCCCCCAAGAAGAAATTTTCGGAAATTTGCGGAACCCCCTCGTTGTCCGAAACGTTTTTCGCGGAGCCCCCTAACAGTAAAATTTCCAAATTTGCGGAGCCCCCGACCAACTAGCTGGACTTAGCCCATCAGTGATCTCTCACATTGGAACGCTTTCTATTGCACTCCCAGTGCTAGTCATTACTCACTTTTTGACAAAGATAACAAAGAATCAATGCTATCTGCATACCACCTTTCTTTATTTCAGATGTTTTTTTCAGCCCGTAGGTAAGCCTTTAACTGCCCTAATACAGATACAAGTTTAAAATAATATTAAAAAACTGACCTGAGTGGCGGTGATCATGCGCTCGTACTTTCTCATGTCCACTTTGTGATCTCCCACTTTCGTTTTCCTCTGCTCATTCCGTCCTCCCTGTTGGTGATTGTGCTGCTGAGGCGATCGGCGGCCATTGTTTTCGCCTTAAAATATAAAAACAATAATAAAAATAAGGTGCCAAACGAGGCTGGTCACCTGATCAAACACACAGCTATCGATCAAGGTTGGCAGTTTCAAGTTCCAGACAATCAATAATTACCTGCTCCGCCGCCTCCGCCTCTTCCTTCTCCACGACGGCTGTTGCCACCGTTGCTGTCGGCGTTGCCGGTCCGGCCACCGCCTCTATTTCCTCCCCCACCGCGAGATCTTCCGCCGCCTTTCCCGCCACGGCTACTGCTTCCTCCTCCGCCTACCGAAGGCGCGCCATCGGTGGCAGTTTCTGGCATTCTGAAAGGACGCGGGTATGAAATGGCCAAGCAAAGGCGAGAAGTGACCAGAGAAAGAGCGCACAGGCGAAACAAGAAATCGGCAGGATCGCAAGATTGTGCAAGGTTTTGTAGTTCGGCCCAATCGGCACACCACGACGCGCCTTTTACAACATAAGCACACTACGACAATCGACGGTTTCCGGATTTGGTCGTTTTTTTCGCTAATTTTGTTTCTTGCGCTTCTACTTGGCTTTTCGATTGAAACACGCTTTAAAAATGTGAAAATACCTCAAATAATCATAGCGATTGATCGATTCAACCATCTGCCTGACGAATTCTATCGAAATGACCCGCACAACGCGTCAAATCAATGAAAAATGAATTTGTGAAATAATAAAACTTGCTCAAAACGAATAAATTGCTATTAGAATATTGCCATTCACGACTGTCATTGTTGTATGGCATGAATTTAACACGTCTTTGTTAATCTCACATACGACTTGCTACTATCCATCGATTTCGTCAACGCTCGTTGCGCTATTTGCGCTCACACCATTCAACTCTATGCTCATTCTTTCCAGCATGACCTGGTTCGGGTCCGGTTCGCTGCCCTCCACAAGCGGCCTTCCCGCCCTACCTCCGCCCGTGCCATCGACCCCGTCAATCGTTCTTTCCCCCGCGCCCTCTTCCTCCAGTAGCCCCATCTCCTCCATCTCCGCCTACCTCCCGGACTTTCTCAAGTGAGTGAAACATTAAAAGGAATGGCAAATTAGCGGTCACAGCTGGTTCTAGCTAGTTTTCGTTAAGGTAGAGCAAATCACACCCAGAGTTTCGTTGAGAACTAGCACTTACCCGAAAACGTTTTTGAAGTTTCGTACTTCTAACAAGAACATGAATCCATTCCATTTGATCCACAACATTGCTACAATCTTTTGAGGGGTTCGAAGGATCCCTCGACAAGTATGCCAGAGTTTCAAAGATTTCTCCCCTTTCCTTTTCATTCTCGACTATCGATTTTCCAGGGACAATCCGTACTTCAATGCTGGCGCTGGCCTGGCCGGAATGGGCATGGCGGCGAGTATGGCGAAGCGTTTCGCCATCATCATCAACGCCTACTTCCGACGACGATTTATGCTCACGCTCCAAGTGAACAACCGAGACGCGTGAGTGGCTACGGTAGCTACGGTAGGACAGAAAAGAAAGAAAAGGAAAAATTCCATCTTTCAATTATATTGACGAATTTTGCATGCTTTTATCCATTTCTCTAGGGAGGGCAGCGGCTAATTTTTAAAGCCATTGAATAATTAATTAGATATTCTCGACCTATGCTTTCGATAGTGCCGAATCATAATATAAAAATAAAAATATGAAAAAATGAGTGAAAGCAATAATTATCTTAATTACAAAAACAACGAACGAAAATGCTCACCTACCGTACTCTTTAGGATCCCTCGAGTTTGCACTAGGACACATTTATTATTTAGCATTTCCTTTTTTATATTTTATTGTAATTATTCAAAAATATATAAATATTTTATGATTGTGAGCATTATTCGAGTGTCTACAACATAAATGCGATCGATTTTGAATACAGAAATAATAGGAAAGCTATTATTACGCTTATAATAGTCAATCGTGCGTGCATGTGGATTCAACCCAAGGTTTCGGTATCTCCGACAGAGAATTTTCCCAACGTCTACCAATGAGGGGGAGGGCTTGGGTATAAGTGATGATATCAAAGTGGTTTGGTTAGAGGGGAAGGTCTATTATCGGAAGGGGAGAGCGAAAACATCGGAAACTCGCGGGCGTGGGGTGAACTCAGGACAATCAATCGAAGGTTTCGATACCTCCGGCAGAAAATTAAGGCGATAGCTGGCAACGGGGAGACGGGGGAGGGTATATGCAATGATTTCAGAGCGGTTTGGCTGAGGGGGGAAGGCCAAGTATAGCGATGGAAAGGCTAAACCATGAGAAAAACGTGCGCTCGGGCGGATTCACTACAAACAACCAAAGATTTCAGTGTCTCCGGCAGAGAAATTTCGCGACAGTTACTAACGGGGGGATGAGGGAGGACATATGTGATCATATCAGAGTGGTTTGGTAGAGGGGGAAGGCCAACCGTATGTACGGGGTTGCGGAAATGGAAGAAAATCGAGTACACGGGTGTATTCACGACAAAGAACCCAAGGTTTCGGTACCTCCGGCAGAGTAATTTCAGGAAAGGAAGTAACGGGGGGATGGGGGAGGACCCAGGCGATGATTTCAGAGTGGTTTCTTAGAGGGGGAAGCCCAACCATAGCGAGGGGAGCTCGGCAAAAACGGAAAATCGCGTGCACGTGCGAAGTCGCGACAACAAATCAAGGTATCGGTACCTCCGGCAGAGAATTTCCAGGAAAGGAAGTAACGGGAGGGTGGGGGAGGACCCAGGCGATGATTTCAGAGTGGTTTCTTAGAGGGGGAAGGCCAAATGTAGGAACGGGAAAGCGAAATCGAAAAATAATAAAAGCCAAATTTTTTAAAGTGTTCATATTTACAAAAATCAAAGGAATTAGCACAGGCTATGTGGGGTATGCGATAGTTTTGAGCTGTGAAAGTTATTTCCTAGCGAGAAAATAGTAATTAAATTCAAAAAAGGTCAATAAATAAATAATTTGAAGAAGACTAAAAAATAAAATCAATATTCGATTCGCTCGAAAAAAAATTGCTAGCATACTGTATCGCGTTTCGCATCGGGAACATACGCTGCCCTCCCTACATTTCTCTTCGAATTTTCGGCAAACCTTTTAAAGTATGATGGGTACGGTAGTCACATCGATTACGGTATAATTTGCAGTGTCTACCCGTGGCTGCTCGAGTTCATCAACAAGTACAGCGCCGCACAGACCCGCCACTTCACCGCCAATTCCACGGTATTCCATTCAGATTACGGTAGATTGGTATTGATCTATTGTTGGTGCATAAAATTATTTATGCACTAGTTTGGCCATTACTTCTGATTTGAAAGAGTAACTAGCCTGAGAGGAATTTCTGGGATACAGTAATCCTTTATCCATCGATTGCAGATAAAGCAAGCCGAGTCAGGGAAGACGGATGTCTCCATCAACTACCTCCCCTCCTTCGGCACACACTTCTTCACGTACAAGTGGAGATGGATCAAGGTTAGTTGCTATCTTTTTTCCTTTTCTTTTCCAATTAAATAATTGTGTCGGCCCTTCGTTTGCGTGATTGTTGCAACTCGAATCCTGTAAGTGAATGCTTCGTTGAAAGAATTTGGTTGCGAGGGAAAGATTTGTGACGGAAATGATGGTCAGTTTCATGTTTCACCAACATGACAAAGGACCGTGAAGCAATACTTTACAATGTGTCTCGGATACACTGGTGAGCTTCGACGTCATAGTTTCCCGGGGATCCGCAAAAGGCCGGGTCCGGGGATCCGCGGTAGGAAAAAATCACACTACGCAGACCCGCAAACGGCGCGGAGCGCCGAATTTTTTTTCACAAAAACCACTCCGCCGATCTGCAACCCCAAAAACTATGACATTATTAGCTCACCAGTGCTCTGATAGCTCGTGTCAGTACAAATTATATCAAACAGAACCTAGTTTACATTCTCAATATACGTTGACAACAGGTGATGATGCAGTACTAGTGTGCTAACAAGCTGTTATTCTCAATCTCATTAAATCCTACCGTAATCCTACCGTACCCTTTCAGTGCGAGCGTCAACGCGAGGAGCAAGTGGTTGACAACACGGACGGGTACAGAGTCCCACTAGAGACCGTCACTTTGACGACATTGGGCACGGATTCGAGGTAGTCATATAATTATTACTTATTTCATTCTTTATTCGCCCACTTGAACGCTGTACGGGGAGGGCAGGAACAAGGCACTAGTTGGTATGCACGTAAATTGATTAAGTTGGGCACAAGCGGAAACTTCGTGTCGTCGATTCATCACTTCATCCCATCTTAGTCACTCGGTGTAGCACAAACTCACCGGTAGTTGGTAAAGCAAACTTTCGTATGGGGTCAAAGAACATTTTAAAATTATAACGTCACCCTAGAGGATTCGAGTAAAAGGCAAAGGTGTAAGCGCTTTTGCACTCGAACGACAACGCTAGGACCGGTAAGGCCGACTGCAAGAGTAGGGTGAAACCGATCTGAAGCGATTTCATTGCAGATTCTTCCGCGATATGGTCGGATTCGCAACGAAGGAGGCGCAAGCGAGTGTGAGTATTTGATGTTATTTTTTGGAATAGACAGCTCAGAAAATCGTGAGACTTATTCTTCCCCGTAGATTAACTAGCGATTGCAATGGAAATCTGCCGTGTTAAACTTTGAGCGATGGAGGTATTGAAAACTTACTAACACCATTAGGCTTACTTCCTTACTGCGGCACGAATGTACCGCCTATA
This sequence comes from Pristionchus pacificus, assembly GCA_000180635.4. Lineage (NCBI taxonomy): Eukaryota > Metazoa > Nematoda > Chromadorea > Rhabditida > Neodiplogasteridae > Pristionchus > Pristionchus pacificus. The sequence goes on from CM026576.1 coordinate 16,819,098, forward strand.
TCAGCTGGGTTGTGAAACAGTTATTTGTTGTATGGAGTACGAAAATGATTAGTTGAACTTCACATAGCTTATACTCTTGATTCACTACTGAAACACCAATACTTCAATTTCAATTTCGGCTTCAGACGCTTGACCAATGAATAGGACTGGAAAAGTAACGTTACCGTTACCTATTCCAATATTGCAGACGGAAACGGGCCTCGTGATCTACAATGCGGTTGGTCCCGACTGGCGCAAGATGTCAGTGGGCACGAAGAGACCGCTGGAGTCGGTCATTCTCAGGTTTGATCTTTGATCTTTGTAAGCGCAATGTGATATTTCGACGGTTACAAGTGGGAATATAAGTTATTTTGTTACCTCTTCACGTCGCTCTATCGTTCCTCAACTAGAATTACTTTTGGAAGAAACATAAATTCCACGAACAGGTATTGCATGATAAATGTAATTATCCGATTAAAGACTTAGCGAAGGAAGCATTGTACAATATCAACGCTTTGATATATTGATACACAAGTGAAACACGGATGCGCGGTGACAAACAATTCCCATCTGTGCTTATTGATCTTTGATCTCTACCCGCCTCGTTCAGACACGGTCAGGCGGAGTCGATGCTCGAGGACATGCAGCAGTTCCTGCAGTGCAAGACGTGGTGAGTCAGCCAACGAATTAGAAGATGGGTGGGGTCTTGCGTTGTGTGATCAAATCGATTGATGTATGTTCTTTATCTGAGTGGCTAGTCTTGGATTGTTATGACGTATGAACTATTAACGGTTCCTGACGAATTGCAAGTAAGCACGGATTCTCGGGATCATGGAAAAGGTGAAATCCCGGCTAGTTGTTGTTCCCTGGAAGATTGGTGCACCATCGGAGCTTTGTGTACGTGGTTTCATTTCACTATTCGATGTGAATGACTCTTTTTCTTTTCTTATAGAATAATATCAGGTACCAGGAGCGCGGCATTCCATACAGACGCGGATACCTGCTGTACGGACCACCAGGTGAGTCTTTTTAGTATCTTTTTTTTATATGGATACTCGTATGTTGCTCTTTTTTGATGAAATACTGATTCATTCATTGAATATCATTTTATGTTACGTGGTGCATTCACGGTTCATAGTTTCCTTTTAATTGCAGCCAGACCCCCATGCATCAATAACACATTACCAATTATGAATTGACAAAACACATTTACTTTTATATTAGCTCCCGTATACCACTGATAACAAGTTACTAATCGTTAGTCACTAATATTCCCATACCTGCCCAGTTGGGGCGGCCACCGACTTTTTCACATAAATTCCGTCTGTGCGCAACCAAAGGGAAATTCTTACGTGAAAATTTGATTCGCGTGTGCAGTCATGAATCATAAATTTTCGTACCGACCGGGCCGGTAATCAAGCCGGTAGTATTTTTATCCGAGCCAGTTATCACACCACTACATATCCGCGTTCTGGGATTCAAAATACCCCATTCAACATTCGTTATCAGGTGTATGAATATTCCCTTGAGGCACGGGCAAGTCGTCGTTCATCGCTGCGGTCGCCGCGCACTTTGGCTACTCGGTGTGCACGCTGTCCCTGTCGGATAGGACCATGGACGATTTTCGGTTGGTTGAAGAGTCATTTTTTCACCATTTTCATTTGCGTTTCATGGGGTCAAGTAAAAGCCCTGAGTAAGGGTTGCAGTAATGAAGTTCGCATCCGCCAAAGATGATTACATGCATAATTTGACCATAGAGTTAGAATACTCGGTGTGCACGCTGTCCCTATCGGATACGACAATGGACGACTTCCGTTTTTTTTATTGATTTACGATCTTTTCCGGCCATATACGTTTCATGGTGCCAACTGTAAGGCATGGGCGAGGGTGACAGTAATGAATCCGCGATATGTAACCTATATAAAAATGTTGAGTGGTACCGTGACTCCCGATTGCCTGGACGCTGTCTATGGCATTAGTGAGGTAAGTGTACTCCCATCGAGCGATGCTGGAGCATCACAAAAGAATAATGCTCCATACTAAACTGATCAACGCTTAATGCGACTCCTGATAAATTCTGATTTCACATTATTCCAGTCTGAATCGTCTGCTCAACTCGACTCCTCCCTCCTCGGTGCTCGTCCTCGAAGACATCGACGCAGCCTTCGGAGACCGCGCGAGGGACGACCCCATGAACGACCACCCTGCGTATCAGGGACTCACGAGGTCCGTTAGAGTGGGGGGGGGGGGGGAGAGAGAGGGTAGTTTTGTTCACCGTGATCTGTTGCGGCGATCGCATTTTCACCGCGAAGCGCGCTCTTGAAGTAATTGTGAAACATGAGATTTGCTAGTTCTCGGCTGATACAGGATACTTGTCCGCTGATGAATCCATCATGAAACACATTCGTGCCTTGAAATCTGATTTTTATTTGTTCGCAGAATAGTCGCTCCCCCATGAATGACCACCCTGCATATCAGGGACTCTTTTTTTCATTTCAATTCAATTGTTTATCCGCCAGGTAAACGATCTTGAGATACGGTAGGATAGGAAGGGGCATGATAGCGTTTCCTCACATTAGCTTCGGTTCCTTTCAGAATCTGCCGATCTCAAATTGAAACTTTCACTACAGCGCACGTACTTGATGTAGCCATGAAAAATGAGTGCTGCAGGAAAAATATGTCGGCAAAGTGTGAAAATTGTTTTGGTGTTTTTCTAGTTGGAGGTTGAGACTTATCTATCATAGCTCGCTGATTATTTCATCGTGAAGTACGGTAGATTTACGAGGTGGAGAGGGCTACGGCAGGAAAAGGAGTGTGATGATTGTGGAAGAATTAAAGATGGTAAAATCGTAACTTCACTACGGCGCATGCTCTTGAGGTGATCGTGAAACATGATTGTTGCTTTGATTCTACTTTTTGGAATATTTTTAGAAGCTGCTATCAGATTCCTATCAGACTCTAGAAACTTTGCTTTCTGATACCCTGATCATGTAACACATTTGTGCCTTGGGATTTTTATTCGATGTTCAACGCAGAAGCTCTCTAAATATAAGTATCTGCCAGAGTGTGTGTAACTTTGAGAGAGTAAGGCTGCAATATTTCGAATCTCACAATATCTGTTTCTATCATAATGTCGATCTTCAACGTCAAATCTCAATTTCTAAGTGACGGGCGCTTTGGTGAGCTCGGCAAATGTGCTAGGGAGCGGGGCGAAATAGACTACTGTACCGCTTCGCCCTCTATATGTCTTTGTCAGAGTGACGCTGTCCGGTCTGCTCAACTCGCTCGATGGCATCGGGAACGTGGAGGAGCGCATCCTCTTCATGACCACGAACTACATCGATCGATTGGATGCCGCCCTGATCAGGTGAGGTTACGGTAGTCGGGAATCGATTGCCTATGAAAAACTGGTTATTTTGTAAATTGTGAGGAAGCGATCGTAAAGCTGTTCCTAGAGACATTTTGAGATACTAATGAAACGAGCGTTTTGAGGGTGTAAAATAGGGTTGCCAGAATGAAGAATATTATCATGATCTGTTACGGTAGTTATGAATCGTTTGATGTTAATTTGTTTCACCATGAGCTCCTACTAGAGATCATTCACGTGGCGACGAACACATTTTGAGATAATTGTGAAACAAGAATGTAATTGGAGTTTCGAATCACCATGATCCGGAAATGTCTATGTGTAACGAATCAACGCTATTCAGACCAGGCCGCGTGGATCGGAAGGAGTTCATCGACTATGCTGATGGAGAGATGCTCGGCAAGGTACGGTATCTGGAGATTACTGTAGCCATTGTTGATTTTTAGATAAGGATTTTTCACGATATAAAAGCCTGTAATTTTGGTAGTCATTATTGAGCTTGATTAAATGCTCAGAATTAAGGTATTTTATTTATTATTGATCTCTTCAGTTGTTCTATCACTTCTACAAGCCGCTGGACAAGGCGGACTGGCACCTAATGGAGGAGTTTATCGCAGAGTGCGCAAAGGTGAGGGGTACGGTAGCAGGGGGAAATCAATACAGAATATTGCGAGTTAAGAATTGTTGGTTACGCTATAATCAACCGATCGATTAATGTAATGAAACTAGGTAATCTTATTACCGAGCCGTGAAACACAATTGTGAGCGGGGGGGGGGGGATGAATTTGAGATTTAGCCGTGCAAATTGACACACAACGTATTGACATCAATGGGGGTTACCGACCGCACGGTTACAATTAGAAATAGTAAAGCATTAAATCACACATCCCAGGAGAATTGGGGTTTCGGTATTTCTTTAAGTGAATGCGCACCAGGAGAAGTGCGGTTACGGTATTTCCCTAAATCAATCAATAATTATCAGGTGAATCAGCCGATCTCGATGGCAATGGCGCAGGGGCATCTGCTACTGCACAAGACGACCCCGAGAAGGGCCATCGAGATGGTGAGAGAAGCATTGAGTAGAGATGAGAAGGACTTCAATGATACCAAATAGAGTACGGCATGGTAAAGAGAGATAAAGCTATGCTAGAAAGCGTTCACAATAAGTTGCTCTGGTTCGAAAATGTTGTGTCAGTGAGTTGCCCCCGGTTCTATTGTTCTCATTCGACCTAGTGTAGCATAGTAGAGTAGTAGAGATATAGGCACGTGTTATTTGTTGATTTATGCCGAGTCATTGCATGAATAAATATGTTCTATATCACGGATTACAGCACCTCATTAACCTCATTGTCGACTTTCTACAACCTCCGGTGTCCGGAATCAACTTGGAATCAAGCAATTCCCACAAGTTGGAATCAAGCTTGATGGCAACTTGTGGGAAGTGCTTGATTCCAACTTGTGGGGTTTGAAATCGGCGAGGACTACGATAGCTTTCTCTATTATTGATTGATTGAGAGCATGGGTTTCCCCATACCGTAACCACAGACCTCACATCCAAAAGGCGGTCCAACTGGGGTTCGCAGATAGTCAAGCGCACTCGTGCCCGAAGGCAGTCAGAATAGGGCTGCAAAAAGGGACCTTATAGGCGATGTATGTGCTGGATGCTGCGGGTACGTAAGCCTGCTTGATTCCAAGTTGTGGGAATGGGTCAGGGGTACTGTACTTGATTCCAACTTGAAAACCCATTTCTACTTGATTTCAAGTTGATTCCGGACACCAGAGACACAAGTTGGTTCATTGTATTAGGTATTAAGAATGTCTACAACCTATGAGAGAAGAATGAAGTCTAGTATTGTTTCCATTCATTCCGTTTTCTTTTCATCTTTTTTTTTCCTTTTCTATTTTATTCTGATTTCAAACTCACTTTTTCGATAACTACGATACCCCCTGGGTATGCTGCAGGTCATGAAAATAAGTGAGAAGGAAACATAGCGTCTGTAGCATTTCACAGGTTGCATAATTATTTGTTGTATAGATAGTAATTTCTGTAAACTCTTTTTTTTTGTTTATAAATTTAACAGATAAGATTAAATGTTCGTTATTCGAACTTCCGAAAATCAGTATTGCCCTCAACCTTCGCGACAATAATGATGTCTCCCCTTAATGGAGCTGGCAAGTGAAAAATCGAAATGCACTCTTTATTTCCTCTCAGAAAGGCTCGCGAATTGGTGTTCATTAGGGTTGATAAAATCGAGAATACCCGATAGTCGAGGCCTCGGTCAGAAATAACCCCTCTATTCTCGATCGATCACGAAACCCGACTCGGGTACTCGATGTTGAGAGTGAGTGGTCGGGTCGGACTCGGACAGTCGAGAATGGTCGGTCTGTCGGGTTCGGTCGGGCCGATCAGTGAACAATTTCGTCTCGTTCTCATGATCCTACTCTGAGAGACAGGAGCAATGTGCCTCGATGGTATAGCGGTTGCGTATTTGTAGTAGCAAAAAATTTTTGCGAGTTCAATCCCGAAAGATACCAATCATTTTTGCCACATTTGTACATTATGCTAACAGTGTTCCGACTTGATAATCGTTTTTTTATCTGCATGAAACAAACATTACCTCTTGGAAAACATATTACTATGATGCTCCACTGCTGATAGTTTTCTAATAGGTATTTTTATCATAATTTTGAAATAAAAGTACTAGACAATAGAAAAAACAAAATAATCAAAAAAGTGTTAGCATAATGTACAAATACGGCAAAAATGCTTATTATCTCTCGGGATTGAACTCGCCAAAAATTTTTGCTACTACAAATACGCAACCGCTATACCATCGAGGCACACTGCTCGTGTCTCTCAGAGTAGGATCATGAGAACGAGACGAAATTGTTCACTGATCGGCCCGACCAAACCCGACCGACCGACCATTCTCGACTGTCCGAGTCCGACCCGACCACTCACTCTCAACATCGAGTACCCGAGTCGGGTATTTCAAATTTCGAGCTACTCGACTAACTAAACCCGATCGAGTATTAGGGTCGAGGCCTCGAATACTCGACTCGATTTCACCAACCCTAGTGGGGAATGAGAACGGTAGGGAGGGAATGTTATGCGAGAACAGAATGGGCCAAAAACCGAACAAGTGCCATTCTTACATTAAGATAATACCGCACCGGCCACTTTATTAGTCACAGTTCCCTTCACTTGCCAGCCCTGCACCTTACCTCAAGTAGGGTCGGGCGCCCTCACCGGGTGTAAGAAAATTGGTATTCGGTACAGTGTTGGGTAAATGTTTGGTTTCCACGCGCTTTTTATATCTGCCTGACGCAAGGGATTGCGGTATTGCCGCTACCGAATTTGCCACATCTCTAGAATCGCTCAAAATATGAGACGCCGTTCCATCATTTCGCACACTCTCTAGTCGCTCACCTAGGTGTGTGTATGTGTGAAATGAAGATACGTAGGATCATGTTTTGAGCACCACTTATAGTAGCAACCGATATCTGTCCTGTCCACATCACATCCGCGTTTCATTCTATTGTCAATATGCTTAAATGGCAGATATGTTACAGCTAAATGCCTATGAAAGAAAATGAAGGGAGATTCTATTTATTTCAAATACTGGAAATGCTCGGCGATCCGAATTTTCAAAATGATGATGATACTGAAGAATTTCCAAATCTATTTGTAAGTTTGGCTCTCTTCTGCTCCGTATTCAACGCTTGTATAGTTACACTATCTTTGATGAAAGCATTGGTATGGGTGAGTAACAAACAGAGTGTGGAATTTCCGAAACTGATACTCAAGATATATACTGTTGCAATATCAACTTACTTAAAACCCAGACTACACTGTTTTTCTCTAATGTGGCGGAACATAAAATGATGAATCCTTCTGAAGAACCAGTCACCGTTTCTAATATGACTGAAAGAGAAAAGGAGGTATGTGTATTCCGGTCTCATAGATTTTTCTAATTCTGATGATCTATCATATTTCTGATCATATCGTTTATAAAAACGGTTGCCAAATATATTTGCACAGATTTCTCGTGGATGTCTATCTAACTTTGCACGCAACTTTATCATTATGAGGAAAATGTGGTGTTTTTTATCATGTGAAAGGTTAGTGAACAATGGAAGAATATTCGGCGGACCTCTGGTGCACGATTCCAATTTTATCTAAATTTGTACTTTGTGGATCTTTCGGTTCTAATCTTGAAATTCGTTTGATCTCGAGCAATAGAGAACGCCTTCTCTAACATGCTGCTGCCTCTTCCTAACCCAGTCGGTTGACCCTCGTAATTAGAATAGACAAGTCACCGTCTCCGTTCCACCAAGGCGCCCGAAAGGGGAATTGGGAGTGACTAGATCACGTGGTAAAGTAGGTCCGAAGAAGAGATTAGGCTCTCCGGACTAAATTGGGCTCATAATCACTGGCCTAGCAGTTATCTCCCGCAGGACGCAAGTGCCTTGATTAACGGGATGACCTTTACCTTTTTGTCTACCTTTGTCCTTCATTAAGTTGAGATGTTTTCAAGCGCGTTTTTCAAACAAAGTGATCAAGAAAATCTTCAAATAATATAATACTGGTTTCTGCAATACTTGCAATAAATAGTTCAACAATTCAGTGCCCACTTGAAAGGAATATTCATTTTTCGAGTTGATCTGCTTCCTGTTTTGATCAATTTCGCCAACGAAGATGTAAATTGGGTAAGTGCAATAGATAGTGCAACATTCTGATCTCCTTTGTTCAAAATAGATTGTGAATAATTGGTTTTGAATTTTTCCACCGCAACGTAATCGAATTTCAAATCGATATCAGAATATGTGATGTTTCTTAAACTTAGCTCTATTTCAATCGTGCATCTACAAACATAACGGGATAAGCTTCGGAAACATTTCATATTTCCCGTTGACAGCTCGATCACAATCCTCTTCTGACGGTGTAGAATGCTGTGATAGGGAGTTTATGGAATTTTTACATTTTACATTTTTACATTTTTAAACAACTTTATCAGCTGGTTCATTAGGTGTTACGGAGCTGGGTTGCTCGATCCATGTAGCTCGATCGTGTTGCGCAATTTGCATGAATTGTTGACCGGCCGCTTTGACGAAATCATCTCTCCATCTCTTGCTTGGGCGACCTTGCTTTCTTGTAGGCGGCTTGCGGCTTGCTTGTAGGGAGGGGTCCAATTGAGAACACATCCATCGGTCGTGAGATGTTCTCGAGATCCGCTCAACCCATACCCAATTCCTTCTCTCCGGTTCCCGAACAACGTCTTTGAATTTGGTTGAGCTACGGACCTGCTCATTAGTCACTCGATCGAGTAGAGATACACCCAGAATTTTCCGTTCGAGTCTGCGCTGGGCAACAGAGAGTATTTGTTTTTTCACGTTTACCGAGGTACCATGATTCGGAGCCGTATAGGAAAGCCGGAAGGACCAAACCGTCGAAAAGGCGCTTTTTAAGATACATTGGGCATCCCTTTTTACGGAAGAATTCGGCGTATTTATGGAAGGCCCAGTTAGCACTTCGTATCCTCCTATGCAATTCTCCCTCGAATCGACGTACCCCCAATGTGATTTCCTGTCCCAAATATACGGTATATTATATACCACCCGCTCTTCCACTCTCACTTGTTCGCCCGCTACAGTGATTGGCCTGCAATTGGGGTCGGTAGCAAGCGCAACTGTTTTACTCCCATTGAGGCGCAAACCCACCTTTGCAAGTTCCCTTTCCAGCTCAACTACCATTGATTGAAATTCGAGGGGATCGTGGTAAATGAGAACACAATCATCTGCATATAGAAGATGCGAGAGATATTCCCCGTTTACCCTTATTCCCTTCCCATCCCACTTAAGGTTTCCGAAGACCGAGTCTAAAACAGCCGTGAATAGTCGTGGGCTTAATCCATCCCCTTGTCGCACGCCCCTCCCTATGGTAACCTCAACTCCCTTCCCATTTACTACCACCATGTTTTTGCTCTGTGCTGTGAGATTCTGCATGAAGCGAACGTATGTGGAATGAATTCCGTCCTTTTCGAGTGCAGAAAGCATGGAATCACAATGCACAGAGTCAAACGCCTTACTAACGTCTAAGAAGAGGAGGAAGATGGGTAGTTTGTATTCGCGACAGTTTGTAATGAGTGTGTTGATTATGAAAATCCCTTCGACCGTTGAGTGCCCAGCCCGGAAACCCAATTGCTCCCGAGATCTATTGGCATCCAGAGAGCTCCCGATTCTATTGGAGATGACTGCTGTTAGGGTTTTTTGAATCACTGGAAGCAAAGAGATGGAAGAGATTTATGGAATCAACAATAAAAATTCAGAGTGAATTCGCCGTCAGTCTGTTATCATGGGAAGAAAGATGCAGATTTTTCTTGGCTAGCGGCTTACTAGAAGAAGTAATTTTAAAACGATTTTTCAATATCTATTTTCAATATCTATTATTTTTAGGATTCCATTGAGTATTGGAGTGGACCTCAACAAATGGACGTGCAATCGTATCGACGCATTTATCAAGAATAGATATCTACTCACAGACTGACAACCACCACTATTCTACAATCCTACCAACTTTCGCTTCACATACGGTGTTCAAAGAAAGTTAATTATAAAAGTTGTGTTTGTCTCACATTCCGTGTAAACAATCCTAGTGTTAAAGAAGGAGTGGCACGAATAACGAAGGTTGGGTCTCACCACGGAAAACCACCGCTCAAAATGGTATACGGTAGTCATAAAAATCAAACTTTGTTATATTTCCCGGCTCTACCCCCGGCTCTGTTACAACGGAATCTTTTTCCTTTTATTGATTGCTTTGTCGTTTCGCTCGTGTTTTCTTGCTCAATTACATGTTAGGAATCATAAGGAATGGCTATTTACCCTTTAGAGTACGTTTAGTTCACGATCAAACCTCAAAAGCGCCTCAAATTAGCCCACGAAGAAACGAGCCTCGCTTTCGCTTCTTGCTCATTTTGTTTTGTCATGTTCCTAGCTGTTTCCTGCTCCAATACGTGTATGTATTTGTGGAAATTACTGTGCCTAAGGTATTCCTTCCATAACGTATGATAATTCACTGCCTCCCTCAAACCACGGTTTTTGGTTTTTCCACTGCCGCGCGTGTTTCTGCGCTTGTTCTTTCGCTCGCTTGTTCCTTGTTCTTGCTAATTAATCGTGTTTTCTACTTTTAATATTTTCCATCTTGCTGTAGGACCCTCGCCGTCTCTTCGAAGGAAATGCCCTTCTCCGTCGTCTTGTCCGCATTGGAGTGTTCGTCGAGGACCGCATGAAGCCCGATTACGTGCTCGGTCTCCGCACTGAGGACTACCTTGAGCGCCGTCTCCAGTCCCAGGTATTTTTTATTTTATTTTGCTCTCACAATCAGTTAGCCGATTCGAAGAAGGAAAACTTCTCTGATAAAATGTATTGAATTAGTTTTGTTTATATTTGTTTTCAGGTCTTCAAGCTCGGACTCGCCAAGTCCATCCATCACGCCCGTGTTCTCATCCGCCAGAAGGACATCCGGTACGTATTTTTTAAATGTTAAATTTTATACGAGTGATACTAGGGTTGTTGATATACAGTCCATGCTGGTTCCCTCCTGAAAACATTCCGGCTCAGGCCTTTTTGTGGCTCATACAGAGAGAAACCGTTGACAGAATTGTAATTTGTTCTTTGAATAATTAGTAAATTGGTGTGGAAGAGCCGTCAGTTTTTGGGGAAACTTGTAAAATTTGATTGAATCAGGTTGACGATTTTTCTTACCGTACCTTACTTACCGATTGTCACCTGTTTTTCGCAAAACTATCGACTCTTCCACACCAATTACCTATTTATTGAAAGAATTATTTACAATTCTGTCAACGAAAATCGATAGAAAAAGCAAAATATAGTATGTCATACGAGCTTTACAACGCAGTTGAGTTCATATCAAATTTCTCTCTGCATGAGCCACAAAAAACATAGGACCGGTAGCGGACGGAATGTTTTCAGAGAGGGGGTGTTTTCAAATAATTTTTTGAGTGTATTTTCAACTATCATATTGCAGTGCCCGTCGCCATTTGGAGGTGGACGCCCCGGCCGCGTAAAGAGAAGAAACGCCAAGAGAGGAGGTGGAGACGACGCCGGATCTGACGCCGACGAGTAATATGGAGCAGTTGTTATTCGTTATTCTTGTCCCTTAATTCGTCTTTGTTCAAATAAAGACGTTATTTTCAAGTTCGTTTTTTCCTGGAGGATGGACACGCACAAAAGAATAATATTTACACGAGTGTTTTGATTTGTTTTTAACTTTTCTTGCATCCGTCAGTGCTTTCATTTGATACGATATGCCGAAAAGGCTTGAAAGTTTTGCTGATTGGCTAGTATACAGAGAATATCGAAACAGATGTAATTTTTAGGGGAATTTTTGTCACTTCGCATAAACTGATCTCTAGTCGGGTATACATTACTATGTCGAATTCCCTATGTCGAAGGTTGTCGAATTCGTAAGTCTGGTCGTTTCTGTAAATGTGCGCCATCAACATCGTGAAACCCGGCATGATCAAGACACGCGCGCTCTTTCAGTATGTATACTATACTATAGTAGTATAGTATGTATGTATACTCCCATTCTCGCTCGTGCTGAGTGGTCGGCTCGGCCGGCGCTCTCGGATTAGTGGATTTGGAGGAGGAACGGGTGACAGTCTCTGCAACAAGACGGCCCTAGCTCCATCGGTTGCGTGTGTGTGGTCTGTGGACAGACGAGTACTTTGAGTACTGTGGCCTGAGTGCCTGTGGCAAGTGTGCCGTTGTGTTCCCTTGAAGGGTTTGGCCGGTGTGCCGGTGTTCGAGACGAGTAAGGCAGGGCCTTCTCGTGAGTGTGATATTGCACCAGGCTGGAAAGACGGTCAGAGATGATATCGGATTGGCAGATACGGAAAAGTCGAACCAATGGAGAGAAGAAGGATAGTATGCAAATGAAAAGAGAGAGGAGAGATGGATATGGAATGACGAGGAGACCGATCGATGAGTCGAGAGATGGGAGAAATAAGATCGACAGGAATGATTGTTTACGAGTTGGATCATTGAATGTGGGATCGCTCAATAGCAGATCATACGAAGTGGTTGATATGATGAAGAGAAGGAGAATAGATGTACTTTGTGTACAGGAGACCAATTGGGTAGGACAAGAGAGCAGAAGAATCGATGGTTATCAGATTGTGTACGTGGGATTGAATAACCAGAGAAATGGAGTCGCAATCTTTATTGCCCCGAAATACACGGGTATTATCGTCGAAGTGATAAGACCAGAGGTGCAGCATGCATTGTACGACCGAATCATCGGACTGATACTGGATGTGGACGGAAAGTCGTTTGGAATCGTTTCTGCTTACGCGCCTCAGGCAGGCTTGAAAAGAGACGAGAAGGAACGATTCTATGAGGAGTTGGATATTATTGTGAGAAGTATGGCCAAGTGTGACATATTGGTAGTGGGAGGAGATTTTAATGGACATGTTGGAAGGGCGAGTGATGGATTTGAAGGCGTGCATGGTGGTAGAGGAGTCGGGGCAAGAAATGCCGACGGAATTAAGTTGTTGGAGTTTGGTGAACGGCATGATTTATCCATTCTCAACACACACTTTAAGAAAAGAAAGTCACAGCTGCTGACGTATCATTCGGGTAAACACCATTCGCAGTTGGACTATCTCCTAGTGAGGAGTAAAGATCGAAGATTGGTGAAGGATACGAAAGTGTTTCCCTCTGAGTGTGTCGCATCTCAGCATAAGCCTGTGATTTGCGATGTGTGGATGATGAAGGATGATATGTCAGGGATAAAGAAAAAGGAATTGATGAAAGTTGAGCGGAGAGTGAAATGGTGGAAGTTAAGAGATAAGGAGGAGAGAGGCAAATTCGCTGTTGAGGTTGCCATTAGAGGAGTGCTGAGTGCGGATCCACTAGATGCAAGCACGAATGTTGACTCTCTCTCTGAAACACGATGACTGGCAGAATGATTGAATGTGCCCGAGAGGTGCTTGGAGAGACAAAAGGAATGAAACGAAAGAGTGATGACCGATGGTTCTGGAGTGATGAAGAAGTGAAGAAGGCGGTGAAGGAGAAGAGAAATGCGTACTGGCAATGGCATAGAAGGAAGAGTAAAGAGTCGTGGGAGGCTTATAAGGAGAAGAGGAGGGATTGTCGACGAGTGGTAGCGATTGCTAAAATGAAAACATTCGATGATCTCTATGAGAAGCTGAATGGGCCGGATGGAGAGAAGATCGTATATAGAATAACGAAGGCACGTGATAAAGGAAGTAAGGATATTCAAGAAGTCAAATCGGTAAAGGACGAGATGGGTAATATCTTGAGAGAGGAGAAGGAGGTGAAATGCCGATGGGAAGAATACTTCCGTGAGTTACTGAATGTTGAGAAAGGACAGACCAGATTGAATGAAGGAGATAAAGTGCAGGGGGTGATTCCGGAATGGAATGAATTAGAAGTGAATCTGGCACTTTCCAAGTGTAAATGGGGAAAAGCAATGGGTCCAGATGGAATACCCGCTGATTGTTGGAAAAGTATCGGAGATTTTGGAGTGAGATGGCTCACACGGCTGATGAACCGAATTCTAGAAGATGGAAAGATGCCCGATGCGTGGAGAAAGAGTGAAATCGTGCTGATTTACAAAGGAAAGGGAGACGTAAGAGAGTGCGGAAACTACCGCGGCATAAAGTTGCTCTCTCATTCAATGAAGTTGTACGAGAAGATGCTGGATCGACGATTGAGAGAATGCGTGACTCTGAATGAGTCTCAATTTGGATTTATACCCGCTTGCTCAACAGCAGAGCCAATATTCGCCTTGAGAATGCTCTTGGAGAGACATTATGAGTTTGGAATGCCCGTAGTCGCTGCTTTTCTGGATATGGAAAAAGCTTACGATCGCACGCCGAGGAGGCAGATTTGGAGATCTTTGAGAGACAGAGCGGTGCCGGAGCGATATATTGATCTGATCAAGGACACTTATGAAGGTGCTTCGGCAATGGTGAGAACACCGTGTGCAAAGACTAATGAAATCCCGATACAAGTCGGCGTTCATCAAGGGAGTGCTCTCTCCCCATTGTTATTCATCACAGTACTGGATAGTGTACTGGAAGGACTGATTTGTGAAGCCCCACAGACAATGATGTACGCAGATGACATATGCATTGTTGGAACGGATGTGAAGGAAGTGGAGAACAGTGTGAGAAAATATCAGACACGATTAAATGAGGCTGGTCTGACTATCAACACGGGAAAAACGGAGTTCATTGGATTTGAATGTGGAAATGGACTGATGACCGATGTGAACCATACAGCGATCAAAAGAGTGGAACAATTCAAGTACTTGGGTGCGATGATCACTGTGGATGGAAGTGCTGAGAAGGATATAGAACATCGAATCAAATGTGCGTGGATGAAATGGAGAGGTTGTGGAGGAGTGATGAATGATAGAAGGATCAGTTTAAAGTTGAAGGGAAAAGTCTACAAGAGCGTGATACGACCGACACTCTTGTATGGCAGCGAGATGTGGCCGATCAGTGAAAGACAAATGGATAAGATGATGGTAGTAGAGATGAAGATGCTGAGATGGGCTTGTGGACTGAATGTCCATGATCGAGTAAGAAATGAGGCTATTAGAGCGATGACAAAGTGTGCTAAGCTGGAAGGGAAGATAAGAGAACGGAGATTGAGATGGTTCGGCCATGTGAAGAGACGAGAAAAGGAGCATGTATGTAGAAGGATGATGACATATACCATCCGAGGAAAGAGGCCAGTGGGTCGACCAAAGTTGAGATGGTCAGAAATGATCAAACAGGACATCACGCAGCTGCGCTTGACCGAACGCCACGCACTCAACAGAGACTTGTGGAAAACGAAGACCTCCTTTCCTGACCCCGTTTAACGTGAATGAGAAGAGCATGCCCTAACATCCCAGGCAGGCCCTCTCAGATACAGGAAATAAATGATTTGATTTGATTTGATTTGACAATGTGACGTTGACAGATTGGTCACCAAAATATTCATGTTACTCCTCATTTAAACGTACGGTGCCTATATTTGCAAACTGTTCTTTCAGAAAAGATTTTCACGGAATATTCGGAAGCACGTCATAGTTGAGCGAAGAATTGAGACAGCTGTCAGAGAAAATGGAATGCCGATGTGATAAAAAAAAATGCCGTACTCATATTTGTAATTCGCAAAAAGTGAATTTCAGGAACAAATAATGCGATTCTTTCGGAACGAACCAACCTACGGATAATATTGTTGAGATTGCTTCGATCAGAGAAATTGAATAGTCAGTTGAAGAAATGATGGTTCAAGTTATTTCAGAGTGGCTCCCAAGCAGGATGCAACCAAGTTTCATAATTGGAAGCTTGTGATAGTTGGAAAGTGGTGGAATTTGTGGTTTGTGATGAGAGAATGAATCAAAGTCATGCAGTGTGAAAGAAGAAGTGTTCCGCCCCCAAAGAGCGAGGGTATAAATTGAACGAACGGAGAAAGAGAGAACGGGTAAGAAGGAAGAATGAACGATAGCTCGACATTGAAAACTTGTTAGGGGTAAGAGGATATTGATTGAAAGAACTTCAGAGCAATCTTCTCCCAATGGACATTATTCATTCGGATCCTTCTTCTGCCATTGGCAATACTCCTCTTGTCTATCTGAGAACAATCGGAAGGGATCTATCCGCGAAGATTGGTCTGTCACTCAACATCATTACTCAATTGAAAGTTCCATTTGATTGAATGAATGAGATGGAATCAATTAGTACACGGGAAAGTGAATCATCCGATGAATCGGATTTCTCTTTCAGCAGTTAAATTGGAGTACATGAATCCGACGACATCAGTGAAGGACCGAGCTGCATTTTATATGATTGATGCTGCTGAGAAGAAGGTCAATTACAGCGAATCAAAAACAAATCTTCAAATCTTCCACAAGAAACTTTGCGTATCTCCAGGGGCTTATCACTCCCGGGAAGTCTGTTCTAGTAGAAGCAACCTCTGGAAACCTCGGAATCGCACTGGCATTCAACGCTAGGATCAAGGGGTTTGTTGATCTTTAATCTTTCCTTTACAACTCGGTGATCGTCGTATATATTGATTTTTGATCTTTCTCAGTTACAAAATTGTTCTGATCATGCCCTCAACGTCGTCTCTCGAGAGAAGAGCTCTTCTATTGGCCTATGGAGCTGAGGTAGTCGACTATTCCTCACCTTCCATTCAAGTAATCATCTCTAATCCAGCTCATTCTTCTCGATCCCAAATGTACTGGTGTGGAAATGGTGGAAAGAGCGAGACAAGTGGCTGAATAAAATTTTGCAAACCCGGGTGGTTACGTTTCACTTTTAAAATCGGTGCTAGTCGGCGGATAGTGACTTGATAGGGAAGAAACTTGGTATGCATGATCGCAATACTAGTACGCGTTGTTTGCACTATCACTCGAAGGGATCTATTACAACTAGGGCGATATTTTCTCGCATATTTTCCCTTACTCATATTCTAATTAAGTCAGTTTGCGATTCAGCAGAATACGGTATGTTGGTTACGGTTGCATGATACGATAAGCTGAGTCAATGCAGATGATGTAGACAAGAGGTCCGGAACCGTGTCTAAAAACCGGAGCCGGCAATTAGCATTTAAATATGTTTCAGTAGCCCATCAGCACACTTCTATCCCTACCGTAGTCATGCCGTATCTTCAAATGTCTAACCTGCTGCCCTTTCAAACTCAAACTCCGATCACAAGAAGTGCGAGACTGCGACCTCCAGTTCTATCCCGGTGATGAAGAAACCAGACAATAATGTGAGATATTCGTCTTACATTATACTTTAAAAAAGAAAAGTTCTGTACCAAGGTTAGAGACCGCAAGCTCCGCCCACTTTTGAGGGACAGGGAAGAGGGGTAAAAACTGCGCCGAGAGCTGACAGCCGTAGTTCGTAACCGATTGGGACGTTCAACATCGCGTTTTGAAGCTACTATCGTTCCTCACAAATGACCAATGGGGGAAAATGATTGGACTAGTTTGAGTTGGTCAAAACTGACTTGAAAGGGTGCAGAGTACGTAATAAAAGGCTTTCTAGTGCTCGGACATGGCTCCCCCTTTTGTAATTCACTCATTGGATTATTAGGAGACGATCAGAGAAGAAATCTCGATGATTGGAAGTGTTTGGAATTTGTCAGCTCCATTCAAAGATCGGCTTTACGCGCGTGACGATGTTCCGACTTATGGTGCTTACCGCTGGCGCGTATTCAAATTTCATCCCTTCCCATCTCCCCCTCTCTTCCCATATGCAAACTCCGCCCCCACAGACCCTCTTCCTATCGCTGTTTTCTTACCCGTCGTGGATAGAACACACTCTCCCTAGGCAAGGTCTGATTTTCCTCCGAAAATGTCTCTCACGACTGCGCGAAGCTATCGCCTTCGAACTTTGGGAATGAGCTTGAAATAGGCTCCGCCCTCTTTTGGCTTGGACTGGTATCGGTCACTTCTCTGTTGAGCCTCGCACGCATGGTTTTTGACTCATAACTTTGTTCAGAGGTGAGATATCGACAAACGGTAAAAAGCATGATCTTATTCAGACCAAGAGGGATACTTTGAGCACCGAAACATGACCTTACGATTGATTCGGTAAATCACGTTGCGGTCCCTAACCAAGGTATACATAATTCTTATTTCAGATGTACATTAGTATGTGCCGCGACATCCTCAAAAATAATCCGGGACAAGGAGACGATGTTTTGCTGCGACAAGTAAAGTGAGTTCTAGCACCACAATGACCAGATGTGGCTCATAATGGGTAGGGAAGAATGTGTGTACTAGACTCGATGGGGCAGAGACAGTTTAGCGCGGAAGACGAAAATCTAGCGATCTTCTCTATCTTGCGTAATATCAACAAAAAGTGGAGAAATCGAAACGTAAATATTATAGTTGCTACTCTCACAATTGTCAAATGCATTAGTGAGTGGTTACGGTAGTATCGCAGAAATAGTTGTGTGACGATACGGCATTGTCATACCATTTTTTGTCTGCTAGAGTAATTTGCGCCAGCAGGGTTAATAGTGCAAAGGGCAGACACGCCCAGTATTTGGTAAGCATATTAAGGTTCGGATAATTTTCAGAAAAGCACTAGAATTCGATGAATGCTTCATTCCGGACTCCGGACGATGAGGGGTTGTCGCTCCTGTTTCTTTCTACAGCAGAAGTGGAAAAGAAGAAGGAAGAAACAAAGAAGAAAAAGGAAGAAGCAAAGAAGAAGAAAGTCGATTCGGATTTCCCCACGACCTCTGATCGCCCCTCGCTCTTCCTCCCCATGCTCGACCCGCCCTCCAAAGGTATTCCTGATCTTTGATCTTCGGTGGTGATCTTTGATCTCTGTTGCAGCGATGCCTTCCCTGAATCATGCCGCCCAGCCACTCGGATCGATGGATGATCCTCCTCGCCCGTGCCGCGATCGGGAATGACCGATCCCTTCAAGGGACTGGCAATGGGCGGACAGAGGCAAGTTAGTCGATATCGTTGCTCATAGCTACCGTATCCTAGAATACAGTGATCACTTTTGTATAATCGATTTGCAGTGGACTGAAGCGCGCACACTACAGTTCGGATGGCGGTACGGTCGTCAAGCGCAACCTCTACCCGAGGTACGCCTTCTGACCTACTTGATCTTTGATCTCTGATGGCCGAATTGCAGTAACGGCGCTGCGATCGATGAAGAGGACGACGATGAGGAGGACCTGGACGGACGCATGATTATCGATTTATTCCTCGATTATTGATTGATTGTCCGATTATTAATTCATTCTCTTATTATCGATTGAACTTCCCCTCAATGCCACATACATTCATACCATTGTTCACACGTTTTACCACGCCACGCCCACTTTCCTGTAGTAATCAACTCATTTCTTAAGACCATCGAATCTTTCACTAACTTTATCACGAAATCACCGACGGCAAAAGGGAAAGAAAGAACAAATACAAAGAAAACTGGATAAAACGGATAATTCGTATACGAACGGATAAGCGGAACAACCTCTCTCTATCTCGATGAATACGGTAGCGTAGGTAAACAATAAATAATCGTTACAATATTCTGTACAAAACCAAACGCGGAAAAACGCAAATAGCAGCAAGCAAGCAAAGCGATACTCTACGACTCTTCTCTTATGCAAGACTACAGAATGGGGAGAAATCTATAGTAATGCAGGGGCAAACAAAAGCAGAGAATTGGGTGATTGAATTGCAGAAATTGAGGATGAGGGGGAGAAGATCCTATCACAGTCAGTGGCACTGATTGATACATACGGAAAGGGGATCAGGGTCGGATATACGGTAGGCGGAGGGTACGGTAGTCTTAGACGCGCTTCTGGAGCTCGTTCGACAGCCAGTCCATTGCTTCGTCGAGTCCGTCGCCCGTCGAGGCGGACGTCTTGAAGATTTGGAAGGTTCGATTCTTGAGCGAGTGAAGACCGAGCGCCTTGTGCACCTAAAAATAACAATGAAATGAATAAGAGAAGCAATCAGATTCTTCAAACTTTAATTTTTAAAATATAACTATAATTTATAATTGTATCACCCATGACACTGTTCGATCAACGCTATCGCCCCTCACTTCAGGTTATCCAAACCATGCAACCTGTCACCGCCTGGTCCATTTAAGACTTGAAATTACCCTCCATTCTCAATTTCTCCAGCAAACCTAATCGTTCCATTCTTGTTCGACAGTTGTTGCCACAATCGTTCCCCACATGAGTAAGAAATTGTTGTCATTATTGTTAGTTACTCGGAGAAAGCTCGTACAAACGGCCCATAGCGCTTGGTTATACTATCCATGTGACCTGTCACCACCTGGTCCATTCAAAATTTGAAATCACCGGCCATTCTCAATTTCTCCGGCAAACCTAGTCGTTTCACACTCGTTCGTCGTTTTGCCATCAACATATAATCTTTCCTTATCCTTTTCCCGCCCTCATGTTACTGTATTACCCCCACCGTACCCCCTCCCCTCACCCTACCGTACCTCAGCGGGAGGCAGGCATCCGGGTATGTCCTGCTTGTTGGCGAGGACGGCGAGCACGGCCGTGCCCAGCTCCTCCTCGTTCAGCATCGACACCAGCTCCTGACGAGAGATGCCAATCTGAAAGGAATCGATTGAGGTTACGGTAGGATCAGAATCAGTACAGCTCCTGACAGGAGATACTCATCTGCAATCGATTGAGATTACGGTAGGAACACAATCATTCACAGACTACGTTCATTTCGTTCATCTTTCTACAATCCGTTATCGATAGATATGGACTAGGGTATGGTAGAAATACAATCAGAGCAGTGTAGCCCAAGCAAGCATAGCTAGAGTTCACGAGAATGCTATCACCAGGCGAAATCAAAACGTTATTGTACACTGTCATACTCGTGTTTCACTTTCTTGTGAACAGCAGGGGGATATATTCGGGTCAGTGATCCTCGGTCCTCACCACAAGTTTCTAAAACAAAACCAAACCGAAATAATATTTGAACAGCCATTATGCGACATTAAGATGCATCTCATTGTATTTTCGCGTTTCACTCTCCAATGATACCTAGAGGAATAGGTTGCAGTCAGTGTCATTCTGATACACGTTGAAAACAAAACAATCAAATAGCCTGCACTGTGGCTGCATTCCCACTACAGTTCCCAACAATATTAGCGTTTCACCATCCCCTCAACTCCCAAGCCTATCTGTTCAAGGCAGTCGGAGTAGGCCTCGGAGCAGGAACAAAACAAAAACAATAATAAACATCAACAACATCAAGAACGCACCCTGTCCTTGTCGGCCGAGTCGACGACGTAGATGATTGCGTCCGTGTTGGCGTAGTAGCATCTCCAGTACGGCCGGATCGACGTCTGCCCGCCCAGATCCCACACCTGCAGCGTATTGCATCATCACTACGTAATTTCGATCCCCGATTTCAAAATAGGATGCCCCTTTTGGTCCGAGCTCGGCGCGTATGCGTATTGCATCATAATTACGTGAAATCGCAACTCTATTTCAAAAATAATAAACCATTTTCTCTCCTATTCAAGGCTTATTCGAAGTCATGGAAATTATCAAAGGCATAAAAAGATCTGTAGCAAGTTTATGTTGAACCAGCGAGCACCGAGTGAGTCTCGCGGGTTTCTTGTTGTAATGCTGTAACCATGTCGCCGTCGTCTAGACCCCTCGCGGTCGCAGGGACCATCGAGCGGAAAGATACGCGGCAAAGGAACGTGAGTGGGGCGGGCGGGATCGAACCAGCGGGTGCGTGCGTGCTCGGCAGACGCGCTACCCTCTGCGCCATGGTGAGAGATCGGGGAGAGAGCGAGAGTGCCCACCTGGAACTTGAGGTTCTTGTGCTCCACTTGCTCCACGTTGAAGCCGATCGTGGGAATCGTCGTCACCACCTCACCGACCTGCAAGTAATGCGTTTCATTGATTGTTTATCTAACCTATTCTTCCTTTTTTCCTAGTCCATGATATACAGTGGCGCTTATAGAAATTGCTGCGCACGCAAAAGAGGCGCACTATAACCGCACGAGTTACTACTCTCAATCAATTCCTAACGTTCACATGGATCTGATTAGGAAAACAAGATTAATAGTTTTTAAATACTCGGAGGATGTCGATGTCCCATTGGTGCAACTGCTCACTCTCTGAATATAACAAACGTATGCAGCGAGCATCCTCCTGGAACTCTTCTTGCAAGCAAAATAATAAGACTACCGTACCTGTATACCAGGTCCAATAATCAAACTACCGTACTATTTAGAGAATTTCAACAAAAAATAGAACGGTGTCTCAAAAACCTAACCAGTTTCCGGTAATATGTTACCTAACTGTTTGATGAATGCCTCTAACAAGCTAGTTGAAGCCCCCGTACCTACTCAATCAGTAATCAATCCCCCGTACCCAAATTATACCGCAAAAATTTCGTCTAAAAACATCCTGCAACAAGTGTTACCGTATCCAATAATTACTCCACACAATTACCATTGACACGCCTTGTGCAACCGGATCTAAGCAATCAATAACTACCGTACCTGTAACCTGTACAGTATCGTCGTCTTGCCGGCTCCGTCCAGGCCGAGGATGAGGATGCGCAGCTCGCGCTTGCCGAACAGACCACGAAAGTACGAGAAGACTCCGCCCATCTGAGAGAGAGAGAGGAGTACGGTAGGGTGGGATATAGATGGTATTGATTGATGCGAAAAAAATGATAAGGTTGTGAATGGTAAAAAGGGGAGAAATCAAAAGAAACGCGACTCCACCGAAGCAAATGGGACGAGTGAAACGTGGAATCAAATGGTGCAACAAGCAACGCGTGCTTTGATGAAAATACATTTGTCAAGGCATGCAGTAGGGAAACAGTTATTTATACGAGTGCAAAGCTAATATCAATTCATCGGGAAAGAGTAGACTTTCATAGCATAACGAAACTGAGAATACGCAGGCTGAACTATCACAAAAGTTAAAATCTGACAATGACTTCAGTGAATGGTCATGCACGTAATGAATGAGACTCATTGGATGGATGATTATCATATTTTTAAATAAACTTGTTTCTCGTTCCGCGAGTAACGAGATAAGACCTAAATGCGCGCGCGTCTTTGAATGAAGTGCGCGCTTTTGCGCACGCTCGCCCCGCCCACTTTCTCTTTCTGTCTTTGAAGCTTGGATCGTTTTTTGAGCGTTTTTATCGTTTTTCCACTGTTTGTTTCACGTTTCACTATTTATTTATGGTTCAATTGTTCAGGGATAGTTCGAAAACTAACGTTTCAACATGAAATATCACCAAATTTCAGTGATTGAAACAGTAATTCTTGTTTTGTAATGAACGTTTGCTTCTTTCAGTTCATTCACGAGCGAAATGGACCTCCTGAGCGACGAGCACGCTCCAAGGACAAGAGTCCCATCACCGGATACAATCACTTCAAGGGAATCGTCCTCAAAAGTGAGTTTTTCGTAATTTGGACTCATGGGCAACAAGCTGCAGAAGCCCCGAATGGGTACTCTTACTTGTAACCTAGTGGAGATAATGACTTTGATGATGCTTAATATTATGCTTACTAGTGGTTAGCATTAGACTTTTCATTAGGTTTGCTGCTTAGTCTGTTCAAAAAGTACTTTCAATGCACTATATTTCGTGCCCCTAGGTGCCCGACAGCAATCTATTGCCGCGTTGTTTTATACGTCTCGTATTCTGTCGGAAACAACTGGACTACTGATAAAGAAAAGATAGAGAAAACCACCTTGAAGCATTTAATATTGCTCACATACTTTTTGAATCATTGAGTCGTTTCATTTCATTTCTCCTGGTATCAAGGCAAAAGGACTGCAGGAGGAAACATCATTTGGGGAGGGGATTGGGATCTTTGTACTTACAACTTCGTACTGTTAGTGAGAATGTCACTGGGTGGCTGCCATCTAACTCATCTCATTCCAGCCGTAATCCGTCCTCCGAAGAAGCCGAACTCGGGCAATCGCAAGTGTGCCACCGTGAGGTTGAGCACGGGCGCCGAAGTGTGCGCGTACATCCCCAATGTGGGACACAATCTACAGGAGCACTCTCAGGTCAGGGAAATAAAATCAATAGCTATTGCAGCGTTTACGATTTATTCCTTTTTCTGATGGTCATTGACTACTAAATAATATGTTATTTATCAAACATTAAACGTAGTTTAGTCCTGCTCAATTTGATTGAACTGATTTTATAAAAGTAATAATTCAGGTGATGGTTCGTGGAGGTCTTCGACGAGACCTTATTTCCGTCAAGCCAATATCATCAGAGGCAAACATTGCGCTCCTGCTGGAGGAAAGTAGAAATATCACTAGTATTTTTCATAATAGTCCTTGTTCACTTGTTTTGTCGTTGATAAAAATGCTTCAATCTCTACTTCTGAGCAGACAAGGCAGAATTCATGTTCTCGATATGTTCTCACAATGATTTTTGTTGTCGGCGGGAAGTCGTAAGGGAGTAATAAACGAATATGTTTTATTTAAACAAACCAGAAACGGACATGCTAATAAAATGCGATTAGGTAGGATAAAGCTCACATAAACTGATATCGGTAGTATGATGCTAGTCGTTAAAGTCACGTTGGGAGGAATTGCAATGTAATTGCACGGAACACGGTTTCAAGTAGGAAATGGACACAACAAGCAAAACAACAAACAAGCTAAAGCATTGGCGGAATAACAACAGAACGAACAGAAAGTAACAACATAAGCATCATTCGAGGCCTAACAGAATATTTGATTTAGGCCTCCATTCACATCGCGAGCCTTGAGCTTGGCAAGCAACTCGGGCTTGATCTTGAGCTCTTTGGGCTTCTCCCAGGGGAAGGCTTCATGACCGAAGTGGCCATTGCGAGCAGTCTGCTCGTAGATGGGGTTCTTGCGTCCAAGATCCTGCAATGTTCATAGTTAGATTTTGAACTCTTTATTTGAAATTTTGAAATAAATATTGCCTTCATGAGCATTATAGTATACCTTCATGAGCATTCCAGGGCGGAGATCGAAGTTGTCGTTGACAATGCTGAGCAGTTCGAGCTCAGAGGAGAGGTGTTGTACGAGATGACCGTGATGGAGAGGGGCTTGGCCACACCAATGGCGTACGACACTTGCACGTCGAATCCGATCTTCTTGACGGCATTTCTGACGAGGCTCTGATAGTCGACGACGGCTTTGCTCGTGATTTCTCCGGCGAGGAGAACCATTCCCGTCTTGGTTACGGTCTCTACAAAATTGAAGCAAAGTACCGTGTTATTCCTATCTCAGCACAGCTTTAATAAGCCCGATCCAAATGTTAATTAACTTACCGCAAGTGACCTTGGCATTCGGGTCTTGAGCGAGATGCGCATCGAGAACAGTGTCGGAGATAATGTCGCACATCTTATCGGGGTGTCCCTCGGACACGAACTCCGCGGTGAAAAGGAAGCGCTGGGCGCTGCCATCGTCTGCAAATAAACAATAATAAACAATAAATAAACAGTGGAAAAACGATAAAAACGCGAAAAGAAATCGATACAACCTTCAAAGACCGAAAGAGAAAGTGGGCGGGGCGAGCGTGCGCAAAAGCGCGCACTTCATGCAAAGACGCGCGCGCATTTAGGTTGTCGCCGAAATACAAGCGTATCATTTTAAAAATATGATAGCCACGGAATAAGGACACTCGGCGAAACAGCTAACCACCGGGTGGGACGAAAACACGGGGGCGCAACGTGGAAATGTCTTCCCTCTCAATAGCACTCCCGCATTCAAGCCGGAGGAGGGAGAGCGGGGAGCGAGATCCGGTGGATGAGATAGGGGGCGCGTCGCGGGAGGAGAAGGTGGAGAAAGAGTACGGGGGTCAGTGTAGCAAGGCTCACGCTCACACAAAGACCAAAGAACACGGTGCAATTGCAGGAATTACAGTGAAAAACGCAGTTTACGGACCTGGGAGGCCGGCAAGTAGGACGGAAAGGGGATCAGATGAACGAGTCGACCGCCCACTTGAGGTACTTGCACGCGGAATGGGCAACCGCTCTCGGTCAATTACCATACGCAAGTCAATCAGAAAAGATCTTCATTCAAAGCAACACGTGAAACGCATCAGGGAAAAAAAGAAAACGGGTGAAAACGTTAACAACAATTCGATGAATCTCTCAATCAATCGATAACGAATAACAGCAACATGGAAGGCGGTAACTAGGCGATAAAACACGGATTAACGAAAATGGAGGGTAGCACCGAGATGATACGGTGGGTGATTTATTGATAATAACTGACACTGAGGGGGGGGGGGTCAATCAATCGATACTATCTCAGGGTACGGTAGTCAGGCAATGAATCAATATCATAGGGGTACGGTAGTCAAGGGCAATCAATCGATATCCTCGGAGTACGGTAGTCTTCACTCCTCCTTGACCGTATCCTTCTTCTTACCGTACAGCATCTTGCCCTTGAACTTCTTCGCGTTAATACCGTATGCCGCCAATCGATCGTCCGACACGCCCACGTTCACTTGGTCCTGAGGCGAACATGGAGGATTACGGTAGCCGAAAAGCGAAAACAATGACATAAGAACATCACCCGCTTCTAAAGCACTCTCACACTCCGTCCCACAATTCCAATGTTTCACCGACATATTATACAAAATCATCAAAGCACTCCAGTGATAGACAGATCTCTTACATTTTTTCATAACATCTCTCAATCAACAATCGTCGTAGAGTTTAGTCTCGCTTACCACTCTTCTCTTTCTGTTCCTCTTCTTCTTTCCATTCTCCTCCTCTCCTCCTTCCTCCTTTGGCTTCTTCTTCTCTGGTTCCTCAGCTGCAGCGGGTTCGCCTTCCTGAACAAATGTCGATTGATTCCATATAGCATCACTCATATTCATCATTGACCGTGCTTATTAACCACTCAAGGAGCACGAGTGAAACGCATGTGCGCTAGGTCTACAGGCGAACATCACAACCATTTACAGTACTCCTTCTCTAATCCAACTCAGGCTCTCTTACCACTTTAGCCCTCTTTCTGTTCCTCTTCTTCTTTCCATTCTCCTCCTCTCCTCCTTCCTCCTTTGGCTTCTTCTTCTCTGGTTCCTCAGCTGCAGCGGGTTCGCCTTCCTGAACAAATGTCGATTGATTCCATATAGCATCACTCATATTCATCATTGGCCGTGCTTATTAACCACTCAAGGAGCACGAGTGAAACGCATGTGCGCTAGGTCTACAGGCGAACATCACAACCATATACAGTACTCCTTCTCTAATCCAACTCAGGCTCTCTTACCACTTTAGCCCTCTTTCTGTTCCTCTTCTTCTTCTCACTCTTCTCCCCTCCTTCTCCTTCCTCAGCTGCTACTGCAGCGGGCTCGGCTTCTGCCTGAACAAATATAGGTTTCGTTTAAACAGAGAAATTATCTACAAATCACCGGTCGAACTCCTCAAACCCTCAAGGAGCAAGAGTGAAACGCACTTGCATCAGATCTACGGGCGAAACAATAAAGCAAAATTTTGGAATCGGTAGGATAACGTCACTCGTTTTCCCGTCATTAAGATTTATTTTTTATAAAAAGATGACGAGGGTTAATCGCATCCTCAACATAGCTCACACACTTGTGCTACCACCGCAGCACCAAGTCACCCTGTAACTTTCTCAGTCATGACTCACTTTCTCCTCCTTCGCCTCCTTCTTCTTTCTGTTCTTCCTCTTCTTCTTCTTCGCCTCTCCGTTCGCCGCATCGCCCTCAGCAGGAGTCGGCTGCTTCTGCAGTGAGATATTTGTTAGTTTTACAAGACTTCAAGTGCTACAAATCCAAGAACAGAAGTGATCGCGCATATGCCAAACTCGGGGAGCGCCGATTCACCTAGTCCTCATCAGAGATTTTATTTCGCATGTAGACGGCAACTTGAATGTGTCAATTCTGCTCCTTCATATCAAGTAACACCACTCTATCTATGCTCTCGCAATGAACCATGCTATCTCAAAACAAGAATAATTCACAAAATTATCAATCCATTTCCTAGAACAACGTCAGCAATTGCGATGTGACATCCCTCCATCATTACTACCTCACCCCCCCCCCCCCCCCCCCCCTCACCTTTCCTTCCTCCTTCTCCGCTTTCTCGGCCTCCTCCTTCAGCTTCTTCGATTTCTTCCTGCAATTCGATTTATGAATACTTATTAATGTATCCACCGTACCCCGAAAGCATTGATATCCGCCAAAATCCACCCCTTTCAATGCCTTTAGCGATCCTATGCAAATTTTTATATTGTTGGAAGGTGGGAGATAAGGGCGAACTATCTGTGCCAGACTGTCTTTCAGTCAAACCCCACACGTGGTTCAACTTCACCTAGTGGTATACCCTCACGGAATTTCCAATAGAATCATCCTAGCGCTTCACCTACTCGCACAGCTAATTACAGAAGCCTTTCGTTATCACAGCCCGTTACTGAGCCATATTCTCTTACCGTAACAAAATATTCGCTACCGTACCCCCTCCTCTCACCCTCCGAAATCGATTCATCGCATCTTATTTATCCTTCCGTTATTCGCTATCGCCGCTTAGCCTCTTACATTACAGTAGCTCCCTACTGTATCCCCTGGGGGATAATCCCCACCCCCCCCCCTCCCCCACTCACCCTCCGAAATCGATGCTGAGAATGCGCTTCTTCTTCTCCACATCTGCGCCCTTCCTCTGGTACGCCGTGATATCGTACGCCTCCTCCTTGTCCGTGCGGTAGGAGACCGCCTGCGAATGATGCTATTGTTGTTTTTTTTGCTTTTGTTTTTGTTATTACTTTTCCTCCGATACAATGACCATTGGTAGATTGCTTTGGCATGGAAACTAGACCCGTTCGTGAAACCGTGCGCTCACGAGAAACTTTATGTAAATTTTTTTATCATCTCTGGGAACTGCTCGGATTGAACAAGCGTAGAATATTTCAGGTTATATTATGCATGAAACATCAAAGTCGCAGGCTCAAAAAGGAACTATGTGATGAATTTATCCCAACTTTAGCCAATCAATGATTGACAATCTCTCAGATCCAATCACTTGCATACAGTAACCATGTATACCGTACTCCTTTTCCCTACCATACCGTCTTACGCCTTGCCTATGTCCTCAGTTATCGATACCCCCCCCCCCGGATACCGTACCCTCTACCGTACCTTCTTCAGACTGGCCCATGCGTTCAGTTGTCGATCGTCGGCCGCGAGGATCTCCTCCGTGCTCAGGCCGAAGCTGTTCGACGGCACCGTGCGGTACTTGAACTTGGTGCGTGTGTCGCCTGAACGAAATAGTGATTCAAATTGACAAATTGGTTGTGGAAACCCCCCTTCTTTTCCCTAGGAAGCTGAGTTTATCGCATGTCATTCTAGTGCTTCACACCCATTAATAATAGATTGAAAAATAGTCCGTCTTGATTGTACTGCTGATTTGGGTAAAAAATTACAACAGAAAAAAAACCTGCAATGCTGCAGTTTCACCACGCCTACAACCCCCACTACAATTACCAAGAGATAATTTTCCGTAGGTCTCAACGAGTACTCAACTATTATATCCAAATAGATGGTAATAATTGAAGTACCTTTTCTGTCATTGCAAAGTTCCGATTCACCAATGACATCCTCATGACCCGATACGCAGTAGTAATTGAACTACCATTTCTGCCATTTCATCTCCATTCGACAAAGTACACATAAACATCCCGTACTCACCAATGATATCTTCATAATCGAGTGCATAGTACTCGTTGAAGTACTCCTCGAATGTTTTGTCCTTCGGATCGAACACCGGCTTCTCCCTCCGGACGGCGGACACGAACGCCTCGTTGCGGCGACGACGACGGCGAGAGGCTGCAAGAGATCAAAGATTAAAGATCGTAATTGGAGATCAAAGATCAGTTAAAAGGAATGTTAGATCAAGGGTACCGCGACGCTTCATTAAACACAACTTTTAAAGAAGGACGATAATCATAGCTTCGTCGCTCACCTATATACCTAGCCTGATCGTAACATGCAGTAACCACAGGTTGAACTCTCAAGATAAATAATAAAATATCTCAGGATTAGTGTATGCCTCCATCGTACTCTGTGCTGCATCTCCGTCATGTAACTATCTCCTATAGAGCAATCACTAATAAGTGACCTCTTCTGTAAACATTCAAGAAACAAAATCAATCACTCTCACTGTCCCCTCGCTTAAATAGTCAGTGCTTACAACAATTTTTCAACGAACTTTCCCACTTGCCAAAAACACCTTGTAAGCACTGATAATCGGAAGAGCATTAATGAATCTCCGTGTCCAGGAAACAACTCATAGTTCGCATTCCTGATCCACCTTCCATTCTAGCCAACTTCGTGCTTCATTACTGCCATAAGTACCGTTAAGCGAGGCTCCACTAATACCACGACAGACTCGGGGGTTCAAAAACCAAAACACTACTTACTGGCCTCTCCTCTTACCGCCATTTGCAGCGCTTCATCATAACTCCAACATGGAATGATACAACTCTACTTTTCAGTCGTCATCTCTCCAGGAGACTCCGTGTTTCCCCACTACCATGTGTCTACCACTTATCGAGCGACAACTAATGTACATCTGTCTTCGGATTGAACAAACAATTTAAAACTTTCTCATCTTGCTCTCACTTTGTTCCTAATCAGCGCATTGATCGTTATTTTGCGGCAAAATTTTTGCCCCTAAAGAAATCATTAACTGCACTCACTCTCCTTGTTCTTCTCATCTCCCCTCTTGCATACTTCGAGTTTCACTACTACCATGTAACTACCGTTAATCGAGGGAAAACTAATGGACAGATGATGCAAATTCTAACAAGATACTCACTCTCCTTGTCCTTCCTCATCTCCTCCTTGGCCGCCTCGAATGCCTTCAGCGGCTTCTTCTTCTCCTTCTTCGACGTCGTCTGTCCCTCCTCTTCCTCATCGTCATCGACCGCCTCGCCTTCTGAAGATGAACAGGTAAAGTCATAGTTATTCAAAAGCACGCGAAGTTTGATTACAGCTAGGACAGCTATAATTGTAAGGCCAATATCAAACTTTTAAAAAATGGACATTAATATTAATATGAATCCCCCGCTTCGATCTTACAGACCAAAAGTTGCTGCGGCCTATTCATACAAACACCATATCCAGAAACCTGCGGGTCACGCAACACATGTACACTATCATCACAAGCGATCAATAATGTTACGATATTGAGAATTAGGGATCCCAGTCGAGCGCGAATTAGTGCAGATCTTCACAACTGAATTTGTAACCCACGCGCACCAGGAAATCTAAGGGTGTGAAAATCGTGAACGAGCAAAGCAACAATCCATTTTTTTGTCCAATTTAGATGCTTCGGATACTTCCATAAATCGCCCAGATTCTCAGCCATTGCATGCATGACATCCGTGCGACGCGAACCCACCTGGTCTCACAAAGCACGTTTTCACCACTTACTCTTTCACTGGATTCACTAGAACATCACTAGAATATATTTGAGCATCTAATCATTCTCCCGGCTGCATCACCGCTAATATTCAGACCCGAATCTTCTCGGTTTCAGGGCCAACCCAACATAGCTTGGGATAGTAAGTGTCAATATAATTGCATTTCCGAATGGCATCAACGTAAATATAGCATTTTTACGTACTAAATTTCTCATGCCCCACCACTGACCTCTCACAGTCAGGCCCCACCACTGACCTCTCACAGTCAGGCCCCACCACTGACCTCTCACAGGCCAGTGGTGATATGCTCCATTACTGCCCCCCCCCCCCCCCCCCCACTCCTCTCACGGGTATCGCACTCGTCTCCCGAGATACCGTACCACCCTACCGTACCTTCTTACGCCTTGCCTATACCCTCAGTTGTCGATGCACTCCCCCCCCCCCTTAGATACCGTACACCCAACTGACCTCTGACTGCCATGGTATCGTAATCCTCGTCCGAATCCCCGTCGTACTCGTCATCGGAGAGATCGGAGAACACGGGTTTCTCGACGTCATCGTCGCCCCCCTCCACTGGCACGTCGTAGTAGGAGGTGGAGAAGAGCTCCTGAGAAGAGAGATCAAAGATTAAAGATAAGAGCTCTTAAAGGGAGAGAGATCAAAGATCAGTATCAGTGCATCCATACCCCCTCCCCACACTCTCGAAGCCTGCGAGGGTATCCAATGATTCAATATAGCCGTCACCCGGCAGCATCATGCGAACAAATTGAGCCCCGATTGTTCTCGGTTTCAGACCCTACTCAAGACTGCTTTGAACAGAGTGTTGGTGAAACTGTGACTATTCTTCCGTACAACCACTACTTTATGCGATCCCATTATTTTCCAAATTTGTGTGAATCTTCTATATTTTCTGTTTCAAGTTCTCCATTCACTTTAATGTTTCGTGGTTGCTACAATAAAGATGCATAATGTAAAAGGACGATAGCTTCTGTATTATTGTTTCCAAAAAAATTCCAACAATCCAAACAATTCCAACCATCCACTCTAGTAGTTTCAACAGTATCTTTTCGGCACCCTCTGCTCGAAGGGTACACGGATTTTATGTTTAAATTTAAGAATTTGCATTGCCCACTCATAACGCCCCCCCCCCTCCCCACCGTACCTGCATTCTCCTATCGTACTCCTTGGGGTCGAAATCACCCTCGAGATCCTCCATTTTCACTTCGATCTCATCGCCCGCCATCTTCTTCAGCTTCTCCAGCTTCTTCTCGATCTCGCTCTGAGTATTTTACTTTTTTTAAAAATCATATTTTATTAAATATTATCAAAAGTGGTACACAAGCGAATCAGAATAACCGCCAACCCAACATATTTGCAGGAAAGATGCAACACAGAAGCACTGGTGAGCTTCGATGTCATAGTTTCCCGGGGATCCGCAAAAGGCCTGGTCCGGGGATCCGCAGTAGGAAAAATCCACACTACGCTGACCCGCAAACGGCGCGGATTGCCAATTGTTTTCCACGAAAACTACTCCGCCGATCCGCAACCCAAAAAACTATGACATTGGTAGCTCAGCAGTGCACAGAAGTAACGAGATTGTTAAAGCCATCAAGAAGATGATATCGCACAAACTTATAGACTCAAAACTTGAGGGTCCTACAAAACAAAAGCGTCACTAGTAGCACTTCACTGATCTACGCTTCCAGATTCCTTCGTAGTTAATATTAAGTCCCTTAGAAATGCGAAAGATCGCAGAATCGGTTTGTCTGCTCTCCTCACCTTCTTGGCCCGCTTGAGGTGCTTGATCTCGGCCACCTTCTCCTCCTTCTCGCGCGTCTTACGCTCCCTGCAAGACGTATTGACTTACTTATTCAATTATCTAAAAATAAAATAAAATACAATTCTGAGGTAAAATTAATGTGTGATTAATGCGGTATCTGTTCAAGAGATATCGAAACGACTAGCGGTCAGCAACAATTGTATACCCGGTGCAACACAAGGCGGAAAAAAAATGGAAAACTAGAACAAATAACGAATATTCCTCAACCATAAACATTTGCGTTTCACCATACCTCTGAAAATAGACTCCAAACCATTTTTCAATGGGAAGCACGGTCCTCACTGTACAACTACTAGCCCTCCTATCATAGTTTCACATAAATTTAATAAAAGAATCAACCATTCTGCTCAACCCACCCACCCCCCCCCTCGCACTTACTTGTACTCCTCCCTCTCCTTCTTCCTCTTCTCATTCACTCCCTCGCGCACGGACGACGCGATCGTGCGCGGATACTGCTTGATCTGAAGAGGGAAATATTACTGATATTATTAACTATAATAATTTAACTAATTAGGAATATGAATAATATGATTAGCTAATTATTTAAATGTAATTCAATAAATATTTTTGACAAACAAGCTTTTCCCACTGTTGTTTTCATTTGAATAATTTTTTTTAAAAGCGTACGGAGCAGTATTGTCAGAACATTCACTGCCCGTGCCTTATCCTTCGACCA
Organism: Pristionchus pacificus; assembly: GCA_000180635.4. NCBI lineage: Eukaryota > Metazoa > Nematoda > Chromadorea > Rhabditida > Neodiplogasteridae > Pristionchus > Pristionchus pacificus. The sequence goes on from CM026576.1 coordinate 16,852,935, forward strand.
AAACGCGCATTCACCTATGGGCACTTTCAACCTTTGCTATTCTCTCGGAGCGGAGACTACGCAACTCAAAATTTCCAGTTCGTTAATCATACCGTACACCCGCACTCTAGCATTCACCCCTCGGACGATAAGATGCTGTACAAGTTCAAAATATTTTTCAATTAGGAGGATACTCAGAATTGTCTGCAAAGTGCATTGTCCGTACTTCATACTAATGCCAAAACGCTCAACCACCTGGATAATTTCAAGCATTGCTATAATGCCGGAACGAGGCTCAAAATTCGCACTTCTCTCATCGCACCGTCACACACCCACCCCCGCGCCTGGCCACTTTCGAATTCCGCTAACAGCTGTAGTGATTATCGATGATATAGATGCTGCAATGACAAGAAATATACTTTGATGCATTCAATCCTCTTCTAGTATCCAGCATCCCATCACATCATCTCGTAAACAATCTGAAATCCGTCTTCCCTCGCTGAACCTTCCACATTTGCGCACTATTTTTCCTATCTGTGATGTCTGGAGCATGTCTGAAGCAAGAGCCTGTAACCCTACGATGCAGTGTACCCCCATCAATAAACCCCCACTCACAAACTCCTGATCGGGTTCCTCGAATCGGAAGTTGTACTTGCGCTCGTACTCCCTGCCCGCCTCCTCCTCCTCCTCGTCGTCTTCGAGCGTCGTCCCCACAATCTCCTCGTACGAAGGAATACTGCAACAAGGGGGAGATGAATGACTGGGATACGGTAAGGAAATGTATTTTTAGAAACTCGGATACCACGTGATCATTGGAACTATTCAGACGTCAAAGAAGATATTGTACTTGTGCAACCCCAATACATCATGCAACCTCGTACGACGGAATACTGGAACTGAGGGAATAAATCGATGAGATACGGTAGGAGAATATTTTTTAGATCCGGGAAGTCTGCGTTAATAGAAATATTGAAAATTCAAAGATTATGTCCCATCTGTGAAACCTAAATCAGTCATGTAGCCACGAAGCCATCACTTTCTCTCCACGATTGCTTTTCTCTCTGATTTTTCGTATTTCATTTGTTTGTTTATTCAACGTAAATGCACCTCCTCGCAATAAATCTATCTGCCTACCCTATTAACCATCTTGCTTCACGCTTCATCTTTCTTACTTGATCAGACCTCCCCCATACTTCTCAATTTGATTCGAACAGCGATTCTAATTCGACTCTTATGAAAAATAAAGTAATTCTGCTTCATGCCAAAACTAACTAGCGACAATTCCGCTTCACCAGCTTATCATGTCTAGCACTTATTTACCCATTCAATAGTAATGTCATTGTCGGTATAATAAAATTAATAAACTCACTGTGCACCCTATCTATCGGTGGCGAAATTCTTGTATAGAATTTTTCCCAATAAAACCAGGAACCTCGCCGCTTCACCATTTCTACTTCATCAACACTTCTTCATAGTGCTCAGTTTCACTACATTCTTCTGGCGAACAAAATGAATACTCTAAATGACCTGCGGCCTGTCAGTTCGTATCGTACTTCTTGTTCAGATCCCCCCCCCCCCCCCCCAATGCAACCATCAGCAACCTCCCAGTTTCACCTAAGCTACAACTCCACTACTTCACCAGTGTTTTCAATACCCCTTCAACGTACCATCAAAAGAGGGCAAACTCACCGCGCGCCCTGCCTGTCCATGTAGTACTTCTTGTTCAGTTCTCACCCTATTGACTTCCCGTTTCACCCACTCCACTATATCAGAAGTTGTGAACACATCCCAATCGTATTCGAAAACGTTGTCTTTAAAACAACCAAAACCATCGCCGCTTCAGCTTCCCTACTTTATCGACAGTTATTCATTGTTTCCAATCGTCACTTGCTTTGACTCATACAAACAAATAAAAAATTAATCAACTGATTGCGCTCCGTGCCGGTCCGTGTCGTACTTCTTGAGCAGATATCCCCTATACAACTACAACGAGCCTCACTGCTTCAACTTCCACACTTCTCCAACACTTCTTAATTATTGCTAATCGGGCCGCAGCCTTTAACTAGCACAAATTTAACAATGAAATAATCAACTGACTGAGCCGCCCTGGTGGCTTCATCTTCCATGCCACAGTTTTCAGTTTTGGTCAAGTTTCGGATAGAATAAATAAATAAATAAAATATGAACTAACTGCACGCCCTTCCTGTCCATGTCCTACTTCTAGTTCAGATCCCATCCCCCCGTACAGCCACCAGCAACCTCCGAGTTTCACCAATACTACATCCCCATCACGTCACCACGTTTCTCGATAATACTGGAACACCTCATAAAATGAAATAATAACTGATTGCGCGCTCTGCCTGCTCACGTCCGACTTCAGTTCCCAGTGACCTCCGGTTTCACCTTCACTACATCCCCACCACTTCATAATTGCTCTCAATATCGTCGTAATTGGTGTGGGAATAAAAATTAAATAATAAACTGACTGCGCGCCGTGCCGGTCCGTGTCGTACTTCTTGTTGAGGATGTAGTCGCGCAGGAACTTCTCGTCGTCGTCGAGGGAAGACGACGTCCACGCCTGAATTGCATCTAATTAATTAATTAACATATTATTTTCAAAATAGAAGTTAGCTCTAGGGCTGCATGGCATAACTCCGTATTGTAAAGCTAACTTATTTTGTGAAATTGTGCGAGTAGCAGATCCAGTAACTCTAGAGTTTCAGAGTTATCGCAAATGCACTGCTGCTCAAATGGCAACAATACCTGTTTGACGGTCCGTTTAGCAACATCTACTGCTATCTGATTCCTGCGCTTTTAAGTGATAAATGAGATATGCCTATTTGTGTTTCGGCATTACTACTACACAACTGCTTTGCAGATTTCAACAATAACAAATGGACGATTCAATGAAAAAACAATCTCATTCTCTTGGCTATTATCTCCACGATCTGGCTGTTGCTTTACCCAATTTTATTAGAGACTCACCGTTTATATGTTCCCATAAGCCATCCACTCTCACATAATGACGTGAGTTAGGGATCAGACGACCCCCCCCCCCTTCCGGCAAATTCATATTTTACAATATTCTCTACGTACTTCATTCCCCCATTCACTTTCTTTATCTTCTTCAGCACTGTCACCGTCACAGAGTAAGACAGTAATTTCTCGAAAGCATTAAGAAAAACTCCGTCTTATGAAACCTCTCCATTAAACATATAATGAGTGTTGGAATCATCATTCCCTCACCTTCTTCAATCCCTTCAACTCCTTCTTCTCCTTCTCACTCATCTCCTTGCTCTTTCCCTCTCCTCCGCCGATCCACTCGTAGTACTCGTCCTCTTCCGCCTTCTACAAGCCATCGAATTCAAATATTATTTTGTAATTTAAAAATATAAATAAATGTTTTTGTTGCTGGGAAAAACAAGTAGGAATTGATAACCAAGCACACCTCGTAACTACATAGAAACCCTGAAACTTCAACCTCACTGCTAGCTGCAACAACAAAGTGCAGGCTTTTTTATGGCGCCCACGGCAAATCGCTAACAAAAAACTCATAGGCAACTGTACGTCCTTCTTAAGATTGAACATCGTGATTTGGCCCATTGAACTTCTTAAATAGTATGGTACTCTTTCATAATCTTCACTTTTCTCACTGTTCCTCCCCTCCTCGTATCAAATTTCATTATATCATGATCATGACCCAAGGACAACCTTCTGACCCAACCAACCCCCGTGTCAGTGATTACGGTACCTTCTCATCATCCGTCTTCTCCTTCGTCGTGAACAGATCCTCACCGTCGCTCTCTTCAGCCTCGTCGCCCAGGGCCATCGCCGCCTTCAGACTGCAATGGACATGATGATTTATACTGCCCTAACAACTTGCGAAGAGTGCCTCTCCCCAAGTTTATATTTCTTATTGTTAGGACAACCAAGTGTGGGAGGCATCGTAGGTCCTATCTGCGGAGGATTTACAATAGGGTGCCGTCACACAACAATGATAAATACTCATATGTAAGCTATTATCGTACTACAATAATTCAGGTAGTGAAACGTGCCGTCGACATAGATTTCCTGCCGAATTGACACTTGAGTTTTATGGCCTGATAACCATAGCGAAAAAACTGACATTGAGATGTCAATGAAGAACAATTCAGCATTGTGAAATAAAAGAAAATAAATGCCACAAGAGCCCTCCTATTATCTCCTTCGCAATACAATTTAAAACAAGGTAGCAGCGTGTTTCATCGAGCCTCTATTTGAACTTCTCCGCGTCAATTGTTGATAGCGAATAGAGTTCTAGTTCAAATCATCAATATAGATTTCGAGCAGCGTTGATTCGAGTTATATCATTCCATAACTACGACAGGGAGTCGATCAAGTCAATGGATAGTCATCTACCAGTGTGCAATAAAAGTACACATATTAGTCTCTTACCTAAATCTCTATGCACTTACTCCTATGTTTCATGCTGACTACATCATTACTGGGCTGCTTGGATCATCAATTTTATAGTGAATTCGAATTTCAGATAAAAAATATTTGTTCATTTCCTGTTCATTTCCTACTTCTCGTAGTAGTTTCTCACTAAAAACCCAAGCAAGTTCTTCCATGTTTCACATTGGATACATCAGCACTAGACTAGGACACTCAAACAATAATAACAATAAATTAGCCACCCAACTCATGCGCGCCTGTTCATCTCATAATACTGCTTCTCATAATACTTTCTTACCGAAAAACCCATACAAGCCCTTCTATGTTTCATAGTAACAATAACATATCTGTTCTATCAACAATGTCAATTCATAGAACAAATCGAAGCATTCAAATAGTAATAAACTCACGCCCTCCTGTTCATCTCCTGCTTCTCGTAGTAGGTCGGATCGGCGGCCGCTTTCTCGTCCACATCCACGTCTTCCTCCTCGTCGATGTCACTGAAGAGATCGGTACATTTATAGTTAATCGATAATTAAGGGATCCGGTAGGACGATCAATTGACAGGATTAACCTACAACAATACTTCTCGATGCTATTACAAATCGATATCTAAAGCATACGGATCGATATTCTTGAACTGCAGAAGCTTTTTAGATAATATACTGTGGAGACCGCTTATTAAGTGAGGGATACGGTAGGATAATCAATTGATAATTCAGCTACAATACAAGCGCAATTGCTAATCGATATTCCACCGTAATCATCTCAAACTACCGTACCCTCCTCGCTTCACCAGTTCCCGCTCGTAGTCCTTGAGGAACATCGGCTTCTCCTTCTTCTTCGACTGCAATGAATATTTTATTTCTCCCGACCGAATGAAATCGAACAAGAAGCTTCAACCCCCTCACAGTCATTACGTAAAAGTCGTGAAACATCACCCCGAAGTGGATCACCCCAATATTATCATTTTTTAAGCAAGTACTTAGGAGACTTATCAAAAAGTAGGCAACAGCAGCCATCATAACTTCACTTGATAACGCCAACGCTCCTGGTCACCCGGCAGCAATTTACATTTAAAAAAAAGAAAATTAAATGAAAAAAGTGAAGAAAATTAACGTCCATCTGATCTGTTTATGATCTATCAGAGCCTCCCCCCCCTCCACCAGCTTTCCAAGCTCTTCTTTCCCCTCACCTTCTCCTGTCCCACTCCATTACTCGCCGCTCCTTCTCCCTCCTTCTTCTCGTGCCAGAACCGAGTGTCCTGACAATTTAATGAATGAGAAATACAAAATAATGAATAGATCATTTAATTTTATTACATAGATATTTTTACAAACGAGTCTTCGGAGGAATATTATTAAGCACGGAATATCCGAAACCTTAATCATTTGTTGAAACGCAGAGTCAGCTACTCCAAAACTCTAATTCAACAAGCATGTTTCCAAGTCACTACAACGTGACAAGCGCGGCATTGTTACCCAATCACAGTGAAATCCAATCAACCGATATTCTACCGTAATCCTAATCAATCAATATCCATATCGTAATCCCAATCAATTAATACTCCTACCGTTATTCTAATCAATCGATAACCCTACCGTTATCTTAATGAATCGATAATCCTACCGTTATTCTAATCAATCGATAACCCTACCGTTATTCTAATCAATCGATAACCATACCGTACCTCATCAATCGATAGCCTACCGTAATCCTAATCAATCGATATTCCTACCATACCTAATCAATCGATAGCCTACCGTAATCCTAATCAATCGATAACCCTACCGTACCTCATCAATCGATAATCGTACCGTAATCCTAATCAATCGATATTCCTACCGTACCTAATCAATCGATAACCTTACCATACTTTATCATAGATGCGTCCGTCGTCTCCCTTGAGGGCGGACAGCGTCTTCAGGAAGTCCTTCTCGTCCTCCATCGTCCAGTCCTTGAATATTTTGTATTTATTTTTTTAAAAATTATTCAATATTAAATTCAATTTCAATTATTTATCCACCAGGGTTGACTAGAGAAAAAGCCGAATGCGTACATATTTATTTTATTATTAATGTACAATTATTGTAAATATATTTGCTTGGAGAAGATCCACATCCCATTGAATATCATACTGCTCACATCTTACAAGAAACTCCCGTGGCACTAACCTCGCATGTAAGCACTCATAGAACTCCTAACTATTCATCCCTTTTATAGGTTTTAAAACTAGTTCGCAAACAAGAAGAACGATATTAACACCGCACACTTACACCCAGCCTAACAAATACCTTTCGCAGCACAAAAATCGCATGCAGATGTTGACTAATATATTGAACCAACCAAGAAGATAAATTTGAATGAATGGATATTTTTTTAATGCAATGCCAGTGTTGGATACATACGATTTAATACATGATGAATAATAAACAAACTGACAGCTCCATCATCGCTCTCCTCGCTCTCGCTCTCCCCATCCTCCGCCTCGAAATCATCGCCGTACTTGTCCTTCACTGAAAATAATATTGGCTTTGAATTTTTTCATCCACTTATCTTCCTTCTCGTCCCTTAGCTTCAACTCTAACTGGTAAGAGACAGAGCCCTCGAGGCGAAATCAAAATCGCGCCAGGCACACGCGGGTTGCACCAATCTCATACAAGGCGAGATACATTGCTCGCTCAGTGCTTCGTCATTAGTGCGTAGAATAAATTACAACTCACTTTTCTGCGTCTCCTCCTTGCGACGCCAGTTGTCATAGCGCTCCGCGAATGCCTGGAAACGAACTGATAATTATATTCACAAAATACAATAACATTCACCAACAAATCACTCAAATTCACCACTTTCAAGTCCGTCGCATAATGCAAGTCTTCTTGCATGAATTATCTTGCAAATTGGGACAAAGTAAAGTAGATTCATAATATGATATTATTCAATGTCCACGCAACGGATATCAACCACAAAATCATCGAAACATAGCCGTTTTCGATCACGATCCTTGCGAAACAAGAGAATCTTGCCTTCAGCATTACGGATATTTTTAAGGGTTGCAATAATTCATTAATTTGATAACTTAAAAGACCTTATTAACGGAGAATCCTCCGCTATCGTCCTCATCTTCATCCAGAAGAGACAGACTTTTCGCGTCTTTCTTACCCATTCTGAAAACAATAATTGATCTATTCTATCGTTAATGTCGGATTTAACGACTACTCCGCGTAGAATCGAACACATATCACATCCGTGAAACACGAACATTACCGTCAAAATTGCCATTACTCATAAAACAAATAGTGAGCGATAACTTCCAAGTAATTCGCGTCTGAACTTCAACAGCACACTTTTCTCTCCATCGATTTCTCGCACACACAAAACAAACTACGCAATAATTTATTGGTCTCTTACAACGGTTCAAGATGTATCGGGTTCTTATTGTTTTGCAAAATAGGGGTTTTAGGTCCAGGTTAGCTTCTACTATACACGTGTCAAAATGCTACAAAGGGACTGGTAAGGGGGGAATTGGAGGGAGTTGCACTAACAATTTCTTTCTCTCGGGAATCAATAGTTCTCCTGTGACACATGCTATGAATGCTATTTACAATCGAAATAAGTTATCAAACGTGGGGCAAAATTTACAAGAAACAATGAGTGGAGAATGTGAATGAACGAAATAGGGGCCGCCGGCTGGCTGGTTGCCAGGGCGGTGTGGTGTGACGAGGCGGTGCGTGCGCGGCGTGCGGCGCCTTCTCCCATCTCTCGCCCCACACCACCTCACTGCTGTTGCACGTCCTGGGCCTTCTTGGAGTGGACGGAGAGCTGGTCGTACGCCGGCGGGGGCACACCCTCGGGCGCCGGATACGACTCCTCGTCCATATCGATCGGCATCTGAGCAATTAATTTAATTAATTAAAATTTTTAAAAAAATGAAAAAACAAATTGCACATGATTCATTCTTTTTTTTCACACTTAGCCTGGTTGTAATGGGATAATCGCTTCCAAAAAAGTATTTGCGAGATTGATTTTTTTGCAAAATATTTGCTGACCGCCAGAATTCCTGTTTCACTATACATCCATTGTTCCACCATCAAGCACTATGTAATCGGTGCTGGTTTAGCTGCTGAATTCTAAACCAATAACTACTCCCTATTCACAATCACACATAAAAAAAACTATTCGACACGTGCTTCCCCGTCCTCTTCTCTCGCTCACTTTCACCGATCCGCTACAGCCCCGTTTCACGTCCCCGACAAGACCCCTTCCGCACATAGGTGATCAATGGGAACCTCGCTGCTAAGACCTCAACCCGACATGCGCTCCCTCCCTCTTCTTTCTTGCCTCACCAACCCGCTACAGCCCTGCTTCACACTCCCATGATAGCCTTATTCCCACACGAATAACTGATGCAGCTGTAACATCTAACGATCGCTCATTACCCACCTCCACCTTCATCTCCAGACCAGTAAAGCCCCGTTTCACACTCCCATCTTATCTCTCCAACCCCCCCCCCCTCCTCCTCACCTTCTTCACCAGCTCTCCCGCCTCGACGAGCGGCATGGGCGCCGTCACGCGAGCAGCAGCCTGTCCGCGGAGGGCACTGAAAATATATCATTTACTTTGTTAATGAATTTAACACGGACGATTTTGAGACGAGATACCTTAATAATAATTGTTTTCAGACTGAGAGCCATTGGACCATTGAAACTAGCGGCCATTCAAGATACTTCACTTCCTGGTGAAACTCAACTCTCACTTTCCAAAATCACTCCCGACATCGGTACACTGTCCCAATTTTTATCCACAATTGTTTTCAAGACGAAGGCGGTTTCCGATTGGAAAGACGGGCCATTCTCGCTTCTTCATTTCATATTGAAACACGAGTCGTGTTACACGACTCTCATGGGCGCTATGAGCATTGACCAAGGCGTCCTCAATCACTAACGACATTTTTCGTCGTTCTACCGTACTCCTTTCCTGCCGTATCACCAAAAACCGTAGCCCCTACTTACCAGGAACTGGTATCGCTCTACCGTACTCCTGTCGCACCGTATCATTAACTACCGTACCCTCTACCGTATCTACCGTACCCCAACTAACCGATATCGATTGACGCGCATCTGGCGGACCATGAGTAGAGCGACGAGCGCAGTGCAGAAGACGGCAATGAGCAGCACGAGGCAGACAGACCACTGGAACGAGGGAAGGGTACTGTAGATCAAATAAGTAATCGATATTCAACACAACGTCCAATCACGACCTACAAGCGTAATGACTGCTTGCAGCTACAATCAAGCTAGTAATGTTTATGATAACAGAGTTCTGTCGACTATTGAATCACCAATTCATTCCCTCAACATATCCCACCTCTGAAACACATTTCTCAATGTTGGTCAAATGGGTTCCCTATCTATAAAATTGATGTCTGAGGTGCCCACAATCAATCAATTCCTCCTGTTACCGTACCTGGAAGAGGGCGCGGGTGCGGTGGCGGGCTGTGGCCTCGTGCGAGCGCCTGCAATATGTGTGTTTCATGGGTTCCATATCAGGAAATGTTATACCTAGATCTTCGATACACTCTCGGCAACCTCCTGATTGATAGAACAAAATATATTTGAAATATTTCCTGGACTAGAAAGCCCAGCCAATTTTTCAACCAGGCAATCTAATGTTTCCACGTACTCATATCTGCCCAGGATTCCGCTCGGGACTCTCAAAGAGGCGGAGAAAAATCAAATCTAATATATTTAGAAACGCTACTTGTGTTCCGCAACTCCTTTAAATATTCACTCAAAATCCATCACAGGCAGGTCCTTGAACACCAACGTTCTTCATGTTTCACCCCTTCCCCATAGCCCCCCCCCCCCCTCCTTTCACTCACTCAAAGTCCCTTAGATCGGCAATCTCCTCTCCCTCGAGGGGCGCGACGAAGAGGATCTGACGGCCGTCCGCGTCCTCGTTGCCCACCCACGACGATGACTTGTCGAAGAAAGATGAGAAGGCTGCAAGAGGGAGGACGAATTATCGAAACCGGCACTTGTACAGAACCGCTGCGGACAGGAAAAGGAGGCTAATCACTGAGCCTTGTAAGCAGCCAGAGGATAAGCATCATTGTAATAGGCATGTCTGAGCTCTAGCAAGGCGGGTCTGGGATCTATTGTACTAGGAAGAAACGGATATTCCAATTATTTTGTTCAGATAATTCATGAATCAACAAGCAAGTCAGAGAGATCATCTTTCTATGAAACACTAGGGTCCTGTACCATTCATGAAACTTCAACTCGTCTTCCCCATCCTTTGCACACAGCTCTTCCCATCCCTTCTCTACAACTACCGCCTTTTGCAAACGATCTGCAGGTCCTTCAAGCCCTTTCCCGGGACGGGATGAAAAGTGCCTCCACCCCCCCCCCCCCCATTGACCTCTCCTCCAACTCACCATCATCGTGTCCCTTCGGTCTCTCCGATGCCGCCCGACTGCTGGCCATATGGGCGCGGTCGAAGAACGACTTCACCAGCTTGTCCAGACGGTCCTGCGATAGGGCATTCGATGGGTGCGATTGTTACTCGATAGTTTCAATGATGAACGTCGGATACATTGGCTCCTTGAGAGCTGTCCCCGATAGATAGGAAACCTGCAGCGCGAACCCGCCTGTTCACAATTAGACATCGAATATTTGCATTTCATGGTCATCAATAATACCATTTTTTTAGTGCAAGACGTGATAACAGTGCATCTTCAGTAATATTCATCAATAGGAAGACACACTGATCTCCTAATTCTCCTGCTCAAATTATAGTTGGAACTTGCACATTTAACTTATTTCGCACCGGTTTTTCGACCCGTTCAATCCAATCTTCCCACTAGGCAATCTGGCGATGCACTCTCTACACGAATTGCACAATTTGCTCCCGAGATCAATACTGACCACGCACGGCACAGAAGAAATAGCTTTAAAACCCTGTTTTCCTTGAGTAGCTCAACGCGTCAATAACGAATGTTTCTATGTCATTTAGTAATAGCCATAGCGTCAGCCGCCGGTGCTGGAGAGGTATGCCTCCCCCCCCCCCTCCTCACCTGCATTTGATTGAACTCCTCATCGTCCGTCTTCAGCTTGAACATGTTGTGCAGCAGGCCGGCCGGCACGCCGTAGTTGTCGGCGCCGACGCCCTCATCCTTCGATGCCTGAGCATTTAATATTATTAATATTATAATTAGTATAATTAGTTATCAAGTTTACATTGGAAATATCGCACAATTTTCATCTCACAAAATTATGATTTGTTCTGCTCTTCAATGAGTACCCATCAAACACCTAAGGGGGCATTGCTTCATAAGGAAACTTTGACACCCGTAGTCGCCTGGTGGCAAAATAATCGAATTAATATTGTATGAGCGGAGATGTCTACAGAAGCGTCTACAGAAATTCACAGATACTCTTATGAACAGTGTTATACTCAAAATATACTGGTCACCACGCACCGTTTTTGTTCGAAAATCAAACCGGTATAGTTAACGTCACGCTAATCATAACTTCTGTTGCTCATTACCGTATCCGTCCCCCTTCTCTACTGTATCCCCCCCTACCGTACCTTGGAATCATCTCCCGTCGCGAGCGCGCCTCCGTTGATGTCCGACGGACGGAGCAGGAACTGCTGAATAGACATGTGTTATATTGTGAAAGTTATTGCGAGACGGCTAACGCCATGTATTGAACACTACGGCGTCATTAGAACTGTGTAGCAATCGTGAAACCGCATTCTAACACATGGTGTTTATGGAAAGCAATAATAAAATGGTGCAATAATAAAATGGTGATTTCTAAACTGTGCACAGTACATACTGAACCTATTCCTAAGACTTTGATTTAATAATGCCCATGAAACCGCGAACCACATCTGAATATATTTCTGTTTTTAGCTCTAGTTAACACCCTCCTCTCACATCACGTAGTCATCCCATCGACTCGCATTAGCAAACATGTTATCGTCTCTTCGCGAAACCAACGAAGCCTATTTCTGCGAAATCGGCTAATCTCGCACAAAACACTCCCTAATTGACGCTTTCACGCGATAATTTCTCGCTACTTCGTAACACCCATGGGAATCCCAACAGCCGCCTATCTTTAGTAGCTGTAATTAGTTGCTACCGTAACGAGTAACTAACTACGTAGCGTATTTACTGCAACCAGAACTTTCCAGCTTCGAACACGTCCTACCATATCGCCGTTTCACGCGTAGCACAAGAGACTCACATCAAAGTCAGGTCCGAATCCGAGGTTGGATCCGAGGAGGTTTCCGCCCTCCTTCCTCACAACCTGCACGCGAGGCGCCGAGTCGCCCGAACCGTAGTCCACCTTCATCTGAAACACGAAACATTAATACATCAGGTTTATTATCACATTGTGGTTTGATGGTTTTATGAGTATACATCGCTGACACATCGTTTGTGGGCGCACCTGTGTTAACTAGTAATAGCCATGAAACCTCGAAGTCACATTGTCACTTTTAGTGAATTCTGCATTGAAATTGCAACATGGACACAACGGGGTAACCGTTCCTTCTGGAACCACTCTTCCAACTACCGTAACCCACTCCTCCCTACCGTACCATGACGATGTTGGTGACGGGCAGCGAGCAGGCAAAGTCGCAGCCGCGTCTCTCCTGCAATATTATAAAATTAATTTTACAATAAAATATCAACAACAAAAAAATTGTCCAACAGCTCCTTGCTCCTCAAGGCAAGAACAAGCTTCATTCACTGCCCCTATCACTTTCAACTATCGAACCATTGCCAACTTGCCGTTTCACGCGCACCTCAAATGCGAGCAATTTCTAATTTTCTAGTAATAGGTTCTTGACTTGTCCAACAATCAAATCAATTCATATAAATATCCAGCTACCGTACCTCCGTGTCCGTCCCGTTGTGGGCTGCCGCGCAGGCTGCGTGGCAGACCGCGAATCCCCTCGTGCCGTCCGAGATCGACCCACGATGGGTGCAGCCAGCGGCGCACGCAGACTGGAAAACAATCAATAAATTCGAATTTGAACGCCCCAAATAAATTATCGATTTTATCAACTTGTATTATTTTGAATACGCATACAATCGTCCTACTACTCCCAGTTTTCCGGCTTTAGCCTTGTTATTGTACCGATAAAATTGGCCAAATATCGAGGATACGGTAGGCCCTGATGAGCACTTCGCTTTTCCCATTGGCGCTTCAATGCTCAAAGACCGCAACCTATTCAAAGGAGTGACATTTATTTTTCCCGGTCGCTTTCGAACCCTGAATGCGTTCTCGTTGAATGCTCGTTTCACACGCAATTTATGTGAACGTGTTGAACCACTTTCCAATTGCTACCGTCCACGGCGTTCACAAAAATAGAAACAAACATTCCAATCTCCCATATATTTTCACACAAGTTGCTACCAATCCACTCCAATCTCACGCGACGATAAATTAGCTTCTCGGAATATGCGTGCGTTCTTCCAAAGTTCCTGGCTTCTCCAAATCAAAATCTCATGATGACCTTCGGTCGCTAATACCCTGTTACCAGCCACCCCTGACTCTCCTCATTTCACACAGCCTCTTCATAATCTGCATAGTAAACACAGGATCATGGAAAGTCTCACCCCCTACTCATAACCCATCAATTTGCATCCGGTTCGGATTCGTATCGCTAGCACTACTCCCTGGGGTTACGGCACAGATGACTCACTGCTCACTGTCTCACCCCACTAATGAATCATCGCTCAATTATGGAGATCTCGCTCGGAAATTCCCCCCCCCCTTCCCTACGCTTGTCACCTCTCATCTCGGCCCTCGCCCTTCATAGTACTATCCCGTCTTCCCTCCGATTTGCGAGTGAGAATGAGATAGGGATAAACATTCGCGGAATTTGTCCCTTCCCTCCTTCACTCTCTGCATCACTTGACACGACTATTTCCCCCCCCCCCCAAATTGGATGGAAATACAGACAAATATCCCCTTACCCATTTTCCCAATCCCGGAAATTGAATGGACTATGGGCGCCGAGGGATTTCCATTAACCATTCTGCGCAAGTTTCTTTTGCAAAATCTTTTCTATCTTGCGAACGGAAGTAAGTTGGCTTCTGCAAATCACATTTCCCGAAAAAAAAATTAGATTGAAGCGTTGTGCAAAGTGTGGGGAGGCAAAAGCGGGTAACTTGATACCCAAGTGTCCCGCAGGGTTCATGTTTCGCGCAAGCGTGAAAATTGAGGACTATTAGAAAATTCTGATAAATCAAAGAAACCACAGAATTCACAATGGCCAAGATATAAGAAGCATTGCATTTTCACATTTTGTTGTTCATGTTACAGACTAGCGTGAGCGTATCAAATAGCCAATAGACTCCTGTGTCAGAACTAATAGTAAGCCCGCCAAAATTTAACACTTTCTCCCAAATATCACCCTCAAAGAAGCTTAATTCTCACCTTGACATTGTCCTCCTTGTACTTCTTCTCGCATTCTCCCTCACAGAAGGATCGATCGTCAGCGAGGGCGGCGACGAGGCCGATCGCCAGAAGGACCAGAGAAGACGTCGTCCTCATTTCTTAATCTATTTAAATTAAAATTAAATTAAAAACGAAAACATCAAAACACGAAGACAGGGAGCGAATCGCAAGCCGGTCCTTGTGTGTTTACGCACTCGCGGCTACTAACATAAACAGGAGTAGTAGGAAAACGGAAATGCGCCCAATCGATGGCAGTGGATTGGATTCAGCAGAGGATAACATGAAAGAGACGAGGAGAGAGTACGCGACAGTTACTGAATGCTAGCGCCGCTTTTTACGCACACTTTTTATGCGCTCGTGACCTATTGCAAAACCAGGGCGGCGGTTAGAAAGCGAATTCTTCTAGAAGATAAGGGTTGTGTACGAGTAAAGGGGCGAAAGGAAGAAGGATTGCATGGGAGTGAGTGAGTTGCAACTGAATCAACAAGACAAGAAGAGAGGAGGAATGGATGGGATCGGCTCGGGAACGAATAGGAATCGAGACCGCAAAAGGGAAAGTCAATCGATGCTGGACACGCGAGATAGAGAATCGGTTATAACTCTCACTCGCCTCGCTCGAGCCTTGAGGGGAGAAAGAAGGAGCCTCTTCTTCTCCCTCTGTACGCCTCTCCTCCTCTTTCTCAGCTGAGACGCCTCGCTCTCTCCCTTCTCGTCCCTTTCTATGTACATGCTCTGACTCCTCTCGTCTAACTCACTCACCCCACACTCCCTTCCCTAACAACGAAGGATCAATAGCGGCCCCGGCTAACACCCCGACGGCAAGTTAGATTGAAAGTTGAGCAGAGAAACAAGCAAAGAGATTTACGGTCAATTTGAAACATGAAATAACCACGATTCGAGATGGAAGTTTCAAGCGCGTGACTGCTTGTTACATAGAAAACAGATACCGGCATCAAATGCGAAAGACAAAATAAAACAATAACTGGCCAATTTAGAGTAAATCGCGAAATTAAGTTTAGTTAATTATTATACCGTAATCGAGCAGCTGTGTAGTTTGTAGCCTTGACCGATCAACAACTGACTTATTTAGAAAATTTTCAACAGTTTTCAATTTATTTTAATTTCTTTTTCTGCGTCTTTAAATCATACATATATTCATGATTTCAAGAATAGAACCTCTGGAATTGAAAAAAATAATGAGTCATCAAATCCCTCCTTATTCGTCTGAATTGTCTTATTCTGTCTCACGCCCGACTAGCGGTTTGATCTCGTGCGACTTTCACCTGTCCGCAAGGAATGACGATTGAAGAACGAGTCTCTTCAATTCGAATGGACTCTCGACAGATTGGGTGACTAGAGATCGGGTTGACTGAGAGCGCACTTTTTTACGCACATCAGGTCTTATCCCACGGATTGTAGTCGGGAAAAAGTACGCGAAAATTGCAAAAAGTACTCGGAATCTCTTCATTCTACAGTCTATCTCTCTCAATCTGATTGCAAAGAAAAATCGATTGGGGTTTACACAGAAGGGCTTCTGCAAAACACAGAAGTCATGTGAACTGTCTATCTACAGCAAATATCTACATCAAATTTTTCCCATGCTTACAGTTTTTGCGAATTTCACTGCACATCGTAGATAGGAAGTGAAAGAAGGGCCTAATAGCAAGTGCACTCTGAAACGTTGCAATGACAACGTTTTTCGTAGCGGCCATAACATATAGAATTCATTGCTCAGCATTTTCTCTAATGAAGTGAAAATCGTACTGGCCTAAGAGATCCTATTACTTGAAGAAACCACCTGATACTTGCGGGAATTTTTAATCAGTAATGTATTGCCTTTCAGACTCCAAACAAAGCATATTTTTGTGCAGAATACAACTTTATCAAGCAATAAAGTAATACACTTCACGATTTAGGCAAATTTACAAAATTGGGGATTGTTAGGGGTTGGAATTACTAGACAATTTCTTATGCAATCAATAGCCGTGCTTCTACGCTCAAAATCTTACAATTAGGGAGTTTTAGCTGATTACAGTATTCACAAATGAGTGGATTACGGTAGGGGACAAATAAACGAGCGTGTTAGAGTAAGGGGGAATCGTTATGCGAGGGCAGTGGTCGGTTTGGGGCTACCGTATCCCGCGGGGGTTACGGTATCCGTCATCAATCGATCGTCGTCGGAGCCGGGAGGACCATTTACTGGATCTGGATGCCAGTGAGCTCGATGTCTCCCTGGATCTGGAGTCCGGTGATGTCGTTGGGGTCCGTGCGGTGAGCGAACGTGGCGAAACGCTCGCCGTTGACGAAGATCTGCAGAATACTCTATTAGTCCCGCTCGGAATTTCTCGGTTACTGTAGGTCAATTGATTTTTTTCTTTTTTACTGTAGTCAAAATGATGAAATTTCCCGGAATATCCTGGTTACGGTACTATCACATTTTTACATGAAGTTGTTTCTCGTTCCGCGCGTAACGAATTCCAAAAAAATTACCGTTGCGTTTAAAATTGAGCTTTAATTGTATAATTTCTGCTTAATCAACGTAAAACCATACCAGTAATCGAGTTTTATCATTAAAAATTAAGAAAAATAAGTGAAATTAGTCGGAAAACGCAAAACAATGGTAAGCTCCGCCCACTTTTGCCGCGCGGTTAATATTTTTGGAATCCGTTACGCGCGGAACATTTTAAAAATGTGATATCGATTACCTGGAAGGCATAGGCCTCGTTGGTGATGGCCAGATCGAAGCCCATTCCCTTCTCGAAGGGAATCTTGCCCTCGCGCTCCTCGTTGCCCCACTGGTTCTCCTCGAGCGAGTTGCGGACGACAACCTGGAATTTGAAGGCTTACCATAACTACCGTACTCTTCACGCTACTACCGTAACCAGCCAGCATAGCAAATCGATATTCCGATTACCGTAGCCTTGACTACGGTAGGTCCTATTATCGATCTTACCTTCTCGTCGAGGCGAGGGTTGAAGTGGAGAGCGATGTCGCCGTTCTTGCGAAGAAGGTTGACGTTGAATCTGAAGTCAGTTATCGATTAGCTACCGTATCTTGATCTACCGTACTCCTACCGTACCTCTTGCCCTTCTTCTCGACAGCTCCGAAGATGAGGAGCGACTTTCCGACGGGGAAGCCGTTAGCGATTCCGCTCTCATAGGGAACGGGCTGCAAGAGATCAAAGATCAACTTCTGGTAGATTCACGTTACGGTATCTACCGTATTCTTCACGTTACTACGGTCACAAACATCCTGCAGTTGGTCCCCTTTTATGCTTATTTCCTTTCGAGTTCCACCAGCGTATCAAACCGCCACGTTTGAGTCACACCATGTTGAGTTTACATTGTAAACCCTTCGCTTCTATCCTCTTTTTTTTTGCGCGCACACTTTGCCCGCGCACTTTCGATGATGGTTTTGTGTGCTTTGCGCATGGGGGGAATTCGGTAGGTTTGATCTATGAACCCAGTTCAGCTCCTATCCAATCTACTTGTGTCTTTGATTGAGCGTAGAGCGTCGATTCAACCACCCTTTTGATTCGTTTGCATTACACAAAACAGACAGTTTGTTTGTCTAAAGTGACACGTGTTTGTTCGTTGTCGCTACTATGGGAAAGGCGCCGTTCCTATTTTGAGAACACGAGCGATTGGCAAGTTGTAAAACCCGCGTGGCAAAAGATCAAGGATACCCAAAACATCTCCCCTACTTTACAATGAGAATACGGTACGGTCACTCCAGCAAACATTCCGACCACGAGACTTTTTCCATGTCGATCAAGTGTTTTTCTATAACTGTTCGCACTATGAGGAACACACTACATCATGCGGGCGGTATCCGTACGAAAATAGTAGCACTTCCCTCCTTTCGAGAGAGGGAAGAGAAACATCAAGTTCCACACAGAAAGTGTGCTTATCAGAGCGCATGAGCTAACAACTACGGGTGTGACCCACTGAACTGCCCCCGATCTTTCAGACTAAAGTTCTTTCTAGATCAAGATCAGCCAAAACATCCTCATTATCACGGTTGTTATCAGTACATGAGTAGTAATGAGTGTATTTTCGGCAACTTTGCCTACACCCTTCGTCCTTCAAGATCGAAAGAGAAACGAGAACATTCCACAAATCAGTTCTTTGACACAACAGTGAACACTTTCTGAACTGAAGCGCGTGAGCTAACAAAGCCTTCATCTGTGGTTTCTCAAAGAGTTCCCATGAACCCTTGAGCACTCAAAGAGTAACCCGGATGTGATTCTTCAACCGCAGTCTATTTCAGGAGTATGGATACCGTACCCCTACCTTCTCCCCAACTTACGTAGTACTTTCCTCCCCAGTGAACATGGTTCAGGTAGAGGTCTCCATCGATCGACAGATGCGAGATGGAGGTAAGGGGCAGACGGTGCTCGAAGTCACGGAACTCCTTCTGGTCAATGACCACCTGAAAATCGTAGAGCCGTAAATTAGGATTCCGGTATTCCGGAATTAGGATAGGCTAAATCCCGGACCTGGAATCTGTCGTCGTGGGCGCGGATGCGGATGTCGAAGGAGTCTCCCTTCTTGAGGGGGTTCGACTTGCGCTCTTCCTTGCCCCACTCGCCGTTGTGGAAGGTGTTCATGACAACCTAAACGACGGCTCTCATTATCCGGTCCCCGGCTCTGCCTATTTCCCGGCTCTCTTGATACTTTCTGAAACTCGCTCCCTCTCGAATCAGCCCCCTTTCGCTCTGCAAACTCTCGAGGAGATTACCGGTAACCTACACCAGTAATCTCTTCGTTTGTTTCGTCACGCTCGACACACACACGTCAAGAGAAACAGGTATCGATCGGATACCGTAATACTCAGTTATCGATTGATCTACCGTACCTTGCCCTCATCGAAACGGAAGGAGATGTGAAGAGGCACGTCATTGCCGGAGAAGTCTGCGGACTTGGAGTGGAGGTTGATGGTGAAGCTGCGAAGATCAAAGATCAATCTCTGTTTTTTCCTTCATTTAGCCACTTTTCATTCGGCCCTGACATTGTGATAAAACGTAATCTAAGTATCTAGAACCATTTGCTTCGTTGGTAAGTGGTTCTATTTCCATCCCCTTTGCTCGAACTCGTGGTAGGTCAAAGAGCCGCCGATCTATCATTAGTCGTCGGTGATAAGTTGTCTTCTATTTGCCCTCACGTTCCTTCCCCTTCATCACATGAGCCTTCCCCTTCCCGCATCTACTGTTACTGCCTTCCCTTTTTATCTCTGCCTCTCTCACTTCGCCCCACTCTCTCGCCTCTTGCCATCATTTTTTCCACAGTTCCCACGTGAGCTTTGAGTGATGGGAATTGACAAACTGACTCATCTTCGCAATAGCATTCCAAGCATCGCTTCGTCCTTTCTCGAACGCTTTTTCCTTCACGCCACTCTATTCTATTGTAAAGGCACACGCCTAATTGCGATGGGGCACTCAAAGATAAAAAGCAGTTGCAAAACGAAAAACATTGACAAATAGTAGGCTCAAGTGGGCGTTGAACGATCAGAGATCTTGAAGGGACAATCGATAATCAGGGAAAATGAATAAATGCTACCGTACCGCTGGCTTTCATCGATGGTGGATCCCTTGACGATCAGGGTCTGTCCAGGCTCGATCTTCTCCTGGAGCAGCGAGCGGTAGGGCACGGGCTGTAAAGATCGATATTCGACTACAGTAACCCGGCATCCACTCAAGACCTGATTCCAATCCAAATAGTGAATGTGCTCCCACAAAACGCCTACTGTCGTGAGCATCGCTAGTGAGACGAAACAACTAACAAGTCTTCTCCTTTCTTCTTGGACCCTAATGTGGTTCTCAGTGCTCCCTCTGGCCCCCTTCCGTTCTCCCTCCTCCTAACTTCGTCGCCTCAGACCTCTTTCCCCCTCTTTCTCCTCTCTTTCCAATAGTTTATTCGCACTCGCAAGCGCGCGAAAAAGTGTTCGTTTCTCTATGGCAACGAGCGAGTTTCTTTCCCCGAATCAGGCGCGAGAGATTTCCCTTCCAAACCCTCACTTCCTTCTCATATCGATGAGAGGAGGTGAGGGGAAACAGCTAGGCAAACCCGAGGAAGAGAGAGGAGAAATCCGAGCGAATGACGAGCAAAAAGTTGCTGTGTCTATGCTGCCCTCTGAATCATCCAATCAGAGAGATTGAGGGAAGCCCCCGTGTAATCGGGAAAAGGAGAGAAATACTTCCGCCCTCAAGGGCAAGAACATCCATACCAATGATAAACAAACATCAAAAACATTTCCGCGCACATTTCAGCAGAAAACCGCACCGCCTATCAGAAACTATGCATTTTCCACTCCAACTCTCACGTTCCAGATCAAAAGGAGACGTAATCATAAAATACACAACGAGCAAAAGTATCAGTGAGATGCGCATGCTTTACTAGCTAGACATCCAATTTCCAACCACAGAAAAGTATCTGTAAGACGCGCATTTTTGTGCTAGATTCCTATTTTTTCAAATCTGCTCATTTACTCACCTTCTTGACACTCCTATCGAACAGCGTCTTCACTGGCACTCGGTCGTCCTCGGGGTCCTCCTCGTCGTCCACTCGATCCTCAAACACCTGCACTTCGCCGTTCGACGGCGATTCCGTCTGCAGGCCCTGCACCTCGACGACGCTGGTCTCCTCTTCGGTGACGTCATCCGTGAATCCGGCATCCCTCTTCTTCCTCGAGGACGACTGGCCCTCATCATCGTGCGACGCATCGAAAGCCTCGTCAGGCGTCTCAGCAGAGTGAGACGATGGCCCGACATCCTTCTCGCCATGACTATCGGCGAGAATAGGCGACGTGTCGGAGGATGATGTGGATGCATCAGCAACTGCTGCGACACCACCAGCAGCTGCAGCAGTGACGGCGGCGACGGTGACCTTGCTGAAGGACTCCTCTTCGGCATCCTTGGCCTTGGGCTCCTCGGGAGCAGCAGCAGCCTCCTCCTTGGTCTCGGCGGGAGTCACTTCAGCAGGAGTGGGGTCCATCTCCTTGTGCTCGGGCTCAGCGTGGACCTCCTCCTGGGCAGCCTTGGGCTCCTCATGGGCCTCCTCCTTGTGCTCGGGCTCAGTGTGGACCTCCTCCTGGGCAGCTTTGGGCTCTTCATGGGCCTCCTCCTTGTGCTCGGGCTCAGTGTGGACCTCCTCCTGTGCAGCTTTGGGCTCTTCATGGGCCTCCTCCTTGTGCTCGGGCTCAGCGTGGGCCTCCTGGGCAGGAGCCTCCTCCTTGGCAGCCTTGGGCTCCTCATGGGCCTCCTCCTTGTGCTCGGGCTCAGTGTGGACCTCCTCCTGGGCAGCCTTGGGCTCCTCATGGGCCTCATCCTTGTGTTCGGGCTCAGCGTGGGCCTCCTCCTGAGCAGCCTTGGGCTCCTCATGGGCCTCCTCCTTGTGCTTGGGCTCGACGTGGGTCTCCTGGTGAAGAACCGGCTCGGGGATCTTCTCTTCCTCCTGAGCAGCCTTGGGCTCCTCATGAGCATCCTCCTTGTGCTCGGGTTCGGCATGAGCCTCCTGGGCAGGAGCCTCCTCCTTGTGATCGGGCTCGGCGTGGGCCTCCTCCTGGGCAGCCTTGGGCTTCTCATGGTGCTCCTCCTTGTGCTCAGGCTCAGTGTGGGCTTCCTCCTGAGCAGCATTGGGCTCCTCATGAGCTTCCTCCTTGTGCTCGGGCTCAGCGTGCGCCTCCTCCTGGGCAGCTTTGGGCTCCTCATGGGCCTCCTCCTTGTGCTCGGGCTCAGCGTGGGCCTCCTCTTGGGCAGCTTTGGGCTCCTCATGGGCCTCCTCCTTGTGCTCGGGCTCAGCGCTGGCCTCCTCCTGGGCAGCTTTGGGCTCCTCATGGGCCTCCTCCATGTGCTCGGGCTCAGCGTGGGCCTCCTCCTGGGCAGCTTTGGGCTCCTCATGGGCCTCATCCTTGTGCTCGGGCTCAGCGTGGGCCTCCTCCTGGGCAGCTTTGGGCTCCTCATGGGCCTCCTCCTTGTGCTCGGGCTCAGCGTGGGCCTCCTCCTGGGCAGCTTTGGGCTCCTCATGGGCCTCATCCTTGTGCTCGGGCTCAGCGTGGGCCTCCTCCTGGGCAGCTTTGGGCTCCTCATGGGCCTCCTCCTTGTGCTCGGGCTCAGCGTGGGCCTCCTCTTGGGCAGCTTTGGGCTCCTCATGGGCCTCCTCCTTGTGCTCGGGCTCAGCGTTGGCCTCCTCCTGGGCAGCTTTGGGCTCCTCATGGGCCTCCTCCTTGTGCTCGGGCTCAGCGTGGGCCTCCTCCTGGGCAGCTTTGGGCTCCTCATGGGCCTCCTCCTTGTGCTCGGGCTCAGCGTGGGCCTCCTCCTGGGCTGCTTTGGGCTCCTCATGGGCCTCCTCCATGTGCTCGGGCTCAGCGTGGGCCTCCTCCTGGGCAGCCTTGGGCTCCTCATGGGCCTCCTCCTTGTGCTGGGGCTCAGCGTGGGCCTCCTCCTGGGCAGCCTTGGGCTCCTCATGGGATTCCTCCTTGTGCTCGGGTTCGGGATGACCCTCCTGGGCAGGAGCCTCATCCTTGTGTTCGGGCTCAGCGTGGGCCTCCTCCTGAGCAGCCTTGGGCTCCTCATGGGCCTCCTCCTTGTGCTTGGGCTCGGCGTGGGTTTCCTGGTGAAGAACGGGCTCGGGGATCTTCTCTTCCTCCTGAGCAGCCTTGGGCTCCTCATGAGCCTCCTCCTTGTGCTCGGGTTCGGCATGAGCCTCCTGGGCAGGAGCCTCCTCCTTGTGCTCGGGCTCGGCGTGGGCCTCCTCCTGGGCAGCCTTGGGCTTCTCATGGTGCTCCTCCTTGTGCTCAGGCTCAGTGTGGGCTTCCTCCTGGGCCTCCTCCTTGTGCTCGAGTTCGGCATGAGGCTCCTGGGCAGGGGCCTCGTCCTTGTGTTCGGGCTCAGCGTGGGACTCCTGGGGAGCAGGGGCCGCCTCCTGAGCAGCCTTATGCTCCTCGTGGGCAGGCACCTCCTCGAATGGCTCGGGGGTCTCTCCAGTGGCGAAATCTTCCTCGTGATCCTCATGGGCATCGTGGAACTCCTCTTCATCGGATTTCTCGGCCTGCGGAGCTTCATGGACCAGCTCGAAGGACTCCTCGCTGGCGGCATCTGAGGTGGGCGTAACAGCCTTCTCAACGGTGACACCTTCCACAACCGGGTGTCCATCGACGATTCCGGACACGATGGGCACGGCGGACTGCTCCTGGGCCTGCTCTTCGACTGGAGCCGCCTCATCCAGTTCCTTGGTCAGTGTCTGAACGGGAGGGTCGGTGTGGAGAGCGTGGTCGGGGAGATCTTGAGCGGCGGGCAATTCATGGTCGTGGGGAGCGGCTGGACAGACTGCGGGAGAGGGAGTGGCCTCTTCGGCGAACTGGAGCACTGCCTCCTCCTTGACGCATGGCGGTTCCTCGACGGGAGCATCCTTGGGGGCGTCGTGAGATTCCTCCTTGGCCTCTTCGGGAGCTCTGTCGAACCACGGATCGAAAGGCTGAGCGGGAGCCTTTTCGGCGTCAGCGCTCGCCTCCTGTGGTTGGGCATGAGTCTCCTCGTCTTCCTTTTTCTCAGCGGAAGCCTCTTCGGGAGCTCTGTCGAACCAGGGGTCGAACGGTTGAGCGGGGGCAGCCGCAGTTTCCTCCTTAGATTCCTCCTGGGCGGGAGCAGCCTCCTTGTGCTCGGACTCGGCGGCGGCAGTTTCCTGTTGCAGAATGACGGGCTCGGCAATCTTCTCTTCCTCCTCCTGGACAGGCTTGGGGTCTCCGAGAACCGAATCGATGATCGGCTGGCCACCAACGATTCCGGAGACAACCTGGACGAGCTCATCGAGCTCCTTGAGGCATGATTCCTCGACGGGAGCATCCTTGGGCGCATCGTGGGACTCCTCCTTGGCCTCTTCGGGAGCTCTGTCGAACCAGGGGTCGAACGGTTGAGCGGGGGCAGCAGCAGCTTCCTCCTTAGATTCCTCCTGGGCGGGAGCAGCCTCCTTGTGCTCGGCAGTTTCCTGTTGCAGAATGACGGGCTCGGCAATCTTCTCTTCCTCCTCCTGGGCAGGCTTGGGATCTCCGAGAACAGAATCGATAATCGGTTGACCACCAATGAATCCGGAGACAACCTGTACGAGCTCGTCGAGTTCGGTCGCCTTGGGCAGATGGAATCCATTGGATTCGGCGTCAAATCCGGCTTGGGTCGGGGTGGTCGGATCAGCGGCATCGGACGATTCATCTTGGGTCTGGGCGGCGGCAGGGGCAGGGGTAGGGGTGGAATCGGATTCAGCAGCAGCCGGTTGGGCCTGGTCCTGGGCAGGCGCCGGGTCGGCCTCGGCGCTATCGGATTGAGCGGGTGAACCAGATAGCGCGGAGCCAACCTTGGTAGCCATGGCGTTGAAGGCGGACGAGAAACCGGAGAAGAGGGAAGAGGATTGGGCGGCAGGGGCGGGTTCGGGTTGGGCGGCGGGTTCCTCGGCACGGGCCTCGGCGGAGGGGGCATCGGCAACAGCGGGGGCAACAACAGCGGCGGAAAGGTCATGAAGTTCAGAGCCAACCTTTTCCAGCGCTTCGTTGACAGCTTCCACGATCGAAGAGGAACCGAAGAGGGAGGAGTGTACTGCGGGGGTCTCGACGGAGGCAGAGGCAGAAGAATCCATGTCGATCGATGAGGGGGCTTGGGAACTGGGAGAAGTGGAATGAATGCTAATGCACCTTTCGTCCTCCGTCTTGGAAGTCTCCTGGGAGGAGGGGGCGGAGTCTACGGCAGCAGCAGCAGTAGCGTGAGAGTCGATCGATGGGGACGATGACTGGTCGTCGTGTAGCAAGGAAGAGACTGTTGTGGGCTGACTAGCGTGCGACATGGTTGAAACACGTCGGAATGAGGAGGTGAGTAGGGGGAGGGGCGGGCAGAGAGCGGAGCACCTCTCTCCTCTCCAGAGCTCGCTCCGCCCGGGCGCTCTCCTCACTTGCCATGCTCTCTCGTACTCCTTCAGGTGTCTGCACGCTCTTATCTCTATGCGGGCGGGAGGAGGGGAGGAGAGAGGGAGGGAGTCTGCCTATGTAGGGGTCGCAAATAGAGGAGGAAGAGAGAGAGAGAAGGAGGGGATGAAGAGTGTGATCAGGAAAAAAACGAAGCGAAACGGACGAGGAGATAGAGGAATAATCGACTAGTTGCGTGTGAGTTGTTTCGAAACAAACGAAGAGGAGAGCGGGATAAAAGTAGCATCTGTGCAGATTCAGATTATGATTCAGAGAGACGATGAAGCACAGTTGTGTACACAGAACTATGATTGAGATTGTAATCAGTGCCGAAGAATAACTCTCTCTCTCGGAGGCTCAACCCGAACAATTTCATCAGGGAACCCCGCACGTTGATCTACTAGAATCACGGAATGCTCAGTTCTAGGCATACACATCTTCCTTTTGTTTCCACTCAATAATTTATTTGGTCATTCTCAATTACTTCAAAAAAACGAAACAAGAAATTTTCATTCCTAATTTTTTTTAAACGTCACGCGAATATCAGAATTACTGCCAAGCTCCAATATTCTTAGGCATTTCTCTATTTGGAATTTCATGCGCTCACTCTTCATCTGAGATGAATCATCCATTCTACTTTTTCCACGCATTTTTGCTACTCCTGGCCCACGCCCCGCTTATCATTCCTATTGTGCAAGGCAAGACGAGAAACTGTGATTGCACACCAACCACAATCGAGGGATCTGAAACCTCAAAGGCTAAACTTCCGCATCTCCTGCATAATCTGTGATCTCAACCTCCCATCTCATGCGTGCTGATTTGATTCCGCAGCCCCAGCCGTCCCATGTGACCATTGTTTATCGTCGATATCACTACGCAGTAATGAAACCGTCGTCCCCTCGCCGCCCTTCTACTTCTCTGGACACTCCTCAATCCACGCACTGTATCACGAGAGGGATGGCGCCAGGCGAATCCATACGCTGTCTCTCTCCATCCCGCACACTCTCTCGCTCACTCTACCCGACTAGAGATCATGGGAATCAGAGAGGGTCCGACCATTCCAGAGTCGTCGCTTCCCCGGCAACAAACTTGTGACTGACTGGCACTCTTTGATTATTGTTGCACACGTCAGGCGGTATCGTTCCATTGTAACCAACACAGCTGATAGCAACATACAATCATTTCGCCCTCCAAACATGGATGTCGACCTCGATATTGACAAGGAAACGGAGAAGAGCGAATCCAATAATCAACCGTCATTCAACAGAATGAATCGATACCTGCATCGTGATTAACTTCTCCCTTTAATTAACAGACAGCTCGCATTCCACTAATTAGAGTGTGTGCTGCAGCAGTAGTCGCTCGCTAATTGATCGCAATGATGTTCTCGAGAGCGGAGGTCAAAGCAGAGCGCTAATTTGTTGCGAAACGCTTCGTTCATGCGGTTCTCTCTGTTCGACTAGAGAGTATGATGAGCCGATAGACTCGATTATTCCACCTCTTCTTGCACGACGAAACATTTCGTCAATCCGCCTAAACTTTGAGCGCAGAGGCAGGAACACGAGACGAAATCACGTTGCCTGTTTCACTTACTGCTCTTGAATTCCAGCTCGGTGAAAAAACAGCGCGGGTTTCCGTTTCCTCGTCAGCTGCTGTTGCTGCTGTGCAGTGTTTAGAGATGGACGAGTTGCTGATGAGTTAGGGGCAGGTGAGAGGTGTCCAATGGAATTCTCATCATGCCTTCAGAATAAAAATGCCTTAGCAAGAAATGACTCTCCGTATTTCGTATGCTATCTCCGCTCTCGGACCTGTAAGATAGTGTACGAAATGAAGAGACTACTTCTTGCCATGCCAATCCAATTCTGAAGAAAGAAGAGTCGTCCAAGTGGATTGGGCAATCAGTCTTGATGACATCTCAGGTACAGCAAGGGTAATGACTGAGTGCTCACTGATGAGTTTCTTCGTTGATATGGCGTCATCTGACACCTCTCTCAAGAATATCCTGTTTCGCGCATTTCTGATTCACCCCTGTCTGACTACTCTACCCAAACATCTTCACCTGAGCATTCAACATTGTGATCGATGATGCGCTAATCCTACGCATCCGTATCTATCTATAAAAGGAAGCGCGCCAGACACAGCCGAGGCTAATGTCATCAAGTTTCTCTTCCCGACTACTAGTAGTCCTCTAGTCCCCTAAGTCCTTTTTTTATGCCGCGGGGCCCGGACGAATGCCAATTACTGCAGCTACTGCTGCATTCTTCAGTGTTCCCTGGAAGCACTTGGACCGACTGTCCAATTAGCAGAAGAGTTCCAATTGGGAAGAAACTCAGCACAGTAGTCCAATCTGCGTCATCATTCTCATTAGGCCCCACCCTATGCGGTAATCTCGAAAGCTTAGGCATTCAAATCATTCCTGCTGTGGCTGTCAGAATGATGATGATTCATTTCTGCAAGAGGTCAGATAGCGAGAATAAGAACAATGGGACGTCGTATTCTTCATTCTGACAGCTCTTATCTCTACTTTGTATTCTATCGCCGGGGCTATCGCATGATGCTGTCTTCTTCAGAGAGAGAGAGAGCACAGCTCCAATGACCCGTCACCAATCATCGTCGCTTATGACGCATTGACATCACTCTCCTCAATCTTGATGCTCTCTCGTCTCTCTGACCTCCGAGGGATCATGTCTCCTGCACAGACTCATGAGAACATCGTGATTGTGGAAGCAAGGGGGGACTCTCGCAGTAAAGCGGGGGAGTCAAAGTCAGCCTGTCGTTTCACAAGATACTCTCCCGTTGAAAGAACAGAGAGGGAGAAGGAGGAGGTTGAGGAAAAAGTAGCCGCGTGTCATATTTCGCGGGTTCATGCAGCCTCTGAGAGAGGGTGACAGCTACTTCGTTGCATTCTCAGAGACGTTTCAGGGGACGAAAACATTAGAGGGATCTGTGCAGATTTCATTTGATAACGATAGTGAAACAGAACTGAATGTGAGTGCAGACGCGTGCGCAGCTGCACTGAATCGGAAAAATTAAGGTAATTTCCGTATCGTCAGCTACGGATTACCTGAAGAGATCTGACACCTTGGCCGTATTAGCTATATTGCGTGCTAATGTGGCAGGCAGAATCTATGCGAAAACATGTCTGCGAGAGAGTTTTGAGGGACGAAATCTCCGGAATCTGGCGCATTTCTAATGAAAGTTGCTCAAGAATTGCTGCTAATTCGCCTCTCAGTTTGACAGTGATCTTCTCTTTGGAAATATCAGTAGGAGCCTTATCGGCATTGTTCAGGGGGCAATCCTTCCTGCTTTGAGGAATGGTTTCTCTCTATCAAATGTTATCTAATTTCTCTCACCGATGAGGGAGTGTTGCGAAACGAGAGTGCGGGTCGATTATTCCCTGCCTACGCATGAATCATCACAATATTTTCATGCGCGACTCTATCTGGCGATGATTATTGCAGGACGCGGGGGGAAATTCCGATGCTCCATCTCACTCGAATCCGAATGAAATAGAGGGAATCAATCCCTCGGGGGATGCAATAAACGGCATTTGATGGCATCATCTAAATCATCTAAATCATCTCGAGCAACCACTGCAAAGAGCTTATTATGTGCTCCCATCCTGCAGGCAAAGATGAGCATTCTCCATTGAATTCATGGAAGATGTGCCACGAGGGACTAACAAATTACCGTAATCCACCCGCTCAATATTTAATATCCAACCTGCAGTGATTTCCCCCCCCCCTCCCCGATTCCGCAATCGATATTCAGCAACTCACGTAGGAAACCTCTACAAGCGCCATTGGACCGAGGAGTCGAGAAGTGCTAATAAGGAGAGTGGGCGAAGGGGGCAGTGATCGACGCTAGGAGAAAAAGCCCCGACCGGTTTCGAGCAAGATCAAAAACTCTTCCCGCACTGATAGATACTTTACGCGTTCACGGCTATCTCGCTTTACGAGATTTTTCGCTCCTTCCTTCCTTCCTACCTATTGCTCACGACAGTTACAGTAATCCCAATTTCAGTTTCGATGCCCCTGAATATTCTGAATCGATAAGAGTGACTCACGTAGGACTTGACCTCAGCCATCTCGATCGATCGGTTGCAGAAGTAAGAGAAACTGGTCTGAAAATGATTGGATTTAGGGCGACTCTCTCGATTTTGCGTGATCCCTCGTCGAACGGGCGCGAATAGAAAGGCGGAGGGTACATGGAGAGTTTGACGGGGGCTAACAATTCGCTACTCCCTTTTTAGAGCGATGAAATGGTTTTTCTATGCGGAAGGCAAACAATTCTTCTCGTCAAAAAGGGGAAGCGAAATCGATACATACAAAGAATGCGAAACGACTATGGGAAAGAGATGGAGTAATGTGTTCAGAAGGAGGGAAAGAAGGGGGATGAAACACAGATGTGGGAATGTATTGATTGGCTAAGGGAAGCAGTTTCAGGCGCAAAATGGCTCTGATGCATGTTGAATGCCCGTTTTACGATCCGTTTCGACACTTCTTCCTGGCGATCGAGTACTGTAGTTGCAAAACAGCGTGTCAGTTAGCCGAGATTCGATATACTTTGATGTATAATAACATCGAATGATTGGCCTTGTGGGATAAAGAATTTGTCACTTTGCGTACGAAAGAGCAGATCTTCATCCAGATCATCCAGGGGACACCTACGGATAAGATACGTATACGTAAGTAAATCCCATTCCCAAGGATATTTCCCCCGACCAAAACGAATGCGAGCGTAGTGCAATTGCCCGACAGATTGCATCAGAAACGCTATTCGCAGATTGGACTATTGCCTATTTTCACACTTCGCTATTTGGAGGGATCGCGCTCGCTGAGCTATCAAATCCTCCCAATCGCACCGAAAAACGCGTCCAATTTTACGCTTCTTGAAAATAAGCTACTATTTGATCTACCCAAGCACTTGTGGAGTTAGAGAGGAAATGAGAGGCATCAAATGGTTTGAGGGGCGAAGGGAGGGGGTTGACAATTGAATGAGGGTAGAGAGAAAGAAGGGCTAACAGGGAGGAGGAGGAGAACTTTCGAAAGAGATTGGTCGGTCGGAGAGGGAGAAACAGTTACAAACAAGAGCAGGGCGTGTAGATTCAAGGTTAGAGAAGGGGAAATTGGATGATGAAAGGAGAAGGAGGAGGAGAATAGAGAGATGATCGGATATGATATGATACGGAAATGGATTGACACGTACCCCTTCTTCCTTTGACTCTCCGTGATCTCAATGATCTTTCGCTAGTATAGGTCGTTCAAAGAAATTTGAGGTTGACAACTTCTCTGTGTTTCCTGATCTCTCACTGGTCAGAGAAAAGTCATAGATCAAGCAGAATGAAGAGAGCCGCTCTTCACACTGCCGACGCTAGTCGTTAGTGAAGCCGCTTCGGCTTTTTCACGTTCAAGATAGAAGAAGAGAGAAAGCGTTAAATCGAGAAGCCGCTCTACGATGCTATTTTACGATACCGTAGCCCTTGAGCGTTGAATTGCATCAAAAAAGTAGAACGGACTATTGGGATCGCTCTTGTGGATAAAATATCCTATTTGAGTGGTCCTCGAGTACAAAATAGGCGGTACTTGAAGTCATTGAAAAAATAAATTTCACGATACAGGATACTGATTCACTCACTTACGACACCGTGAGTCAGTCTGTACTTTTTACAGCATGTTTTTGCTGTCAGTCAAGAAATAAAGAAGAGAGAGGTTGGCAGCAAACGTAAATATTTTGAGACAACATGGCAAAAACAAGGTATTACTCATAGATTAGAGAGGGAGTGGGGAGATCAGAGAGAGTTGGGCCGTTAGAGAAGACGAGAGAATAGGTAAAAGTGAGAGAGCAGTGATCGAGGAGTGCTCACGGAACACAGTTACCGTTTCGTCGACTCTCTTGATTTCTGAGTGATCAGACAAAGTAGAGATCAGGGCAATTTGAGAGAGTCCGAGCTCTCCACTCTTGGAATGTGCCGTGGAAGCCAAGGTCGAGTGGAGGCAGGGAGAAATATTGTGGGGTTAGAGGAGAGTCCCCGCCCAAAACAAGTAAGCAACCAATTGAATCGTAAAGAGTTGTGGCGGAGAATCCGCTCTAGCACTCAAAGAGCGATTGAAAGGATAGCCAGAGAGAGAAATCGATGGGAAACCAATGGGAGAAATAGCCAGAGTTCGCCGGACTCTCTCGAGTCTGTGTGCTCTCTCGTCCGCCTTTTATGACAATGCATACGAAAGCGATAAGCGGCGAATGAGACAGACAGTCTCGGGGCTACGTTAGTAGTCAGCATATCGGCAGTTTTTTGCACACACACGGAAAGAGTCCGGCTGGTACGATGGCAGAGTGGGACATCTTTAGTGTCTGACTCTCTCTCTGTCTCAATCACTCTCTCGTCGGCTCTGACCGGTGAGAGATCAGTGCAAATGAAGAGACCGTGGGTGAGAGCCGTCAGAGATGCCAGAGTGAACAACAACCGAGCGGCGCTGCTAGCAGTCCACTGCGCTAGTCTGTCTTGTTTCCTCTGCGACTCTGCCCCCCCCCGTGTCGGATTTCAGAAAGAAATTGGCTGTAAACGTGGAGGCGAAGAAAGACGAGGAGGAGAAAGGAGCATCAAGAAAGTATGCCGCTCTGAAATACTCTCAAAACGATTCAGTTCTTTCGATGAAATGGCCCTCTCATAACGGAGCATTGGCAAACAGCGATGAATCCACTAGAGAGAATGCTGAAACAAGCAATTTTCGGATGAAAAATGGGAGAAATGGGGATGGAGGACAAGGAATGAGGATGAATCACAGTGAGAAGGAGGCCCCCCCCCTTGCAAGGGGAAAACAGTGTCGTTGTGGCGAGAGATGTGCGTGTTGTGGTAAACAGTGGAGAATGTGAGAACGACAGTGATAAATAAGGGCGGATCAATAACACGAATCGAGATAATGTAGTCATCAAGTGGGTGGTGGAATTTGTTTGTATTTCTGATTTGATTTTTCATCCCTGCAACTATTCTTCAGCTAGAAGAAACCAAACTACAAACAGTTCACAAGGAAACCATTGATTTCCAATAAACGCTGCAGCTTGATCCCAGAGCACTCAAAGTTTCGATAGATCAGTATGTGGAAGTCGGATGAGGTGGAAGAAGTTTATGAATGAGTTGGATACTACACTAGTAAAGCGGTAAATATTGATACGTAGATCAATATCCGATGGAAGTCGCTTGAGTTGAGAAGGGGTGGAAGAAGGGGAAGGGGAGCGCAAGTGCGCGGAAGGAGAAGGAATAAGTGGCTCTGAAACGCAAACAGTATGCGAGGTGCACGGTCGGGCGAGAAAGTAGTTCCGCGCGCGTGTGCCTAATCTTTCTTTCTATCCCTCTCGACAAGTGAGGGTAAGGCTAATCAGGGGGATTGGGAAGAGGAGGAACATATCAAAGAGTCTCACACTTGACCTATCTATAACTATAGTAAGTGTTGCTGAACAGAGTATCGGAATAATTGGCAGATTTGGCGACGAAAGGTTGTCTGTTTGGATCACTCTACGCGGAAAGTTGGAGTAGATCAACAAGGAACCAGAGTGGGAAGAGCGCATGAAATTGCAAGTGGTAAATATTTAGGCGCATGTGTCTGTTTTCTCAGTTAACATTTTTACTCCTGAAGATTTCAGAGGTTCTATTTGACAGAGACGCGAGTGAAATCCGAAAATACTCGTGAATAGAGGGGGTCATTCTAGAAGCTTTCGCAAGATGCAGAAACATCGGGACGCGGGGCTGTTGTTGCTGTCTTTCCTCCTCTCTCTCTCTCTCTCTCTCTCTCTCTCTCTCTTTAGTGTGAGTAAGGAAGGGAAAGAGAGTGAATGGAAGCTGCCACCCGTCAGTTTCACCCCCTCTTCATTGCCCATGGTCTCTAGTCGCTCAGTCAATAGCGTGTAGAGGGAGCATGAGGGAGGCATGGCCTGCCCACTCATGGGTCTTACTACTCCTAATCTTGATTGCGAGCCCTACTCATTTACTTCACTTCGAACTAGTTTTGATGATGAGACTTATAAATGAAGATATCTATTTCTAAAGAATTCATTTGCATTAAGGGAGAGTGAGATTCCACAATTATGATATCGCTTTGCCTCGAATCAGATTCCAAGAGAATTGAATGGTTTGTTTGAAGAGTAGATATCTGAAGAGTTTTCGATGTATTCTGTGGTTTTGAGTGGAGAGTTGAAAGAAGCGTGTATTTTTTCGCCGAGTTTTTGTAATTTGAATACATCGCCCTCTTCGATGGAATTTAGTCCCCTCCTCATTCCCCCCACAAGGTAAACTATTTGTTTACACTTCATTAGCGTCCCCCGAAACTTTTTCAAAAATAGCGCTTCCTCGCGGGACCAGCGATACTCAGCGCGAGAGAGTGTACGACGCGAGGAGGGTGGGACGATACTCAGCCTTTGGCGGGCGGGGCGAGCCAATGGCGAGTCGAGACGAGAGTCTCTGCCAGGGACGCGTAAGCCGTTCGATTTGGCGCTTGTTATTTCAAACGCTACCCACACTGTCGAGACCGTCTCTCCACATCTAGTCGTACCATTCCCTCCCCTCGACCTGCCGAAAAATAGCCACTCTCATAATCTCCTGAGATCTTCACTTTTGCAAACTTTCAGATTCCATTTTGAAGCAAACAACTTGCGAAATTTTCAAATTGGCATCGCTTGACTCGACATTCTCCATTTCTTCTCTGACTATTTTCGTCAACGAAATAGACCCTTTCTTCCCAGATTCGTCTTGTTATCTGCAGAGGTTGACTGTTTACTAGCGTCCCTCACTCTCGTTATTGTTTTCGCCGGTCACTTTGGACTCCTCTTCCCAATACACCTCCACTCCCACTGTTGTAGGGTCTCCTATCCTTTCCAATTCGTTTCCTTCTTCTTCTTGCCTTATGTCTCCATAGAGAACTCTCGTCGTTAGGGGAGACATCCTTTGCCAGGTGTATTCGCTCGCATCGATTTCCCCCGCGAGAAGCCATTCATTCCTTTTCCTTTTTTGCAGTTATCTCCCGAAGCTAAAAGATGGGACGCCCCCAGGTCTTCTTCGACATCACCATTGGAGGCAAGGCTGCCGGCCGCATCGTCATGGAGGTTTGGCCTTTCGACCCTTTGTTTGCTTTCGTTTCGAAAACGCCGCCGAATTGTCATCGCCGTCCAATATCGCGGAATCGATCCATGAATCACTGCCTTTCAGCTCTACAGCGACATCGTGCCCCGCACCGCCGAGAACTTCCGTGCCCTGTGCACTGGTGAGAAGGGAGTGGGCAAGTCGGGCAAGGCCCTCCACTACAAGGGATGCGCCTTCCACCGCGTCATCCCCAACTTCATGCTTCAGGTAAAAGTAGCTTCTTTCCCATCATTGAGTTATCATTGACATTACAGGGAGGTGACTTCACTCGTGGTAACGGAACCGGTGGCGAGTCCATCTACGGCGAGAAGTTCGCCGACGAGAACTTCAAGGAGCGTCACACCGGACCCGGCATCCTGTCGATGGCCAACGCCGGCCCCAACACGAACGGATCGCAGTTCTTCATCTGCACCGTCAAGACGGAGTGGCTCGACGGCAAGCACTGCGTGTTCGGTCGTGTCGTTGAGGGACTCGACGTCGTCAAGCAGGTCGAGTCCGTCGGATCTCAGTCGGGCAAGCCGTCGACCGCCGTCGTCATCGCTGACTGTGGACAACTCTCTTAAGCGACGACACGACGAGCACTCACTACTCCCTCCTCACTCACTCACTCACTCACACTCTCTTCTGTCGTAAAGATGACCTCACAGTATTCTCTATATTATTTTGTCTAATTTATGCACGGTTTGTTGTAAGTTGTACTATTAGATCTAGCATATTGTGATGTTTCGCAATGCAATCGTTCCTCTATGTTAGAGATAAATGAGGGAGTTTCGATCGGTTTTTCGGCGACACAAGAGGCAAAGGGGGATTTGAACAAGTCGTTTTACTGTCAAGGTTGAATCGATGGGCGCTCACATTTTCGTTCAATCTCTCTCTCTTCTGACCGATGCTATCTATCTATTTCTTCCCTGCTCACAACAGTTGTCCAATGCCTTGGTCCATCTGGCCTTCGTCTCGCTACGTGGGTTGAGAGGCACACACAGACTGATGGGACAGCGTGAGAAAACAACGATGTGCACATATTGTGTACTTTTCACACGTACGGAATTTGAAACATACTATTGATATCTCAAAGTTATATCGGTGTAGGCCCACTGTCGTTGCAATTATTTAGGATCCCAATGGGTTCTGAAGAAACCTACACTCGTATTACAACCGGTGATGAGATGTCACCCACTCGAATCTCTGGCGCCCCGTAGGAACCTTTGTCTAAGCTATCTGGGATTACGGTAGGAGTCTACTATCAAAATTAGGTGAACTATTCTTCCTCTTTCAGTTAACTAGCTAAATCTAGTGGGAATCGAATGTGTCTGGCTAGTGAGATTCTCGACAGACCCCAGCCACCGAAAGGAAAGCAGCCTATCAATAATGCTGCACTCGCCCTTGGTCACTGAGATCCGTACATCGAGCAACATTTCATACAATAGGGTATAGTAAACGGGATGATTAACTAGAGTACTTATCGTTAGGTTTGTACAATTTTAAAAGAGAGTCATTGTGCTTCAAAGGTAATTGAATTAATTACAAAATAAGTTTCATTAATTCTAAATTGCGAGAAAAAAACTTCCTAATACAAACTCCAAATGTTAACTTGTGTATCAAACCTTGCATTGAACTTGAAGCATCGAAATACCATCAGAGCAGACATGAATCCAAAATTTTCTAACAAAGTACAATAATGGCCATTGTAAATCAGTACTAATCGCTTTTTGATAATATTTTTCAACATTCAAAAGAGAACTTTCCCTATTGTGAAAACTGTTTTTTTTACTATTTTGAACCCAGATAAATTAATAAATAAGGAAGAAGAACGTCTCTCATAAAAAGGCATTCTTGACCGAAAGAGGAGGAGAAGAAGGGCTGATGGAAGAGGATCTGAGAAAAGTAAAACTAAAGGTGCTTTCACATCAAGTGAGTGACTCGGTAATGCCAGTGAAATTCTTGCAGCTGCTATCACAGAAATAGTAAATTGACGACTACACTCTAACCTTGCAACTGAAAATCAGTAATGAGCGCCGAAATTCGGCGATATCGAGAGCGCGAAAACCTACAATAATTGTAATAACAAGCGTTAGATAGCTGACTATGAATAAATACGATTGACAACTTGTACAATCGATGTTTGAGGCGTAGGTCAGAAAAATGCATAATTTTATATTATCCAAAATAACACAAATACGTTAACAAGTAAAGCTCAAGCTTGATCAAGACAAGCTAATCAATAGTACAAACATACCGTAGCTAAAAATTAATTATTTTAAATTGCGCGCTTCTGTGTGGGAGCAGTGATTGGCCGCCCTGGCAGCCTATCGATATTTTAATCGGTATCAGTGTTTTGTTTTATTTTATGTTGTGCCGCTTCTGTAGACCACTTTTGATACGCTACGCATATGTTTAGAGTGTTATGTTTATGTTTCTAACTTATTTCGCTTGTCATTTTCGCTTAAAACAAGTAGAGCCAGAAACCTCTAATTTCCAAATTTTCAGTATTTTCCAGAAGATAACATGGGAGGTCCTCGTGTCTTCTTCGACGTGGAAATTGGAGGCAAGCCTACCGGCCGAATCGTGATGGAGGCTTGTTTCGTATCATACTTATCATTTCCTTCCGTTCGTTAGAGCTTTGGAAGTGGCCTATTCGCACTTTAATCAATCAAACATAGATTTGCAGCATCAGCCTAGTTCGACAAAATCATAGTTGTTTTTTTAAAATTATATCATTTTCATTACAGATCATAACTTTTAGCAACTTGCTTCTCTATGCTTGCATGTCAACTTACTGTTTATTTTAAGTTGTTCAACGACGTCTGCCCCAAGACTGCCGAGAACTTCCGCGCCCTCTGCACCGGAGAAAAGGGAAAGGGCAAGTCGGGCAAGCCGCTTCACTACAAGGGATCGATTTTCCATCGCGTGATCCCCAAGTTCATGCTGCAGGTATTTAAGCCATTTATCGCTTAACTAAGCCTCTCTTCGGTCGGCTAAACTTTTGTCTTGGTCGGTATGATAATTCTGTCCACCATTATCGTGGCAATGCTCATGCTTGTAAACCAACTCTTGACCTTAACAAACTAGAATCTATTCCAGAAAACATGTTTTTTTTCACGTCATGCCTAAAAATGCAATTGCAGGGAGGTGACTTCACCAATGCCAATGGAACCGGTGGCGAGTCCATCTACGGAGAGACGTTCCCTGACGAGAACTTCAAGGAGAAGCACACCGGACCCGGTATCCTCTCCATGGTCAGTTTATTGTAAAGGATAATGCTTGTGAGTGTTCTTTATTTGGTGTGCAAAACTTTACTTTACCGGACTAGCGAAAAATGCGATCATGCCCGTCCATCCTAAGCTATTTTCGGCTGTTCCAGTAGTAGATCAGTGCCATTTGATACTCCTTTTTCATGCGTGTTTTGAAATATTTAGACTCGTTGTTCAATTTATATCATACATTTTCGTAACTACCGGTAATCAGCCGGTATATTTGATGGAATTTGAAGTCAGACCACAATATATCCACAATGAATTAGGCCACTAGACTCTACTATTAGTGTCAGATAACTATACATATTTCGCCTCCGGTTGGCACTGAAAATCTTTGATTTTCGTTACTTGCCTCAACTGCAAGAAAACATTATTATCGTTGCAGGCCAATGCCGGTCCCAACACGAACGGCTCGCAGTTCTTCATCTGCACCATCAAGACTGCTTGGCTAGACGGCAAGCACACCGTCTTCGGAAAGGTCGTGGAAGGCCTCGACGTTGTCAAGAAGGTTGAGGCCGTCGGCTCCGAGGATGGCACGACGTCTGCCACCGTCAAAATTAGTAACTCTGGTCAATTGTCTTAGATTGTGTGTTCTGTGTGTGCATTTTAGCTTTGTGATTGTCATAAATGGACATTCCATTCATAAGCTTGTTTGATTTACTGTTGATCTATAAACGGGTAGTATCCAAAATACAATGAGCTACTTCATATCGGAACATGTTGTGCCACAAATCGTTCCTACTTTGGTTCCTACATCGTATTATTTGAATGAGTTCAATCAGCTTGTAGAATTCTTCTCTGATTGTGAATGTGGTACAGACATGTGCTATCTTCGGGAGGGGTTTTCTGGACATTGAACTTCTTCCCCTTTTATTTTCCTCTCGAAACTATTCGATACGTGTACAGCCAATTCATTTTCACCCTCATTCGCGCTAGCGTACGGTGTGCGCTCTCGTCCCGCCCTCTTTTTGTTCGTGTCACTGCCATGGGAAACAGAAGCAGCAAGGCAGATGTATGCATGTTTTCCCATAGTTTGTTCTTGTTGCTTATTTCCTGTCTTTGCAGTCTGTACCAGAAGATAACATGGCACGTCCTCGCGTCTTCTTCGACGTGGAAATTGGAGGCAAACCTGCCGGTCGCGTCGTTATGGAGGCTCGTTCTTATCATATCATGCAGTTATCATGATCACTATTACTCTTCAGTTGTACAACGATGTCTGCCCCAA
This sequence comes from Pristionchus pacificus, assembly GCA_000180635.4. Classification (NCBI taxonomy): domain Eukaryota; kingdom Metazoa; phylum Nematoda; class Chromadorea; order Rhabditida; family Neodiplogasteridae; genus Pristionchus; species Pristionchus pacificus. Next base: position 16,892,382 of record CM026576.1, read on the forward strand.
GACTGTCGAGAACTTCCGCGCCCTCTGCACTGGCGAGAAGGGTGTCGGCAAGTCCGGAAAGCCCCTCCACTACAAGGGATCGTCCTTCCATCGCGTTATTCCCAACTTCATGTTGCAGGTATGACATAATCTAGATAACACACCAAATCAATAGACACCGTTTGGTGGCTACCGTATCCAAAGTAATAAGACTGTACTTTCATCATTGCAGGGAGGTGACTTCACTCGTGGCAACGGCACCGGAGGCGAGTCCATCTATGGCGGGAAGTTTGCCGATGAAAACTTCAAGGAGAAGCACACCGGACCCGGCATCCTCTCCATGGTGAGATAGATATCAGTGAACTATCACTGACAATGACACCCCTCCCCCCCCTCATCATTAGACCTGATAAATGAAATACCCTCCTTATATCGCTCACTGATGTTTTGACCTACAAAATGCTCAATGTTTTGACCTACAAAATGCTTCAGGCCAATTCCGGGCCCAACACGAACGGCTCGCAGTTCTTCATTTGCACCGCGAAGACTGCTTGGCTGGATGGGAAACATGTGGTCTTCGGACAGGTCGTGGAAGGCCTCGACGTTGTCAAGACAGTCGAGGACTACGGATCCAAGTCCGGCAAGACCTCGGCCACGATTGTCATCGCTGACAGCGGACAATTGTGAACTAAGATCGTGTAATTGTTTCTAATTGTCGCATCAGAAAGTGATAAAATCGATAAATATTCAAAGAACTATCCTCTACTCCTGCCGCTGTGCAAGGCGCAAGTCGCAAGAGAACGTTAGATGCCTAAGTAGACCGAGAACCATCAAACATAGTACTGTAAATCACCGAAAAGCTTCTATTTTCGTCTATCATAACGTAGAAACCTGTTAACCGACAAAATACGATAGTTCAGAAATCGTTGACATCGTTTACGCGGCTAATTTCAACAGAAAATGCGAAATGCAAAACCTAGCGATCACACCTTGAAACTGAAAAATGATAGAAAAATATTTCAAATAATGCGCTTCCGTTTGGGACCAAAGTTACGCAGAACGAGAGAGTGTGCAAAATCGAGAGAGTGGCGAGAGAGTGCTCCGAGTGGCGCGATTTGCGATTCATTATTTTGTTTACGTTTGCGGTGGCGTGATTACTTCCTTCCCGATGATTCTGCAGTTTTATTTTGAAGTCGATAATCCACAATTCTTTAGAGAGCATGTTTAGAGCGTTTAAAACCTGATCACCCCGTTTTTTAAGTTGCCAATCACCTTAAATTGTTGCTCAGGAAGTTTTAAATTTATGTTTTGATCTTGTGACGTGAGAGTGGTGAGTGTTTTCGAGAGAGATTCTGTTGTTCTCATCGGCTTTTCAATATTGATCATTGTTTTAGGAATTCAGTGATTTATATGCTTTTTCAATTTGTGTGCGCAACTCTATTTGTGCATTCGTGACTTTATCCACTCATCATATGCATTGCAGCCATGGCACGCCCTCAAGTTTTCTTTGATATCACCATCGGAGGAAAGGCCGCCGGCCGCATTGTGATGGAGGTTTGTTCACTTATTCTCAATAGCAAGAAGTCTTTTTGTATCCCAAAACATGTATTAACAGGCATGTAACGGCTATGCGATAAAGGTTTTGCCATTCCTTTGATTCTCAATCACGGGATGGCTTGTACTTAAACTTATTTTACTTTGGTCTCCCTGTTTACGATATTTCGTGAGATGTCTTCTCGGATTGGTTATGTTCAATTCAGCTCTTCTCCGACATCACGCCCAAGACCGCCGAGAACTTCCGCGCTCTCTGCACCGGAGAGAAGGGAGTTGGAAAGAGCGGAAAGCCCCTCCACTACAAGGGATCGTCCTTCCATCGCGTCATCCCCAATTTCATGCTGCAGGTATTGTGTGCGAGGACCTGGTCTGAAGATCAGAATGAAGGCCACCATTTCGCGCAATCGCAAATCTATATTTGAGGGAGGTGATTTCACCCGTGGCAACGGAACCGGAGGCGAGTCCATCTACGGCGAGAAGTTCGCCGATGAGAACTTCAAGGAGCGTCACACCGGACCCGGCATCCTCTCCATGGTGAGTTATTCTATCCAATCTAAACTTTTTTGTTTGGATATGTTATCAAATTAATTCCAAATTTCTACTAAGTGCTTGTGTGCTCTTTTGCTTCCAATTATATGTTTCTGATTGCAGGCCAATGCCGGACCCAACACGAACGGCTCGCAGTTCTTCATCTGCACCGTCAAGACTGCTTGGCTGGACGGCAAGCACACCGTCTTCGGACGGGTTGTGGAAGGCCTCGACATCGTCAAGAAGGTTGAGGCCGTCGGCTCCGATTCCGGCAAGACTTCTGCCACCGTTACCATTAGCGACTGCGGTCAACTGTCTTAGATAGTGTGTTCTGTTTGCGCATTTTAAATTATACTTTTTATGATTGTCATAAACATTCCATTCTTATTATTGATTCATTTACATACTGCAACACAAGGGGCTGGATGGGTGTTTCGTTAGCGTGTTTTTTGTTGTTGGATCCTTTCGCTTCTGAGACTTGGTCGACATTCTTGGATGAGCGTACACCCATATCACACTAATTCCGCTCATGCTCGGGAGTTGTGATTAATAGCGCCACTGAAGGGAAGGACGACAGTTGTCGTGAGAGTGGGGGGAGAAGATAAGATGAAAACACTGAGGAATGACACTCCCACTCGTCCTACGAGACACTTCTCATGACTCTTGTGCAGTCTTCTCCTTTCTCTCATTGCGATAATTGCTTCTTGAACTACGGGAGTCTTCGTTCATTGATAGCTCTACGTATTGTCGGTTATTCGATCTGTATCCGTATCAACATCGATATTCATACAATATCCATCGTTAGATTACCGTAGCCATATTGTAGATGAGTCGGTGGTTGATCGCACTTTGCCTGATCGGTCTTGTGGCCGCAGCGCCCAAGCCCGGAGACGAGTCGGGAGAGCTGCAGGTCTGTCAGAGTATCTGTAACCTGATTGTTGGTTACGGTAGTATATCGATTGATTCAGTCTGAGGGCGGACACGATCCGAAGAAGTCCAAGGAGACCAACTACAAACTGCTGATCGGGGAGCAAGACTTCGTGAGTGGACACCGTATCCTACCGTATCCGCACTCGTCAAATTGATAACTACTTTTATTCTAATTCTAAATACACTACGCTATCTACGTTTAGTGTTCTTTCCAAGAGAAATTTTGAATTCGAGACTAAACAATCGATATTCCCCCGTTGCAGCGCCTTCCGTTCAAGACGCGCGTCGTCCAGTCCTTCGTGTCCGGCCAGACCATCCACACCCTGGGCAAGATCAACGAGAAGCCCACCAGGTATACGGTAGCAGCTCGAGTATCGATTGATCTACCGAATCCCCACCAATCGAAATTTTGATTCGGATGCGGTAGATCGATCGATATGGAAACGAGAAGCCCACCAGGTATACGGTAGCTGTCGAGTATCGATCGATCGATATATCTACCGTACCCCCAAACTCGAATTTCTAATAGGGATACGGTAGATCGATAGAAACGAGAAGCCCACCACACATACGGCAGTTCAATTGCACGATGTTGGGCATCGCACCGATAGTGGAGAAGATAAGAGAGAGACGCTTGAGATGGTTCGGGCATATTAAGAGGAGAGATAAAGACCATCCTTGTCGAAAGATCCTCCAGCACAAACCACCAGGAAAGCGGCCAACGGGCAGACCCAAAATGAGTTGGGAGAAAGTAATAAAGAAGGATTTTGCTACGAAGCGACTTACGGAGAGACACGCTAAATCGAGAACTTTGGAGAAACAGGACGGCACATCCTGACCCCGTTTACCGTAGAGAGGAGATGTTTAAATCAATCAATACGAAGAATTTGAATCCTCATTTTCATTGTATTTTTGTGACCCCTAATTGTAACGCTTCGACCAGGATAAATATGATGTGATGTGATGTGAATTATCGATCGATCTACCGTATCCCAAACTCGATGATATTCAGAATCGACTTCAACTTCCACAAGGGCGTCGACAAGGATGCCGACATGCCCCTGCACTTCTCGATCCGCTTCGATGAGGGTACGCTAGCCTAAACCTAAGCACTGAGCACTAAGCACTAAGCTTTGATCCTAAACATCATAATAATCATCATAATAGAATCTAAGGCTGTTTTACCTCTAGACTGCCAGCCAGTGGCACGCGGATGTATTGTAGTGTATCGTAGAGTGCGGAAGTCAACCAATCGATATCCCAGGTATCTTCCACTCCAAGTTCATCTACAACACGTTCCTGAATGGAAACTGGTCCGAGGACGAGCAGAGAATCAATAACCCGTTCAAGGTAGAGCGAGGGTACGGTGGCCAATCGATAATTGACTTTTCAGGCCGACAAGGACTTTGACCTGCGCGTCAGAATCGAGAACAACACGTACCACGTGAGTGCACCAGATTGATCTTTGGTCTCTGAATGTGGATGATTTTTGTTCATTTGCATCGTCGAATGATGCTGGGTTCGGGTGGTTTCTTCAATTTTGTTGTTTAATTTTCGTTGTTTTCTCTTTCGATTTTCTGGAAGACGTGCAAAAAGTCGATTGATGGTGTAGGTTGTAGAAAACATCATGAGTCATCCAGCAAACTAAAAACACAAAACACGCCTGCTCATCAACTCCTCCTTCCCCTATCACTAGAGATCTCATGATGAAGATTCCGTCGCTTCATTCCACACACTCTTTCACTAGTCAGAGTGAAGAGATAGCACCCGGAATGAAGAAAGCAATTCTTCATCCTTCCCCAACACTCTCGTTGATCTTGGTGCACCCGAAGCAACTGTTTAATCCCACCCCACTCTCCTTATTTCGCACGTTCTCTAGCCAGTCAGGCAGAGTGAGAGAACACGGGAAAAGGAGAGAGTCCGATTGATCAGTTGCATTCTCCACGTCTCTTGTTATTCCACTACTCTCACAGCCCTCCCTCCCCCATCTCCCATCCAGCATGTGTTTACAACACTTGCCCGCAGGATAAATGGAGGAAGGAGCGAGACCAGAATAGATATCTGATAAAACTGAAAATCAATACTTGATGGAGTAAAATCAATAGTCGATAGATGACTACCGTATAACTACCGTATTTAGGTGTTCGCCAACCGCAAGGACGTAGGAAAGTTCGAGATCCGCCAGCCTCTTGATGGAGTAAGTTTATAGAGTGGACTACCGTATCTGATCCTGCCGTAACCTTTGTCGGAGTACGGTAGAATTATCGATTGATCTACAGCATTGCACCCACTGTAACCGCTGCCTTCTTTCTGAAGATTATAGAGAAAACTCAGTTCTCGATAATTGATAGTGAACGTACCGTATCCTTCAGATCGATCATGTGTCCATCCGTGGCGATCTCACCAACCTCCGTCTATTCCACTACGGTGGCTCGCACTTCATCATCCCCTATCACGCCATTGCTAACCTCGTGCCCGGCAAGAGACTCGACATCTCCGGAGTGCCCACTGGTGAGAGGAATGCTGTAGCGTGGTCTTCACTGGAATACCGTATCTAAATCAGGGTGGAAGTGAAAGTGATTCAATGAAGCACAGTAGGCAACAGGGGGTACAGCAATGAGACTGAACATAGATACCGCAAACTTGAAGTGCCGTAATTATGATGAGTGCGAGAAGAGAATATGAGATTTTGAAGAAGTAATCGAATTCTTTACGCGCCATCAGTTATCGTGCAGCTTATAAAATAATCATTTGCATTATTCTTTCAATTTAACAGTTTTTTTAATAAGATTATCTGTCTCTTCGAGGAAATATTGATGAAATAACCATTCGTCAAGTAAAATACCGATCGTGAAACATACCTGAACCCTCCAATTGCAGGCAAGCGCTTCGACGTCAGCCTCTACAGGGAGAACTCGGAGTACGCCCTTTCGGTAAGCAATATTGGAATTTCGCGCCATCAATTAATTTTTTTGCTTCTCTGTCGAAATTTCAACAGTGCTTCATTTTTTCCTAATTTCCGGCGCGAAATTCAAAACTTGAATTATCTGCAGCTGTCGTTCCGCTTCAACGAGGGCGTGATCGTGAGAAACGCGATGCAGAACAACATGTGGGGCAGGGAGGAGAGAGACGGAGGACTGCCCCTCAACAAGGGAGAAGTGTGAGTTGTACGATGATCTTTGATCTTTAGATGTTAAAATTTTGAGTGAAAGATAGGGTTCTCTTATTGGAAAATGAATCATTATTGGAAAATGGACCCCACTCCCTCTCATTTTTCAATAGCGACCGAGAACAATGCGGTCTCATATTGGAAAATGATCCTTATTGGAATTCCAATAACTATTGGGAAATCGAGCGCAGCGCTCGGAAAATGAGAGAGAGGGAAAATCTTTTGTTCTCGCTATTGGAATTCCGGAAAATTTTGCAATAAGAGAACTCCAGTGAAAGAGGATGAAGGTTCTCTGAACTCTTTCCTAATTCTTACAGTCCGGGTTGGTTCCCCAGTGAAAACAATCCGGCCCGGCCGGCCCCGGCCGGCCCCAAGCGGCCCCATGCCTTTTTGTGGCTCGTACAGAGCGAAATTTGATATATAGTCAACGGCGTTGTAAAGCTCGTGTAATATACTATCGATTCATGATAGCAGATTTTTAAATAATTCTTTCAATAAATAGTAAATTGGTGTGGAAGTGCGTCAGTTTTTGCGGAAAAGTGAAAAAGTTGAAAAGAATCAGATTGACGATTTTACTTACCGTAATCTTGCGACCTGTTTTTCGCAATACTTCATGCCAGTTCCACACCAACTTACTATTTATTGAAAGAATTATTTTAAAAAATGCTATCATAAATCGATAGTATATTACACGAGCTTTACAACGCCGCTGAGATTATATAAAATTTCTCTCTGTACGAGCCACAAAAAGGCATGGGGCCGCTTGGGGCCGGATTGTTTTCACTGGGGAACCAACCTGGACTGTACTTGTCCACTAAAGCGAGTCACCATAATAATCTGGTTTGCATGAATGATCCGAGTACCTTTTTCTTTTTAAAAAAATTTCGAAATGAAAATGCCAAAAGACGGGGAATGGAAATTCAGAGGGGTCTTCCTATTAGGACTATACGCTACTCATTATCTACCCTTCCCGCCCAGATATCGATTCGTATCCTAGTCTCCTACCGTAATCCTCCCCGCAGGTTCGACCTCACCATCATCAACGAGGAGTTCTCCATCCAGATCTTCGTGAACGGCAAGCGCTTCTCCACCTTCATGCACAGAGGCTCGCCCAAGGACTTCAAGACCCTCGGGGTACGGTAGTCTCACCGCCGATCTCAAACGACAACTGACTTTAATTTGGGAGCTGTTGACATATTGAGCCTCAGCTACTACTTCGACCACTGATCGATAACTTAAATGTTACGGTGGCTAATGGGTACTGTATACAGGTGGACGGAGAGGTCGAACTGCACACTGTCACCATCAACGACGCCGTCGGAGCATAAGAAAATCGATATTCGAAAGATATTGTATCCATCCAAAAATTGATATTGTACTATTATCTTGCGTAAACATTTCCTCTATGTACAGTACTTACATGTAAGCGATAAAGAGGATTTTACCAAGCTCTGGAGAAAGATTTTCTAGAAAATCAAAGAGTTTTTTCACAACAGCCGAACTCGGATTGGAATGAGGCAGACTGGATGAAGTGTAGTGAAGTTTTTTTGGGTGATTATAGTGAAGTGAAGTTTCTGAAGTTATAAATCGAAATGCGCGACGCGGCTCACGTTGCGGTCATTTCAACTCGCTTCTTATCGCTGTCCATTTAATTACGCCACTTCTGCTTCATTTTTCTATATTTTTTGCCATAGTGTCACAGTTTTGCTATTGGTGAGAATGAAGATGTAAGTGAAGCACACTTGGAATGTCCATTCACAGCGGTAACATCAAAATGTGAACACTTATGGGCCACAGACAAGCCATCCCCATCTCTTTATTTATTTCTGATGGACTATAAGGGGTGGTATTAGGCGAACTCCAGCAGCGTATCGGATGGAGCCTATTAGATAGGCTCCTTATTGGAGGGCCTACTTGGTGAGAGGGCAATGCCAGAGGGGAAAAGCGAGACGGAAAGGGGGGGGGGAGGGGAGGGGTGGAAGCCCATTGTGTCTCTCTTTATCTCCGCCCCTGCGCCACGTCGCACCCTTCTCTTCCCTTTACAGTAGCACCATTTCAAATTTATCTGCTTACTTTGTCGGTAATTGTAAAGTTTTCCGAATTGTTCAGATGGACGCAGAACCAGCAGCAAAGAGAGGAAGGCACTGTGAGAAGCCGGCAAGAATCGGAGCGATGGTAGGGAAATAACTTGACTAAAAAAAATATTATTTTACCAATAAAGACTGATCGGAAAAGGTGGTTAAAAGTGGAAAAGTGTTTTTTTAGCAAATGATTTTTTCAGGACTTTCTCACAAGCATGGATGACGACTGTCTAATGTCCATTCTTGGATGCGTCAACAGGTAATTTAGATACTACGTGACTACTTAACTCAAGTCAGAAAGACTTCCAAATATTTGAAACCCAACCATAGTCCAAGCACAACAAAATAGTGCAAAATGATAGGATCCACTATATTATTTTCAGCTTTCACTGCATTGTGAATAGAATCAAATAATAATCTTTCATTTCAGGAGCACCTTCGACGTACTTCAGATTTTGAATCAGCGAATGAATGAATTGACGAATCGCCGTGGAATTGTGAAACCAAAACATTCTAGGATCCTCTCAATAGTTCAGGTTCGTTTTGTTGATTAGAAAACATTGTCTACGTTAAAAATTAATTGCTTCTCGACCACTTTGTCTGCCATTAACATTGAATCACAAAATAGTATACTTTATTGTAATTTCAATTTCATTTAGGATCGATCTTGTCATGCTGTCTATCTCGACCCAATAATCAAAAATACCCATTCCTCCCTTTCTTACAAAGTATCAGCAAGAAACACCGATATTCCGAAAGAAACGAGAAAAGTAATGAAGACACGTTTTATCGACAAGAAGGTAACAACGTATACCTAGAAGGTACAAACAAGTGATGACTAAAATTTTCAGGCCCAATGGCATGTACTATCCGCTATTCACATAGGCCCAAAGGAAGTAGAAATGCCCTTAATTTTCGAACACATTCACTCAGTACAGAAGGAGAACAATATCGACATTGTCAATCTTCAAAAAGTGCTTTTAAATTCGTATCTCGTAATAATGCATTGATTTGTCAGATCGATATTGATGGGTACTTCGTGCAACGATATTTGGAGACATTCAAAGGAAACTATCCCAAGGATGTTCGATTTATCGCGTGCACATTCTCCGGTATTCTTGATGGTACAAAGTGGGTGCATTATTTATTATATTGAATGTTTTCATGGAATTTGAATTTTCAGGGCGAAGAACTTTTTCTTGCAAGCGAAGATGGAGCGAATTTCTATCAAAGCATATTCTGGCGGCTCTCGATATCATGGGCCTTTCACTCAACAATTTCTTGAGGAATTTGTTGCGCAGTCAAATGGCTGCGCGTTAAGCGCCACAATTGTAGATTCCTTCGATGAGGAAAAATTGATGGGAGTAAGAGGATCTGATATAGAAATAGATATTCCATATTTCATTTTGCAGGGCATTCAGTGGATTCCATCTCCCGATTTTTTACCAGTTATTTGCGAATTCAGTCGTCTCGAACTTGGCGATATGAGGTTGAATAACAACCAAGTCCAAAACGTAATCAAGGTAGACTCTATTTCGTTCGTAATAAATCATTAATATCATTGATATCATCATTTTCAATTATTGAATAATTCAAAAATATTACTCTTTTTGTGAATTCTTCATATTTAAATATTTATAGCTCCGACTTGATCTCCCCATTGAAGAAGACGTAAATTGGAGATTTTACCTCTCTGAAGACCTCGATTTAAATAATATCAATAAAACAACTGTGAGAACTAATTCATATGTTCATCAGCTCCAATTTTTATGTGTTTTATTTTCATCATTTCAGCACACCGTGACAAAACGAGATGTAACTGTCAAAATGGGCGAACACAATTACTATCAACGTTCTCATTATTACATTAGCAAGAAAATCGGACGCCATGGAACATGCAAAATCACCTACAACTATCGGGATCTTATCCCGATTTTGATCGAATTTCGAGAAGATAATTCCGAATGGTAAATGTTGAATCGTATTATTAGAAACAGAATACCTTTTTCTATTATTGAAAATATTATCACAGCCCCACTGATAAATTTTATTTTCGCATAATCTGTTGCGGGTGTTTGGTAGCCTGGGTTGCCCTTCACGAGGTTTTCTATGAATCGAAGATTGGACAGTGCATTTGTTCAGTAATTGGCATTTTGAACACATAACAAATGAGAAAATCCGAGTATTCACTTAAAATGGACGGTTTTCAAATGTACCTAAAGAACAGAAGAATTTCAAAAAGGAAAAAAGGTGCATTCGACTTGGCATTTTTCGCTCTTTCCGCACTGCTAAAGTGCTTTCATCAAGCAAGTCATCTCCCTGCCCTCTTTCAATTATTCTCGCCCTCCCTTCTTCCCTCACTCAATCATAATCCACCCCTTTCTCACATGGTCATGAAATGACGCTCTTTTTTTCGCATGCTTTCTCACGTCTCGGACCTGTGAGAAGTGTGCGCAATGAAGAGACCATTTCTGGCGAGCCAACTCATTCTCCCCAGTGCATCACAAAGGGCACAATATTGTTTTCTGCTGTCTTTATTATGCTTTTATGCGCTCTCTCTAGCATTCACTCAGGACAACACAACATTCCATTCTTGCAATTTCTTGGCAGACTTGTGCAGCCTCTAACTACCGTCCGTCCTTGCACTGCTCTTTAGCGTCTCGTCACTTGTCCATTGTACCATTGGCGTTATTTTTAACATTTTGGAATATTTGGAATTACAAGAACAAGTTCTCCTAAAACTATGCTTTTTTTCTGTGAACATGTTTTTTCTGTTGATAAAACGTATCCTAGATAAGTGAAATTTGTGTAGCGAACACTCTCGTATTCCCCACGGATGAAGCGCATACAGAAAACCACCGCTTGTATTTATTGGCTCTTCGGAACTCCCTCGAAGCCTTTCTTGCCGAAGAGGTAGCGAGTGGATTTAGACAGTCCCTTGCTTACATAGATGACGAGCCCACTGGCCACTGGTCGGCAGTCTGTCCATTTCCAGGGACGCGAAAACCCAGATGTTGTTCGCCCTTCTTAGCCCAAAATCCAAGGAAATGCTCGCCACATCTTTTCCCCCTATTTGACCACACTCTAAGCCTCCATGTACTAGATCCATGTACTAAAATATTCTCAATAACAGTTCTTCCAAAATTAGAATTCGGAATATGAGGCTGATTGCCTAAGAATCGAACAAAGTCATGAATGAGGTGGTACAGTGATTTTTCGAAAATTTGTTAGGAGGGGTACTCGAGGGTGCTAAACATCGTGGTAAACTTCATTTTGCATAATTTCGATCGGTAGCTCCATGCCGCTACTGTACAATTTCATGATAAAAATGCATTTTTCGCGCATAACTTCTTAACCAATCATTGAAAGTCTTTGAAAAATTAACTACAAATACACATTGGATCTATGAAATCAATGAAATAGTTTGTGAACAGTTAGTGATATGATAACAAATGATAAAAAATTTATTTCGAATACCAAGGATTTGCGAAATACACGAATTACACAGGCGGATGCGCCTTGTTCTGGGGATCATTTTTGATACCCAGAGTTGGGGTTTTAATTTAATCATATTCATGCTGGGAAAGATTTTCTGTGTCATTCTTATCACTTCTACACCGCGAATTCGACTCGGCGAGTGACGAATGACGAATTCTCTTTGTCATCTCTCATTTCTCATTTTCATTCGCCGCTCGATGCTTCGAATGCGCGGCGTCAAAGTAATAAGAATGGCAAAGAAAACAGTTCCCAGCAAATGATTAAATTAAAACCCCAACTCTGGGTATGAAAAATGATTTCATTGATTTCATAGATCCAATATATATTTGTAATTAAATTTTCATAGACTTTCAATGATTGGTTAAGAAGTTATGCGCGAAAAATGCATTTTTATCATGAAATTGTACAGTAGCGGCATGGAGCTACCGATCGAAATTTTGCAAAATGCAGTTGACCACGATGTTTAGCACCCTCGAGTACCTCTCCTTACAAATTTTTGAAAAAATCACTGTACCAGGTCTTGTTCGATTCTAAGGCAACCAGCCTCCTATGAGCAAGCTCTTCATTTCGCACTCACTCCGAGAGATCACGCAAAATGGGGAGACGCTTACCCGTTTTTCGAACTCTACTCACTGCGCTCATCGCTCATCGTGATATTGTTTTGCTGGTTATTCGGCTGAACTTGTTGATCCTTTCTGAATGTCTGGGCGAAAAATTCCGATAAACAATAAGTGAAATCTTGAAGTTTTCCCATCCCTCCCGTGATCTTTCAATCTTCTCGTAGGCAGTTTTCCATTTTGAGCGTCTCCAAGTATCTCTAATTATTGCCCGATCATAGCACACATTTAGGGCTTATCTTCATGATGAGTCAGCTTTTGGTCCTTTGGTCCCCCCAGGCTCTAACATGAGCCAAAGCTTGTCGTCTGTGGCATTTACAGCTTGAAATCAGGTGGCGTGCACAGGTGCAAATTCGCTTTCGCGGCGCTTGTTATCGGTAATTTCTTCGAGACGATCTCTCGTCGGTCAGAGTGAGCGAGAGATCAGGGAAAGTGGAGAGAGGCAGACAGTTGGTCTCTCTTGACGAAGAGTTATTGGTGTGATTGGCAATCGGCGTGTGACTTGTGTGATTTGATGCCCGAGGAAGAAACCGATATAGGCGTCCACACTGTTGTGTGCAAACTCTGGTATTGCTCACCTAATAGGCCACCTAATATGGAGGGGTCCAGGGGCTCTACCTAATAGGCCGCCTATAAACAGTCTTACCCGAGAAGAGCTGGAACTCACCTAATAGGGCACCTAATAAGCATTCCTAATAGGCTACCTAATAGCAGAGGCTTTACCTAATAGGTCACCTATAAACGAGCGAGGGAGGATCTCACTCCCTAATAGGCCACCTAATAATGAAGCCCATCTCACCTAATAGGCCACCTAATAGTGCGTTGAGGCGAGTGGTACCCGTCGCGACTAGAACGCGTCCTGCCTTCAAGGTCCCATCTAACAGCCCATGTCGGAATGCTCTCGAGCTTGACTTCACTATACTGCGATCCCGCGAGGGAGCGCCTTTTGGATGTGACTACCGCGCATGGATGATCCATGTGTGTCAGTTACGGTATGAGGCTTACTCGTGCGATATCAATCAATAATACCGTGTCTCACTGTTTTGGTGAGAGACGATTTTCCTTACAGTATCCCACCTAATAGGCCACCTAATAATCACCCCTGCATCCCCTCTCTCACCTAATAGGCCACCTAATACTGGAGGCCCGGCTCCCCCTGCCTCTCACCTAATAGGCCACCTAATAACTCACCTATAATGCCACCTAACTTGTCACCTATTAGGTGGGATATTAGGTGGCCTATTAGGTGAGCAATACCAGAGTAACTTTGATAGAGGAGCGCTGAGTTCAAACACGATTTTTTGAATTATAAAGTTCCTAAATGATGTCACATTGCTGCATTCGTGTTTCTTGCGCTTTCTAGAGGATTCTAGATGACGTAGGGCTGTTCTACTGTCACATTAATGACCACTCGGAACATCCGCGCCTGTTTTGTAGAACTCGAAAGATGAGCCGCCGTTTCTTCTTTCCACACACTCTCTCGCCTCTCTGAACGGTGAGAGAGTGTGGGAAATGAAGAGACAATCACCCGTATTTCGAGCTTCACTGTTGTCCACCATGACGCGACTAGTGAAAGAGGAACCATGCGATCCTTTCTTTTAGTGGAGGTGGTCGATGCACTCTTCATTTCGCGCACTATCTCTCCAGTTAGAGAAGCGAGATACATTGCAGAATGAAAATACGACTGTCTTTGTGAAGGTTCTAGTAGTACCATTGAGTGGCGGGAAGGAATAGGGGAATGATTGTGGTCTCTCCATTCTCCTTCATCTCTAGCCGGTCAGAGAAACGAGAGAGTGGGTGGAATGAGTAGAACCTCATTACGTGTGGGAACCACTCGAGTGGCGAGAGCATACTGCGCATCAGAAATCTCCCCGGATTTCCACTCCGAACAATTGTATTCGACTCGGCAAACAGTGTTCATCAAATCAATCCCCCTTGGTGATCAGTTAATTGTTTCAAGTTTCTGTCCTGACTGTTGTTACTGTTTTATGTCTCTGTTCCTTATAGTGAGTTTCTACGAAGCGCAGTGGCTCTTAGATTCCGAGAACTTTTCTTCAGCAGTGGGACAAACAGGTAGTGCAAGCAGTTTAGCCGAGGAAATGATTGCAGTCGCATATTTTCTACGTCGACATCCAGACAGTTTTGTTCTTTATTCGTGCTTACTATTGAGAACTTGATATTGTTCTTCTCCCCCTTTATCTTCCCCGCCCCTAAAAATTGCAGAATTTTCTAGAGTCTCAAGCGTCTCAACGACTCGTTTTGTTTATTTTACCATTCACGTTCTCGAAACGTAATGACGACGCTATATATATTTTGCCCCTCCCTTTTCATCTATTTTCGCTTGCTTATTCATGAACGTACTCGGAACTGGAAGATGATCTGCCATGGTAATTGAGGCATCTCATCATTCTAGCAATGACTCTATCTTTTTCGCGTGCTCTCTCTTTCGGTCTGGCCGGTGTAATGCTGAATTTAAGCAAATTCTCATGAGCAATACCTATCCTATTTTCATACTCATGCCCATAGGTCATGGAGTGAAGGGTAATTCTTTACTCGGTACAGATTTAGCGGCATTCAGCTCAGTACTCAAACAGGAACTGGGAAGTAAATTACCAGCAAAAATATTTCTGGGAAATGTAATTGACGAACTTCCGAATTCGCTTCCCGTTTACAGTGCGTTGTTACGTTCTTACATGGTAGTGCACTTGTGTTGACAAGGAATTGAAATCTCTGATTTTGAACGCTGTCTGGCAAACAATAAATTGCTAATAATTTGACGTCGCATTGGTGTTTCCATTTCGCGCAGTCTCGGTCAGAGTTGCGAGAGAGCATGCGAACTGAGTAGAGTCTGACAACGTACTCACTCCGGTGTCCGGAATCAACTTGGAATCAAGCAATTCCCACAAGTTGGAATCAAGCTTGATGGCAACTTGTGGGAAGTGCTTGATTCCATCTTGAGGGATCGTTTGAAATCGGCGAGGACTACGATAGCTTTCTCTATTATTGATTGATTGAGAGGATGGGTTTCCCCATACCGTAACCACAGACCTCACATGGTACGACCATGTGGGGAGGTCACATCCAAAAGGCGGTCCAACCGGGGTCCGCAGATAGTCAAGCGCACTCGTGCCCGAAGGCAGTCAGAATAGGGCTGCAAAAAGGGACCTTATAGGCGATGTATGTGCTGGACGCTGCGGGTACGTAAGCCTGCTTGATTCCAAGTTGTGGGAATGGGTCAGTGGTACTGTACTTGATTCCAACTTGAAAACCCATTTCTACTTGATTCCAAGTTGATTCCGGACACCAGAGCAATGTAGGAAACTAGTCGTTATTCGATCCCATAGCCTGCGCTCATCACATTACTTATTAGTGCCAGGACAAGCCCCCTTTTCCTCTTTCATTTTCCATCTTGATGCCCTCTCAAATCGACGCACTCTTTTACCGGTTAGAGAATACGAGAGAGCAGTCGGGATGGAGAGATTCTGGCACTCGTCAGACCAGGATGTTTCACGTATGAATAGGGCTGTCACTCACTCCTGAATGCTTGGGCGCTCTCTCGATTTCGCGTGATCTCTCGCCGGTCACACAGAATGAGAGAGCACGTGGAATGAGGAGTGTCTAGTCTTCCATTCTGGCGATTGGGTTATTTCTGCGCGCTGAACTAATTTCGGAGCGATCGTCTCCTCTTTTTCCGTGCTCTCTCGTTCTGTCTGACCGGAAAAATGTTC
Source organism: Pristionchus pacificus (assembly GCA_000180635.4). Taxonomy (NCBI): domain Eukaryota; kingdom Metazoa; phylum Nematoda; class Chromadorea; order Rhabditida; family Neodiplogasteridae; genus Pristionchus; species Pristionchus pacificus. The sequence goes on from CM026576.1 coordinate 16,908,466, forward strand.
GTTTTTTTTTTACGAAATGCATGCTAAATATTGCAATACTGCAAACATTTGTCTGAGTGTAGGAGTTCGGTCTAGTCGTGAATGAGGAGAGACGAACAAACGAATGGAGAACTCGTCTCCTCCTCATTCTTGACTCGATCCAGAAGAAATTTCGAAACACTCTTGTATCTAGATTTGTTTACCTAGAGCATGAGAGTTAAGAGTTATTGTTCTCTTCATTCCGCATGATCTCTAACTGAAAATGTCAGATCCATGTTCGGCGGAGTTTATCGCACTAATTAGTGAAGAGGAAAGCGATTAAACACTGGGATATTCGAAAGGAGGAGCTGAGGCTTGTCTAGAGCAATGAACAATGATGCGTCCTATGGGTTTGAGTCACATTTTGTTCACTATTTCTCTGAATTGCCTCGTTTAAACTTGTAATCGTTTTTTTTTGCATAACCGGTTACCATAAAAAGCTCATATTCATAGTATGCCTTTGATATCTGATAGCTCATATTCATAGTATGCCTTTGATATCTGATTCGGGTAATGATCAACAGTTATTTCAAGTGCATTTTTTAGCGATGTTTCGCTGGTGAGACATACGGAATTTTTTGGAAACTTCTAATGAGGAACCACGAAAAGGAAACAAATTAGCCTGAGAGAAGCTATCAATTCCTCCCACTCGATGAAAGTGCAGGTCCCTCTAATCCTTTCCTGCGTTAGAACTACGGTCTTCAGATATCTCAAGAGTCTGGTGGCCCTCTTGAACAACGATTTCTCTCCTCCTTCCGTTTTCGCTCTATCGGTTAACGTTTCCGGACAAGACCCGTTTAGAAACTCCTGTGCAAAAAAGGATATTTTCGGTACTTTTATGATACCAACTATTCTGTCTAATCTTCAAGATAGCATCCACGCCCAAGAGTATCTCATCTGCTAAGCCCCGCCTCCCTCAGCTGCCCTCTCCGTTCCCCGCCCTCTTCTCTCATTACGAATTCACGCCCAGCGCAACTATCTGGCTCCTGGAGCTTGACGATCACTACTCGGGATATGCTTGTAAAATACGTAGTTCGTTTCATTGCGGCAAGTTTGAAACTCAATCAACGCCTGTAACTACAAGTCCCGCCCCTTTTCCCATTCTCCCCCATATCCCTACCCCTCCACTTCCTTTCTTCTGTTATCCCCGTTGTGCGGCGCAGTTGGTCTGTGAATTTCGCGCATTCGCAATTGTTTTCACCTCTCATCCCTTCCCCTTCCGCCTCCTTCTAAATTCTGCTCCTCCTCTTGTGATATTCGCTACTCAATTCAGCGGCGTTTGAGAATTCTGGTCGAGCATACCGCAATTCTCATGCTCAATTTTTCCGATGCTCGAAATTGTGCTGCAGTTTTGCACGTTCCACTTTATTTGCTCTAGTTGCATGCAGCAGTATTAGGCTACATATTTAGCCGAGCTATGCGAAATTCGTGACGATGATTCTAAAATTCGCATACAGCTAGTGTGGATGAGATAGTGCACGATTTTATCGATGCTACTTCTTCACATTTGTTTTACTCCCACAATTCGATTAATTGATCAGTAAAGTAGCGCAAAAACATGTATAGCTGATAGAGCCGGACGCGCGGGCCGCCAATTATTCCAGCCCGGCCATTATCCCGGTCCCAGTCGTTCGAGAGGGTTGCTTATGGTCGTTTCTCCGATGTTATTCTCGCCAATTAACAATGAGCCGAAGATCGCTCGCAATTTTTCCGAGAACAGGCTACTTCACTCTAGTTATTATCGGAAACCCATTTCGGTGCATCTAGTGATGTTTCGGCAGTACCCATTACCGGCGCTGACTCAATTTCTCCCACATTTCATAAGTTAGGTGCTTGTGCTGCTCTGTGATTAGATCAAACTGAGATGGAACTAAAATTTCACCATCTTCAAACCAAGAATTCGGTCTCGCCAACTTCGAATGCATTGCTTACAGTCGCCCCACACAAAGACTCACCCAGTGAATAGAAATTCGCAGGAAACCGTCTGCTCATTCGTTCCACTCCTTTGCTGTCTAGCACAATACTCAGATATTTTATGCGTTTGCATCTATTTCCTAGCGTATTCTCACGTCTCATTCGTATTGTCGGTTTCTTCATTTTCTTACTCCCTTATTGTGCACAGTCTATACACCAACCGCTTCTCTTTTCCTTTGTCTATTTTCAGCCTTTCTGCTAGGACATTTTCCTTGACCGGTTCGCGCTTACTGTAGTTGTGTTTTCTGATCCCCTCTCCACGCGGTCCGGATATCTACCAACTATTATTAACACCTGTGAAATTTACTGTTATTATTGTGCTAGATATTGGCATCGCATCGATTGTCGATGAATGATTATGAATAATCATGCTATTTCAGATGGAGTATTCGGCTCCTCCTCAGGATGAAGATGTGCATCAGTTTGACGACATAGAACCGCCACCGATAGAGAACACCATTCTTGTAGTGACGGGATACATGCTGTGAGTTAGATACTACAACAACGCCTCATTTTCCGATTTTACCTCGAAATGCTGGGAAAACTTCCTTTTGTTTATATTCAAATTCTATGAATTAAGTATAATTTTTCGTTTCCGTGGTTTCGAAACAGTGAATCTCCAAAATTTGATATCGTTGCTCTGAGAGGGCATTGCCTTATTGTAGGTTCGTTCAGATTAGTACTCGCGAATAATCAATGGCCTAACAGTAACCAGAGGTGCATTACCTTGAATGACCTTGCCTTACCTTGCCCGCTAAAGTCGCATGTTTCGATCTTTGTTTCGAGCGTTGTCGCTGGGTGAGCCACGAGGCTCAGCAGCAACTCCACTTGTTGTGGGGTTATAAACATCATGCATAATTGCCACAAAACACATGCAATTCGAAACTGATCAGGCGCGTGTGAAATTAACCTCGTGATTCGCACCGAGAAAACTTGGAAAAGTGTCCATGATCTTAGCTTGAGACCACTAGTTTCCTATTCCGCATGCTCCATCAGCAGTCATACAGAGCGAGATAGTGTGCGAAACAAAGAGAGTACGGCTCCCAGTCGCTTCACCTACATCCAATTCGCCAAGAAGAGCGTGAGAGATCCCACCAATTATACAGCAACCCCGGTCGTAATCTACTAGAGTGTGGAGCCGTAGTTGCCTCACGATAGTGTGCGAAGAAAATGTGCTGGAAGCTGTAACAAACATTACTGGGGAAAAGCATAGTATCGGTAACAATACCTTTCAGCAGTTTATGATAATTGATAATCTGCAGGGCGCACAACGCAGAATTATATCTACCAAAAATGTGATAAAACAATAATCAAAAGAGTCATGGTGTGGAAAATAACAATTCCTCTTGAAAAGTAGTATTTTTTATCGTTTATGTTCACATTAGCCACCATTCCCCTGCAGTGCATCTAATTGATTATCGCTTCAAACATGCAAAATTGCATCACGACACCTGCGTGATTTCATCCTCATACACATGCAAAATATATAGAACCGCGGCTGATTTTCGATTGACGCAACAGCTTCCGCTGGCCTGAATCTTTGTTCCATCTGTTTCAGTGTGCACCGAAACACTGCAGAAACTCACGCAAACAAATTTCCCCGGATATTGCGTTTGAAAACGAATAGTTGGGATCTTAAAAACTGCACGTTTTTTCGCTGCTGGAAACTTCTAATTTCGAGGGAGTCCGAGAAGTGAAAGTGCAGGGGATGTGGGATGCGCGTGAAACATCACTCAAGACCGCTGCTTCTTGTTCATAATCGGACTTCGTGGGAAATTAGAGGCCAATCTAGAGACGATTCGTGGAAACAGGAGTTCAAATAGCCATTTTGCGATTTGCACGAGATAAATCTCACGAGGCTGAAGCCAGATGAAGAACAATTTCTTGACTTTGTGATTGATTTGGATCAGCAAAGGCTTAGACGATCTCTCATCAGTAAGCATTGAGCTCGAAAAGTGGAAAAATTCTAGTGGATCTGTGTTCATGTTTTGAGTTTTTCGCTCTCATTTCACGTGAGCAAGTAGATAATGAAGAACCCCTTCCATTTCATTGGCCAGAAGCTCTCTATAACACATTCTCTCTATGAGAACTAGAACCTTAGACATCCACCCTTCTTTTTACCCCCTATTTTCCCGTAAGATCCTTGAGAATTCTCGAGGGAACTGTCGCACCCAAAGGGGTGCAGACACATAGATTGACTCTCGTTTTCCTTATCTCCTACGACCCGACACGACCCCGAGCCGATAGCGTGCTAATGAGCTGAAGACACTTGATAAAAAAGAAAGAGTCTCTAAATAGTCTCTTAATAGCAAGCGAGGTTCCCTTCGAAAATGTTAAAACAAAAGAGCCGAAGGGAGTCTGTAAGTGAATGACGTTGACGCCTTCTAGACTCCCGTTTACTGGGCGAGAGTCTTGAAGTCCTCGAGGGTCCCGGGAAGGCATTTGTTTCACGACGCTGAGGACGTCTAAGTAGACGTCTTCAATTGCACGATAGTCCTTCGACAGACGTAAATAACAGTTCCTCCTTTATAAAGTAGCACGCATTGGAACATTGTTGAGGCTTCAATAACACTCATCATCAGACTAAGTGAAAATAGCTTCAAATTTATGGACTAAACATGAAATTTCCTTTCATAGTGAAAACATTGAGATACTCCGTTGCCATCTTCATCGGGATGCCCCTCAACATCTACGTGCTGACGAGGATGTTCAAGCTGGCAAGGAAGTGCTCCGATGTGTACAGGTTTACTCAAAATTCATTTACCATAATAACCAAGTCCATCTTGTCGGGTTCTGAATTTTTTTTTTCGTAGAATGGTTGAGTTTCATTCCTCGTTCAAGAGGGAATCGCAAGATTTTCTATAATAAACGTCGAATGTCCCATCTGATAAATAGGAAATCATGTATCGTCGAGTCATAGAACTGCAAAGAAGAAGAAGCAATTTCGCCCTCGCAGCCCCTTGAGTACTTGAGTGACATTGAGGGGTTCCGTGATCTTTTCCTACTTCTTATTCGACAGAAAAGGAAGTGCACAAGAGATTCCCGTGCTAAAACGTGCAAAATCGATGGAAGCCACTACATTTAAAGTTGCTGTGATTCGTTTAGCGATTTGATCTTGCATAAGGCTGCTGAATAAAACTCCCAAAAGGACATACGTTGCATCAATTTTATAACTGGAAAACAACAACAATAACAACAACAACAACCATAACAACAGCTGCCAATTGCAGCAACGGCGTGGGCGTGTGTCTGTTCATTATGGCAGTCTCCGATCTGACTTCATTATCGACGATCACGATACACATGGCATTGTCGGTAAGGCATTGAATTGAAACCATGGCAAGTCGATTGGTGAAACCCGAATTCATAGGCGTTTTGGAGCCAAACGACGACGATTGACTAAAAAATAGTGTTACTTACAATAAGCTTATGTTAGAGGAACCTCCTAATAAGTTCGAGAGAAATGAAATGAAAAAAAAAGAAATGAAAAATGCCCTAAAAAATGAAAAGTGGCAACAAACTAGAGAATCACCGAGTACCAATTATTGATCTTGTCTTTGCAGGTGCAATCTTACGAGACGCTGGACTGGCTGGGAACGTCAGTGCTGAATGGGCTTTGCAAGGTCAGTGAACTTTCATCTCATCTATTTTGCTCTTTGATCGTTCATTCGCGAGCAACAACTCTCCGGAATGCGCGAATGAGATTGGTTATGTTTCAAACAATCTTAAAATAAAAGTACACTTGCGCTTCTGCGATTGATAATAGCACAAGAGCTAATAGGGATACGGAATTTCGAAATGCGAAAAAAGATTCAGAAAAAAAGATACATTCAGATCGTCGTCTACTCCCAACACGTGTCCACCTCTCTGTCGATCTGGAGCTGGCTCATCATGTCCGTGCTACGGTAAGTGATACGGTAGGGTACTGTAGGCGGGTCTCAGGGCGAATGCATGACCGTATGGTTATGGTTATGGCATTTCGATTACTGTAGGGTTAATGTAAGACGTGTGAAATTGTAGTGCAGTGTCACGGTAGGGATAGGCGATTACTGTAGGGCTACGGTAGGGTTCAACCCTATGATCCGTCCGCTCTCCTTTTGATCGTTCACGCGCTAACAGCCTGCGTGCACGCCGCATAATCGGGTGTGTGTGTGTTTCGGGCTAGAATATGATGCACAATTCCCGAGAAAAAAATATTTCTGGGCTGGCAGACAAAGTGGAAAGGGATATGGTAGACCAATTATCGATTTTAATCGCAGATATCTCTCCGTCTACCACCCACTCGTGTACATTCGACTGTGGCAGATGCCGACTAAGGTAAGAAATGATCGATACCGTAGTCGAAGCAACAGTAACCAAAGCATGGTATTCCACACCCCAGGGGAATGGCTTTGCAAGAAATTGTCTCTTCATTTAGTGCATCCTCTCTCCAATCAGAGGAATATCACACAAAAAGAGGAGTGTCACATCTGTCAATCTATTCCTATCTACCATGTCGTAATCAGGTGCTCGCTGGGGCATTCGTCGTTGCGTCGACGGCAAACTCCTGGCTGCTCATAAGCGTGAAGAATAACGATGAAGGAAGTGTCAGTTTGTCTTTGATGTGTATTTTGACAGTTCAAATCCGAAAGTAGTTCGACGATGTTATCATGTTCCTATGCAATCACTTCCTCACTAACGTAGAACAGAGATCTTACATTATCCAATAAAAGTGTTAGTGAGGCCCACTGGGAAGTGTTCGAGAGCGAAACATCACTCCTACGCACTTCTGCTCCTCCAATAAAGGAATTGTAATCGTTCCTCGAATCGCTCATCTTGCAAGAGATTTCTGGCTGCTACGTAGCACTTTTTGGGGTTTTGATAATTGTCGGAGCACTGTCCCTTCCGAATGACACGTTTGTCCTCAACATTCACGCAAAGTAGTCGGGAAAGAAATAGGCCAACATGTTTCTGGGAAATGGTTTATGCTCTTTACTAATAAAGTAGTGTCTGGGAGATAAAATCTAGACAGCCTCTTACACTGATGAATGCTGGGTCATGTTTGCACTCTGAATGCTAATAGAATGCGACACATTAGATTCTAAAGTTACCGAGAATTTTGTGCTTCTTTCTAATGAAAAGTTGGAATTATTTGACGAATCAATCAATATTGAAACACTGAGCACGTTCACACACGCAATTGCAAAAAAAAATTGCGATCCTAGGGATGCATTCCCAAGAAATATTAGTCTGGCCCTTGCTCTTATGAAAACGTTGCACTCAAATTGCAAATTGACCTCCAGACAATTCTTAGCTCGATATTATGAACCTGTTTTGTCCATTGGCTCTCTATTAGTCTCAACTATTCCTGGAATAAGCCATAAAAGGTGGTGCATCTATTCAGTTGTGTCATACCCATCGCTCTAACTGGCCAGAGTGTCCGCATAATTGCGAGTATCGGAATCATTCCTGGGAATCTTGAGCTATAATCCGACTCTCTCATTTCACAATGCTCTCTTGTCGATTAGAGAAACGAGAGATCATGAAAAAGCTGGAGAGTCAGATCATTCCTTAGCATCTTTGACCCAAACACACTCGCTCACTCAATTATGCGGAGCGCGCACGCAGGTATAGATTGCGTGAGCGAGAGCAATATATCCTAGTTTATGCCCCGATACACTCTCTAGTTAGACAGTGCGAGAGTGCGTGCGGAATGGGGAGAGTCAGACATTTGCTCAAGTTAGAGAGCCATCGTCGGAAATAGCGTCGATGGAAGTGAGATGACATGGAGATGGAAATTGCGCCGCAAATTGCGGACGTTGTGAGAGGGATTTGAGAGCAGAGTACTACGAACTATAAAGTGGTTTCCAATTGATGAATGCTCTCAAAACCATGCAGATATAAGTTCAAAACGAGACATAGTAGTGAGGAAAAAGAGATGACAAAGGAAATCTGAATTTGAAAAATTATATGTTCAATTTTCCAGATGACGGGTGACGCCGGCTGCACTCAAACTCCTCTATTCGAATCGGATATCGTCAATCGGGTCTTTCTGCTTGTGGATTGCGTGTGGTGAGTAGTAAAAACCATTTCCCGGATGCTGAAATTTCCGGCTATGGGCTTGCTTTGGAACCATACCTTGCAAAAAGTCCGGCGCTAGAGCGGAAGTTGGCAAAATGCTCGTTTGAACTCCTTGGTCCATTGGACGATTCATCTGATGCAAGGGTCCTTCAAGGGAAAAGGAGGCAGATTGATGGATGCGTGACAAGTAGGGCGACGAGTAAGGATCGTGCAGAGGAAGTATCTAGCTAGAGGATACGGAGCGTATATGGACTTCTTACTGTATTCATTTGATAGAGGAGAGAACAAACTGATATCAAAATGCACCGCTGTAAACCAAATTAAACGTTTACTGAAACCTAACTGAGTTGGCACGAAAGCAAGGAAGTTACAATTAGCGAAATGCTCATTTGAACTCCTTGATACCAACTGAATTATTGATGAAATGCAAGGAGAAGTTGCAGGTTGATGGATGGCTGACACGTAGTCGAGTTTGGATCCATGATTGGGGGAGTCTTGGTTTTGTTTTCCTATTATAGCAGCAGAGAATACGAAATAAATTCACACAACAGCAAACCGAATTAAACGTTGACTGAAACCAAACTGAATTGAGACGGAGGAAGTTTAGAAAATGCTCGTTTGAACTGTTTGATACCAACTTAATTATTGACGAAATGCAAGTTGCAGTAGCATGATGGATGGGCATAAGTTGACTGCATGCCCTCTGCTGTACGGAATGTAACGCGGATGAAGGGGTTGAGGACGGTGCGGTGAATGGATTCTTGTGAATTACACCGAAAGATGTTCTGCGATAATGCAAGTCTCGAATCGTCATAACAATTTTTTGAAAACCAATAACGAAACACTATCAATACACGCCAATCCCAAGTTATTTCAGCACTGATTGAAACGTAACCGAAAATGTTCTTTCCATTTCTCAATAATGATTCCTTACAGTTCCATTATTCAGGTCCTTCTTCATCCCTTGCGCGGTCATTCTCTTCGTCGATCTAGCCGTTTTCTCCTCTTCAATTCGCTTTCGAAACGGGAAAAAGCGCAGTCTGCGATACTCGGGAGGCCGATTCGTGGTTCGTGAACGAGTGCGTATTATCGGTGAATAAACTAAATAGAAAGAGAAATTTGTCTGTTAATTCCTCGTGCACGATCGCCCGTTAGAGCTACGAGAGGCAACATTAATACTGTGAGAACTCTACTACTGTTATGTAGATGTATCGTGAAATTATTTTCCGTTCCATTCGTAGTTGACCTTTGACTACCGTTCGATGGGCGGAGTTAGGAAGAGGCCGGGAAGAGGCTAGTGATCTACCTGTTCTCCTCCGCCCTACCTCTTCCCTTCCTCTCTCTCCCAGACAATCGATACGCTAACCAGCACATTGCATTTGAAACGCACGATAAATCGGGTTTCCTGTAAGAGTGTAGCAATGCCATCCACTAGAAAAAACTTTGGGTCCCCGATTTCCATGAAACTTGGTAGGTATGTACCCTCTGGGGTCAGGAGGAGCTCCATCTACTTGGTTTGGTCAATTATCGATTTTATCGATTTTTTAGAGCTGAAACTTTGAAAGGCCATAACTACCTTCATTTTCATCGCACAGCGAGCTGAAATATACCATTGGATTCCTCTCGAAATATTTCGGAATGAGTGTTTAAAATATCAAAATAAATAAAAAATATAAAATTTATCGACGCTTAGAAACCGCAAAAAGCGTTTTCCCGCCGTCAAAAAGTGAGAAATCCAGCTGAAAAAGCGGTTTTCCCTGAACAACTTGAAAACGGGAAGTCCTATGATTTTTTTGAGTAAAAACTTTTTTTTCAGCTTACTGAAAGCTACGTTTCCCTTTTTTTAAAATCCTGATTCGACCATTTTGAAGCAAGTTATGATCAAAAAGGTATTTAATCGGCTATGTTCGGGCTCTACTAGTAAACGACTTCCCGGGGCCAGAGATATCGTAAACGATCGACGTGGTGATTTCATAATGGGTTTGAAAAAACTATTTTTGAAAAAAAAACCTTTTGTGTTTCCGGTTAATTTTCGAGAAAAACTTAGTTTTATAGTCGAAAAATCGGTTTTATCGATTTTTGAGACCGAAGACTAAATTTTTTCATAATGTGCTTTTTCGACTTTTTGTAGAGCATTTCGAGAGGAATCCAATGGTATATATCAGATCGCTGTGCGATGAAAATGAAGGTAGTTATGGCCTTTCAAAGTTTCAGCTCTAAAAAATCGATAAAATCGATAATTGACCAAACCAAGTAGATGGAGCTCCTCCTGACCCCAGAGGGTTCATACCTACCAAGTTTCATGGAAATCGGGGACCCAAAGTTTTTGTGGGTGGAAATAAGAGCTCTTTTTGCTACACTCTTACAGGAAACCCGATATAACAGGTATATGAGAGCGTTAGGCCATCTCCGGTTGTTTTGGACCAGATCAATGCAAGGAGCATAAATTCTTTAGCTCTGAAGAGTAATTTGTTATTAGAAGGAAACGATGCGACTGAATCGACGTGCTCGAGACCCGTTTTCTTTTAGGAATGGCCTGAATCGAACTGCTGCCCTCAAATGACTCATTCAAAAATCCCGGATTAGTCATCATTGTGGCGGGTTGTGTTTCAGTGGGCGTTCAATTTCTATTGTTGATTCGTTATTCCAATAGCTTGTTGGCTGCTTACTTTCTAATATCACTTTCTAACTTCTAATATCTTGGTTACGTTGCTATCCCTTTTGAGTTGATCTTTGATCTCTGCTGATCCTCTCTCTCTCCAGCGTCATCACTCGCTCCTTCCCCGCTGGTTGCTAATCGCCCTCATCGACGTCTTCCTCAACGCACCCGAATCCACGTTGAGATTCCTTACGATCGTCGGTGAGTCGCTTCGAAGTATTCCAATTCTATTCAATTGCAGAACTAAACTGTACCGGGCCTTGCCGGTGTACAGCAGCATGATTGTTTTATTTTGACGACAAAACGTTACTTCTACCGAGTAGATTGTTTCTCATAAGCTTTTATATTTTACATCTGGCACTCAGCCAAATTTAATACTTATCGGAGGAAAAAGAGCCCTTGCAAAGCGACTAAATCGCACATTTTGCTGAGAGAACGCTTGTGAACTCAATGAAAACATTGCAGGAGTTCTCAAACCGGAAGCGGACAGCTACCAGTATCTGATCATCCGACAGCTAGCACAGGTTTGATCTTTGATCGTTGTAATATCGAAATTGGACAATTCGCTCCTTTTGTTCGTTTTTTTTGGCATTCGACTTCCTCCGAATATTAGTGAAGCCGCGAACCATCATCAGATGTTCCTTTCATGAAACGTATTTAATTTCCTTTCCTCTTTTTCTGCGAAGCGAGCGTGGTTGTTGCCTTAGCATAGAAAGCTAATGATCTTTGATCTTTCTCGAAACAAAATGTGTGCACTTGTGTAGTCCGATCTCTGGTCTCGCATTGCAAGTGGAATCAGAGCAGAAAACCGAACCGAGCGCCTGAAACATTTATAGGGCTTGCGTGACATTCTCTAAAGCTGCACAGACGTCGTCACCTTAGAGAGATTTTGCGTGCATGCAGAGGCAAAATGTTTGGGCGATTTGAGGGGTTTGGGCAGAATAATTTGGGGAACTCAATCGCCCCCGCTTTTTGTTTCGTCGTAATTGTATGCTACAAGCAAGGGGGTGTGTGCATGAACTACAAATAGCAATGTAGCGATAAAAAAGTTGATTGATCCGAGATTTGCAGGTCCTCTACTATTTCCAATTCGGCTTCAACTCGATCTACCTTGCACTGTTCATCTTCGACAAGTCAACCCGGCCATCGACTAGAAGAGGCCCGTGCAACTCCAACAGCTACGAGTTGGTAGAGGCCGCCCAGCCATTTCGCATCGATAAGGGTCAGTTGGTTGATCTTACCCGCGAGGGAACAGGAGAAATGAGTAGAGTGATAACGAACGATAACACGCAACCCGCCTTGGGCAGTGAGTGATATCTATCCCTCTCACTCATACTCGACAAGCATCGGTGGTTCAGTGGTAGAATGCTCGCCTGCCACGCGGGCGGCCCGGGTTCGATTCCCGGCCGATGCAATCTCTTTTGCAGGTTACTATCCTCGATCGTCGCTTCAACTCAAGTCATCAAACGACACGATCCAGACGTCGGTGACCAGTCCGCTCTATCCCGCAGTGTTCCCCTACGGTGGAGGGCAGCAACTGGATCCGGTGGTCGAGTCATTACTGCCTGACAATGAAAGAGATGAAAGTAAGGTGGTTGAGAATGTATTCACATTGTAAAATGCCGCCTATATTTCATCCTGTGATCAACCGAAACGATGCACCACAAAGCATTTCTACATTCTTCTCAATCCCATATTTTTATAAATGTCACTATGCTATCTATCTACAGCATTACATAGCCTATATTTCCCGGTCCAATCTCCTTCGATCTCGAACCTTCCCTTTTCGTGTACCGCCCGCAATCAATGTGATAACATGTACAATGCTTTATCAGTCGTGAACATCAATAAATATTCGATAAACGAGGTTACTGTAGGTGGATACGTGTATATGGAATAACTCATAGCAGTGTGTGAGACAATGAAGATCGAGAATCAGAAACGTGTACATCAAAAGCCATCTTAGACAAAGACGAATGGTAAAAGTAGAGCACGGAAAGAACCATTGGGACGGGGTACGGTAGTCGTTCTCGGGAGTACGGTAGGAACGGATCGATTGAAGTGGTGCACGCAGGAGGAGTACGGTAATCGGATGAGGTATACGGTATCACTGTGATCGGAATCACCAATTATTGATTACAGTCACTGAGGGTTGATCACCAATGGGAGAATTGAGACATTAGGCTGATTTGGTGTATGAACTGGTTATGCATATTAATTTGGTAGCCTAGCTTTCGAAATCGAGAAAGTCGATGAATGGGAAAAAGCAGAAACATGAGGGGTAATGTACACACCACGACGGTACGCACACAAGTGCACTACGGTAGCCGGCTACACTGGTTGGCCAATTGGTACCTAGACAGAGATACATAAAGAAGAACAATAAATAGCGGAATAATAATAGTCATGTCTAGGTTGGCGAATTCACGGGTTTGCGGCGTCAGGCTACTGTAGATGCCGCTTTGGACGGCGGGGTCGTGTTTGGGGGGGGGGGGGGGGGTCAAGGGATACTGTAAGTGTCTTGCCTCTATCGATCGATCTCCTCTAGAGGTCAGTCAGTTGAAGTTTACAGTAAGTAATCTGGGCACTACCGTGCGGTTACCGTAATGCAAATTTGATACATAGTCCTATAGAGCTGTGGAGTTTGGCGTGAAAGATGATGATTTTGGTGGATATTATGTACAGAACGGCAGTGTTTAAGAATGAAAGGAGGGTGTTACATGGCACCCTTGATGCCGCAGGGTTACTCATCGGCAGGGTAGACGAATCAAGAGGAGTAGATGCAGCGGCAGCTGTACGGATCGGCTTCAGCATCGGCATCGGGCTGGAAAAATTAAGCATACATAACCGGATAATTAATTGATCCAAAAAGCACGATTCTTTGCTTCGGAAATTTTTTTTTTGTAACAGAAAGTGTAATGAACACAGCGGAATGCCTCTGCTCCGTATAATCAATGAGCAGTGAAACTCACTTCATTCTCCTCCCCCTCTTCCTTCTCCCTCTCTTCGCGCTCCTTCAGCCGTTGCTCCACGCTTCTAGGGGATCGGGTGTGCTCCTGCAAGGTTAATCTCTGATCTCTGCACTACAAACAGTTGATCTTTCCTCACCTTTACAGCATGGTCGAACAGCGCATTCTGGCTCTTGTCCTCCTCGTCAGCAGCAAAAGCGGAGAGTGATCCTCTCAGCGAGTTGAGGGCCGAGTTGGGAGGCGTCCAGGGCGAGGGCGACTGGAAAGGAGGAAACTTTGAAAGTTGATCTTTGATCTCTTACCCATCCGGCTGGCCTCTTCCCGACGCGCCGCGCGTCCATCGAAAGAAGTGAACGGCCGGATAGAGCCCCGGAAAGAATTAAATTATGAAAAAAAAACATAGTTTATCATGGCAGAGTGCAACACGCGAACACACATTACATTTCGAAGACGAGTGCTAGTCGACAAGAGATAGTTGACTACTAAAAAATCTCCGGAGGAGAATGTTCGACAGCATGAAAATGAGAAATGCAACTTGGAACTTGGATATTCAATATGTCTGATTATTGTAGTTGGACTTTGAAGCAAGTCTTCCACTTCATTAGTAGGCTGCAAAAAATTGACCGAAAATAATATGAAGAGGTGAGAAATGAAATGAGTTTCAGCCTCGGATTATCTTTACTGTATGAAATGATATTTCAATCGGGTTCGGAGTCGCGTTGCATTAAGAAAAAATAATAAATATATCTGAGCACAATAAGAGGCGTATGGCCCTACCTAACTCTAACGATGAACACTATGAGATCACACAATTTTGCGAAAAGCACGGTCAAGTAAGGCATTGTACGCCTCCAAGTAGGAGTGCCACTTTTATGGCTACAAGGAATCAATGTCAGGCATGTGCATTGAACAGACGCCAAAAGTACGCAAATGATCAATGAATTGTGCCAAGGATGTCTCGCGCCTAAGTAGACCGCAATTTTGAATGTGACGCTACAGAAGCCCTGGCAAGCCAAGCGTAGCGTGCTAACCAGCCAACCATGAGACAAACTGTCAGGGGCACTGTTTCCCATGATGAATAATGACGGACAATACAAGCGTCTCGACGAGAGATCATGAGAAAACGAGAGGCCATTGTCTCAATCGAGTGAGAGAGTATGGCGATTGAAGAGAGCGAGAAGGGTCAAGGAGCTTCCACAATAGGCATGCCATTGTCTGGGAGGTCTGTCGATGGTCAGACACAGGCGAGAGGTCAGGGGAAATGGAGAAACGATGGTCTTCACCCCTCCATCTAATGCCATCCATGGATGGTCTGTCTCTCTCGTATCTCTGTCTGATGAGAGACAAGGCGAAATGAAGAGACGGGAATAAGGATCCCATCCATCCTCTGGCCTGCTGCTGCTCTCAGCAGCTGGTCACAACCGTTTCATGGCTGTGAATAGGGAGTGACAAGCTTGATGGATCCATCGTGGTTACGTGATCTTGGTTCCTGGTTCAGACAGACACCGTTCCTAGTTCCATATCGTTTTGATAAAACGGTAGATTGACAGTAAGTAATCTGCCTGTCTCTCCCATGTGGTATCAGGCAGAAGGTGTGTAAATCATTCGCTATAGAAAAAAAAAGATGAAAGACTGGCGACGAATCAAAAGATCAAAGAGCAGCCGCCAAGGGGACAGGAAATCAGTCACGGGTAAGAGGACTCATTGACAAAGACCGGAACCGCGCGCGATCGGAAGAAAATAATCCGGGATATTTTCGCTATTTACCTCTTTGATCTCCCTGGTTCGTTAGCTGAAGCGAAGTCTTATTTCTAAAGAGTTTCAATGCAGGCCACTAGCGACGACGACGTCATTCTCAAATTTTGGTAGAGTAGCATTACTGAGGCGATGAGTGATGCTTTATGGGAAGAATTGCACGGTAGAGTAATGGATGATCGCAGAAGCCAGCTAGGATTAGAGTGGGCTAAATGAAGAACATCTGCTGGGATGACGCAAGGAAAATTTGGTAAACATGATTGTTACATAAATAAGATAAGTGCTGGGTAGTTCAATATGGCTGCTAATTATTATGCAATCAAATTGGAAGTAAACGTGAGGAAATTGAAGATCAAAGAGTAGTGGTCAAGGTTTCTAGTGATTGCGCAATAACGGCTATTGATGGAAAAAAGAAAAATGCGCTGACCTGCCGGCTGCGTAATGCAATGACGCAAGCAGGCATTATAGTACCAGGAGGAGAAAATCCAGAAAGTCCTTTCTTAATGTTAGAATTCCTAGATGAATAATACAAGATAAAAAATGTAATGCCATGAAAATGCGTGCAAACCTGGCACAAGGAAGCGAGATAGCCAGAAGTAAATGGGGGGGGGGGGGGGGGGGGAGTGTACAATAACCTTCGCTCCTCTGACTTCTCTGCCACTCTCCACCACAACGAACGCTCTCTCGCGCACGTGTACTTTTTGCAGCGCACACATCTCGGTAAGCACACACAGAGTTGGTCAAGATCACAGTGTCGGCGCTAAACGCAGTAAGTTTAGAAGCTGCGAAAGGGACGGAGCCTGTATGATCAGGAAGGGCAGAGCAACAACAACAACAGCCGGAGGGGAGGAGAGTGAGGGAGCGAACCCTGCCTTAATGAGCTTGAGAGAACAGCAGGCGCTATGTGTGGGGTGGTTTGTTTACGGGTTCGGGCAGACTTGCACTCTCTCAATATGGCCTGCTCTCTCGCCGGTTAGACAAACAGAGAGATCGAGCGGATTTGAGAGGGTCAGAGAGTGAGGGAAAAGGAAGTGGAGGGGAGGAGGTCATCAAGGGGACAGATTGGGAACGAGGGGGCTTCTGCTTGGGAGAGTACTGTAGTAGGGGGATTGGATTTAGGACTTGAAGGATGGGAAAATGGAGAGGACAGATGTTCAGTAAAGATGCAGTTGCAGCTGGGAACGCGAGGTTCGAGACAAAAATATGAAAGGACAAATTGGCAGGAAACATGAATCGATCCGAACTTGTGCCGAACCTAAAGAATTAATGCACGTGAACCAATTGTAGTGAAAGTTCCGTGCTCCGGAAGAAGGACTAGGGATCGGGATAGTGAATAGATGGATGATCTGACCTCTCTTCATACCTCATACTCTTTTGTGTTGTCTGACATGTGAAAGAACACTCAAGGTGAGGAGAGATGGAGGGGATGGATGGCCAGATAATAATCGTAGAGTTCTCCCATGTGAGAGCGAGGGAATGGTCAATTGATAAGAGGAAGGTCACGAGAGTGGGAGAGGATCAAAAAAGGAAGAGGCGAGGGAGGGATTCAATGACTTGTGAACAGTATGAGTGAGGAATGTGTGTGTAGAGATGCGCTACTGTGCTTTTATGAAGTGATAAGGAAGGTTTCGTAAGAAAGAGGTGATAAAACGGAATTGATCCAAACGAGTCGACTAACAATATGCATGGTATGTTTACATGAGGATTGCTTCAGGGTTTTTATAGGTATAGTTTGTATGAGAGTAGAAAATTGGAAAATTTACGATCATGTGCAATCAGAGTTTGACCAAAGAAGAAGAAAACACTATCTATTTAAAAGTGAGATTTTTTCTTTGATACTCGAGTACGGGGGGGGGGGAGAGAGAGAGAGAGAGGAGGAGGAGGAGGAGGGAGTAGGTGAGAGACTGAGATGATCGCCCGTTGATAAGGTGCTGAAGGTCAGGAGAGGATGAGATAGACATTTATTCGGACAAAAACGACTTGAGCTGAGAAAAGTTCTCTAGGAGAGTGAATAACGGTTGAGTTTCATACATTCTAGAAGATACTGGCGGTAGTGACACAGATGATGGACGGCATGTGGAAATTGAAATCACAATTAGACGTTATTTTGTTGTAAAAACCTTCGCTTGAAATGTAAAAAAGTGCAAAAAAAGGAGAATAAGAGGCTGGTGAGACAAAAGAGGAACGTCGGACCTGCGCGGGGCAAAAGTGAACGCTCACGTAGCCCCGCTCAGTGTAAGAGGGGGAGGAGGTGAAGAGGAACCAACGGACCCAGAGGGAAGGGGAGAGGCTATGGTCACGTCTCTTCATTCTGCCTAGTCTCTCACCAGTCAGTGAAACGAGAGAGCATTGCGAAGTGAGAGACACAGAGGGAGGGATCGAAAGGGAGGTCAGCGGGACTGACCCCGAGTGCGTAGATAGGAGAGGGGTTTGTGTGCCAAAGAAAGAACGAGCAGAGTAGAGAGAAGAGGAGATAGAGGGGATTAGCGGAGGTGGAGGTATTCGGTATCTGATAGCGGACGGTAGAGGAAAAGGAGTATAATATCTCCGAATAGTCTCTTGCCGATTAGGAATGATCCGTGCTAAAAGTGAGTTATTAGTCAAGACATTTGGGGTTCGGCATCTTCAAAGAACTTCTAAGGGGGAAGGGGAAGGTGAAGAAGAAGAGAAGTTCTCGAAGCCGCGCGAATGTTCGAGAGCAAAGAAGTCTCGTGTGCAGGGAGGCAAAGAACGAGCAATGGTCGTTCTCCACTCTTCGTCTCTCCTTCTATTTTGTAGTCTAGAATTTGGAACACGGGCAATGTGTTCAAATAAAAAAGTCTACTAGACTAAACAAATTTACTATGATTTATCACTGAATTCTTATTGGTGCTTCATCAACAACATAAACAATTATTTCACAAACAAGGAATCACACTGCATGTGGCATACAAGAATCATACAAGACTCGTTTAGTTCAGTAGTTTCCGTACCAGGGAAAGCTAAAAATGACACATTCAACAGTTAATACTGGGAGCACTGAGTTCAAGTACAGTCCCAAAATCAAGTACAGTCCCAAATTTGGGAGAGATGAGAGAAGTGGAGATTCGTATTGTGTCTGCAATTTTAAAAGATCATTTTCTTTCCTTCAGTATGATTTCATATTTCATTTGTGTTTCACATCAAATATATTGTCAACTCTAGCGTGTGAAAAATAATTCGGCTCCACTTCGCTCGTGAAAACAATTCTACAACACCTGACATTGCCGATTGGATTTTAGTATTGTTTTTCGAAGTTTCACTTCCAAAATTTATTTATTCCTTTTTTCTTTGATTCATACAAATTCAACTATTTTCAGATTTTATTCATGAAAGCTATGCTAATATAAATCTCACCCTGAATCCACAGTCCTTCTCTTCTCGCTCTCATACACGCCCACTCTCCTCGCTCCTCTCAACTTTCTTCTCGCAGCCGTCCGCCACGATGGCTCGATCACATAGCCCATGAGCGGGACGGAAGTGGCGAATCTGGAGAGAGGGGAGAGATCAAAGATCAAAGTCAGCGTACTTTCTATTGTCACTGTCTGAAGTGTCAACCAGGAACCGCCGAGATCAAAGATAAATAAATTCTCACAGTGCGATCCACAAGTCGAAAAGGGAGAGTGACAGGTGCGAGATGTAGGGAATCGTGCTGAATTTTCATACAATCGATTATTTTCTGTTATGGAAGTGAAAACAATTCATCAGCTCTGCAAAATCAAAGAACGAAATTTTAGCTAGTCGTGAAACACAACTCATATTCAAACATTTTAACTTTTGAAAAATGTTCGCTTGACAAAGTGAAAACTAACCATAGCAAATGTGAGAAGTAGAAGCCCGCAATGAGCAAGTAGTTGACGAAAACGGGAATGGACATTTTGTAGAGTAACTGAAATCGCAAATTTAAATATCTGAGAACACACAGGAACTGTAAATGTATGTGAAACAATACACAAACTTCACAAACCTTGCTGACTCGAATATTCTCCAGCAACTGGAATCGCTTCGACAGCTCGTATCCGTTGAGCGAGATCGCTGCTTTCTGCTGGAAACTACGCATCGCGGTCCATTTGCGACTATTGTAGCGGAAGAGCAGGAGGAAGGGCTGAAGGAGTATTTCTTGTTTATTAAGAAAGGGCGATAAAAATTGTGCTGAAGCCAACTTTTTGTGATCATCATCAGGGGAATGAATTAACTCACCACAAAACCGGCGATATTTATCACGCCTGCGGCAATGACCAACATGGACCAAGTCATGATGTCTGTAAAGCGAATGATCAGCTAGGACTATAAGGATGGCGAATCAGTATCCATTGTGAGCCAGACAACAACGAAACTTTGTTAGTGGTTTGGGCAAAAATCTGCGAATTGAAGTCCACTTACCAAAAAGCAGAGTGTACGTGAGTATGAATCCACCAAAGAAGGAAAATGAGGAGATGAGAGGCACGATCCACCATCTGTAAATGATTGTGAGATAAACATGATACAAATGGTGATTGAAAAAAATACACCTTGTTTTTCGCTCGTAGTCATCGCACCAATAGGTAGCACAGGCTCGCTCGCCCGTGAACCCGATGAGACTGAATATCATTTATTCGAATAGGGCTAAATATTTTTTTCCAGACCGAAGAACTGAGCACGATCGTTGTTTTCACATTTTAAACGCTTTTGCATTAGCCCTGAAACTCACGTGAATATCAGATAGAATATTCCGTAAAGTCGCAGGAAACTCGCGCCTATAAGTAGTGGGTCGTCCGTACCTGAAAAATATCCATCTTGCAGATCAGAATGCTACATGTAAGACATAGTATTCACAAATAAACGAAAGTAAACTGAACCTCCAATAGGCTGAATCAGATGCAGCTCGAAGAGGATCAAGATCAGTCTCCCGATCGTTGAAAGAATGTACACTGAGAAGCCAATGCAGAACATAACAGATAGATGCACCTGAGAATTGAAACACTTAACTTGACTATCACTCCTTGACGGATCAATACGATCAAAAAATGATAAAATATCCATGGTTCTGTTCAGGTCCATGACGACTCTTCATTTATGACAAGAAATAAAGATAATAATATGTTTTCAGACCGAACTCACGTGAAACACCGCAGAGTTCATCAGTATCTTCATCGCAAACATCATAAGGGATACACTCGTGAGGATCAGCAACAGCTGAAAAAAAAAAATGCGATTTCGAGATACTGTTATACAACCCTTATTCTTCAGATTCAATTCAGCTCATTTTGAGCCTGGTTTGCGAAAAGCACATGAGAAGATAAAAACGTACCTCGGTGCAATGAATAAAGTACAGGACTAATCTGAAGTTGAGCGGAAGTTCTTCCATAGGAATGGACAAATACGATTGCATTGTTGTGATCAACTGAAAGACTGAGTGGAATATTCTCGATGATATACGCATGTAAGCTATTTCTGACCACTGCCTACGACAAATTTAATCGCGTGCGCTGAGATTACGACATCAGGGTAGGCTACAAACTGGGGATAGCCTTGCAAAATCGTCGATTAATTACACAAAATCGGTCAATGATCACCGTTCTGTGTGTTCTATGTGAGAAATTTTATCGCGTGAGAATAGCGGAGAGAAATTTTTCACTAAGGTTTGTCCGTCCCTACTAGAATCATTTTTTCGAACTAGAGATACATGTAAAGTGATTGAGCGCAAGTAGAGGTGGAATGGCAGGTGGAAAAGGTATGACGACAAAGTCTGAGAATGTCTTCACGTATTTTCGGAGTAGAGTCACTAGAGATGGCGCGTGATGAAGGATTGTAGTAGGATCTTCAGCAGCTAGCTGTGTTTTCAAGTGACTCAATAGTATTTCGACATTCTATCGCAAGAAAAATGTTACGAAGCACAATCTTTAAATGACTGAATTTGACTGAATTTAAAAAAAAGACTTTATTGAAGATGTAGTCCTCGAGCGCACATCACATGATGTTGATGTTGACAATGTATAATATATTGTATATCTGACATAGTCCGTCATGTAAAATGTTATGACAAGCCTGCTACACTACGAACACTTAAGGACACTGCCGTGCAAAACCACATACGTATGACAAAAGCAGAAATACTAAATTACAGTTAGTGAACATTTCAAGATCGAAAGATCTACTTCAAATGCGACCTAACTGCCTACGCGTCTGGTATATTTATTTCCACCTGACTTCAAATGACGAAAAAAAGGATAGAAAGTGGTTATTGAAAGAATCACTGTCTTTTCAGCTGCTTTCGTAGAGAACGCGAGTTCAATTAGGGTGCCATATAGACCATTTCCTTGTTGAGAAAACCAATTTCTCTAATTTGAGCTTTACTTTCAGACAGATGAATGTATTCTCGCTACATGGGCATGCAATAAGATAAGAAATGGTAAAGACAAAAATCCATGTCTATGAAGGACAGTTTTGAGTGGAGTGAAGGTGGGAGTTAATGCAATTCCCACTCTTTCCAGAGAACTATTCTACTATAAATCTCGCACGTTTAGAATAACAACGAACGATGAGTTCTGAATTTCTAGAGCCGTTTTAAGAATTTAATGTACATAGCGAAATAAATAATTTGTTTCTATTACGAAATGTAAAATAGAGTTCCACAGCTACCAAAAATTTAATAAAAGTCGTCAAACATAACCGCGAAACTAAGCTAAGAACATATGTTGAACAAGAGAATGTTGGTTGATGCTGATCTTACATTTTTTTTAGCACTCTGTGATAAGCCTGTCAAAATAATCCACCTTGAACATCACTTAATTTTCGTACAAAATGAAAATTGCTATTATTATTAGCTGCGCTATGAGTTTTTCTAAGCACAACAGAGAGCACATGTTGAGAAACTGCAGCCAAAGACGTAGGAGAGGTGTGAAACTAGCCCGAACAAAGGCATTTTCCCGAATTATGAATATTTTCAGAAAAATTGCATGCGAAGTAGACAACGACGTAGGAAAGCTGGGAAACGTACCCGAACAAAAAGCATTTTCCTGGTTACCGGTTTTCCAAGAAAAAGACCATTTTAAAAAAATAGCAAAAAATCTATGAAACTGACCCGAACCGTGGTATTCGCTGTCATTGTGGCCATTCACGTGGGCCCTCCTGTTGATAGTTGTGACTGAAAACTGCCTTGAACATGTCCCGAAACGTGATTTTACCAAGCCTCTAATTTTGAGCTGCAGAAACTCCGACAAATGTTGGGAACGTGAGCAGAGAAATGCAGGGGAATAGAGGGATTCTGAGAAATGTTTTTACTCAAAATAGTAGATTTCAGGGCTGTAAATATTCGAACAATGAACCCATTGAATGCGATTAACGAAATTATTTCTTCAAAAAGCACCAATTGTTGCCAAATTATGACTTAGATCATTCTCTTCCAATCGTGACTCCTAGATCGGTTGGTTGCACTTTCTCTGTATTATTTGCCGTCAAAAACAATAGATTCTCGCAGAATTCGATCATCGCAATGCCTATCATAATGAGAAGAGGACTGAACTGGAGACTTAACGAGAGTAGGCGGCTCATTAATTAGTTTTCCATATTGAAATAGTGCAAAAGATGCAATTGTTTATCGTTTTCATAAGCTAACAAAAAAAAACACGAAATGAAAATGATTTTTTTTAGATCCTCCTCGTGAAATTACTGCCCGTGACTTGGTCGGTCGAGTATATTTTCCTTGTTTTTGTTTTCATTTTTGCTAAATCAACTTTACAGTTTTTATCAAATTTCAGATTGTGATCCGAGTCATGACAATGGTTCTTCTCGTGAGAGATGTGCTCTCACTTATGATTGCACCACAGGTAAGTCAATTTAGAGATGTTGGTTTTGATGTTTTGTATGAAAAAACTTCCTGTTCTTGCACAAGAACTCTTAATAGTGCTGGCTGTAAAATAATATTAAATTAAAATATATACCGATGATTGCAGTACTGGTTTTTCGTTGTCCCGTCACTCGTCGTCTCTCTCGCTTCCATTATCTGCTCATTCTTCCCTCGTTCCCTCTCCTTCATCATCATTCTAATCACTGTCAGTTACTGTTCTTTTTAAAAAGTTTTTTTTTTATTACACCAGAGGCGCGACAATATTGCTGAAGCTATTAGTAATTGGAAATAATGGTAATTCATCAAACATTTCGAGCGCTGAGAAAGTGGCTATTCATGTATTTTATGTTCCTTACCTCTCACAACATTTTTACTGTAATAAACCCCTAAATTAAAACGTATTCAGCACTTCATGCTTCACTGTTGTACGATTCTCATCGGAATAATTCATGCGCTCCATTTTATCATTGCCCCGGATAGCTTTATCACCTCATCACGAAAAGCCTTAAACGCGATGCTGCCCGGAGGATGGAACGGTCAGCTTTTTTTGCAAACAACTTGGTGCCCAAAAGCCGCGATCAAAACTTGTGGGTAGTTAGAAAGCGAGCGATCGAGCGATCGAATGACCGAAGAAGAAAATAACTCTACCTTTGGGCACTAAAAAAAAACAAGTGCCAACTTTTCCACTGAATACTGATTTGCTCATTAGACAATGTCTTCATTCGTCATATCTTGCACGCGGAATGAGAATAAATGTGCTGTAAATCCAGAATATTCAATTTCAGAGCATCGTGATTATATTTCGAGCATGAGAGTCTCCGCACTCGTCGCACTCTTCTACTTCTTGATCGCTCTTTATGTACCTGCTACTTATGATGACATAGCGGCGAGTATTCATATTAATTTCTCCTTAGTTCTCAATGTTCTCTTCTCTCCATCCCGCATGCTCTCTCAGTAGCCAGAAGAGAAACGAGAGAGTGCGAGGGAGTCCAATTTAAAGCTAGGTACTATCGGAAAGAATAATTATATTATCTTTATTTCAGAACAGGCAGAAAGCTGCAGAAATGAGTTTACATTGTTATCGTACCATTTTTCTATTCTTGAAATGTGTCAGCTTTGAATGTTGAGGGGGGGGGGGGTTCTGGAACTGACAGGGAGGGAATATACTGCGAGAAAAGGCTGGGCCATAAAAAGTGCCTGAATATTTAGCATCTTCGTTTGCTTGATGAGAGAAGAGCCGAGGGCAATCCGACACACGAAGATCCCGAGGATCCCGAATAACACTGATAAAACACAAATACATAATGCACTCGTATTTAATAAATTAAATAAACAGGTTGTGATGTTGCACTGATGAACTGTGCACAATGTATCACACTCCATGAATCATCCCTGCTCTCTTTATAGAACCAGTTAACAATATAATCGATTCAATGAAACGAAAAGAGAGCAAAGGTGAGAAAGCAGAACGAAATTATTTAGCATATCCATTACATTCTCCTAGTAGTACCCTGGGGTGAGGCAGCGCGTCCGTAGGAACCTCAGCGCCTCCGTCGTTTGCCGAAGCCCCCTGAGAAATTAAGCAGTTATTTAGAGAAAGACGAGAAAATTCTTACCAAATCCACCTTTTCCCTTGTATTTAGTGTTAGGCTTATCGTTAGCTGAAATAGATACAATTTATTCATAAATCAATATGTAAAAAATAAAAGTTCATCTTCACTCCTATGTCCGATTCCCGTGTACTATTACCATGCGGAGTGATTCCCAACTCTGCTAACTTCGCCAGCAGATCATGTGTTCCCTTGTTATCTCCTACATGTGCTGGATTTCTCGTCGATAGAACATCTTCCGTCGAGACCTACAGTAGAAGTGTGATTGAGTTCAGGATAATCAATAAATTATGCTTGGTGATTCTCGGCATGGTTGAGCTCTGGTGTCCGGAATCAACTTGGAATCAAGTAGAAATGGGTTTTTCAAGTTGGAATCAAGTACAGTACCCCTGCCCCATTCCCACAAGTTGGAATCAAGCAGGTTTACGTATCCGCAGTGTCCAGCACGCACCTCGCCTATAAGGTCCCTTTTCACAGTCCTGTTCTGACTGCCTTCGGGCACGAGTGCGATCGATTGCCTACGGTACCCAGTAGGACCGTATTTTGGATGTGACCTTCCCCACATGGTCGTACCATGTGAGGCCTTTGGTTACGGTATGGGGAAATCCATGCTCTTTGTTAATCAATAATAGGAGAAGCTACCGTAATTCTCACCGATTTCTAAAGCGCCCACAAGTTGGAATCAAGCACTTCCCACAAGTTGCCATCAAGCTTGATTCCAACTTGTTGGAATTGCTTGATTCCAAGTTGATTCCGGACACCAGAGAGATAACTGTAGAATTCAGGATTAGACCACCAAAGAATCACCGGGTATACTGCGGTAGAAAACGAATTTTTTAAAATCACTCACAATGTCAACCAGAAGAAGAATGGAAAGGAAGAGAAGAGGAAGAAACTTCATATTTTTCTTCTGGAGATGCAACATGCAAAGCTTTATATACCCCTTTTCTCTTTTCGTCGTATGAACTTTTTATAACCGTTTGAAGTCGCCCGAAACAGTCGATTGTGTGTGCTTGATTGATTCTTCTTCAAAGTGAATCGTACATGATCTGGAAGTATTTCAACACAATCGATTCTGAAAATGAAGAAACCTACAATGAGTACCGAAAAGATCGATATTATCCATCAAACGTAAGTCGATATTTGTGTGAACGATGAAAAAACCAAAGGTGTATTTGGCCAGTGATTTGAGGTTACATCTACAATATTCATCATGGAAGATCGATGATTTCGAGTAATGTCGATAGTCGATGTTAAATCGACTGTTTACTGGTTAATCAAGCCGAAATACAGGGTGCGCCAAAATTACCCGCACTCTATTGCATCATTCTTATCCATTGTGCCCAATCGATAAATCGGGACCCCTATTGCATCATGCTGATGATTGACCCTTGACCTCTTCCTATTTAAGGTTTCAAGTTAGTAAGTCATCTCTACTAGTTATGGTGAAGTCAAATCCCCTTCGACCCGCTATCTTGAAGCTGTTCCGGGCCGGAATCCCTCGACACGACATTGTTCTCCGACTGGCCATCCCCAAGAGAACTGTGTATGATGCCATTGCGAGGTATCTGGAGCTTGGCAGTGAGGAGGATCGTAAGGGGAGAGGAAGACCGGCCACTGTCTCTACCCCCAGGAACCGCGAACGAATCCGCAAGCGAATCGGTCGCAACCGCAAGCAGAGCATTAGAGCCATGGCCAAGAATCTCCATATCTCGAACACTTCTGTTCGCAGACTGATCAAGTCCCAGCTGACTCTTCGTCCCTATAAGTACCTCAAGCTACACGGACTGAATGATCGTCAGATCAAGCTTCGTAGAGATCGATGCCGTTTACTGTTGATGCGCTGTGCTAGGGCCGAGCACTTCAGTACGGTCTTTTCCGACGAAAAGATCTTTACCATCGAGGGAAAGATGAATAGCCAAAACGATAGGATCCTCGCCCACGACCCTGAGGAAGCTTACAAGAGTGGTGGATTCATCGGTCAAACCAGCCATCCCTTGTACGTGATGGTTTGGGGCGGAGTCTGTGCTACCGGCAAGACTCCCCTCGTTTTCGTAACCCCTGGCGTGAAGGTGAACAAGGAGTTCTATGTCAAGCACATCCTCCAAGACGCACTACTTCCCTGGGCAAGGTCTCACTTTGGTCAGAGCCATTGGACCTACCAGCAAGATTCTGCACCCAGTCATAAGGCGAAAAAGACTCAGGATTGGCTGAAGGCCCATGTTCCAGACTACATCCCCACTTCGGAATGGCCTCCCAATTCCCCTGATTTGAACCCCCTCGATTTCAGTGTGTGGGGGGTTCTGCAGGCCAAGGTATCTACTACTAAGTACAAGAACCGCGACACCCTCAAGGCAGCCCTTCTCAAGGCATGGGCTGAACTCGATACGAACTACCTGCGGGAATTGGCTACCGCCTACGAGAGACGTCTCAAGGCCTGTGTGAAGCGGGAGGAGGTCACATTGAGATTCGTTAATATATTATTGTTACTATTGTTGCTGATAAACGCTGTTATGAAAATGGTTGCTCAATTCACAATACAGCGGGAAATATGGGTGAAAACATTAGTGCGGGTAATTTTGGCGCACCCTGTACAACAATTTTCTGGACTCATATTTGTAGGGACAAATCGATTTGAGAGATTAAAGGAACAAAATCAACTGTCAACTGCTGCTTCAAGGTTCTAAAATACAGTCCAAACAACGATGAAGGAAAGGGGTATAAACTGCATTTCATGTTGCATCTTCAGAAGAAAGAGATGAAGTTTCTTCCACTTTTCTTCGTTTTGTTTCTGGATCTGGCGGAAATTGTAAGTGCTTATTGATAAAATATGTTTCTACCGTAGTAAAATCTATGCAACTATGCCTCAACCCGAAATCTACCGCATTCCAACTGGGACTTCTCTATTTTTTGGCCCAGCCTTTTCTCGCAAAGTATTCTCCACCGACCATTCTTATTACATACCCCCTTCACATTCAGAGGGTCGTAGCCCGGAGCAAACAAATATAGAGAAGTTCCTCCAACTGTAGGTGTCGTCGGAAGAAGAAGTGGTGACGAGGAAACCAAAACACAAAGCGAAGCAATATACGGGACCAAAACCAGAATGCGCTGTAGGAGATAATAAGGGAACAAGCGACCTGGAAGCAGCCATTGCAAGAATGAGAAATAGCAAACATAGTGCAGTTGCAGAAGCGAAAGGTCCTCGCGGTAATGGTGGGAGAGGTAAGAATGTTTCCATCTTCAGCTGAATATGTCCGTTAACGTATTAAGGTTTCAATGGCAGACTCGCTGTCCCACCCATGCTTCCCACAGCCTCTGATTCAACCAATGGTCAAGAAGTGACTTGAGACCCAAATGCATTTCTTGGAGGAATAAACCCGAAAATGAATCCGATGATGAAAGATCAGACCAAACCAACGGGTCCCACTGGAAAATTGTAACATGTGCGTTACAATTGCATTACAATAAGATAAATGACATGCATCTCCTCCTTCTTTTTTTTACTGTACATACATTTTGATCCACCGGACACCGATTGCTGCCTACATATTATTTTTACTTTTTTTGTGATTATTTATTGTTCTCGATAAATATCGCTTCACATGGCATGCGTTTAATGTACGAACCCAGGAACTAGATTTTTCAAACTCGTCTCAGGTCCACCTTATTTTTATGGGAGAATACCCTAGAGAAGAAAAAAATTTGTGTCCGGTCACTTTGTCCCAAACCCGGCTTTTAGGAATTTTCCTGCTCTTGACCTGGCCCTGGCGTATCCAAGTTCCCAGGTGAGCTAGAGAGATGTCTCCGGGCCCAAAAAATGCGGAAAATTATTTTGAACAATTTTCTCAAAAAAAAATTAGTCGGATGTCAAAAACCCAAAAAAATATCCATGAAAAACTGGTTTCCGGATCATTTAAAAATTCCCAGTACTGTCTAGAAGTGCAAACACAGGGAATTTTATTGCATAATATGAAAGAGCTATTCCATATTCATAAAGTAAAATTTTTTCAACTTAGGGTTTGGGGGGTTCCCGACCATTTTTTTGGGCTCCGAAAATGTCCGACTACAATTTGGCTAAAACAAATTTTTCTTAGGTGGTTGAAGAGTATGGTTTTTTTGCTCAAACACGACCAGACAAATATTCTGGAAGTATTTTCTGAGCGATTTTAGTTTATTTGATCCTTGTTACGGTGTATTTTCTCATGGTCGCAGTGGTTTTTGCTATTTTTGGTAATTACCATGTTCCTTGCGCATTTAGCGCTATTTGCAATTTTCGCCACCTCGAATTACACTCTTCTGATGGTGTATTCTTGTTTTATCTTATCACTTTCATAAAAATGAATTAGGTAGACCATGCAGAGAGCGTGAATTTTTAGTCTGTTTAACTATTTTGTTTTAATTTTGCTAGCAAACGTTATTTCGTGGAGCTTAGTTAAAAATAAACAGTGCGGAGTCGTTTTATTTATTTATTACAGCCTTGATTATCAATCGAATTCAGTCGCTCCTGCGGGTACTGGTGTATTTGGGTATACAGGGTTGTGTACATCAGTGAAGAATTTCTTGAGCTTCGTGGGAGTGAGGTAGTGGTGGAAGTCATTGTCAGTGAGAAATATGTCTTCCTCAGAAGGTTCCACTTCCACTTCGAAATGCTCATCATCCATCTCTTCTTCCTCACGCTCAACTTGTCTTCTCCAAGCGGTCTTGGTCAGTTGCAACTCAAGTGTATTGATATAGTTTCTCAATTGACTCTTCGTCATCAATTCATTCGGCTCAATAAATCGATCTGCTGCTCTCATTAGTATCTCTGCCTCATCCGCCTTCAGCTTCACTCCAAGCTTTGCATACTCATCGAACTTGGCTCTTGCGAAAGCTTTAGTAGTCTCTGGATATCTTCCGACCTTCCGCCCGTGTCTAATTGCCCATCCTTGAGGGAGCTCGGGATCAGATTTTCTCTTGAACGCCTTAACGACCTCGGAGACCGGAGACAATGGGACATGCACAAGGGTATCCTCTATCGCCCGCATGAAAAGTTCCAGCACTCGATCGAGCAACTTGATGTGTTCTGGACGAATGAAGTGCTTCCCTCTTTCGATGTGCTTCAGCAAGTTTGTATATCGAATGAAGGAAGCGCCACAGTCACGGCAGTAAAACAGGGATTGCTTGGGAGCACCGGCCGGATTGAATGGATCGGGACGATTGAGAGTGACGATATCATCGTCTCTCGCATTGGGTTTGACAGCGTTCATAGGGGCGATCTCATGAGGAAGAAGCCAGAAAGTGGGCTCATCGTATTGTCCGGAATTCTTGTCGAGAGATGCAATGATTCTCTTGCGATCCTCGATGTTCACAGCGGCAGTGGCCAGCTTTCCTCCTTGCTTCTTGATATCGAGCGTCGCATCTTTGATATCCTTGAGCGTCCTTGATAGCAGTAATGAGGCAAATCCAGAATACATTAAGAGGTGGGTGTAATTTCAGACTGAATATAACTGGACACTACTACAAAACCACACAAAATAACATTTTCTAGCTAAATTGCAACAAAATCGTTAAACAGGCTAACAATTCACGCTCTCTGCATGGTACACATAATTCATTTTAATGAAAGTGATAAGAGTAAACAAGAATACACCATCAGAAGAGTGTAATTCGAGGTGGCGAAAATTGCAAATAGCGCTAAATGCGCAAGGAACATGGTAATTTCCAAAAATACCAAAAGCCACTGCTACCATGAGAAAATACACCGTAACAAGGATCAAATAAACTAAATTCGCTCAGAAAATACTTCCAGAATATTTGTCTGGTCGTGTTAGAGCAAAAAAACCATACTCTTCAACCACCTAAGAAAAATTTGTTTTAGCCAAATTGTAGTCGGACATTTTCGGAGCCCAAAAAAATCGTCGGGAACCCCCCAAACCTTAAAGGAGGAGTAACATGAATATTTTTGTGACCAATCTGTCAACGTCAGATTATGGCAATCCATAACCATATCAGAGATCTGAAACTCCTATGTCTCTACGACATCAATGAACCGAGTTATAGCGATTTGGCATAGTTCCAGAATTCCCCTGAGTCCAGGCAAGGGCGGGGAATTTGAACAGAGGATTTGATTAAGCGTGTGCTTTTGATTTACATACGCCTGTCTCCCTCCCTCCCCTCCCCTCCCTCCCCTTCCCTCATTTGACTACAGTGTCTTGCAAGTCCCGGGTTTTCCGTGTGAGAGTCTCTAGCATTTTTTCCTGTTACTCCTCCTTTAAGTTTAAAAAATTTTACTTTATGAATATGGAATAGCTCTTTCATATTATGCAATAAAATTCCCTGCGTTTGCACTTCTAGACAGTACTGGGAATTTTTAAATGATCCGGAAACCAGTTTTTCATGGATATTTTTTTGGCTTTTTGACATCCGACTAATTTTCTTTTGAGAAAATTGTTCAAAATAATTTTCCGCATTTTTTGGGCCCGGAGACATCTCTCTAGCTCACCTGGGAGCTTAGATACGCCAGGGCCAGGTCAAGAGCCGGAAAATTCCTAAAAGCCGGTTTTGGGACAAAGTGACCGGACACAAATTTTTTTCTTCTCTAGGGTATTCTTTCATAAAATTATGGTTGACCTGAAACGCGTTTGAAAAATCTAGTTCCTAAAGAGGCTCATTTTGATACATTTTCTCCCGATACCTGTGATAAGTACTCGCGAGTGCATTTCCCTCACTCCGCATCGTCCCGTGCGGTGCGAAATGTCTGAGAATGACTGAGAATGAGAGGGAGAAAAATAAAACCATTTCTCGATATTCACTCGCGAGTGTCACTGTGAGTGCCAAAACACTCGCGGGTGATTTTGAATATTTCACTCGCGAGTGGCCGGTCCAAACGAGTTCGAATGAAAACCACTCGTCGAGTGCGAGCGCTCGAAAAATTAAACTCGAGCAAACAGGTCTAGTGAATACTGCCTTGAAATAGGCGTTGCGCACAACAATCAACCACTTTGCTGCAGAAGCATGAAGTATTGAAGAAAATACTGGCTTGTAAATCTGTTCAGCGACATTCATTTATTTTATTGTATCATGCTGAAATTATACGCAACAAAACAATGCTTATTATGCTTTCTTGAGAACAAACAAATGAAAATGAGCAATAACAAAATGTTGTGCCGTAAAAGATTGCGTGAAATGTTCCTGCCAATATGGGGGAACTCGAATCAAATTACACATTTCACGAACGTAAACTGTTTGAGGTCATTTTGCGCAGCTGTTTTTTCTGTGCACTTCAGTATTCCTGTGCATTATCGACACATCGCAGAGCGGATCATATCATTTATCGGGTAGGGCGCACCAAAAGGGTACGGAATCGGGCGGGAAATCTGCAGTCTTCGATAGACGCCTAGAGAGGCAGCACCGAATTCTGGTAAGATGAAAGATCAGGCATAATTAATTAATTAAATCCCAACCGCCTGTCTCCGCATGTGCAGGTAGGCGGCGAGGCAGACGTAGCTGATGGTCATCTGAAGTGAAGCTTTCGTTAACAATGCTTGTCTACGGGAGGAGATGAAAGATTGAAGAAATCTTTTGAAGGAAATTGAAGTTTCATAGCATAAGAATCACACCATCATTATCGTGTTCCTAATCGCACTTCTCTCAGTATATCGACAAACCTGAAGGAGGGCGATGTAGAGCAGGATCGCGCGCGCCATCTTGACGAGCAGCTCCAGGACTGAAGAGGAGGATTCTAGCAAAGAATTTTCAGTCAAGACAACAATAGTACTTAGTGCCCAAAGTCTATTTTAATCCTCGCTTTTTCGATCGCTCAATATCTCATTTCTCACTACCCACAAGTTAGAGCGCGGTCTTTGGGCACCAATATAAAGAAGTGCCTAAATTTTTTTTGAAAATATATACTCACTCTGATCGGGCACCTTCGACACGAAGAGCCTACTGATGAAGCGTCTGCAATACCGAATTTAGTTTCACAGAGCTCGGTAAATTCCTAAACGGCATTACAGTTGCTAAGAGATTTTTTCCCCTTGAGACACCCAAATGATTCCGTGATTGTTCATGCAGGCTCGTTTTTCTCAAGGATCTTCATGAATAGTCGCATTTTTATGCTGACTCATTGGTGTTTGGATAACAAGTCAAAAGTACCGACTAGAGTTCGAAATACGTGAAAACGTTTTTTTCATTTCACACTCTCTCTCTCGGTCGGATGAGTGATGAGAGAGTGTACAAAAAGAGATGGCGACCCGAAACTCTATTAGATAAGTACGAACTTGTAGTTGGCGTCACAGACGAAGAGCGCGCCAGCGATGAGGGCGGCCGAGCATAGGAAGATGACGAAGCAGGCGGCCACCTGGATTAAGCTATTCATTGAGGGAGTAAAAGTCAAAGTCGCAAGGTTCATTCTTGACCAAATCACTCATTCTAAAGTGCGCTGGATAGCTACTGGGATTCCCAATCGATTGAGCACTGCCCAAAATGTGCACATCTTCACTGAGTAGGTCAAAATTGAACCTAAACGATGGGAATAGGCCGTTTTGACGGGTTGCAGTGTGCACTTTTTGGTTGGGCAGCAATTTTTCGACAAATACGAATATTGTAGGAAGTTTAGTGAAAAAAAACAGAATTTTATCATGCTTCAAAAGCTTGCGACTTTGTTTTAAAGGTTTCAGTACGCGCGTATTTTCTCGATTCCTACTCTCGCTAAACACAGTGTGAGCGACAGAGGGGATAGTCAAATGAGAGGAGAGAGGCGAGAGACACACCACACTCCCTCTCCCTCCGCCTCGACTCTCTCTACTGTTTCTAACCCGTCGTGACTAGCACACGCTCTGCCTGGATAAGAGGTAATTTCTCCCTTGAATTGTCTCTCACGACTTGGCGAAGCTCTTGCCTCCGAATTTTGGGAATGAGTTGGAAATAGGCTCCGCCCCCTTTCCCTCTCGTCTCGCCTTTCCCCCTTCACAACAGTGCGTTTCGCGCGTACTTTTCGGGCTGTAGCGCAGCTCAGAAATAAGATATCAACAAACGGTCAAAAGTATGATGTTATTAGGGTCACAGGGAACAGTTTAGACACAAGTTTGGCCCCAATGCGACAAATCGGCTATCTGCGTTGTGGCCCCTATGCATACCTATCAATTGTCAAGATATCGTAATACACTCAGTTATCGATCACCCGTCTACCGTAATCCACCGTACTCACATTGCACCAGTAGGAGAGGCAGAATGAGGCGGGACGCGCCGGGCGCAGCCAATCGGCCATCGAGAAGATGGACAGCAGGATGAGCGGCACGATGAACTGCCAGAACTACAAAACTGATCTTTGGTCTTTGATTTATGATCTTTTTTCCAAAACTAGTCCACAGTCAATATTGGCGAGATTGTTTAGCTTTTACGGCTTCAAGACCGCCTGCTAGGAAACAATTTTCTGCTGTGACGACAGAAACTCGGTTCTTTCCCTTTCTTAGGAATGGCCATTTCCTGAATAGGAGCACGGTCGCCTAGTTTCGCAGCGTGATGTAATCTCTCTGATTTCGATTGTTCTCTTGACGATAAGACAAACGAGGAGAGACGAATGCCTAATTGTCATCACTGCTCCTCACCTCGGGCAGACAGTAGAGCATGGCCAGCTCCCAGGCGACCGTGATCAGCGTCGTTGTCACGAGTACCGACTGAAAAAGCGGACGAAATTAAATCAGTTATCGATCACCTGTCTACCGTACTCCAAAAAGGAAGGAATACAATCAGTCGGAATTGTGTTTGAAATAAAAGGGAAGAAATTCGATCAGATATCGATTGCCATTCTACCGTACCCCGCCTAATCCTTGTCTCAAAGTTCAAATGGGAAGGAATGCAATCAGTTATCGATTGCCAATCTACCGTACTTCAGCCACCCTCCTTTCTCGTCTTGTCAGAGAAATGAGGGATCGCGCCATACCGTATTTTAGAGCTATCGTAACCTGATTGATCAAGAAGTGAGCCATCAACCCACCACTGCATCGAACGTGAGCAGTCCGTAGCGCCAGGCGACGGGAGCGGATGAGGAGGGGTCTGTAATGGCGAATTGATATTTCGGGTTGTGAGATTCCGGTTGACGGCGATGAAAAACTCACTGGGCGAATACATTAGCTTGTACGGGGGAGGCATGTCCATGTGTGGATCCCGTAGAGGTGACAAGGACTGAAATAGACCAGACGGATCACAGTATTCCCTTGATAGCGATAAAGGTGATCAGCGTCAGCCCAGAAATTATAAGCTATTTCAGTCTGAAGGGTCGAATCTCTTTTTCGGACCCACTTTACCTAACCCTCGATAGGCAGAAACAATAGTAGGGGATTCGAATATTGAAGAACATAGCAAAAGAAGCTGCGTTCAGGCACAAAGCGTGTAATAAGGCTAGTCAAAGAAAGGAAAATCATAACCAACCGATCGAGGCGCGCGCAGAGGGGAGAAGTGGAGAACTGGATGGAGAATGGAGAGGAAAGAGGTCGAAGTGAAATTGCAAATTTGCAAATTTGCATTAATCTGCTCTTTGTTGCAATTGCATCTTTTTCTCGTTGAAACTTATCCGCGCACGTCTCTCATTCGCTTCGCTTCTTATTGTTACTTGAATTTCGCTTTCGTCTTTAGCTCTACTCGTCCTTTCCAGATGGCAAGAAAAAGATGAGCGAACTATCTTTGTTGTGCTCACTCTTTCCGTCCCTATCTCTCTTGCAAGCTTGATGAGGCTGTGCGAAAGGTTTATCTTGGCAAGGCATAACTCTCTTCATTTCGCATGTTCTCTCATCTCTCTGATCAGTGAGATCGTGTGCGAAATGACGAAGAGCTATCCTTGGAAGAATTCGAGAAATCGTCTGACTCTCTTTGCTCTAACTGGCGATAGATAAGGGGAAATGAAGAGACGTGAACATTGGTCGAGAATCCCTCTCGCTCTCTTGCCAATCAGAGAACGCGAGGCATGGAGGAGGCTGTGAAGTGAGGTTGTTGTGCCCCTTTCCCCCTCTCCCTTTCCTCTCCAGATGCAGTCTTGCAAGGAGAAGAGGCAGATGCAGAGATAGAGTGTATGGGGAGAGACTGGGTAAGAGAGGGGAGACAGTAGAGATAGAGCGCGTCTTGTGGCCGCCGGGCACAAACACAAACACGTGTTCGGCGACTTATTTCTTCTTGAGAAACGTATGTTATCTGTCTTAGGAGTTTACTTGCAAGTTATGCAGAAATATCCCTTTCTCATCGTTACCCGTTTGTTGATGTGGAAGTGGGCGAGTTTCTACCACGCACCAACTTTCCTTCTTATTTTCGCCCACTCCTTGTCTTTTGGTTGTTGTTAGTTCTCGCTATTTCAATAACTGATCATCGGTTTCCCTCTGCGAATCGTTATTTCTTCTTGATAGTTCTTGATACTCGCATCGCGTCCAGTTTCAGAATGATGAAGCACACAGCGAATCTCCTTACTCTTGCACTCTTCGTTATTGTGCACGTCAATGACGGTAAGAAATTGCTTGAATTCATCTTTTTAAAACAAATTCGAAATCAGGTGCCGTATACACCACATCGAACACTCGATGCAAGACGGATAAGTCTGCCGTACTGGACACTTCCCTCGCCCGCATTGGGGATGTGGTGCAGATAAGCTCCTTCCGGTGAGTATTAATTTATTCCGGTAAAATAATTACGCGATTTACGAAACGTTGACAAATATGTTTCACGGGATTATGAAAATCTACAGAGCCCGCTAGCGGGAATGAGTCCGTTGCACGCTTCAATTTCCAACAAAAACAATAAAATATATTTTTCAGAGGTGGTGGAGCGGCGGAGGAATCGGATGAACCCCGCGTGAACAGCTCCGTCATCTACTATTCACTGTTCGATCGGGAAGGATTCTCCTCGATTTTTGCCCCAACGATTGAAAATGAGACCGTATTCGAGCAGAATTTCAACACGGTAAGGTCCAAGAAATGCTTCCTTACAATTAGCTTCATTCATCCTACCCACTGAGAAGTATTTTCAAAAATTGGTCCATTGACAAGAACAAAAATATGCACATTTTTCAGAGAAACTTTTCGCTCTCCACTCGGCAATTTATGAAAATTCCGCTAAATGTGGTGGACGCAAGCAGGCCAATGACGTGAGCTTTTTTGTGTTTATTTTTTAATTTAGTACGGCTTCCCAGTTGAACATTACTTGGCTACCCCCGATTTTATTAATCCCAGCATCAACACCGGTTCGACGTCACTCTACTACTTCTGGGGCCCATCTTTCCTTCCTATTCATACTCCCGATGACTGTGCCCACTACACCACGATGAACGGCCGAAGAGAAGTCACATTCTGCTTAATTTCGGAGATGGAAAGGTTGGGATCGTCGATTGTTGATCTTTGATCTTTCCTTTCAGGTGCGCCGCGAACATTTCCGACCTCCCGCACTTTGCTCCTTTGGCGTTCTTTACGGAGGCCGGAGAACGGTACATTTTATATGTAATCGCTTATTGATAATAGAACATCGTGAAAACATAAAGGCAAGTATCTGAGTGAGTATAAAGAAATTCACATTATTCAGACTGGCTCAATTCTCGTGGCTCTGTCCCAAGGGACAAGTGTGCTGTGCATACGAATGTTGCGATCTGGCGAATTGGTGAGTTGTTATTTTACATTTATCGAAGAAAAACCCTGTGATGCGCAAAAAACATTGTTCATATTTGCCGTCGTTTCGGGTATTTATTTTGCAAAAACGTTCTGATGAAATCAATCTGGCCTGAATGCATCTAACTCTTGATCAGCCAGTGAAACACATTTCAATTACAGAATTCAACACGAGTCGTCAAACAAATTTTTGAATGAAGCTTTATCTTTCACGGGATAGATAATACAAATTGTACTGATCTCCGAGCTATTTCCAGGATACCCGGCCTCATTATCATGGGTTCCTTCGCGGCCGCCGCTCTACTGTGTATCTGTGTTATCTGCGTGAAGAAAGCAGTGGATAAACACAAGGAGTGGAAGGGCGCGAGGAGAAATTCCAGCACGCCTATGAGGTCTGAATTTCAATTTTCATTTTTTTTTTAAATTTTTAATTTTCAATTTTCAAAAAAAAACATTTTTACAGATTCCAACGTGTGAGCAGCGACCCGCGGATATCTGAGCACAAATTTGAGCATCGATCATCGACAGATCAAGCTGTGGCAGGAGCGCCGTTACAAAAGAGTTGAAGAGGGCGGATACAATGCAGTATTCTTTCGCGCTTCGTTCGTTCCCAATCAAGAGTAAATCCGTATTTTGAAGAGAATCCGTATTTTGTTGATCACTGCCCATTTCCTAGATACACCTCGAGCTTATCGATCTCAGTAATAAAAGCCTACCTCCTCATATATTTTATGTGCACACCATTGCGCCCGAAAACAATGCAATTTGTGGAGTCTGAGAGTGCTCTCGGAGCGTGAGAAACATTATACAAACGATAGCACATTTAGCTCATGTTTATCATCAGAAAACTCGATTCACTTGTGATCGATAGACAAAACGGGGCACTGTAGACAAAGAAAAAGATGGGCAATGAGGGTGCGGTAGTCGTGTCGCGTCGCTGACGAGCCTGGAATTTATCTTTTATAAGTTAAGTTTTCAGAAGGTTTGCAGGTGAAGTGATGCCGATGTCATGGCATGCATTTTTCTTATGGTAAATGCAGTACTTTATCCCTTGCTGATTCGATCACTCGTTTTCTCATTTCTCACTACCCACAAGTTAGAGCTTTTAGCGTAAAAAAGAAGTGTTTAGTAAAAGAATGCCAACCTCATCCTCATCTCTGTTCCGCGTGAGCGGCTTCCAGAGCTTCGACTGCTCTCCTGGCGACGGCAACAGCCTCAGTTGCAGCAGCAACTGCAGCAGCGGCGACATCGGTAGCCCGAGTGGCTGCATCGACCGCTTGCTCAGCCTCAAAGGTTGGGTATACTTTGACAAAGCTAAGTTAAAGGTTCACCCCATATTCGAAGCACATTCGTCCTGTAGAACAGTGCCTATTTTTATTATGCCAATTCATTTACCAATGTTGCAATTCTTTTGTCATATCATTCATTTATTGTTGTACCTACCAAACTTTTCCACATAGCATTACTTATTACTGTGCTTTGCTAACATAAGTAACAGCACTTATTACTGTACCTCCGATATCAGCCTGGCCAGATTGGCTAGCCTCCGAGGAGACGGCGGCGGCTGATGGGGCGACGAGCTATCGCCTGAAGTGGGTATTAAAGTTGGCAGAATGGCTGAGACCCCCCCCCTCTTCTCGCCCTCTCGTGCAGCGTCGCAAACCCTAACTCCCTCTAATACAGCGTTGCAAACACCGACGTGCCAAGCCCCAGTACTGTTTGTCAAATGGGGAGCGTAGGTGCTGCAATGATTCGGAATGAGCAAAAACTAAACTGACCCGTGTCTCCTCCTTCTCCTGATCCCGAGCCGACCGCGCCAACGTTGTCGGATTGGTCCATAGTGAGTGAGAGTGAGAGAACGAGAAATGAAAAATAAGGAATGGAATGTACCTTTTATACTGCGCCGGATGCAAATGAAATGCCAATGGATAATGAGGTTGAAAAATATTGAGATGACAAAGAGCAAACTTCTTCACAATGTCAGCTCGTGACAAAGGAAGACGAATATTTTTATGAGAAACGATCCAAAGTTCTCTGAAAAAAAAGAACTGAATATTGTTTCATCGTATTTACAGTAACAATGTTTTGCAGCAGTAATAATTTTTTTTCTTATTAAAAAATCTTTTATCAGCGACAATCATGCACAATTTAGATATGATTAGGCTTATTGAACAAACTCAGAATAACCGGGAAGGAGAGGGCGTAAAATAAATAAATAAAGTTTGATGAACTGCGTATTATACTATCGACCAACCCTCAGCCACAAGTTGAGAGTCAAGCACCATTTGATCGTATTCGTCTTCCCAATCGACATCTTCCACGGAGTCGAACGTATCGCCATTCTGAAATTTTGGCATTTTGAAACATTCAGTTTAAAAATTCAGTGCATTTTATAAAATGCTAATGCTTACCATTCGATCCGCTTCCCGTTGATTTCTCTCCTCGATCATTCTCTCCAACTTCTTCTCGAAAGCATCGAGACAATGGAAATCAGCACGGAACTCGGTCGATGACGATGGAAGAGCAACAAATGCAGGCTCCGAATCGCCGAATGACGTGATCGATTCGAAGAAGGTATTGTACTGCTGAAAGATCAAGAATGTGTTTTGTTGAGCATAAAGTCACTTTTTTTTAAGATGAAACATAAGATTACACACCTTGCAATCGGAAGAGATGAAGTTGGCTGACTGAGATGACGATTCGATTTCAGAGACTGCGACACAGTCAGCAGAAGAAGGAGCCATCTTGAGAATATCCTGAGACATGATCAGATAATAATGTAAACTGAGTAAAAATATTTTGAGTACCTTAGCGTAAGAGTCGAAGTCTTCATCATCCGTGGAATCAAATTCAATCGCTTTCTTGCATTCAACAACGTTGGCTGAAGAAATTAGCGAATTGGATGGCGCTGGCAGATCTAAAAATAATATTTATTGTTACAGATAAGAGGCTTTTGTCTGTTTTTCAATATTATCAAATAGTTTCACCATTTCCGATAAGAGTAAATAGTACTGCCGGAAAACGTACCAGTGATGGTAGAAGTGGGTCTTCTGCGATCCTTCTTCAGCTCGAGCAAAATTTTCGTCGTCGGGAACTGTAGCTTCTTCTCCTTCTTACCATTGCGGTTGCTGGGATTGGCACCGATCGATTCCAGGAAGACAGGACACTGTAATTATTTAAAAATATAACTCACATAAATGTTTGAATTTTTGTATGGAAATTATTCAAATTGAGACGGTGAAAAAGTGAAAAAATTGAATAACTGGTAGAATATGGTAAGCATACCTCTTGATATTCGGAGCCGTAGACTGATGTTCTCGACCTGATAATTTGCCCGATGGCCATGAGATGGAGGTTGAGCCGGAATGTCTCTCTTTCCAGATGCTTCTAAAACAATCATTTATAATTTAGTTAGCTTCCGTATTCATACAACTAATTGCTGAATGCACAATAAAAAAGATCCAATAAGGAAACAATAACTCACATATTGGATTTCACTTTGCTCTCTCGAGTTGCAATGTTTACGCTTCGCCTGTGGGATCTTGTCGGCAGTAAACATGTAAAAAGCAAGGTACTCTTTTTGCTTGCGATATTCGAAATTATCCAGTCGTTCTCCTTCATAACGCGTGCTCGTTGGAAGCTTCACCAGAGACTTGCTGCAAATATTTTTTATTTGG
This sequence comes from Pristionchus pacificus, assembly GCA_000180635.4. Classification (NCBI taxonomy): domain Eukaryota; kingdom Metazoa; phylum Nematoda; class Chromadorea; order Rhabditida; family Neodiplogasteridae; genus Pristionchus; species Pristionchus pacificus. The sequence continues at coordinate 16,949,657 of CM026576.1, forward strand.
AATTTTTTTTTATAAATTTATCAAGTTTATTTGCTGAATTAAGTATTTGCTGAATTTAAAAAAATTGGATACATATTTTTCAAAGCCTATTTCAGCATGTTCAAACCATACAACTGTTGAAAATGAACTTACAATTCCATCTGTAGATTCAATCGGTGTACAAGCTGCGAATTAACCATTGCGAAGAATCTATCGATGTAATAACGAGAGCTGTTCCAATCGGGAAGAGGAAGAGCGGGATTTCTAGAAATGCAATTTGAGTAAAATAAAATAAATTTAACGAAATTAAAACTAATTAAATACCTGATAAAGTGGTCGAAGAATTCAATTCTGTCGAAGAAAGGCAGGAAAACGGACATGTCGCAAGATGAGTTGCACCGAATGAGTGAGAATGAATTTCAACCACCTTATATCCCTTCCAGGTGGAGGAATCCGACCTTGATTACGATGTGGACGGATACCTGATTTTCTGATCATTCCCTCTGGCTGAAGAGAGAGTGTGAAATGAAGAGAGCTGCGGCTGGAAGGACCCAGACGGATGGCTGTAAATGGACTGATCATATGATCTGATCTCATGAACATGTCGTAACCAAGGTTGAAAGCAACCAATCTTAGCACATTTATGGAGGCAAGAACTCCCTGTAAATCACTCAATCAACCTTGCATCATGTCTGTCTTCTTTCGCTTCTTCAACAGCACTGAATTCATCGATGGACTTCTCAGGTTAATTATTTAATATTTAAAAAAAAATTTATTTATTCTCTGATTTTTCAGCACCTCGCTCGATCGCCCCCCCCCCCCCCCCCCCCCCCCACCTGGGATACTGCTAGGAATCAGATCGACAAATTCTTCGAGCATCTTTATTCGCAGCTTCAGCAACGAGTGAATGCCCACGTCTCATAGTGAGTTACATTTTACCCTTTTCAAATTTGCATTCCAAAACAATGAAAATTTCGATGAGACCGGGTTTGACCACTAACTAACGAATATAAGTTTTGACTTTTCATCGTCCCTTCTTCCATCCAAGCCGACCCGCCCAGTCATATCGGAGTGCAACTCGATGTTTTTTGAACTTCGTAGTCACGTCTACTTCCATAATTATTTTCACGCTGTCTGCTTTGATGTCGAAGAAGTGGTGCAGACTAGTGAGAAGGTGCATTTTATGAGTGAGGTGGACAGACTCAATTCGATCCTCACGATTATTGGATATATTTTAGATGTGAGTAATTTAAATTTTATGTTCTCGTATTTTGAATTTTTAAATATAAATTTCGTTAATTTTGAATATTTTCGTTTCAGCCTTCAACGATTGCTCATCTATCCAATGCGGATTGTTCTGATGTGGTCGAATCGGTGATGACTTCCACGTTGTCGCACCATCCATCCACGAGTGTCGATGCTGATTCTACGAGTCTCGAAAAGGCATTGGAGATGCAGCAACTTGTAAGTACTAGCAATGATTCTCCAATTTATTGGAAAATATTTTCCAATGTAGTATTTATATATTTTTCAGAATCGGTTCATCGCTGTGATCAAACGACTACAGTCATCAAGATAATCATTCAATCATTATTGTCTCCGCGTTTTATTCCGTTCCTTTGATTTATCTGACTTACTGCACCGTGAAAACTTAGTATTGTAGTGAACTAGGGAGAATCGCTGGATCATTATGATCCAGTTGCGATTTGCTTCGCTTTTTTTGTGTCATCGTCGTTGATTCACAACATGATAAAATCGAAAATATTATTCAGTTGGTCATGATTGAAATAATATATCAAATATTGAAATCGCTGTATCGATCAAAAGGAAAGAGAAATATAGCCAAGTCGAGTAGTTAGAATATTCGTTCATGCGAAAAGAAGACACTTTACTGAGGCAGAAGGGGCTCCTGGCGCTGAAATGCGATACATGATAAGATACATTGATTGATTCACTTTTTTATCTGATAATTCATTCATTTGAGAGAAACTACGAATTAGTTGACCATGCCTATTCTGTTGTAGATATTCCTTTGTGAGGAAGATGGAAACTCGATCTCACCGATTTGCAGACTGCCTTCAGGGCGACGACGGTGACGTACGCGTTGAAGGTGGTGAGGGAGACCAGACCGAGCAGGGTTAGGCGGGCCAAGGGCAGCATTTTCTCCACGGCTGAAAAGGATTTTTTAAAACTGGAACTATGGATCCGATGGATCAGTTTCTCCACTGCTGAAAACCATTTACACATTTAAAAAAAAAGAAACGTGATATTTTTTGAGATGATGCTCAACAAGATGCTATAATGATTTAGGTTGCGATTCTACTGTTCTTCCTTATTTCCAGTCGACGTACCCTCGGGGGAGATCTTGTCATTAGAAGCGTTCATGAAGCCTTCAACGAACACGACGTCGGGCACGAGGGAGGAGAAGACGAAGAGGATGGCGTTCGAGATGAAGATGAGAAGGCAGTTGATAATCTGAAACTTCACCGATAACACTGATTTTAGCGCCGTTATTCGCATACGAATAAGAATCGCGTCACATTGGAACCACTGTGAAGCTCTTTTTTTATTTTTTATCATTTTTACACTACACATTGTGCATTAGTCAATGTGTGCGACTCACAGAAACCCAGTGAAACATAGAAAACTCACGTTGAACCAGTATATGAACATGAATCCACACGACTCTGGCACCGTCAGCGCCCAGATGGCGAGAAGAGCGAGGAAGAGGGAGGGAAGAAGGGCTGCTGCCGACTAAAAGGGACATTTTTAGGACAAAAAAGAATAGATGATAGCGAAAGAAAGGCTCTGCGAGGACATCGGTAGCTATAATTCAACCCTAGAGACACAAGAAACGTCGTAAAATCAAAGAGTTACAGACTATAGGCACAGCATAGATGGCTGCGGCAGAAATGACGATGGTCAGAAGGCAGGATGTTGTGGCGATCGACTGCAATTTCACTATTTATTTACTATTGTTCTTGTTTTTCGTTATTAAAATTAATTTATGGGCAACGAAAATAGACTGGTTCAAACTTCTAAGAAGTTTCGACAAACTCACAATTCCATCAAGAGTGAAGGTTCCCTCTGAGTAGAATAGGGACCGACGGGAGCAGAGGGAGGCTGGAATAATAATTATTATGCAAGTTAAATTAATGATTTATATATTTGCCACTTACTGGAGACCTCCTTCAGCTTGGGCAGCATCTTTTGAGTGTCCATGGCTGAAAAAAGGAATGATCCAGAAGAGTCATGACTGAATAATAGAGAAAATAAAGAAAAAAAAGAGAAAAGAGAGTATGAGTCATTGTCAGAGGGATCGAGAACGCGGCATAAGATGGGATGAAAGACAGCGACGAAAACAAAGATACGACAAGACAATCTTGGCCTTCATTCATAGCTAATGTGAGCTGGAGTTCGGAAGAGACATCGGGAAACAACAGACTTTTACTTTAACACTTATCTCATTTTTATAGAGATTTCGCGTCCGATAGCTATCGAAACAATCAGTTGAGAAAGCTATTTTCACTAATGGTTGAAACCCAACTAGTTTCTCTAGAGCACTTAGCAGAAAGTCAAAGTCAATCTCCTTTTGCCCAATATTATCAGATTAGCCAAAATAAAGAGGGAGATATTGTTTCTTCTAAATATGCAAGGGCTATCAAGAAGACAGAGCAGTCAAGATTAGTGAGAACCAAAGTAGAGAACGAGAAATGGCTGCGTCCTCTCCTCTAGAACATCGAGTGTAATGGAAGGGACGAAGGAGAGAGGAAGGAATGAAGCGATAGAACCTCTCTCTCTCCTCTCCCCGGAGGCTTTGAAATGGGACAAAAACAGGAAGAGAGAGGGACAGCACTCTCTCCATTCCGTACAATATCTCGCGTTGACTGCCCATCTGGCGTTCTCTGGCGTTGAAAAATGAGAATGAGTCATCGGGGAAAGCTGACTTGAAAACATAAAAAAATAAATAGACGAGCATCACAGAACAGATAAGTCCAAAGGAAGAAAATGAAGCGATTGAAGCGTTTCATGTCTTTTAATCTCATTTGATGACTTCATTTTATTTTCAGTATTTTCATAAAGGCCACAATGCCTGATAAAAAAGAGGTTGGCTCACAGACATTGACCCATTTCTTCCATAGTTGCTAGACGACGCGCCGTTCCTCTCTTCTTCAATCCACTTTCCTTTCCTTCTTTTCCTTTTTTTCCCGAATGCTCTCCTCCTCTCCAAGACTGTTCTTGTTATTTTTTGCGATTATAATTTGCCACTTTTTCAGATTTCTACGCAATCTTAACAGATCCGGAAACTCCTGGCAATTATTGACAGCTAATTGGAAATTTAATACTTTTTGCGAAGCGTAATGATGCGTATAAAGGTGGGTATTTTGGACTTACGCATACATTAGCGATTGTTTACAGGGCGTGAAGTTGCTCGTCGAGAACATGTCTACGATCTGGTCACCGGTGCTGGCTGAAGAAGTTGCATGAATTTCAAGTTCATGTTCAAACAGTTGATTCAATCGACTTCACCAGCGATATCCCGAAAAAATTTTGAATAAAGAATAAACTAAAGAGTTTTGTGTTCGTTATGGATACTGTAATCATCACTGAATTCGATTCAAATTGCTTCATCGCATCAACTCTCGCTCCCACTCTCTGTTCCTATCCTCTTTTATTCTGTCATTTCTCTTCCTTTGTCCACTTTCTTTCAGTCGGCTACAGTGTCTTCTTCTCTAATTTTCACTGATATCACGCCTGTCACGAGAGAATCGAGCAGGGGATGGGATTGGAGCGAAAATCGTGAAATGAGTTAACATCAGTTTTGGGCACCTCTTGGCATGTCCTAACAACCCCCAAAGTCTCGTTGTTCAGAATTCATTTGGGAGCTCCCTACAACTTTGACCGAGATTATTTCGCTTCGGGTGCATTTTGGAGGAAAATTTTTCTAAGAGCTGCCCCAGCTATTTTCGCATGCTCTATCCATCTGAACCGGTCAGAAGTCACGAAAGTGCTTCTGAACAGTGCTGCACTCAATGAAGTGTAACTCAAAAATTTAGGAAAAGCGGGGCTCCCAAATGAATTCTGAACAACGAGACTTTGGGGGTTGTTAGGACATGCCCAGAGGTGCTCAAAACTGATGTTAACTCATTTCACGATTTTCGCCCCAATCCCAAAAAAATCCATTCTAGCTTGATTCTCTCGTGACAGGCGTGATATTGTTTTAAATAGTTTATTATAGTAAATTGCAGATTTCGCCACAATCTCGACGGATTCTTATTATTACAACTCGAAATTATGTGAATCGTCTGGCATCGCTAATGGAAATACTTTCGACTAAGAGCTGCAAATCGGAGTTGCCACAACATGTACCGGATTCGTTTGTTCAAAAATGTAGTGATGAAAACTTTTCAACTGCATGCGAAGTTCCTGAGTACTATCATTGAAATTGCACCATTGCAAGAGGTAATGCAGTTAGTACTGATGAGATGGAAACACTTTTCCTTAAATCGACTAGCGTCCCATCTTTCCCTCTCGAGGGATCACTTTGTGTTGCTAGACGACACTCCGTTCCCTTCCCTCATCCATTCCCCTCATTCAGTCTCTTTCTTTCATCCCACTGTAGTATCTCCTGCTCGAATTCTCGATAATAAATATTTTTTATTCCTCATGTAACTTTCAGATTTCTACATAATCTCGACGATAAATAAGAGCCTCTAAATAATCATGCGGACTGTATTGTGTAGTATCCATCAATAACATGCAGGTATTTCAATTGCTCTAAATTATCTCATAATAGAAGATATTTAGGATTGTTCCACGATCGAATCTAAACCACAAAAACAAATTGTGATTTTAATCTTTAACATTATGAAGAAGGGGGAAGCCTACGCAGCATTTGAATTCACCATGCCGAAGTCCAGTCCACCTCACAGTCAGTATAGCTTTAAAGATTCTCATATTTGCAGCACACGCATTACTTGGACTGTTCCACAATCAAATCTCACGCACTGCCACAAACCACACATCGCATTCTTCGCGGAAAATTAAACGACGACGCCCAAAAAGCTGCTCAATGCCAAGGACTTTAAATAATTTGATAATTAATAAAGCAACTATTGGATACCGTGAGCAACTTGTATGAGAAACAATCGTAGATTTCAAACCGCCAATTCTAAACCCTGCAACAGCACCAGACTCGTTTTTGCAACAAAAAAAATTTCTCTTGAAACTGTCACAACCATATGCCAAGTCCTTGAGTAGACATTATTCATTCTTCCTTACAAAATGCATTTCAAACAGTATACTGCATACTAAGAGAATATTGTCCCTCACATCGGATCGCCTCTCTCTGTCCTTCTCAAGAGATGACTCTTTGTTGCCAGACAACCTCCCGTTCCTTTCTTCTTCCAAACAGCTTTCTTTCTTCGTTCATCTTCTTTCTTTCAGCCACTGTAGTGTCTCCCGCTCAAATTCTCTCGAATGTAATATTTTGATTCATCCTTTAACTTTCAGATATCTACACGATCTCGACAGTATCTTTACTTGACAACCATAATAATAAGATGAAATTGCACGCCCAATAACAATGTATAGAGGTAGTCGACTTTGGATTGCTCTAAAATTTCTAATATTTGCAGCTCACGCATAACTTGGACTGTTCGCCAATAGAATCTCACGCACTGAACGACCCTATTCATAGCACTCTTCACGGAAAAGTAAACGACGAAGGCGAAGAACCTACCGAATGACAAGGACTTTAAAGAATTTGATAATTAATAAAGAAACTATTTTATATTGTGTGAAACTTGTAAATCGAAGTTTTCAAACCGCTTCATCTGCTCGCTACTTCTGCACTTTTGCACGAAAATTTAGTGATGAAATCTGCTCTACATTGTGTAAAGGCCTTGACAACTATCCAATTGATTAGCAATTCCGTTCGCCATAACAAAATGCAACACAATCAGTAATGCATGCGATGGAAGCAGTTTTCCTTAATCGACTCGCCTCTCCTCTTGTTCCACTCGAGGGATCACTCTTTGTTGCTAGACAACGCTCTGTTCTTCTCTTCTTCCATTCACTCTCTTTCACTTCATCTGCTTTCTCCTTTTTGACTGCTATAGTCTCGTTTCTTTAATCCGATCTGATATGTTTTTCCTTAATTTCAGATTTCTACACAATCTCTACAGTTTCATCGATCGAATATTGTGTGAAATGCCTCTCCCTGCAACCCACATCCCGAAGCTGCAATGTCTCAATCAGAACCATGCAAGTTGTTGAACTCAAGTTCATAAGTAGCTCATATTTTCAGTTGCAAAATCTTTGACTGGAATTCGTCTCAACCAAGGAATCTATGATTCGCACCAGAACAATGCGCACAGTGATGCGATCAGAATCGGCGCTGAGACAGACATTAACACATTATTTATGATAAACAATAATGTGACAAGAACTCTTCGATACCGTGTGCAACTGATATGACATAATATTTATTTTTTGAACTGCAATCAACAAATTGTGTGCAAAAAAATTTTCAAGAACGCAAATTTTCCTACAAACGCAATGAGAAAACTCCCCGCACTCGACATAAGGACGATGAGATCAGTGCTTAAAATATACGAAATCAATTGCTTCCACACATTGACTCGTCTCTCTGTCTCCTCCACTCGTTGTTGCTAGCCAACCTCTCGTTCCTCTCTTTCATTCACTGTTGACCAAATCTATTTCAGACTCTATTTTTGAATGAAGTGAACCCTCGTACCGATTTTTCAGGTGACGCGAAATACACGCCAGCCGCGTCAAATTCAGCCTGGGAACTTGTGTCATAAAAGAGTTACTCTTCAATCGATCTGCCTTGTTTTCTCTCAATGCCGCTCCCTGACGTCAAGGATATCAATCTCATTTCTTTACCATCGGATATTATTCGAAATATCGTAATCGTAGGGCTGGAATCAATTCACAGAATGCGATTGGTAAGTGTATGTGTTATATGTTTAAAGAAGGTGTTCCACGAATATCTGACTAACTTAGTTCTCATGTGAGGTTGTGGGTCGTGGCTACACTATAACACTTTCGAGAGTCCCATGCTATCAATTTTCCTTTGAACTGAGTTATGAGCAGTTGGCTGCGTTCCAAGTGACCGTGAAACGCAGGCAACGAGCTAGAGAGTGTGCGAAATGAGGAGAGAACGCCCTCATCCCTCATTTTGCGCATCTCGCGAATCGCTCACAGCTTCCTGAGATCAGCCATATTTCACTTTCTCTCTCTTCGGAAATTAGAAGTGAAAAGATAATTTTTTTTTGAAAAGATATGAACGACTACATGTCTCATCCCGATATCTTGAATACTTTGGAGTGGAAAATTCCCAATTTGTAACACCTATCTAGGATTCAGAAAAGGTGCGTATTTATGCATTAATGAGTGTTGCTGGAGAAAAACCATTTCTTAATCAGATCGTGGACATTGCGCAGAATTTTGTGAAACCCCCCCCCCCCCCCCCCCTCGTGCCTCGCGCTATGATCTTAGGGCGCGGCCTCTCACATTGATCTCACAACAGCAGTCGAAAAAATATTCATCTGAAAAATGTTTAAGTCGACTTATAAATCGATCTTCAAGACTGGATGTGTATCAACTAATTTCGGAGAACTATTTCCGAGAGTTGCATGATATTGACAGTTTTAAAGGCTTGCAAAGTTTGATGGGATATGTCAAAGTTGGGAAAATGATTATTGATGGAATATTTGTCACAAAGTCATGAGAGCTATATATATATGTACAATTCTTCAGTGTTATAGTGGTGTACTTATTCATACGTAAGTATGTTTTCTGGGACAATATCTGGAATTTCATCACTGAACACTCTGTCGAACATCGAGTGGTGGTTATTAAAATCTCTTTGGCCCGAAAAGCACTCGACTTGCCTGTCCAATGAATGGACAGGCAAGTCGAGTGCTTACAACAAACTAAAGCAAGAACGGCTTTGCAAAATATAATAGAATAAATTTCTTTCTGCTTCGAAATTTCTGATTTTCAGAGTTTACTCGTCACTCTATTCCTGGTGCCCATTCTGGACCATGTTTGCGTTGTAATCGCTTTTGGCGCAACAAGTGTGAGTCATAAAGAAATAAAATATTGCTTTGGAATTTTAATTATCTTATCTGCAATTGATAGAGCATCTACTTCACCCTGTCTTCACTCGCAATATACGCCGCCATGATCTACATTATCGTGAGGCGGCCGCGCTCGATCATCTTCAAAATATTACACGTTATTATGGTGAGTTTGACGTTGCTATTTATAATGCCATCCAGTTGGAGAATAGTACGTTACAATGTAATATTCATCACAGCTCTTTTTCTGGGTCAATATGAAATGAGAAGGGTAGAGAAAACGATAATTCCGGATTCTCAGAATTGAATTATTTGCTCTACTACGATGGAATCTGGACGCTAAATGGTCGAGTACGTTATTTTTATTACTGATAAAATTTTCAATATCTAAAAACAATACTCTTATTTGATTGACTTCATTATTTTAGAGTCTGATCGTCACTCTCTTTCTGGTGCCGATTCTAGGCCATCTTGTCGCAATGATTGCAATGCCAACAGTGAGTAAATCAAAAACAATTAGAGAACATAAAATACTGAACACTAATAATGCCAAATAATATTAGCATATTCCAGTTCATATTCCACAATCTGCCCACACTTGTCGCATACGTAGCAATGATCTACATCGTCGTCTGGGGACCACGAACGATTCTCTTCAAGTGCTTGTACGTTATCATGGTGAGAACATCGATTCTGAGAGACAAAGACAAATATTAGAAAGGATTTTAGAATGATTAATGGTTCTAAATGCGCAGTTGAGTAGGTGCTGAGAAAGTTAAAGAACAATGCGTTGTATCAAAGTTACGGCAACCTATTTCTTGTAAAATCATTCAATCCAATCTCAATCACCTATCGTTGAGATGCTGCTCGGACTCATTATGATTGGCTTATCATTGTTCGTTCTCGCCGTTTGTTCCCTAACTCCGAATGCAATGTTCAGAAGAATGTTCAATCATCTTACTGACTTGAAGATCCGAGAAGATGACTGTGAGTTATGTGTGCGTTTGCATTTTGTTTTATAACCGCTTTTGCGTCGGAGAATAAAGCTCGAAACTGACATAAAAATATTCACATCGACCAGGCAATCATTTCCGTTTTCTATCAAAATACGCAAACATACGTCACTGTTATTAGTATTCTTGCAGTGGAGTTTCGTTTCGAGGGGAAGCAAAGGAGGTTTCCATTTTTTGAAATTGTTCGTCTCGTATCGATGATTATTGCGACTTTCACAATCTCGAGAACCTACGTGGTGCTCGTGGCGTTCAATGCAGTGAGAAAAGAGACTGTGAGTTGTTTCTACCTAATTACCGAGACCGAATTAAAAACACTGAAGAATTGTGTACAGAATCGCCCGGAGCTTTCGCCGTGACGTCATTCATTGCAAGAATAATGATCTGCTCTTCATCACCATTTCAACTTCTTAAAAAAGTTTCCACTGCTTTCATGAACAACTAGTGCCGTTGACTAAAGTTAATGATCCCAACAATGCGCAAACCGATTTTTATTATGAATATTTGATAATTTGAATACGATTGATACAATAAATGTACTTGAGCAAAGGGAAGTCGAAGACGGACGAAATTCCGTGGGTGTTGCCTAAACCTCCTGTGGGGGCTTCGCACGAGCGAGCTTCTTCTGTAATGGACAGTATTTTAGGTACGTCAAATGACTGTCATCGATGATTAGTAGTTCACACATGGAAAAAAAAGGAGAAAGACATGCCTCCCTTTTTTTGGCCTCTAAGAATCCGGCGAATGTAGTGGCGCAGAAAACTATATTTACGGTAGAGATGGATAGCAGTATGACGCGCAGGATAAGTAGCGCCTCCGGCTTTCCTGCGATACATGAACAATCAGGAACCTTTATCAGAGACTATATCTGCGGGGAATTCAGAAGTCAATTTTGAACCTATGCTGATAAAATGGCACTATGGGTACATTTTCAAGTCGGAAATCGACTTTAGGAACCCGTATCCCCAACCCCTGTTACCCTATGGATCCTGGGGACCATGTACAAAATCGCGAACGGAGCTTTAAACCTGTTCATATGATACTAAATCCTGTAGAACTCGTCGAGACAAACATTTTTGTCATTGACTACATTTTTGTTTGTCTCACAATAAATTGCTCAATAGAGGTCAAATATGAGTCGCAATCTCTTCCTTTCGTACACACTCTCGTCACTCGACCGAACGATAGAGAAGGTGAATTGAAGAGACTGAGGCTTTTTTAAACTCTACTGTAAAGCAAGTAACATCTAGAATAGGGGATGCAAAAGCAGAAATTTTTTTCGTCATATTTTGAGGTCTATTGCTCGAGTTGGGCACCTGATCCTGTCTTTGCCGAACTGTTAGGTTCGTTCGTCCAGAATTCGTTGTTCGCGAGTAAGATGGCAATAATCGCGCAATACGAATGCAGCAGAACTGTCGCCACAAGCATGTACTGGAAACAATTATTTTCAGAAGTGCTCGAAATGCGAAATGTGAAGAATGAAGAGATGCTGACGGTATATTTCGAGCTCAAATAATCACCCTGAGAAAACTCACATGTACTGGAGAACGGTTGAGCTTTCCGAGTATGCCGAACCAGGCTAGGATAAGAGAGAGCAGAAGCCATGGGGTAAGCTACAATTTTCTTTTTTTTTCGTTTGCAAATTCTGAGCGATCTCTTAAGATTAGTATTTCTGCGATTCGAGAGTATGCGTATGAAATGGAAAATGCAAACTCTTCTCACAATCGGCATTACGTAGCAGCCAGAAACGATCGAGATGATTGAAATCATCGCGAGCACCGCGATACAATTCTGAAAAAAATGAACAAATGACGGTAATTGTCAAATGGTTTTATCCTTCTTCCTACCCCTGTACCCTTGTCATCAAGGGAATTTGTAAAAATCGAAATGAATGAATGATCTGTTCACGGAAGCTGGTCGGCCCAACTATGGATTTTCAGAGAGTATTAATGCAAAAAAAATAGGTTAAACAAAAAGCACAAACGGCCCATCCTTCGGAGAGTGAGCCTGTGTTGGTGTCTGACGGTGGAGTATCTGTAGTAGATAGTGATGTTTAAGCCAATCACGACCATCTCGTGAAAAAATAAGAATTGACAACTCACACTGATACTTGGCAAGACGAGTGCTCAGGTGAACGCCCGCATTCGCGCTCGCGCCCATCTTGTGCTGAATGGATGGATGGAAGAATAAGTGTCTTAGCAAGGAAAATGATCGTTCAGAAAGCAAAGAGAGCTCTAACAACGCGCGAAATGGGCCATATGGGCCATTTCGTCCCGGCCATTCCTTTTAGGCAATGTGGAGCGAGGATTGTAAAAACATATTGATCTCTCATTTCGCCATACCCTCTCGGTCTTCTCTTATTGGCAAGATATCATTGCTAAATGAGAGGTTGAACAATTTTTTTTGCAAAACCTTCGTAGTTAGTGGGGAGTGAGGAAGGGGTGTAGGCACAGACAACAAAAACACTGCTCAACTATTGTCATTCTCTTGTAAGGATTACAAACAACGAGGGGAATCGTGTCAGTAACTCGCGAGTTGCTGAGGAAACTAGGTGGTTTGAGAACCAGGGAAGCTAACTAGAGTGATTCGCGAATCACTATCATCTTGGTAACTTGAGAGTTATTAGGATCAGAGTGGTGATTGGTTTGAGAACTAGTTGCTGCTAGAAGGGATTAGAAGTAGATCATATATCGCTAATACTTTACATGGGGGCCAAGTGGTCGTTCGAATAAGTGGATAATCAAGTGTAATTGTGAATTACTGGTAATTCTAGGTGAATTGTCGTGTTATTGTCGTGTCCGTGGAAAAGTAACGGAAAAGTAACGGAAGTGTGTAACTGCAGGATGACGGACACTTTCGACGTCGATATGGATGGCGGGGATGCGTCCACTGAACGAGAAGGTCAAACAGTAGTATTGCTGAGTTTGAGGCGTTGTTTGATAGAGAAAGAGCAGCGATTGATGAGGATTTGAAAGTGATCGATGGTGCGCTGATTGTTTGTGCCAATTATGAGGCAGAGTATCAGAGGATGGAAGGGCATTACAATCAAAAGAGGGACGAATTGAATGAGCTGAATGACGAAATGGTTGAGGTGTTGGCGGGAACAGATTTCACTCGCGTTGAGGACCTGCGGGTTAAATACAATGAGTTGTGTGAGCAGATTAGAATAAAGGAGGAGGATGAGAAAGCAGTACTTATTTCTGTTGGTGTTGAATCAATGAATGAGCTGATTGAAAAGGCTAGGAAGGTGGTTCGTAGTGACAGTGCTGTTACTATTGGGAACACAATTCGAGAGCAGGCTGATGAATTACTCAAGGCAGTAGGTCATAGTAATTTCACTACACTAGCTGAGGATGTGATGCGCATGCGTGAGGAGATTAATAGATTGAATAATGGTGATAGCTATCGGACAGATGTGCTCGAGGAGTTAATGAAACATTGTGATGTTGGTGTGGAGACTGATATAATGAGGTTTATTCAGCACTCCGCGGCCGAGAAGGAGAAGCAGATCCTGGATTTAAAGAAGGCGCTCGCGGCGTCACAAGACCACGACGATAAGATGCAGAGGGAGCGGGACGAGTACTACGCGAAGTGGGACAAGTTGGTCAAGGAGCAGCTTGGGCGCGATAAGCGTGAGTCCAGTTCAGAATTGAGTGAAGCACTCCAAAGGCAATTGAATGGTATCAATACTCAAATGCAGGCGCTGCTGCAGTCGCAGAACGCGAACGCCGACAACAGGAGGCGATCGAGTCCGGAGTCGGATCGACTGATCTCGCAGCAGCACGCGAGTGGCGGGACAGGGACGACAGTGGAGAGAAGGGGTGAGCTGTTTGGTATTGAAAATGGTGGAGAGGCACGAGTGCCGAGGTTACCTCTAGATCCCTTGTTGTTGCCCGCGTTAGAGAAATTTGATGGAAGGAAGGAAAAGTGGGAGTCATTCAAGGATGGGTTCATGGTTCGATTTGGCGATCGAGGGGATGCAGTTTGTCGGATTATTGTGAAAGAGTTTCTGAGTGGTAGAGCTCTCACAGAATTCCAAGCTCTCCCGGAGGAGTACAGGAATAAGCCATTCCGTGACTGCCTAGATTGGTTGAGAGATAGGATCATGGGTGGTTCTCGGTATCAAGCAATTGATTTGGAAAGGAGGTTGAGGGAGCTGAAAGTGGGTGGTAAAAGAGTCGAGCAGGTGTGTCAGGAGGTTGAGTATCTGGTGCACAAGCTGCACAATGAGGCTGAAAAGCAAGAGGAAATTAAAGTGAGACAATTAATCTTCCTGTATGAGTCGAACAGAGAATGGTACTCTGGGTTACTGAGAATGATGGATAGTGAGAGCTCATATGTTGAGATGAAGGAGTATCTTTTGAGAGAGGAGTATGTGGAGCGACGATTGGTTAGCAGCAAACCACCCTATGGGGGATGCGCTAACAATCAGCCAAGGAATCACAACAATAGAGGTGTGAGCAATGGTGATCGTGACAGAATGTCGAAGATCAAGTGTGTGTGCTGTCAGGGTATTGGACATGTGGAACTGAAGTGTCCTACCAAGGGTGATACGAGAGGTTACTACACTGACACGCAGTGTTATGTGTGCGGCGGAAAGGGACATACAGCAAAGGCGTGTATTTCCGATCCGTCGACGAAGTTTCTTTGGAGAGCGATGAGTGGACAGTCTGAGGCACGAAAGGATAGTGTTACTCAGCCACCATCAAGGTACCCCGGTCCCGGTGCGAATGTGTCGCCACCTGGAAACGGAGGATACAGTGGAGGACGACGAGGTGGAAATAGTGGTTCAGGGAACGCACATAATCCCACAGTTCGTATGCTCGCGTTGAGGTGTGAAGAAGCAAGGGATGAAGTTGACGACAAAGTATCGTTCGATCAACAAACTTCCGAAAAGGCATGTGGTAGAGATGAGACACTGGGTGTCGATATGGCTCTCACAGCTAAGGAAGAAGAGAGAGAGGAGAATAATAAGGAAAGCGAGGCAGAGGATCCATTCTTCGTGAAGAGATCTCAACTTGTGAGTGGAGTAATCGGTGGTCTGAAAGTAGAAGCTTGTCTTGACACCGGTGCTGATGTGAATCTGATCGATAAGAGAACTATCGATAGAATGAGTGGAGTGAGCATAGTTCCGGGTATTCGATGGAGTGTACAGGATGCTCAGAGAAATTCAGTGAAGACTCTCGGTACAGTCTTACTTGATGTGAAAATGGAGATTGGGAAGGAGTGTAAAGTGGGATTTGTGGTATCGGAAGCTGATGTTACGAACATACTTCTCGGTAATGGTGCACTTGATGCAATGGGTCTCGCATTGAGAATGAAGGAAGAAGACAAACCTGTGAAACCTCCGAGTTTGCAGGATGATGCGATTGTTTTGAGAACTGCGTTCATTGGTCCAGGACAGTTGGGGTTGGTGCTGGTAGGAGGTGGACGAGGCAGTGGAGGATCTAAGGTGCTAGTCACTGATAGAGATGATGTGATTGAAGGAGTAAACGATGGCTCCTGTGTTGTTCGAGTTCCTGTATGGAACAGTTCGAATGAGGATTTGATGCTTGAACAGAATGAAGTGATTGGTGCGTGGTGTAGAGTGAACCAACCTGATTCAAAAGGGGTTGCGTCAGACACTGCACTAATAGTGAATCATGTCCAAGGACACGAGAGAAGAGTGAATTGGAAAGAGATCAAGGAGAATCTCGAGAGTTGCCGTGGAGGGAAGCTGAGCAAGCGAATAGAAGACATCATTCGAGCTCGAGCCGATGTATTCGCTGTGGATGATAGTGATCTTGGTAGATTGAAGGGAATGATGTGTGACATCAGACTCTTTGAGGGAAGCAAGCCAATTCGACAGAAGGAGCGTCCTGTTCCTTTTGCTCTGAAGCCTGCGTTGAGGAAGTTATTGGATAAGATGATGTCTCAAGGGGTCATCAGAAAATCCAATTCGCCCTGGTTATCTCCGGTGGTGTTGTTAAAGAAAAAGGATGGCAGCATTAGGATCTGCATCGACTTCAGAAGAGTAAATGAGGTTACGAGGGAGGATGCGTTCCCCCTGCCGTACATCGAAACGATCCTGCAATCATTGCAAGGGAGGAAGGTGTTCACTGTGATGGATCTGTCATCTGGTTTCTGGCAATTGCCTCTGAATGAGAAGAGTGCTGAAGTTACAGCATTTGCAACAATGGGAGAATTATACGAATTCTCAGTTCTTCCATTTGGCCTGAATATCTCTCCGGCAATATTCCAGCGTGCAATGAGTGAAGTGTTGAAAGATGAGCTCAGTAAGGAAGGTCGAGAAAGAGTTGTACATTGTTACATCGACGACGTGCTAATCGCAACTGAAAGTGACGAAGAACATGAGAAAGTTCTCGCCCGTGTGCTTGACAAGCTAAGGGGTTGCGGTTTGCTGTTGAATATGAAGAAGTGCAAGATAATGGTCGATGAGATAGAATATCTTGGCCATCGATTGACGAAGAGTGGTCTGCACATTGATGATCGGAAGATCCAAGCGATCAGAGAGTACAAGCGTCCTGAGACTATGTCTCAGTTACAGCAGTTTCTCGGAATGACGGGATACCACCGTCGATTCGTGCAGTCATATGCTAAGATAGTACAGCCTCTCACGAGATTGGTTGTTACTGCTGGTAGGAGATTGTTGTGGACAAAGGATGCTAATGAGGCATTCCTCTGTTTGAAAGAGAAAATCTCGTCTGCCCCGGTGTTGCAGCAGCCTGATTATGCAGGAGCCATGGATGGTTCACGACCATTTATTGTGACAACGGATGCAAGTGGAACTGGCATTGGTGCAATAATGAGTCAGAAGGGAACGGATGGACTAGAGAGAACATTGTGTTTCTTTTCAAGAACATTGAGAGATTCGTAGAAAGGTCTTTCTGTAGTGGATACAGAAGCATTAGCAGTATATGAGGCTGTGACTAGATGGAGATACATGACTTGTGGTACCAAGACGATTATTCGTACTGATCATCAGCCATTAGTGACATTACTGAAGAGAAAGAATGTTGCCTCGAGATTGCTGCGATGGGCAAACGAGTTACAAGCGTACAATATAGAGATCGAGCACATAAAGGGCAAGACGAATGTGGTGGCAGATGCACTAAGTCGAAATGCAAGGCCAGAACTGCCTGGAGAGAATAATGGATTATCTGACGATGTAGGTGTCGTTGTTAATGCGATCACGCGCAGTAAGACTGAGGCGGTGAGGTTGGAAGAGGAGAAGAGAAGAAAGAGTCAGGAAGATTCAGATGACTCAGATATTCTGAAGCAATGGATAGCTGATCAGGGCAAGGATGAATGGGTTGTGTCCATGCTTAAAAAGTTGAAAGAGGTTGATGAAGGGAAGAGAGATGTCGCGGAGGAATTGACTATTCCTGGAACAATAAAGAGGACAAGTTTGGCTGATTGGGTTGTGCATAAAGGAATATTGTATCTACTCGGTGTGGATCATGAGAAGAAGCTCTATGTACCTGAGGGTAGAAGAGAACGATTTATTGAGGAGATTCATGACTCGCCGTTGTCTGGTCATGTTGGTTCGAGAAAGCTTCTTCAGAGACTTTCGAGTGAGGTCTTCTGGGGTTCTATGCTCAAGGATGTTCAGAATGTACTGAGAAAGTGTAAGAGGTGTCTCCTTGCGAACCCGCAAAAGAAGATGATACCACCCTTACAACCGTTGGTTGCAAATGATAGAATGGACGTTGTAGGAATGGATCTCATTGAGATGGGACGAGGGAAGAATGGAGGCAAGTATATCGTGACAATAATCGACCACTTTTCCAAATTTGGGGGTGCGTTCGCTGTCAGAGATAAGAGAGCTGAGACCGTGGCTGATGTGTTTATCTCCCGATGGGTGTGTGAGGGTTGTCGTGTTCCTAAGACACTGGTCACTGACAACGGATCTGAACTAGTGAATCAGATAATGGGAGAGATTGCTAGAAGGTTCCAAATTGATCGGAGATTGACTCTGCCGTATCACAGCATGGCCAATGGCCTTACTGAGAGATTCAATCGCACGATTGTTGAGATTCTGAAACGAATCAAGATGAGAGATGATGAGTGGGAGGAGGCTCTTCCATATGCGGTCTTCGCGTACAATTCGAGTCCTCATGGTGCGACTGGTGAGACACCGTCGTTCTTGATGTATTTCAAGGATGAGAAATTGCCTAATAGTCAGCTTCCACAGTCGAATCCTGCTTATACAGTGGATATCGATGTAGATAACTATAAGAGAAGGATGGTGTGGATGATGGAAAAGGCCAGATCTGTAGTTGTGGCTAAATTAGAGAATGAAAGAAAGAATATGAAGAAAGTCTATGATGGAAAGCATAAAAACAATATGAGTATTGTTCCAAAGAAGGGTGATCGAGTCTATGTGAAAGTGGAGCCTAAAGTGGGAGACATTAAAAAGATGATGGCTCATTTTGAGGGACCCTATAGGGTTGTCGGTACAAGTAATACTACGGTTACTGTAGAAAGGGCAGATAATGGATTGGAGAATGGTAGAGATAATGATATAAGAGTGGTCCAATGGGATAGAATTCGGTTGGTTCCAAGAGAAAAAGGTGCACAAGAGAAAATAGTAGAAGTGAACGCTGTCACGTGTGACGCGGTGGGAAGAGAAATGAGTGTTTCTAATTCCAGACGAGTGATTGGAGTATCAAACCTCCTCCATCCGGATCACGTGTGCGAGGAGTGCACGTCGAAGCTCAAGCTGGGAGATTTCATCATGGATGCCAAGCCATTCAAGGTCGCCGAGGTGACATTCCGCAGCTTGAGGGAGCTGGCCGCACTGCTGGATCTGAAGGATCAATGGAAGATTCTTTCTCCATTCGAGGCATACAGAGCCATGAAAGAGAAAGCAGACAGAAAGGAGGAGTCATCGAATTCATTGAAGATGGCATACAGGAAAGGGGTATGCATGCATCGACTGGAAGAGTCGATCAGGATTGCTGAACACGGAGTGATCATACAAGATGAACCTTCGAGAGTTGGGGATGCAATTTCTGAAGTTCTTGCGAGATCAGGAGGAAGAGCGTCGAGAAAGAATTGTGTAGTTCTTGTACCGGAGGATTCATGCCTCCAGAGGGCAAGTGGTACACTTAAGGAAGTGGAGTTCATGAGCTACTCTGACGAGTCAGAGTGCAGAAATCAGTTGGAAGGAATGAAGTCGGCAGGGTCTCTCCCGAAGTCTCTGGTGGTACTACTCAAGTCGTCGATGGATCCGCTGAAGCTGCAGACAATGAAGAATCTCTGTGATGCCGTAGCCAAGACCCAGAACATTACCGTGTATGTGATGGCGGACATGCTGCCTGCGAAAGTGGATGCGCTCAAGTCTGCGTCCGTTGCGTCATTGCAAACAATGCTTACTAAGTGGAAGATGGAGGGAGGAGGAGTCGTCAATTTGGTCGTCATCTCTCTCATCAGTGGATTGTTGTGGGAACACACCACGCTTTGTTCTCTCTTCCGAGTGACACGCGAAGAATCGAAGGAGACATTTGAGAAGGCCATCAAGTCCGTGATTGACGGAACTCCGTATCCATTCCCGTCGGAGTCTGCGGAGAAGGAAAGACCAGTCGTACTTGGGAAGCGACGTTTCGAGGGGGAAAGAAGATCCGAGGGAGGACCTGGATTCGACCCTAACATGGAATGCTTCTACTGTCGCAAGATGGGCCATGGCAAATGGCAATGCAAGCAGAAGAAAGAAGATGACCTCGCTAAGAAGGCCAACAAGTGATTAGAGTGAGGACACTCTCTTCGGAGGTGCGGGGCGTGTAGAGGGAACCACCCGTTCCCTCCTGATATTTCTGTGAATAACAATAATTCCCCTCGTTTTCCCTATTATTAAGCAATTAAATAATTAAATATTCAAAATAATATTTATTTCACTTTACGATTATTAATGTTTGTCCATTACGGTAGTCGTTTTTTCAACGTTTGAATTACCGCCTAGCCACTCAGTCAATTGTTTTGACTGAGTACCAGCGTAAATTTTTCGAAATGTTTTAGGAATCGATATTTTCCGAGGAGAGTTAGTTTTTTTTCCCCCGTTTTCCGTGTTATTTCTTGTGTTTTGTTGTTAATTAGTTCTTAACGTCTCATAAAGGCTTATTAAATACTTCCTTGCTGTTTTGCTTCTCCTTTGGTGGGTTTGGGGCACTCTGGGAACGTCTTTCTTATTCCTCCCGCCTGGGGTTGCGCAGTCTATTGACTCGCTCCTCGTTTGCTATCGACGTTGGCTTTCTTCTTGACACATTTCTGCTTGAATCCTTTCCTCCTTGTTTTCCTGTCCGTGTTTACCGCGTCGTGTCAGTAACTCGCGAGTTGCTGAGGAAACTAGGTGGTTTGAGAACCAGGGAAGCTAACTAGAGTGATTCGCGAATCACTATCATCTTGGTAACTTGAGAGTTATTAGGATCAGAGTGGTGATTGGTTTGAGAACTAGTTGCTGCTAGAAGGGATTAGTAGTAGATCATATATCGCTAATACTTTACACAATTCGATAATTCATTGCTTGCCTATAGAAAATGGATCAAAATGGGCAAGCCTCTTCGCTCGTAAACCAGTAAAGAGGCTCGTTTTCGAATCAGGTGCTGATAAGCAATTTTTATACCCTGGGAGTAGTCCTTATCATCAATTCACAGAAAACTGTGCATTCTCCTCGTTCCTCATTGTCTCTTGCTGTCTCTTACTATGAAAAATGATTGCATGTGGGAAGGATATGAGGAGCAAAGTAGTTTGAAGTATCGACTCCCTGATAAAGATGATATATCAGCTCTGGTGAAATGAGAGGGAGGGGGGAATACACAACCGAAATATCTCAATTATCAGTGGAATTATCAGTGGCATCTACCTCAGATTATATTTTCCAGTTAATTTCGTGACGCCTCGAGTGTAGTTAAATTATCAGCTGGCTGAAATCGCCCTGTTTATGCTTATTGACCACGCTCGTCGTTCGCTCGTCGTTCGTCCGCTTCAAATTCCAAAATAGTCATAATTCAATAATTCAACTCTTCTGCCCATTACTTCTCTCGTCGGTCAGACAGAACGAGAGATCATGTGAAATGGAGAGAGTCGTCCTTCCCTCAAATCCCCGTCGTTTTATCTACCTTTTGCGTGCACGACACCTACACGTCATCACGGACTTTGCAGTGGTCATTTATTCCGCCCAATGGCAAATGTCCGGGAGAATTCCCAGATCAGGTCTCAAAATGTCCAGTGGGGCAAAACTACATTGGAATGGAAGGCTCTCTCTCTTTCCCCCGCAATCCCTGCGTTATCTCATCCTGTTATTAAAGTCTCCCTCTCTCTCTGCGACATTTCCTCTTCCCTTTCTTCTATCATTATGCTTGACTGACAATGAGAACGAATTATCCTCATTGCGGGTGCACTCTTATCCTTCCTGTCCGGTGAGACGTAATGCACGGATGTTTTTGTTGCTATCTAAAGCAACCCAACTCAATCCAGTCCATTCGAATCACGGAAGAGTTCACAGAACGAGAGCAAATTCATGCTCCTCCTATCTTGTGACAGCGCCGTTTCTATTAGTGAATAGACCAATGGACCTTTTCCTGCTGATGTTCGCTACCTTCATGCATCCAGTTGACTCGTGCACTCCCACATCGTCAATAACAGTGCCTACGCCCATCCTTCCGAGTACGTTCCGTTTTCATGCGTTTCAAATGTTCATCAAACTCAATGTGCCGGGAGGGAGGTAGGGAGTGAGGCAAGGTATAGCTTCACCAAGCTTGGTACGTTCGTAAAAGGTCAGCTACTTGTGGAATGGAGAATAATCTCACGATAGCGATTATCGAAACCTATCTGCGCTTATTTCAGCATGCAGCGTAGGTTGCGATCCATTCATATTCACGAATGACTACAACTTGGTTACCGTCGCTTCAACGAACGCCATGGGATGCGATGTGCTCACGCTCACGTGCGCCGCTGGACCACCGTATACGATCGCCGAAATAACGGTATATTTTCTTACGTATTTCATGTATCATGCTATCATGAAAAATAGTCGATCTAGTGGACAGTAGAGCTCGAAATACGAACCGAAATCTCTTTATGTCACACACTCACTTGCCACTCGAGTGGGAGAGAGCGCGAAATGGAGAGACGTCGGCTCATATTTTAGCTCAACTTCTCTGTGGGCCACTAGTAGGTTGTGCGCTTCGAATCTCAAATTGCTGGCCTAACCAAAGAAATGTTGTGTATTGGCTTGTGCAGCACTGACGTTCATCTTTCCAGTACAACACCGTGAACATGCTCACCGACGGCGGCACGGGCACAGTGCAGATGGTGGTCACCTGCAATGCGGCCGGCACGACCTTCGCATACATGGGAACCGACGTGACTCAGATTATGTGCAATCTAACTTGAATAAATTTTCTATAAAAACAACTTTACTGTTAAAAAAAATGATTTTACCGATTCAAACACTTTCGAGCGTGGTTGCCTGAGAACCAATAACCACAATGCTGGAATTGGGAACCAACATTTCGAAAAGTTGTGGAATCGTGCACAGTGGTGATAGTGGTCACGTGCAATGCGGCCGGCACGACCTTCGCGTACATGGGAACGGACGTCACTCAGATTATGTGCAATCTATCATGAATCATATTCAACAGCCCGGCCTTACCCGTCGGTCCTAGTGCTTTCTTACGACTGTAGAAATATTACATGTAGTGATGAAAACGTTTAAAATTGTTGTTCCATGATAATGACGATGGCGCATGAACCAGCATCGATGTTTTGTAATTTGATTCCATTACCGATTGATTGACATCAAAGAGTGACCGTGTCATGGGTATCACCTAGGGTTGGCAATTTGATTCTTCGTGGATTCCCAGATCTTTTTGATTCCACTCATTCCGCACCTTTTGAGTCCGGGAATCGGTGGTTCTGGGAATCCAAGATTCTGGGAATCCAGGATTCCCAAGATCATAACTCGGCTTAAAATCATCAAATCGATTCCAAATTTCGAGCACGTATTCACATGTAAATGGCCTCAATCATCGATAGATTCATTTATATTGATAGCTGCATGTTCGATCTATTGTTCGAAAGTACTATAGCAATGTAATCTTGGCATAAGTTATGACTGGAAACAGCATCGAAGTGAAATGAGAAAATGTCTAAATTTTAACAGCAATTGAAATCTGTTTCACGATTCATATTTGTGAAAAATATTGGGAATCCTTGGATTCCCAATATTTGCTTGGATTCCCAAACTTTAGGGCTCGTGATCTAGTCAAGAGTATGGATGTGCTTGTGGTCCGCAATTCGATTTAGTGATAAGAACGAGCAAACGTGGCTGATATGTAGAGCTCGAAATATGAGTCTCCGTCTCTTCATTTCACACACTTTCTAGCCAGCACGATCCGAGAAAGAGTGTGATGAATGAAGAGATCGCGGCTCATATCTCGAGCTCTACTGATATGCCCTATTGATTAATGGACACGTATGAAAGTGAAGGAGCGAATGCAGAGATCGATAATCCTTGAATATGGAACCCCTAGAATGGTCTCCCTTTCAAAAGGCGACTCTCAACTTCTTTTTTTTTTGGATGATTTCTCATTGAGTCATCGATACTCGTCGGATTTTCTCACTTGTCATTACCCACCTCTTGGAATTTCATCGTATCTGAAGAGACTGGTTTTGTCTGACCACTGCGTAACCTTTCATCGAGTGTCATTTCTCATTGTAGTGAGAATCGAGTCTTAGAATACTTTTCCAAAAGAAAGAGATTGTCACTCTGATTCCAATCTGTGGTCAATGCCAGCCTTCACAACTCGCCTGATCTGTGTATACCAAGTTATGCCCAATCCAGAGTGCAGATGTTAATCATCAAATAAACTTGTGAAGGACTGAATGCTTTATCAAACGTTGAGTAGGTTACAATTTGGTGAATGAGCAATACATATTAGAAACAGAACGTTAAAGAAGGCGTCCCACGAATATCTGGCAAGGTGAGTTCTCCATGTGAGGTGGTGGGTCGTTGTTACCCGGTCACACATTCGAAACTCGCAAGTCACCATTTTTCTTTTGAACTGAGTTATGCTCGACTGGCTGCGTTCCAAGTGACCCTGAAACGCAGGCAACGAGCGAGAGAGCGTGCGGAATGAGGAGAGCGCGCCCTCTCATTCCTCACTTTGCATAATCGCCCGAGCGGTTCGTGGGACGCCTTCTTTAACAATAGGACGAAAGAATTCGATTCTCGAATAAAAAAACGTAAAACTAAAACTAACGACCACGACCGCGACCAGTTTCATGTGCACACTCGACAGTTTGGCGTAGGGCAGGGCCAGGTGGCGGCGACAGAGCTCGCGGGCAGGCACAGAGCCCATCGACGCAACGTCCTCCGCCGCCCTTGCCTCCATCCTTGCGGTACGTGAGCACAAAGTTGTGGCCGGCGAGGCCATTGACAGTGCCGCGCCACGCCTCTGGAAGATTAGGGAGCAGGTCAGGGTGAAGAATTCGTTCGTCTCTTCAATCCTCGTACTCGCTCACCGCCGGTCAGAGTTGCGAGAGGTCCGAGCGGAATGAAGAGACGGATTCTTGGCAGCCCAACTGTATAGATCACATCGATCAGATTAGGGGGGGGGGGGGGGTCTTTTGATTTCGGAGACTACGACTATTTGGAAAGGCGACTGTTCGCTTCCGCGAGCTCTCTCATCACCCTAACAGGCGTAGAGAAAGTACGAGTGGAATGCACAGAGGCCGATTGAAACCTGCTGGCAGAATGGTAGTTGTCTAATACGCTTTGTGTATGTGCTGTGAAACGAAGGAGCGATGCGAAACATGGAGCGCGCAAAAGTGATAAAGACTGAGGGGGGGGGACAACTTTTTGCAGTGCTGGTGGCGACGATACGGAATGTGCTACCGTACCTGGACATTGTGCAGCTTATGGGTGCGGCACGACGCTACCGTACCACTGGCGTTCCTGGCCAAAAATGCGGCGGACTTCTTCTTCTTCGCCATTGAGCAACGCGTCGACCGTTCGGGAGAAGGGCGGAGTGAGGGAAATGAACGACGGTGAATCGCCGTGCGCTATTTTGAATAGGCAAGCGCAACTGCGACAACTTCGAACTTGCAACACTAATGAATTTTGAAATATCTTCGAACTTTTTTCATGTTGAGTTCGAAGTAGACTTGAGTATATTTGAGCGGTTTTGTCTTCTTGATCTGTGACCATATATGGTAATGCAGAGACCACATATGGTCTCTGCATTACCCCTGATTTCTCCATCTACCTGGCTTACATATTGACTAGTTGCAATGCAGAATAACAGAACGAAAATATGTAAGGGATAATACACTTTATCGAACATAGGTTACAATGCAATGAAAAAAAAGCTAGTTAAGAAAAAGACAGGACAACTCGCAATGGCGACATTACAAAATAAAAAAAGACAGATAGCTGTGGCGGTATCGATTGAAGAATAAGGTTGATATCACATTTTTAAAATGATACGATTGTAATTGCACACCTATTAAACTATTCCGCGCGGCAAACGCGTTATCTCCGCCCACTTTCACTTCGTTTTACGCGTTTTTAGCATATTTTCACTATCTTCTCTTAGTTTTTAATGATAAAACACGATTTCTGCGATGGTTTCGCGTTCATTAAGCACAAATTATATAATTAATGCTTAAGTTTAAACGCGACTAGTAGCAATTTTAGTTTAGTAGCAATTTTGTTACGCGCGGAACAAGAAACAACTTTGCGTCAAAATGTGATAGTTGATGGCGAGACAGTTCGGCTGAATTACTGCGGAAGGAGCATCTTTTCCTGCAATAGCAAAGATTGCATGAACCTTGTTTTATCCGTACGATTTCGGCTGACGACCTCACAGCTCATTTTGTAAACAGCTAAACAACACGTTTTCAAAGGGAGATTGAACTCTTGCTTTTCTCGTTTTGCGTTCTAGATCGCCAGATGAGCCGCACATTTGTTTATTATTTTTTTGGCATTTCTACTCACCGCTGATCGACGAATGTGGCGCATGGCCGCGACGCTTATGTAGGTGAGGACGATGTAAACATACACCATGCCAATCATGACGAGGCGAATGCCGGGCAAAGATGATCTCACCGTCTCGAGGGCTGAAAGTGTCATTCTAGTAGACATGATTTGTTTCCTCCCGTAAGAACTCTCGAAGGAAATCTTGCGCGTGTAGGTAAAAATAATAATAAAAAGTTATTGTACTCTCATGATCAGTGTTCGATCTTCCGAGGGACTTGATCAGTGCATCCAATAGAGTATCGTCCCCAACGAATACGTACACAGGAAGGACGATAAGGCTGCAGATGAGGGCGAGGATGAAGCTGACCCACTCAAATTTGTTTGTATTATGTTATTATTTTTTATTATTTATGCTTTATGTATGTCATGCTTATCATTTTATGATCATTGATCGGAATTCCGTGCCCTTCCCCCCATGACTCCTGAGCTCTGTGCAGCGAGAGATTTCGAGAAAGACAGGGCGTGTTCTATTAGAGAGACAGAATGGAGAAATGGCCTTACGTTGATGACGTAAATGAAGCTGAATCCGCAGCTCGTCGGGCGGTTGACGACAGCGATTGTGAAGAGATTGACGACGATGCCGAAGAGGAAGAGGGCCCAGCGCTTCAATTTTACATTTCACTGCCAAGTCATAGTCGATTTTCAAGATTTCCTGCACTTCTAAGCCTCAAAGGTAGATTAGGGAGTCTAAAAAAAGAAAAAGAAAAAAGGGAAAATGACCAACTCACATCCGGTACTGCCACAATGCAGAGCAAGTCAATGACCAGAGCAAGGATTGAGGTGGCGACAGTGACGAACTGAGATTGATCATGTTGTAAATATTGCATAGAACGGAAAGTGTGCAAATCTTTTTCAAATATTGATGCACAATCCCTATGTGTATGAAAGGTCGAAAGAAAAGTAAGAAACGAACCTTTCCGTCAAAGGTGAAAAGACCATCTGAAAATAGTCTCGATGGAAGAAGGTTGTCTGAAAGGAAATAATTATTTAGACGAATTCAGGCCACATTAATGCCCACTGGACTTAAAGAAATCAAATTACTATAATCCTGGTTTTGGTTAAGGCGAGAAGGAGAGAGTCGCCAAAAGTGTCACAACGTGACACAAAGAATAAAAAATACCGTACTTTTAACGTTCCGTTCCTACCTTGTCCGTCGTTAGGTTTTGCTACGGCTTCGATTCTCACAGTAATGACTCACCGGTGGACTGCTTGATCTTGCTGGGGATGAACTCGAATTCCATGTCTGTCGAATACTGGAATCAGAAATTCACTTGGGCTTAAATGGTAAATGAAAAGGAAAAATTGAAAGGATTATTCCTGTTAGCCAGCAAGATTCATTGCTTTAGTGACAAGGAAAAGTGTAATAGGAAAAAAAAGGAAAGTTGATGTGGAGAGGAGGGGTGGGCTGGCTCTAGTGGGAGGGTATCTAGGTGATGGTTGATTGTATTGTGCGACTGATTGGAGAATGATAAGAGGGGATTGAAGAATGGAGAGAAAAATAGAGGAAATGAAAAGCGATAGCGCAATTCGCTGTCGCAGTGTAAGGAGGGCTAGGGGGGCAGGAACTGACTCTCTCAATTCACAATGCTCTTTCGTCGATCAGAAAAGCGAGACATCAGAGGAGAGTGAGAGAGTCAGTTATTTGATCGTTGAGAGACACCGGGAAGAGAGCTGAGGAACTTTGGACTGATACACCGGGAGGGATCGCTCTCTTCATTCTGCATGCTATCTCGTCATTCTCTGTCCGGGGATAAAACGTGCCATTTGGCTCACTATCAGTTAGGTGATGGGCGGAGATGAATGACCTATGGAGCATTACAGCGGATGGGAGAGATAGTGTGAGGGGTAGACGTTTTCGGAATGCTAGACGTCTTGGCCATTGGAAAGAGCAATCCTTTCAACAAACTTCGAAAAGAAGCATTTTTCTAGACAAATACACATTTTAAAAGATTTTATCACATAAAATTACAGATTCATCCGTAGATGAAGAATATTACAATATGCTTATCATGATGTACAGTTGTACCCTGTAAGCTATTTAGAGGATGTTCTTGTAGGTCAATCCGGACCTCAGACAGACGGGTTTCTCATGGGAGAAAATGTCGAAGGAATACTTTCCGTGAAGTCGACCCATTCCCGAGTTGCCCACTCCGCCGAAGGGTAGTCCCGGTGCTGCAAACGATTGAGATAAATTCTTTAAAAAAGTCAATAATAACGTTTTACTGATGTGACCGTAACCTCTACAAGAATTAATTTTCACACTCGTTTGTTATCTCCGGGGGGGATTGTTTTGATTGCTTTGACTGATTGACTGATTCTTTTTTGTTATTGTTTTGATTGATCGTACCGAATACATGCGTCATGATGCCATTGACTGTCACTCCTCCCGACGAGGTCTCCTTGATGAACCGAGTGGATTGCTCCTTGTTTGAAGTGTAGAGATACGCGGCCAGGGGTTTCTCGTTTCTGAAAAGTCATTTCTTCATTGATTTACGTGTCTATTTGTACTTCGACAGCTGCTTCTTCTTAATCCAGAATCAGTATTTTTCATGGGAGTTGATTGAAGGGGGCTTGAAGACAATTTCACCTCTTGATGTAGTCCAGTGCAGCATCGAACGAGGGCACAGAGAGTATGGGGAGGAGCGGACCGAAGACCTGTGAGAGATTGGCTTTTAGAGGACGATAATGATGACCCACTGGCCTATTCGATTACTGTCTCTCTTAGAAATCTCTGCGAAACATACTTGAACATAATCGCAATGTCAGGAGCATAAGGAATGCGTTCAATTTCCCATGGCCCTGATTCATACGGCAACTCGTCGTGAGCGGTTCCCTCCCTCCTCGCTCTCTCTCTCCCCTTCTCGTCTATGGGTCCGCCGCCTCCGCTGCCCTCAAGATCGGCTATGGCATGCGCTAAGTCATCCGGTGACGCCGCCAAAATCGTTGCCCTGCTGGAATCCCTTCACGCGAAGATTGATGCAATGCCCAAATGTGAGTGTAACACTCTTCGTCAGGAACTCGTTGATCTGAAGAGATCACTTGACAAGACAACCGACAAGCAGCCACTTTCACTTCCCGCCCCGACTCAAGATACGTATTCTGTCGTCAAAAGAGCATTGAATGATGCTTCCACTTATGCGGAGAAAGCGAAACGAGCTGTGTGGGTTGGTCGTGAAGAGCTTTCGACTCCCGATCAGACTACATCTGCCGATCAAAAGGCTATTGAGTCACTCTGTGAAGAGCTCAACGATCCTCACATCTCGGATGCCCTCAAGAATGGACAGATTCAACATCATCGTCACCCCCATGAAAAAGGAGATCGTAAGAGAAGAATTTTGAAGATTGCTTTCACCGATGAGAAAACCCGTGACAAGTTCCTGTCTCTCTGTCGTTCCTCCCGCCCTGATACTATCACGAAAACACCTGGAAACTTCGTTAGAAGAGATCTCTGCCCTTACGAACTGGACCTTGAAAGGAAGGCTAGAATTGATGCGTATACAATGAACTGCAAGCTCGGAGCATTGGTGTACGGTATAAGGGACGAGAAATTAATCAAATTCAATGGATCGAACTCTCGCCCTCTGCCATCTGATTATGCAAATCGCCCTCCTCGCGGATTCAACAATACCTCTCTGAATGCAAATGTAAATGTGAACACGTCACTCCTATTCGATACTGTGAATCAATCCAACGACTCCTCTATCTTGGGATCAATTTCACCTATGCAAGTCAAGCCAAATGATACTTCTACGTCTACTGCCAACGGTTCGGGGACCA
The DNA here is from genome assembly GCA_000180635.4 of Pristionchus pacificus. Lineage (NCBI taxonomy): Eukaryota > Metazoa > Nematoda > Chromadorea > Rhabditida > Neodiplogasteridae > Pristionchus > Pristionchus pacificus. Next base: position 16,979,569 of record CM026576.1, read on the forward strand.
AGGCCTAGGACAAAAGCAGCAGTAAGGTACTTGCCCCTTTTTCGTCTGTCTTTCATTCCGACCCTGTCTCTCCGCATTTGCCTTTCTTTCCTTCTCCTTCTCTCTCTCCGAAATCTCTTTTTTCTGACACCAAAAATATCGAGCTATTTTATTCAAACGCACGTTCCATCCGCCGCAAAACACCTCTACTTTCTTTTGTGAAATCTCTAGGCTATAACCTCATTCTTTTGACTGAGACTTGGCTAACGAATGATGATAGTGATGCGTACTTAATGGGATCTGCTGATGATTACGTAGTTTTTAGAAAAGATCGTACAGTTACTCCCGATAAATCCCGAGGTGGTGGTGTAGCGATCCTAGTCTCTCCTCTTCTACATCCCATTCTTATTGACACCTTTTCTTCCGATGGAATTGAAACTCTTGTTATTGACATCCACCCTTCCATCCCTATCCGTTCCACACGCATCTGCTTAGTCTACCGTTCCCCCTCCTGTTCTTCCCCCTCTCTTCAGTCCTTTCTTTCTTTTATTGAACCCCTAATTGGTAATCTCCCTTTTCTTATCTGTGGTGATTTGAACTTCCCGAACATTGATTGGACAAGCTTAACTTCACCCACTCAAAACGACTTTCTCTCTTTCGCTTCGGACAACCGTATGACCCAGTTTGTCAACTTTAAAACTCGTGGAGAGAATACTCTTGACCTTATTCTTTGCAACAAAGACATTGTCAGAAATGTTGCCCCTACTATACCTTTTGCAGACCATTCCAGTATCACTTTCTCACTTGGTCATGCCTCCCCTCCCTCTCGCGAATTCGTGCCTTCTAGACAGTATCATCTTGCCGATTGGGAGTCAATTAACAACTGTATGTCAGCTCATGATTGGACTCTCGCCCTTTCCTCCCTTGATGCGGACAACGCATTTAGTTACTTCAGTGAGTTTGCAAATTCTGTTCTTGACACTTTTGTTCCCAAGACCACTTCTGCTCCTTTCTCTCGCTATCCTAAACACCTGCGCATTCTCTATGGGAAATCTCAAAGAGCTTCTATTGCTGCACCAAATAGCGTTCGTACAATACATATAGTTAAACGTTTTGAGAGGTCATTACGAGAGCATTCTGTGAGAATCGAAACAAGTGTTGTTGACTCGAAAAACCCCAAAGCGTTTTATGCCCTTTGTAAATCTCGTCTCAAATCTTGCAACTCCGCTCCTCCGGGAATAGTTGACATTGATGGCACGCATCTTCTCTCTAACACTGATAAGGCCCACGCTTTCTCTAGGTACTTTGCCTCTGTTTCTACCTCTCCGTTACACGGCCCTCTTACCCATCCGACACCCTCACCTGCAATCCCACAATTTGACCTTCCTTGTATTAACCCTGAGCAGATTCTTATTGCTATTCGCTCCCTTGTGCCTAAATGCAACTCTTCTCCTGATGGTCTACCAAACATCTTCTACAGCAAATGCAAGTTCTCTGTAGTCTCTCCGTTACTGATAATCTTCAACAAATCGTTGCATTCTAAGTTAATCCCTGAGATTTGGAAAATAGCCATTGTGAAACCTATCCCTAAAACCTCTTCCAACTCTATCAACTCTTTTCGACCTATTAGTCTGACCTGCTCTGTGACAAAGATTTTCGAAAAAATTCTGATCTCTGAAATCACTTCGTATCTTGATGAGTACAAGCTCTTTGACGTAAACCAAGCTGGATTCCGTATCGACCGCTCCACGTGTACCCAGCTGGTACAAACTCACTCAGACTACCTTCTATTTAAGTCTCAAAACTCTTCATTTGACACGATCTACTTTGACTTCAGGAAGGCTTTCGACAGCATAGACCATCGTCTTCTTTTGCATAAGCTAGCTAAGCTAGGGTTTTCTTCTAGTATTGTCTCATGGATTGCTAATTACCTTTCCAATAGGTCTCAACACGTCCTCATTGGCAATTCACTCTCTACTCCCTCTTTAGTCACTTCCGGGGTACCTCAAGGTTCTTGTATAGGTCCTCTCTTATTCATACTTTTCGTTAACGACCTATCTACAACTCTTCCATCTGAAATTAAGTATGGTATTTACGCAGACGATCTTAAGATTTATGCTAAAGTTCCTTTACATTCGGACCTCCTTCAATCTGCCATTAACTCTGTTTTCGACTGGTCTCAACAGTGGAACCTATCGCTCAACGAAAATAAATGCACTGTTGTCAATTACGGTACCCTCTCTTCTCGTAAACAGTACTTTATTAATGGAATCCCCTTGACCGTTTCTCCGTTTATGAAAGACCTAGGAGTAATTATGCATCCCTCTCTTAAATTCACTGACCATGTTTCAAAGATGACTTCTAAAGCTAGAGCGAAAGTTAACCTTATGTTCAAATGTTTCTTCTCATCAGACCCTAATTTGTATTCGCGTGCCTACACCACTTTCATTCGGCCACTTCTCGAGTACGGTTCCGTCATTTGGTCCCCTCACACAGTTACTCTTGCTAACCAAATAGAAGCGGTCCAACGCAACTTTTCTCTGCGATTATTCACTCGTTGTCGTATCCCTTACTCACTTTATCCTGATAGAATAAACCAACTCTCACTACAAACTCTTGAGCACAGAAGATTCATCTCCGACCTCCTTTTTCTTCACAAGTCTGTCCATGGTTTCTACTCCTATGACCACTCTAACCTATTTAAGCTTTCCCCCCTTATCCGTAGTCTCCGTAGAGCCCACTCTCTGCGCATCGCACTGCCATTTGTCCCGCCAACGTCTCATTCAAGTTTTGTAACTAGAGTCATTGATCAATGGAACGTGCTTTCTGAAGAATATGCTATAAGCTCGCCGTTCAATTTCCGCTCCCACCTTCTCTCTCTTCCCTCTATATCATTCTCTTCTGATTCTCTTTTACGCCTCTAATTTGCAAACACCCGACCTGCTGCTTTCCCCGAAGCCCCACCCCCCAAACCGAATCGCCACCAAGACGACGGACCTCCACCGAACAATATCGAAGAATATACGTCATTCCCTCTCTCTACTCACCCTGGTGGATAAACAAATTGAAATTGAAATTGAAATTGAAATTGAAATTGAAACTACCGCACCTCTTCCTTCATGAATTCATCCTCTGCCTCAACATCGATGAGATGGGCAGGAATGAACTTGTCCGCCTGGGAAATCTCCCCAACGGCCTTGTACGCAACCTGAAGGTTGTGCTCAATTTCTGGCATAAAGTCAGTCCATGGGCAATCATATTGATGCCTCAGACTTATACAAATTGACTTTGAATAATAACTGGCATAGCAATGATCTTCTACATGACGCAAGTGCCTACGTTAGCGGGATGACTCAACTTTTTCGAATTTACCTCACACTAATTTAGAATACGGTAGAAAAATCATCAACCTTTCCCTTGGTCTTCTGCAACAGTCCCATGAGGCGTCTGAATGGGTAATTATTGATTTTTTTTTGTAATTTGTAACCGGAATCTTCCAACCATCAATTCAATTCATCGAGTTTCAGCTAAGGTATCACTATGAAGCACATTTGAAAATCGTTGGATTCTCTACAGAGCGACTCACTGCGAAACATACTCGAAACGAATATTTGACTTCGTAATAAAGGGTGTAGTCAAAATATCAAAGATCATATAAAAAGGGCTAACTGGAAGTGTCTATCGTTGACGATTCTCGCATTCTCCTTTACTTTGCTCATGTCTCCAAGAGCGTCGAAGGCTGAGCTAAGAGCCGCGATGATCTTCGGCTTCATCGAGGGAGTTGTTAGGATCTGAAAGATCAAAGATCATATTTATGAAATCATTGCTAACGATCTGCAACGAGTCGCGGCCAATTTCGACGTTCAGAAATTGATGTTTGTTTCTCAATTTTTCCAATTCCGCCCGAAAAGACTGAAAGATAAAAGATGACGCTTACGTAGTCGGCGCAGATGCAGATCTGCCCTGCATTGAGCAGTTTCGCGAAGACGATTCCCTGTGCGAGCAACGAGAGATCGGCCGACTCGTCGACGAACACCGGGCTGCAATGGTGGTATTACTGAATAGCTATTTTAGCAGAGTTGCTACAAACATCGGCCATTTCCTTATCTAGTCAGTTTATCCACAGCAAACGAGGGCTTTGTGATTTGCCGACTGTTCCAGCAAAGACAATTAATTTTTGTGCTAAACAACATATTGTCAACGCTGAGAAGTTAAATGTCACGATAACCAGCTTCTGGTAGGTGGATACGCCGATGAGCTCACTTCTTGCCTCCCAGTTCCAGCGTGACGGGGGTGAGGTGCTTTGCAGCTGCGGCCATGATGATCTTCGCTACGGGAGGGCAGCCCGTGTACAGGATGTGATCGAATCTGAAGGAGATGGGGTGTCAACTTTCGATTCAGTTGCTCTTCTTTTCAACACATTTGATTACTTTCTTTCTGATATGGAACTAGCGTTTGATCTATGGATCCCACATACTCTCTCGTCGGTCAGAGAGAGCGAGAGAGTGTGCGAATCGAAGAGTGTCAGATCACTTCGCTAACCTTTCCTTGAGCAGCTCGGTCGTCTCCGGAATGCCGCCCTCAACGACGGCGAATTCCTTCTGGAAAAGGAAAAATTATTTTTTTGTAATCCGAAGGAGAAATCGAAGTCGTCCATTGATGAAATATCTTTGTAGCGCTAGTGAAACGTACATAAGAAACGGCCAATAGGCAATATAGTACTTTTTTCTATGGAATGAAGAACGCTAGTGGACAGAAAATACCGACTCCTAACGCTAAAATTTACCAAGAATAAAATTTAGGATGAAGAAACGTATGAAAGGATGGAAGGAGACCATTGAGAACACTCAATGCACCGGTCACTTGCTATGTCCGTCAAACACATTCAAATCATAATCTCTTTCACTGTTCTGTCTCATTTCATCCCTTCTATCAGTCATTCTCGTATTTCACCTCATCAAAGTACTTGGCGACCAGCTTGGCAAAAACCGCAGAAAAGGTGGGATCGAGCTCGGAAGGCTTCACGATTACGGTATTGCCTGAGTGATTATTGATTTTTCAAGCTACAGTAATCACCCAGTCTTCGATCAGTCATCGATTCGACTACATTGTGTCAAGGCATCGATAAAATCGAGATCGCACCCTGACTACCGTATCCCTATCGTATACACCCACCAGCGGCTAGTGCCGCAGCAAGTGACGCCGAAGTGACCAATGGGAAGTTCCACGGAGAGATGATCAGCACCACCTGTGAGTGGGTTACGGTAAGTTATCGAGTGGCTATGCTACCGTACCCAGAGGACACGGTAATGACACAAATTATCGATCGTCATCAAGACCTGTGGGTACGGTACTACGTTTTTTAATTAGTCCGGACATAACGAAATTCCGCGTACTCAAATCGTTTAGGTTAGATTTCTATGCCTTTAATCAATACTTTTTAATGTTTTTCTCTGTAGCCGGCTAAAAACAACTGTTAGGAAGTATTAAAATCCATTTTGGAGTAAGGGAAATCTATTTGAACGTATTTATATGCATTTGGTGTGGTCGGGCGCCTTTTCCGATAATCGTCAATTTCCCCATACGCGCGTACAATTTAATTGTCAAGTTTTGTGAAAAACGTAATAACAAGCCGTTTTCGCCGCTTCAGCATTCATTATGATGGCAATAAGCCAGTTATCGATTTATTACAGCAACGTGACGCTACAGTATACAACTGTACCCCGAGTGGCTCTGGCACGAGGTAGAGCGAGTCTGTGTCGGCTGATAGTTGAGGGCCGCCCACAGGAACCTGCAAAGATCAAAGATCACCGGTCAAATACGAGAGCTTTGAAATATTTCTTGAATTGATGTGGCATATGTTTCACAGCCTTTTATTATTCGAACAGATCTTTTTGGATGTTCAGTATCTCGAATTGGCTTTATATCCAACAACAAAATCATTCTGACTGGATCTCGCATATTATTTCGCAACCTTTCTTTTTTAAATAGACAGAAGTGTGCTACACGTGATTACATTTTAGTATCCACTCAGCGAAAGAGCATGTGAACGGAGTGGCTAGTACTTCGTACTAAGTTATCAACACACCTTCTTGGGCGCAGTCCATGCGTCAATGTTGTCCAGTGTCCCGACGACCTCCTGAAGAGTACTGTCGACGTCGGAGAAACTGGACTGAAAGAAGAAAGATTGGGCAACAATTCGAGGATTCTTGGTAGAATTGCCGATTCTATGTCTTCAAACTGTGGAAAAAATCAGGTCTTGATCGATTTTCTAAATGAGCTACAGTATTCTACCGTACCCTGTGCAGATCAGCGAAGATGGAATCGTCCAGCTCCTTCTTGTGTGTGGTGAGAAGTGTTCTGTGAGGATTGGGTACTGTTTGTTGGTATTGATTTTTCCCGGTGGTTAATCGGACGAACTTCAGCCTTTTACTGTGGCCCTTCATAATAACACCTTTCGTGCAACATGTGCGATGGTGTGGCCGGCTCAAAGGTTAAAAGATTGATCGCGATATAAGCCACTTGAATTTCTCCAGTCGTTTCTTCCTTCCGGCTAGATCAGCCGTGCCTCCGGACAGGTAGAAGTCACGCTGCTTCTTCACCAACTGAGAAAATTTGTTAATAGTTTCGACATACTGGTTTCGTCTATTCATTTCGCATATTCTATATCGAAATTTTATTTATTGTTTTAGTTTTGTTCAAAGCGAAAGTCGAATTTATTGCGATTCTAAAAGCTTTTCTGTTCATTAGTCATGTCTGAAACATATCGCGCGCAATTGCACAAAATGGAATCATGACAAACTGAAAATCGAAAAAGTTACCTCAGTGTAGGAAGACATCCTGATTTCTGTAATGGAGTAGTTGTAACTCTGAACGGACAAATATCAAGAGAGGCCGACCTTTAAGAGCTACCAAATAGGGGAACGTGAAAATACAAGTGAATGAGAAACGATCGAAGGTAAACCGATGGGAGGGGGGGGGGGGCGAGATAGTCCATCGGGTTCGGTGCCCGAATATTTCTAGTCGCCAGAATGGCGAGAGATCAGGGGTATTGTGGAGGGGCGAGGGAAATAAAGGCGTTCTCTAGCCAAGTGTGCACCACAGATCGGCAGGAAATGCACACAACACCACACGATTTGCACGATTTCGCCTGTTGTTGTGAGGAACGGGGCCATGTGACAATTGTGTGGGGAGATGATGGGGGAATCCTGACGAGTTTTCCAAGTTAGGGTATCGGGTAGGAATGGAGTATGGACATCGGGCGGAGAATCGGGCCGGTTTTACAGCCTCAGGTGTGCACGATATTGGAAATCACCACGGGAGCGCTGAAAGGAATAGCGAATCTGATAACGCTGAGAAAATAAGGTCTTATCAATCGCTATCACAGTTAGGGGCACGGCGTGTCAGGATGTGTGTAGACAAAGAATAGAAATGGTTTTATAGTGCCCGGAAGGCACATGATCTTTAGAAAAACACAACAATAACAGCAAAACAAACAGGCGTCAGACTCAAAATAGGGGAGATTTGTCACCACGTGGAGTTTGTAGCTGAACGAGAGGAGAAGGTCGGTTTGGCTCTCTAGTATCCCCAAACTATCTATATCTAGCAAGCTAGCGAGAGTGTTAGAGGAGCAAGGAGAAAGGGACAAGAAGAAAAAGGAGAAAAGATTGCACAACTCTAGCCGGGGTTAGTGAACTTCAGAGTTTGAATAGGGAGCGATTACTTTCGCTTTGGAGAGAAATAGAAATGGTTTCTCGAGCAACCAATCGCACTCCGTATACTGAGTTGGCTAGAGAATATCACGGATTAATTCGGTAGCGTGATTGATAACATGCAATTCCTAGATTGAAAAATTGATCACTGAATGTAAACGCCAAACTCTATTTGGGAAATAATCTTTTTTTTCGCTCGCACAGCACTGCGTGTCATGAAGAATGTAGAGGTAAGGATGAGAAAGAGACGCAAATCCGAGCGCATGATCGTTTGATAACCACAACAAATGTGGGAAAGTGTGTCTGTGGAACCGGCGACAGCACAGAATTTTCGATTTAATAGATGATGACTTGCTATACAATTTAGGAAGAAACAATAGAATGCAGGTACATCTTGTTCAATTGACATAACATCAACGCGAAAAGCAGTGATCAACAGAATTGAATTTTGTAGTTCTTCATAGAACTTTCATGAAGAAAAATCAAGAAGAGTTCACATTAATTTACGTATTTGAATGATGTAACGATAACAAAAATAGCAATCATAATGTGCAAGTTGTGTGATCACGTCTCTTTTGTACCAGGAGACCTTTCTAGTCTGGATTCAATTCTTTCGTAATCTTATCAATAAGGTATTCATGTCGGGCGAAACCGTAGTGATCGTGATAATTTGTGGTGATAAGTAATCATGGCTCACTTTCATAACGGTGCAACTTCGACATCAATGAGTTTGCACTACCATACGATGACATCGAGAGAAGGCAAGAGGGCAAGCTCAATAAAAAAAACCCCCCTCTCGTTGGCACTCGTTTCGAGGAAGAGGGGGTTTCAATAACGGACGACTGCTCTATCACTATGTCGAGTATCGCTGTGCTCCTCAAATTGGTGCTCTACGTAATATCATAATTCTCATGCGCTCGTATTGCTCGACGGTGGTACCATGGTAGGTGCATTTTTTTGTAAATATTTTTTTCGAACGGCCACGTTCAATTTAACAGCATTTCAACACATTGAATTAAGAGTTTCTCTGAAACATATCCGACTTCAATTACCACAGTTGCTTCATTGAATAACGCGGTTTATTCTCACACAACATTCTCGATATTCTATATTACAGACAAAATTATTTATTCCCTTGATAAATATCGTGTCAGTTTGATTTTTGCGTGCACTGACAAGAAATGTGATTGGTAAGGTAAATTCAATGATGATCTCTGAAAAAATACCAAAAAATATCAATCTTATGAATTGGGTTCTTGTGCACTCATGTTATGCTTAGGGGCCACAACGTAGATAGCAGAATTCGAGCAATGCGGTCACAAATGTTTTAAAACTACTCCTATGGGTCCCAACAACGTCATACTTTTGGCCGTTTGTCGATATCTTGTCTTTGAGGCGCGCTAGAGCCCGAGAAGTACGCGAGCAACCCTCTGGGAGAGAGGAGGGAAAGGCGAGACGAGAGGGAAAGGGGCGGAGCCTAATTAGCGTGTGTCTCTCTCCCTCCCCCCGCCCTCTCGCATGCCTCTCTCAGCCCAAAAGTCACAAGCCGGGGAAGCATGCTAAAAATCTGAAAAAAAATCTAAAATTCCTAAAATATTCGAATTAGTAAAATAAGTTTGGTCCGAGAAGGATCGTTCAGTTGGAACATGCCAAAACGACCTACTCCTTTCGCTTAAATGCGAATTTGATCTATTTACTGATAGTATGCATATCTGGGACCAAGCTCAAATGAAAGAGGAATATCATAGCTTTCCATAGCGCTGTCGAACGTCCGATTTGGTTTAGAACGAACCTTGTGACCTTACTTTCTCGCTATTGCACGAAATCGTGTCCACACAAAGTGGGCGGAGCTTGTAGGCCCTAGTTATGCTCGTAAAATTCACACTTGTTCTACATCTCTCATAGTATTGTTCCTGCCCGAGCTTCCGGTCTCTTTAATCAACGTTCATTGTATCAACATTGGAATGTTCATTGTTCTACATTTTCATTTAGAGTACATGCAGTAATCGTATGTCGGCATTTTTCACAAATTAAATTTGAAAATAAAACATCGCCAGATGCAGTCTTACTGATTTAGCTATATTTTGATTTTATTTTTTAGCAATTTCGAAATGCATGTTCAAGTAAGTTTCAAACACAGGACAACTGGCCCATTATGCAATTTCAAAGATTTTGCTCCCAGTTCTCAGATGAAATAAGAACAAAAAAAATCTGATTCACTCATGTTATGCACGAAAAGTTCGCAATTGTTCTACATCTCGATAAAATCGTTTTCGATCTCATGGTCTCTTTTATAAATATTCATTGTATCCACATTCGAATATTCTCTGCTCCATATAATTTAGAGTACATGTAATCATCTCGTATGTCCGGCACTTCCCACAAAACAAGTATGATAATAAAACATCTCCAGAAGCAGTCTTATTGATTTAGCTATTGTGATTTACGTTAACACGCAATTTCGAAATTCATGTTCGAAATGAGTTTCAAACACAGAGCAACTGGCCCATTACGCATTTTCGAAGATTTTCCTCCCATTTCTCCCATGAAATATGAGCAAAAAATCTGATTCACTTTCACTCTTCCGACAAGCAAATTTTTTGAAGAAAAAGATTTCATTAGGAAAGATCAAGATACTCAGACAGAAACTGTTTATCGTACGCTTTACAAGTTACAAGGGTGAATGAATGTTACGGCAGATCAATCAGTAAGAATTAAATGGATGCAAAATGGGAGCAAGAGGGCAGGAATGAATAACCGTCCAGCGAGTTGTGTGGGAACTCCGTCTATTTATGGTTGCGTATAGGGTAGGTTACGGTAGGCTACGAGTAAGGATTATTGATTGATTGTATTTACAGGGGAACGCGTTACTCCTTGAACAGACGCTTCATCTTGACGTAGTTCTGCAATTCATTTCAATGAAATATAAATGAGATTACAATGAGATTAATTTTAGGGGAAATCTACCCAATCGACTTTTTTGCCAACCCAATACGGTAACGCAGTTATTTAACCCTTTCTCATACATTGAGTATTGAATTGACATCACAAATTCCAAACAGGGCGTTATCACAAAAAGTGCAACCTTCGGAGATATTCCAAGGACGATTGGGCGCACACCGAACTCTGCTCAAGCCTATTTCTCTCAGAGAAATTGGTAGCGCGGGTGTAACAATTGGAAGAGTGACGTTAGCGAGGGTTATGGATCTTTAAACTTTTGTTCTATCAATAATTTTTGTCATTAGAATCAAACCTGTTCTCTTTTTCCTGCTCTAAATCCACACTAACATAGGAAAATCTAATCTTAGGTTACAACTCTCTTGCTTCGCCCAATTTCGATCTTCGATCTCTCTCTCTCAAAATCAAAGCTGTAGTGTCTCTCACACTCCCTGCATTCCACTCTATGCTCGATTGATCGGATAAGATTAATGAAAAGGCAGTGAAATCAGTATTATGTCGACATATATTTCCTTTTAATAATTAGCTCAAACTTGCATGTCATCTTTCTTAGTTTTCGAAATGTCAACCCATATTTGAGCCATTGATGTCTCGTTCACCTTGGGTGTCGTGGTGAATCGGAACTGCTTCAGTGCGGGAATGAGAATGAGATCGCCCGACTCGCACAGGATCCGACACCAGTTACCGTCCTGCGAATTTCATATAAATTATTAAATTGTTTATCTGTTTGATATTCGTTCAACAGCCCACATTGGAATTGGATATGCAATAAAAAGAATTCGAATTGGAATGAGCTTCAAACTCACGATAACTGCTCAAATTTTCATCTTCAAATATTTGTGCTGATCGGGCATACAAAATATCACAAAATATCAAAAAAAAATATTGGCAGTTTCAGACCAACGCAATTTTATATTTTTTTGCATCGTGGTAGATTCCTCTTTATTAACATTAACATTCGAACTTAATCTAAAGATGGACGATCTTTTCCCTACCTTGTCCTCCACATCATAGTATGCTTCTCCCTCGATTATCAGTCTCGCCAGCTCCACTTTCTCTTCCGTCTCCTCGAACAATTCCTCGATCTTGAAAGAATAATTTATGATAGATCAAAGATCAACATCTTAATCAACACTTCAACTTTTCTCTCTCTCTCTTCAAACTTTGTCTGACCTGAACCCTTTATTGTGTCGACACACTTGTTCACAACATTTTCGACAGCTACCACATTTTTTTCTTGCTGTGTATCAGCCACTCGCTCAATTCCCCCCCCCCCCTTTCTCCTTCTGTGAGATCACAGCAAGACTAATCAATCTGCAGGGCTCAAGGCTTTCCGCGTCGACTCTCCCCTTTTTGTGTACTCTCTCGCCTCTCTGACCAGCCAGAAAGGAATAAATGCGCAGAGATCGGAAACTTCTACCGTTAAATCAACGAATCTCAAGGCTGGCTCCCATCTCGCTCTCCCCTTAGACCCGCTATCCCCCTGCTCTAAAACTGTTCGCATGCTCACCGATTCCCTCACCATCTCTCGCTATTACGTTTTCTCTAACGAAAAATTTCGCTACTACTTGTGATGCCGTAAAGGCCAAAGGATCGGGGGAGAAGATGGGCGAGGCAGTGATTAGCAACATCAAGAGTCACTCCAATAATGTGTTGTAAATGGTTTAGAGTGTGGTTCAGACAGTCTGAGGCCAAAATGTGCTCATGGTCAGTGAAAATTTAGTGGATTGCATAAAGACATGCGAAAAAAGCCAGAAATTCAAAATTGTATTTTAGGCTCGCTGTTAGGATTGTTTTCAATTCAACACCGCAACGTGTTCGCAAATTTTCTTGCAATAAGAAAAATAAATGCCAAATTTCACTTATATTTCGGACATTTTAATACTAGCAATCTCACCTTATCCTTGTAATTGGCCTCTGAGAAGGTGCGTCCATCAAGGATGAACAGATCTTCCCTCACGTAGCCTTGCTCCAGCTTCAGTTTGGTCAAACGAGTGGCCAGAGCGACCGGGTCGTGCGAGTTCAACTGCAATATGGCTTTATTTTTGAATCCAAACTCCGAAGGTGCTAGGTGCTGGCATCAGTGTCTCAATACAAATTCTGAGCATTTTTTTATATTGGTTGACTGTTTTGCTCTGAAGATTTCTACTGATCAATAGACAGCGCCTGACCACCCCTGAACTTCAATGTTATTGCAAGTTCATGTTATTCCACGCTATCGCCCGTCTGGATCGATCAACAAATCACGCTTATCGCAGATTTCATCACATGATGTTTTGACTATATTTCAAATGGAGTGAAAAATTGGTATCGCAAGTGCAACTACATTTACTATCGCAAATTTGGATGAATCAGCAACTGCCGAGTACTCCTCTGGACTAGACATCACATGTTTCCCTGACCGCTGCGCGAACTCTTGTTATTGTCTCGTCTCAACAAGTGGCGCATTAGCCAAACGTTTCATTGACTCACCCATGCGGTTTATGACGGGTGTTTTTCACCTTTCAGTACATAACATGGTTAGAACATTCGCCGTACATTTGCTATCTAACCAATAATTCTATCAAAAACCAGCGGCTTTCGAACCCGGCGTTTCTTTGAGTCATTTGCGGTTTACGTCGACTGTTTTTCAGCCCCTCTCATGGCAAGAACATTCGCTATCTGCGCTTTCGATCGGCCAACAAATAACGTGTGGCTTTATCGAGTACTGCCAATCTGCCGACCGCAAAACGAACCGAGACGAGCAGTTTTCAGCGAAACTCAACCCCCGCCTAAACAGTTTTCCACCCTATCGATACTCGATCCTATCGGCACTGAATTGGAAGTGGTTTCACTTCAACTAATCTAAATACAAGTAATATGCATCCAATTACTCAACTGATGGACTAAAACGGAGATCAACACATTGTTTTCCTCATCAGCGATACTCAAGTGATTGCACTCTGGGCAGCGCGTTGTTCTAAATTTGCAGTCGAATCGTCGGCAACCCTTGAATATATTGACCAATACTCGAGGAGTGCCGCCGAATTACAAATGCAGAAATATTTTCCATCTCGAACTTTTTTTTGCAAATTTTTGTGCAACCTGTTTTCGCCGACTTGCCACGATGGATGCCTACTCGGAAATTGCAAAATAACTGGGAAACGGCGGCCTAATTTAGAATTCTCGCACTAACTAACTTTCCGTCCTCATTTCCGAACAAAATACACAGGGTCACTCGAGAACGAGTCTCCCAAGATCCGGAAGACCGAAGACATGGATTTTCTTTCCTGACCTTCCATATCTGCGTGCCGCTTCTCTTCGTTAGCTCATCGGGCGTCATTAGCTTGGGCGGGAATACGTGGTGGGGAAGGCGGGGGTCCCCACAAGGGTACGCTTCCATCTGCCAGATCTGCACCATGATTCCTAAAAATATTTTAGAGTTAAATTAGTTTAATTTGGGCTGAACACAGATTTAAGAGCAAGAATAATTGAGCATGAAGCGAGAAAACTGCAACAAATTAACAAGATGGGTATCTAGGGCACAATTGAAGAAGGGAAATAACATCGGCCGATGACCTCAGTTAAAATCACTCCTACAATGAACGCTCTCGACGAGCGAAGGAAAGGAGGGGCTCCGCCCCCTTTCCCCGGTAGCCACTACTCTGGTGTGGGGTTCCAAGTTAGCCAGATAGAAAATATTCTTCTTTGGAAATGGATCAACAGATATGTAATGAAGCGGCCTCTAGGAATTGCATCAAAAGAACTATTATGTAGTCCTTTGAGAAATGTTTCCGGACTCTGTATGGCCGACAAGAGTTCGCTCAAATTGCGCGCTCTTGAATAGAGGGCAGCAGTGCTCTATAGACTACAGACTGTAGAGCAGGTCAAAAAGTGTAGAATAAGGCGCGAATGACCTCCACGGCGTGTGTTAGAATAGTTGAGTACTGTGATCGTTTGTTGTTCCTTGGGAGTATCTCATCGAGAATTTGTGAAAAGATGGGGTTAGTATGGATCCGAGTATGCCTAGAAAGAGAACGAACAAGGAAATCGTATACCGGAAATCGCAGGGGCATCAGCATGCGCATTCAAGGGTAGGTTTCTCGGAATGAAGAGTAGAATTTGTGTTTCAAGAAAGTTTAATCGAGTGCTCCCGCCCTTTCCTGTACATGGACAACAACTTCCGTAATAGGATGTCAGGATGAAGATTGTGTTTCTTCATTCAAACAGCACTCTGACCGATGATAGGCTTTGATGTAGCAATGAAGAGACGGATTGTAACAGCCCGATACAGTACCCCTCAACCACCTGTCCGACGAGGAAGAACAGAGGAACTATAAATGATGCGACGGCATAGAAAAAAACACGCATTGTTCTCAGCAGGAGGCCCCGTGTGCAGTAAATGCTGTGCCGTGGAATAATACTCGCAATTTAGCGCGTCTCTCGGTTCCCCAAGGTTCCTTGTAGGTCAGAGCGAGACTGCGGAACAATCAGGAACACGGGAGTAAAGACCATAATGAACTACTCCTTAATCGAGAAGCAGGTTGTGCCTAAAAGCAATGGTCTCTCTCGATTGTGAATGTTCTATCGTACGGTCGGACCGGGAAATAGCAAAGGCCGGCTTTTAGAACGCGGTTGCATCACCGGACGGACAATACATTTAACCTAGCAATGGGCCAGAGTAAAACTCGATCTACGAACGAGAAATGAGAGGGAGAAAAGATAGCGAAACTACCGAAAGTGGGCAGATTACTGCGGAGAGAAGCGCTTTGTTTCTGTTAACGAATTGCCCGACCTCTCCATTTTTGGGCTATCTCGCTCTATATGACCGGAGAGAGAGCACGGGGAACGAAGAGGGTGGCAGCTTTGTTGCTCGATTGGGGAACTCTCGCCGCTGTCTCGAGGTCACTGTGCCTATCGATAAGATTGGAGCGGCTTTCCCTGACGAACTCTCTCGATTTGACATGCTATCTCGTCATGAAGTCAACGAACGCTTCGCAATTGCGGACACTCAGGCGATTTGGCGATGCCGAGCTACGGTAGGAATGCGATAGGGATCAATTGGTTAGGTAGCGTCATAGTAGCAGTAGAAGTACCCGGACTATACAGAGTTACAAGCGCCTTTCAGGAAGTAATAGTGATGGTCAGGAATAGGTCAGAGGGCGCAGCTTAGCTATGCTAAGCTGAACTGGAAACGCGCTCAAAGAAAGGGAGGGGGGGGTGAATAGCTAGTTAGATAGGAGAAAGGGAGAAAGTGAGGGCACCACATGCAATCACGCTGGTACATTGTTAGCGATTGATTGAGGGGGGGGGGGGGGTGGGAGGGGTGAAATTTCCGTTTGGTTTGGCACGGTTTCTTGGATTTTGTAATAATGAATTCGCAAAAAAATCAAAATCAGCGATATGGATGGCGGGAATCGCAGGTTTGATCAGGGCGAGTCGACAAAAAAAGATATTATCATAAATGCAATCACATTGCTAGCCATTGATTGGGTAAGGGAGGAGTGCCACTTCTTTGACCTACCATTCTGATTTGACCCATCTATTACCTTGAGGCGGGAAAGTGCGCGCAACTAGAGAACACCCAATATATGAGAGAACACGTTAGGGGCACAGTGTGATAGTTACGCAATTGACATCATTCAACAAAGGATATCAACAACGAATCTACTTTGGTGCTGCGATTCGGCCGGGTTGAAATGACTGTAGGAATGACTTCGCAAGAAGTTATCTGATACTGGTCATAACAAGAAACGAGTAACGGTAATCCCATCTCTCGCAGGCAACAGAGTAGCTGGCATTGAGATAGACGGCAACTGCTTAGCCGCCCCTACGCCCAATCAACTAGTGGAAGAAAGAGAAAGGAAGAAAAGGAACAACAGCAGATAAAGCGAAGCGATCGGAGGACATGTGACTGTTGCTTGTCAGTGAATGGCAGAAACAAAGGAGCGGGCTACGGTATGGCCGTATTTATCATAAACTGTTCAAGTCTCTTGATCTTTTGGTAAACCTTCGAAGACAAGAACTCATTTTGAACCCGACTTGAAATTAGAGTTGTGCAGATATCATGTAGGGTACTTGAGCTGAGTCGGCTGTTGACCAATATTTTCAATCTGTGTTCATTTTTCGTCTTCTGGGTGTTACACATGAAATCATTACACTGACACGC
Source organism: Pristionchus pacificus (assembly GCA_000180635.4). NCBI lineage: Eukaryota > Metazoa > Nematoda > Chromadorea > Rhabditida > Neodiplogasteridae > Pristionchus > Pristionchus pacificus. The sequence goes on from CM026576.1 coordinate 16,996,366, forward strand.
ACAGACTTGATTCTTGCCTTTAGAGCTGCTTTAGTGACGTAGCCTTGCGACTCGCAAGTTGCGAGCCGTAATCACTGTTCTCGTTCAGTGATTGCTCTCGATCGGTGATAACAAGTCGATAACCGCCGTTCCCCCGACCTTGTTCTCTCCATTTATTGTACTGTCTTGCCGGTCAGACAAAGCGAGAGAACATGGGAAAAGGAGAGAGCCAGACCGTAACTGCGTTCGTTTGGCTGATTGGGAGCTACGCAATTTTGGCAGGCAATCAGCGAGAAATCACGCAGAGAAAGAGATGGTCTGAATCTCTTCATTTCTCAAACTCTCTAGTTTTCTCTAACTGAATTAAGATTAGAATGATTGTGAGCTACAATGGGTAAGAAATGGAAAGAAGTGACGGAGCATGGGATCGTCTTCTCATTCCATCTTATCTATCCATTTTCCTAACAAGCGAAGGAATGAGAGCATCGAAGAGGTCGAGAATTTTAATGTGGAGTCGGGAGAGGGATTGGCTTTCAGTTAAACAGTTTTGCATCGGTAGAAATTACCTTGTGAACCGTATGATCGAAGAAGAAAGGAGATAGTAGGGTAGACTAGATTCATTAGGTTTGATCTGTCGGAAAACTTAAAGTATGAAAGTATTTCCACAAAAAATAATCGATACATAAATAGATTAACTCTCGAAGGAGAAAATCATACTTGTTTTTCAATTATATTGATTTTTATTGTTATATCATTTTCTTCGTTATCATCGATTATGTTTTCATATGACATTCACATCGTACAGTTTCACGAAAAAAAATAAAATAATGATATTATAATAAATAATAGTTTAAATAATAGTAATAGTTTACGATAGGCAATAGATACGGTATTGATTTAGCTGGTAGTACGGTAATTTCACAATTTCCGTACGACCTTCCCGGGGCTCTTTTTTTTCTCTTCATGACTTGTTTAAAATAACCTGCGTTTTATGTTTTTCAGATCCACATCAACATGGACTCTATTGAGCAAAGAAGACAGAACTGGACGGAGAGAAGAGGACGAGTCATTGCAAGACTGAGGGAGAATAGAGGTCGAATCATCGCAAGACTCAGGGAAATTGCCGATATTGTGAGTTTGTTGTTGTTCAAATTTAATGGACTAGCCAGTGGCAAGTGTGTACGTATTAGATTCTCGATTCCAGATGGAAGGCTGGTATCTGGGAGGACGAATCGCCAACATAGGTGGCTCTTCTCTCGGAATCATTGGCGGCTCCCTCATCGTGGGTGGTCTCTTCTCCCCGCCTCTGCTCGTTCCCGGTATGATTTATTTGCAATAAATAGCCGTCCTCGGGCAAAATCATCTGTGGAAAAATCGGGAATATTTCTTAATTGATTGTCAACATTTCAAAGTTGATTTCGTCCATTTTCTATATTTTTATCATTCCTCCTTTTCCATAGCATAATTACCTAAAAACTATATATAATATATAAATATATAAAAACTGCGGCCTCATTTTAAGGCATTGTCACCTCTCTGGTGGGAGCTGGAGGCAACATCGGTGCTTCCCTCGGAAGACTGGGAACCGTGAAGGTATCGCCTCTTATGAGGCCGTAAGAGTCGAACAATGCTTGGCTTAAAAATATCATTTCTCTGAAACTTTGTTTTCCGGGGTTCTCGAAGGTGCTGATGAGGATGGACACATTAATTTTTCACTTTGAGCCCTCGTTGGCTCCAGACGACGTCACGCCGAAATCAGTTTTTCGTTGTTTTCTGACTTCTTAGAAGGGCCAATTTTAGGTGAACATGTTACCAGGGGTCAAATTGCATGGTAATCACGCCTGACTAGTTTACTTTTAACAAAATTTCAAAATAATTTTGTAAAATGGAAGTTTTCGTAGAGTGGAAAGTGTTCTGCGCGAGTACCCTAGATCGGACCGGAATTCTGCAAGGATTCCAAAAATATTTTTCTTATATTTTTCTTGCGTGCCTGAAAGGTTTTATGTAAAAGATAGTTTACAGTCGTGTAAGTAACTTTGACGATCCTTCCACTTGTTGACTTCCGATCTCTTGATCTACGCGAGTCTCTCTAGCATGACCTCTTCCCTCTCTCCTTGCTCTCTCTATTCCCCATGCTCTCTCGCTTCCCTCGGGAAGGAGAGACGGGTCGATAAAAGTTCGGAAGTCAACAAGTGGAAGGATCGTCAAAGTAACTTACACGACTGTAAACTATCTTTAACGTAAAACCTTTCAGGCACGCAAGAAAAATATGAGAAAAAATATTTTTGGAATCCTTGCAGAATTCCGGTCCGATCTAGGGTACTCGCGCAGAACACTTTCCACTCTACGAAAACTTCCATTTTACAAAACTATTTTAAAATTTTGTTAAAAGTAAACTAGTCAGGCGTGATCACCATGCAATTTCCCCCTGGTAACATATTCACCTAAAATTAGCCCTTCTAAGAAGTCAGAAAACGACGAAAAACTGATTTCGGCGTGACGTCGTCTGGAGCCAACGAGAACTCAAAGTGAAAAATGAATGTGTCCATCGTCATCAGCACCTTCGAGAACCCCGGAAAACAAAGTTTCAGAGAATTGATATTTTTGAGCTGTGCCAAATAATTCGCGATCTGTCTGACTCTTTCGCGAACGGCCTCTTATATATTATATTCTTAAATGAATTACATTTAATCAACAGTATGAGCATAAGAAGTCTTCGGCTTAGCATTGCTTAGTGTTCTGCCTTCTTCGAGAGATCTGTGGGTTGAATTGCACCCGCTAGGTTGCCGACTAAGAAAGTTCGGAAAGCCTGATTTCAAAGTGTTGTTTGCAGCGTCTCGCAGCGGAGGCGGAGCAACTCCTTGAGGAAGACGCGCGTCTGATCAATGCATTCGTTAACGAGGCTGACATCAATATTCAGGTACATATTTATGGCAAACCGGCATGTGCCCACCTTCTAGTTGCATTTTCGCACATTCACTTGTTAGAGATCGTGCGAATTAGGGCCCGTCGTACCCGTCAGCACTAGCACATCATATTCAATTCCAATTTCATGTATGGCATCACGAGATAATTCGATATAATATTGTGTGTTCGCAGGAATTGAGGCCTGTAGATGTTGGGATCATATTCTAATCACAAAATATTTTTAAACTCTCAGCTCAACGCCGGCCTTGGTTCAGCGGCCGCAGCGTTTGCAGCCACGTTAAGAGGTTAGGAAAAAGGATGACATCCATCCTCTTGATTATCGGCTGTGCAAAATAATTTAACATAATTTCGAAAAATGTATTTCATCTACATCACAGCGCTCGTTGCTACTCTCAGCAAGCGCTTCATTACTGTTCCTCTCGGGGCATCCGGAAAGCACTCGCTAAAGGTACGTGACTGTTAGACTTTCAATCGTAGCGAAACAACTAGTCGTTTATTATAATAAATATCCATCACACTCCTCATTCCACACTGTCTGTCGTGAAGAAGGCGGTTCATTTTCCTATTAAACGACTAGTTGTTTCGTTACGAGTGAGAACCTAGTGACTGTCTAATAAAATATATTTTAATTCATTAATTAAAATTATTTTTTATGGCAGGCGATCGTTCCCGCAGCTGCGACGGCGCCGATTCGTGTACTTGCCGGTCTGACTGCCGGTATCGGAATGGCATTTGATGTGGTCTCCCTTATCAAGGCTGCTACGAGTCTCGCTAGGTGAGCTAATAAGGATATTTATGATATTGCATGGAAATACACGAGTAGTGATGCAGATAACGAAATTGAAAGATAAATTTCCATTGTATTCGAAATAGTTGTGGTCTTGTATTGCAGAAATGAATCTGATGAGATTGCCGCGAAGCTTCGTGAGGTCGCTGATAGCCTTCAGAAGGTGTGGTCATTTCTATTTTTGTTCGCAGAATTTACATTGTCGTACCAAACGGGTAGGAAATGAATGCTTATTTGGAGATGCATGTGTATGCTTCAGAACGATCTTGGAAACGAATAATATTCGTATTCAGGAGCCATAAATAGCTAGTCGAAAACTGCCTGCAATTTGAAAACATACCCCACTTTCGAGGTTTCGGTTAACAAAGCATGTAGCCTACGATTCATAAACATACCGGCCTTTCGAAGGATTTTGTCACCTAACTTTTTCATGTATGTCAGGATCTCGATGAGGCCAATGGAATCGCCCTCGAATTTGCTCACGAAGAGCATTTATGAAGATTCATTTACTCATGTAAAATACTATTCACAATTTAGAAGTACTAATCAATTTAGCTAATCTCACTAAATAGCTTTCCATTTACTGATCTCATTTGTTCCTCAATCCTTTCAGAAGTTGCCCATTTCATTTATTGAATCCATAACACTCGATTTGACCATGAGTCAGAAAATTTCTAATTTTTGTACGTTGTTCCAATTCAGAAGTTTTTCGTTCCCTTGTTACATTCTGTTGAAGATGTTGTTGATAAAGTCTTGTTGTTTGTGGGAAATCGTAATTTTGTACATGAAATTGGTTCGCTACCAACTAGCTCTATCTTTTCGATATTTTTCATGAGCATTATAATTAGTGTTCAATGGTTATCTTCGGTAAACTACGAGTACTCACCAGATGTTATTCTATTAGTGGCCCAAACCCTTCTCGTTTTTCATTTTTAATGAGGGTAGTGCAGCGTTTTTTTAAGGAGAGATACTGATGTAAAGCTCATTTCATGAAAATTTGTTGTATATTTTGAAGAATGATATTCAGATCCCCATCAATATGGAATCTATTGAGCAAAGAAGAAATGAGTGGGCGGAGAATAGGAGAAGAGTCATTGCGAAACTCCGACACATCGCCGGCATGGTAATAATATTTATGCTATGTCGAAGAAATAACGGTGATAACAATATTGAAATAGTGTTAGAGTGAAACGTTGGTCAGTTTCTTTTCGTTCAAATTCAGCTGACTTGCCAGATGCCATCATGTCCTTATCGCATTATCGATTTCAGATGGAAAGCCGGTATCTGGGAGGACGAATCGTCGTCCTGGGTGGTCACATCTACCTGGGAGGTTTCCTCTTTCAGCCCCTGCTGAATGCCGGTTTGATTTTTTTTGCTGTCCTCGAAATTTAAATTTTCTGGGAAAGAGGGGAGATTTCTACGATGGCTGAAAATAATCTTTCTTTTTTTTTCTACTCGAGATTTCCTATTATCATCTCCCCAGAAACTTCATTTTAAAGCATAAGTATTACAATTAATTGTTAATTAATTACAATCATCCTCCTTAAGGCATTGTCACCACGCTGTTGGGAGTCGGCTGCAACCTGGTCGCTCCACAGATTAGAGTGGGAATCGTGAAGGTATCGCCTTTTTTTTATTATTTTGTCTACCAACAATAAAAGATGAACGGAGTAAAATGAAAAAAATGAAAGTGAAAATGAAGAAACCCAGATTACATGAGTGGAGGAACGTAACTGTTCTTAAGTTCTTCAAGTGTGTGTTATTTTTCGTGTTGAAACACCATCAAAACTACGGCGAAAAAAATCAAGGCTTTAATTCAAAAACAATATTGTAGCACGTGCTTGGTCCGGAGCTTATTCGGCTCCTCGAGGCAGATGATCGTCTCCTTTCTGCACTCGTCAACGAGGCTGAAATCTACATTCAGGTGTGATGCATACATTGTCTTTCCAACCAGGCCGGTTATCACACTACTATATATATTTTTTAAAGTCTGCCACCACACCACGAGACATCCATCATAAAATCGGTTTTGAAGCCATTAGACCTCTGTTATTCGTGCCAGGCCACTGTATGTCTTTTCGTCCACGGTTGGCAATGATGTGAGGGATAGTTTGGCTAATCGACACGCGCTACTCCTCGATCGGTAACTTACTGCGTTTATTAATAGTGCAACAAAAGAAATACTGCGTTTATTAATAGTGCAACAAAATAAATCGTTTTGTACGCTACTTGTGAACTGAGGGAGATTTGGAGGGACGAAGGATGAGTAGTAATGAATTGGAGCGCGTTGTTTGCCAGCACTGGCGCGTACGTTGTGTTGGGATTAGAGCTCGATAAATGACACGGCCGTCTCTTCATTTTGCACACTCTCTCGCCCGCTCGGTCGACGTCGGCGGCGAGCGGGCGAGAGTGTGCAAAATGAAGAGACGGCGGTGTCATTTATCGAGCTCTGGTTGGGATTAAGCTCGAATCTTAAACGATTTTCAGCTCAACTTCGGTGCGGCCGCAGCGGCACTTTCAGCGTCGTTAAGAGGTAAGCAAATATACAAATATATATTTCATTCTTGTTTGTTTATAGATTCAACTTCACAGTATATGCAATAAAAGCAGTGGATTATTGCAGCCCTGGTTGCGGTGCTCCGCAAGTCTTTTATCACGGTGCCTCCTGGAGCTGTTCGAAGGCATTCGCTGAAAGTGAGCTATAACTGATTTTATATGTAATTATGTAAATAGTTATTGTTATTATTCACGACAGACGTTTGCTCTGGCGCCGGTTCCCGAATACGCTGGTGCACGAATCGGAGTGGCCATTCACATTGTTCCCCGCAGTACCGCTGGTGAAATCGCTAGGTGATTATAAATATATCATATTTATTGGAAATAACGGTGAACATATTGTTAGATTGCGACGTACAGAACTTCTTCGATTGTGTTCCCGTTATTGGGAAAGATGCTACCGCTTTTTCGAAATATATGCTCTTCGATGTTGCAGTGACGAATCGGAAGAACTCGCAACGGAACTGACAATGAGAGAGCTCGCTGATCAGTTGCAGAAGGTGAGCACTGTCATATTTTTTTTTTGCAGAACGCACATTTTTTTTAGTCTTGTCGGTAAAATACTTTATTAACTTTATTTGTCACTTATTTCATTTTTGAGCCAATGAAAAAATGCGTGTATTGCCGGTTGGTATCGAAAATGAATAGTAATCGTATTCAGGAAATGGATGAGGCGAGTGCGATCGCTCTTGAGCCGATGAATATTCTTGAAGAACCATTCCATTTTCAGTGTTGCACACCTTTGAAGTAATAGATAATCAACTTATTTATATCTGATCTCACTACTTAGCTTTCCGTTTACTGATCTCATTTGTTCCTCAACCCTTTCAGAAGTTGCCCATTTCATTTATTGAATGCATATCTCCCGATTTGACCATGATTTGACCAACAAATTGCTATATTTTGTTCGTTGTTCCAATTCAGAATTTGATTGTTCGCTTGTTACATTCTGTTGAAGATGTTGTTGATAAAGACAAATGAGGGCAATTGTTATCTCGTAATTTCTATTGGTTCGGAACCAGCTAATTGTATCTTAAAAACAATGGAACCAGTGGCCATGATTTGTACTCGCTTAATTCATGCTTCGATATCGAGTAATAATCTACAAAAGGCTTCACATTTTCGGTCCCAGCTAATCAATTTTCTCGTTGTAGCCATAAGTTACACTATTCATATCGGTTTTTGCACCTTTTCAATAGGTGTTTCGCCATCACGTATTAATACTTTTGAGTATCACTAATTGGTGCCCACTGAATTTGCGCTTCCAGAGCTATGTTTGTATTGACATTTAGTGGATATCATGTGTAAATTCGTTCACATGAACTTGTTACAATTGTTACATTTTCCTCACAGATTATTGTCCCTCTGGAATTCAGCAATTTATTGATTATTATAACTATCGTGACCTCGAGTTGTTTTAGAGATGGCCTTCCACCTTCCCACTCCTTCCCTCTCTGCCAATCCGCATATGAGGAATCCGGAGAAGAAAGAAGTATTTTATGATGCTGATCGAGAAGTTCAAAAGCTTAAATCTCAGCTTATTTATATCTGATTTCACTAAATCACTTTCCAATTACTGATCTCATTTGCTCCTCAATCCTTTCAGAAGTTGCCCATTTCATTTATACATTGCTATATTTTGTTCGTTGTTCAGAATTTGATTGTTCGCTTGTTACATTTTGTTGAAGATGTTGTTGATAAAGGCAAATGAGGACAATTGTTATCTCGTAATTGCAATTGGTTCGGAACCAGCTAATTGTATCTTTTCTCATTTATTCAATGATAAGCTACATCTTCTAAGGTAACGCTATTAGTGGCCAGCATCCCCCTTTAATCAATTATTTTGAATGATTCTTTTTAAAATTTAAATGTCACGCAGTATGTCTCGCCCGCCCTCCGAAATGATCGTGATGCGTCACTCCGAGCGCGTCGATCACATGTTCAAGGGATGGACGGTGTTGGCAAACAAGGCCGGAGTATATACGCCCTACGATCACAACATGGTACATGTCTCTACCATAATCCGGCACTAGGTTACAATACCAGAATGGACCTTTTTCGTCTAGTCTAAAATAGCTCATTCATAGCCTAATGAATATTACTATGACTTTTATGATGCTTACATGGGAACCGTCTCAGGACACATTTCTCGATCTTGATGATAAATTCAGGGTCTACTAAGTTGACTGCGCTGATTCCAAATCTGTTTTCAAAAACTACCACCGAAGTCGTTGAAGCGAGTTGTCGACTTCTGAAGTTTTGCACGTGATTTCTCAAAAACCGTTCGCGCGAGGTGTAAGGAGTTCGCTCGATCCCCTTACCATCAGCAGCCGTAGCCGAGTGGTTAAGAGGATCGGCTCGCTTTCCTTTTGGGTATGCGTTCGACTCCCTCCCGATGCAATTTTCTTTTGCCGATTTTTTACACTATTTTTCATTGAATTTCAAGTAACAATATGGTTTTGAACGAGTTATGACATGCCAGAATCGACCACAGAACATTTTCTCAAATCTGGTGTGATGAATAAATTCGAGTTCTCTTCTCTACTTGAAGTGCTATCAATCAATGAAAGTACCCCCACGATCAGATCAATTTGGTGTGCAAATCCTATTCCATTAGACGAAATTCAAAGAATTGCGATTCCACGACCTATGAAAATGCGAACGAGTATGCAAAGTGTTTCGCCAAAATTGACTCCATTGATTGATCAAGTAGAGAAGAGAACTCGAATTTATTCATCACACCAGATTTGAGAAAATGTTCTGTGGTCGATTCTGGCATGTCATAACTCGTTCAAAACCATATTGTTACTTGAAATTCAATGAAAAATAGTGTAAAAAATCGGCAAAAGAAAATTGCATCGGGAGGGAGTCGAACGCATACCCAAAAGGAAAGCGAGCCGATCCTCTTAACCACTCGGCTACGGCTGCTGATGGTAAGGGGATCGAGCGAACTCCTTACACCTCGCGCGAACGGTTTTTGAGAAATCACGTGCAAAACTTCAGAAGTCGACAACTCGCTTCAACGACTTCGGTGGCAGTTTTCGAAAACAGATTTGGAATCAGCGCAGTCAACTTAGTAGACCCTGAATTTATCATCAAGATCGGGAAATGTGTCCTCAGACGGTTCCCATGTTAGTCTTCGTGCTGTGTGCTCTACACTCATCCTTCGCTTGCAATTCCACCGTAGTTTTATTGAAGTAGCCTATTGTACACAACATACCCTTGATCAATCTACCGTATCCCAGCCCTCGTCTCTGCCTATCGCTCGTCCGATCGACAACTACTCGCTCGATTCGCCGATCACTGTGAATGGAAAGGTGCTGGCCGAGATGGCAGGAGCCAATCTGAGAATCGCCAAGCATGCGCCCGGTGGGACAAAAAATAATGAATAGATATGTGTGAAATTCAATAATTGTTGACCTCAGTTAGATCATTTGGATTTCTGGATAGTGTTTCGGGAAACTACTGTAAATTTGCCCAAATTTTTTATATTTTAATAAATGTTTACACTACAAATAAAGCGAATTTGCAGATATCATATACTGCTCGCCGTCTCTCCGTTGTCTGCAGACCGCCTACGCAGTGAAGTTCCATTCGATGAGCAGCGCGAATCTGAGGATCGAACCGGGTTTGTAGAATGTCCACGCCTTGTATTTAGCCGAACACGGTGTAGTCGAGGGATGCGTTGATCAACGACTGATGCAGTTACTCTTATCAGTTTCTAATTGAATGTGAGCAATGCTTCCGTAGCACGGGCCAATGCCTGTGATTAGGCAATTATCTAATTGATGAAAACAAATCAAACAGTGTTCATCCGTTTATTTTATTAGAAAAATACTCTCTGAAATGACTATTTTTTCCAATTTTGACTCATCGCAGCCCTGCTGGAGTACCCGCACGCCTATTATATGCATAGTCCGTGCTCATTATAGTCTCATTATAGCACGCTCATTATAGTATGTGCGAAAATAAGAAACTATCTTAATCGATAATGTTATAACAACATTCATAGTATTAATCGCAGCCCTACTGGAGTACCCGCACGCCTACCGCAAGTGTCCGCCTCTCGCGACGAAGGAGCAAAGGGCGCAATTCGAGGTGGACGAGAGCTACGAACAGTGGATGAGCCTAGAGAAGGTTTGAGTGTTTAACTCATAAATCATTTCATCTCAAGAACCGTTTGGTTCGTGAATCGCAGTGAACCAACTTGAGTGAGAGCATTATTTTTGGTCCGTGTTCGGTAATAGTAAAAGCTGATTCGAGTTAGCAGTTTAAATAATTGCTAATTTTTGGCTTATTGTTTCGCGTTGAACTAAATAAATACATATATTTTAGCTCTTCGCCTCGGAGGAGAAGCGTAAGGACTACTACGCTCGCCTCAAGGATGTTCTCTTCCATATCGCAGCCAAGACCGAGCAGCAGTCGTCTACTATCACGGCCAAACCGCTCACTGTCCTGGTTCGTGGTTGCCCAATAAAATAGCTCGGAAGGGTCCGGGATAAACTTAGCTGAATGTCCTATTTGAGTATTTAGAAATATAGCAACCAATTTTCTCAAACATTTTAGTACTGTTTGGGATTCATAGAGAATTTTGAGTTGGGATCAAAATAGTATGGCTGTAGTATAGTATGGCGGTAAGGTGTTTCGTTATTTTGGTTCATCTGACCCCAATGTGTTCCATTAAATTTTGTAATTTATTTTGTTTTTAATTTAAAAATTTGAAACAAACTGCATGTGGTTAACAGCTGGCATTACCAGTGGGACCCCCCCCCCCCTCTCCCCCCAGTGTTGTCTTACGACTCTAAAGTCGCTTGACGTGAATATACCTTTACTTTCACAGGTGGTTGGTCACGCGACCACGGTGTTTCGTGCGGCGGGAGTGCTCACGGACGAGCCGAAGGACCCTTCCCTCTATGATCTGCAGCGTGTCGGTGGGGCTCATTTTCCTGTTGATTAACTAATTAATTATCAAAAATTAAACAACAAATAGGAGTTTTCATTCTAAATCCTTGCTTCTTCTAGTATTAAAGAATACTACAGAAAAAATGAACATTTTGTGCAGCGTTACGGTATGCTAACTTTTTTTTTCTGATGAAACTAGAGAAATCCTCTTAAAAATCTTCTTTCTTTTCCAGTAATTCTAATAAGTAGAAGAAAAAAGTACTTGATTTTTGAAGTATTTTGCCTCCCTCAGGCGACCGCGTGCCGTACTGTGGCAGTGTGCTCTTTCGTCGTGAGTCGTCTGGATGGCAGCCCCAGCCCGTAGCCATTCCGTCCGTCGTTTATGAGTGAGGATCAGATCACATTGTCTCGTTTCCGCGTTAGTTGTTTGTTGTTTACTTCCATCTTCTTCTTTCCCTATCTCTCTTGTTTCCCCACTTGCGAGGGGCGTCGTACTGACGAGGTCCACCCTTCGTGAGGCGGTTGGGTGTCTGCGACCCAATGGACCGAAACATCCAACCGCATACTTTTAGGAAGTCTTTATTATCTAGTCTCTTCCTAGCAGTTTCTCCAATCCTTTCGTCTCATAAACCAAGTTTGATTTTAATCATTCATTCATTTTTTTTCTCAGACTATGTCGTTGGTATAACGTAAGAAATAAATATAATATATATCAATCGAATGAATGGAAGCAATTGCAGGAATTTGAATACTCGAATTCGATTCGATCAACTGTATGGGAACGAATAAGAAGAAATCGTCTAGAAATCGTCTACTTCGCAGTTAATTTTTGCTTGTGAATTCATTTTATACAGTGTCCATTTCACTGAATTTCTATCAAATAAAACTGTTGTTTCGATGTTTTGTTTACATATCGATAATAAAATATCGTCAACCTCGTCATTTTAAATAAGCAGTACAAAGATTCATTCAGAAATATTCAATAATAAGCAATAAGCAGAAATATATTTGCTTATTCAGTATGTACGGCTTATACGGATTGAACCAAAAAAGCACACTCGAATGATCTTCATTACAAACGGTCTGAATTTGCGGTCGATACATTAACAGATTGCATACAGTATGCAGCATACTGATCAGTGATCTTTGATCATTTTTTTGAACTGTTGAAAAACTTAATCGATGTTCGGAAGGTTGTTAATTACTTGATTACGATGTGTTCATGAGTTCAGATCGCTTGATCAGTCTATTTACAATCTTCTGTCTGTGTCTATCCATCCTTCATTCTCTTCCTTTCGCACGATCTCTCGTCTGCCAGAGGGTAGGATCAGAAAATCAGGCATCCGTCCTCATCGCAATCAAGGTCGGATTCCTCCACCTTCAGTGAATAAAAGGAGGCCGAAATTCATTCTTGCTCACTTGGTTCAAATATTCGTACACCATGCCCGTTCTCCTTCCTTTCTTCGACGGAGTTGAATTCTTCAACAATCTTACGGCTCCGCTTCTCAACATTCATCCTGACTACCTCGATTTTGTTATCAGGTAATCATATAATTTTAGAAAATATTTCGAATATTATTTACACATCGGCTCTTCATTCCTCGTTATTTCTCACCGAATGAAGAGACAGAGCGGCAACTGAAGATCCACATTCTTCATCCTCACAACCCCTCTCAATTCGCTCTTTGCAGAGAAAATGACTATGTTCTTCCTGACTGGAACACATCTCGTTATCACATTGACAGATTCTTCACGCAACTGACCTCGCAGCTTCTAATTCGAGTGAAAATACACATTGATTTGTGAGTTCGTTTAATTTTTTAAAAATCCTATGAAATACTTTAGTTAAATATCTACTCAGAGAAGCTTGAAAATTGCAGCCACAAGAAATAAACGTGTTTGCAGCAAATCACCGGCCAAGGCTCCAACGCCCAAACGCTTTGACGGAGAGCCATTCAACGTGTTTGAGTATCGAAGACACGACATGCTCCTTGGCTATTATTGCTACACTGCTGCAATTATTGGGAGCACGATTTGGGCTGCGAAACACTCGGGGAGAATGCAGCAATACAAACTGGTGAGTGTTGCTGCTAATATTTATTGATTTTCTGCGGATATCCAACCGGTGTTGAACAGTTTTCATCAGAAAAAAAGTGAAATTGTGGTTTAGAAAATCAATGAAATGTGATTTTTGAAGGAATTTCTGGATGAACAAATGCGTCGTCTCTTCGTGCATCTCGAGATAATTAAACACATTTTCAAAGTGAGTCATTTTTCGAAATCATAAATATTAAATATGGAAAACTCAAACAAACTTTATTATGTTCAGACGAGATCTTCCATCGATTTGTCTCAGAATTTACGTCGCGAGAATCAAGAGGTTTGTTCGAATAGTATTAGTTTTTCTACTTTTGGCAAAGGACATTAAAATACTTCTTTAGAGTCTATTTTGGCGCATTTTCAATGATTCAAGCACGTTTCAATCATTGAAAATTCTAGAATCGTCCTGTTATCCTGAGATCGATCGTGGACATCGCACCCGGCCCTCGCTGCGAACCCGTTCAACGCAACAGCTGCGGAAAGAAGACGAAGAATCAGCTCACGACCACGAAAACACTGCTGGAACTGAAGAAGGATCGAAGAAGATTCACTTCCATTTCTACCTTCTCCGGTAAGTATGATGCACAATTAATTCTCACATTTTTTTGTGTTTCGATGAGCGTTTATTTACTTTTTCTCTTCAGATTCTCTTCAGTTGAAGAAAAAGGCAGAGATCGAATCGACCGATGAAGAGGACTTTGATTCCTATGCCAAGGTAAACCACTTATTTTTAAAATTTCTAGCAAGTTCTGAAAATCATAATTTCGCATTTCAGGATATCTTCAAGATGGCTTCCTATCTTGCTGAAGATGAAGATTCTTCTGCAAAGTCATCGTCCGTCATCTCTTCCGATAGTCAGGTAAAAACTAACCTAACACTATTTTTCATTCCTGAACCAACGGCACAAAAAGAACAACAAAAAGAACAACAATAATTTCAGAAGTACAACACCTTCTTCGAGTCGATCACGGCTTTCGGGAATTCGGAGCAAACTCTTGCCGCAGTTTCACCTTCATCGAAGGACTGCGACGCTGATTTGGATTGTCTCGATGCATTCGAGAAGAAGTTGGAGATGCTGATTGAGGAGAAGAATCAGAAGGAAGCAGATCAAATGGTAAGTATCAGCCACTATGTCACTATGAGCCACTATTACTGCTTTTTCCTGACGAAATTCGAATATTTTTCTAATGTCGATATTTCAGAATGGCGATACATTCGACTCCGTGGATGATGTTGATTGGGAAGACGAATTTGCACTCATGGCGGTGAGATCGAAACTTGCAGTTTACGGGAGATGGTTTGCTTGAAAAATCTTGCCCTCCCTCCCCTACTCTTCACCCATTTACCTTTTCTTTATCACACATTTCACTAATGTGGTGTTAGTTTTTCGGAAAAAGACTTGGAAAAGGCACCAGATTTGAATTCCCGCATTTTCCGTTTTTGCGTAATATCTCGGTTCCTGATGATTCAATCGATACAAAAACTTGACTCCGCATGTATTACCCATCTGGGAATCTAAATTTCAATTTTTGTGATGATTGCTTAGTTGGTAGCCGAGATATTGATCAAAAACGGAAAATGCGGGAATTCAAATCCGGTGCTTTTTCCAAGTCTTTTTCCGAAAAACTAACATAGGGAGGGCAGCGTATGTTCCCGATGCGAAACGCGATACAGTATACTAGCAACTTTTTTCGAGCGAATCGAATATTGATTTTATTTTTAAGTCGTCTTTAAATTATTTATTTATTGATCATTTTTGAGTTTAACTGCTATTTTTTCACTCACAAACAACTTATACAACTCAGACATATCGTATACATCACTCATCGTGCGCTGAATTCGCTATTAGCTTTAAATATGACGGCTTTTCTGTTTCGACTCGACTAAATTTGCGTTTTCTTGGCCTGCAAAGTTTCCCTGAAGGTGTCCATCTGATTAAACCGCTCTCATTCTCTTCCCCTAATCCCACTCCACCTCCCCCATGTCCGTGTTGCTCGTGATTTTCGTTCGGGCGCCTGCTGTGAACCTTTGAATGATGGAAATCTCGCTTTCGTGCCTGGTTTTCCATGTTTTTCGACTCTCCACGAAACATATCAAGTGTCCATTTGACTAGACCATTCTCAAAACCTCCCACTAGACCTACTACACCCTCCCCATCCCCGCGTTGCTCGTCATTTTCGTTCGAACGCACGTGAGAGCCTCTTGAATGATAAAAACTTTGGGTGGTCAAGAACAACCTTGTATGTTAGAAGAAATATATATTTCCTAACAGTGAAGCATTCAAGCGCTTTGTATGGACTCGGATTATATTCTGGATCACAAATATATATATATATTTTCAAGAAATAACAAATAAAATCTAAATTAGACGATGCGAAATAATAAAACTGACCTAGTGCGAACTCGAGGGATCCTTAAAAGTACGGTAGGTGGGCATTTTCGTTTGTTATTTTTGTAATTAAGATAATTATTGCTTTCACTCATTTTTTCATATTTTTATTTTTATATTATGATTCGGCACTATCGAAAGCATAGGTCGAGAATATCTGATTAATTATTCAATGGCTTTAAAAATTAGCCGCTGCCCTCCCTAAACTAACACAGCATGATGCGAGAAAGAAAATCGCAGTGATCCAGATTACCGAGAATCACTGATCCATAATAAATTAATTCAGTATACCCTTCCTCCCATTTCCGTTTGACTAATTTGATTACCTTCACTTTTTAATTTTTATCTGGGGACGAAACATCTCTAATTCTTGTTCTTATGCTATTCATATTTTCGTTTGTGCCATGCGATTATCATTCAATGATAAAGTATGATAATTAAAAAACATTGTTCTTGCACGCACTAGGTAGACATCAACAGTGCTCAGAAGCCCTCTACTTCTCTTCATCCTTCACTCGAGTGAAGAATCATTCTCTTAAATTTCCATTCGTTGAGTGAGCGGAACTTTGATCTTTAGTCCCTGACCCTTTGATTATTGGTCTCTACCTTGCGCGCATACTGCAACCTGTGGACATCGTGGCGATAGTACGGTAACTACATATCGCAACATGCCCTAACTATGTTTCGTTGCGAATGGATGACCAAAATTTTGAAAATTAAAAAAAGGTGACCAAAATTTTATTCAATTGGACACACCGGACAAAGATAATACTTTGAACCAATTCAAGAGACTAGATGATTGGAATGTTTGCATTACAGTTTAAAACGATTGCGATACCACAAATGCATACACTAGAGTTTACAACTCCGGACTCGTCAAGAGCAAAAAATAGTGATTATATATATTTCCTAAATATAATAGGTAAAATCGTATAAAACGGGCATTTTACAGAAGCAGATTGGATGTGTACAAAATATAGTTAAAACAGGGGTGAAACCCACACACGAACGGCTATGCCAGGTATAAAGCACTAGGGTAAGGGGGCTAAACAGCGAGGGATACTGTAGTGAGGGGGCGGGGTTACGGTAAGGGGATACCGTACTCCTCAGACTCTGCCGTTCGATGCTCCTCCGCAAACTGTGCAGCGGCCCTGGCAGTCAAAGTTGCGGCAGCGATCGTTGCACAGCACCTGATGGAATGAGCATTGATCTATTGAACACTCTGTGCAAATAATTACAAGACCATTTTGAGTTTTTCATTACCTTTGTAAAGAAAAGTTCAAAAAAATCAATAGTCAATCAACTACCGTAATCCTCAATTACCGTACCCTCTTCATCGAGTGGGAGGCGGGCCGGGTGATGATGAGGTTGAACAGCCAGGCGCGCGCCTCGTCCGTGATCTCGTCGAAGCGCGCCAGATGACTGCACAAGTGGTCTCTGGTAAGTAGAGCTCGATCGCCGTCTCTTCATTCTGCACACTCTCTCGCCACTCGAGCAAGTGCGTGCACAATGAAGAGCCAGCGACTCGTATTTCCAGCTCTACTGGTAAGGGTTGCCTACTAGGATCGCAAAGGGCTCCTACAGGTATCATCGTGCCTAGTAGAGCATCCACTGCTATCACTAATTGGAATCGTTTAACAAAAGGGAAACAATGTTTTCAGTGTTTTTTTTTAAATCGATACAAATCATCCAAATAACCAACCGAAGATTGGTGATGCTTTCCTGCGTGAAAAGGCGGGCGCTCACTCGGGCCTGCAATCGAGTATCAATTAATAATCAATACTTTACTACCGTATCCACTACCGTAAACATACTATCTCTTTCCTTACTTTATTGTGAGCTCTTACACATCGTGTAGTATCGTATGTTGATCAATAATCAATACCTTTTCCCCACCGTATCCGCTACCCTTAATCGTCAATACCGTATTCCTACGCCGCTGTATCCACTACCACTACAGTACTCCTACCGATATTAAGCTTATCCCTTTCCTTCTAGGCTACCGTACCACTACTCTATACCGTATCCACTACAGCACCCCTACCGTACCTTGAGCTCGTCGACGCCGTACCGGAAGGCGAGCAGGATGAGGTCGACGCAGTTGACCGCCTTCGCCGCCTCTGTGTCCGAGCACAGGAACGTGATGCACTCCCTGACGATGACAATAGCGTTTTTATCAGAGATAACGAAAGATCAAAGATCAACGATCAACTCAAGATCATCAAAGATCACTCACTTTCGGAGGTTGTCCATCATGAAGCGGTCCGCAATCACCAGCAGCGACTCCACGTTCTTCTCTGAAACGGATCAAATTATAATTGCACCATCTTCGTCTAATTTTTCCAGACCAGTTCATGTTTCACTGGTTCTATGAAAGCAGGCAACGGAATTTGACAACGATTCTTGTTGGTTTTTCTACAAACAATACTAATTGTAAGCCCCTTATTTCATATCGAATTCTTTATACATTTCTGACGGGCACGAGGAGTCAATTCATGTTTCACTGATTCTATGAAGACTGTCGTCAGAACTGGTCAACGATTATTCCGCCATGTTAGCTCTTCCAAAAAAAATCGAAATTCGTACCGTTTTCTTGATATTTATGGCATGCGCGAGTGCATTCATGTTTCACTAGTTCTATGAAGGCTGGCAACGGAATTTGACAACGATATTTCCAAGACGCTTCAAAAATTGAATATTACATATTTCGCGACGCTTTCATGATATTTCTGACAGTCACGAGTGCATTCACTGGTTCTATAAAGACAGACCATAGAAATTGACAATGTTTTGTGAACGTTGGCTATTCCAATACAAATTTTAGATGCCTTATTTCGCTTCGATTTCTATATTCCGTATCGGCGCTCGTGCATTCATGTTTCACTGGTTCTATCCACACTGGCAACGGAATTGGTCAACGATAGCTCAGCGTTCGCTGTTCCAAAAAATCAAGATCCGTCATTTCGTGGCGATTTCTTGATATTCCTGACCAAAACGAATGACAAATCGAGATTTTTTGCACCGATCACATCTCGGTTTCACACACCTTCGTCAACTCACCATCGATCGCTTTCCTCGACGGGAAAACCATCGAGTTTTATTTCAAAACGCGTTCTCGGACTTTCCGAGATGTGTAATGAAAATCATCAAAGACGGAACACTTGAGTAATGAAAAAATGAGCAATTTTTGAACAGGCCGCGATTTTTCTCTTTATTTCACCTTGGTTGCTACATTTTCATCCCCTCGGACTCACCATCGATCGCTTTCCTCGACGGGAGAATCACGCGGAGCATCTCGATGAACGCCTCCTTGTCCACCTCGTTCACCTGACAATGAGAGAGTACGGTAGGGGAGGGGTTACGGTATACCGCAGACTTCTCGAGTACCGTATCCTAGGCATGCAAGTTCGATACAGCCCCTCAGCCTCTCGGAAAGATCTAACAACTTAAAGCTGGAATGAAATCTCTCCAACTTTGCGCGCCATTTCTCAACTCTAACAATCTGGCTGATTGTGAGACAGAGAGACAGATCCTGCACCGTCTACCGTATCCCCTCCCGGTCCCTGCCTACCGTAGTACCTCGTATTGATCGGTCGCCCGCTCGCGGTAGTCGCCGAAGAACATGCGGTGGAAGATGGGCGAGTGCATCGAGAGGTACTGTATAATAGTCATTTATCAATTGATATGTCTCAGATATCGTATCCCGCACACAAAGTTGAAAAAGGAACGCAGGACGATTTCACAAAATATGTCCATGATTACACCTAGGTCACACCGCCAAAGTATAAAAGTAAATGGGTAAAATTAAGTATGAAAAGTTTCCGTACGACGGATTTTGCCACCCTTTTCAACTGAAGTAGTCATTAACCGATCGATACTTCGAGATACCGTATCCCTCCTCACGACGGATGATCTGTCTCTTTCACTTCGCAATACTCTCTAGTTTCTCTGACCGACGAGAGATAAGGCGAAATGAAGAGACGAGATCATGCTCCTCCTCACCGTCTTGTTCACGTGCACTTCCGTTCCCTCGACGGACAGGATGCAGTTGCCGTCGAGGTCCTCCGGCCACGAGCACACACGGAGCGGCGCTGAAGATATGAATAATTGAAATAGCTCCACTCACTTGCGGGCTTTCATCCACTAGTTGGTGGGCCAGCAGCTCCTTATCCTGTACTGTCAGGAGGCGCCGCACATCGTTAGAAATCGCTATGACACTTATTGTTATAGAGATTTCTAACGATTGGCGGATAGCGAATAACTCAAAATCTGCGTAACTGAGAGTCTGTGCGCCAGCTAGCGTTTTTAAGCCCAAATCAGGGACGTCAGTGCCTAATTGTCAACACCATCTCCTCCTCACTCACCCCGCTTCTCCTCCTCTAGCTCCTTCTTCGACTCTCCTCCGAGACGCACGCCCGACATGAGAATGGACAGCGTGGACTCCATCTCTCCGTAGCCTGTCCTCCCCTGACAATCAACACGATAGATAAATGATGGGGAAAAGCTAACCAGCCAAACCAATCGACAAGAGTAAAGAAGAATGGAGCAACGATACAAATTTGCGAGCAGAAGCAGGGAATTAAAGTAGCGAAAATGGGGAAGAGCACGCGCCTAGTTATTTACGTGGATGGAGGAAGAGGAATGGAAGGGAAGAGGGGCAGTAAATCGATTGGAGAAGGGAAGGAATGCAGCCAATCAATATGGCTCAGCACTTCCCTCTTCCCCTCTTTTGATCTACTGTCAAGGTGAAAATTGCTTAAAAAGGAGAAAACTGGAAGAAATGGAAAGAATCTTATTTTGATCAGATACAACTTGCTGGATTGAAACCATTTCTTCACAGAACTGGGATAATTCATGCAATCAACTTTATTAATTCGGCGACTAACAATTAATGAATAACCAAAATAACAAGTGGACTTTTGATAAAAGCAACCAAACTGCAAAAAATGTACAACTTTGTGACACGTAAATGACAAGTTTTTGATGGTAAGTACAAGCTAGAATTAACGACAATGAGAATCACATGAATAAACCTTCCTTTTAGGAACTTTGAAAATACAAAATATACATTCAATCAATTATCAACATCTCTTAGTTATTAGTGGGATTGCGATAATAGAAAAATACACTGAGTGTAGCTAAAATATCTAACATTGATTACGCATTCTACAAAAGCAGTTATTAGAGTATAAAACCAATCAACACCGGGCAAGTTTCATTCGAGTGGATAAGTGAGTAGAACAATTAGTAGATGCCGGTACGAGCTTGGGGGTAACAAGAGGTTCTATAGCGACGAAAAACAGTGAATTACTGTGGGCTTTTCATAATATAGGTATGATGTCCTTTTTCCCATTAATTTCGGCAGAAAATACAGATCGACTTATTGTCTGGAGTCGTTACGAACCAGGAGCACGCATCCTTGCACAGCTTCTGAAAATTACATGTGAAAACTAACAATCAATAGCCATTTCGTTTCGACGTCAAGTTGGCAGCATGCCAGCATTCAAACTACTGTAAGAGAGTGCTCACTAGGGATGTCCAACGAATTCCAAAACCTGAAGTACTCGACTTTGCAGAAGCTTAGTCCCATGGAAAATGAAGAAAGAAAGCCAATACGAATTACACAATTAATTGATTATATCTTGATATTGAGCGATGTTTTGAAATCACTAGTGATTACACGTACCTTTTTGAGAGTCGGTGTCGCTTGTCGTGGATATTCGCAGAACATGCAGCAATTGTAGATATCGAATTTGGAGCATCTATTGTGGCACAGTTTCTGGAAGCTCAGAAATTAGTAAAGCGTAGTCGTGCATCCGTATTTCTCCTGCTCGGATTATCGATCGCACTCTACCGTACCCATCTCTTTTCGTCCAGGTCCAGGGCGCTATTTTTGCCGAAAGGATGATGACACGTTGTGCAGAGCCCGGAAGCGTCATCAAAGACGGAACACTTATTCCCGCACAGCACCTGAATTTGAAAATTTCGATCTTGCTAATTCATGTTTCCTACTTTCTACAATAATAGATTTCTGCTACTTTTGAACAGTGAATCGTCGATGATTATCGATGACACTAGGTCGAAGAAGAATATTTGGATGTCAATCCACTAGATGAAAACAAACAATTTTTTAGGGTTGCAATATTCTGTCGGAAAAGCGAAAGATCCTAATGTTTTCATATGACCTAGTGCCTTCTGGATGCCGTCATCGTACCTTTCTCCTCGCGTAGCAGTTGACGACGGGCTTGGGAGGCGCATCTTGATGCTCACATACTTTGCAGCGTCGCGCACCGTCAACGAATCGGCAGTTGTCTTGGCACAGCTCCTGGAGTGATTATCGATTGCCGAATACCGTACCCCGTTCGAGCGTGAAACACATGATCAACACCACGACAAAATTGACATCGTGGATCACCGCCGCATACTAACAGACTGGATTAGAACTAGGGATGGCTTGGTAAGTTCACTTCGCATATCACGCCTGTCACGAGAGAATCGAGCTAGAATGGATTTTTTTGGGATTTGAGCGAAATTCCTAAAATGAGTTAACATCAGTTTTAGGCACCTCTAGGCATGTCCTGACATTACCCAAAGTCCCATTGTGCAGAATTCATTTTGGAGCTCCCTACACCGGGTTGGTATCCTGGATCCCCAACTTTAACCGTTAATATCTCCGTTCTAGTGCATTTTTGCGATAAATTGTTCTAAGATTAACCCCAGCTAATTTTTGATGCTCTTTTGATCTGTTCCGGTTAGAAGTCATGAGAGTGCCGCTGCGCGGTGGTACACTCTATGAGGCATAACTCAAAAATGGCCGATTCGAGGGAGCCCAGTTAAAACTATGTTGTACATCTCGTCAAGATCTTTCGAATGAGTGGCTTACAGAAAATATAAAGTCATGGAGACGTATCGTTCATTCCCTTGAAAGTTTCCCGATCATTTGAAGTCTTTTTTACTCCATCATTCCACACCGACACCGCGCACTTCTGCGAGCGCGGAATGGAATGAACAAATCCTTTTCGATTTTCAGTTGTGTTTCACTATAACATACTTCAGAAAAATCACTAGAATGATCGTGAAACACATCCGAAAGTGAAAGTGAACGACTCATTCCATTCCGCGCTCGCAGAAGTGCGCGGTGTCGGTGTGGAATGATGGAGTAAAAAAGACTTCAAATGATCGGGAAACTTTCAAGGGAATGAACGATACGTCTCCATGACTTTATATTTTCTGTAAGCCACTCATTCGAAAAATCTTGACGAGATGTACAACATAGTTTTAACAGGCTCCCTCGAATCGGTCATTTTTGAGTTATGCCTCATAGAGTGTACCACCACCCCATCAAAAGAGCATCAAAAATTAGCTGGGGTTAATCTTAGAACAATTTATCGCAAAAATGCACTAGAACGGAGATATTAACGGTTAAAGTTGGGGATCCAGGATACCAACCCGGTGTAGGGAGCTCCAAAATGAATTCTGCACAATGGGACTTTGGGTAATGTTAGGACATGCCTAGAGGTGCCTAAAACTGATGTTAACTCATTTTAGGAATGTCGCTCAAATCCCACCCCCAGCTCGATTTTCTCGTGACAGGCGTGATATCTTTTCATTTCGCACATTCTCTAGCCGGTCAGAGAGGCGAGAGAACATGCGAAATTAAGAGAATCATTGCTTGTCAAGCCATCCCTAATTAGAATCAAAAAAAGTCGATCGGTTCTCTTCTGAAATAGCACCATGTCAATCAATCGATTCGGCGCTACCGTACCCTTCGTCTGAGCGTTGATCCGGGCCGACGGACGACGGCGTTGAGCAGGAATTCTCTCGTCTTGTCGTCGTCCATATCCTTCCCGCATTCCTTCAACCGCTTGCTCGACGTGTATCGAGGGGCCGTATCGATGAATCGAGAATATATTTATTACTTTTGCATGATTATTAAAATTAAATACCTTTTCAACCAGCACAATCGCGTCCGCGCACTCACTCCCACAGCTGTGCCTGCAAATACTTGAGTACGTTCGCTCTCATCAAGACGGGAGAGGAGACGTGAGGCGTGAGAGAGGGGGCCGCGCTTCGGGCCAGGAACGTACTTGGCACAGGCACGTGGACTGCCCGAAGCTCCACTTCCTCATCCGGCTTGAAGAGGCGCGAGTAGACGAAGACCTGCAAGAGTCATCAAATTAACAATATTCAACCTTCAGAAAAATCTCCTATAGAATGATTCCAGTTTTTCAGGCCAGGCAACACCATTCATATTGAATCAATGACAATTAGAGTTCGAAATACGGGTAATCGTCCCTTCATTTCACACACACTCTCTCTCGCAACTCAGACCGGTGAGAGTGCACGTTAGGGATGTTCAACCAATTTCAATACCCAATTAATTGACTTTGCGGCCGCTCGCTCCCTCGGAAAATGAGGAATAAAAGTCAATTAATTGGTCAACCCAATACCAATAACCCAATTAATTGGTATTGTCTCCTAGTATTGGGTATTGAATTGAAATCACTAGTGCACGTGAAATGAAGAGTCGATCACCCGAATTTACCACCCTAATGACAATCAAGTGCTTGCCTTGGGTTCATCCAGTTGGCATTTTTCACTGATGCGCACGAGGTCCCGGATTGAGAAGGCGTTGCGGTTGACGTAGAGGAAATCGAGACAACGCCTGAGAATTAGTTCTTCACTTTGTCAAAATTTGCATAGACAGAGTTTACAAATTGAATTTAAAAGGCGAAAAAACGATCAAGCTTTCGTGAACAACGTCTACTAGTCGCCACGGAAAGCACGAGTTCATGTCGAATAGTGGTGATACCATACGATGGAACCAGGCCGCATATGAGCCACGTGGAGTAGGGGTAATGACATTTGTCCGCACAACATAGCACACTACTCATACGTGAATTAGTTTGGCGAATATCCCGGGTTTCAGAACGATCGAAGCCCGGGGATATTTGCGAAAACTCCTTCAAAAATCATTTTAGAGGGAGTTTCCGGCATCCGTATATGAGTAATTTTCGACGACTTTATCCTCCCATGATCTCACCGTTTGAGGTCGGCCATCATGAACTCGGCCGCGATCCAGATTACCCGTTCCACGTTCGCCCTGTGGAGGGGCTTGGCCGCGGGCAGAATAGCCACTCGCATCATTTCCAGAAAGGCCTCCGTAAACTCGCCCGGTCCACAGTCGACATATTTCACGCCTGTTGCACGCACCTGCAACACATACATGGAAGGGTTGGGAGAATAGAGAGAGCCTCCAATAGTCGGATATGTCCTGTATTTGGACGAACTCTACACGCGACACGGTCGTACCTGCAATCGCTTGGACCCCTGACGTTTGAACATCTTTTTGAGCTTGGGCGATAGATCAGTGAGGAGCAAGTAGTCCTGCAACGATGGCAAATCGATAAACGAAAATCGACATCACAGTTTACCGTGAGCGGCAGTGACACTTTCGTTTGCTCCACCCACACATCCTTTTTGAGATAGTCGCCTGCGAAATAACTCGTTACAAAATCACTTGTTCTAGGAGCGAGGCTTGCTTGTCGGCTCAGGAACGTTCCGGCCCAACTCACCTAGTGTATTAAAGGCCTTTGAGGTGGTGCGAGGAATGCGGATCGCCATCGGGAAGAAGTCCTCCTCTTTCCCTGCTTCTCTGACCCCTGCAACAAGAAGATCATGAAGCACAAACGATGAAGTAACACGCAATAACAATAGCCACGCGCAATAATAATGATAAAAGGGAATACAACTTCAAGCAACCAATAAGATGTCTAAATGATGACAAAAGGGCAAGGGAAGGCAAATGAAGTGACCATTTCGAAATTTGACGTGAAGTCACAGTGGCAACATTTGCAGATCATGATCAGGACATTAGACGCGTGCATAGACATATAGGATAGTACGGCGACCGAATAAAGACGATTCTCTAACCATAATGGACTGAACGTTCTTCTGGAGCTGTGACGCAGTGCCAGATGTTAAAATCTTTTACGGCGGTAGCGCAGAATCGCAAACATATGAGCGAACACCTCTTCCAATCGCGACTACTGCTCAAATACTTTTGTGTTAACGCGACAGAAGTTGAAAAACGAGCCCAAGTAGAATGCGAAAATCATGAGAACTTGTTGGCAAAAAAAGACAGACGAGGTGTTACTACTTGATAAGAGCGCAGGAACAGCTTGAAATGCCTTTGCTGCAATCAATCAAGAGAGGGAAACGGCCAATAAGACGAGGAACGAGAGGCGATAATTGAAACAAACGGCGAGAAGAGCTCAACAAGCTAGAGCAGCGCGCGCTTTGACGTCTGGGAAAGAAAGTTCGCGAAGATGACTGGGAAGGGAAGGGGTTCATAGCGCGCGCAAACATGAGTAATTAATCGATACGACGCGAGACTGAGCACCGTCTCCTTTGATCTACCGGCGCAAGGGAAAGGGTAGAGAGCGCTCGTGGTGAGAGAGAGTGCAGACAGTGAGAGACTTTTCTCCGGATACACTACCGTACTCCACCGTTATCAGATACACAAATCACAGCTGCGTGCATCATTTATACTTCGGTGAAACAGTTATTAGCATTAAAAAAACGAGAACGATAGTCGAGATGGTAAACAAGGAAAACAAGAGATGATTTGATACTGGGCTGTCAAAAATGATAATAATGTACAACGGAAACACGTACTTTCTGCGTACGCGTAAAAGTAGAGCACAACGGGGTACGGCAAAGACAATTATTACGCGATTTACTGTCATGAGAACAACAATAATCAGTATCATGGGCGATTCATTAGCATGATTCTTCGACTTATTTGGACGGCGCATTGGCCTTGTCTGCTGCTGCTATCTTGGCGCGAATCATGTCGAGGAATGTAGGCGCCTGAAACATCGTACATTGATACTGTAAGATTGATCGATAAATGTCTCGTCTCTCCATTTCGCCTTATCTCTCGTCGTTCAGGGAAACTATAGAGTATTGCGAAGTGAGAGAGACAGACCATCCCACGGTTGGCCACTTCACTTACCCTGACCGGGGTCGCGTTTCCTCTCACTGTAGACGATTCGTCGGACTGAGGACCTGCAATGTCCTCTCTCAGTCGATTAGCCGATTACCGTACTCATTGGCCACACAGCTACCGTATCCCCCACTTACCATTAGTCGTTTCCGCGTGTGCAATGACCGTAGTCTTCTCCTCCTCAATCACAATTCCCTTTCCCCAGCTGGAAACAGGGAGGATCGAGGGCCGCGGTACGATCTCCTTGTCTGACGGGACTCTTCCCCGGGTCAGACAACGAGGCACTTTCGACACTCAAATTTACCATTTCAAATCTGCCTCCAGCTAATTTTCATAACCCTCGTGTGCTTGGGTCTACCTAGATGAGACCAGCTCGAGGTCTAGCCTGGAAACAGGGAATTTTTTTTCGTAATTACAACACAACGATAAGTTTCAACACGAACCTTATCGCCAAACCTTATCTAACGATAATACAATTCGAAAGTCATCTTTTGTTCTCTCTAATCCGTCCTATCAAAGATCCTCAAATCCGGTGTTTTCACATGTTCGACTCACCCGGTTTCTTGACGATTCACGAATACTACAAGTCTGCCAATAACTTCCGCCAGCGTGGTGTGTGCCTAGAATCGTTAGCCCCTGCACCGGGCTAACTTCTAGACTCACACCACCTCAAAAACAGCTGATGGGGACCCCGTTTTTTTTACGTTTTCGTTTTTTTACGTGGGCATCCCTATTTTACAGTATGCGCTAAGCGTGCACCGCGCATTGCGCTTCCATCTTCCAACTTCGCAACGCGATGATTCAAACGCGATGATTAGAGTATCGTAGATACTCTAATCATCGCTTTGGCAAGACAAAAATCCACACTTTTAGGGCATTTAGGGATGGCGATGTTAGAATTGGAGTACAATTGTTGCTCACCTTCCTTCACCGTCTTATCCTCTCTCGTCAGCCAATTGTTGTACTCGCTCTTCGATCGATAATCCTCATCGGAATCATCAGAGATATCCGCAGCTCTACTCGAGACAGGCGCCGATACCGCTGAGTTGGTGTCGTCTAAACATATCTCACGGTCGTACGGTATATCGAAACACATTCATAACACCGTTTAATGATACGCTCATGAAACACAAATTTTGTGGGTTAGAATTTAGCGAGAACAAAAGTTGAAATGGGAGATTATGAAGCAATAGATTTCATCGTTTATTTCGAATTTTAACAAACACACGGTATATTTCCCACCTTCTTTCTGCTCCACAATATCTTGTTCCTCCACCTCCTCCTCTTCTTCATCAATTGTGCATAGTGGCGTGTGCTTTATGATTCCATACTGTATCTGGTCCTGCTCGTCCCACTCATCTAAAGGATACAGTAGCAATGATACGGTAGCAAGGTGAAGCAACCCACATTTCCCCGATTTCGGGCACCTATTAAACACCTTTTTTACTACTTTGGGTACCAAGAAGCCAACAAGCGACAATCAAGGAGTTTGCATACAAATTTCACAAACCAATCAACATTTGATGGGTTTGAGTACCAAAGACTTCTAACCCTGTCGATTAGTGCTCGAGAAATGATACTGACGCCTCTCCATTTCACACACTCTCTCGTCGACCGAGCGAGCGAGAGAGTGGCAAGATGAAGAGACGGCGGTATAAATTCTCGAGCTCTAATCGATACCTGGATGCACGATGTATCCATCCTCGGTGACGATCGTGTCCGAGCTCGCATCCGACAGTGTGTAGTCCGACTCGGATCGATTCGAATCGTGACCTGAAATCGACATTCAATGCTTTACTTATTGTAATATATTGACTCAACGTAGTCAGATCCATTGATCTATTTGGATAACACGGCTCAATAGTAGAGCTGGAAACACGGATCTCACTGGTCGCCGTCTCTTCATTTTGCACGCTTTTTCATCACTTTGATGGGAGAGAAGATCACGCGAAATGCAGTCACGATGACAATTCTTTGTTTGGATCATCCAATTTTCACAGAGTATTCCTCCTTGTTATTCTCATTCTCTAACCCCCACCACATTCTAAACGGTCAATGCTTGGGCCAAAAAACAGAGAACTTAAGAGACGATTATCCTTATTTCGCCCTCCACTCACCAATCGTTTCATCGTCCGATATCTCCGATGCCTCGCGGGAGGTCTCCGTGTCCGTGTGCTGGAGGACTGCCGTCGGAGAGGCCATCAGATCTGCAAAATAGCAACTGGTTGGCTTTTATGCGCTGGTTGGCAGGAGGGGAGGGGCACAGTTTTTAAGAGATGTCTCTGTTGGGCGAATCAGAAGCGTACTCAATAAAAGTTGCCTCTCGACCCCTAACAGTTCTCATCCAGGTTAGTTTAGAGATGAGTTTTCCCTATAAATTTCGACCCAGATCGACCTACGTTTCAGCCCTCCAGTAAAATGTCAAAGATTCTAGAAGTTTGATGCTGCCGAGAGGATATAATTCCACAACAAAAAAAAGAAAAACGTAAAAATGGTCACCCCTAAACTGACCCCTATTCTGCTCGTCCACTTGATCAACGATGTCTTCCATTGCGCCCCTCAATTCCTCTTCATTTTCTTGCAATTCCTCCCCTGCCTCTTCCTCTTCCTCCACAATCACTGGAACTGCGGCGACGGATTCTGAAACATTTATTGATTTAGGAGTGCCTTAGTAGACTAAGAAGAGGCTTAGAAGAACTTAGAAGATCTTACGAGAGTCTGTGCATTACGCCTTTCTTATCACTAATATTGGATGTATCTACAGTCAGCTACGGCTCATTCTTAACAAAAAAAAACACTGAAGTTGCACTCTAATATAGAGTTGAGCCCAACGTATTTTGCGTTTCAGCAACCTCACAAGATCCTAGACATTCGCAAACTTTGCTGTGACCACGTGATCATACAACAACAATATATTACTGAACGCTTCCGCTTCTATCTCCTCAAATTCCATCAATTCCTTCTCCTCAGCCAGCAAGGACATCTCTTCTTCCGAAATATCATCGGCAACGGGCACTGAATCGATACAGTATTCCTAACGTACTCCAAACCATTCACCATTAGACAAATATATTAGATACACCATTAGATAAGGTATCGTAGGAAAAATTGAAAAGCCCAAATCTTCTTTACCTTCATCTATTCGTGCAACACGAAACTCACTAGTTGTCATGTTCAACTTCTATCACGCCCAAATACGCCCATTATTTCCACACACGCCTCTCGACGCCTACAGTACACTTACCGTATGCCTGATATTGATTCTCCTCCTCTTCCTTCGTTTCGATCGCATCGGGCAGAGCTTCCACAGTGGGAGCTTGCGGCAGACGAGCAGCGATGGGATGAGGAGCTACTGAATGTGAATTATTATCTGTTCGTTTACAAAATAACCAATTTCAATTGTAAAAAGGCGCATTATTATATTACTTGTAACCAGAAAGAGCTACCGAATCAAAAACCTTCCTTCTATTATAATATCATGCCCCCATGCAACTCGAGAGTTCCTAGTTCGAACTTTTCGCGAATTTCGCTCGGAACTGCAAAAACAATTATTCAAATAGCTCACCGCCCTTCCACTGCTTCTGATCCTCCTCTCCCGATAGACGATCATCCGAATCCCGCTCGAAATCCTTCCTTGCCTCCTCATCTTCGGAGAACTCCAGGCAGGTTTGCTCCGAATCTGCAACTTGTCGATATTCGAACTTTTCCGTATATTCTGAATTAGTTTAATAAGCTTAACAGACTGGAATTAGTTGTGGTCATGCAAGCACTCAACTTATACTGCCCTTGAAACAACAAACATCGTGCCCCAATTGTAACACAATTTTCATTCAACACATTTTTTCACGTATCGACGCTACGCCAACCTCGCTGCTCCTCCTCCTCTGCCTTCGCTTCTCCTTTGTTTTCTTCGTTATCAATGGTCGATTCCCCACCTTCCTTATCCTTAGCTTCTTCCACTTCCTCCTTCTCCAAACAGGTAAGCTCCGAATCTGGAAAATTGGCAAATCTATACGAGCCTCGCTGCTACCCAACTCAACCAAACAATTTGTGTTCCACCCGGCAATTATTTTCTGAACTACCTCATTCAATACTATTAATACTATTATCTGACCTCGATGCCATCCATCAATTGCATCTTCCCCATCCTCCTCTGCCTTCGCTTCTTCTTTATCAGCGGTCGATTCGCCATCAGCGCATTCCTTCTCCTTAGATTCTTCCACTTCCTCCTCCTCCACACAGGAAAGCTTAGAATCTGCAATAACAAATTCAACCACACGGTTTGAGCTTCACCCATTCATGATAACCAGAAGAAAAAAATATACAGCAATTGTTCAGAACGACCTCATTCGATAACAATAACAGACCTCGCTGCCGTCCATCAACTGCGTCTTCCCCTTGATCGTCCTCCTCCTCCTTCCCCTCCTCACTGCCCACTCGAGACATCATCATCGAGAGACGAGTGACACAGGGAGCGTCGAGAGGCAGGTCTGCAAATTACGGATGGCTTGGCAAGAAATGACTCTCCTCATTTCGCGTACTCTCTCGCCTCTCTGAAAGGTGAGAGAGTACGTGAAATGAAGAGACCATCCCTTGCTAAGCCATCCATACTTCAAATGACACACTATTCTGGGTTCTCGTGATGAGCACGGTGTCAGATATGGGACCATATCCCCCATTTTACCACGGGTTCGAAGCTCATAACTTTATTATGGAGATGAACCAGCGATATTAATCCAATTATATACTAAATCCTCGACTTTAATCAGTCGTCCGAGCTTGATGCTCATCACTGATGGGTTCTCGTGACCACTGATGAAGCAGTATCTTAATCAAAGGTTTGGATACTCTCCTACCCAGGTCAAGGTGTTGATAAACCGGATGCGCAATGTTTTTGGGGGCAACTGAAGGAACTACCGTTATCATAATCGTGTATGGACGATGCAACAATAAATCACATTGTAGTTTTTCTAATAGACTGTCATTTCATTATGTAATAACTTTGTAATTTTCATAACTCATCTCTAAATCCCTACTAAATCCACAAATGTCACTGACACCAAATTCACCGATGCATTACATGTTTCACGCACCTATGATACTCCAAATGGATCTCTCAAGTCAATTCAGTGCACAATTCGACTTTCCCTACAATCACCGACCTCTTTCCTCCCCTCCTTCCTTCTCCTTCGCATTCTCACTAGCATCAAAGACATCGTTAACAGAAGGGAAGTCGACAGCGGCTGAAAACAAATCTAATTCACTCGGTAGAACCGTGTTTCATCCAATCATAATAGCAGAAATTGATGTATCGAGATTGATATTATTTCGATGAAATATTCGCAAACCATCTACACATTGATGACATGTTTCATCCACTCTAAGGGGATCTCTCAAGTCAATTCGATGCACATTCTATATACATAAATCACCAACCTCGCTGTTCCTCTTCCTCCTCCTCCTTCGCATTCTCACTCGCATCGAGCACATTAGCAGTAGGGAAGTCGACAGTTGCTGAAATTCAATGAATTCATTCATGAAACTATGAGTTTCAAGGACTCAATATATTCGAAATTGATGCATACATTGATGCATAGAATGTTCGTTAGATCTGGTTGAGATATTCACAAGTCTTCTACCCAGGAGATATATGTTTCACGGGCACAATATACTTCGAAGGGATCTCTCAAATCAATTCACTGCGCGCAGTCTGTATCAATTACCAACCTCTCTGCTCCTCTTTCTCCTTCTCCTTCGCATTCTCAGTCGCATCAAAGACATTGTTAGCAGGAGGGAAGTCGACAGCGGCTGAAAACAAATCTTTACCTGCATCAACTGTGTTTCATCCACTCATGATAGTCGAGATTGATGCGTTGAGGGTGCAATTCTTTCGATGAGATATTGGCAAACTTTCAATTTACCCAGACAATACATGTTTCATCTACCCCTGATACTCATTCTCATTCGCATCAAAGACGTAGCGAACAGTAGGGAAGTCGGCAAGGGCTGAAAATCAATCAATTCAACCATATTCATGCTTCACCTGCTCATGAAAGTGATGTTCCTATTCAATATTCAATCCATGAGACGGCTCATTAATCTGACTGCCATTAAATTTACTCAACGATGATTTATGTTTCACAGGCTCATGATAATCGAAAGTTATGCTCCTGGGCAATCATTGCGCGATACGCCGTTGACAAAACACAAACAAAATAACGTCGCAGCTATCAAATACAGCTATTCAGCGGCTTGTTATAATCGAAATGTTTTTGCCCGGTACTTGTATGTTGCGTGACATGAACAATAGTCACCAACCAAGTTGATGCCTAATTCACCTACACGATATATCTTTCACTCTCTAATTACATTCTAAAGTTATGTTGCGCAGCAATTTCTCCTCAATCAGTGTTTCACAATAACCAAGTCGCTTGCAAATTCACCCAGACACTGAATGTTTCATCCAATCATTACAATGGACCTTGATGATTCACGTTAATCGTCTCTCTGAATTTAATTGATAATAATCACCAACTTAGTTGAAACCAAATTCACCCTCACACTATGAGTTTCACCCACTCCTTATACTCCAAAGTGATCCTTCTAACTAATTGACGGCTCTAATCATGTTTAATCGACAAAAACAACAATCACTACCAACCTCGCTGCTGTACTTCCTCCTCCTTCTCTCCTTCCTTCCCTCCTCCGTCCTCCATCTCCCTTCCCCCTTCATCCTCACTCTCCAGATCACTGACCGACAGGCAAGTGGAGGAGAGCAGCGATGAGACGTAGTCTGCAGTTGGACAATGAGGACAACATCTTATTGTCACTGATATGCTTTCAGTAATAGCACATTTAGCCACAATATATCGGGTCTTCGTTCCTACTATCATACTGCAAGGACAGTTTTGGCAACCTCAGTATACGCATATTTTATTCTAGAGAATATGCTGCACGTGCTCAGTGAGCCAACACGACTCATCACACTCATCAATCATTCGTGAAACCTTAATTCTCCCCCGAAATCTACGAGACCAGCATTTCGGAATCATTGCAAGACCGATGATTTTATTTTTTTTCAACGATGTCGATGCAGAATCAACGCATTCCATTGATTCCCAAACACATAGTGTCGATGAAACCCAAACCTATCGACTTCAATCCAGATTAGAGACCTTCCCCATGTTGCGTGCTCATTCGCCTCTTTCGCAGAGAGTACGCGAAATGAAGATACAAGCCGACACTAATTTAGATCATTCATCAGCTCTCATCTCTGTTTTGGCCGAGCCTCGTATATTATCCCCTTCCTATCATTTGCATTCACTACCTCCTTCGTCTTCCTCCAGTCCGATTCCATCTTGACTCGCTGTTCTCGACTGACACGAGATCGTCGAGTCGACCGAGTATGAGCGATCTGAATTGAACAAAGAATCTCTCAAAAAGCGATTGTGATTGGTTATTGCAAACCCGTTGAAAGTATTGTCATTATTGCATGATAAATAATTGTTTTTCTTATTGAACTGCATTTGTCTGTAGCACTGCTCGCAACTGCAAAGTGAAAACATGTATCAACTGCGAAACCGCAAACCTCGCTGCTCCACTTCCTTCTTCTCCCTGTCCACTTTCTCACTCGTTTCGATGGTGTTCGGGGCAGAGGAGAGGATGAAACCTGGAATATTTTCAACTTGGAGATTGCGAGTTTCGCTTATTCTCCTAACTTGGAAATTGTGCACTACAATAATCATTCCTTGAACGATGGTTTAAATAAAAACAATCATAAAATCTACGCTAGGCGCAGAATGAGATGCGCGTAAATTTCAACGTGGAGAATCAGAGTTTCGCATATTCGATAAACAAGGAGACGGTGCGTCACAGCAATAACGGACAGCTTCGCTTTTTTTCCGAAAACCCAAATTAACACTAGTTAATTCTGAACCTTTTACTGAATCAGATCTGCGTAATTTGCAACTTGGAGATTACGAGTTTTACCGAAACAATAAGGACGGACCAATTGTCGAAAAATAGGGAAAATAGAGGGCGGATCTCAAGACGCATATGAAACAGTCTCCATTCTTTAACCTTTGAGATACTTCTGAAACACCAACTCACCCTTGCCCGCATCCTTGATCTCCTCAATTTGTCGATTCTCCGAGGGTGCCCGTCGCCCGAATCCGAAACCATTCCCACTCGTGTGATCTATAAGACTTTATTTTGCGATTGACGCTACAAAATACTGTGAAGATACCGTAGCAAACTGTACTATCGTACCACCGTACCTTGATTATCGTTCTCCGCTTGGCCGTTATTCTTCTTCGGGATAGACGGGGCGGCAAACTCGGGTCTATCATCCCATCGCTGTGTGATGGGCAGCGTGCACAACGGAGAACGCATCCAGAGCTCTGCAATTTCAATCTACCGTACCTCGACAGCAATATTGATGATATCCAGTAATGGGCTAATTTCCGATAGACGGACGGGCTCAGGAAAATTCTAGACGGGCTACTATAAGGTTCCGCAAGCATTCACTGTTTGCGAACATTATCCCATTTTGAGCTGATCCGGTTATGTAAAGCAGTGCCACATTCATAACTTGCTTGCTAGAAGGTCAAGCGAGGACATATCCAAGTAGTGGAATCATATCATCCAAATCTCCCGAAGTACCTTGGTCCTCCGGTCGAATCAAGCTCAATTCATTGCAAGGCGCAAATTCGAGGACGCCATCCTTTCTATCTTGGCCAGATCGGAAAGACGTATGCGACGGCTCGACAATAGACAAGGACATTACAGGAATCGGAGACGGTCGAGCTGCAATGGAATGACTACCGTACTCTGTTTTTTTTCAATCTTTGATCTTTGATCTTTGAGCTAATACCAGTTCATTCAGGAACTTTAACTTCACCTAATACCAAATTGATGCTCAACAATTCTAACTTGTGGCATGGGTCATGTTTCGAGCTAATGTGCACACTATTGCTGAATAAAAATGGTTTATCATGCGAAAATCAGATTTTCAACGAAAGTAATAATTCTAGCGTACAATTCGAGTCTTAAGGACAAGAACAAAGCTATTTGACTTCAAGTAAACAAGGCTAAAGGATAAAAAGGGAAGGTCAAAGAAACTTAACAGATGAACAAAAGGAAAAGGGTGATCAGTACAACAAATATCGCGTATTTTGCTGTACGATAGTCCTCTACCGTACCTACCGTACCTTGATTAATGTACTCCATCGATTTGTCATTCGTGAGAGAAACTGGAGGGACGTTATCATTGTTCTGATCATTGAGAGAAGGGAGAGCAGTGGATGTAGTAAGTGCATTGGACACGACTGGCAGCTCTGTAACATAGTTATATCAATCCCCAATTATCTATTGTAGAACATACATACGCGTACTCAATATTCAACGCAGTGGGCACAACTAGGATATCTTTTATTTGTTGTTCTATGCGGGCCGTACAATTTATGTTTCAGCAATTCCACATTAGGCAAATTGACCGATACAGGGTAGTTAGTTTGACACTAGTCTGTTAAAAACCCGTACCATCAGTATTGCTGCCATTCCGCTTCTTCTTCTTCTTTCTGTCCTTGGGTGCGGTGATGGGCGGGCGAGGTTTGGGAAAGAGCTCCGGCGGGAACGCACTTTCGCCCGCGTCCAGACGCGGCAGACTGGGCGTGAGGAATATGTTCGTGGGTGGACGAGGAGACGGCTCTGCAAGGCGATAATAGAGATCAGTGTCGAGTGACCTCCCTGATTGTAACCCTTACAATTAGATCATGATCAAGAAGTTTTTGTATTTTTTTGGAACGATCTTCAGAACCATTGACTGTCACTAACCACTACTGGCGAAAATCTACCAGACTCCCAATATAGATCTTTGTACCCGCGAAAACCTCGTTGAGAAGATGTGCCCACCCCTCTCTGTAGTCGAAAAATTATAAACAGTTATTGTATGTTACAACAAAACAGAAAGGGATCATTGACTATCGCTAACCACTGGTAACTTCATCACTCTATGTATCCCGAATTCACCCAGTTCACCTATCTTTTGCACTCTCGCTCCAGGTTTTTTGTGGTAGAAAAAAACAGCAGACTCCTAAAGTTAAGGTTTGTATCCTCGTAAAACTCTAATCGTAAGAAGGGATGATGTGTCATCACTCTCTGGATTCGTGAAATCAAGATAATTATCGTATTTTACGTCAAAAATGCAAGTATAATAGGCAATCGCTAACCACCCCGACCTTCATCAAGCTATGCATCTCGAATTCAGCCAGTCCACTCGATGCACCCATATTCTACAAAACATTTTCGAACGCTACGCAACTGTCGTACACTTATAGATTGACAAATAAGGGCAATCACAGTTAGCCGAACAAGGTGAATTCGGGATGGGCTGAGCGATCAAGTAGCAAATGACCAGAGATGTTCGATACATTGACCAATGGCTTTACAAATCAGCTAAAAATTTCGTCCAGCGTTCAGTACCCAGCGTGCCTTTTCTACAGCGAGTTTCCATCTCTCTATTACTTTTTCAGCAAACTTCTTCCGTACCTCTCAATTTGGTGTCCACTTTGACGTCCTCGCTCACGGAAGGAACATCGTCCCACTTCTCCTCCTGATCACACATTAAATTAACTTACTATTTAAATTATTAAACTATTAAATTAATGCCAAAATACTTCAATCAGAAAACTTTTTGCCCACATTTTCTTGCGAAATGCTTCGAAAAAAAGGCAGGGAACTGGTAACCCATCCAAGTTCAAAGTTCAGAGATCAACGATCAAAAATCAAACTTTGGGTATCGGACGAGGCAGCATGGGCCGGGCCACGTGGGGCGAGGAGTAGGCGGCCGGAGGAGGCATCGGGACCGGGGTGACTGCAATTGATTTTTTACAAACGTTCCCGTGACCCATCGTCCCTACTCATCGGATCAGTGAGATAATACAATCGTGAAACGTGAAATTACCGGTGCATTTCAAATTTAATTTTGAATGCCGATCGCAAACTAGCTTTTCATAATAGATACCGTACCTCGCTTGTCATTCCTCTGGACCTCCGGGCTCTTTTTCTCCACCGCAACAGGGAGCAGCGGTGGAACGGGTGCGGCAACCGTCGGCCCGTGGAGAAGCGACGGCGGCAACTCGGGAGCGTCGTTCGGTACGAAGAGAGGCACTGAAAATTAATATCAATTTATCAACACTGCTGTTAGAAACATGCGGTAGATTTGGGTCAAAGTGCATGCTGATCTCGTCAGTAGCCGTATCAAATTGATACATCGATATTTTACAAGCACAATTACTATAGTTTATCAATTCAAAAATGACAAATCGTTCCTTATTGTGCGCTAAACATAGTGTTAAGAAAGTAGGAAATCTCACTACGATTTCAAAAGTTAAAAATAAACAACAAAAATAAACAGAAATATTCGTGAATAATCTGACCTCGTTGTTCCGGGATGACCCTGGCCAGCGGCCTCTGGGTTGAATGCACGAATTCCGGGACGGCCGGATTGAGCTGCATGGGAGGCGGAGTGAGTACTGTAATGGGCGTTAATCAATTACAATTAGATACGGAAAATCACTTATTACTACTGTAGGTACTAAACCCCGATCGGATTGGTATCAATATGAATACGAAAGGTCACTGAATACTATTTTATGCAATGAAACCGTATTTAATTATTTTTAAATATTGAAAATGGCCCACCTCTCTCCTCCGGGATGTCGAGAGATTGCGGTCGGCGGCGCGGCACGATCGGCTGCGGATCCTGATCCACCAGCATCGATGCTGTAAATGTCTCAGTAATCAAAACTTGTCGGATAAGGTAGGTCCAAGATTACAGTACTACGTAACATCGGGGGAGACGTAACCATCGTCGACGGGGTGCAGTTGACGCGCCAGGTCCGCGTCCCGGTTCGCCAGCCGTTCCATGTCTGGAGAATCATCGTATGAGCTCACATCGTGATTATCGAGGAAAGCAACACTACAGTAACCATAGACACTCCACATTCGCTGACGTAACGCAATTCAGGCATTAGAGCCATGCTGTCTCAAATCAATCATGTAAACAAAATCGTTGTGGACTAGCTAGCACAGAGCGAACATAGATCTGGCAACTTTACAAGTCAACCCCCCCCCCCCCTCAGGATCCTCAATCCGCTCACCTCTATCATGCTTGCGCTGTTCGCTCTCCATCGTCGAGCGCAGCGCCGACACATTGCACTCATCGCAGCCGGCCATCGTCAGGACGCCACTGCGAAATTGAGCGATTCATGAGAGTTTAAATCAATTTTGGCTCTAAAAGTGTGTACTAGCGAGATATAAGTAGCCAACAACAAGTGAAAATGGCTTAATGCGAAAGAATTAACAATATGAATCAGCTCTCCTCATTACTCCCACCTTCTGGCCTACTAGTGAAACCCCAGCTCACCACACATCAGTGAATTGAAAAGCGAAAAACTTTCTTAAAAAATAATTCGAATAATTATAGCCGATCACGAGAACAACATCACCGGTGCTCATTCCCTCTCCTTCTTCCCAACAATTGAAACCCCAACTCACCTCACGTCCGTCATATTCGAAAAATCATATAAACCCCTACTCGCAATTTGGCTAATTGCAACCATTCCTGAAATCTGACCAATCAGTGAAACCAGAGGAAGTGTGCGTATACCCAATACCTGAAACCCCAACTCACCTCAAGTCCGTCATATTCGAAAAATTCATATATACCCCTACTCGCAATTTGGCTAATTGCAACCATTCCTGAAATCTGACCAATCAGTGAAACCAGAGTAAGTGTGCGTATACCCAATACCTGAAACCCTATTCACCTCACTTCCGTAAGATAATCATTAGGCGAATTTCAAAGCGAACTACGTCTTCTAATTCAAATATTTTTTAAACATCGACCACGAGTTGAAATCACTCGAGTCCATTTCCTCCTCTTTTACCAATCAAGTGAAACCCGAACTCACCATGAGTTGCCCACCAGTTGCCAAAGGAAACGAATGGAGAAGCGCATTTCCCATTTTTACCAACCTATCCGATCTCAATCCCTTCTACCCAACGAGTGAAACCACATCCCCCAACTAAATAAGTCTTAGATCGAACATTTTTAATACAAAAATGGCCAATAATGCAAGTGAAAATCATCCGAGTCCATTTCCTCCCCTTCTACCCAACAAGTGAAACCCCCAACTCACCTCACATCCGTCAGCACCTCCAGCGGGGGAATGGCGAAGCAGCAGTGCTGGCGGCCATTCACCGGTACCTGCAAGTGCCCTTTTTTGGTTGCCGATTAGTGCGCATCAGTACGCTCGATATTGAATCATAAAAGTCCTTGAAAAAGTCAAATAATTTTCGGAGTTCAAATCCTCCGATGTAAAGAAAAAATGTTAGAAAATGCTTCTAAATGTAAGATTTTTTTGGTTATTCTCATTTTTTCATCCGAAGTAACGCCACCGAAATCAACAATCTCTCTCGACTCACCATCACCATCAGTCCCTCGTTCAGGAACTCTCCCGCGCGCACGGGCAGCTCGACCACCGCACGGAACGAGGGACGATCCACGGGGCCTGAAGGTTAGACGTCAGGGGTGTGCGAAGATTTCGTTGCAATCCTCATTGCAATCGCACACTTCCTTTCAGAACTAAGAAGATCGAAGGGCGAATCCACACAAGCCGGGGTCGGATTTCTCCATCAATCTTCACACATCCCTGCCATTGTTACAACTACATGCAATTCCGCCGTATCTACATCTTATTCACTCACCCGGCCTGTACACCTTCACCTCCTCTCGGCTCCATTCGGAGAAATACCGATGGAGCGCGAGCGTGGAGAGCTCGGGAGGCACATTGTGCAGCATCAGCTGGAATTGACACATTACATAGCGTAACAGCCGGCCTTACCGGTGGGCTCCACCTTGCATACACCACCAAGTTCATTAACAAGCCAAACAATATCATACATAGGTCAATCAATGACTGTAGAAAAGCGTATCTAGAGGCTTTACAAATCGACGGTATTACTCTTTTTAATGGGAATAAAGCGAGAAACACGCACGAAAGTATTCAAGCTGCAGCCAGGCAGACACGTGTCGACGCCGCTTGGGAAGGGCACGAGCGGATTGAATCTGTTGTGCCTGCATCAATAGTCATTGTATACTGGTATCTTTACATGTTGATATTGCCTTTGTGAAGGAGAATAAGTAAACAAAAAACAAATAAAACGAACGCAAAGCATCGAGCGGCGAGCAGGGGCGCGTGCTCGCAAGCAAAGTCGACGAAGGCCGCGCGGCCATCGGACGTCAGCTGGATCTCCTGCGAGACAGAAACCCCGTTTTAACGGTGAAAAACTGATCGAAAATGTCCTACTCATCTCTGCTCACTCACTAATTGTAAGTAATAATTAGTAAGGGTTGCAAACCAAACGACTGATCGAATGGCCAGTGAGAACATAATTGTTCGTTGAAACACAAAATCATCACGACGCCGTAGTTGCAGATCAATTGTTATATCACATCTAACTTCACCCCCCACTACAATGCTTTCTAAGCCCCAACTCATACTCGATCTTTGAAACATGATTGTACCTCGACCTGACCATACAATAAATCGATCATAATTTCCTTCCAAGGAACAGACAAACAGAGAACAGTACAAATACAAATTACAAATCAAACTTACAAAACCCCATATTGATTAAATTTCTTCCACTAATTGTAAGCACAACAAAACATGCACTAGAATTAGAAAAGCTACCCAAACAAATCTAGGTTCGCAATGATCGAACGACCAGTGGTAACATAATTGTTCGTTGAAAACCAAAATCGCAAGCATAATACCTCGACCGATCCATAGTTGAGCAGCATATCCCAGCAGTCGTTCTCGTCCAGTTCACACTCGCCAATGAGCACCATTCGGCGACGACTCGCGTAATGCTGAAGGAACATCATTTACGAAAAGGTCCCTGGTTATCCAAGATTTGGTCGTTTTTGACGGAAGATGTAAAGGCGAATGTCACTCCGTAACTTCGAGCCGTGAGGCACACGAATAACTGCGGGATCCCACTAGGCAAGTGAGTATATTATAAAAGTCACTTCATTCCGAAGAGGAGCCCAATCTTCTTCCACATTAGGAAAATTTGAAACCTAAATTTCACGTGTTTAATTCACCTTGAAGTATTCTAGCATGACTTCGTCTTCCGACGGCTCATCCATTGTCTGGACACCTGAAAACAACATTTTCATGGCTGAAACAGTTAAGGCAGATGAGGGGAAATCTGCTGCGGCATTCAATTGACAAACCGTGCTCTTTGAGCACCATCAATTGCGCATTTTTGTTCGATTTCATTTTCATCAAGAGAAATCGATCGATTCGTAATATCAAAAATTGTTTGGTGAAAAAAAGGAGCAAACATAGTTCTTCAGATAAACAAACTGGATTCCAACCAGGTTTTGTATCGGATTTCAACGAAGCTTGCAATACATTTGCTTTATTACTGAAATCCTTGGGAAATCCAATCTTATGATACCAGACAAAAACAGATAATAATCGATTAAGTACAACAATCACTCCCTCCTAATTCCTCATTTGACATTCCCTACATCTCTATTGAACAAATTCTTTCTGCCATCTCCCAATTAGTGCCTAAAGTTAACGGATCTCCCGATAGAATACCCAACCTTGTGTACACTAAATGTAAATTGACTATCGCAGTTCCCCTTTCTCTCATCTTCAACATCTCACTTTCCTCTTGTATTGCTCCTTCTCAGTGGAAAACTGCGCATGTTAAACCCATACCTAAAAAAGCTGGTAATGCAAAGATCTCTAACCACCGCCCTATCTCACTTACCGTAACCGCTTCAAAACTTTTTGAGAAAATCGTTATAAACGAACTGGTATCCTACTTAGATGACAACTCCCTTCTTGATCCGCGCCAAGCGGGATTTAGAAAACATCGTAGCACCACTTCCTCCCTTTGCGAAACTACCGCTTTTTACACGAGGGCATTGAGTTCACATAAGTCTGTTGATACCATATTTTTCGACTATCAGAAAGCGTTTGACTCTATTGACCTGCGACTCCTATTGCACAAAATGTATACGCTAGGCGTCTCAAACCACCTTGTAGCTTGGCTAGAATCATACCTCTTGGGAAGATCGCAGCGTGTATTTATTGGGAGCTACCTCTCACCCCCTTCCCCTATCAGATCAGGCGTTCCACAAGGTTCTGCTATTGGCCCTTTACTTTTTATCATTTACATAAATGACTTGGGTAAAAGCATCCCCCCTACTGTGAACTACAACATTTTTGCCGACGATCTGAAGATATATGCACTAGTACCAGAACACAGCAGTGACCTCCAAAAGGCAATAGAGAGTATAGAATCATGGACTGCCCAGTGGAACATGACCTTAAGCGCTCCGAAATGTGCTGTCTTGCATCTAGGCCGTCTTAAAACACGATCGAAATATGTTCTGAATGGCTGCATTATTTCTCCAAAAAATGAAATTCGTGACCTTGGTGTCTTCTTTAACAGCAAACTACATTTTGAGCATCATATCGATCAGATAACGCGTAAAGCCAGATCTATGTGTAACCTAATGCTTCGTTCATTTCTCACTACCTCTTCCGATGTACTCCTTAAAGCCTACAAAATTTACATCCGCCCCCTTCTAGAGTCGTCCACAGTCATTTGGAACCC
The DNA here is from genome assembly GCA_000180635.4 of Pristionchus pacificus. Lineage (NCBI taxonomy): Eukaryota > Metazoa > Nematoda > Chromadorea > Rhabditida > Neodiplogasteridae > Pristionchus > Pristionchus pacificus. The sequence goes on from CM026576.1 coordinate 17,039,719, forward strand.
CACTGCCATAGGTCTTGTAAATAAGTTGGAATCTGTACAGCGTGAATTTACGAGGCGCTTATTTTGGCGATCCCATTTGTCTCAGTCCTCTTATCCACCGCGCCTTGAGCACTTTAAGTTAGAGACACTGGAATATCGACGTGCATTAAACGACATGTACTTTCTGTTTGACTCTGCGCATGGATTTGTACACCTAGACACCTCTAATATATACTCGATCGCTCCTCTCTCTCGTACTCTCCGTTCCTCTCATAGATTACGTCTCACAATCCCATTCCTCATGCCGTCATCACTCTCATCTGTTGCTACACGACCGCTAACGCTCTGGAATTCCCTTTCTAACCCAATAGTTACCCTGCCCCGGATACCTTACCGTAATCATATACGACGAACCCCTTCACTTGTCCTCCCTGTCTCCCAAATTAAATTGTAAACACGGACTGCCACAGAACCCCACCCCCAAAAGCTCGCCTGAGCCCGAATACCACCTGTTGCCTCCATACCGCCCTTAACGCACACTGTCTATGTGGTGAATAAAGAATAAGAATAAGAATAATAAGAATAACAAGAAGATTCTAAAAAAAAGTATAACAAGGGTAAAGCAACGAGATGTTAGATAAATTTCCCTGTAAAACAATATGTATAGACTGCGAGTTAAACTAGAATCATCTAGTCAATACTGAAAGTGAGTAAGATAACGTATTCTAATCTTGGGCTACATTACTAACTACCGTAATCGTCACTTCAATTCCCTTTCCCCAGAAGGAAACTGGGAGGCTGGATGGCAGAGGAACCATGTCATCTTTGGAATCGGATGAGTGACTTCTCGAATAATCTACAAAAAGGGAAATCAATAATCGATAGCTACCGTATGACTACCGGGCACTTCTCTGTTTTTTGGCCCATCCTTTTCTCGCAGAGTATTCTATCCCTTTCATTCTCATTCCCTACCCCCTTCGCATTCAGAGCGGTTGTAGCCCGGGCCAAAAACAGAGAAGTTCCGACTACCGTACCTCTTGCTACCGTATCTTCTCTCGTGAGCCATTCGAGATACTCGCTCAATCGATATTCGCCATCCTTAGCTTCCACCGAATCCGAATCATCGAATATAGTACCGTCCTCAGATACGGTATCATCTCCTACCGTATCCTGATCGGATCCATCAATAGTACCCTTCGAAGATACCGTACCCTCGTGCTCGACTGGTACGGTGGGCAACGGGGCGCTCCCTTGAAAAGGTATACTTGTTATGAATGAACACCTCATTGATATCGACCAACCGCTGAGCCATCGTAATTAAAGGGCCCCATGAAACAAGAATCGGATTGCCTATTGTGAATTATGAACATTTTTGAAAGTATAAAACTCCAAAAACGTTTATGAATGAACTGTCATATTTATTCTTTTTTTTGTCAAAAAAAACGGAGTGTAATCAAAAAGACTACAATGTCCCGTTACATATCCCACCTATGAAACTTACATCGTCCATCCTTAGTTTCGAAATTCATCTCTATGCAACAAAACAAAAATGCACCGCTTCTCCACTGAAGCGATCGGACGTCCAATCGATACGCTGAACGATTTATCCCTCTTCGTGTTTTCTGTCCTCGGCCGCCTTCTCAGGTAGTATTTGAGTTTCAAGGGTTCTTCATGTGCGAAAGAATTCGTACACGGATAATAATTGCCCGTCACCCTACATGGAATCCACGTTTTTAGAACTAGGTCTCGGTACTTCTATGTTTTTTTTTTGCCCAACATATTTTCGCAGTGTGTTCCCTCCCTATCATTCGTATTCCCTATCCCCACCACATCCACAGCGATTGTTGCCTGGGACTAAACCCGATGTTTTTCCTACGTTGGTTTCCTACTTTTCCATGAATATTTGAGTTTCAATGGTTCTACATGTGCGAAAGAATTCGTTAACGGATAATTATTTTCAATGAGTCAGTTTGGAATCACTACACACAAAAACAAACAAACAAGGATAGATACAAGGCATTATCACCATTTCAGCCCCACCCACCTTGATGGATCCATAACGAAGCAGCGTGAGGCCGCGATCCTCCTCGTCCAATTGATAGTCGCCAATCAGGATGAGGCGGTGCTTGTTGTACGGGTCGCTAGCGGGATGCTGGACAAAGATCAAAGATCACGATGCGGAAATATGTTGAACAAGACTGTGCCATGCTCCGCCACCGAACAGAAAGGCCAAATTTCTGGCACAACTCGTATCAGGACTAAGGATGCTCCGACAGCAAAACCATTTTTGTTTAAAAATCAATATTATTCACCTTCAAGTGCTCATCAATCGTGATATGCCTCGATTGGACGCCTGAAATTGTACAGGGTAAACTGCTCAGTGACTCATCCTTATCGATACATCAACTGGATTTCAAACCAGGTTTCGATTGCGTTCCAATAATCCAATAAGCTGTTAGCTTTATACGTTCATTTGAGATTATCTTCGCGATACTCCAAAAAAACAATGATATACAGAGAAAAAACGAGCGTAAAAGAAAGAAAAAGGAAGAATTGTATTTTCTTCTTCGGAAGGATAGCACAAAAACGAGACATACAAAAAGGAATGAACAAGGGAACAGATCTCATAAAATCTGTAGAAGTCAGATTATTAATATCACAGTAAGATGGATCAGTGATTAATGATGATTCTACAGGGTGATTAAAAATTATTGGGGTTTGCCCAATTTCGCTCCAAACGTAGGGACGACTCTTCCCAGCACACTTCTTCTCTGAGTGGGAGGCGGGACGGGCGAGGGCGAGTCTGCAATCAGTTATCAATCACCCAGTTAGGTACCGTACACCGCGATCATCGAATTTCGTAACAACTGGACCGTAGTTAATGTAACTGATTTCGACAAATATCGACCTGGCGATTCGGGAATGGCACCAAAAGATGCGTCTTGATGTGAAGAGCAAAAATCGCATAAAAAAGGCCGATTTGATCTCTTAAAATGTTCCCGGGATGACAGTCATATATGAAAAAAGTCATATACGTGACAAAATCCTTCGAAAGCGGGGTATGTTTATGAAAAAGACCTTCGAAACCGACTAATTCTATGAAAACATGCCTTGTTACATGCCTTGTTAACGGAAACCTAGAATGTGGGGTATGTTTTCAAATTCCAGGTAGTTTTCGACTAACTTTCAATGTATGCCTACAGAACACACCTCTCGATCCCTTGGATACGGTAGCGGCTACCGTAGTCTCCTCCCTCATCAACTCGATCCCTCGTCCCCAGGTTCTGCCCCAGGGCAGGTTCCCAGGCAGGGTCGCGAGCCTGGGGCCATTCCACCCTCCTCCCACTGCCGAGTCTGAATGGGAGAAAAATTAATACTAGACAGTAGCACCAGTACCGTATCCCTTGTAAACTACCTTACCCCACGTGTAAACCACCGTACCCTAAATTTAAACCACCGTACCCCAAATATAAACTACCGTACCCCAAATGTAAACTACCGTACCCCTTGCCGTCGCCACTTCTCTCGTGAGCCGCTCGAAGTACTCACTCGAGCCACGATCCCTCATCTCCTCTTGATCTACCATAGCCGCCGGGGAAGGGATAACAGCTTCTGGAATGAAAAAAATGCCCTCTTGTAAGTCCTCCTACTTCCCCCAGTTCCTACGTACAAGAATACTTGGAAATATAAAATTTTCACATCACTGAATATGCTAAATAACTGTACCATCTATGGAACATCAATCCCACAAGACCCGATTCACGCAATCATTTTCAGAACGCATAGTGATTCATTTCTGGCCACAAATTCATCGCTGCGATCGACGATTAATTCAGATAATGATCATCTCTGCATAGCAAATTTTAAAAAAAATCAATCACCTTTCTGTTCCACTTCCACCGTATCTGCTTCCTCCTCCTCCTGCACGGTCTTCCTTCCATCGATTGACGATATGTAATGGGCTAAAAACACATCAGTTTGCGATAAAGTCCTACTAACCTCGAGATTCGTCGGTCAGAAGCCTCGATCTATCATCTCTCACTTCCCCTCCCTCCTTGCTCGAGTCATCACCGGCAACGTCCTCTGAATTATCACATTATCAGTTTTTTCCCTTTCCCATCATGCGTCTAATAATAACTGTAACTACCATAGAAAGACAACTAATATTGCTGCTTCCACTCAACCAATCGATTTTTACCATTCCTTACTTCTACCGTACACCTTCCAAACGCGTTTCCTTCGCTCAATCAATCAATACCATTCCTACCGTACGCCTACCGTATCTCTCCTTCTCGCTTGATTCAGGGACCGTGGAGCGGGATGACGAGCGGCGAGGGAACGTGACGTTAGGGGCTGAAGCGAAATACAATTTTGCACATTCGATTTTCATGATATCGATTTCGATTACTTATCGCACATTTCCGTTCTAACACAGCTAAATCACCTAAATGAAACACAAATTCATCTCCGCGAAAATCCACCATCCCATTAGTTATCGTTTCACTAGAACCGCCCACTGAACCCAAATCAGAAGCCTATTTTCGAAAATCGATTTTTTACCGACCACTCTTCCATTGCTTGAGGTCCTCCTGTCCCGGCAGAAGGTCGTCCGAGTCCAGCGTATCGTTAGAGGAGGACGAGTTGGCACGGCAGAGTACGTACAAAACGCTATCACTTTCTTTCGAAACACGAGCTGAAAAAATTAAGCTCAGCATTGTTACTACCTGCCCTGTAACTTACTAGTTTCAGCCCGCTAGATATTTATGGACCCAACATGGTAGCAAATAATTCACGATCTCCATGCTGCTGCGATATCGTTTCCACATGTTACTGGTGTCGTCCTGGTTCGAATTTTTTTTTCGGCGAAATCTCAAAAATGCACAAAATATCTGGCCACTTCCTTCCTATCATTCTCATTCCCTACCCCCCCCCCCCCTCACCACACTCAGAGCAATCGTATTATGTGTCAAAAAACAGAAAAGTTGCCAATCTCTCACCACTTCGCCACAGCTTGCGATCCTCCTGCCCCGTGAGCACATCATCCGAGTCCACTTCCTCCTCTTGCTGCCTGTCCTCGTCCTCTTCCGAGACGGTAGAGGATACGATAAAGGAGGAGAGCGAAGGGGTGGTACTGTAGCGTTCTGGAAGCAGGAATGTCTAGCATGAAACAACGAAGCCACGGCGAACATAACTGGTATTAGATTTTGAAATTTGAATCCGAATCACCACCTGCTCTTCTACAAAAAATCCTCAAAATCCTGCCCAACTCGATTCATTTCAAAGTTACCGTACCCGGCTCGATAGGCTCCTCTTTCTTCTCTTTTCTTCTCAACGGCTTCAGCACCACTTGCGGTGCGTAGCCATCGTCTGAGATGGGGAAAGGGAAGGGAGATAGAGACGGGGACGAGGGAGCGATACCGAATACAGTTGGTTCCGGAGTGTTGACCACCGGGCCGAATTCTGGAATGGAGAATTATCAGTTTTCATGTTTTAAGAAAATACACCCAATTAACGTGAAAAAGTGAAATTACCCCGTTAATCGATACCAATATAAACCAGAGTGCATCATTTCTTCTTCGGGCCTACTTCTATTTGTGAACGTTTTTTTCAGACAAATAAAGACAACAAACCAACAATCGGTGGTTTTAGAATCCAAAGTAATCGAACCCTGTTTGTCAGGAACCAAAAACACACACACCTCTTCCGAATCCGAAACCGACCGCTTGGGGTAGGGGAGACGCTGGAGTGGGACCGAAGTCAGTGTGAGAACGTGATCCTGGAATGGAGATATTTGTTCACTTGTTAATGTTGTAAGTGAGAAAATTGAAGAAGAAAAAAGACCGGGTATCGGTACATATCGAGATTCGAATGAATTAATGCCTCACAAAACACATAAGAAAATAAATCAAGAATCGTAAGAATCAAGAATCAAAAGGCGAAGTTATCAAAACGTCATCTACTAGCTAAAGTGAACGATACCTCCAAACCCGGTGAACTGCTGGTTCGGGGGCGCATCGATAGAGAGCGACATGAGAGGCGGAATGGGGAATGGGGGAGTGTGTTGAGGACGGGCATCTAAATGTCATGAAACTCAAAATTGCGGTGTGCTTTTTCGAATTTTGACCGATTTCCGGGCTTGTGAAGGTTGTTCAAAATTTAACGCACTCCTTATTTCACATGTTATCTCGCCTGCCAGAAGAAAGTTTTGCGAAATGAGGAGTGCGTTAAATTTTTTCTTCCATGCAAAACAGAGCCTACTCTTGATAAGTGTGTTAAAACTGAAACGGAAACTTCCTTTACCTTCCGCCGCCGCACTTCCAGATCTCGACCTATCAAAGCTGACGGCGCTGGGCTCATCGACGCGAATCACGCTCGTAGAGATCACCGGGTCTGAAACATCCAGGAATGGCCCGGAATTCAAATATTTCGTGGGAAAGGGGGCCCTCAATGTCAGAGCAATGAATATCGATTTGCGGAGCCCTCAAGATGGAAAATATATACTCTAAATCTGCGGGGGGGGGGGGGGGGAATGTTGACCATCGGTTAAAATACGCCCACCATTAAGTGAATGTATCGATTTTTCGCTTTTGTACCCCCGGAAAACATAGCAATGGAGGGGTCAACACTGCCACAATTTCGAGGGATCATCGGGAACGCACTCTGGCCCTCGTCCAGACGGGGCAGCGTCGGCGTGCGGAAGACGTTCGCGGACTGACGAGCGGACGGGTCTGCAATAGAGAAATCATGGGTAGAAATGATATAACAGAGGCACAGCCACAGAAATCGAATATCTCTAGCCACTGGGTACTTCATCACTCTAGGAATCTCGAATTCACCTAGTTCGCCTCGCTTATGGCTCTGCAATGTTTGATGGCTTTGCAAGCTATCTTATATTCGTATCTGCATCTAATGTCCGTCAGAACTCCTACAAACAACCAGTCGATTGTAACAGTTTTAGATACATTCCCTTTGAGTATCATGAGTGGGTGGTGCACAAATTGTATGTATGAATTTTAATTAAAAACTTAAAAGTTGAGTCATTTTTGACCATGAGCAAAAGTTCACCTCAATTCACCCATACAATATGTGTTTCACTCACTCATGATATTCGAAAGGAATGCTTCCAATCAATTATTCATTGCCCGCTCTCAAAAAAATTAAATAATCGATAACTACCGTAGCACTACCGTACCTCCGAATGTTGCATATTCTCCCGTGGACCTCCCGAAGCCAAAGCCGAAGCCGTTATTAACCACCGGGTGCTCCGATTCTTTAAAAAAATCAATACTCGATCGCTACGGTGACACTACCGTACCACGGATTATCGTATCTTCTCTCGTGGATCTCCCGAAGCCGGAGCCGCTGCTGCTCATTGCCCGCTCCGGTTCTAAAAATAAATCAATAATCGATCGCTACAGTAGCACTACCGTACCTGCTGCATCTTCTCTCGTGGGCCTTCTGCATCCGAAGTCGTTGTGGTTGTCCACCACACTCATCGCGCAGTCCGATTCATCACCGATGACGTCATCCCCATTGAAAGACGGCTCTCAAATAAGCAAGTCCGAATTGACAAAATTGAGATCGTTTCTCGACTGTGATTTTTGCGTTTCAACGTTTCTCCAAAAGCTGATCTTACTTCGTCTAACCAATAATATCCACACATAAAAATGTTAACTTGATTTTCCACCCCGCGAGTATTCCGTTTCACTGACGCTATCTCACAGTGTACCTCTTCCTAACCACAATATGTTGCCACGATCGAGTAAAACATTATGAAACAAACCATAAACTGCCACATATCCCCATTGCAGGGCACATTTCCGCTAAGCTATGAGAGAGTTGATCCACGTGAGTTTAATAGAAATTACTAACAAACTGCAGAACCCCAAGTAGCACAGGATAAATTTCTGCGGTCCTCGCGCCAACTAGCGGATGAAAGCCCACCGGTGCATCTCACTCACCCCATGTGCCCTCCCACACGATCCGATTCGGAGTGGGCGTGTCTCGCTCCTCCTCGCTCTCGCTGACGGGCGCGACCCTCGAGACTACTGGCGTCTTCCTCGCGGTCACTGGCGCGTCCCGCGCGGTCACTGACGCCTTGCTCGCGACTACTGGCACGACCTTCGAGGTCACTGGCGCGTCCCTCGCGGACGGACGGGACGCGTACGATTCTGCAATCGATTGCACACTTTCACTGGAAAATGCCTGGTTGAAACTTCGCCAACAACGATTTTTTTTGCAATTCGTCAAACTATAAAATGCACACGCAGCAGAAAACAACCAAGCCATAAATCCATCTAACTCAACTCGGACACTACCGTAATCTATTCTACCGTCCTCCTACCGTACCATCTTTTCCAAACATCATCCCATTGACGACGTATCGACGATCGCTTCTCAGCCCTCCCTCAGTTCGGACGGCGGACGGAACAGGAGAAGAAACTGGAATGATTTATTAGAAAAAGTGGAGCGAAAAGCCGATGACGTTCAGACGGTGCACTCTTGTTTCAAGGCTCCCACAAGAACGGAGGCAGAACGGGGCCGGTAATGGTGAATGAAAACCATTGTTTGTCTATTACAACACTCTAACCAAGTTATTACCATTCGCACGAAATCACTTGAAATCAGACAATCACGCAGCTCGAAACTGCCTGGTTGAAACGTGAATCATAAAATGCGCACGCAGCGCCAAACAGCAAGGCCAACAGCATTCACACACGGCCCATTTCTCGTACACAATTTCATCTAACTTCCACCCTGAGCACTACCGTAATCTCTTCTACCGTACCTCCTGTCGCCAATTGCGCGCCAGCTGCGACCGGGGGCTCGCTGCTCACTTCCTCAAGCCATCTTTCTCCTTTTTCTCTCACCACTGCTCCTATTCGGTTAACTATCCAAGTACGACCTGGAATGATCATTAGAAGATGTGGAGCGGGAAGCCCAGCGCATTTTGTGTTTCAAAACCTTCCCAAGATGGAGAAATTTCCTCATTATCAATGCCAGATCAGTCCTCAGCAGCAACAGCGATATACATCAGCCGCCTACCGTACCCCGCTCATATCGTACTCGTTTCTCCTTCCGTATCCGTTCCCCTCTACCGTACATATTTTCCAGGAATCCGTCGGGAACTCCTGATTCTTCAAGGTCGGCGAGGGAGGGGAAACGGGCGATCGAGAGGGCGGAGAGGCAGAACGAGTCGTGTCTAGAATAGCGATGGCTTGACAAGAAATGACTCTCCTCTCCTCGAACACTGAACGCGTTGACTAGATGCAGTCGGGTAGGGAAATCACTAGTCAGGATACTAATTTACAACTAGTCAGATACTAATTTCACGAGAAACCAGAAGGCACCAGTGATAGCATGACCGAATTACTCTCACCATTGTTACCGAAGTTGTTCTCCGCCGTGCCCGCAAAGAGCGGCGCCAATTCTTCCATATACTGTTTCACCTTCTCATCTTGCGCTCGAAGCAAAACTGCAAAGAGCATTCGATAGATACCGTGCACCCCCTGATTGTACAGCCCATAGGTCAAATACCGCTCCCAAAAAGACCTGAGCATGCGACATTTTTAGGCCAATTTAAACAAAAATTAGAGAAAAGCATATCACCGATCGGCAAAATCGGAAGATTTCTCACAAAATCTTGCCACAGCAAGTGCAACAGCCATTAACATTTGTAATAGCATACCACATTTTGGGTTTCATGACCTGATTGTGAGCATTTGACCCCTGGTACCAGCCAAGCGTCCTGTTGTTGCAACCGTGAACCTCGACAAACGGTTTGAGACGTGACGCCACTAGCAGTGGTTACACACAAGCATTCCGCATTTCGGGCACCTACTCAAACCATACTGTTCGGGTGCATCAATGTGAATAGTGCAAGCCACCTTCGAAGAGTTCAAGAACGAATTTCAAAAAGCCAGCATTATATGGTTTTGAGAGCATTCGATTTCTGGTCACTAGCACATGGGGAGTAGCTCTCCACACTATAGACGTCATATTTACTGGAAGAAACCGTTTGTCGGGTTGTGGTCTCAGGGATCGCAGTAGCCCACGAAATACAAATTTCACAGTCTCGCCATTAATATTGAAAAATCGGATCACTTCTCTCAATGTCAGCTCGCTTCGAAGGCGAGCCGCGGACGAACTGCATAAACGGAGCTGGTACGGATACTGTAACCAATCAGGGGTCGATTACTCTTTGAAATAGTACATTTCTTAATAGGATGATCACGGTCTATTTCACATTGTTCATAGAAGAGTGCGCAATTTGAGGCAATTCCTCTGGCGAAAGAGCATGTGAAATGAAGAGACGGCAACTCGTAATGCACACTCTAGTTTACATCCATGAATTAGCCTGCGAGGTGCGTGCTTCATCTGCGTGATACTAACCTCCTTCCGCCGACTGCACCTGGGCGAGTGGACGCTGCGTCGGATCGGGAGGAGCAACAGGAGAAGCGAATACCGTGGCTGGAAAAATCAATACTCAATGAGACTACCGTAATCTTCGGTCCAGGAATCAAAAACAAAATCAACAATCACGTAGGTAGGTAGGTCTGTTCCTCACCTTCGCTACTTATTCCCCATCGCGCCCTCTCCGACGGGTCGAGAATCGAGGGGAAATCGAGCGCTGCAATAACGATGCTACTCTCTCATTTCTCTGTCACCCTCATTTTGCCATACTCTCTCACCCAATTTCTCTGACTGACGAGAGATACAGGCAGAATGTAGAGGCAAAATAATTGCTGTCAGCATTATCAGCTGTAAAGTTCGGTCTACTGATCATCTCTTCATTTCGCATGATCTCTCTCAGCAAGAGCGACGAGAGTGTGTGTGAAATGGGAAGAATACCACCAGTATTACTCGCGCTATTATCAGCACAAGCAATTAGAATACAATTTAAGCGCTAATTTAACTAGATTTTGCATAAATTCAACGAGATACAAAAGATACTCAGCACTAAAAAGCAATCGGAACAGCATTTGAGCGTTTATGCAACAAAAATTTAACGAAATATGAAAGGGGTAGAACGTTAAACCGATAAACATCACCAAAAATCCGGTACGTACCTCTCGAACTAGCGTAGTCCGTGACTGCGGGAGGAGGCGTCGCGGGTGCATGAGTGATGGGAGGAACCGGCATTCCTGAAGAAGGGCCAAATCGTTACAATGTAAAGAAAATCGATAATGGCATATGGTAGGACAAGACGTGGCTGCGCGTCAATGTATACGTTTCCCTATACGTGGTCAAGAAAAGTGGTCACCGCCACTATGCAAAAATAAGAAAGAACAGGCTCAAGCGTCGGCTGATCGTAAAATCACGGGTAGGAGAGGAGTAGTTCACTTGTAGGAGTCGCGCGCTCTAGTCACGACGGGTTAGAGAGAGGTGAGGGAGGCGAGAGGGAGGGGCGGGCGATGTAGCGCATGCTAATGCGTATGGTAATTAAAATTGATTTAAAAAATGATATGGTAAGTGGCAGACAAAGGACGGGGGCCAGAAAATTTTTGCAATATAATAATATGCAAATGAGTAGGACATTGTGTAGAGTCCAGGCAACACTTGATACAACGACAACACCACGTGAAATTACGTTTCACAAACTACCTAATATCTCGAAAAAGACGTAGTTAAATATCAGGGAATTATTTCGCAGTTCTCTAGCAGACAGTTCTCTCTCTAGTCTAGCACTCCTGATTTTAATAATTCGTCGTAGGTTGGTCACAAGTTTGCCATACAGTGTGGAGCTGCACCCTCTAACCTCGAGATCTGCGGCGGCACAAAAGTAAAAAAGAGCAAATTCGCGAGATCTCAATAGTGCAATATAATATTATTTGCATGGGTACATTGTATGGCAGACGTCAAACTGCTGGGAGTACAACACTAGTATTAGAAGGGATCAATAAATACTGATACCGTACCTGTCGCACTAATCCTCTCCGCATTATCGATGATTACTCGGATCTTGGCAATGTTACAGTCCTCGCAGGAGGAAACCTCGTACACTCGGCTGAATCAGATGCGTGATAAATACTCCACAGAGGAGCTACCATTCAGTGGCACTGCTTTACATCCCCGGACCGGCTCAAAATGAAGTAATGTTTGAAAAGATGCTCGCTGTAGGAACGCGAACATCATTTCATTTTGAGCCGATTCGGAGATGTAAAGCAGTGCCACATTCAGTAACATTCAATATGAAGTTCTGATGAAAGAAACCGCAGAAATTGTAACCGACTGATATTGAATACATGATTACACTAATTGTAGCAGAAGCGCCATGGCTACATCATTCTTTGTTAGTTTGTATAGAATGCAAACAACTTGTACCTGCATTCGATAAGACTATCAATTCTCGGGATGGCGTAAAACTTGCTGACGGTATACTTGCCCATGACCTGAACATAATACATTACTACTATTATTTATTAATAATGAAACCAACACTATTCAAATTCATGTAACATAACAGGGTTAATCCAATGGTTCCGTTTAATGAACTACCCCACTGTTCATATTTGAAACTTGCTTCAATAATAACAATGAAACGAATGACGTTATTGTAAAATTCGAAAAAGCATAAACTCTTAAAAATGGTGAACTGGATCATGGAACGGAAGAATTGGTTTCGATGTGTTTTAAATCAATCCAAAATGTGCGAACTCACCGAGAACAAGCGCAGTACATCCTTCTGTGGCGTGATTTCCTCTGCATTCTTGTCGTGAAACTGAATAAGTACTCGAGAAGAGGCATCACCCGCCGGGCCTACAATCCAAATTATCATTAACATTCAGTGTATACACTTGATCACTTTTTTCGTAACTAACGTTCCCCCGCTAACTTTAATGTTTCACATGCGGGATATATCTTTGATTACGAGAGAGCGCGTGCTAGAAGCGCAGAGAGGCGGTACTTAATTTCGATTGTACCTCTTGCAAGTTAGAGGGATGCTCCCAACACTGAATATTACAATAAGTACCTGTTCTGTAGATTGCGCTTTCCCTGTGCAGCTTGAAATATTGTCGAATGACGGAATTGGACATAGAACGTGGCACGTGTTGCAGATACAACTGAAAACAATAAAATAAACTTAAAAACATCTAACAAAAAAATTAAACGACCTAAACGATGGTTTCACTCAACGAAGCGTGGATACCATCAATCCTTTTTTTTGCTCACCCAAATTGCCCGTGATACCGTGTCCATAATGGAATAATTGAAGTGAATAAACATTTAAAAAAACGTTCGTTATTATCCATACTGCAGCCGGGCAGAAGAGCATCCACTCCCATCGGTATCATCCTTGCAGGAATATGTTCGCGCAGCCTGCAAATGACCATCATCGACAGGCAAAACTTATTTTAGTACTCGATTTACATTTATTTTTTAGCATTAGAATAGCGGATAAGAGTAATTTTCGTCACGTATTCTAATGCACAGGCCCCACGTAAATCAACGGGTTTACGAAACATAAATATGGTGATGCGAATGCGAATTTGGGAGTAGCACGCACATGTAGCATCGAGAGACGAGGAGAGGCGCATGCTCGCAAGCGAAGTCGACGAAGGCCGCGCGTCCATCGGACGTCAATTCGAGCTTCTGAAGGAAAAAAATAATTAGAACATAGTTTTACGTGAATTTAATTGGCCAATAAACCCTCAGCCATGCGCTTAGCAGTACGAAAGCACGACTATCTAGCAGAACAAACTCGACAATCAAATAAATTACTCACCATTGGGCCGTATTCACTCATCGCTCGCGAACAATCATTTAGATCCAATCTAGAGTTACTGAGCACAATTAGACGTGCTCTATTGGCGTGAACCTAAAATAAAGACTAGTTGACCAAAATACATGTCTTCTGCGATAAAAAGAGGTTCTTGTCGTGCGGGAGGCAAAAAAAACAAGCAAAACATGCTTCCACAACGGGTAATCGGCAGATTTGGCAAACAATTCAAGATACCGCTTCGCCGCCGATTGTAAGAACTGTACCAATATATAATTTACCTTTAGGTGATCATTAGTTGTTATGGGCATAAGTTCGTCGTCTGAATAACAACGCTGCATACGACGGGATCGAAGGAGAACTAAGGTCGGAGTTACGAAATTTCGACAACACAAACAAAGTGTACGGTGAATATTCTACCGTACTTGCGCAAATCATGAACTGATTTTTATTCTTGTAAACTTTTATTTTATAATTCATTTTATTTTGCAATATTTATTGTTTTCATGAATCTATGGTGACTCAGTAACGTTCAACAAGGCGGAATTCGGGCTGAAGTCGAACATTCTCGGCGTCGACAGGGCAAGGAAGAGCATCGTAACGATGAAGAGGGCTGAAATTGACAGAATCATTTAACAATTCAGAATATTGAAGTGAAATTTATGCAAAGTCACTGTGTTATTAATCTTTCCCACAACACTTCTTTACAATATGCGGAGTGAATAGTCCTGTGGTTACGGTAATCAATAGATACTGCTCACCCGTAAACAAATACAGGGAGATTCGATCGAGGACTAGGGCCATGAATCTCCAATCGGCCTGCGCATCCGACATTCGATCGTCATCTTCGAGTTTTTCCTGAAAGAAAGGAAATATTTCCGGATGGTATCTAGGACTAAGGATGGATTGCTCGAGGGTCTACAAATGTGTTACAGATTCTACTCTAATTCGGATGGAAGTAACCATTTTCCCCGACGCATTCTACAGGTCGACATGATATGAGATAGTGTGCGAAATGAAGAGAACCACTATTTCAAAATCGCATCAGCACGTTGAAAGATCAAAGATTAAGAAATTTCAGGCTCCAACTCGCCTTGAACTGCTGTAGTATTCCGAGCACTTCTCTCACGCTCGCTTCCACTTTTCCAATTCCACTTTCGTCCTGGTCCATCGACGCGTTCCTACTGTACCCGGGCAGACGAGATTCTGCAATAATCGATTATTGGTACGGTAATCGATAGTTGGATACGGTAATCGATAGTTGGATACGGTACTCGATAGTGGGATACGGTAATCGATAATTGGATACGGTAATCGATAATGGGCACGCTACCGTAGCTGTCGTGCTGCGCGAGCCGGCCGACACTCTCCTCCCTGAGCAGTCGCTTGGTCTCGACCGGAACGGCGACTACGGTATTCGGCGGCTTGCTCTGATATTGATATAATGCCTTCTCTGATTTCCCTCGTCTCATGAACATCACAGCACGAGTCCGCGAAAGAATTTGCGAAACGATGAACCAGGTTCTTCATTTTGGCTGCGTTAGTTTTTTCCAATCGTTGTTCAATGATTTCTTTTTCTACAGATTCCCTTGGATGGAATCATCACTATGATGATACTATCATCCGTAATCCGATCTCTAATAGATATCCCTATCAACCTGTGCGCTCGGTTTTTTGTAGGTCGTGCCGGGTCGGGTCATCAGCAGCAGCCACGGCAGCCACTCGAGGAAGATCAGACGCATCTGAGAGAGGGGCGGAGATCAAAGATCAGAGATCACCATCACTTTTCTCAAGTGGACGGTAAAATGAAATTCGTGTTGCTCTGGTATGTTTCAAGTGGAGTGCAAGAGTTATAGATTTCACTCCACACCAATAAATGTCTTGAGTTTCTTTCAGAAAATCATGTATCTACTGCAAGCTGCGATTCACGCATCGTGAGAGTTATTACTTTCTCAATTGTATGCCAATATCTCAGAGATATTTCGTTGTTCAGCTCCTGAATGTTCCGTTATTGGGCTCCCAGATAAGAACAAAGACCGAAGACCAAAGATCAAAGACCGAAGTTCAAAGATCAAAGTGGCTACCCACCGTCGGATTCATCTCCCGCGTGTTCTGCGGGGAACGGAAGAAGATGGATACGATCAGAATCGTGACGATGATGGACCACCCAAGAAGGAGCATGGAGATGGAGAAGAAGAGAGCTGACATGATGAGATCAAAGTTCATGAACCGGAAGGGCAGGAATCTGTATTAGTAGTCCTTTAGTTCGTCCCTTTCCAATCAGTATTTTGGATTCATCAGACTCAAGGGTTGCATAGCATGAGATCAAAGATCAACATGCATCGTGATAATCGTTTTCTTCATTCTACGCACCTTCTCATCAGTATTGAGTGAGGCGGATTCTTTACACCAACTGTAGAGCTCGAGAAATGATACCACCGTCTCTTCATTTCACACACTCTTTCTCTCGTCGACCGAGCCGGCGAGAAAGTATGAAGAAACGTTGGTATCACTTTCTCGAGATTTATTAGCGACCTACCAATGACGGGAATGGATTCGGAAGTGGGCGGCGTGATCTCCGATACCATCCCGAGGAAGACTGTGACGGAGAGGAGATTCGTGATCTCTGAATCGTCATGCTTGATGAGGTAAGTATTTGTGAATGGAATAAGTTTCAGGAACACCTCTAGCTAGAAGTTGAACACCTCTTGTGAGATGTTCTAGCCTTGTTGAAAGATGGATAAAGAATTCTTAGTGCTTGCGCAACACTCACGTAGCGTGATCTTCTCTCCGCACTCGGGCGGTAGTGTGTACCCGAGCACGTTAGTGAGGGTGATCAGCATGGAAGGCACGATCCAGTTGAGACCTGAACATTGAAGCGAGTTGTCTGATAAACTGCTTCAGATCTGGCTACTTGGAGAACGGGGGAACTGAAGTTACACGCGCACTAGTTAAGAACCATCACTATTTGAATGGCCAGATTGGCTCAGCCAAAATGTGAGCCATTCTGGTGATCTAGAAAGAGGAGTCGTTACACTCACCGTAGTAGAGCGTGCGCCGTTTCATGTGCATTCGGAAGTAGATCTGCAATAAGAACACCATTGAAGTTTCATTCGGCGATTTCAAATCGGTTATGCTTCATCGCCGTCATATCAGGTCGGGAAGAGAATACAATTCAATGATCGTGCGTGCCTATCTCTTTACAATAGAACTACCCATTCCAAAGTCCACGATAACTAAGTACTTGGTGCAATCCGGCAAATACTTTTCATATGGATATATCCAGAGCGATTACGAACCTCAACGTACTTCAGCCCCGCAAACTCAGTGGCCACTCGCTCGGCTGGCGTGGCTGAAAAGAGAAGCCATTAGAGAACGAGTGTTATCTGTGCTGTCAGGACGCAGTATGCATCTCTTGATTTCGCGTGTTCTCTCACCAATCAGAGTTTCGAGAGAACATGCGAAAATAAGTGATGTAATCTTCATCGTGACAGCCCTACTGTCAAACAAGCAATTCAGATCCAACGCTTCGCTATGGATGAAATCAAGAGAGAATCAGTTCGGATTCTACCCATTCAAGATTCTAGATCAGCTCAAGATCTGAGCCGGGCCCAGAGCCGGGACTAGATCCGGAGCCGGCCAATCCCACCCATGAATTGCTCACCTAGCAGTTCCCACTCGCCGTTCGGCATGAAGTACTGTAGGTCAATGTGGTGGCCGCCCTCGATGCCTGAATTATTATATCAGTGTGTTCGCCTAAGAATCGCACAATTCTAAATTTTAATTCCGCACAGTAGATCATACCACTATGAGATTTCTACATTTTCTGGTAGCCCTAGGTAGCCTACATCGATTTCTGTTATTGCGATGTTTCAAAAAATAATTAACATAATTAATAATATAATAATATGCATAAATATATTTGCAAAGAGCTTAGAATGATATTGCACATCCACCGAATCGATCAATATTTAACACATGATGAAACAAATTTGAACTGGCGTAACACACTGAACGGAATCGGAATGAGCAAACACATTCAAATGTTTAAAATTAATTATGCAAAATATAAATAATACCTTCATCATCGACGTGGAGGTCCAGCTGATTCCCGTTGTACGTCCATGAGCCGTACTGAAATTGATTTGAAGCATGTCAAACAATTACCGATTCGGATGTGTTTCAGAGTATCTTCAAACTTGGTTAGACTCAAATACATTAATGCGTGCTGCATGAATATCTGAAATAAATATCTACCCAGCCAGTTGACCTTTTTTTGCTATTCCGCTACACTGATTCGGCTTGCCACCTGAGATCCATGCACATAGGAATGAGTTCCCTAATTTCTTACAGCAACTTGTGCTCAGACTATCATACCTATCTCCCACCTTATTCCTACCGACAGTCCATCATCATACCTTGAGATGGCTGCTCTTTGATTGTAAGAACAAGGGTTCTCTTGTTAAATCCCTACCTACATCATCTTGAGCTCTGGTACCTCACCCACTACCTGCCATACCGTATGTTCAAAATTGTTCATAATTTTCTCATAGATACAGGATAAACTCAGGGTTCCTAGTGCCGGTGGATTTTAAAATCTCCGAGATGACGCGTGATACGTATATCGTAAGATTATTTTCCATTCCACTCGTTGCTGACCTTTGACGAACTGAGTGGAAGGAGGAGGGAGAGAGAGGCCGGGAGGAGGCGGTAGATCAACTGTCCTCCTCTCCCCTACCTCTTCCCTTCCTCTCTCCCAGACAATCAATAGCTCGCTAACCAGCACATTGAGTTTGCTGAGCATTTCAAACGCACGATATCACATTTTTACATGAAGTTGTTTCTCGTTCCGCGCGTAACGAATTCCAAAAAAATTACCGTCGCGTTAAAAATTGAGCTTTTATTGTATAATTTGTGCTTAATCAACGTAAAACCATACCAGTAATCGAGTTTTATCATTAAAAATTAAGAAAAATAATTGAAAATAGGCGGAAAACGCAAAACAATGGTAAGCTCCGCCCACTTTTGCCGCGCGGTTATTTTTTATTTGGAATCAGTTACGCGCGGAACATTTTAAAAATGTGATACCTTTAGATGGCAGATCTGCTCATCGTAAGGGAACCAAGTGATGTCGATCGCACACGACAGCTTCACGATGCCTGTGCAAAATCGTGATTATTTCGACTATGGTTGAACTCCTTCGGGCTCTTCCACGAGCAAATGTTTTTGCAAACCGAAATGTATTTCACATTGCGGAATCAGCTACGAGTTTTTGGAACATTCTGGGCAGTAGCTCTTCGGCCTAATTTGGTCAGACAATACAAGATAGTGTGTGCGGAATGGATAGAGGCAGAAAATCATGCTCACCGAATAACGTTCTGACCATCTCCGTTCCACATGCTAAGTACCTCGTTTTTTTATCGGACTGCCGAAAGAACAGGCAAAATGGAGAGACGAGAATGGCTCACCGGGCGGCGCGAGCAGTATCTCTCCCGTGTGTTGCACTACGAAGTTGACGGCGAACGAAGCGTCGAAGGTGGAGTCGGCACTGGAGGAAAGGTATTCGCAATTTAGTTTTTTTTATCAGACAGATTTAATTGATCGAGAGGGCAATTGAAATGTTTTGCACTATTTGTGAAACATATTTGGAATGTAAGGAGCGAATCGCAATGCTTCGGGATTTTCACAATTTCGCAGGACCTATTGAACAAAAGGGTATTTTGTTTACACAGAATATTTCCTCAGAAATTACTTGAAACATTCCCACAATACCTGTTGAACAGCAGGATGTCCGGTTTCCACAGGAAGCTATTCGGCAGTTGTACCATCTTGATCCCACCGTACTCCGCCGGCTCCCATCGCATCTTGTAGTCGTACCATTTCTGGAGTGGCATGATCAGTTGATGCTCTATTTCTACTGTTCGTTTAGAGTTTCGCAGAATCATCGAACTTTTGTTTAGCAAGAATCATCATCTTTATTTACAAATAATTTTTTGGAAAATAATGTAGAAATTCGCACCGTCTGCTGCCACACGACGAGCGTAATCACTTGATTCTTCTCGTCCTGAAATTATGTCAAAGATTTCGATGCAGATCATCAACCAAAGAACCGCCTCCACTTCGATGATTAGTTGATTTTGACTACTTTATCATTTTGGCAAAACAGTCCCTACTACAAAGGTAAACATTTCTGCAGTTTATTCTGCTTTGACAAACTCTAGTAACTTCAATTTAAATTGTTTATCCTCAAGATGAATAGGAGTATTGTAGATTTTGGTGGACTTCCGTCGTCTTGATGGCGAATCTTTTTGTCGAATGGCGAATAAAAAAATCGATTTCTCACCACATCAACGATCTGCTGCAGGATGATGCGCATCTTGATGTGCACCGGGTCGGAGTGATTCGCGACCTGAATAAATTGAAACATTTTCAGTGATTTTCGTTTGATCGGGGAGAGTCTATACTGCGCACGATGAGGCATAATAGCGTTCTTCACAGTTTAAAGGAGGCGTATCATGAACCTTTGAAATTCAAATATAGCGCCTTTTACAGCGATATGCCGAGCCTTTAAAGATTCTAGCAAAATGCCAAGGATCTTTTGGAAAATTTCCAAGGAGTAGATCGGAATTTTTCGTTGGCAATCACCATGCGGGAACAAACAAAAATCCCTTCCTAGCCAATCAATAGCGGACAAGACAAAGATGACCCTTCGATCTATCCATCTTGATCTACCTACCCTTCCTCCCCATTAGCGCTCCATAAAATATTTGAATTTTTCGCGGGTTTTCCCTGTCCTTTCCTGATACTTTGAACGTGGATATCTCGTCTGAGAGTGGACGAACAACTTTCAAACTTCGGCATTCTAATATCGTTCTGGATTCTAGTAGAATCATGATCTCAACAACATGAACTAATTTTTCATGATAAGCCTCCTTTAAAAAAACATTTTGACGGCTGGAGAAAGAACGGAAGACAAGAAAGAAGAAAATAATTATAAAAGAAGTCGCACCGGCCGCTCAATCGCATCGTAGTTCTGCTTGAGATCCTGGATGAGCCTAAAATTTGTCATAAATCGTCTCCCTACTCTCGCAATTGTATTCACTCTGACATTTATTCACCACATTTTGCAAATTGTCAGTATCTTCCGACTTTCTGAACCATTTCATTCAGGTCGTCCGAGGATATGCTTCACACCCATCGTAAGACAGAAGTGAGCATCGAACTTTCAATACGCGGAATGAGCAGGTTTGACAAAATCAAAACTTTCTTTTTCTTCTTCTATTCTTCGGAACGACGATTTGACCGTTTTTGGAAAAGGTTTCAGACCCTCACCTCCTTCCAAAAAAAAATCATTCTGCAATCAGATCCTCATTGAGCGGAACTCAAATATGTTTCACAACTAGGATAAGAATTAATGGAGCTTCGAATTCACAATTATACTCAATCTTTATAAAATCTAACAAACATTGGTAGAAAAAATAACAGAAAATATGGAGATATTTACCTGTACTCCTCGGGGCTTGCTCGAGTGGTCCAAACGACAAGGCAAACAAGCAGGATGATCGGCCGAAGCATTGCCCAGGGAGGGGGAGAATGGAGGAGGATGGGGGGGGGGGGGGGGGGGAGGAACCTGACAGATGGACAATCAAAGGAGAGGCGATCGGGACACGATTTCGTCCGAGTTTGCCAAACGGAAATCACGAAGAATAGTCACATATACTTTCTAGTTCTAGAACCTCGAAAAACACTGTCCAACGAAAATGGAAAAGAGGAAGAGAAGATGCTTCAGGAGAGATGGCCAATAAGAAGGACAATCACACGGTTAGTTTTGATTGCAGATCAATTACCGTTGGTTCTGATTCGATCAACAAACAGAATGATGAGCACAGACTTCTGACTAGGAGCTCGGTCCATGGTTGCGAAGCCTTTCAAATAAACGAAAAATCTCTTCATTTCGAAAACTCTTCAATCGATGAGAACTGTGAGTCGATTTTACGCCTATTTCACGTTTTTCAACCGGTGAGGCAATGAATAGAGGAAATTGAAGGAACTTGGGTGGTAATTCAACCCGATCCCGACTCGCAGAGTAAACAATGACCAGGCAATCACTGACAGGTGTTCTGATGTTATCATTCCGAGACCAGCCCTCCCTCTCCCATCGCTCATTCGAGCGGGATTAATGACACTACACCGCGGGTTGAACGGCAACAACACAGCACACAACAAGGAAGCATGATGATCGGAGAGGATCAACGATCGAACGGGATTCAGAGTAGGGATGAGAGCGTATCATTATTTTGCGCGCTCTGGTCTACTCTGATTGGATTAGAATGCGATGGAGAGAGGTCTTGAAACTGATGGGAGCTGTGCCAATAACTTCGCAAAAGATCGAGTTCTGCTACTATGTTCAGTCGGTTCTCAAAGCGTGTTTTGAGTTTCATGACCCAAAAAGAAGATAATCCACAAACAAACGTTTATCACGAAATGCCCCCACAGTTATTATGCTGGAAAACAATACAAGACTATCGTAATATAAGCGGGAAAGGAAACAGCACAACCAATTTGGGGAGGGGTACGGTAGGAGGAGGGGGCTACCGTACTCTCCGGGGGGTACGGTAGGTACGTGCGGTAGGTCACCACTTTGGCGCCAGCCGATGCCATGAGGCGATTGGATGCTCCGGGTGCTCGATTGCCTGTCGCCATTGGCGCGATCCCGAGTCGCTCCCGAGTGGACCTGAGAGGTAAATAATCATTGGACGATTACAGTATCCCTTTCGAGCTACAGTAATCGATCTACATCTACCCTGTTAAGCTAGTGTAATCCATCTACAGTTGCCCTTTTGAGCAATGCTTCTACAATACCACTGCTAATCCGTCTTCCGTACCCCAAGACTACCGTAATCCGCTCACCGAGCACAACGTGTCCGATCTCGTCGTTGCTCGACAGCATATCGTAGTCCATTACGGTAACGACCAGATTCACCTGCGAATCGACAACTGATTTTTTTTCGGGTACGCCCTGCTATCCTAAGAAAATCACTCTATTTTCGATGGCTAGCTCAATTTCGGAAAGCGGCTGATGCGAGACGAGGGGAGGGTGGCTGCCTAATCATCGAAAAATCACGAAATCCGAGCCTAGTCGCGCAATAATCCCGGATCAGTCCAATTTACTCGATTCTCGGTTCAAATTGATGTTATTAAAAAAAATGTTATCGCTCGTTGAGGGCTTCATCCAATCCCACTCAATATTTCGAAGAAGTGAGATGATGTGAGCGACAGACATCAAAATACAAAAATTACTTTCAAGAATTGTTTCAGGTTTTTTTTATTTACCATTGGCAAGATAGGAAAAATCGAGAACAAATTTCCAAAGATGACATGAAAGGCAATTGAAACATATTTGAAACCCATCATGCCTTCTTGAAAATATCTACAGCATTTTCACTCTTCGAGAGAAGTTCTCGAATTTTTTTAAAAATACAGAAAAAAACAATTACCTCACTGCCGATCTTCTCCTTGTCAGGTATCTCGAAGGCGAAGCTCTCGTTGAAAACGGGCGCAAGTGTGCACGGTTTGACGGCAGTCTTCCTCTTCTCGAGCTTCTCGCCGGATTGGACGAGCCATAGCTTGACGTACGGATCTGAACCGGTTGCAAATAAATAAATAAATCTCCTTCGATATCTACTGTGATTTCCAATTCGAGCACCATTTAGCGTGGCGTACGATTCGACTTAGGTTAATGTGAATGATAGTAGCCAATTTCAGTAACCCTTTAGCAAGTGTGGGTCGGTGTCTCAGGTCGAAATATTATATGTTGTTTGCGAGCTTCTGCCATATCGCTATTTCGATTCTCAAAGCCAATTGAGTTCTCGTTGAAACTCAACCGATTCGTCTTTGTCTGACACCAGGAATTAATTGTCAAGAAATTACTTTCCGCATTTAGCCTCTGCTTCTTTTCCGGCAAAAAATGAGCACTATGAAGAACCATTTTTCCACCTGGTAGAAAGATCAAAGATCAAGGATCTCACCGGAACTGCCCAGCTTGTCCTTGGCGGCCAGGCTGCGCGCCTTGATCACGGACACGGTGATTCGATTGGCTTCGGGAAGGTAGCACAGGGAGAGCATCACATCGCCCACGTTTTCCTAAGGGATTCGTATTAGTTTAAAATTCTTTTAGATTCGACTATTCTTTGCCCATCGAACGTGATGGATCATTGATATTTGGATCTCTATTTGAGGAAAAAATTACTACAATTCGTCTTCATGCATAAAGTTTTTTTTTGAACGACACCGGATGTATTTGCGTTATTAACCGAAATGGTGTCGCAAGATAGTGATTTACTCATAGATTCATTGTTTCCTTTCATAGGTCATTTCCCGGGAAACCCCCGTGTTGTCAATCTTTCTGAATAGTCTCCCGCACGTCTCACCGTCTGTTCAAGAATCAAAGATAGACAATAGTGAAATGAAAGCAATGCTCTCCTCGTTGCTCTCTCGTCGATCACAGTGGTGAGATAGCACGGGAGATGAAGAGGCGAATTGTTCATGCTGACAGCCCCCGTCGACAACCCTTACTCTACGAGTGCCCATAAATGAGGAATGAGCCTTGCAATCACGAGTAAGGCGCAACTTGAAGAAAACACAAGTTGAGTGAGCTTCGTGCTTTTCAGAGCTTTTGTTTGGTTCCAACATTGGAGGTAGCAGCTTTCCAGGAAGCAGGTATAGAAAAATACAAACCGATTTGAGGCGTGGAAAACAAGTTACTGCCAGAGAAAATGACAGCAAAAAGGATGCAAATTGACAGTTAATTCTGCAGTAGCTCGAAGCCTGGGTAAAAAAAGGAAATAAATTCCTTCGATTATCGGAAAACACATCTTGCTCTACTCCTGTTCATCTCCTGGTCGGTCTCTGCAGGTTCTTCACAGTTTTTTTTGTGACAATTAGCACTTTCCCAGGATGCGATTAGATCAAACGCAGCTTCAGCATAGTCACACAAGCAATCTGAGTTAACAACGCACCTTGCTCACAGTCGGCCGCTGCAGATTCTTCCAGTACACCGGGGCATTCTCGAACTTGACGTTCCTTAGGGGAAGGAGAATCTCGCCGATTGGATCGTCAGATGAGAAACGATCGTAGTCCATCACCTTCAAGATTTGTTTTTTTTTCAGTTTCCTGACCGTCCAGTTTCATAGTGAAACCTATTTCCTTGGTTTATACTTTGCGGAAACTACACTAGCGCTTGAACCTCATAATTCTTTCCGATTAGCAATGCAATGCACCGGAACGGACTCAACATCAGTATCTATTCTAACGCGATTATCCCAGAATTCTGCGAATTTCAGCGCTTCTGATTCGATTCGAGGCACCCGCTCGAAAATGCGTGGTACATAATCTAGATAATGAATGATGTCTGCTTCTCCTAGTTTCTCACGCTATCTCGCTTGAAACCCGACAGAGAACATGTAAAATTGAGGCGTTCAGGCAGCTGGGAACTTTCACTAACGGGGCATGCCCAAATTACACATAATTAATTATCGAATAATTAATTATAATAACCTGCAGAACGAGTGTCATGTCGTGCAGTCGCTTGATGGCGTAGCCTGAAAGATACAATAATTATTGGAGGTCATCTACGTTTCCATTACAAATTGTTATTCTTTAAATTTTAAATTAAATTCTTTTAATTATTTCAGCTCTCAAGTAGAAGTGGAAAAGTCGCAGTATCTATTTCGAAATACGGATAATCGTCTTTTCATTTCGCACAATCTCTCATAGGTCAGACAGGCGACAGAGTGTGCAGAATGAAGTGACGATTACCCGTATTTTGAACTCTAGTACTATCCATGTCCCGTATTTACCGCTGAACTCACCGGGGAAAGACAGTGTCTGATTGAACTTCGGGGCGAGATTTCGTCGATGCACTTTTGTTCGCTCTGATGTCTGCGGACACTGCAGGAAGAAGGCCCGCACGTATGGGTCGGACGAGCCTGAAGATGTTGTTGTTGTTATTGCTGCTATTGTTCTTCTAGTTCTATCGATCGAATGATTTATTGGAAATTGCATCGAAGATGATATTAGAAAATAGTATTTTTTGAGACCTTGTAGTTCCTCTGAAACCTAACATAATTCACGTTACACACTCGTGATTTTATGTTCTCTCAAATCATCTTTACTCTTCAAATCCCGACTCAAAGTAGTCTCAAGGTGAAGTGTGACCACTGTACGAGTGAGTGGAATCGATGGTGGTATGATGATATTCCCGCTTCAAAACCTTGATCTAACAATAAGACCCAGACTCATGTGTCCCGAGGATCAATCGACAATTCTGAGCTATTTCTCATCTCAACCTCTCTATAATCTCAAACCGCAAGCTGGAAGCAGTCACAAAGAAGCATGACCATTACAAGAAAGTCATCAAATGATGTTTTCTTTCATCCCTTTTGATGCTTCTGAGATCTAAACACGCATTTCCCGCATCGAATGGGTATTTTCATCCAAACCCCTGCTTCCGATACCGGGTCCGCATTCAAAACGTTGTGTACCTGTGAAAGCAGGCGCTTGGTCTCACTTGGATCACACTGAGAGTCTGACGATTCCTAGATTTGTTCCACTAACTACGCATTCCCAGATCTATTTTGCCCATTCCTCATTTCGAATTCGGATTCTCTTTCCTGGCCGTGAGCTGAAAAGAAGCTCATTAGCAGCTTTGTTCAACTACGCATGCCGGATGATCCCTCGAGAGATTTACAGAGACTGTTATTGCAATGACGACGTGGCTCGATGACTCGCCGTTCCGCGTGGTTATCTCAATGCTAACAGAAGGGCTATTCGACCTCTAAGTACTGCTCTCTTTCTCTACTGGGTGAGAGTGTGTGCGAAATGAGGAGACGGTCTCCAGACCAGCAAAGCCCACCGTTTTTGGCATCCACACCCCCCGGGTTTTGAGGCATTCGGATCGAAATAGATGCCGGTCTCACAGTCCGCTGGGAAAGAGCGAACTTTGGAGTTGAGCCTGATCAGTTCGCTGTGTGGCTCATCTAGTCTATCTAACCTCAAGCAAAAAAAAAACGGACGTTGCTATTTCCGATCTGGAAATACCAAAAATCAGCGACCATAGGCGTGCAAAGTGGTTGTTCCCAGAGGGACACTTGTTATTGCAGAGTACGTTCAGTCCACCATGGAAATTACTACGATAGTCTAATTTTTTCTCACCAGTGAAATCCTTGGCGGGCAGATCGATTGCTTCCATGATATTCACGTGTAGTACACTGTTCTCGTTGTCGAAAGTGAGGGAGAAGTTGAGACGGCCTCTGAATTGCCAGCTCGTTTTTCTCGATGTTCAGTTATGTTTCAGAAAGAAGCCAAACGGTTCAGTGCACTCTAACAATATTGCTTCGGTTGTGGAGGGAAAATAGTTAGTTCTGTTTAGAATTGTATTTTTCTTGACTCAACATCTCCTTTGCTCTTCTCTGAGCTAGAATTCGAAGTACGGGTATTCCTCTGTCAATTTCTCACAGTTTCTCATCGGTCTTAGAAGTTAGAGAGTGTGCGAAGGTAATGGTAAAGGTGCATCCACGCTAAGACAACGCTAGGTTGGACCCATTGGTATGAAATGAAGATAGAATTGAAGAACCCGTACTTCGAACTCTTCACTGGACCCTCTCCATCCCCACAGTCCCTCACCTCGCCTCCGCCACGACTTCCGGCCGCAGGGTGTCGATGATTTGTTGTGACTGAAAGAAAATAGAAATCTCGTGAAAACCACAAACCAACAATTCGAATTTCCGGTAGAAAACCAGATTCTCGCTACTACTTTAGCCTAAAGTGAAGAACGGTAAAGCGACGTCAACTAGAATTTGATAATGGATCGAAAACTCGGTTCATCATTTGATGATTCTGGGCTTCACTCTTGCTATTATGAATAGGATAATTTTGGTGCTATGTAAAAATGCAGAGTTATTCCGTTATTCAAGACACTTGCTTCCCCCGGGAGTCCATTGTTTGGCCAGTGATCAGGGAATAAAACAGTGATGGGGAAGTTAAAAATTGTTAATAATGCCTCACCGCATTCTTCCAATGGATCGTGTTGGCGACCCGGCTCTTCAGGGTCGGTTGGATGTGCTTGGCCTGTGTGTCGAAGAGCATACTCGCGTCGAGTTTGGAGGGACTGAAATATTTTTACAAAAATTTCGTGCCTGAATATGTTTCAGGTATGATTCAAAGATTCAACTCAATGAGAAAAGTCGATCGGGAAGACGAAATCTTAAAAAATATACAATTTCTAAAGTCATTTGGCTGCCAGAAGATGGGTTGCGAAATATTTCTAAACACAAATTTCTAAAAAAAACAATTCTTACTCGAACAGCCTCGCCTGCTGCTCGCAATCCGCCACGTCCGGATCGACAGGACGCATCTGAATAATAGTAAATATATTTTACAAATAATATCTTCCTGATTTTGCATGCAAGTATTAATGAAAAAGACACGTGACTTATTGCCAACACAAGTGATTGAAGAAGGTTTGCAAACGCTTGTTTATTCGTTCTGCAACGGCCCAAAAACAATTTCCGCCCCGACTTCCGAATGATTCCATCTGATGCCATTTCCAAATTAGAAGAAGATCACGTCATTCCAAAGTTCTAATTACGACCAGACTTCTCCTCACACGTTTTAGTTCCGATTAAGGTTTACGATTTATCCGAGCCTGACATCAGGCTTGCAAGCTCATTAGGGAAATATGTTCCTATATGCGCTGCTAATGCGCATCAAGATGTTAGGTGTCTCGAGTTCTAGCCGGAGAGCACAGAGATCTCAGAGGGTGCCAGTGGTCATTACTCCGGAACCTAGGCCAAGCTTCCGTGTCCGGCCGGAAGTGTCTCCTAGCCGATCTACGGCCAGTTCAAGGTGATTTTGCACGGTGGTCGGATGTAAATAGGAGATCGCCCCCTCCGGGGGCTTAGCTCGCTACGCTCGTCCCCGTCGCTCCGCGGTCGTCTCGCGCTTTGGGCGCTCGCCGACCGCTCCGCTAGGCGCGCACGGCGAAGAATGAGTTGAATCGACTCGCGCTAATTGAATTACTCTCCTCTCCCCCTCTCAAATAGGATTAAAATCTCCGAGATTTGTCGCCAAGAAAATTCGAGATTCCCCTAGATGAATAGATAGACCAGCTGATGTAGACCCTATACCGTTCTACTCACTACGGTTAATCACAAATACACATCTATTCGAATCCTTCAGAAGAATTCAAATCAACAAAGCATCCAAGTGTGAGGGGCTATTCTGCTTCTAGAAAATAGCGATCAAAGAAGTGCTCAATACTCACCCTCCACAACGAGAGCCAGTACTCCCAGGATACTCACTACACATACTTACGTTTTAGCGCAACCACTAATCATTGATTGTGGTCCAAATTAATGGATGACTCCCAATAAGAAATCTCACCCTCCACAGCGCAGCTGCCACCAATGCCAGTACTCCCAGGAAGCTAACTGCAGCAACATAGACGGCGTAGAGTGGAAGAACGATAGAGTTGGCCTCGTGTGAGGGCACAGAGAACGCCATGATTGACTACCTGAGGATTTATTCTTTGATCTTTGAAAATGTGACGGGACGCGGTTGAGAATTCCTAATTCTTATTGCGAATGTGTTTCACTGACGCTACATATGAGGAATACGGCAACGGAAATCATTGATCGCAGCAGGAAAATTTAAAAAAAAAATTTAACCCTATCAAGATCGTTTCGTGAGTTTCTCTTCATAGGAAACGGAAGGCGGGAAAACAGTAGCATTTTGCAATTCGGTGCAAAGCATGCTTCGGATCGAAATTGACAAATTCTGTCGTGTACAAAGCACGAGAAATTCGGGGGGGGGGGGGGGGGGGGGGAGTAACAGTGACAATTATGCACATGACCAATAATGATTGGAGTGCAGGTGGTTGATGGTTTACTGAGAAACTTCACGAATAATAATGAACGAAAACATCTTGTATAGATTCGAAGCAATCACTCAGAAATGCGTACATGCCAAGAAAAAACGGAAGAGATTGGAGAGATTACGGGGATTTGGAAATCCTGTAGGCAGCGTGAAGGATATACATTGCGAAAGGATGTGTAGAAAAAATGGAAATGTATGGCAGAGGACAAAGGAAGAAAAAGAAATGAATTGCAAAGCCGATTTGGAAGAAGCGTTGCACGAATAGTTGACGCGAGCTTAGACAAAGATCTAGGCGTCATGAAACAAGCGTTTCCAAAAGAGGAAAAAAATAAAGCTCAGAGTCACAATTGGGGTTGTCTGGATGAACAATTCGTAACTTCATTCCTCTTGTCTCTTCGTCACTCTGACCGGAGAGGAGGTACGAGAAAAAAAGATGCGTATTCTTCATCATAGCCTCCCTAACTTGGAGGGGATTGAGTGTGGGAGCTGGACCACTATGATACGGAGGCGTGTGGGGAGACGGTAGAGATCTAGTGAGATGGGAGGAAACGGAGCAACATTAGCGTTCGATTTGCAAGTCGGTCGACGAGCAAGTCTCTTCCATGTATTAATATTCGATCGGGCGAGCACCAGGAGGGGCTTCAGCGGGAAGACATAGGGACCAAAGCGAGGGAAAGGGAGTAGAGAACGCGGGAAGGGGAGGAGACATCATATCTCCCCGACTCCGCCCCTCCATTCCAAATGATGCGAACATCAAAGATAGGCATTCTAGGGGATGTTCGGGACTTTCATTGAGCAAAGATTGCGCAACTAGATAAAAGGCCTGAGAAGCCTCAGAAGGAGCATCATTTTGGGCTCTGCGTTTCCGCTTTTGCTCACTATTTTTTTAAAATATGTTTCACAGTGTCGATATTGCGCGTATTCACAACGAAATTTAAAGGAGGAGTAACAAGAATGAATGTCAGAGACTCCCACAACGAAATCCCGGGACTTCCAAGTACAGTAGTTAGCCGTTGGCTCTTTGCCAAAGTACCTATTCCCTTCTTCCGTCCCTTGTTTGTGAGAGGGAGGAGTGCGATCGATGGGAAGAGACTAGGGGAGACAATGGTAGATCAAGGTGTACTCTCTTCCCAGTCAAACCCTCAGTTCAGAATCCCCGCCGTTTCCTGGACTCAGGGGAATTCGCAATAACTCGGTTCATTGATGTCGTAGAAACACGGGAGTTTCGGAAAGCTCATATGGTTATAGATTGCTACAATGTGGCGTTAACAGATTAGTCACCAAAATATTCATGTTACTCCTCTTTTAATAAAGCATATGTTGATTAACAAAACGAATCAAAAGTAAACAAAAAGAGTCGTTTAAAAAAGTGGCTCGAGAATCATTCGCAAAGCTTTCGATTGCGAGTTTCGCATTTTTTTCATTTCCAACTATGTTTCAGACAATTAATATCACGTGGATAAGCAGTGAATTTCAATCAGTTGAGCGGAATCTGCATAAATGAAAAAAACATAATATCCATCTAGGGCAAAAAGCTTTTTTATTCGTGTCGTTATATCGCATGCTCCCCCGAGAGTGACAAACGGCGGCAATATCGCGAAAGAGCGAGAGCGAAATAAGACTAAGAAGCACTCTATCCCAATTGCGGGCGTATGAATCTTTCTTGAGTAGAAGAAAGAACTGGTAGTTTGGGAGTGGAAAGGAGGCGCCTTTCGCTTCGAAATTTGCAGACAAGAAAGGCGCCCGGAAAAGGGCCGAAAATACCGTCAAGAGGCGCAAAAATAGACCCCTCATCATTATGTGAGGCGCTTCTTCACGCTTCGGAAGAAAGAGAATGACGTACAAGCAAATGGTACTGTGCATATCCTGGCAGGATACTGGAGTAGGACCAGAAACCATACTATCAGCGTCGGAAATTCATATAGTAAGACAAGCAGAGATGCCTTCGGGTACTACGATCCGCCAGAATGCCTAAGCGGATCATGCAGGCGCCTAGAGACCGCAGCATATACGCGTGTCCGCTACGACAAAACAATAATGACTGAAAGAAGCAGCGACTATAGCTCGACTAGTTATCATCAGCTGCAATGTGCAACTTGCAGATTAGTGTTTTCCTTGATTCGAAGCTACCGAAGAGCGCCAATATGCATAAAAGATATTTTTTCAGACGAAAAGGGGGGAGGGGGGTTTGAAAAAGCGAATCAGACGAAATGGAGGTACAGTACTACTTCGATTGCATTGCACTTCAGATCTCGTAGAGACGCATCCGTAAATCCGTACCATAACAAGTTATTTAGCGAGTGCAAGTCGATTTATTCGGTAAGTACCTGACGTCGTTCAGGATTTGCCTTTTCATAGCTTCGAAAAGCTTCAATCAACCTCAATGGGGAATGGTTTGTGAATGGGCCACTCACACCTAGTACACGTACGATTGTGTCTTACTCCAGTCAACACGGGTTCAGAAAGTCCAGACCGGACGCTGACAACTACTTCAGTTATTGCCCATGGTGAACAAGGAACTGTCAGGTTGAATTGCTGACTAGAAGTGTGAGAACAAAGACATAACGCGTTCAAAGAGAAGAGTAAAAGAGTGCCCCCAGACGTCCTGCTCAGACAACCACGACTCAAAGCCACGGGTCATTGGAGACGGGGAGTAGAGTTGAGCGGAGAGATGGGCACTCAAAAGAAAGATAAGCGTAGGAGAAAACGAACCGTGTTGATAGTATTCGTATCACAGTTATGTATTTCAAAAAAGAATAAATGAACTGCAAGTATGACAAGCGAGGACCTGAGAAGACAAGAGTAATGATGACCGGAGACAAGAATCCTGCAGCAAAAACGGAGAGCATGCTGGAACTGTCTTTCAGTACCACAATTCCCAATGGATAATTGCCTTACAATGATGCCCTAGTCCACATGCGACAAGTCATTGTTACCAGACGAAAAATAGCGTGCCAAGAACATTTCTGTCAGGATGATTGATTATTTCGACAACGTAGAACTATTGCGGTAAGTCCACATCTGTCTAGCGATCGTTTTGAGGCTGAAAATGAAAAGACCAATAAGGCCAAGAATATCCACACCCTCACCATACGTGAGCTTAACTTCGCGCGTCAATTGCGACTCGAATAAGAAGGGGTAAAAGAAAGAAAACACGTCTATGAATACCGGAGGGAAGGGGAAGAAGTGGATCGCCCTCTGGGTCCATCTAACGAGTGTCTCATTGTCAGGGATGGCTCAAGAAATGGTCTCTTCATTCCTCCAACTCTTATCCTGGTATGAGTGGCGAGAGAGTGTGCGAAATGAGGTGAGCCATTTCTTGCCAAGCCAACCCTTAGTGTGGGGACTACGCCGGACAGAGAGGCAAAAAATGAGAGGAGTAGGGGAGGAATGAAGAGAACACTTCGGTTATATTTCATCCAGGGATCAAGAATGAAGCATACATATAGCGGATGTCTTGGACAACGAACCCTACCGAAATTAATATTGCCTCAAATGTGGTCGGCAAACAATGGACAATAGCGTGCCGGGAGCATGGCCCTGATAATTAATCATTACGCCCATAGTATTTCCGCCAATGACTCGAGAAAGAAACAGCAAACACGACGATAGTTTTAGGAAAAGTTCTCAAAAAACATTCGAAAAAATGGCTGTCTCAAGCGGAAATGGAATCATGAGAAGAGGTGAGGGAGAATGGGCCTTTCCATTTTTTCGGCGGTTAGAGAAAAGAAAAAGCATGCGAAATGAGGCGAGTGGGAAGGGAATGGCGACAATAATACAACAGAATAGTAAGAAGCACGTGGAGTGTCAAAAAAAGAAGGAAACGCGCAGGAATATCGGAGCAGTAACCATTCGAGGAATCATGGGAGACTCTCTGCGATTCTTTTCCATGGCTGTCAAGATGAAGAATTCGTCTATTCATTCCTTGAACTGTCTCACCGGTTACAGTGAGAAGAGAGCAGGCGGAATGGAGAGACGCATTCTTCAATTTAGATGTCAGAATGAATCACAATCTACGACTGTTGAGCCGGAAGCGCATACTCTTCTGAGGACCATTACCGACTTCAAGATCAGTAAAGGATGAATTCATCATCCCCCGACCTATGTTTCTGAGGGTGCACAATAGGCTGTGAAAATATCGTGTTAAAATTGTTCACGGAATAAGAAACAACAACTGAGATTCGCGCCGCTTTGACGAAGATCGTTCAAAGCTCTCCATTTTCTCAAAAAGAGGATGAGTGAACAATCGACAATGAGTAGGAAAACACCTATTTGACTAGAATCTAATAATACGCAAATACATAGGCACTAGAATCCCATTTTCCTCGGCGTCCTCCCCAGATCCTTCGCTTCATGTGGGTGGACAATAGTCTTTCTCAATAGCTTTCGGGCGTTCCGACAGACACACTCGCGTACTGTCCATTCACAACACTAAAGGTGTCAGTTCAGGAATGCATAGACATGAGTTGAGGGGTGAAGAATGAAGACTAGACTATCTCAATCGGGAAGACTATCTCGCTTGTCTGACAGGGGAGAGAGCATGTGGAAAGAAGAGAGTGGTAAGAAGTATTGTTATCAGTGAAGCGCTTTTTAGTACTGTATCTAGACATCAGTCCGATGGATAGTCCATCCATAGATGATGGGTGAAGGATGGAGTCGTATAGTCTGGCTCTTTGATAGTAAATAAGAGTTTTTCGGTCCATGAAGGTGAAAGAATAGTAAATGCAAATTGTCGCGCTTCTCCGAGTTGAAAATAACAAAAGTGCGGCGAAAATCTCACTCGCGAGAGTCGCTAATGCGTTCCAACTCGGAGATCTCCGGGCCTCACTTTGCGAACCGCACAAAGGTGTTGACAAAACTGGATTCACGCTTGTGGGGTAGATAGCACCGGTGTAATTTGGTGCGTTAGGCGCATCTCGTATGCGACGTTTGACAAACATCAGATATTGTTACACACATCGATTAGGGACATTCACGTAAAAATTCAAACTCTATTAAAATGTCCTATTTTTTGGTTGTAGGGCTCTTGGGCGTGCAGAATCACGATTACACTTCCAGAATTTAAAAAAAAAATTTTGATTTAAGCTAGAACCAGGTGCCCATTCTTAGCCCCGCCTACCGTGGTGTAGTGGTAGACGCCCGCGTCATTTCACGCGTTGCGGTCACAGTTCGCTGGGGCACCCTCTCCAGTTTGCGTCAGACTTCACTGAACTTGCACTCAAAGTACTAAATCATTGCATAAATTTGTGATTAACACACACTGTCTGACTCTTTGAATAGAGTTATGTGTGTAAAAATAAAGAAAATAATTCCAGTTATTTGACATTGACTCGTTAATGGCTTCACCAGTCGCTAACTTCAGTATCGATTTTTGAAGTTCCGATGATTTGAATTTTTCTAATTTTTTTTTTTTGCTTGAAGCCTTGTTCTGATAAGGAACAGTGTCCCAAGAACCAAATTGGACTGCTGCACTTCCTAAATCATATGCCCTACGATTTATTAAAAAAAAGACCGATTTTCGCATATTCACCACCTGATTATATATTTCCGATGATATGAATATTTTTGATTTTTCTACTGTGATTTATTTTCGATGGTTTCTTTATAATAGCAGTAAAATTAAAGAGCTGCACCTTCTACTATTTTAGTAATCTAGAAAAACGCAATTTTCCAAGCACATTTGAATTCCCTCATTTCGACGTTTACTACTCTGGCACCGACCTTTCCCCGGCTCTCAATTTTTATTTCCCGGTTTGCATGTCCCTACACATCGATGGCAAACAAGCAGTAGCTGTTGTGAATTAGCGAAAAAAGGCAGGCATGGAGTTATTTGGGCAAGCTGTCTCGCTAAATTTCCGCTTGCTACAAATATTTCCAGGTAAAAAGCTGGCATTTGCGGTGGTAAATGGCTGTACTTGCGGCTAAAAAACGACTAAAAATGCTGCTACACCTTGCCGGAACAAGAAAATGCGAGATTATGCTCAGATTAGGGGATGTTTTCGGGGGCTTTTCCAGCTCGGCTTTGATCCAGGAATGCGGAGTATTCCTCGGTATACGAGCGCATCTCTCCATTTCACACACTCTCTCGTCTTGTCTTACTCGCGAGAGAGTGGGAGAAGTGGAGAGACGGACTCGACGCCTCAACGTGAACAACATCAACACACGGATGCTAATCCGCACATCATTTCGAAAAAAGAGAAGAGCTACTCTCTCCATTTCACATACTATCTCGCGCCGTCTGACCTGAAAAAGGCATAAAATAAGGAAAATTCCTCAAAAACGATGAAAAGCGACATAGCTAGTGGCCAATGAGCTGTGAAAAAGAGAGGCAGGCCAAGTTTTCTCTCTCTCCTAATTTCGAGTGATCTCTAGTCATTGAAAAGGGGAGATGAGGGAGCCATTTGTAATGAGAGAAACAATGGGAAAATACATGAATTATTAGGTCTTCGGCTGCTTCCAATTTTTTTCTACAAAAAGCGAAAAAAATGCATGCACCATATTATTTTTCTGCCGGAAAATCTCATATAATCGATTTTTAATTATCCGACTTTACTGCATACACGTTACATCTTTCAATTCAATTTCATAGCATGTATCGTGTTTCGTGAGTGGTTATTGATAACCTGTATTACTCTCGATAATTGACTTAAAAATTAATTATTTATTTTCCAACAGGAACTGAATGTGATAACATCTTCAGAATATGTTAGAAGATTTAGTCAGTGTCGTGAAACATAGCGCAAAATTGAAAGCAATTCACTCAAATTTGAGAATATTCAATAAGATCTCAAGAAATGTGAAATAGTGGTTGCCATTCGAGCACATCTCAAGATTGTGAAAGTTCACATCAAATGCGAACTACAAAGTGAGTAAGGTCGCACTCAATCATGCTCCCGAAGTTGGACTGCGTGTCCATTCGTAGTTCTTTCTCTTGTTCCTTATTTCCCAGATAACTTTCTAGTCGCTGGAATATCTCCATTTAAAACTTTCCTTTTCAAATAAGTGAAAAATTATTAAGAAAATCACTCGAAAATGAAACATTGCTGTGTGCCACTTTGATCGTTCTCCGCTGTATTTTCTGACTAATCAACGAAGAATTCCTGTTGTTCCCGGGAGTCAGACTAGTCTAGAGTAGAGGCACTAAATATAAGTGCGTCATTAGATATCGACACTGTTATGAGTACATTTGTGTGATTGTCTCACTTCGACCAATAGTGTTCTCTGTGTAGTTTATCCTGACAAATGGGATAAAAGGCGATTAATTCATCCCATTAGGATCGTCTACTTCATCTGTGCGCTTCAACACAGTTTGAAATATCCCTACTGCTTCAGTTCGATCTCCTCTCGACGAGTTATTATAGTCTCTGTGGTTTATCGTGATGGCTAAAATGACGAACATCTAAAGTGCGCGCATAACTCAAAGTCTACATCAACAAGAAATGATTCACCGCAAGTTCATGCAGTGTACAACGTGGGTAGTCTAGTCGATGGGTTACTAAATACGGCACACTATCACTGTCTCGCGTGTGACATATTTAGGGTGGGGCAATAATGGAGACAGAATACACTTTCGAAATTTCACACCCGAATCGAAATACAGCTTTCAAAAGCTTATTTTCACGATTGGACACGCTTCACCCTATTTCAACAGGCGGTTGCGCATGCGAAATAGCGCTTCATGCAATCAACTTGTTGACCCGTTCTAATTTCCTCCTTTGTTCCTCATATCTTATCTCTTGTTACGCATAGGGGTTGTCACACGATGCCTGATGATTTCGCAACGTTCGGGAGGGACGAACGCACTTGATACGGCGGTTGATAGTTCAAAGATAATTATCAACACGTGACCAGTCACTGACCACCATTCGGTTTCAGTTTGGAACCTTTTCAGTTGTGGAAATGCATCTTGAAGTGCTTGTAAGAAACGGTCACACTGTTGACCTAAGACGCTACCTTTTTGCACTAAGATAGCTCGGAAACTTTGACCCCCGCTGTGCTTCTACGGACCTTTCTCTCTGGTCACGGGACATTTTGAGCTCTTCAGTGACTCATGTTATCATTCCCACCCTGCTTGCATCAGCCAATCTGTTGAGAAATGCATACTTTGACCCCCTAGCTTTCCCAGGGTGACTATTTTGCTAATGTAGCTCATTAGCAACCCCAGATGATCTGTTTCTCAACGTTTCGACAGAACAGTGACCGAATGGGCAAAAGGGGGAGATGGCGACCCGTTTCTCATTTGATGTGCATTACTCAGACGCTAGTGCATACTTTGACCTGCCTTTGAC
The DNA here is from genome assembly GCA_000180635.4 of Pristionchus pacificus. Taxonomy (NCBI): domain Eukaryota; kingdom Metazoa; phylum Nematoda; class Chromadorea; order Rhabditida; family Neodiplogasteridae; genus Pristionchus; species Pristionchus pacificus. The sequence goes on from CM026576.1 coordinate 17,077,639, forward strand.
GTCTCTTGAGCAGAATACTGCATAGCTTTAGCAGAATACTGTTATCGTCTCTTCATTCCACTTTATCTCTCGTCAGTCAGAGAAACGTGAGAGTATGACGAAATGAGAATAACATCCACACACTAGCATCTGCTTTTGTTTCTCAATGCGATACATTGCCCCTCGGCTGACGAGTTTTGCTGACGAGTTCCCGATCTCTGAGAAAGCTATAGAGAGATTCACATAGTGTTAAGTTTCGCGGTGAAACAGTCACCGAAATTGAAAGTTTTCTCAAACAAATCTGCACAAAATCACATATTTTGCTGTGGGCAAGTGATAATTGAGAACCTGATTGAGAACTTTCTTTGATTAAAGACAAAGAAGAGATATTTTCGAAGCATGTGATATCAAGATAACAGAGAAACAACACCTGACCTGACGTGCACTTATTACACTTTTGCTAGCGGCGTGGCGAGATAGAGGATGAGGGGAAGAACAATGCGTTTCTACTCTGTGTGCTTTATTATGCTTTTCCAGAACCTCTGTTCTTTTCGTGTTCCCAGTTCAATTATCACTTCTTCCTCAGTTCATCTCTGATCTTGTGACCATTTCCTCTCCTGACGTTCCGACTCTGTGCGCAAATACAACGCCAGTGCAAGCTTTCTCTTACCATCTAGCCTAGCGAGCGATTTCCTTATCGAAAACTCAGCCATTTTCCAAATTTTTGGCTTTTCTTTTTCAAACAGTCAAAAAAAGTTTTGTGAGGTCAGTTATTGAGAGATTTATGATTCGCATTCCATTACATTGTTGCCCCGCCAATCCACGTTGTGTGTTGTTGAACTGAACCAAGTTTACACCAGATGGCCGTTGACACACTGGTCTTTCGAACTTCCTCTCAATCCAATCTTCTCATTTCCTGACTCTACCATAAAGTTACACTTGAAATTAGAAATGATATTTGATTTTTGAACTTCAGCCTGAGGATATTCACTTCCCAGTGTTTGCGCTGATCTATGATCTTGAGATCTTACTGATCACTGATCATTTGATCTCTAATCTCTGACAGAGCATGCTTCTGATCCATCATTGCCAGAGGGTCCATCTCCAGATGATACCAAGAGCTAGTCATACTTCCATGCTACACTTCGACCCCTACGCGACAACGACTAGTCACCCACTCGCATACGTCGCATACGCTAGAACGCATAGCGATCGCTCTCCTTATTTCCCACTCTGTATCATCGATCAGAGTATTTCATGGCCTGGCGCGATTTCGTTTACGCAATACATAGGCTGATCGGAGGTGTGGTCGTATAAAAGCGAGGGGCCACTATCGAAAGTCCAATAACTGCGGCGGCATCTGGCCTTCGCCTATAAAAGAAACTGATGCCCAGCTGAGCTACCATTCTTTCATTTTCTATCATTCACTTCTAGTATCGATGTTGTGTCTGATCCTTTTTCTACCAGAAATTTTCATTGAATTTTTCCAATTGCTTCTTATTATACGGTGGAATGGCTCTAGAGATCTGTTCAGTCTAGTTTAATCACTGTGAAACGCAGTTGATAAACCCACCGTAGCGTATTGTGCTTCGTGCACTACGGAACGAGCGTGCCCAGCCTAAACAACGCGGTCCCTCCTAATGAACCTTTGATTGTGTAGTATTTTGACCCACCATTTCATCTTAATCTCGAACATTCGGAATTGCCACATTCGGAATTTCGACTATCAATTATATTTAAATCACATTTTCTTCATCTACGCTGCTCATCTTCCTTTCTCGCGCAAACGCCACGATTTTTGGAATCCTTTACCTTTACAACTATGGTTGCTCCGAGTTCCACACTTGCCCTCACGTAGTGTTTTGAACCCTTGTGCTTCGTCATTTCTGCTAGAGTGCAAAGATGCAAATAGATAACTCTTCCTTCTTCTTCCTTCTCTACCCAGGGAGGGACCATTTCGAAAAGCGAGAGACCCTTCCTCGCCTAACTCACCCCGTTCTCCATTATCTCTCGGCCGCGCGGGGAAGTGAGGGTTGAAATGGTGTGACTCTCTCCTGTTTGCATGCTCTATCGTCTTCTCTAACTAACTAGAGATGACGGGCAATGAAGAGACACCGCTTCCTGCATCTCCCGCAGAGAGATGGTTAGACAGTGAGAGTGAGCGAGAGGAGAGATTGAGTGAGAAGATAAGCGTCATTGCTGTCGGAAACTGTCGCAGTGGACCGCTGTGCTCCAGGGGGATCACCTGATTTGAGGGCACTTCCTTTGTTCCAAGGGATCTCTGTTCTAACAGCCGCTCTCACCGGCACGTCCCATCTAGCGTTGTCGAACATCTGACTGTAAAATTGCTTGAAATGGGATACACATTTACCTTTTTTTGCCTTTTGTTCTAAAGCTGGACTTACTCCTCTCGTATTCCCATTGTATTTCCGGGCAAAGTCTCCCATTGCGATGCTGACGCTTCTCAGCACTCCTTATTAACGTAGTTGTGAAATAACATGCGGAAAAGAGAGACGTTTTGACAGATGTTTCGCCATTTCACCCTCTGCAGAATAATTGCCTCACTCGTTCATATTTTCTTGCTCCTTCCTTGCTAAACCGAGGCAATTATCGGTTGTTTTCTTCAATTCCTCATACAAATTCGCTTCAAATGTCGAATTTCGCAGCGGAAAAGGGATCACCACTTTGAGATTAGAACGGAATGAGTATCCCTGACCTTCAACAGTGCGCTAGCGAGTAGACTAGCCCCTATTTCAGTTCCCCTCTCTCCTCCTTCTCATTTTTAGCGCGCTTGCTGCGAATTTGGTACCAATTCCACGTGATTTTCCCTCTAATTTCAGTTTTCATTATCGCCCTCTTCTCAATCGGAGATGCGGTTTGCCCTCTTACCATCTCTCTTTGTCAGTTTTGCTCGCTTATTTTGCGTGTAGCGCGCCTAGTGGAGCGGTAGTTGCTCGAATCGTCTTGTGTTTGTCGTCTCATTTTGTTGTGTTTATGTATAGCGCTTATGCTTATTGTCGCTTGAAATTTAATGAGCTATCAGAGCAATTTCAGTATCTTCCTACCCTCTCCGAGATGCGGTTACTACGGATGGTCTACTGGACGGTCGGGTCCCTTGTGGCCTTCTTCCTGGCGTGGATCCTGCAGCCATTGGAGTGGTACAATGTCCATGACACGGTTAGTTATCTCTATCTTTCTTTATCCCCGTTATTAGTCATTAGAATTTCTCGTACTCATTTAAACTGCCACAGCTATTTCCATCTCAAGCTCTAGCTCACCATTGACAATCAGCTCGTCAGAGAGTTATAACCATGGTTACTGGACAGCGCGATGAAAAACGCCTTTCTTGCTATCTCCCTGAGCTTAACTTGTTCGTTTATTCATAGCCGGTCGTTTTCCTTGCTCACTCAAGAAAACCACTCAAGCAGAAGACAATCTCGACAGGTCAAACTCGAATACTTAAAATATGGAAGTCAAGAAGCAAATTCAGTTTCCATTCCAGCAAACGCTAGTCACCCAATGGGGCTATCCCTTCGAATCGCACACGGTGAAAACTGCTGATGGATACATTCTCGAGCTGCAGAGGATCAAGCATGGAAGGACCCAGCCAGGTGAGCATTCAGTAATCAAAGTTATCCTTGCAGATTGGGCAGAAATATGGCCAATTTTGTTGATCTCATTGGTAAATTAGTTAGCTTCTGTGGAGATGATTTATATCTCTAGCTTCACTCAGATTTGTTACACAAATTTGCAATATTCAACAATCATCCTGTATAGTCACATGGTTATTTCTGCACATTTGCCCACGCGCCTCGCTTTTGCTCTTTCTTGAAATTATCGTCACTATTTTCGGCGCTTATCTCTGAGAATTTCTTATCAGTCACTGGAACAAAAGCGCGCGTTATTAAGAGGGGCGAGAACCACATCATCCGATTTTTGCACTATAGATACGATTCTCAAATACAATGCTAGCGTCACTATCTATGATTAGCTAGATAATGTGCGCAGTTAATGGGGAATCTTATAATCACCACGAGATCAGAGATTTCTCGCATAGTTTCCATCCATTCTCACTTTCGATATCACTATTCGAGAAAGTTCCTTGACCTTGCAAACATGTCAAGCCCCACGTGGCGCTGCACTTTCTTTCGTTATCAATGACCATTAGTGACCAGCTGGGCGAGAGAGAGAGAGAGAGAGATCAAACTTCCACGAGTGAAACCCCTCCCGGTTGATAAGGGTTTGGTTGCTGACCAAAGCAAAATGGGGTTTAGACGGGGTGCAGCAAAGGGGTCGAAGGCCGACCAACTGGGTCCGCCATAGAGAAAACATCTTGCACGACTTCCATAGTTCACAAGCCAAGCTTCACATGATTACCACAAAATAAAGCTTCACATGCAAAAGTGACCATCATCCGAATGGCCTCAGACTCTCACCCCATATAATCCGAGTTGACTAGGCCCGTCTGACTATTAGAGTACATAGGAAAGAAGGAGAGTCGCCCCACATTCTGAGAGTGGACTCATGACGAAACACTATGCAGTGACTCATTAGGAAGAGTGAGTAGTTACCATCCCATTTATGTGACAGTTAGACGGGGAACGGAACAATGCGATTGTGAAGAAAATAATGCGATAATTTTGGAATGGAGTATTTTTCCAACAATATTTGCTTTCAATTAGCTTTGAACAATGGGAAACGATTGGCCAAAAATGTGTGGCTAACAATGCAAGTTTGTTGGCTGGAATGTTAGTCTCCAGTCTGTTAGAAGTCTGCTAATAGAACGATTACTTTGTTCGATCATGATTAGGTCCGGAAATCCAAAAGTGCCCGATAATAAGCGCCGTCTCATTTTCTAAATGTTCTGGCTTGACCAATTGGCCTTGAATCAATGGTCTATCAGTGCTCTACCGCAGGATTCAAGTGCCTTGATTTACGGAATCCGAAAACCTGAAAATAAGCTCCGCCCTTTTCAGACCCCTCGCTGCACCGACCGCCCGTGCTGCTGCAGCACGGCCTCGCCCTTGACAGCAGCAACTACGTCGCCAATCTGCCCAATCAATCACTCGGTCAGTTAATTTAAATTTTCCTGAGGGCCTCTAGGACATTAGCGTAAAACAGTTGAAAAATGGAAACATTCTGCCCAATCAGCCACTCGGTCAGTTTAATATCCATTTTGTTCTACTTACATGCGAGATATCGAGAAAAAATCGACTCCTTGCAAAGTAATTCCTCATAGCAGATTTGTGAAACACATGCCATTTTGGACAATTGGGCGGTACGGTTAGAATTGTAGATGAGATATCCAGTAACGTAATTTCGTTCGCACTTTTCATTAGGTATCTGTGATACAGAACGCGTTCAGTGATTCAGAATGAGTCAGAATCGGGGCAGCTGGTTGTTCAGCGATCGGCGAGCACAGTAATTTCGACCGAAAAACAATTAATTCATCAAACAACTTGCACCCGGGGGAGCCGCACAACAGATGCTATCGGCGGCCTTGGAACAGTGGTGGGAAGATGAGGGGGAGTGATTGAAGAAGAGAAAAGGGACTGGAGAAAAGAATAGGAGAAAAATCAGAAAGATAAATGCAAAAATTGTGGACCATGGCTGCAAATTGGGGCAGTTTGAAGTAAGGAACCGATATTTATAGGCCAATTCACTCTGAGTGAGTCGCTTAGATGGTCGGATGCACATAGAACTTGCAAAGATACTGTTCGGGGGTAGATACATAGTTCTCTCAAAGAACTGTCTTGAAGTTATTCGTCTTTTGTGGATCTACAGGTAGACAGCGTTTAATTGACTACCGACACCCTGGACCAAGATGAAAACCTAGTATTTGAAATTGAAAAATTGAACATCATTTGATTTTATGTTCCGTTTGAGGATTCATTGATCGGAGAAGATTCAAAGATAAATAATGACAATTATTGAAATATTTTGCAGCCTTCATGCTTGCTGACGCGGGATTCGACGTGTGGCTGGGCAACTCGAGAGGAAATTCGTACGGAAGAAAGCACGAGACCCTGCACCACTGGGACTTTGAGTTCTGGAACTTCTCGTGAGTTTTTCACTACTTTTTCAGTTCAATGTTCTTTATCAGCTTTGGCTCAGTGTTCTAGTGCGCTTAGCTGATAATCAAACGGAATCAGGATACTGCCGGAGCGAATAATAAATAAGCGCGTTTAGGTGGCAAGAGATGGCGAACCACGACGTGCCGGCCATCGTGGACAAAGTGTTGGAGATCACCGGGGAGCAGAAGCTGAACTACATCGGACACTCGCAGGTACGGTAGGATACTGTAATACGACGGATATCGATTTTTTCGGGGTTGTCTACAGTAAGCGTACTGTTATGCGCACAATAAAGTAAGTAAGATTATTAGTATTGGGGTGTCCCACATATTTGTGACATTTTTATTTATTTTTATTTTTTTGTTTATTCCTTCAACAACAACAAATGATCAGTAATCAATGTATGCTCCCTTAGTAGTCACGACCTGCCTCCATCGATCGGGCAGGGTCTCGATCCCTCTCTTCCAAAAGGCCTGGGGCTTAGAGTTGATCCATGCCTCGAACTCCTTCACAAGTGCGTCTCGGTTCTTGAACTTCTTTCCTCGACAGAAGTTAGAGAGGGAGCGGAAACAGTGGTAGTCGCAAGGGGACAGATCAGGGGAGTAAGGTGGGTGAGGGAGCCATTCCATCTCCAGCTCGTCCATTTTCTTCTGGGTGATTTTCGCATGATGAGGGCGCGCGTTGTCCATGAGCATGAGGATTTTGCCCTCGCTCAGGAGTTTGGGAGGGACCCTGACCGCCACCTCTTCCAGTTGGGTAGTGAAGAGGTCAGCCTTGATGGTGATGCCGGGAGGGAGGATCTCCCAGTAGATGGGACCGAGGACGGAGAAGAAGAAACAGAGGAGTTCCTTCTTTCCGTGAAGTTCCGCCTTTGGAGCCTGCTGGGGTTTCTCATCGACGTCCACCCACTGAAGTTTCCTCTCAGGATTATCGTAGGTGATCCACTTCTCATCCATGGCGACGATGTGGCTGACCCAATTGAAATTGGATCTACGGTGGAGTAATCCCTGACAAACGTCAACCCGCTTTTTCAGCTGAGCTGTCGTGAGGTCATGCGGAATCACTTGGGGGAGCTTAGGTGTCTTCCCAGCATCATGCAGGATTCGAGCAACTGTGGTCTTAGGAATATGGATGGTCTTCTCAATATCGCGCACACTAGATTTGGGATTGGCCTTCAGTTCCCTGAGAACACGACCCCGAACACGAGAAGAAGGGCGTCCAGGATGGGGTTGGTGTTCCAGATTGTAATCCCCTCGCTTGAATCGGGTGAACCAATTGAAGCAGGTGTGAAGGGAGGGGGCATTTTCGCCATGAGTCTGGACCAGCTTACGGTGGGATTCCGTCGCCGTTCGACCCAGGAGAAAATAATGAAGCAAAACGGAGCGGTAGTCTCGAGCAGTGTTCATGACTATAACTGATGAAACTAGTCAAAGACTGATGCAATCGAGAAGCGGCTAAGTGTAAACAATTGCACAACATGATGACGTAATATTGTATTGCATCAGAATGATTGTCGATCATGCAGTAATTATTGGCAAGCAAATTCCAAAAATATGTGGGACACCCTGATAGATTTTAGTTACAGAAAATATGCGTAGGTACGCTAGAGTACTGTAATCCTAAGCAGAGAAAACATTAGCCTGCAGTAGAATTTATGGAAATTAATTAATTAATTAAATTAATTATTTCAGGGCGCGCTGATCCTCTTCGCTCGCCTCACTGAGGACGAAGAGCTCACGAAGAAGGTAATTAGCATAATTAATTTAATTAATATTTTTAAAAAATTGCAATTAATTAATTTCTAGATCCACAACGTGTTCGCCCTGGCGCCCGCCCTCTCCGTCACCAATATCAGAGGGCTGATAGCAGGCATTGGTGAGATTTATTTTTTTTTGAAATTTATTCGAAATGTGTTTCACTCATATCCCATAATCTCAATGTTGAATACAAATTGATTGTATGCTCTTACATTGTATAAAAAATCCTTGATTACGATAGAATATTTCTGGTTACTTTGATTTCCCAGTGTATTCATATTACAGATTTACAGATTTATCCTGATATCAAGGCATGAGCCTGCAGGAAGAAACATCGTTAGGGAGGGGATTGGGATCTTCGTGCTCAGTATCAAAGGGTCAAGGGATGGTATATTCTTAGCTGTTTGTTGTCGGTGGCCCGTCGCGCTTACAAGTCGATGTTAGTCGATGGCTTGAGTCCAGAAGTAGGTCATCCAGCCGCCGAAGTCCTGACTTGCGTGGTTAAGAGTAAACTCACGAAGTAGTCTTCTTGAATGGGGCTTTTCTTGACCGTAGATCACTTGAGACGATTAGAATCCGTCCTGAGTCCTCCTCTTGATGATCCAAGTGGGCGATACTCGTCGGGTTGCCCAAGCTGACGGACGAGGATTCTCCAAACTGGGGATGGAAGAGAGCGGGAGTGAGAGTAGACCGCCCGTCGCGAGCGCAAGAATGGAGAATCTGTTCCGAGTATTCATATTAACAACACTAATTGATATTCTGATTAATTGTTTTTTTTAGCCCCACTCGCGCCAATTCTTCAGCAGATCGAGCGGATTGCGGGCGGACCGTTCGGTGTGTTCCGACGGTCGATCATCAACACCATCATTGGGAAGGTAAGGCGATTGGGGATCGCTCATTTATGTCAAAACAATAATGGAAAAGTGTAGCCAATCAATATTTTTGCAGGGCCTGTGCAATTTTGACTACTTCAGCGCCGCGTGTGCCCGCTATCTCTTCGCCAACGGAGGCATGGAGAGCGATCAGCTGAATACGGTAGGTGGAGGGTACGGTAGATTGATATCGCGAACTTATTTTATAATGGTGAAATGATGGTGAATGATGGTGAAATGACTAAGTGAAATGCAAAAACAATCGGAAATGTAATTAGATGTGTTTCACCTATCATTCATGTCCGTCGATGAAAGCTCGAACTAATTTTGAGTACCCTTTTTATTGTTAGCACAAAAAATATAATTGGAAATGGTTCCGTACGTTTTGCTGAATATTTATAATTTATCCTTATCTTTATTATTTGCACGTTCCCTTCACAGCCACAACGACATCAGTTTATCACTGAAATGCTGCCAGACAATTACGGTAGCTGAGAAATCTAATCGATAACTGACTTCATTGCAGAGTCGCATTGACGTGTACATGGCCAGCTATCCCGATGGGATGTCAACGAAGAACGTCGTCCATTTCGGACAGATGGTGGGTTGATTTATGAGAGATGAAAATTGCATTGTATCACTACTAATTTCCTCTGCACACTCCATATAGGAAAGCGATGAAAAATGAAGCCAAATTCTTGAAAAGTTTCGAATAAACATAAATTGCAGGTTCTGCACAAGCGCACGGCACGATTTGACTACGGCGCGGACGAGAACCTCGCGAGATACGGATGCGTGAGTTTTTATTTCCTTTTTCCACTAGTGTGTTCGGCCTCGGATGCGAGAGACCAAAGATCAACGATTTGAGATCAAAGATCACGTTTAAACTCCTTCCCATTGCAGCGCATCGCGCCCGCCTACAACTTCACCAACGTCAAGGTGAGCATTTTCTTTTTTTTGAGTCAGACGCTCAAATACGTTTCACGGTTGCCTAACGTTTGTGTGTTGCCATTGATTCGCGATTTGGTTACCTTTGCCAGTCTGAAAACAACAAAATAGCAATTGGCCATTCCAAATACGCTTCATGGTTGCTCCATGTCTCGGGAACAACTCTGATTCTTGATTTGTTGACGTTTCTCATGAGAAAATAACAATTATTTTAATAATTAATGTTAATTAATTAATAAATTCTGCAGGTGCCAATGTACATCTGGTACTCGCCGCACGACTACCTCGTGAGCGATGTGGACATGCAGGACTACATCATCCCCACGCTCGATACGGACTATTTGAAGGTGAGAACAACCTTCGAACAAAATTTCCTTTCAAACTATCTAATAGAACTATCTATCGAAGTTTTTTTTGCACTGAAATATCGGAAACAATCCCTAGTGTACAATCTCTATGAGCTGGACAACGCATTTGCTGATGCTTTGATCTTTGACCGTCATGAAAGCGGCAGCTCTCATGATTAGCGTAGTCGTAGAATTAAGTTGTGACGCATCTACTAGAGTTCGAAATAATCGTCTCTTCATTTCACACACTCTCTCGCCACTCTGACCGGCGAGAAAGCACGTGACATGAAGAGACGGCGACCCGTATTTCGAACTGTATCATCTGCTATTCTTAGAGCTGCGGGAAGAACGGATTCAGATAAATAGGAAAAACAGCTGGGAAACATGATGAAAGCACTGAAAATGCATCAACTTCATTGCAGCTCAATGTGTCGCTGCCCTCCTACAATCACGTTGACTTCCACTGGGGTCTACGAGCCGTCACAGACATCTATGAGCCGATCATCGAGATTCTAACGAGTGAAAGGAAGATACAAGGATAGACCACCCAGGATGAAAAGTTTTTTGTGCCCGCTTAGCCTTTCAGTTGTCGATTTCTCAATCCCGATTACTCAATGTTTCGCGCCATCTTTCCATTTCCCCATTCCCCCTTTAATATTCATTATTATTTGTAGTGCCCCTCTTGTGATTACAGTGTTTCAGTGTAGAAACGGGCTATTTTATTTGACGGTTATGATTCTCCTTCCCTTGTTCTCTCGTTTTCCCATATCTGAATAGTCACACTAGGACTAAAATAGGGAGTAATTGTAAATCTTGATTTTACAGACAGTATTGCACTTGAATATCACGACCTAAAACAACGGGTAGATTACGATTCTATTAGATGAAGTTAGATATTGATAAAGATAACTTTGAATAGATACGTACAGTTTTTATTGCCCTCATATACATAACGCAACGAGTATTTTCGAAATATGTTTCATTAGAACTCGAGTTCAGTAAATCTTGAATGCTTTCAACAGAGAATGGCGCAACAAAACGTTTTGTGTACTCTTTTGCACGCACCCGTAAGAACTTTGCCCATTGCTAACTATGATTACTCGTTGGAATCAAGGACCAATTCCGTTTCGCAACCCAGCGTTTCACTAAACCATGAACCATTTGTCGATCATTTGTGAATAACAGTGCGTTCGTCTAAGAATCGCACCCCCTCCGGTACAGAAAAAAAGGACCCCTTGAGACAAACATATATTATGATAGCCCAAGGTACCCTGCATCGATTTCTGTTATCGTCATGTTCCAATCAATCTCATTTGCATAATTACATGCATCCAAATTTTGACTACTTTTCCACATTTCATTGAATAATTTCGCGGAAACGCGTCCGATTGTGCTGAAATTTTGGCTACAGCCTAATCTTGACATGCTGCATCCACCTGTGTTTTCAGATTATGCAAATTCCAAATTTGAATTTTATCACTAAATTTCAATACATGATTTCTCAGAGATAAGGCCGAACACCTCGCTAATTTTTTGATATGTTATGTCAATTGGTGTGATCTGCCCAAAAAAAAAATTTCATCCAATTTCGTTGTCAGACTGAGAAGTTAGAGCCTGAAAACCGAAGCTTTTCTTTAGAGAGAAACCCCCTCATTTCGACCCATTCGCCGACCCGCGCGGTGTGGAAAGAGAGAGACGCGAATGAAATTCACGTGATTTGCGGCGATCGTTTGCATTCTAAACTACCCTGATTATCCAAGCAGTCGCTCAGAAATTCTTTTTCGAGAAGAGGGCAGAGGGGAAGCGTGCTTCTCCTGTGGAATGCTCTGAACTAATTCGTACAATGATGAACGAGAAGAACGACTACTTCTATTTCCCACTCGCTCTATGTCCTTCTGAGAAATCTCTCACATCTACTTTCGGCACATGGGAGGCACATGGGAGACTTCGCCGTATCAAATTATTTGTGTTTTGACTTTCCATACTTTCAAAACATCCAACCACCCATTAATTTCCATAAACAATATTTTATTCAGCCATTGCGAGTGCTTTGAAAGGACGTGGTAGACCGAAGAAGACTGTATCCTCGAATGCTCGTAATAGCAAGACACGCAAGCGTAGTATCGCAGAAGTAGATGATATTGTTGTGGGAGGAACGGAGGCGGAGGATGGCGAAGACTTTAATACATGGGATTTGATCACAAATGAGACCAATGACAAGGAGGGCTATGATGATGAGGATGAAGAAGAAACTATCCTAGTGAACAGACAAGACGACGAAGAGATCATGATGTGCATGATTCAAGAGGGATTTAATGATGTCTTCTACCATTAGTAATATATTTGTTCTAAAACATATTCGATTCGCTTCATTTCATTTGTCGAATGAGTTCATTCCACACCGCACGGGTCGGCGAATGGGTCGAAATGAGGGGGTTTCTCTCTAAAGAAAAGCTTCGGTTTTCAGGCTCTAACTTCTCAGTCTGACAACGAAATTGGATGCAATTTTTTTTCTGGGCAGATCACACCAATTGACATAACATATCAAAAAAATTGCGAGGTGTTCGGCCTTATCTCTGAGAAATCATGCATTGAAATTTAGTGATAAAATTCAAATTTGGAATTTGCATAATCTGAAAACACAGGTGGATGCAGCATGTCAATATTAGGCTGTAGCCAAAATTTCAGCCCAATCGGACGCGTTTCCGCGAAATTATTCAATGAAATGTGGAAAAGTAGTCAAACTTTAGATGCATGTAATTATGCAAATGAGATTGATTGGAACATGACGATAACAGAAATCGATGCAGGGTACCTTGGGCTATCATAATATATGTTTGTCTCAAGGGGTCCTTTTTTTCTGTACCTGAATTCCCAGGAATTGTGCGATTCTTAGGCGAACGCACTGATAATACAATTAGGGCTGTCGATGTGAAGAATGAGTTTTGTCTCTTCATTCTCACTCACAAAGGACCGCGACGCGGCGTCATTCTTCATGAAGAACGATAGCGACGCGGTCATTCTTCACGAAGAATGAGGGTGTTCTTCGTGAAGAATGGGGCCAGATATGAGATATTTTGGATGGGTTTTGAAAGATATAAATAATGGGAACTCATGACATTGAAAGGAAACCGTCTACACTATGATTTGCCACTCATAATTCTCATCAAATAGGGTGTTACTTCGTAACGTTGAAGGCGCTTTGGGTATCAGTACTAACTAGCACTCTCAAGGTAGAATTAAGTAGAAGATGTGTACGCTATTTTCGAGTGACATGGCAGCGATTATAACTTGGGAGAGCGCACGAGAGCCTCCTTCGTCTCGTCTCGCCTTCCCCTCCTCTCCCACAGTGCTTGCGCGCGCTATTCTCGGGTTTTAGCACATCTTAGGAACAATATTTCAACATACGGCTTTAAGTATGATATTATTGGGTTCATGACGGGCAGTTTGAATATTCTATCGACCCTACTGTGAAAATCCGACTCTCACATAGCAGTGTTACCGATATATGACACCAATTGCTCACCAACTAAAAGAAAGATATTTTTTGATGATTGCCAAAGTGTTTTCGACTCGTCCTGTCAAACAGGAACTATAAATGCCGATGGAGAAGCATGAAAGACACAGAACAGATTTCGCAAATCTATAGGGCAGGGCAAATCTATATCTATATACCAATCAGTTTGCTGCCTGTTTTACAGAAAGCATTAACTGGACTACTCAATAAGAGGTACGCGCCGGTCTTGGATAGGAACAAAAGCTGGGAACAAATGGGTTTTAGACAAGGCCATTCCACTATTGACGCAATCCATACTCTTAAATCGGTCATTGCACATTGTGTTGATTACAGGCTGCCGATCTATCTGCTTTTTGTGGATATATCGAAGGCTTTCGACAGTGTATTCACAGAAGCAGTATTCAGATCGATAGAGATGGAAGGAATTCCGTCGGAGGTGGTTTCATTCTTAGCGGGTCTCTCTCAGGGAAGTAAGAATGCGCTGGTGGTCAACGGGAGTGAGGTGGAAATTAAGGTTGGAAGGGGGGTTCGTCAAGGTGACTGCTTGTCCCCAAGACTCTTTACTGCAGTTTTAGATAGGGCATTCCGCCAATTAGACTGGTCTAAGAAGGGAATTTGCATAAATGGTCGGTTCCTTTCTCATATCCTATTTGCTGATGATGCTGTCATTATCTCACACGATGAACGACAAATTCAAAGCATGGCCGTGGAACTAGAAAAGGTTTTGGCGGGAGTGGGACTGCAGCTCAACGGGGATAAGACCATCGGAATGACATCCAAACCCCTACCCAGAATAGTTAAAGTAGCTGGAAAGGTTGTAAAATTGCAGGAAAAGGTGGTATACTTGGGAAGTGGGATAACAATTAACGTGACTGACGACTGGGAAATAACACGGAGAATTCAAGCAGGGTATGGGGCATTTCACAAACACCGCTCATTTCTCATCAATCGGGGTATCCCAATGGCTCACAAATGTCGCTTATTCAATGGCTGCATTCTCCCCGCGGTATTGTATGGTTGCGAATGTTGGGCTCTGACCAATGCACAAATGAATCGATTATCAGTGGCTCAACGTCGAATGGAAAGATGGATGGTAGGTTGTACTGTGCTCGATCATGTCTCTAATGAGCGGTTGCGAGATTCAACTCGAATTCGGGACTTTGTTCGAGATGCGCAGAAAAGGAAATGGTTTTGGTTGCACAAGATCGCGAATGACGACAATTGGAAGTGGAGCCGATCTGTGATCGAATGGTTCCCGACAAGAAAAAGAAGAAGAGGTCGACCAATGACTAGATGGAGCGATATCTTCCGCAAGACTGTTGGCCCGAACTTTCTCAACGAAGCAAGAAAAGCCAGTTGGAATGCCATGCACATCAGAGCTCTCACCTAACCCGACCTCTTGATAAATGTGTAATAATCGAAATCGAAATAGGGCAGGATAAATTAAGCCGTTTGTGACATAATAAGCAAATAAATTCTCCCTTACTTTGACATGAGTAAATTTGGAATGACCCTGGTAGGCCATATTTAAAATTTCATAAGAAAACATGCATTTATACTCTGGTTATGGCTCATTTAGTGCAAATCGTTCTTCATGAAGAACGAGAATCGCCGGGTCATTCTTCGTGAAGAGAGAATGAGAGGGAGGGAAACTTCATTCTTCATTTGACACTTTTTTCTTCACATCGACACCCCTAAATACAATATTTCAAATTTCTCTCTAGACAGTTGAATCATCAACAAGGAAACACTATTATTGTCTCCCACCATATTCCTCTATATTTTCTCACTGTTGAAACCAGAAACTCGCCCCCTGAGTAGATAAGCGGTTGTTTTTCTTGTTTTCGAGTTTTTCGACCCGCAACAACAAGCGATTTGTGAGATAACGTTCTAATTTTTTGTATGGTGAAATTCAACTACTTTTTTTTCTAAATAATTCTGGGCTTGTTGATGACTATGGCTCATTCGGACAACTTGAACACAGAGCTCTATTTTGATGCTTTGATCTTTGATCTCAACCCTTGCAAAGTTCTGACGCCACCTCACGATACCATCGCCGGCGGGTTTGAACCAGATTCACGCTTATTTCGTCTGACTCTCTCCATTTACCACACTCTATCGTCTTCTCTGATCACAGATCGAACAGTTTCATGCTCTAGCGCACAAGCTCACCGTCAAGAGACCACTCATAATTGAGAAACGCAAACCATCCTGTTCCTTTCCCTGTTATCTCACGCTTATCTCGCCCGAGTGAAGGGAGAGGCGAACTTTCACTGCTCCCCTCCCTCTCCCTCCCTTCTCTCATCATTCACCCTCCCCTCCCCCTATCAACCATCTTCCTTCGTTCCTCTCTCTTCTTCCCGAGGACCCTCCCCTGTCTCACCCAGTCTCGCCACCCGAACCCCCTCAGTTCCTTGCTTTCCTCGCTCCTCTTCTTCTCACATTTTTCCGCTCTTCTCTCTGTTACCCTTAGTCAACGATAAGTCTTCTTCGTTCAATATATTTTTGTCATTATTGCTTCCCTCTTCACAGCCCGCTTTCTCGATTTCCTTAGCCACTGTCCCTACCACCAATATTCCACCTTCCAAACCCCCTTCTTCCTCACACTCGTTTCCCATACATCCTTGTCCTTTTCTCACTACATTTCCGAGAAATAATATTAAATACTATCAGTCTTCTCCGGTCATACTCAATACTCTCACAGTCCACAATGGGCGCATGTGCGACGTGCTGCAAGACGCTGCTCTTCGTCAATTTCCTCGTCTTTGGCGTCTTCTTTTTCGCCCTGTCCGCCCTTCTGCTCTATGCCGGCCTCCAGGACAATCCCTACACCACAGTTCGTATTTAAAAAAAATATTTTCCGGCCCTGACTGCCTATTTTTTCGTTAATATTCGGTTATTTTTGCATCATTTACCCATTATTTTACAAATATATACGAAATTCGCGCGGGAACACCTGTGTCCTGCGAGGGCGCGCGCTTAGTTAGACACAACAGCCACCCGCCCTCTCACCGTTCCCGCACTCTTTAATCCCTTCTCTGACAGTCTGCGCTCTCCACGATCCGCATGATCTCTAGCTTGGTCTCGAAGAGAATTGTGCTGCTTTGTTGTTGTAAATATTGAGAAGCAGTCGAACGTTGAGCGAAAACTACTGAATAGTTTAGCTTGTGTAGTGGCTATGAAGCATAATTGAAACTGCCAAATTTGCTATTGATAGAGCTCGATCTTGCGTGTTGTTTTGTTGTAATTCCAAATAAAGACAAACGGCCATCCATTGAACGCTTCTGCTCGTCACAATCTTTCAAATGAAAATTACCTTCTCTACGTTTATTGCAGGTAAACGGTTGAGAAAGGATGGACAAAGAAAATTTAAAATGAAAAAATTTTTTTCAGGAGAAATTGATCAAGGCGGAGGGCTACGCATTCGAGGAGCACACCGTGAAAACAAGCGATGGATACGTGAACAGAATACATCGGATACCGAGGAAGGCCGATAAGAGTGAGTTTATTGACTAAAAATGCAGTTTATATTCGAACCAAAATGCAAAGGTACTAAAGTGCTAATAAAGAGAATTGGATACCGAGGAAAGTTGATGCTAGTGAGTTGTTTCGAGTTGTTTTTACTTTAGAATGAATTGGCTGCTGTCGCCAGCTTAGTCTGAAGTGTTAGTAGGCGTATCAGAAGACACTTGATAATGCGACACTGACTAGACTGGATCTTTTGCTCCAGTCTAGGCGAGGCACGACGATTGTAAATTCATCGTAGTTTCATTCCCTATTTCAATGCGCGTCTCGTCATTCACATGCGCTTTCCATGTTCTAACGGCCACTGATAAGAATGCGACCATTCATTTCAATATTATTCGCGATTCAACTGAATTGGACTCTTACATTCTTGTTTCATCTAATTGTCACTTTGCGTGGTCAAGCTTTGAGAAAATAGTGATGTGACTTTCGAATTTGAAAGATCACTTCCTCACATTTATTGCTCCTCACCATCCCGACAGACAAGATAGTGCGTGAACCGAGGAGAGTACAGCACTCTCGTAGCCTTTCCTTCGTGTTTCGTCGTGGTAGTGGCAGCTGATAAGAAGTGAAGAGGGGTGGAATTGACACTTTGACCGTAGCAGTGAGGAGAATGTTGATGGGACTAATAAATTCATTGGAGGAAAGGAACGGGCGCACAGTCTTTCACAGAGAATTCATTCTTTTGAGTTAGAGGCGAATGGGATGGAATCGGGCACTTTGACCTGTACGAAAGCGCCTGATGAAACTGTCGTTTTTTTTTATTTTGGTAAAGAGAATGCGCAACATGCCGCAGTTTTGCACACTTTGACCCCATTGACTGATTTTCCAGCTCAAGTGAAACCATTGCATACTTTGCCCCATACTGCGGGTGCTAATGCACAGCGTTTGCCAAAAATACCGAGCTTTTGCATTTTGCTGAATACTATTTTGCGGTTCGTTCAAAGAAGTGAGTCAGAATGGTCAAAAGTAATGAGGGGACCATCTCGAAAGATCACAGCTCTTTCTACTCTGCCGACCGAGAAACATTCATAATCGAAACACTGCAACCAAATGTATTATTTTAGCAAAAAAAGTGCAGTTAAAAATTCATAAAATTATGAAGAAACAACACATTTTTAGTAAATGGTCATAATTAGTGATCAAATATCAAAGGTCAAAGATCAAACCCGTAATTGCTCAGTAGAGGATGTGCCATTCCCTCTATATTCTTTCCCTATTCCCCTAATAGATGCTTGTTTAATGCTAATTACTGTCAATTAATTAATGTTAATTAATTAATTTCATTTAAACATTAATTGTTAATTATTAGAATATTCAAATTATAATAGTTGACACATTAAACCGTTCCGCGCCCCACCGAACCATTCCTACTTTACATCCTGTATTTACCCTGCAGGATCGTAATTTATCGTTCCGCTTTGATAGTCGAGCATTTTCTTGTATTTTCGTCAGTTCTCGTGCGGCGTTAGATCGTTGCCGCCGGTTCTCGTCGTGTTCTCTTCTGTTATGGATGCTACAAGCTTATAAAGCAATTATTACGACTTCCTCGCTCGTTCTCTCTACATTGCATGGGTTTATGATTAGTTGTGGAGGACAAGGTCTAATAATTAAGTGAGTTTACTTGTTCTGCATTATCTTCTTGTTTTCCTTTTGTTGTCTTCTTGAGTTCGCGTGATTAGCAAGTGGCAAACTGTGCCTGGCTGATCGCAACTAGTGGTATTAGTGGCAAACCGTGCCTAACCGCTGAGAATTAGGCGCAAACCGTGCGCATCGCAAACTGTGCGTGATGACTGCCAACCGGGCGTTGTGTATTGCCAGATCGTCCGGAGGTTCTCTCGGACTGGGGATTTGAGCAAGACATTGCGTCTGGAAAGTTACTAAAGGAAGGAATCCCTCCTATTACGTCACTTGTTGAGTTGAACCGCCTTTGGAAGTGGTGAAACGGTGTCGTTTTCGGAGTGGATATCTTAACAGCTCTCTTCATTCCAGAAGAAGTCGTTCTCGTGCAGCCTGGCCTGCTCATGGACAGCGCCTGCTTCGTGTCAAATGGGCCGAAGGGTGAGCCGATACCATTCTAATTATGTGAGAGAACCACTGGAACATTAGGCTAGACAAACATTATATCACGCCTCTCAACAAAGATTCGACCTAAATCTGCCAGTCAAATTTTGATGTTGAGATTTCTACGGATAGGCTTTACTGATGGGCGATTTCTTTTGTTTTCTATTGATCTATTTGGGCGAGAATAAGAAAGTAGTTAATGACTGAAGGTTCACTGGCCTTCCTGCTCTCCGATGCTGGACACGATGTCTGGTTGGGCAACACGAGAGGCGGTCACTACAGCGACCACACGAAACTGTCGAGGAAAGATGGGAAATTCTGGGATTTTTCGTGAGTTTTTACATTTTATTGCAAAGGAAAAATAGAAAGGCGAGACTAATTTATATTTGTATTTAAAACGCTGCGATTACACGATTATTGAGGAACCTGTCCGTAGGGCAAAATGGATCCCGCGAAACACACTTTTCGAGAAGCCAAGGCGATGGGAGTGCGGAAGCGAAAATTGAAGCTTTTTTTGTGAAAAAAAATGCCAGAAAGAAAAAAAAGAAGATTTAACCAAGTGCTAAATTCAGTTGGGAGGACCTCGCTGCGCACGAGATTCCGTCTATCATCGACTACATTCTGAAGGAGACGGGAAGAGACAAGGTTGTTTATTTCTAAAAAGATCGAATATCAATTTTGCGCGCCCACTGTTTTGCTGACATTCAATTTTAAAAGTGTTTCACGGTTTTGGTAAAAACTCGAGGTTCGTCTCTGTTTCAATGGTTCGCATCCGCGGGTTCTAAAATATATTCAGATAATGATATTTGGGCTGGTTCGATGCTACATTGATCTTTGTTGGGAATTAAAGTAGTTCATTAGCGGGAGTTGGGTATAACGCGTTGTTCCACCTGACAGGGTGGTCGAATGTAGCACGCGGCATGAATCATCTCCACAGAAATATACATCGTAGTACCTTCACCTTTATCTCGTTACTCATTCCAGTTGGTCTACATCGGCAACTCGCAGAGCGGACTCGTAGCGATGGCACTTATGAGCACGAGAGATGAGTACAATGACAAGGTACATTTTAGGTGTTCTAAAATCTGATGTGGACTTCATTAATAAAAACCTGTTCGTCCTATCCTGTGAGATATTTATTAAAAGTTCGTCATTGATGGATGAGAACAATGATCAGAAAAAGCTGATTTTAAAATTTCTTCAAAGCGGTGTTAGTGGAACGCGTCGTAAAATTCTTTGGAAGATTAATACCGAGCTCAATTCCAGTAAGAGAATGTACCTACCCAGATTAAAGCCACATTCGCTTCTTTACTGATTTCTCTCTCAGATTCATGGCTTCTTCGGTCTCGCTCCTGCCGCTTCACTCGCGAACGTGAGAGGGCCGATGATCGAGACGACGCCCGCCGGGCATCTCGTGGATGTGAGAACGATTTCTATAAAGAGGCATCAGGGAACATGAAAGAATGTAAAAGTTGCGTCTATTGTCGCTGTTCTACGAAAAAGTCAATCATGGATATGGCTGAAAATTTTGCAGTTAATCGTCCGGTTAGAACGCTAATTGATAAATCAGTTGTGTTTCAACACAAGTGTCCACACATGGCCGACGGATTGATTTGTCTCTCCATCTCGATGGTTCAAAATAATTTAGCAAATTTAAAAAAAAAGTTTTTCAGATGCTGGAAGATCTCGCCGGTCCTCAGCCCGTTCTCTCCCGCTCCCTTCTCAATGATGTACTGCGAACCGTATGCTCCGTGGGAGCAATGCAGTGAGTTACTGTAGTAAAATAAGTTATCCCGTTCCACGTCGTGCGGGAAACCATTGGCACAGAGGTCCGTGAACACCTCGCTCATGTCTACATCCTTACTTTATCACTAAAATAAAGAATCGAAAGTGACCGAACAGTTGTGTTTCACAGTTAGCTCAAATTATCACGGCATCGCCTTCGTTTCGATTAATTGTTCGCTCGTAATTGCAAAATATATTTCAAGCCTACCAGGAGAAATGATGGGCAAGTGTTCCAGATACGCTTGTGAGAGGACTTTCTTCCGAAACGGTGGTGATTGGAGTACGCAGCTGGATTATGTGAGTTATTCTTTTTTTTACCAATTCTAATTCTACGTGTATTTCCAATTTATTGGTACTCGGACCAGTGAGATCGCAAGAAACAAAGATTTAAAGTTGTTATGATTTCCAGTCTCGTCTGCCCATCTACTACTCCAACTATCCTTCCGGTTCGTCGACCAAGAACATTCGGCATTTCACTCAGGTATTCTCAGGCGTCTTCTAGTTTTCGCTTAGATTTTTTTAGATTGAGGAAAAATTTCGGTCAAGCGAAATACAATCGAAATTTGAAAAATAGACAATAATTCCACTTTCAGATGATGCTCAAACAGCGCACGGCGCGATTCGACTACGGAGAGGTGGAGAACATGAAGCGATACGGAACGGTGAGTTATTTTAATGCTGCCAAATAGAGCAACCCCTCGATTTGCGTGCTCTCTCGCCTGTCTGACGGCTAGAGAGTATTAGAACTATTGTAAAGTAAAAAGAGTCCAACAAATCGATTCCGTGCCGATTTAGAGCACTTGAGACAGCACTGAAACATACTGGATCTTCAGAGTTCGGTTGCGAAACATATTGCAGACGAGAAAAACGATCGTGTTTTATCGAGAAGTAGTGATTACAGAATGACTATTTCTCCATTCCAGCTCTACCCTCCCTCGTTCAACTTCTCTTCCGTCCGCGTGCCCATGTTTCTGTGGTACTCGGATGGAGACTATCTGGTTCATTTCGTTTTTATTGTTTTTTTTAGAAACAATAACAACAACTCGGGTTAATGATTTTAATATTTCGCGAAGAGTTTAACGCAAATGAATTGATTGTGAACCAAATTTCGGCAATGCAGGTCAGCGGAGCGGATATAACAGGCAGGGTAGTGCCCCAACTAAAGGAGGAGTTCCTCAAGGTGAATTGACATCCGGGCTCCATTTTTTTGGTTATTATCTGGTCAACTTCTTGTAACAACCTGTTGTTATAACCAGATTTTGGGCCAATATTTTTATTTCTAGGAAGTAATTCCCCTCACCGGCTACAACCACTTCGACTTCCACTGGGGTCTGCGTGCTCCTGAGGACATCTTCCATCCGATCATCGGATTCATCGAAGGATTCGACAAAGACGACAACGCGACGAAACGGGTTTCTCGAGAGACATTCTGCGCCAAGAATGACCCGAACGATATCTGCGGATGATCTTTGAACTTTCACCCAACTTCCCGAATGTGATATTTGTGTACAATGCGACGTGTATAAACTGGTGTGGATTCGATGAACATGATATCTATGAATCCATTAGCGAGCTTACAACTCCTGACACCGAGTGACAGCTCGTTTCAATACGTTTCAGCAAAGGATTTTTACGCGTGCATTACGAAAACGTTGATTGTGTCTGTGCAGCCTCTACACATTAAAAAAAACTAATTCGCAGTTCGCACAGTTCTTTCTTTTCCAATTTGAGATCGTGTTGATTCGATCATTTATCGAGCAAATGTTACTGGGTAGCGAACTGATGATTATGCTCTGTTTTGTCTGCTGAAAAGGGAGTTTCGCTTTGCCCACTCCATCTTTGGTAAGAGAATCGAGAAACAATGAACAGCTTCTGATTGCCAGCGAGGAATCAAGAAACCAAGCATGACAACTCCCACGTCTAATAGGAAATGAACTCTCATCGTTCCACACGCTATTCCATCGCTCAGATAAGATATAGTGATCAATCGAAACAGTATGATCAAATGTCAATTAACGCTTCTTACTCCTCCATTGCTCACCTAATTAGAAACGTCGCCTATATAAGAAGCGGAAGCTGATTCACTCGCATCATTCACAATCAGTCAGAATGAAAGTGATTCTTCTCTCACTCGCTCTTGTCGCTGCGGCCTTCGCCGAAGAGGAGGCGGACCAGGCAGTTGAGGACGTACGTTGATCAGGAAACTCAGCGAAATGTTCATCTTGAACGGCTCAATATTACCCCAGTAAACAAAACCTTCAAATAATTTTTCCTTGCTATTGAAATTTCAATAATGACCCAGCGTATTATCAAAAATAATAAACGAATTCCAGATCAGAGTAATTCTCGTGAACGCTAACGTGAGTGCCGAGGCGATCACCGAGTTTTTCGTGAGTTTACAAAATTAAATAGTTGAAATTTATGACCAGAAATTATAATCAGGCGGCCAACCTGAACGTGATCCCGTTCACGCCCGAGACCTTTGCTGCGTACGATGCGTGGAAGCTGAAATGGAATGCCGATGTGGGTTTATTGATCACAGATCAAAGATCAACGACATCATTTTATATTTTGTACCCAAACGTTTGTTTATAATTTCTATTATTAAAGGTCCCCGAGCTCGAGATCAGATCGAATAACGTGCTGATGGCCAGCGTCCAGAGAGAAGTGAGGAATTTTATATTTCATATTATTGAAATTTTGAGAATATTAGATTAGATGGCCTAGCCCAGAAAGTGCATCGATCAACGCGTTATCTTGTTTTCAGCATGCCATATCCAACATTTTCTGTGAAGAATCGCGTTGATTGTGGATACACTTCTGTTCATGTTCCCAGGTGCTCCACCGCATGGCCGAGTTCATCAAGCACCTCGGAGAGCGCATTCCCGTCCTCGAGGAGTTGGCAGCAAAGAACACTGATGAGGTCATCGCCAAGGAGAATGGTGAGCGGGATATCTGGATATAGTTGTTATATATATTTAAATATCGTTAAGGGGTTCCTTTGTTTTCGTAGTTCCAAGGCAAATGCAGCCGAAACCCGTCAACGAGCAGCACTAACTCGTTGACGGGTTTCGCTAATTTTGGAATTTCTCGTGTTATAGGCGCCAAACTACTAAAAACGATGTTTTATTTACAGAACTCGACTCCAAAGCATCGACTTTCGAGCTGAAACTCGTCCATAGAATCAGCGAGGAAATGATGGCCGCTGTTGAGAGAGATTGGGGAGTATCAATAGTCGAGGGAGCGGCCGAGCAGGTTTGGTGCTTAATGTTCGAAATTCTGGATCGTCCCTTCGTTTCGCACACTCTCTCACTGGTCAGAGATGCTAGAGAGTGTGCGAAATGGAGAGACGGCGACCCGTATTTCGAACTCTATGTCATATTCATCAAATTCTATATGCCAACCTATTCTTTACCCGTAACAAATCAACGCCTGCTAAGAGACGCGTATGGCGGTTGCAGAAAGGCAAGTTTCATAATAAAGGTGTAATTTAGGCGCCCGAATCCGAGGCCGAAAAGGAGAAGGATGAAGAGAAGAAGGAGGAGAAGGAAGAGACGGTCGAGGGAGAGAAGGAAGGAGGAGATGAGGGTGAAGTGAAGAAGGAAGAGCAGGGAGAAGAACAGAAAGATGTGGTGGCGGAAACGGAGAAGCCAGAGTGATTGAAATTTTAAGATTTGTTTCGATAAATATTTACGATAAAGTTTAGCAATCACGACAATAGTTCGCGTAGAGAAAAAATAAACAATTATATGGGGATATCATGAAGAATTCCAATGATAATTGCGGACAATAAACAGTAAAGAATTTATATTTAGTTTCATTCCACTTTCCGGAGGACTTCAATAGAATCGAAAACGAATTCGTTATTTCGTTGACTGGTGTGATAAAGGAACTGACATTTAGCCGATTTCATCAAGTCGCCCAATTTTATTCCCCAAAAATTCTGCAAATCACTCAGATTGAAGAAATGCAGTTTATGACAATCGACTATATTGAGAGCAGCCACATCAACCACTTTGTCGAACAAATGTGAGAGAGCTAATGCTAAAAAGGTTGTCAATGACCACTGATAGTGAAACTGGTAAGACAAACCTGATTTACACTTTCCGTCGGTCCAGAAATAAGTACTAATGTGACCGAAGACAACATGCTCAACTGAATGTGTGGCAAGAAACTTAAGG
Source organism: Pristionchus pacificus (assembly GCA_000180635.4). Taxonomy (NCBI): domain Eukaryota; kingdom Metazoa; phylum Nematoda; class Chromadorea; order Rhabditida; family Neodiplogasteridae; genus Pristionchus; species Pristionchus pacificus. The sequence continues at coordinate 17,102,688 of CM026576.1, forward strand.
ATTGTTTCCCTGAAATGGTTACATTTCTGATGTTCTGATGTTGTAAAAGTCTCACGCAGACTCCTGGTCGATGCGCGGTAATCTTTTAATAATAAGTACATGGACATGAAAGCGAAATGGAAATGCTCTCAACCATTTCTTGATTTGGACACTATTATTGAATTCAATCTCAAGCTTCTCAATGGCGGAACATCGTTCGACAAGCTGATGAATATGATCACGGAACCATACATCAGTGCTGGGAAATAATTTCGCCATCAATACATCCTAGAATGGTGTTTACGGTTGAGTATTGACTGTTGAAACACGCTGCACCTCATCCGTAGTGTACACGGAATTCCAATTCATCAATCCGAAGTAATGGTCGAGTGGCTTTGCAATGAGCAGTTTGCAACTGTTACGTGGTGGTCTGCATTCGAGTATTTCGTATGTGAGCAGCTTAATGGCTGGTAGTTGTTTACGAGCACTCAAATGCGCCATTCCGAGATTATTCCAGCGCTTTGATATCTGAAAACATTATCTGCATTTCCCAAAAAAAGGCATTAACAATTCGCACTCTAATTTGATCGATCTAAAAAATCTTTCAAAATTATAGAACTCACCAATCTCATGGAATACAATGATTCCAGACCAATTGTGAAGATATGTCAAATGACATCCGATGGAAGGTGAGAAAGATTGTTCGGAGACGACATTGAATGAGGAAAAAATGGATAGGTGTAACAATGCCAGTTTTCATCATTTTAAACTGCTCAGAGCGACGCATAATTAATTTAAATAAAGCGTCTCTCATTCATTTCTCTTTGTGTACGTTATTAAAAAATATCTCACTTATCATTTTATCAATTTTATAAAATTCGTAATCTTCATGGAAAATGTCAGGTTAATCCACTCGTTGCAGACTTATATTAACATTCTGATTTCTTGATCTAACTATGAAGGACCATCCATCTGTGAGCGAATTCATCAATGCGCCAATTTTCACTTTCCAGTTGGCAATTTGATCGGCCAAGGGATAAATCGAAACCGAATCAATCAGTTCAATTTTGTTGATTGGCAAAGCCTTGTTGAAGAGCCAGGTTTTGATTTTTCGAATTCGCTGATGATTTATTTCACTTTTCCACTTTTTGTAGTTTTAGTGTTGTAGTCCTGTTGTAGTCCTCGCGATAGTGCTTCTTTTAAGCCACAGTTGACCGAAATACGTCAACTTGTTCAATAAGTTATACAATTTTTCGTGTGTTTTCGGCTCTAGCTGCTCTGGATTTGTATCATTTTCGACCTAATTTTGGGGATGCATTTATTTTCCATCATAGAATCAATCACCATACGTTTTGGACGAATACTGAATTTTTAGGCAGTGAACGAAGTGATGTGTGAAAATCTGTGAAAGCGAAAAGGGTCGGAGTCAGCGAGAGGCGCGTCGCGTTTGACCTGCGTCGCGGTCGCACGATGCGTGCATTTCAGATTCACCCTTAACGTGCCGTGTGCGTCGTCGTGTGCAAGGGGTTAAAATGTATCATCCCTGATATTTTCTTCACGGACTACCCACCTATTCCTAGTGATTCCGCGAAGACAATGAGTAGCCCTCCCCCCTTGGTCATGCTTCAATATTATTGAACAAATTTATGGCTTTCAGCTCAATACAAATGAGAGAAGGAATGGCAAAATTAAGTGAATCGACAGTGGTGAGGGGAGCAACGAAACTTTGTAAAGATTGAACGCAACGTAATTGCTAACTGGGGAATGGGAAAAATTGATAATGGTTCACTCAATATCGTTCTTCGCGTTCTCTCTCATAGGAAGGTGAACGTCTTCGAGGCGATGGACTTCTTCTCGATGTTCCTCCTCCGTATCCTCTATCGTATCCTCCTCTTCCTCTGTCCCCATATCGATCTCCTTCATATCCTCTTCCTCCGTAGCCTCCGAATCCTCCGCGACCTGAAAAACACACATGTATTACGTTAAACATGTACGGAGAAGTGAATATTGAAAGGCGTTTCTACTGGGCAAAGAATAACAAAAAAAAAATATTTAAAAAAGTGAAGAAAGAATAAAGTTTTACCTCCTCCTCTTCCTCCATTCATTCCTCCTTGATAGTTGCCAGGAGTTGGCGAATGAGCTTTCTTCGTTAAAGAGTAATCAATGCGAATCGTTCTTCCATCAAGATCGATTCCATTCAATTTCTCTCTCGCAGTTGAGGCATCTCCAAGCCTCTCGAAGTAAATGAAACCGAATCCTCGAGATTGACCAGTAGAACGATCATAGATCAAATCAATCTTTTCTATCTCTCCAAACTCTTCGAAAGTTTTCTTCAGCTCCTTTTCCGTAGTGTCCATGGAAAGATTGAAGACGCCGAGACAACGAGACGGATCGGGAGAGTCACGCTGAAATAAATAAATATAATGAAAGATAAAATGAAAGGAAGATATATTATAATGAAAGATAATATGAGAGCAAGGAAAAAGATTAGAAAGCTGAAAACTAATCTAACAATGTCGAGAAAATAAAGAGAAAAAATAAATCCCATTCGTACCTTATTCCACGGAGCACCCGTCCTCTCTCCCATTCCGCGATGTGATCTTCTGGATGAATGAGGAGATCGTGAACGACGATATTCACGTGGTTTCCTGTGATAATCACGGACAGGGGGAGTTCGGGAGTCTCGAGATCTGCTTCGACTCCGAGATGAAGACTTTCGATGTCTTTTGTGAACGGGAGGAGTTCGAGAGCGACTGCGAGAGGGCGAGCGGGACTTTTGATCGGTTTCACGTTTGGGAGAACGGGAAACGGAACGAGAAAGAGAGCGACTCATCGTGAAGACTGACAGAATGAGACTGATTCTGGATAGAGAACCGACGGCTCTGATCAGCTACCATCCAGGGGGCTTCCAGCTACAGGCCTGCCAAAGGGTAGAATCATCGGATGTGGCATCCGACTGCATGATTCTACGTACGATTGTCCCTCTACTTTCTTCGCAGGCCTGCCACAGGGGATATCTACCTTATCAGATATCCGACCTCCCTTTCCGCCAAGATTGGATGCTACCGATCTATCTGAGCCTATATAGGGAGGAAATTCCTTGTAATCATTCTTCAATCAACCTCGTGCTGTCATGCCCTACAACCCAATCTCAGAGTTCTTTGACAAGTACCTTTTCTTCAATCAGTTGCTCAGGTGATTAATATTTTTAAATGCGTAATTGCTGCCATTTTTCATCCCGTTTTATCCTTTTACCATTGAGTATTGAGCTAAATAGCGCTTTTATCCAAATAGTTTTTCAATCATGTACATTTTCCAGAAATCCCGGCGGTCCTCTGCCCGATTGGGAGACGGCTCGTAAGCACATCACCGATTTTTTCTTGGATCTGCAATCGAATCTCCTCGAGAGAATGCACGAGAATGATATAGTGTGAGTTCATTCATTTACTAACTAAGTAGAATTGAAATAATGTTATTTGACCTCGCGTGATCATTAATTAAAAATAACAGAAATATGTGTTGCAGGACTCTCTGGGTTGAGCCGGTGCCACCCAAACAGATGGCTGGAGAGCTTTATAAAGACTTCCAACTGCGCGAGCATATCTTATTTTTCCTATTTTTCCGAGCTGTTTGCTACCAGATTCAAGAGTCGATCATGTCTTCTCTAGAGTATGGAAAACTTAACGAATCAGTCGTGAGTTCTTATCACTTATTATTAGTTTGCAAAGATAAAATAATAAAAAAATATAAATAAATAATTTTCAGGAAATGCTTCTCTATGAAGTCGACCGACTCGATGCGCATCTGTCTCTCATTGGATGCATTCTCGATGTGAGTTTTATTGCTTATTCCGTCAGACTAGTGCACATATATGGTACGAGAGAGTTGACCAGAGACGGCAGAGACGGAAGAGAGAGTTCATTGGTCGAATTTACATATTTATCATATTTAGGTTGTTGAATATCTCGAAAAATCCTTTTCAGCCCCCTGTTCGTGAGGAAGCAATCTCTCCAGTGGAAATGGACAATGAGACAACTCTACAGGAGCAAGAGGTAACTACTCTTTTAATAATATTTATTTAGAAATTAATAGGGGTGCTGAAAAAATCCTATTATTTGCAGAACATAAAATGGACAACTGATGAAGATGAGATGGATGGCCAGGAGGAAATCGAGTCGAGCAGTGTGGAGGATATCGACTCCTACATGGAGGTATCGATATTTTCATTTTTTTTCTATTTCTATACATAATTTGAGTTGTGTTTTTAGTTCATCGGTCGTTACTTACCCCGAAATATTCCAGGAAATTCGCTCAGTAACCATTGCTGGTATTACCGGCGAATCGATGGCTCCTGGACAAATCACTACCTTCCATACCTCATCATTCCCTTACATCGATTCTCCCATCTGGGATGTCGATTTGGCTTGGACTCCCTTTGGACGTTTCCCTGCAAGGGAGACTACGGAAAATATCATAAATCAGGCAAGCAGGCATTTCTAAAATGGTCCATCTCAGGGTTTGCATTTTAAACAAATAGCCGTCTTCATTGGACACACAATTTCCTTCCTAGTCCATCGTCGCGAAATTTCTAGAATCTTACAAACTGCAATTTCAGAAGCAGAACTACTTCAACTTCGTGCAGCCCTTCGACTACGCTGATGAGATTCTGACGGATTTCTCCGTGTCATCAACGATAATCGACCCAAATGATTTCCTTAATGTGAATGCCTATAAGAAGTTGTTGAATGTGACAGAGGGAGAAGGAGAGGAGGAGGTATGCATAACTTTCGAAGGATAAAAATTAACAAATTTTCTACAAAATTCATAACTTTCGAAGGATAAAAATTAACAAATTTTCTACAAAATTTAAAAAAACAAATTTTCTACAAAATTTAAGATGCAATAAAAATCTTAAATTTTTCAGGAAGGTATTCTCAACGATAGGCGATATTCCGTTGTGTAGGAAGTGCTTCGTCGTTATTTTTCAGTGAGAGACTATAGCAATGGCGATTATCAGACTCTAATGAAGTCAGAATGTTTCAAGAAATTACAACCGTCAGTTTTTGAAATCACCCCTTTTCGCTTATCCCTCCCCTATCCCCCATTTCGAATTTGTAACCATGTTTTCATCCATTAGTTGTTGTTGTAGTGAATGAAAATTGTTTTTGAAAATTTGAATTATTCCACGGAAAATAAATTATTCTCGTAAAATCTGTTTATACTTTCCTTTCTTACACCATGAAAAAAAACTTGATCAAGGTGATTTTACGAACAATTACAATCCCTTGGTTATTTATTCACGCTCCGATACGTTCAATGATGATTCTTAAATTTCTGAATCCATTCTTTTGGACACTTTCTTCGGTCCGGACGTTGAATTGTGCAAGACGTGGTTTAATATTTTCCATAGTACCTTTTCAGCAGGCCCATCGCAACGCGGCCGCCAAAGCATTGCCGGTATCACCAGCAATAATCAATTCAAATTTCGCCTCGAGGGACATCGCCTTTTTGATAAAACTCTCCATATCTGAGTGATATTTAATTATTTTCGAACATTGCAAATCAAATAGATTACGCTCTTTTTCTGCCCAATTATTCTTGAGCATAAATATTTGAACCGAATGTTTTTTCTTCTTTTGCGGGGTCGTCCCGCAACATCACTGAGAGATTTCACATCATCCTCTCTCGAAAAGTCCACCTCGAATTTTTCGACACGGGAGCATCGAGAGAATGCGCTCCCTCGTCCAAGGTTCATAACAAAATAAAATGGAATTTTGCAGGAAGACGTCCTCAGCGAGATGAAGCAGTCCATTGGAGGGGTTGAAAATGTCTCTTCAGTTCTTTATCAGTAAAACACTAAGGAAATGACGACCGTTTGATTCTTTGCCCAACTTCATTTTTGAAAGTTTCCCTTCCTCACTCCTTATTTTTCCATATTTTCCTTATAGAAATATTGAAATTTTTACTAGGTTTTCATCTATTTTTGATGCAGTGGATAAAATATCTCCTAGCCAAACTATAATTCTCTTCACCACACCATGACCAACTTTATCAATTCTATATTGCGAGCAATTACAATAGATTCAAGCACTGCTCCGTTTTATGATTATTATTAAATAATCATAAAACGCAATACTGTACCCATACTGTTGGAAGCATTCTTCGATTTGGACATCGATTTTCACAAGACTTGATTTAATATTGTCCATAATAGATTGCCAGTACCGCCGATGGAAAGATGTCATGTAAGCATTGTCGGTATGGCCAAGAATAATCAATTCAAGTTTCGACACGTGGGACAGGGCCAAATCAATGAAACGGGCCGAACCTGCAGGATATATAATTATTTTCAAAAATATAATTGGATTATTTACAATCATTTTCTGAACGATGATCATTGAGAGTGAGTGTTTGAACCGAATGTTGATCAATGAAATTGAAGATTGTTTCTCTGCAAAGGGCGTGATTCTAAAAATGAAAATATACTCCAAATGAGACAACTCACTCTAAATTCGACAACAGCTCCTTCACGTTCACGATTTCAAGATTTTCAATGATGGTTCCTCCCGTAGTCTCACAAAGAGATGTGACATCGTCTATTCTCGAAAAATCCAGTATGAATTTTTCGATTTTGGAGCACCGAGAGAAGAGGCGTACAATTCGCTTTCTCGTCCAAGGTTCTTGCACACTCGTCAATCGACGATTGAGCAGGACTTTCTGACTTTACAATATATTCAAATTAATTTTCTCAATTTCAAATTAATGCTCACATCGTCGGATTCCGATGGTTTATTGCTTAGATTCCATCCGTCGAGTCCGAAATAGTTCGCATATTCTTTTGCAATTGTAATTTCCATATTCCAATCATGAGGGCGCTTGTTGCCAGGGGTGTTATGTGGCCACCAGTGGCAGACATTTATAACGGGACGCTTTGCCCTGACCTCTATATGCGCAAGAGCTGTTTCGCTCCAACGTGGAGAGATCTGGGATGCATTTTGATAGTCAAAGATTGATTTGAAAAACAAACTCACTAAACGCATTTCTTCGAAAGGCGCCATTCCCGCAAAGTTGACCACTTTACGAATAACATCCGAGGGTAAAGTTGAGAGATAAATTTGGTAGGTAGACATTTGATGATTGCAAGAGCAAATAGACAATCGGGAACAAGGTGAATGCTATGTATTCCCAATGGAACGCCTAGCTTTGCCGCGCTATTCTTCAGGGAATGGGTTTACTATTTTTGTAATTGAAGCGGCTGACGTGAGTTACTCTGAGAAAGTAACTGTAAAACAGATGTAGTTCAGATAAAAATATCACACAGCACATTCGCGGTAATTACAATATTTTTTATCAACAGAAATTGTATGCGCATTTTTCAATACGCACAAATTTGAACAAACACATGTTACATGTTAGTCTCTTCTTTTCAAACCGACGCGTAGACGCACGCAACCCGAAGGCAGAGCTGTCGATTCGAAAATGTAAGTGGAATTGGCAGCTCTTGCAACCGTGCTGAGACTGTTCTCCCAGGACATTCTCAAGTTTGCCAGCTCTATGGGCAGTGCATCTCCAACGATGCAGTCGATTTCGGGCACTAGACGAGATGCCTCGGTGAACAGTGTCGTTAGGTCTGAAGAGACAAATGTGAATAATTTTGTTGGGAATGCTATGTTAATCTTTTCATGGTGAAAAAAATACTAATATTGAGGTCTTCTTCGAAAAGCTACATCACTTACTCAGCCTATTCGAACTCCACAAATTGTAATTGTCGAATCTCATGGTGATTTTACCATCGGAATGGGCTCTTATGAAATTAACGAGTGTATTTCTGCAATGAAAATTTGCCCTGATTGTTTTATAATTTGAGATTTTCTCACATCGAAAATGTGTCAAATTTTCTGAGGTTAGAGACTTTCAACTCATCAACGGGAGTGTTGCCCATTGCACTTGCGATGACTTCGTAGTTCTCAATGTAGCTGATAATCTCGAGTTTTTCGATTCGCGAACATCGATTGAACAATCGACGCAATCGATTTTCCATTAGCGAGTTGCGTGTGTCCACGGCCAATTCGATATCGACTATCTAAAAATATCATGTTTTCGTACTTTGAAGTTAATCGGATTAAAGCAGACTTCATCATCGCTCATGTCATTATCGATCCACTTTTCCACTCCAAAGTATCCTCGATAGCGATCGGCTACTTGCATGAACAGATGCCACTTGCTGTGGTTTACGCGCCAACGAAAGTAGTTGATCACGGGTAGACGAGCACGGAATTTGAGGCTATCCAGTGCGAGTTGGTTCCATTGACGGACGATCTATGAGATAGCGGTAAATTACCTGTCAAGTCCCGTTAAAAAAATTACTTACTAATCGTGCGACATTGAACGACTCCACGTCGGCGACTCTTATTATTTTGCTTATAATCAAGTCTGGCAAGGTGGCGAGATTCACTGCGGATGTCATCGAGAAGAGCCAAATAAAAATGAAAATTAGAAAACAAAAGTTAAATTACTATAGTTAGTCAAATGTTCCAGCCTCGCCTTCAATGGGAAGCAGCTGTCAGAAACTCTTCGTTTTTATTGCACTCTATTGCATCTTCTAAATATGTGATAAATGTGAGCTTCAATGAGCAGAAAGTTAAAGGTCCATTTATAAAATAATTTCTAAATATTACCTAAAATATAGATATCAATTATAACCTTATTAGATTTTCGTAAGGAATTATATAACACAGAGATCAGGAGAAAATGTAGCTGCCCTGGAACAATTTTTTTCAAACTCATTTCAAATGGCCCATATTTTGATATATGAATAAGATTTTTTTGTATCCGGTCAATTTGTCCCAAAGCCGGCTTTTAGGAAATTTCCGGCTCTGGTCACGGCTCTGTCGTATCTCAGCACCCCGAATAGCTACAATATCGCTTTTAGGCTTAAAAAATGCGCAAAAATGTGGTGATCAATTTGCAACCAAAATCAAGGGTATATGTCAAAAATTTAAAAAGTTGTGAGCCGAAAACCGATTTGGGCCACATTTTCAAAATATTTTCCCTATCAAGGAGGTCGAACGCAGAACTTTTTATTGCAGAATATGAAAGTTTATGCACATTGGTGTTAATAAAAAATAAAAAGAGAATTTTTAAAAAATACCCAAAAAGCGATTTTTTAAATCAAAGATGAAAAATCGAAAAAATCCCAAAAATAAAGTTTTTTGTTTCTTTTTCTTTTGCAATTTTTTTGTTCTCAAACATTATTAGCATGATTAAAAATCATTTTTCGAGTTATTTACCACTCGCTTAGTGCTTCAGAACAATCATCGAATGCTATTTTTTATCATAAAATGAAGCTATTTTTATTCCATTTTTATTGCAAGTACAATCGATTCATGTGAACTGTATTATGAGTATTAGGCATAATAATACAATGATACATCACGATATTATTAATCAAATTCAGCCGCTCCGGCAGGAACTGGGGTATTAGGTGTCACAGGCTTATCGACATCAGAGAAGAATTTCTTGAGCATCGTGGGTGTAAGATGGCGGTGGAAGTCTGCTTCTGTGATAACAATGTCCTCGTCGGGCGGTTCCACTTCCACTTCGAAATGCTCATCGTCCATGTCCTCATGTTCCACTTGTCTTCTCCAAGCTCTCATCTTAGGAAGCTGCGACTTGAGACTGTTGATGTAGTTTCTCAATTGACTCTTCGTCATCCAGTCCTTCGGCTCAATGAATCGATCAGCTCTCATTAGCCTCTCAGCCTCATCAGCCTTCAGCTTCGCTCCTCGTTTTACCGTCAAGCGGGAGGAAAATGAACCAAGCACGGGAAAATCCGGGAAAATCCGGGGAAAACCCGCACCTGCTGGCAAACGCTGAGAGGCTAATGAGAGCTGATCGATTCATTGAGCCGAAGGACTGGATGACGAAGAGTCAATTGAGAAACTACATCAACAGTCTCAAGTCGCAGCTTCCTAAGATGAGATCTTGGAGAAGACAAGTGGAACATGAGGATATGGACGATGAGCATTTCGAAGTGGAAGTGGAACCGTCCGACGAGGACATTGTTATCACAGAAGAAGACTTCCACCGCCATTTTACACCCACGATGCTCAAGAAATTCTTCTCTGATGTCGACAAGCCTGTGACACCTAATACTCCAGTTCCTGCCGGAGCGGCTGAATTTGATTAATAATATCATGATGTATCATTGTATTATTATGCCTAATACTCATAATACAGTTCACATGAATCGATTGTACTTGCAATAAAAATGGAATAAAAATAGCTTCATTTTATGATAAAAAATAGCATTCGATGATTGTTCTGAAGCACTAAGCGAGTGGTAAATAACTCGAAAAATGATTTTTAATCATGCTAATAATGTTTGAGAACAAAAAAAATGCAAAAGAAAAAGAAACAAAAAACTTTATTTTTGGGATTTTTTCGATTTTTCATCTTTGATTAAAAAATCGCTTTTTGGGTATTTTTTAAAAATTCTCTTTTTATTTTTTATTAACACCTATGTGCATAAACTTTCATATTCTGCAATAAAAAGTTCTGCGTTCGACCTCCTTGATAGGGAAAATATTTTGAAAATGTGGCCCAAATCGGTTTTCGGCTCACAACTTTTTCAATTTTTGACATATACCCTTGATTTTGGTTGCAAATTGATCACCACATTTTTGCGCATTTTTTAAGCCTAAAAGCGATATTGTAGCTATTCGGGGTGCTGAGATACGACAGAGCCGTGACCAGAGCCGGAAATTTCCTAAAAGCCGGCTTTGGGACAAATTGACCGGATACAAAAAAATCTTTTGGCCAGGGTATTCAAATATCAAAATATGGGCCATTTGAAATGAGTTTGAAAAAAATTGTTCCCGAGGGGGCTAGTTTTGCTACATTCTCTCCTGATACCTGTGATAAGATATTTATCATGGGCTTTTTACAGATCGGATATGGATCGTGATTTTGAAAGGAATTGGGTATCATGTTTTAACCTGCACGGTAATCTTAACTCTATTGCAATCAGATTCCTGTTTCACTTTCATCATGGCAGAAAAGTTAAATTGAAAAGGGATTGCGTTAATTCTACCCTGCCATAGATGTGTCAGTGTCAGAGAAGGTGTGTAATAACGACTAAAAAATTTTGAAAGAGTTTGGAGTTCACGGCACTTCGTGACAGCCGCATTGAAATATTTGACATTGTTTTACCAAACCAAACAGTATCTTTCTTTTTCTCCTCACAATGTCGTTACGGCCAAGCATTTCTCTAGCGGAGTTGCCATCGGATATTATCCGTAAGATAATCAGAATTAGGCCCTCACTGAAGAGCTTGCAATTGGTAAGAATCATATTTATTTTGTTTTTTTATAATATTTTCAAACTTATTTTTTCTTCAGATTTCCCCTCGATGGACCGTCCTTGGCAAGGAATTTGTCAATGATCGAACCCGTCTGCCCGATATAAAGTGGTTCTGCTGGACGAAAGATCCGGATTTCCTCATGCGCATGAGCATGCGTGTTTTTGAGCAGTACAGCGAATATTTTGGAGCGGATAGCGTGGAAATCACACAACATTCTGACAATGTAAAAATTCTCTATTAAAGTGGATTAAAAATTCATATTTCAGGTTGTCAAAGTTACCAAGGTTCTGGACTTGTGCCACATGCCTGAGGATTTTGCGCTGAATCGCATTTCTCGTTTTCTATCTCACTGTTCGAAAGTTGAACGATTCGAATTTAGTGCAAAATGTTATCAAGATTGTGATGAGATGACGAGAACTGATTTGGGGTGGTTTACAGCTGATGAACTGTCGATTGTGGATATTCGCGGATACGTTCAGGGATATGATGAGTTAGTTATCAAAACTATTTTACGTAAATATGCATTTATTCCAGTTTCCCGATCGACAAAGGAGTTCTTCAATTCATAAACGATCACGGGGTGCAGCGGCTTTTTTTGAATTTCACATACCTGAACTTCTCGCATTTCGAAAGTCGACGTAAGAGACAAAATGAAAATAATAATAATATTTTTTCTTAGATTTCACTAAATTTCTAAACGCGGCTACGGATCGAATTCCTGTTATCGAGATCAATATACAGTCCTCGCAAAATACGCGAGTGGTTTGGGAGGAAAAGTTGAGTGCGATGGAAGGTGACGAATTCTCTGCTGAAATCGACAAGGAAGGGACATCATCCAGTCATGTCAAAATCATTGTTAGGGCCAGATGATAATCATTTGAATATAAATAATTTAAAAATATCTATTTCAATATTTTTGCATAATCATGTTATTAAAATAATAATTCCCTTTACGTTGCAATAAATTTTATTCAATTAGACGTGATAAATCGATTTATTTTTCATTTATTTTAAAATGATCTTTGTCTCTTTCCTTTCCCTCATTCATTCCACTCTTTCCTCTCCTCACTCTCCTCTTTGCTCTCTCCAAAGGGCGGTGGGCGCGCAATTGCAGCTCTATGAAGACACTTCTGGTTTGTTTTTCGTCCCTTTTTCATAAATTTAGATTATTTCGTGTCCTTTCTAATCCAAGACATCTTGGTGTCAACGGTGTCATTGTCCGCCCCAAGTTTCAACCTTTTTATTTGCAGACGCTTTTGTGTGCGTTGGCGCTTCTTTCGACAGTCGTCCCTGCCGAACTCCAGTGCGCTCACAATCAACGTGAATATGTAAGTTTGATGTAGTTGAAAGGAGTGTGCAATCGCCCTTTTTCGCCCGATATTGATGAGCACTGTGTACACAGTGCTCATCAATATCGGGCGAAAAAGGGCGATTTGAATGACGGATACGCTTCACTCTCTTTTCAACTTATTTCCCCGGGGTAGTTGGTGGGGCTCCAATTGACCACTTTACCACTTTGGTGACACGTCCTCAATAGTGAGAACGGAATCACTGCCCACTCCTTTTTTTGGATAGAGAAATCGACTAGAGGGGGTTTGGAGAGGAACCCTCTCCTTTCATTTCGAGAGAGACAAATGAAATGTTATAATACACACGTAATTCAGCTCTGTTTGGTTCCCAAAAAGTGCATCGACGCACGCGCTACAGAAAATGAACTTGTTGTACTGGGGCCGGATATGAAGCTCGTCAACGGAAAATGTGAAGTGATCGTCAGTTTCAAGTGAACATTTAACCCTTTCTTTTGCTCACTTCATTCTTCAGGTATATTAACGACTTTGTGTGGATTATCCGAAATGACTTCGAACCAAACCCCGACATTCGATATTCTCTTTTTCTGGAAACTGACAAACCGGATAGAATATTCAGTTGCGATACATCAAAGGGATTCTCTGATATTGTGAGACGAAGTGAGCGAGCCCATGCTTATCCTACAACAACATTATTATTCTGATTTTGAGGTCGAATCGATAAACCGAAGGTGTTTGAAGGTTATGAGAACTGTGAATTTGAAATCAGGCATAAATTCGCAAGTGCAGGCGACCCTATACAGGAGGTCAATTGTTCTATTTCTCTAGAATTGTTTTAGAACTGTGTTTTTTTAAAGATTGCATCTGTATTTGCGGGCTCTAAAAAATTGTACTTGAAATTGGAAACTAAAGATAATAAGGAAAAGAAGGTAAGTACGCAGCAGATTAGGATTGTTGCAATGCATGTGTTCTGCATATCTTGGGTCTCCTGTAAGAATGTAGGAAGGCGTTCGACAGAAAAATTATTTTTGTGGCCGATTTCGTTGAAACTTGGTAGACTGGTTGGGGTGAGGGTCTGGAAAACGTCGATCCACTTTGTTCGATGAAATTTGAATATTATGCAAATTTTGGACCTCAAAATTTAGAGGCTGTTTCTGGCTCCGTTTTTGAGCTATCAAGTTCTAACAGGTGCAGATCGATGCGGATTGTCTTTATGGGAAACGAAACGCGACGTGTTACGTTTTCATATGACATTATCTTCTGTATATTATTTGTCAAAAATGCGGATATTTTAGAAAATTTCGTTTGAAGGCAGCTTGAGCGAATTAGCGCTGACGATCCAGACATCTCGTAAGTTTGTACACGAATTCAAAAAACACTCAATGAGAGCCTTCAATTGAGCAACTGATTCAATATAAAATACAATTCTTTGTAGGTGGATGCGACGAGAATTTGATAACGAAGCCCAAACAAGAGACGGTTAGCGAAGGAGCAATACAGACGGTTTGTCCAAAATCAATTTAGATTACTTTTTCTTTGATTATATTTGTGTTCATTCAACGCATTCAGGTATCCACACGACTCATCGGAAACAATGCCGAGATCAATTGCAAGGAAAAAAATGCTGATGTTTTACAGTGGGTCTTGCGATGCTTGAAAAGGTAATCAGGATGTGATATTTCAGCATCAAACGAGAGAACAATAGTGAATGGGAACAAGTTCATTCCGTTTTCTGCTACGGCGATATTTGGGCGCATCGCAAAATGGACGACAAAAGGTAAATAAAGAGTGTTTCGAACGGATTGTTCTGCATAATTTTGCAGAACGACCGTTTTCATGGGCACGGAAACGTTCGAGATGAAGTGTGTCAGAAATTGTGAGTTCTTTTCTCTTCATAAACAGAGGTCATTCGAATCACCGGCACTTCATTCCACAAAGTTCAACTATTCGAAAGACTGTATAAAAAATACTGGGAATGACGACATTACCACGTATTTTCTCATTGACAAATATGTAGAATGAAGAAACATTCGTTTGGGTTCTTGGCGAGTAACCAAATGCGATATTCTCAGGGTGTAAATATTGCGGGCAATTGGACGAGTTTCCTTGTGCGGTGGGAAACTGCGAACCAGTGTGGAACTACGACAATTGCGTACCTACGGTAATTGTAATAGCATTAACTTGTGTTTTCTGGACCTCAATAACTTGTCATTTGTCATTTCTGACGAATGTGAAGGAGTGCCAAAGTGATCCATTTGTTGATCTTTGAACTTTAATCATTTCAGTGCCCGCGCGATCTGTGGTTTTTCGGCAACCATGTGCACAGAACGTCGATGGAGTGCAAGGTAACCTACTATTCTTTATAAATTATTTCCATGAATTTTCCCAGTTGTTTTGGGCGTTGTTCTGACATTTACCAAGCCCCTGTTCTGTTCGGTGCATGAGCAAACATGGGCCATATTATATGGCGAGAAACTTGTCAATTTGAAATTCGTTTTACAGCCACTGTCGGAAGGTGGAAAAGAACTGGAGTACGGCGCATGGATGGCCATTGTGAATGGAGTGAATACGCCCGTGGCCAGTGCTAGCTGCTATGGTATTATTTGTTTTTGTATTTGTTTTTTTGTATTTTATTTTTAAAAAAGCTGAACATAAATATTACAGTGGGCCCTTTCCCGCTACTGGAGGCAACAACGTCGAGTATGTTACAAATATATGTTTGATATTTACAATACAATACAATATTTATCAGTGTCGCTTTCTGGGCGCTGATCAAGATGGGGTGTCAGAAGGCCGTTCTTCTTTCAAGATAGTCATATTGAGGGGTCTCGGGCCAGTGGATTGGTCTTCTTTCCTTATCACAGTCGCAATGGCTGGAGAAAGAATCCTGCTCCCTTGGTTCCCGATAGAACTGTTGACGGAGTTGCACGTAGATTGAGTCCCACTGTAGGTCGAATACGAATCCTGGCGTGTGCTGGAGTCTTCTGTGTGCTCGAGTTCTCCAAACTCGAAATTCAATCTTTGAGCGAGAGATACGAGCCTGGATTCTGAGGAACAACAACAACATACAAACATCTTGATATTTAGAAATAATAAAAATCCATTGTCAGATTCTGCACCATCGGCGTTGCTGTGGTCAGCTATCGCCGTCACTTCTGTTCTTCTCGTGTAAAACATCGTTTCGCAAGAACAAATTTCGATAAAACCAATCTTACTCATTCGTTTTGTTTTCGCACTGAAGCATGTACAAAATATACAAATCTGGCGTAAAATTCAAGTCAATTTGTCTTGAAAGCTGTGCAATCTTTGCTGTTCTTGGTTGTTCGAATGAAGGGGCAGGCCTGAAAATGGAAAATATGCGGTGTTGCAATCAAAATTATTGTCCTATCGCAAAGGAAAACAGGTTCAAATTATCATCTAATAGAAAAAATATCTCTGAGAAAAAAATTGCCAGAAAAGAAGGAATAAGGTGACCTACCGCATCTGGGCACTTCAGCGGGAATTCCGTATTGGTCAAATCGGCAACTCGAGACTTGGAGCCAACTGGTTCGTTCATGTTATTCCACAAATTCTTTGCAACCATTGCGTGACCTGTAATTGCAGTTTATCTGGCTAGCATACCTTCAGTTTCTAGATATATAGGCGAAAATACTGACCATACTGCGAAAAATGGAAGCAATCGGGCGCGAATAGCGATAGATCGGGATCTCCGTTGGGCTGAAATCGTTCAGTTTATCAGTTTTTCATATATTTTCCTAGATAAAACGTGCACATTCTCATTTGTGCCGATATTTCGAGAAAAAATTAAATAACAATCCTTTCTCACCAATCTCGGGGCGTCACTGATGTCCTCGAAGAAGGGTTGAACGACGAGCGTGAAATCATCGACAGTGTCGAACTCTCCCGAGTCCTCCAACTCCTGCTCGCGTTGCTGAAAATACGACTAATTTTATTTTAACACTTCCTCACGGCAAAATGATCGGTGGTGCCGCTTAACCTTGAAAAGATAGTGAGCTTGAAACATATTAAAATGAGCAATTTCATAAAATATGAATAACATACCATGTATGAAAGTGACGCATTCCGCAGCGCCTCATCGGAGACTTTCGAGCTCATTTCACAGGGGCACTCATCTCTGAAGTAATTTATTTATTAACATTCGCGAGGTTGAATTAGAAGAGACTCACGTATGCAGTGCCTTGCAGAAGCGACTATTCACATCGACCCTTCGCAGCAGGGAAAAGTCCAGAATTCCCGTCAGCACCACGATCGTTCTGCAAATCGACTACCGTATTCCACATCACCTCCACGAATCGCCAACTGAGTTTATTTTACCGAGGCAGATTCTCCTGCAGAATCTGCACCGCAGCACGGATATTGTCGCGGAACTGCTCGGGTGCTTCGGTCTGAAGAAGGTAAACGTCGACTAAGCACACACAATGCATTTTTCCATTATTTTTTCTAAAATGGTAAACGGCAGAACCGTACGTCCTGGTGGTCGCACCACGCGCACAGGTCGTTGCCGCCGATGAAGATGTGCACGAGCTTCCACTGCGTGATGAAGTCAATCTGGGAAACGTCGAATTTGCGCACGCAATGGAAAATTTCTCAAAATTATTGGAGTTCCTAATTTCCGGCTGTCTTACATCCGGATGCTCCTTCATTCTCCGGACGAGGTCGTTCGCTTGTCCAATCAAATCCCCCGACACTGCACCGGGAACGGCCGCGTTCAGTCGTGCGGTCTGCAAAACGTCGCCACAGTGTGAAAATGTACAGTTTTGGGTGCACTTGTAATCGTCGGCTTGTGCTCCCAATAATCCGTGCGTTACACCGGAACGGTGAGGAAATAGTTATCGTCCAAATCTCACCCTTCCTCTCCCTCATTCACCTCGCACCTCAAAAGCTCGCAGGGAAAAATTAAATAATTTTTCACAATATGTAATGTCACCCACCTGCCACACATTGGCCGATCCTGTTCCAGTTGAGTAGCCGAAAATATCCGGGTTGAACTTCTTCAGTATATCTGAAAGAGCTGCTCCATTTTTTTCGGATTTTCGCGTGGAAAAAACAGGATAGAAAGGAATAATATCTCACTGGTTAGTGTGACGTGCTTCTCCAAATTTCCATCGCCTCCCATGGAGAAGGCGAGACCCCTGAAAGATGATTTCATTTGTAAACATACTCCTTGTTTCAAAATTCCTCACCTGTACTGAATGAGCACGGCAATAGGGTCATTGGGGTCAGCGCCCGCGCCGTTGGCGGCCTATAAATTTTTTCTCATAATTTCGAATACGTTTCATAGACACGATGAAATGTGACAAAGAATTAGATTTACACTGTGAACACGATGATCTTTAAAAAAAATCTACCGTAATCGAGTCCCCGATGCCAGCAATTATGTCAATATCGGCGAAACGAAGTGAGTGCACGTTCTTGGGAACGGGTTTACTCCTATAATGACAACGTCGAGATCATCCTCAATTCCTGAGGTTCAATTGTGTTTCACCGTTCTGAGTAAAGAAGGCGAATAAGTACTATGCAATGCCAACTTGAAAGCCGAGTAAAAAATAAAGATTAAAGCCAATTTATATAGTCATTGCTTACCTTCGCATTAGGTCAGCATCGCAAGCAAAATCCTCATAGCCAAGATCTTTCAGAGCGGCGCAACTCGATAGAACAATGAGAAGTGCAAAAACTAAAAGAACTAAAGAAATCGGGAAACAGGAGCAAGCCGTACCTGGAAGCATGCTTTCCCTGTCGAGACGCCGTTATCTTCTCCTCCTCGGGCCGATTAAATACAATCGTGCCAATTCTAGTGCCAGTGTAGTCACTTTCTAGCTAAGAATCGGAAAATCGAGTTGAAGCAGAGTTTGATAAGCTCGAATGACGCAGTCACAATGTGCTCCTATCTACTGGGAAAGTTTATCATCCCGACAACGTACCGAAAATCATCGCTGTTGTTATTTATTATCAATATTCTATCTGTAAAGTTAATCGTTACGATCTGAATGTAGTTTCTAATCAGAATTGTTAAAGTTTCATTGGTCACTTGATCGACAAAAGACTATTGTACCCCTGCTCCCTGTTCTTCCACAAATCTTTTGATGATTTGATTTCTTATAGATCTCTTATCGGCTCGTCTAGAATCATTGCCTCTCATAATTTGCAATGATCGCATCACTCTTGTCGACCATGAATCAGACTGGAAAAGTGACGGTTCGGAGTGTAGTTTTCCTGCAGGCTATGTCTGATCTTTCAGTACTTGAGTGCAGCCGAGCAGTTGACAAACGGTGATCAGCAAAACCTGCTAAACGAATAAGACCCAATGCATATTTAATCTCTGCAAAGTTACTGTGCGATTCTAATAATAGACCGGAACTACGTGAAATCCGGAATTTACTACCGTCAAATGGCTCGTGACAAAGAGTAATCCGGCGGCGTTGCGCACTTTCTTTCAATAGTCTTTGACTTTTTGGAAGTGCGTGCAGTGCAAATCTGATCGGATGAGCGACAGCGTGACGATGAAAGATCAAATGAGAATTATTATTTAGCTCGTGGCTGGAATATCCAGAAATGAGGAAATTATAACTTCATTTTCCCTTCCAAAGTTTGGACTTATCGTAGCAGGATTCTTGAGGCAGATGTATCTTCATTCTGAAACAAAACTGAACAACGAAATTGGACGGAATTGACTTCAAGAGAATGCTTTTTCGAAATTCACACGAAGCTCGGTGTCTAGCTCCGATTGAGCCAACAGTTGCTGTGACAGTACTGCTTCGCATAGCTCCAGTCACAATCCCATCTGGAGATAATCCGACTCGCAACGTGTCCCTCTCAAGATTACAACTCTGCAGAACAGCTCCGTTCTTCCTTCAAAGTGCAATACCTCTCGAAAATGAGCGATCAACTTCGTGAATCTGGCTGTTCATCCTCCCGCTGGCAAGAACGCGCTAATCGCCCCCTGAAGCACATGGTAGGAGCCGGCTAATCCAGGAGAGCCGTATAAAAGCACGGCCGGGCCCCAGAGCCGGCATCTTCTCGAGCTAACAATGAAGTCCTCTTGCCTGTTGGCCATTGCTTTCGTCACTCTGATCGCAGCTGAAGACTCTGGCGCCCTGGGCGGCTTCCCCACGTCGATCAACGGCAACCTCGGCGTTGTTGGTGCGTTTTCGTGGTGTGCATGGTGCGCCGAGTGCAGCAGCTAAGACGACGTTTGCAGGCTCTGGCTACGGCGACATGTACGGTGGAAAGATCAAGGAGGGCGTGTACGGGGTGGGCGGCCGCGTGGGAGGTAAGATTTAGGAAAAGACAGAAAGTGACGCACCACCGTATTTCCAATTTGATGCAATTTATTCAGGAAACGTGGGACTGGTGGGATCTGCCGGGCTCGGTCGAAAGCGGCGACAGGCCGCTGCTCTCAATGGCGCAAGTGCTTCGGCTGGTGCTGTTGCTTCCGGGCCGGACGCGTTTAGCGTGGCGGTAAATTCTCCTTGAATGGCTCTCGTAGTTGTCATCGAGGAAGCAAAAAAATTCCGAAATCTATGCATTTTCTGTGCAGGGAGCCGCTGCCGGTACGGGATCGTTGTCCTTTGGGGGCTGGCCGGGCATCCCCACTGTCGCTCCACCTTCTGTTCCTGCAGCAACTGCAAAGCCGTGCCCGAAGAGACGCAGGAGAACTGCAGTGTAGATTGTGGTTACCTTGCTTGCAATTGTTAGTATGTCAATTATGTGTCTGTATGAATCGATTTGTAATATTTCTCAATGTCTTGTACGCAAAAACTAAGAGAATGAAAAGACGAAGAGACGCAAAAGAACTAGTGTAGATTGTTGATGTTCCAACTATGTGTTTGTATGAATCGATTGTATAAACGTCTTACTACCAAAAAATCTTGCCCTAAATCCGTGGGTCTGTTGTTCTCAACATCAGAGCTGAGATTAGCGAGGACATGAAAGTGAAAAAAAAGGACATGAACTTTTTTTCTTTTTCTTTTGACGACTAATAGCGAAAATTCAGAAACGTTTTTGTTGGAAATAATCAATTTCTTATTTTGTGACAGAATAGGTCATAAGAAGTTCATAGAAAAAATGCACATCACAAAATTGAAGAAAGTGAATGATAACATATGTTTCAAAATATCGATGTAGTGGGTAAATGTTCTGAGAAACAGTTCATACAGTGAGGGCGGTTCAAATAATTTTAATTTAATTTTATCTTTTTAAAATAGTTTTTATTTTATTAAAATTAGACATGGTATTATTTTCTGGTCGGCGAAGACTGTTTATATCAAAGTATATCCTCACTTCGTGATCTCAACTCTCTGACCGGAGAGATAACACGAAATAGGGAGACCATTGCTTCGGATAAATGCATGTTCGTTCTCACTCCATGTTCGTTGTAGGATATTTCAAAATCATTTATGTACAGCGCATCAATTACACTACATGAATAAATGCCTAAAAGTAGCCACTATCTCCATCGACCAGCCTCGTTCCGGTCACCCTGATCTGTCCATCGTTATCCACAGTGGCTGTTCCCTCGAACTTGAATCGGCCCTGAGCAGAGACACCGTGAGTGCCTTCAGGAATGGGCGGGACTGCAAAGGAGAGGTTAAAATGCGGTTGAACGTCTCATAATTTCGCCTGCTCTTTGCTTGGTACGAGTGCATCTGGGCTGCTATCATGGACGGTTACGTCTCGCGAACATGTAATGACAGGCATATGCTCATTTTATTGTATGCCCATTTAAAGTCAATCGAAATTCAGTTAACAAATGATAGCATAAGACACAACAATTTGTACCATTGATCGGTTACGTTTCACCATGATGATAAAGTGAGAGGGAATTCTCAGATTTGATAATGCGCGGGAATTGAAATTAGTAACAAAGAAATTATAAGACGTACGTTGAAATCCGGCCGTCGGCACCAGCATCATGGGGTAGAGTGGGAAGGGGTAGATAGGCGGAGGAAGAAGAGAAGGGAGTACGGCCGGGAGGGTCTCGTTGCGAATCGGAGTCACTACGGGCACCTGTAATGCCATCTTTGTCCATTTTTTAGTCCAGCAATTCTTATTTGTATCGTTTTTGCGCATTTCAGTGAACAGCACCGGTTTATCGATCAATCGATTCATAGTATAAACAATAATAACGAGCTAACGACAACACTATTAATTACAGTACCGAGCGTCTTCGCCTCTTGCTGCAAGGCTTCTTCGTCGGGGCAGCGGTAGATGCTGCAGGTGCTGCAGTGGTCGCAGCGGGGGCAGAAGTCGGCTGGTTGCCGAAGGATAGTATGGCGGAGCCAGCTGCTGCACCCTGCAATAAGAAAAACGTTTTTTTGCTATATACAAAAGTGCCTCAATAAAATTCAGCTTTTAGAATGCATACTACGTACGGCCATGCTAAAGGCGTCCGGTCCAGAAGCAACAGCTCCAGCAGATGCACTTGCAGTGTTCAGAGCAGCCTCTCGCCGCCTGCGACCGAGTCCCAGACCTCCGACCAAACCGAGATTGCCTGAAAAAAGCTCAGTTTCAGAAATCTGTAATGTGATGTTTTCTGTTGTTGCCAAAAACGCACCTCCAACTCGGCCGCCCATGCCATACACGCCTTCCTTGATCTTGCCACCGTAGACGTCGCCGTAGCCGGAGCCTGGAAATGTCGACTTGACCGTTGCACTCGGCGCACCATGTATCACACCACGACTTACCAACAAGGCCGATGTTGCCGTTGATAGAGGTTGGGAAGGGATTGGAGGAGTCCGCCGCAAGGGAAGCTCCAACAATGGCAAGAAGAAGTATGGCGATCATCGTTGCCTAATGAAATTGAGAAGAATCGATAACTAGATGTCAAATTTGGAGCCAGCGCTCGCTTATATACGGCTCTCCGGATTACCCGGCTCCGGCCATGTGCGGGAGATTACTGGAGTGCAATGTCCGAGTGGAAAAGTGCGAATTGGGGAGATTTCAAGCTCGTTTAGTCAATGGATCTTGGAGATTTGTGCAGGCGTGCACTTTTGAGGAAGATTGGAAACGGAGCAGCAGTACAGAAATATGATTTTCAGTGAGCTTGAGCGAGTACTTGATAATCCCGCTTTACGAGCGGATCAACTCCCATCAACGGAACACTAGTACTTCTTGTGTGTTTTGTGGTGCAGAAAGACTGCAGACCTTTGCGAAATTTGATTTATTGCATTAATCGCTACCTAAAGAACAATCAGGTTGATTGGAAAGAGTGAAACGATATAAATGATATAGTATATCTGACAATATTTTGGTATCTTAAAATTTGAGATACCAAAAAGCGACACAAAGACAGAATAGTAGTTCAGTCCATCTCACCGTCTCCGCTAGCCGCCATCCATTTGGTGCTAGATTCCTGTAAAAGATAACTAGAACTTAGCCCCTTGCTTGTTGGACAGATTTCTCCTTTATTTGGAAGTTCATCTCACTTGCATGCTCTGATGACTAGTCTCCGGATCCTCGCCCATGATGTGCCCCAATCCACTGCACTGCAGCCATGATAGAATGGCAAAGTGGCCTGAATTACGTAACATTTCCTAATGTATTATTTGTGAGCTCTTACCGTTTCGAAATGCGCAATTTGCCGGCGTTAGTCTATCTCTGTTCCGTCGTTCAAGCACTGAAGAGTCGGCCTGAAAAGATTTATCGGTTTATCAATTCGCAAATCAGTCATAAAAGGAAGATTGATTGACATTTACAACCTACGTTTGCGTAGAGCTTAACGATCGGCAGCCATCCATAGGCGCACGCATAGTGAAGGGCAGTGTTGCCGTAGTGGTCGACCTCGAAATATCTGATTTATTCATAATTAAATCAAAATTTGGCAGAACTAAAAAACAATAATGTTGCCGAAACAAAATTTCTTACTGCATCGTGCGGCAACGAAGACGACTTCAGAAAGTGCCCGACGATGTGTGTTTGGCCGTTGATGGCAGCGTGGGTTAAGGGGTCCCTAAAAATATTTTTAGTTGATTACCAATTTGAACAACTACCAATTTGAATGACCTCCAATCGTGGTCCACTTGGTAGGGAACGCATCTCATCAAGACTTCCACGCACTTAAAGTGGCCGCATGCCGCAGCGATCTGTGAAAACAATATTTCTCCAGCGAAAGCGTACTTTGTATTTGTTATATCCGTACAGTGAAATCTCTATAAATTCACGAGTTTTTTTCCAATTTAATTGAAACAACTAAACACTCAAAAACTTACCATGATTGGTGTCAAACCATCATTGTTCTTGCTATAAAAGTCGATGTATGGCCGGCAACTGAGAGCGAGAACGATGTCAGCACTGCAAAATACAATTCTTGAGATGTCGAAAGTGCAAAACTATGCGTTCAAAAAACAACTGTCGCAACACAAGGAGATGTATGCATGGATGAATATCAGTATCCAACTTGCCTTCCTCTCCTCGCCGCCAGATGCAGTGCACTGAGACCTTCGCCCGTTCGCCAGTTGAGGGACGAGTGGAGCAGGAGGAATTCCCTGTCCGGATTGACACTGAGACGATCGAGCGATTCGATGTCGGCAATAAGGATCTGACACGATTCAGAGGCTCTTCCTCGATTAAAAAAATACTAAACAAATATTTTCTGATGAGACTCATATAGTACATTTTTTAAAATAAAAAACAACTAACTTTCACATTGTCTAGCCTTCCTGTTTGAACAGCCACATGCAGCGGCGTCTCTCCACGGAGATTCTTGAAGGTCCCTTGGTGTGTGCCTCCTGAAACTCTAAAATAATATACCAAACAATATCTAGTTAGTATTTGTATTATATTGAGCCAAACCTTTCTCGATGATCCAATTGAGCGCTGTTAGGCTATCGGCTGCAGCTGCGTAGTGAATCGCTGTCCTGGAATATCAGCCATGACCAGTTCTATCGCACAATCGGGATGACGTTAGACATACGCCGAAGGGATGGATCCATACATTTGCGTACCAGTTGTGCTCATCCCTCAGAGCAAGAGCGTTTCTCTGCATCTCGCAGTACCACTCAAGAACGTCTACGCGGTTGGCTGCTGCGGCTGCGTGAGGGACGAAATACTGGAGATAATAATATAATATTATTTATCTCATCGTTCAGAAGTAACATCAAGTTATAGATGCATACCGGAGAATTTTCGCTTATTTTTCGCGTCAATTCATCGCTGGTTAAAGGCGTCGTTTGATAGTCTGGCTTCCTGTTAAACTCACAATGTTTCATGATTAATTCGAATTTCTCACCGAATGATATCGACAATGAGCTCATTGAACGCTTGTGTTCTCGTTGCAAGATCAAGAGCGAGTATGCAATGACCATTTCTCAGTGCCTCAAGTGCAGCGCTCGCATAGTTATGTACGGTGTACAATTCGCCTGGAACATCGTTTTTTTAGTAAGAATTTGTTATGGGATGAAATTAAAAATAAAATATGCATCGCACCATCAGTATCTCCAATTTCACTATGTGCCTTTCGAATCACATCAACGATCGTCTCTCCGAGTTCCGCTCGGTCTAGTTCTACTACAAACTTTTTACAAATTATTTTTTTCAGGTATACTCACAATAGCGGGACACCGGCCGGAACTGTTCAATTATCTTGAAGGGAACGTTTCCACGTACAAGTTGGTTCAGAAGTGGCTAAAATTGCACTTTCACTACAAATAAAATGAATTTAACAACCTTTTGCAATTGGTCGGGAGCCGCATATTTGATAAGTTCAGAGTATTCATCGTCTGGATGAACCTCATTATTCTGAATTATCAGTGCAAGTCTCAAAACTTTTACGTGATGTTTGCAGAAAATACCTCTCTATAAACTGGCTCGATAACATCTTCATTGATTCCTACCATTATGTGATTGCAACGCCACTTGAGTAGGGACATGATCAGATTGGGATTTCCTTTAAATAAGAAGTGAATAATAATAATAAAATCTGCATTCAATTCGTACCTGATACAAATGCCTCAACAAGTGGTGTGCGAGTATCCGTAAACGAATATTGCGTGGTTGCTGCGCTAAGTGGCATTCTGAATGTAAATGTTTCTCGAAATGTTTACGAATTTTTGAAATTTGAAACAGCAAGCAACGGCCACAGTTGCTCGAGTCCATGAGCACCTCCTTAATCCGGTCATCGTCTCCCTTTAGCACAGCAGACAGTAACTGACGAGGCATCGTTCGAGCGGAGACGAATGTTTCGTGGCCGAAGGCAGGGTCCTTTGACGAAAGTCATGACTGATCACGCGTGTTGAAATTATTAAAGTACAAGGAAAATTTAAGCACCGCACCTCCATATCAATCTTGAGTATCTCTCGTCTCAATTTCACGCGAGCATTGTGCAGCTCCTCAGGAGATGGTCCTTCTGTGGCCCTATCTTCCACAACCAGTCTTAGCGGAACCGACATCTTCAATGGGGGTAAAAAAATCTAAGAAAAAAAAGAATTTGAAAAAAAAAGGCAGCTCTCGAATTTACTTCGCAAACTCTTGTATGTAATTACCCTGAAAAAATAGAAACACAGGAAAATAGTAGGAAAATAGATAGTTGGTGATTCTCATGGTTATTTCATGCCTCTTCCTTCCTTCCTTTCCTCTCTCTCTCAATGACAACAACGCGTTTCACCGCGTCTTTCTAGTCTATTATCGCCTCGCTTCGCGTGTGATTGTGGAGAAGAATGGATGATTCAGATGATTCAAAGTTGAATTCCTTGCTTATTTTATCAACAACTTGTCTGCATTCGATCACTTTTTTTCTGTAAATTAGCGAGGTTTCAAGCGCCATTTCATGTCAATTGTATTTGCCCGTTCGTTCATTTTCTTCTTCTAAATTTCAGAGCAATGGTTTCAAACATTCTTGAACTGCCACATGAAATGATTTGCAAAGTGGTAAAGCACGTTGACTTAAAAGGACAACTGGCGCTGAGAAAGGTTCATTTTATTTTAATTTATTTTACACAAAAATGGTCATTTATCATTTCAGGTGTGTAGAACAACAAAGGAAATCGTTGACGAAGCGGCGTTTAAAGTATCATTTGTTCAGAAGATCGATTTCAGGCTTTCGATTGTAAGTTCGCAGCTCAGAGTTTCTTTATAAGCATTACTGATATCAAAGCCTGGAAAACCTCGCATCGAAATGATACTGGACAAGTCGAAACCTCCGTTGTTCCTGCTCAGGTATATGGCTGTCACTGAAGTTGAAAGAAAAAGAGATGATAAGAAATTAGAGAGGAGAAAAGGTTGCTGGAAGGATGAAAGAGGGAAGTGGAAGCGAAGAACGAGAGAAAAAGGGAACTATGAGCCGGGCAAGGTTGGAGAGGGTGAGACTAATAATAAAACGAAGTAACTTTTTCGTTCTTTTTTGAGCTGTCAATCAATGGATAGAAGGAAATCCGTGTGAAGCTTTATTCGAAGAGAGAATTGGTGATGCGAGCAATGTTGCGTTTACTCTCTTTCTCTCTTTCTCTGCTTAGCGAAAGAAGAAAGCTTTTTTTTGTGTAGCTCTGATATTGAGTCATCACTGCAGTGAGAGAGCCATCATTTTGTATCCAATCTGGTTTATATAGTTATAGGAACAATGAAACAAAATACAATAAATAGTGTTTATCATCAGAGTATCTTACAAGTAAACGATGTGTGCTACTTCGATGATTTTTTAAGCTGGAGATTATCGAACGTCAGCGATACTGCGATAGCGATTCTGCAAAGATATATATCTGACTATTATGAATACCAATAACTCGATCATCAGAATTTATTTTCAAAGATTTTTAGAATTCTTTTTCAATGAATTTTAGAATTCAAACACGCACCTTGAGTGCATCCAAAAAATGGTACTGTTATCGCTCGAGTATATGAGATTCGCAGGATAGATATACCTGAACAGGTTGATTAATGTGATTTTGAAGCCTAACTTATTCGATATTTTATACATCTTTTGAATTCTTTTCTTTCGCTGTTTTTTGCAGTCGATTACTTCGTCTCTGGTATAACTCAACTCGACTCTGGTTCAACTCTTCAACTCTTTATTGTCGCTTACTCCATTTCTGGCAGGACGTTGTTTTTCTCCCTGGCATGAGCTCCATGTATCGATGTAGTCACTTGAGATGTTCATTTCCCATAGCATGCGGAACGACAGCATCTGCAACCAGATTATCGTAAGCACTTACTCAAACTGTTTTTGTTGCTATTTTATTTTTATGCGAACACAACATAGTCCCTAATTCCAACGTACCTGGAACGTGGAGTGGTTACGCCATGCTTGCAAAAAATGAAAATAAAGCTCCGGTTTAGATCCTACTCAGGTGCCGTTTCGTGAGTCTTCATGATCTTGGAGTATCATTTCCCTCCGAGTTCGGCGTTGTATTCCTGAAGAGTATAAGTACGAAAGGAAGCCTAGCTGCAAAAGACACACAATTCGTCTGATAATTGCTCCAAATGGTGGACGATGCTCAGTAGCAGCACTTCAATTTTACATCAATTATCCACTCACTTCTGTTACTCTGAGAGCCTCAGTGATATTGGAATTAATGCCCCGAAGAGATGATGTATGCATCTTGAAAAGACAAATAAATAGAGAAAAGAAGCGCAAAAATAGTGAATACAAGGGAGAATAATTGTCATCGTATAGTTAAGCACGAAGGAAAACGTCGTGGATGGGATAGAGAGAGACGAAAAGTGTGAGAAAAGGCGAAGGAATAGGTGAACGAGAAGAGAAGGGAACCATGCCAAGATCGATAGCGA
The DNA here is from genome assembly GCA_000180635.4 of Pristionchus pacificus. Classification (NCBI taxonomy): domain Eukaryota; kingdom Metazoa; phylum Nematoda; class Chromadorea; order Rhabditida; family Neodiplogasteridae; genus Pristionchus; species Pristionchus pacificus. Next base: position 17,131,074 of record CM026576.1, read on the forward strand.
GGAACTAAAACGTCAACCACAAAATACATGAGCGCAGAACCTTCCCTTCCCCTTCCTTCGCTAGATCGATACATGCCAATCAATCGAACAAGGTACATACTACATGAAGTAAAAAACGATTTGACTAAAGAGAGAATTGATGAAGCGCGCAATGTTGCGTTTGCTCCCTTTCTCTCGTTCTCTGCTCCAATCCCTTCTTCACCCTCTTCTGTGAGAGATGAGAGATGCTTTTTGCGCGGCTCTGAGTCATCGATGCATTTGTTGAGGCGAACGAGAGAAATTTCATATATAAGCTTGCATATTCGATTAAATTGATGGAATACTTGTTTTGAACGTCCCACTGTTGAAATACCTCTCTTGTGCTCGCCAGTCGTTTCATTCGAATATTTTTATTCGAATGGAAATGAACAATGGAATGAAATATAACACAAATCACAAATAGGAGTAGAAAAGAAGGATGTCGTAGTTCGCACGGCGAAGGAATTCGTGCCTCATACTTGAAGAATTTTGAGGAATGTCGCATTTCAACGCCAGTGAACAAAGAGCTGTTGAACGATTGAACCATCAATTCCCATCAAAAACGTGAAGAACATAAGGAGTTAAGAAGGTATTCTGAATAAAATTCTCATTTTGTTAACGTCTCCGAAAAAAAACTGACCATGACGTTTGGCGAGTAGACTTTGAGTAGAGTAGTAGCGAGATGATTCTTTGCGGAGATGGCGTAGACATCTGAGAAAAATAGATTATGATTGTTGGTGTATTGGTAAAGAGAGAACCGCAAGCCTGGCGATCAAAGTGAACATAATGATGAGATAAAATAATACAAAACAGAAAGGTGAGATAAAAATAATACAAGAGAGGAAATCAACGCGATGGAATGGTGAGAGCTGAGCTCAGAGACTCTCGAAAGATTGATTGACATCACACTTTATCTTTTTTTCCTGAACAACTGTGTGTCTTTGTCCGTAAAGACATCTCGGCAGTCATGCAAGAATGAGATAACTGAAAAGTGAGAGAGTCAGAGCACTCTATTCTCTATGGTCGATGTCCATCGTACGATGCATTTCGTTCAGTGTAACACAGCATGCTATACTTTGAGAAGTGATTGGTTGAAAATGGCTTTCTTTAACAAAGGAATATGAGCTGAGCAATAGAATGCGATCAATCATCACCGAAGAAAATTCAATTCAAACGCACGAAATTTGTACAGAATGTTCTTTCATCCATTTTACGACCGCCAATAATCCATTCACAAAATCGACTGACAAAATGGATCTCGCTCGTTCACTAGAGTTGGCTTCCCCATGCGATTTTTACTCATATTTTCATCATTATTCGTTGCTTCATTGGGACTGCAATGCTACAATGGTGCGTGATGACCTATTTTTAAGTTCAAATTTATAATGTGATCATTTCAGATCTCACCCGACCCTCGCAAGCAGCCAAGGAGACCACTGTAAGCTATTCTACATATATCTTTTATATTATTACTATTATTATTACTATTATTATTAATATTATTATTATTATTATTATTATTATTATTATTATTATTATTATTATTATTATTTTTATTATTATTATTATTATTATTATTATTATTATTATTATTATTATTATTATTATTATTATTATTATTATTATTATTATTATTATTATTATTATTATTATTATTATTATTTTATAACTGCACCGACGAAAGGGAGATGTGCTACTACGCTGTTACACCACTGGGTACTTCATCTGGCTGTTCACTATATGCTTGCCAAGTGAGTAGCTTACTTACCGTGAATATTTTTTGTTCGAAATCAAGAAAATTAACTTCCAGATCGCTAATCTGAACAATGAATGCGGGCAGATTCGGATGTGGGGCGTGAGTTATCATCTTATGTTCACAGTCCAAAAAATCTAGGAAAAAAACAATCAAAACTGATTATTCTTTCCAGTTCACCGTCGCCGGTTGTTGCTGTAACGACAGCGATTTATGCGTTATTCCGCCGGTCTGTCGAAGTTATCTTCGAAAAATCTTCGAAAAAATATTAAATTTTTTATCGAGAAAACTTGGCACTCCCCCAAATCCTTTCCTCACAACCGAAAATTTCACAACCTAAATTCTTAATTTCCAGGTGCAACCGAAAGCATCGATGATCGGCAACATGGTCAAAGTGATGAGCTCATCAATCAGTGCTGCAAAAACAATTGGTGTAGCATTTATCAAAATTTTCGGAGCACCAGTAGGTGCCAAGTGAATCAGTTTATGTACTACGGCAGCATGGCATCGGCGAGGCGGAATAATTAATTTATTTATCGTTCACTTCAAGAGATAAATGCTTAATGCATAACCGCTTCAAAACTCTAACGTGATTAAATTTATACATTGTGCCGAGAAGATGATTCGGAGAATTACGAAAAAAAGCGTCCTCTCCCCCTTTCTCTATTTGGGTCGCACCGCGAAAGAAAAGAACGTCAATCGTCGAACAAAGGATAGGCGATTGAACCAATCGACTGATGATTTTAATAGCCGAAATTTCAAAGTGTTTTTATCGCTGTGTATTGTCGATTTCATAATGCATTTTTGCAATGTTCTTTCAGAAAGCATTCAGGATGTTGAAAAGATCATGCTTGCACAGTGTGACATGTCATAACCCCCCCCCCCCCCCCCCCCCCCCGCTAATGTGTCAGTCGTGCAGGAGCGAAGGCGAAAACGACAGCGAAGAAATCACGAGCAAGGCGCTTTATCGGCTACGAAAAATAGCAATTTCTCCTCAATTCGTCACTTTTCGAAACGCCTGCTTTGATGGGACTCCGAGCTGCGAACTGACGTCCGACTTCTGGAAGAGCATCCTGCAATTAATAATAATAAATAAATACAATGTAATTATAAAAAAGTTTCGACATTTTTAGGTAACGAATGATGTTCGGGACTATCGATTTTCGAAATGTGAAAAAGGCAAGTTTTAGAAAATCTTGCTCGTCTAGTCAGTCTAGTCAGTTCCCCCATCCCGAGCGGTCGGTCTCTCCCCCGCTCTGAGATTAGTCAAATCGCTTCTCCCCTCCTCCCCCCGCCCTCGCCTCTCCTCCCTCCGCCCGGCCGACGTCATCAACTCGCCTCGTCTTCGCTAGCTGGCTAGTGGGTGCCGGCGCAAGGGTGCGGTTAATAACCCACCTGACGAGGTGAGCCATCTTCATCGCTTGATAGGCCCAGCGCGAAATGACACCCCTTAAGACTCCCCTTCCCACTGCCGCTCGAGGAGGTACGGGTGTTCGATACGCCTCTCAGAAGAGTGTCGATCTGCTCTCGACCAAGGTGGATAAGATGATGTCGAAGTTAGAGGACGTGCTCAATATGCTCTCGTCGCTTACTCCATCCATCACCCCTCCCTCTATATCCCACGTGGCCAATCCTCTCGCGAGCACGACCCGTCACGTGTACGAGGCGTGTATGAAGGCCATCGATGAGAAGGCCGAGTACGCAGAGAAGGAAAAGAGAGCTGTCATCATCGGAAGTGCAGAGGAATCGACACCTACTGAGACACTGAAGAAGGATGAGAAGCTGGTCGCCGACCTCATCAAGTACACGGAATCTGATGTGGTTCAGAAGGCGTTCACCGATGGAAAGATCAGCCACCATCGTCATCCATCTGATCGTGCTGGGAAGAGACGTCCCATCAAGATTTCCTTCCAATCCAAGGAATTGAGGGACACCTTCCTCAATGGCATCCGTTTGAAGAAGGGTCATCCCCCTCCTCTCATCTCTCCCTCTTCCTATGTGAGAAAAGACCTGACCCCTCACCAATTGATGCTGGAAAGAGAAGCGAAGAGTGAAGCACTCACGAAGAATCTCTCTGCAGGCAAGATCATCTTTGGAGTTCGTGACTACACTGTAATCTCCTACCGTACCCCCCGTCCCCTTCCCCATGATTACGGAAAGACCCACGAGGCACGCACCCAAACTCGCGCTGCCGATCAATCCTCTACAGGCTCTCTCTCGTCCACTCCACTCTCGTCCGTCTCTGATGCTCACTCTGCTACCCCGTCCTCATCTACACGTGCACCTCCATCCGTCAGCCATGTGACTACTCGCACGAAGAGGGATGACCCGCCCAAGTAGGACTCATGCAGCAAGGGTATTCCACTTATGTCTGTTGCAATTCCACTTGTTTCTACTCCCCTTGTCAACTTTTCTTCCCCGCAGTTTCGCAACTCTCGTTCCCCTGACCCTCTGTCTATTTTCTATGCAAATTGCCGTTCTATAAGATCAAAGTCTCACCATCTCTCTTTCCTACTCTCATCATTTACATACCGAATCATTTCCCTTTGTGAAACTTGGTTAGATGTTAGTGACAGCGATGCCTTGCTAATAGGTCAATAATCCCCTGAGTTTCTCTCCTTTCGTAACGATCGCGTAATTTCTGATGAGTACGGTAGAGGCGGTGGTGTTGCGCTCATTGTTCACAATTCTCTCTCTCCTGCTCTTGTTTCCTCCTTCTCATCTCTCTTATTTGAGGCTATAACTGTCGATTTGCATATAGATTACCGCAATGATCTCCCTTTTCGAAAGATCAGAATCATCACTGTCTATCGCTCTCCCTCATCCCCTGCCCAGTCTCTTTCCTCCTTTATCGCGTACCTCACACATTTACTATCGAGTGACTTCCCATGTATTATTCTTGGCGATTTTAACCTACCCCATATTGATTGGCTCGGTCTCAGTTCACCATCCCAAAACGACCTGCTTGACTTTGTATCAGACCACCACTTTAGTCAATTCGTCCCTTTCCCAACCCGTTTTAACAACTTCCTTGATCTAGTTTTTTGTGATCGTGACATCATTCATAATGTCTCTCCGCTTCTTCCCATAAGTGACCATCTTAGTGTTGGTTTCGAGCTTCGTATTCCATCCCCTCCTCCCCGTCACCATGTTCCCTCTCGTGTGTATAGATTAGCCGATTGGACGACAATCAATAGTTGTTTATTTAACCATGACTGGACAGTTGCTTTACGTGATCTAAATGCTACCGACTCATTCATTTATTTCGTCGAGTTTGTCAACAACGTTCTTGACTCGTGTGTTCCTCTTTCTAAGCCCTCATCTTTGTGTAGATACCCTCGTAATGTTAAAATTCTATTCTCTAAGAGTAACCACTTAGCTAGAATTGCTCCGAATAGTCTTGCTTGTCATAAGATGGCCCAACGTTTTAACTCAGCCCTTCTCGATTACCATTGTTACTTAGAAAATCGAATTGTGGCCACCTCAAATTCTAAAGCTTTTTACAAGTTTTGTAGCGGTAAACTCAAAGCACCCAAATCCACTCCCTCTGCAATTATTAATTCAAGTGGTGCCACCCTTTTGACCAATCAAGACAAATGTGTTGCTTTCTCCGAATTTTTCTGTTCTGCCTTCACTTACCCACAGCACTCCCCTCTTCCTCCCGTACCTACCCCTTCTTCCATATTCGACATTCCCTTTGTCACCCCAGTAGACATCTTGTGTGCTTTCCGTAGCCTCTCACCCAAAGTCAACGTTACTCCAGACAACATTCCTAGTATCGTCCTTTCCAAATGTAAACTCTCCTTACTATCACCTCTCACAATTATCTTTAACAAGTCTCTCACAACTTGCGATGTTCCCTCCTTATGGAAACAAGCTCTCGTTAAACCCATACCTAAGAAAATCAGCAATTCTGTCACTGACTTTAGACCCATTTCTTTGACCTCTTCCGTTTGTAAAGTGTTTGAGAAACTTCTAATAGAGAAGATAACAGCGTTCTTAGATAGCAACTGTTTGTTCGACCCGCACCAAACAGGTTTCCGCAATTGTAGATCTACTTCTACCAATCTAGCTGAGACTTACTCCCATTATTTGAGATTGTCCAAACGATCCTCTTTCGACACTGTGTATATAGATTTCCGTAAGGCCTTTGACTCTATCGATCATAGACTACTTTTGTTCAAGCTATCGCAATTAGGACTCTCTGACCATCTTGTTTCTTGGTTCCGTTCCTACCTTTCCAATAGAACTCAATCTGTTTTCATTGATTCGTCTATTTCCCCTCCGTTACCTGTTCGCTCCGGTGTACCTCAAGGTTCTTGTCTAGGCCCCCTACTTTTTATTCTATTCATTAACGACATTTGCTCTCGCTTTCCACAATCTATTCATTATTCGTTTTATGCCGATGACCTTAAAATTTTTGCTGAGGCCCCAAACTGTTCCGATGATTTGCAGTGTGCCCTTGATATAGTATCCGACTGGTCCGCCCAATGGAATTTAGGAGTATCCGAGACTAAATGCAACATTGTTCACTATGGATTACACAATCCCCGTAGAATTTTCACTATTAATAATGTTCCCCTTGCCGAACCCATTGTAAAAGACAGAAATGTAGAGAAAGTTATTGTCAAAGACCTAGGAGTTCATTTCTCACCCACCTTGTCCTTCTCTTATCACATCTCCAAAGTCGTTTTAAAAGCTCGCACTAAGATGAACCTAATGTTTAAGTCCTTCCATAGTAAATGCCCTATTATCTATTCCAAAGCTTTTACCACGTTCATTCTCCCAAACATCGAGTATTGTTCTGTTATTTGGAACCCAACAAGCTCTGTTAAATTAACTAAGGAATTAGAAAGAGTCCAAAGAGACTTCACTCGCCGATTGTATTCCCGCTGTGGTCTCCCCCCTGTTTCATATAGTGAGCGCTTGCGCGACCTCAAGTTTATCACTCTAGAACAACGTAGATTTGTCACCGATATTGTTTTCCTTCACTCGATTATCCATAAGAGATACTTACTTGACGTGTCCTCTCTTCTCATTACCGCGCCTCTCAACCGTACTCTGAGAAATGGTCATCCCCTAAGAATCTCTTTACCCTTCCTTCCCCATAACTCTCAGTCAACCTTGGCTTCTAGAGCTATTTCTACCTGGAATTCTTTAGAATCCTCATCTGTAGCTCTCCCACATGATCCCTTCCGCAAATTTATTTCCTCATCACTCAATACCCTTTTCCCTACATCCGTGATCCACAAATGGCTTGATCTTTGATCCCCACCCAATGTCCAACCACCCCTTACCCTCTCATACCCTTGCTGCACCCCTGCACCCCCCCCCCCCCAACCGATTCGACTACATCGACGGACCTCCGTTTCTGCGATCACCTATTACTATGTCAAAATCTATCGTGATACCATACATGCAACGGAATAAAAATTGAATTGAGTTGAATTGAATTGCTCACCTCCTCCGCGTGTTTTTATTCGTGAGCAGCAACATCCACGGATTGACGAAAGTCAGCGCCATAATAGCGTAGATGTAGTATGTACGGACCGTGATGATGACAGGCACCTGAAGATATCAGATAAGATACAGAGATCGGAGATGTGACATCGGAGAGCCATGACGGAAATTGATTTAGATACGCGTGAGCACAATGGGAAGGAACTGATTGGACTCAAGGAAATCTGAACCCATGGAGACCATTGATTTACGCACTAGTCACTAGGGTTCTACGAAACTGAACTCAATGGACTCCAGAAAGCTACAAAGATCACACGGCGAAATGTGATTGGGCTAGTCCTCGTATGATTTGTCATGCGGACGAGATCTCTCTCCTGCTCACAACGCGGGCCTGATTGGCTAACCAAAGTCACAACTCGAGATTCCATGAAGTGTTTGATTTCGTGTAATGGGCAGCAAACTGGCTCCGTTCAGTCAAATCCGCGCAATTATATAATACATAATTTTAAGTTAATGACGACCCACATTAACTTGTATCGCGTTCACATAGAGCAAGACGTAGAAGACCGTGGAGAAGCAAAGCGCGACGAATAGCGCGAAACCAACGACAGTCAGCATCTTCTCGCGGCGGTAGTCCGAGCCGGCCTTCCTGAATAAAAAATATTTAAAAATAAACTTGAACATTTGCTTCCAGATTCAATCTAATCTACTCACAAGCAAAATATCTCTTACTATTTGAACGTTTGATCTGGTTGATTCTTCTGATCTGTGCACCCGAGTAGGGAAAATGCGAAGGTGTGATTGCCGCATTGAATGTGCTTGACAAATTGTCCGAATACGTGCTAATTCTAGTCAGGCCATTTTTCCTATCTTTGTCAACGGCACGAGTGCGAATGGATTGACACATCAACTTCCGCTCCCGTACTGCAATGCAATCAGCGAAAACGGGCTGGGGAGTCGACAGCCACCACCTCGTCATTTCACACACTCTCTTGTCATTAGAGCAGACAAGGAAATATGCGAAGTGAATAGGCGGGGATTCGTATTTCGAGATCTGCTCGGAAGTAAATTGGGCGACTCGACCGGGAAGGAAGTAAACCACAAGAGTCGCACACAGACTCCACATCGGGAAGCATGTTGCGATATAATCGAATGCTGATGATGAGATTTGGGTGGGCGCTTGCAGTGAATTTACAACAAATTAGGTTTCTCTATGTAGTGAGGAAATCTCGTTTGCGATCGAGTGTGCAAGACCGGAACTTTTTGAAACAGGAAACAATCTCCTGATTTTGGAGGCGTTAGAAAGGAAGCTCACCGATCCCTTTTCGAGCCTGCGAGCTGCCGAATGACCAGTATATAGCAAACTGCGCACACGACGGACCCAGTGACGGAAGTGATCATTCCTTGCATCGAATTTGTCTGAAAAATGCAATAGTTCATGATTAGATCAGGAATAAACTGCGAGAAAATATCGCACCGTGGCTGACCTGCACAGTATACAGCGGAACGTTCAGAGATATTGCCCCGGATGGATTGCGATAGTAGTTGACGGCTCCCTACAATTATTGTATGCATTTTTCAAATTTATTTTCGTTTTTATTCGCTTGCACAATTTTCTGTGATTTGTAGCAAAAATAGAATGATTCAAACCTGCGAGGGCATCCAAAACATCATCAGCAACGGTACGACGAGGTTCAGAATCCAGAGAACGGCAGGAGGCGCGCGCTCGTATAACTTGGCCAATCTCGAGAACGGCGCACAAATTGTGACGCAACGATTGATCGAAACCATGACGACGCCCCAGACCTGGGAAAACGAAATACTGTGAAGAACGAAAATAAAAATACAAATATATTATACAACCTTTTCAGTTCTGAACGCCGACGATTTTTGTCTAACATCGGCGCTTAGACAAATGATAAGTAAAAGAACAATTTTTCTCGGCTAAATTTACCTGAACATGAATGATGTAGTAGTAGCATCCATAGTAGGCGATCGTCGGGTAGACATAGCCTGTGGCCAGGGCGAATTCCTCGCCAAAAAGGAGATCCTTGAGGATCATCTCGCAGATAACGTACGCGTACGCGAGGAAGATTTCGATGATGCTCTGCAATTTCGGCTATCCTTTCCAAATAAAATGCATCGAAAAAATAGAAAAATTCATTGAGAAAGTGAAGCATCAAGTTTATACATTAGTCTGCCAAAACAGAGCACTTGAATTTTGCAATAGATGAACCTGCGAGATGAACATTTTGAAGAAGAATGACGAGTACTGCACTTGCTTCCGATTCACGATAACCACGGCCAGTAGGCGAATGTGGACGACGGTAGATACGATGAGGATGATCAACGGCGCGATCCAGTAGGTCACTCGAAACATCATCGCGGCTGAAAATAGTAAGAAACTGCAGGCTACTATAGAACAAATGGACTATACAAAGGACGGTGAGTTTAGCAGCTATAAAGGCATTTCTAAGAAAAATTTAGAAAAAGCTAATCGATAAATTTTCCAGAAGGGGGTGTGAAAGGGGCGGTACGGTGGGAAAGGAGAAATAACTGGGTCGTTATCTCGGACTCCCAATTATTCCGGCGCGAGATAATAACATTCTAAGCTCGTTTGAGAATGCGCTGGTGTGCTGGAAATATGGCATGCCGTATTTTCGTTTCACACGCTCTCTCGTCCGCTAGAGCGGAGAAAGAATGTGAGAAATGAGTAGACTGCGGCACTTCAGGGTCTAACTTGGCGCTGAAAGCACCTTTTCCGTGATCTTTTGAGGTTGTTTTTCGGGAGTCGACTAGTTGAATCAGTGAGTGTTTCGTTGGCACTAAGTTTCTTCTTCGTTCAAATTGGCGTGCTCATTCACGGGTATGCCCCTCTTCCGACCCGTTGAATGGTGGAAGAAGTGAATGAGGACTAACGAAGAAACTACGAAACCGCACAGCACTGAGTTCGCTGGAGAAGGCGTGAAGTAAATTCGGCAGAAGTCCGTCAAATATGCATAAGATGCATGTGCTTTGTGTAGAATTTAGTATGGGGTCTGTTTTTTTAATTTAACAAATTTTTTGACCAATGTGATTTCTCGACTACTTACGGAGGGGTGGCGATTCTTAGGCGAACGCACTGTTATTTCGATGGATGGCGTCATTTGAATCGCTTCGGATAGGAAACTGTCGAGACCTGAATGATAATTGTATACTCAATGTGTGTTCTGCAAAGATTCAACGCATTTTTTACTTGCCAGTTGTACTTATCGTTCAAATACAAAACAACCCGATCGACTGAGGCTCTTCGAATAAATTTTAACATAGTTTCCCTTAAAAAATGAATATTCCTTGGATTGTTTTCCGTAAACATTCTTACTCATATCCCATTTTAATACCGCGGAAATTCCTGATGTTGAATTCTCGAACTTTATCGTTGCCTATTTCGAAACTGGAATTGCCAGATATTGAACCGAATTCGAGCACAACTGTTTCGATGCGTGAACAAAGTTGAAAAAATCGCGCGAGTCGATTCATGAGCCAATCTTTCCTTGTTGTATTCTTGTAGAAGATTTCCTCAAACTCGCAAGTCTAAAAACATATTGCCTAACGATAGTTATAAAATGGCGGTGTTGCAATGCATTCACCTTTTTATTGAAGGCTCCGAAATTATAAAACGATAAGGGCCATTGAGCAAAGAGGGGAGTTGAACAAACAGATACGCTGCCTCACTTCCCAATCGTCGGTGTGGAGACTAAAGTAGGCAAACATGACTATCCTCATCACCCAACTTCATCCTCGAATCACTCCCTCCCCATTCCTTATCTTTGCTCTCTTTTCGTTCTATCATTCGCTCGTTATCAGCGTTGATTTAATTTTGCAATCATTTATATTTAACTAAGAATGATTTTCCCAGATGCCTACACCATCTCCGTCGAGGCCATCATTCGCATACATGCCAAATCTAAGGATGACAAATAAACAACGCGTGAGTTAGCTTCCACTGAGAAACAACTCATGTGCAATTGGAACTCAACAATTCCTTTTCCGACTTTAATTATTTATTATCATTGAAGATACATACCGTACTCGCCCACCACTAAAATGAGCGATCATTGCTGCGCGACTCCATCGCTCTTCCACTCAAAGCCTGTGGAGCTAAATTGTACAAAATGATCCCCTTCCGCTTTATTGTACTCACTCACTAGATAAATAGTTTTATCCATGCGAAAAATCATGTTCCCTTGAAAAAGTTCGTTGATGTCTTCTCTTTTCTGATAGAATATATCGCAGTTAAACATTTCCGCATTCACCTCGTCGTCTCATCTCCATTCCTCTACTTTAAACGCTAGAAGTCAAAGAACGGGTCACCCTTTCCGCGCTCACTCTCTCGTCACTCAGACCGGAGTGAGATAGTGCGGAGTGTAGTCGCCCGAGCAAGAGTAGGACACATAGAGAGAAGAGGATGCGAGGAGGGTCCGGCTCCTTCTCTGCTGCCTTCTCATCGATTCTAGGCAGCGACAGAGTGGATATTGCAGCGGGGAGAGGGCAAGGACGAGAGGAGGGATGAGGAAGAAGGAGGGAAGCGCATTCCTCACACTCTTCGTTTTTGCGCGCAAATACTTCATTCAAGCTTAAAGTTGAATTTTTATTTTTCTGAATTATAGTGTGTTTTCCCTTACTTCTCACACCACATATATATCCCTACCCACATCAATTGTTTTGCATGAACACGTTAGAGCTATAAAGCTGAGTGGGGCAGAGGAGGATATGGGATATTTTTCATCCCTTGTTGCACTCATTACGTATCTTGTAGGCTATTATCGGATTTATTTGTGTATTGCTCTACTGAACCATTTAAAGTATTGATGAGCCGCCTTTCAGATGCCTACACCATCTCGTCATTGACACAGTCGCCGTAATCAAATTTCAATCTTCGAAATAAATATTGGATAAGTATTTGTAACACTCGGTGTTCATTTTGCAGTATAACTAACGTTGATATTTAAAATTCAACAACAATCCCACAATTCGCTCGCAACTCGCCGGTCAAATAATTGGCTACGAGTTCACGCCAATCGCAATTCCAATACAAAAATGCGGAGCGTCACTACTCGATATGTCCCCATCTTTCATTGCACCACTTTTTTGTGATAAAGTTGTTCATGTCTTCAAGTGCTGTTGCTGAACGAATGTTTCTATCAGTAATCTAAATATTCACGCCTTGCAAAAGAGGAAGAGAGAAACCCGAGGGTTCTTCCCACCTCCGTCGTCAGCATTCTTTTTTTTCCGTTCCGATAAAATATGAGCATAGATTCACGAGAGGAAGGTGACAGTAGAGAATCAAATGAAACTCGACACTATCGTGCGAATGCCGAACGAAATGTGCTGGTTAGCGACTTGGAGAAAGGAGGGTGGGGAATAGTTGTAATGAGGGCAACAGGTGGAATTCGGGGTCGGGTGAGAATATATTCTATGTGCGTGGTCATCAAAACGCAAGACCGAGTGCCTGATCCGTGCATGATTTGACTATGTTCATCCACCAGCTGTAGGATCGAGCGGATACGAGCGACTTGCCGGCCTGAACGATTGCTTATTTATTTCCTTAGGCATTCATGGCGCAAATGTATTTTTCAAGAGCACGTCTGCCTTCTAAATTTTTCATAAATTCTCACTTGTTTCATGTGATAATTTGACGAGATGTGATAGCACAGCATTACCGCTCCACCGACCCACATATTGCAATAGCCACACCATTTTCCCAGACCGCCATTCTGAAAAATTGTTTCCTGTCATTGGTATGATATTACTGATATGAGTAATGCAAAATAAAATTTTCCCGCATTATTCATGTTCACGTCCTAATCAGGAATTAAAGTGTAACCTCTTCGCAGCTGAAAAGATGTTTTGTCAGACGCCCGAGCTTCTTCTTATTACATCGCTCAATGGCATGGCGGCATTTAAGAAGTAGACTCGGGGCATTTTCCAAGACTGGAAAAAAATTAAATCGATGCAATTCATGGGTTCACAAACACCCCAAGAAGAAGCGAAGATTATTATTTTTAAAATTTTCATGATAATCAGTTACTAACTCGGCCCATCCTCTCGCCCGAACGGCCGAAGAATATCGAATGGGTCGAACTCGTGCTTATTGATGATTTCTCCAATATTGTCAACGTTTTCCGAGACGTCAGTGTTCTAAAATTTGAAATTAGTGGATTTTACTTAGAGTATGAGGTTCTGACTCGTTCGCAATCTTGAGGATTCTCTGGAATATTTTCCTGTTTCTCTGGTAAAATATCTTCAGTTGATGAATGGGCCGAAAGCGGAGGCGATGGGGACGATGCATAAGCAGAGTCGGAACATGGATCGAGTGCATCAATTTTGGTATTCTCCAATGCAATTGATGCGGTAATAGCTGCGATATCTTTCCGTTCGCTGTCGGACTTGGCAGTTTTATACTCGGCCACAATGCTCCGAGCATTTTTCCAACCGCCTAGAGCAGCAATTGTTTCTATGAACTGGAAATGTGTTCATTGAAGTTTGCAATTTGTGGTTTTGTTCACCTGGTCAAGATCGATTTCCGACTCCCCATTTCTGATTTGAGGGTTTAGATGAAACTGCGAGGGGCGCAGAGATAGGTAGGGAGGCAGATAATGAGGCTGGAATTTTTGAGAAATAAAGGAAGCCATTCCGATATGGAAGGATGTTGCGTCCTGCTGGGGATCACTGCTTAGCCATTGACTATTTGAGAATTCAGAACTAAAAAAATGTTCTAGAATACTCACTCTGACAATCGCTTGTATGATATCAAGAAGTATTCGCATACGAGGCATCTCCCGATTCACAATAGCGATTGCCTGATGCGAAATATCTTGGATATACGAGATAAAATTAGAGATATATCTCATTTTTGGCACAAAGTTTGCGCGTTCAGGTTTCGCATCGACCCCATTAGCCAAAAAACTAAATAAAATAAATATAAATAAATAAAATCCTAATACCTCTTCTGGATTCGGCGCAAAATCAGGCCGATTCTTCTCTATCGCATCGCACACCGTCAAGCAGTAACCCACGCTGATGAAATACTTGCGTCGCTCGTATTCATCACTGGATTCGCCTTGACAGAAGTAGGGATCAAACGGACGGAACGGGAGTAGACTGAATAAAATAATTGATTAAAAGGTGCAATAAATCGTGAATCTTAACTCACGTATTTGTTACTTTAGCCAGTTTCGGGATGTGCCATTTTTGCAGTTTAGTCAAGACCAAGCCAATATGCTCGCGGGCTGATGACCAATCAGGAATGGACGTATTGCATCTGAAGGGTAGAATTGAGGAAGTCTAAGAAACTTTTTTTTTGAAAACGTACTCGAGTAGGTTATCAAAATATTCATCAAAGCTCCAGCATCGGGAAGGCATTGTCGAAATATTATTTGGAGTAACACAAGCGTCATAATAGCTTTACTTTGGAAACAAAAGATCCATGCCACTGGGTGATGCAAAGACTGAATTGATAAGGTATTATTTTGAATAATATTGTAGCTGCTCGACTTCTAGTTATTCGTTAAAAGATGAAAAGTGCGCATTACTAGAACGCAAGAGAGATAAATAAGAACATTTGTTGATGTTGGATGTGTTCCCATAGGAGCAAACATTTTTTCAAAAAAAATATGATCTTTATCGGCAAATTCAGTGTGGGGTTCAGGAAAGTGAACAGTGAAAGAAATTTATTGGGATAGCTCGCCCCTTGCGTAAATCGCTCGTCTACGCGAGCTCCAGATATCGGCCAGATCTTTTTGCTTTATTTTCGTCTCAGACTCATGAGCGCACGCATCGATCAGCTCCATCCACCAGTTGTATGCTTTCTCGGAGACGTGATGTTTGCGAGCCTGAATAAATTATTTTATTTGCATTTATCCTAGGTCAGAAGCGCAGTTTTTATTATCTCCATGAGATCGACTAATGCCCTTTCTCGTCGTCCCGTTTAATTTCGTGAATTTTTTAAAATCATGCACTTATTTGTTTACGATGCTACTGATGTTATTGAAGGAGGGTCTCTTCATAAGAAGAAACAATCACTTACCGCTCTGATATGCCTCAGCGACGAGAGGTGCTGACACATCGAGACCGCTCCACTAACGGACGTGTTGCAGTAAGCGCAGCGGTGGCTGCGTTGACCCTTCTGAAGCGAGCAAAATGAGACTTGATCGAAAAATTCTTTAAAAGTAAAAAAAATATTCAAAGCACACCTCATCAGGTTCAAAGAATTTCTTCATCAGGCGCGATAGCTTGTTGGAGTTGCACCGTTCGACAGCTGGGCCGAATTGGCTAAGCAGCTTTTGAACATCGTTGGCGGCAACTTAAACAATATTCATGAAAAATATTTTATAAATTGCTTTATTATTGCACTCACTCGCTCCCACATCTCCAGTGAACGGCCGAAGAATGTCGAAAGGGTCGAAGGCTTCATTCATGATGAGATTGTGTTTCTTCTCGAATGGTTTCACGTCGACCAAAGGCATGTGTTTCGAAACCTTGATGTCTACAATCTGTGACTTCGTATGCGTTGCAGGTTTCTTCACTTTAACATTCGTCTCATCATTCTTCTTGTGAGCTTTTGCGGTGAACGTCCTTAGCTTCTCCAACTTCTTCTGAGTGATCTTTTCTGTCGAGATGGCTTCAGTCACCTTTTCCTCTTTGGAATCGATGGCCGACAGGCTCTTCATGCTCTTCGCCAGTCCCTCTTCCGACGAAGACAGTGAAGAGGTCGATGAGGAGAGAATGGGAGAAGAGCAGGAGGAGTAAGCGGATGAATCGGATAGCGGAACGACTGAGATTGACTCTTCGGTTTGTTGTTCGCCCTCGACCACAGAGCAGATCTCCTGAAAATTGCCAATTGATCAAACAGTAAACGAATTGTCGCCGAAATGCTAGAAATCAATGGCTCAGTAGTACCTTGTAATATTTGTCAAAATCGTCATCTTCTTCTCCCCACAGTGAATCAGCGGAGGAGGTGCTGTCTTCTTCCAGGGATTCCGATTCCGAATTCCGACGACTCTCATTGACGTCATTCGTCGGAATTACAGGAGTGACTGCTTCGACGACGCTACGTGCGATGTCCCACCCACCCAGCGCATGGATACAGGCTTCCACCTGAAAAATAATAATTCGTATTATTCATAGTAGTAATGTTAAATTGAATGAAAAATAAAATGATTCTTACCTGCGCAATATCAATCAGCGGTTGGTCCTCACTGAACCGCGTGGCGGGACGATACAATTCATCGTGTGGAATGTTCGACGAAAGCGAGTGAATCGGCTGTAAAATTATGCTTTAATTTTGTCAAGCAATAGCGAAAAAAAGAGAAAAAGATGCATCGAAAAACGAGAGAAACTCACCCTTGCGATGAACTGGATGATCTGAAGGAGTGCTCGAAGCCTCGGCAACTCGCGATGCACAATCTCAACGGCCTGCAAAATAATTTTTGTTTTAACGCATGATTATGATCCCAAATCGGACTTTTAGTACTATTCCAAAGGTACGAAGTGATCGAAAACCAACGATATCCGGATCCGCCGCGTATTCAGGCCTATTCTTCTCCACAGCATCGCACACAGTGTGGAAGTATCCCACTCCGACGAAGTGCTTGCGTCTCTCGTACTCTAGTGTCGTCTCGTCCGGATGCGATGGTGGGAAGAACGGACGGAAGGGAATCATGCTGAAGGAGTTTAATGATTCCACGTTGATAATAACTGATCATTGCTGCATGATCATATTTAGGGATTTGTTACTCTCAATAACTCACGTATTGGTGACTTTCGTCAGTTCTGGAATGAGCGTTGACTGCAGTCTCCAGAAAATGCCGTCTATGTGATAGCGAACAGTCTTCCAGTTTGGAGGAGGTAGGCTTTGACTGAGAAGAGACCGGTTAGAAATCAATCAATAGCATTGATTCACTAAACACAAGCTAATCGGTGAGTACCCACAGAACGCAAGATGATAGCTACATTTTAAAAGGAATAACGCTTACTCAAGAATGCGATCGAACATTTCACCGTAGCTCCAGCAATGAGAGTCGATAAGACTACGCATTCTGATGGACAAATATGCAGTGAACCAATTTGTTGTACCATTCAGTGTTATATAGCCTTAGAACGGAAAGACCCAATTCCTGTCCAGATTGGAGGCCCCGCATTTCCTGTGCAGATCGCCCAGAGGGCAGACTAGGTGTATCACAGAGAGTTTATTGACACAAACAACATAAAATACTAATATGGCGTTATTCAACTTTGGTGAAATATTCATTTGTTGAGGATTCCAATCACAATTCGTCCCTGTTAGAGTCCGAGTCAGAATTGAGATATTCGTAGACCATGTTCAAGCTAGCTAGACTTTCCTCAGCTCCTTCTGCAAAGGGTTCATTTTATGTTCACTATATTATTTTTGAACAATTTTTAATATTTTTGCTCATAACCTTCATCCGAAAAATTGTAATCTACTCATAACGGAGAATTGATTTTACATGCTGCCATATTTCAGATACTTTGAATGGCTCACCGGGTAGCTGAGCAAGTGTATCCATGGAGTAGGTTACGATTTTCTTCTGAAAATAGATGATCATTCTTGTATAGTGTTCCAATAATAGCGATAAATAAAACGTACCATGAAGCCCTTCAAATAACGTGCTTCCGTGCCCAATTCGAAGGCAAGAGCGTTCAGAATTCCTTAATATGCCATGCTTATTTTATTACAGACGCTGTCAAAAAATTCGGTCAGAGAATTGGGGCCTTCCATTGTTGATGTTCAAACATGATTTTAACAAATCAGGACCCACCTTCACCCGTAATAGCCGTGTCTTCACCAGCGGTTGCAGCATCAACCGGAGTTGCTTCTATTGCTTCTGGAGTCGCTTCAGGATCAGCCTGAATATTATTTTACATTTACGTTTCATTATCTATAGTCGGTTATGTCTAACAGAGGTATAATCATGAAAAGATTGCGAGAGATTGGCTCAAAATGAAGAAACCAAATTTCACCCACCTCCGATGTACTTGCTGGTAGCTCATCCTCGCCGAAGACGATTCCAATTGCAAGAAGAACAAGCAGACAGATACGGAAGATCATTCTCATTGACAGATAGTGGTGACACGATGAAAACTGCGAAGTAGATGCTAAAGGAATATAGGCGACACGTCCCTCACAAATTTGCGTAATCTAGTCACGAGAAGTGACGAAAACTTCCCCGTATTCGAAATCAAAAGTCAGAAAGACGAAAGTAATTGTAAATGTGATTTCACAAAAATTTGAGCAATTCATTTATTCATATTCTCTCTTTTGTGCTCGAAAGTTAGTGCGGTATGAAAGCCTTCTTCCGTTAGGAACATGGTCATTCTTGGAAAGAGTGTTGAGGTATTTTTTTATTCAATACTCTTTTTACACAATGCACAGCTCGAGAAGTCCGAGAATTGCAGCAGTGCTCGGAAGAGAAACAAAAATAGGCGTAGATGCTCGTTATTTTGAAGATTATTGCTGGAGCTGTTCTTGCAAGAGCAACGGTCTCTCTGCGCGGTCAGTAATCTTCATTAGCACTGAAAAGTAGGAGGATGTGAACAAGCAGCTGCGCAAAAGAATACAGAACGTATTCGGGGTGGAGGATGGAACATGCTTACTGTCTCATCATTCCTCATGGAAAATAGTTGATTCTGCTTGTTGCACCCGTCCACGCACGAACAGCTACTCGAATCTGAACGAATAATCAATTGAAATCTGACTTCAGATCTTCAAGAACTGTCGTACTCACTTCCATGCGTATTTGCACTAGGAAAAATTCAGACTGCATGTCTCAGACTTTCCATCTTTGAGCCTCCACACAAACATGAAGACGGGCTACTTCTAATTTTTGGGGCCACTACCATGAGATGCGCTGAAAATTGTGTAAGCTTGCAAATCTCTAGAACAGTTTGAACGATTAGAACGCAGCCAGTGATACATATCTCACCTTTAAAATCACGCGCATGCAATCGGGTTCTCAGCCGCATCCACAACTTGACTGCAGAAGCTCACTCATTGGATTGTGGAACTGTGTCGGCGGTTAAAAATGGAAGGTTAAATAGGACTAATTCGCTCATGGTATGCTCGATCTCATAGAGGGATCACGATCGAGATGGTGTTAAATGTGAATTAATGAATTAATGTTCAAATACTAGAACGACACAAGCCACAATAAAAAATAACTCTTTGAAAATGATGAACAAATGCAATTGAGAGCATTTATAGGGAAATGAAATGAAAGGACGCATAGACTCGATGAACTGATTTATGATTATGAAATCGAATCAAGGACGCGATTACGGCAGCCAAGATAAATATTTCGTCTTCATTTATAATATTTTGCTCTCTTACGAGATGAGGAGAGAGTACGCGGAATGAATAGACGGATAATCATCTTGACAGACTCGGTTCAACGAAATGGTTACGAAATGGAAATGGTTAATTGTTGATTGTTTTTTTTATATTTGTGTGAATCGTAATAACGGTATGTTTAAAAAAAATATTTTATCCACAACGCAAAGCTCGCTTATTACAACATATTCAGTCATAGAGTCGTTGTCTGATCTCCCAATAGCACTGGACGGGTCATTGTACTCTTGAGCCTCCACGCAAAGATGAATACTGGCATTTGCTTCTCCGTTTTTCCTTTTTGGGGCTCTTCTTCGCTGTCATGAGAAGGCGTTTTGACCAAACTGAATGACGAAGTGTTCGAATGGTAAATTATTATTCTTTAAAATAGTCCCCTCTTCTTTCAATGCTAGTTTTAATGCTCTATTAAATCCTCAGTGAAGACAAATCGACTTTTTGCCAGGTGATCGTGAAGGATTGCCATCCCCTTGTTCGCACCTCTTTTTTTCCGGTATTCCCATCATGGTGAATGAAGAAAACTGCGCTTGGGCTTCTCTGTCCCCTCCCGATTCCCGGATCAGTTCAGCAATTGCGTAGTCTCATCATGTTTGCGCACTGGAAGGAAATCGATTTATAGATGTAGGCATTGTTTTCCCGTGAGTTCCTCGTCAGTGAACAAGCATCTATTTGAATGATGAGGGGATAATTGAAGAGGGACCTAGCCTACCCGTAGGTTCCATTCCTCATTTCGTCTCCTTCATGTTGTCGTAATAGTCTTCTTAGCAATCACCCAATAGGTCCATATCTGCTTGGCTGATGAATTTTAGTAGTCAAAGTCGAGATGAGGTAGGCATCTGTAAGAAAAAGAAAATAATAATAAAACTCAAATATTGAGAGCGGCACGAGCAGCAATGAATAGAAGGCTGATAAGAATGAGAAGATAATGTGAGTATTAGCTTATGCAGAAAAAATGAGCGCGAAAGGAATGGACGCATAGACGCGGTCCTTCGAAACGATTAGGCGCGAAGTAGAGCTACCAGAAATGGCTCTCTTAATATCGCCTGCTCTCTCGATTGTCTGAACGGTCAGGGAGTGCGCAAAAGGACCATGGAATTTCTCGCGAAACCATTTATAGCGTGAAACTGCACATCATTTTGTATTCAAAATACAAACGGGTGGTAAAAAATAAATAGTAAAATGATGTGAACGCCTTGATACACGTTCAGGTGCAAAAAAGTGAATCAATATAGTGGATAAAGATAGATCTAACATCTCCGCGAGGCATTACAAATGAGATAAGAATTGGATTCATTCGTTTCATTCGAACAAACCATATTATTTCTTTATTTTTTACGACTTTTATATATTCACAAACACAATTCAATAACAATTCTAGACACAATTAGTTATTATTTATTCTCATTTTCTGCATCCGCCAACATTTTTGAGAAGAGGGAATTCTTGTCGGCCATCAGTGCAGCCGGAGAGTCCATTTCGGCCACTTCTCCCTTGTCCATCACCATGATTCTGAAAAATCTCTGATCTTTGACCTTCTAGAAATGATCGCAATTCGATTTCTGTGACCGTTCCGATAAGAATGATTTATGGAAAAAAATGACACTTAAAAAAAATTATCAAATATTTTTCCAATACTGTAATACGATATTTGGTCAGCAAATATATATAACATTAAAACTAACCTATCATAGTCGAGAATCGTGTTCAGCCTGTGCGCAATGGTGAACACTGTGCAGTGCCTGGAACATAACATATTTATTTGTAATTGTAATTTATTCATCCGCTTTTTAGATGTCAAACCCACTTGAAATGGCTCCTGATCGTCGCCTGGATGAGGTTGTCTGTTTGAAGATCGACTGCGGCTGTTGCCTGCAATGTTTGGCTTGAAAATGTTCGAGGGTACACCACACCCTACATCAAACTCCAAATTCAGCTAGAGCACGGAGGGATTATGTACATTGCAATAATAAGGTGTCATTGACGCTCACCTCATCAAGTACCAAAATCTTCGAACTCCTCAACGTCGCACGCGCGAGACAGACCAATTGTCGCTGACCCACACTAAAACGGATTCGTTTATGAAAGCAGGAGCAACTTAGCACGTACCTGATATTCTCTCCACCTTCAGAGATCTTGTGTTCTAATCCGTTCGTTAGCGTCTTTGAGAAACTCTGAAAGGCTCTTGTTATACTCTTGTTACTGTTCCCACCTCACCTTACATTAGAAGATAAATTTGGATTAATAAAATACAATAGAACTTACTTCAAGATGAGCCAGCTCCAGTGCCTTCCACAACTGATCATCGGAATAATCGCCGAACGGGTCGAGATTGAAGCGAACGGAGCCGGAGAAGAGCACTGGTTCCTATCGTAACATTCAAATGTTCAGCGGGGACGCTACGGTGTTTAGCGCATAATACGGAACGTTTTATTCGCTAGCTCATTATTTATTAATAGTAAAATTTTCATTTTCTCAGTAAGTGCTACCAGTGCCTCTAGGAAGCGATTTGGAACAAGAGCTAGGACCGGAGACCCTCCAGTCAAAATTCGAAATGAACGATAGGGATCGGAATACGCGGAACGGTTTATTCTTTTCCGATAAATACGCCATTGTTTATCAAGTTACACAAATACGAACAATCAAGTCGAACAGATGCAAAAAAGGCGATGTGCATTGGGTTTTTTCTGTAAATATCATACGCACCTTCCATTCATTCGCGGTTCTATCTTACAGGTTATTGGTTATTACTAGGCGCATTCTCACCTGGGGAATAATCGTCAATCGCTTCCTCAGCTCATGCAGACCCATCGACGACGTCGACCTTCCGTCAATGTTGATCGACCCACCGGCCGGCTCGATCATGCGGAAGAGAGCGAGGGCGAAAGAGGACTTTCCTGAAATACGTAAAATCATCATAAAAATCGCAGCTTCCAAAAATAGGATTCAACAAGGTGCATTTTAGTTTTTTTTTAAAATATTTTTTTATCTACTGTTGAAAAGCCAAGAAGTAAAATGAGAATAACCTGCTCCCGTTCGTCCCACGATGCCTATCTTCTCTCCCGGTCGCACGCGCGCATTGATGCCCTTGAGCACGAGGTCCAGGCCTTCTCTGACAAAATTTAGCCTTTCAATTTTTACCGTAACCATTTTCAGAAAATGCGAAAAAAAATCGATGCAGAAACATGCAGTTTTTTTTCCATACCATGCACCGATTTTCGCATTTTCGCATTTATGTGCATTTTTTTTTGCAAAAAAAATCATAATTGTCGAACCGTACCGATATCTCGTCGAGTAGTTGTCAATGTGCACGCCTCCATCAGACGGCCATCCCGAGGTGACACCGCTGTTCGCATCCACCCACTCGGCCTGGAATCGGGGTCTACTTCGATCACAATTGAATGATTCGAAAACATTCCAAAGACGGCTACTCTTTGAAGCTGATCGTGATAAGTTGCTCACTATTGCAAATTGCAAATTATAAAATAGAGATAAATGCAAACCTCATTGGGCGTCCTCGTATACTCCACTACTCGCTCTACACACACGATATTCGACTCTAGCGAGGACATTTGGATGACAGCGTAGTTGAGCACGTCCGTGATCTTAATGGAGTTTTTTTTACAAAGGATTAATTCGAAAATACAGATTCACGCACGTGAAAAGATTGTATAAAGGAAGGAATCGTCGAGCGGTACAACTAGCATAAGATTGTTAGTAGACGGACATGTTGTCCATTAAATGTCACTAATACGCCTCCAATTCACATGCTCCACAGGCGAGGAAGATGCGAGATTTGAATGGAAGTTCATAACACTTTTCATGCTAGAATGTGAGCACTTACGTTGAGCGCGTAACTGACGGACACTCCGACCAGACCGGCGGAGATTCCCCAGTCGAACTGTTTGGAGAACGCTGCGAAGAGAGCGGCGAAGAAGATCTGGATTACATATTTGAACAAATCAGGATATAATTTAAAGGGGGAGGGGCACGAATATTTTCTCACATAAGCTGAGCCTCTGGGGTAATAGGGATGCTATACCCGATCACAGATCACTTTACCCGAAGTTCTAGAAATGCCTCTGAACCTCACTACGGATTTTTGAAGTTTCATTGATTGTGCAGGCACGATTTGGGGTACTGTATTCTTGTATTGATTTCACTCGATTGGCAGTCGAAAATAGCAGCAATAGTGAGGTTTGCACACGGCCGGAGTCGAACCAGCGGGTGCTGGATAGCGAGGCAAAAGCTAAGTGCCGTCATATTCGTTGAGTCTAGACGGCCTAGTTAAGGGAGAGGAGAGAGTCAACCGCTGTGCTGATTACTGTAGTTACAGCGGGGTGCAGGCACGTCGTGGTGGGACCCACCAATTTCGATTCGTGCTCCTCCCCCTTTAAATAAAATTGTTGTGAGATATTCCAGTCATTGCCGAGTAGGCTCAAACTACAATGATGCAAAGACTGGGAGATGAACTAGGGCTTGACGCAGAAAAAAAAACGTACCACACAATTGCCGATGAACTCCAGGCGCACGGAGAGCCATCGATTGGACACGACGTTGAGGTACCTGAAAATTTTCGATTCGTGACTACATCCGTAATTTCAATGAGTATCTTTGTGCTGTACCAGTCGCCCAGTTCGCTCGATATTCGACTCGTTGGCCATTTCTTTACGCCCTTTGAAACCAATCGACTCACCTGCACTGAATCAGCTTGTCTACTTTCGCCTCCGAGTCCAGGCAGAATTGGGCAACCTGGACACAATTTTTTAACTGAATCACAAATAAGTATTCGCAGATCCTACCTTTCCATACGCACGAATAATTGCAACGCCCTGGATCGTCTCTCCAAAGTGGGAATATACTGGGGATCGGTGAATGGATTCGAGACGTTTAAGCTGCCGGGAGGTGGGCACGTAGAATCGCTGAGAATTGCAAGATACTCTTTTACAAACGATATTTTCGCAAATTCACTTAATTCGACAAGGGGTGGCATGGCCATAAATAACTCTCTTATTATCGCGAAACATCTCGCCTCTCTAGCCGATGAGAAATACTAGCTGTGAGGCGGAATCAATTCAACACAATCACTGACCAGGATTAGAATGTAGATAATGGCGAGTGGAATGATCACAACGACGAAGATGGGAGTGGATGTCACGATCATCACGAGAGTGGTGACAATCTGGAAAAATATTTTAGAATGTGAGCTTCACTTTTTTCAAACAATTTTACTTAAAACAATGCTCTATGAGAAAATTCAGAGGAAAAGAGATCCGATAGTTCGTATTCGTTTAGGTGTGAGAACATTTCAAATTTTCATTCAGAAGGACTTGGTAATTCACTCACTCCAAACACACACTGAATGAACGTCTTCAGATTCTGCACTAGCTGCGAATCAATCGTGTCGATATCCTTCGAGCATCGATTGAGAATGCGCCCGGTCGGAGTGGTGTCGAAGAAGGAGATGGGTGATCTGAAGAGAGAATAAATACTTCGGCTCTTGTGTTAGGTCTACTCGAATTGGGTTTATATAAACGCAACTTATCGTTTGTTATCACGGCATATCTGATGACGACATGAATAGAAGGCGATGAGTCTCTTTCCACATACGATTATGAGCATATCACAAGTGGACTTGAGTAAGAAGTCGGAATGCATCTAACCTCATTAGATTATGCACCAGCGGCGAGTGCAGCTGTCGCGAAGCCCGCACGCCGACGATGACCATGGCGGAGACTGCCACGTAATACACCATGGCTGCAAGAAACGGTGTGAAGGGGGTTGCCAAAATGTGACTCTTATCATTTCCAATGATATCAATTTTCGGTACGAAACTGTGATGAATGAAATAAATATTTTGAGAAGGCATACGAAATTCTTACAAGTTCCCACTCCGATAGCGCAGTAGATGCCCAGCCGTTCGCCTTGGTCCATCTTCGTGCCGTTGAATGCCGGGTCATTCTCGTTTGACCTTCAAGATCTCATTTATGAGTTTACCAAAAACATTTGTTGATACGATCTGAAGGAAGCATAATCGTTTCACGTTCACGTCGTCATCATGAACAAAAAATGGGCTTACCAAGCAGACAGCCAGAACGTTCGAAGCATGGACAGTGCCTGCGCGCTTCCGTACATGATGATGAAGATGAGACAGAATGAGATGGAGGCCGCTTTGAGGTACTCGAGGTAGACGGTCAGCTTGACCTGCAACGAGCAATACCTTTATGATTTCTCTTCATTCATTCCTCGGCGCTGCATTGTTTTTCTAAAGAAAATATAAAAATCATGTAGGCACGGTACTGACCCAAATCAAGTCTTATTTTGTACTATTTTTGGCGCACAGATCCACCGAAGTAGGTTTTTAATCATAAAAACAAGTGAAACTCACGCCACCACTCTCCATCTGCTCCTTCTTGATCAACTTCTTCTCCTCGGCAACAATCGATCCTCGCCCGATGGCCTTGTGTACTGCCTTCTTCTCCTCCTCAACCTTAGTGCCATCGTCGACATCCTCTTCCTCCGCCTCCTCTTCCTCCTCGGCCTCGGCGGAAGAGGCGTACTCTTCCATTAATCTGAATGACATTGTTCGATCAAATGAGATGGATCAAAGGGCCCAGGTCGAAGTCGTTCTTTTTGCGCACGAGAAACATCGGTTTTCGTCAAATCTAGGGTCGATAGATCAATCACTCACTTAGCGAACATGCCTCCCTGCTTGACAAGGTGGTCGTGGCTGCCTTTCTCCGCAATGACTCCGTCTGAAATCATGGGATTCGCCTTCAATTCTTGCTCTTCTAAATTCTGAGCCTGTACGTTTTCTCATTGATTAGACAGGCCAGACAGTATGATTATCGAGGAGACACGATTTCCGAATTGTCCCTCACCGTGGAACACGAGGATCTCATCGGCTTCTCTCGTGTGCAGCAGAGAGTGTGTGACTAGGAGTCGTGTCTTTCCAGCCAGAAGACCGCGAGGGCCAAGAACCTGTGTGGGTTGGTTGATAAATATCTCGGTTCACGTTCTTCCGTTTCTTTTGTTTCTTCCGTAAGTGAAAAAAATGCGAATTGAGTAGAATCCTTTCTTACCATGTCATTCTTAATACTTACATGAGTGTACAGATGCCGCCCTACATGTGCATCAACGGCTGAGAGAGGATCGTCGAGTAGGTAGACGTCGTCCTGTAAGGAACGTTGATAACTGGCTGAGCTATATGAATCTACTCTTCGTCCAAATTCGGCTCTAATGTGCATGTAAAGAGATATCATTAGACTTCGACTTGAGATTAACCTGTTGATACACAGCTCTAGCGAGCGACACGCGAGCCTTTTGTCCTCCAGAGAGATTGATTCCCTTCTCTCCGATCTCCGTAGCATCACCATCAGGAAGTATGGCGAGGTCGGGAGCGAGGGCGCAAGCGGAGACCACCTGAATCATTCGATTTTTAAGATGGCATGTGCTTCTGTCATTTAGAACGCTATCTCGACAGGCAGATGAGAGAACATGTGAGTCATAGAGTTCTCAATGTCAGCAGTAATACTTTGTATCTTCAGGAGTACTTACTTTCTCATACCACTCTCTCACGAACGGCTTGCCGAATGTGATATTGTCCCGGACGGAGAGGTTCTGGATCCATGCCTGTTGAGGAACGTAAGCGAGCCGACCAGTAACGGTGATGTCTCCCTTGAGAATGTTCAGGTCACCTGAAAATGATTTGTCAATCGGAGAGCTGGACTATCTCACACTTACCGAGCATCGCCGACAGGAAAGTACTCTTGCCCGATCCGACTGCGCCGACCACGGCAACGAACGCGCCACGGGGAGCTCTGATTAGTTGATGTTATTGTTAGTGTTATTGTTTGCTACGTTTGAAAATACAGAGATATTGGATGGAAACAAGCTTTGCTGTAACAGATCGAAGAGCCGGCCGTGACTTCTCATCACTGGCTTCTTCCCATGTGGCGTCAACGTTGTGGAACTCGACAGAGTTGGGACTAGCTGAAGTAAGCATATTGCTGCTTTTCCCTACATCACAGTTCGAAATTGTTCCGAGAATAAGAGAGGGACTCGCTCACCATTGGCGTTCTCATCTCTCTTGATCTTGCTGTCGTCGATCTCCTCACTGAGAAGGAAACCACGTAGACGACGGTTGGAGACCATTGCCTTGAATGGATCATCATGAGCTCTGATCATAAAAAAAATAAGGACGATTCGCAAGATTTCAGATTCCCAAGAATCTCGAAAATTCGAATTACCTGGACAGTCATGTTGATGATGAACGCGATCATCATCATGGGCATCTTGAGCTGATTGAACAGGGTTAGAGAGACGAAGGCAATCTGTAATGAACGATTGTGAGCACACCTAGCTAGCCTCTTGTAAACATACGACAGCTAGGGTCTTGATCCGCAGTGATCTAATACTTTTGACCATATAAAAGCTGCAGCAATCACTAACCTGCGGCGTCAAAATATGCTCGTCGCTGGACAGGATGAATGTTCCGAAAGAGGCGGCAGACACGAGGAAGGGCGAGGCGGAGTTGATTGTGTCCAGAAGTGATTGGACCATACCAGCCTTGCGCACGAGGGCTATTTCACTGGAAGACGTTCAAATTTTACACGTTTTACATATTGTTGGCCAAGAGAACTGTGATAAATTGCGCTTCTCACCGAACTCTAATTGCATTAATGTGCTTCTCCATCGGTTCCTCCCACGCGTACAACTTGACGACTTTGATGCCGTTGAGGACCTGCATCGAGATGTTCGCTATGGCTATGATGTGGTAGGAAAGCCAAATTGAAAAAAATGATACGTTCAAACCTCGTTGACCATCTTTACACGCTCGTCCTTCAGCTTCATTTGCGTCATCTGCAAATAACGATTAGTTTTTTTTAAAATTGTATCTCCCGCAGGGCGCAAGTGCCTTGATTTACGGGATGACCTTTACCTTACATGTTCCTAATAATTTTGCGATTTCCCTACAAGTATTTTGAATTTTGAAAAATCATGATTTTAGATAGTGAAGCACAAATTGGGAAAATCTCTTGCCTGCCACTTCTTGATCGCTAGCGAGGTGAAGATGTTGAGTGGTAGGTACAAGATCATAATGACGATGCCCGGCGCGGCGGAGTATCCGAGGGTGAAGGAGAGGTAGATGAGGGCCACGATGATCTTAGAAGATTTCTTTTCTTGAGATTGACAAGCAAGAAAAATGATTCTACCCATTCAATATGATCCATGAGATTTCTTTCACAAGTAACTAAAATTACATTTCAAAATTTCTCGCCTGATACGGAGTTGACCAATACATTTGCACTTGCGGTGTGAGATTCTGAAAATAGGTTTATGTTTCAATCATGAACAATGGGAGAATGCTGCAACGAACACCAACCTGGAATATCTCAATATCAATGGCCATGTGATTGATGATCTCTCCCACGGTCTTCTTGCGACGAGCGGATGCGGAGAGTCGGAGAGTCTAAAAAATTGCTTTTTTAATTGTCCGCGTTTGAGATATGTTTCACGCATTGGACAAAACCAGTAGGTCCTTTACTATTTAATATTTGAGCGTATCAGCATCTCACCTTTCTATACACCGCCGCGGTCAATGCTGTCTGCAGTTTCATGCCCATCCTCATCATGATGCTGTTGTACTGATTGAGAATTATGGAGCGGGACTGAATCATACATATTATTGTAATTCACTGTAAATAAATTCAAATTCATATGGGATTAATCGGTCATGGATTGCAGTTCGATTTTCATTACATGAAATTATGGAATAAATAAATAAATAAATACCTCCGACACGACAAACATGAGAATGGCGTAGCTGAGACCCTGCCAGAAGGGCGCCTCGGCATCGGAGACGAATGTGATCAATTCACTGCAGTTGTTTCGTTTATTTTTCTTTATTCAGTAAATTTTATCTCAGTTGTTGGTTTTATCAGTTTCCGTGTAGTCAGAAAAAAGGATAACCCACTTGAGCAGGAACGGGTTCACGAATAGAAGCGTGTCGGAGATGAGCTGAAATATTGCACAAGTTTTACTCCAAGTCGATTAAAATCGCATCAATGCCTTTAACCGTGCGAAAAAAGCAGATAAAGCCAGAAAGAGTATACAATCACTCACATAATTAAGAAAAAATAATTACTGACTTTGTACATGGTGGCCGAGAGGAATTCGTATTTGAACATGCGGAAGAGTGCCTTGATCAGCGAGGGCTCGACGGGCATGATACTGAAATACTATACGTAAAAGTGTTTTGAAGAATCAATGAAAATAACGAGAATGGGCTAAATATAAACTCACGCATCGCCCGCCTTTTCCGCCAGGTGCCTCTTCTCAATGTAATCTGAACGAATGTCCAAGTACAATTCGGAAAAGGACAGCGACGTACCCTTCATCTGATTGATCCAGTACTTCTCAAACAGTGCTGCGAGCCAGACCGACTTCGAGCCAGGGTTGAGATCGAAGATGTCGTCCATCTAAGTAATTGTACGTTTCTGACTGTTTTTTCGAATCATAACATGATTTCCTAATCTTATCCGTAGAGTTACTTTTGAAAATAACCTCAAGATCTTTCTTTGCTCCTCGGATTTGCACGGGCGTGAACCACCAGTTCGTGAGGCGGTTGATGAAGGAGGAATCGAGCTCCTCGGATTTGTCCTAAATTGTTAAATTTAAAAAACAACAACAATAATAGTCAATAACGGAAAAGAATTCGAACCGTCTCCGGCCGTCTCTTATCTGCCCAGCAGTAGAGCAGACATTGAATGACGACAACCGGCCAGAAGCCCATGTACAGGCAGAAGATCGGAAGGGTAGTGTCATTCTAGAATGGGACTTCATCACTAATATTTCCTTGTCGAATGGCTTAAAAGAGAAACTTGACAAACATCGAGTAATTTTAAAACTCACATCATAGGTGCTGTTCTCGAATTGGTAGCCCATCTCGGGCACTCCGCAGATTGCGAGGAGGATCAGAGAAAGGTGCTGGATTCCGGAAGAGATCTGTCCGCATCGTGAGCGATTCCAATCTATGACGAGATGCAGCAGCTGAATTTGATCAAATTGATGTTTTTTGAAACGAATAAATAATATTCATAATGTTATAAGAAGAAACTTCGTACTCGATCTCACGATAAACGCAAATAGGCACACAAATTTGCGTGGGTCAATTCCTTATCAGTTGTGCAAGTGACCCGACGACCACCGAAACATCATGGGTCAGTAGGAAACATGCCAGCACTTACTTTTGACCAATTTTTACCTTTAAAAACCACTCTAAGACTATTTGGCTAGAGGGTTCCACCTTCGTTAAAAAAAAACTCACGAAGAAGAACATCCACACGCACGGATAGACGATGTCCACCGTGGACAATCCATCGATGAAGAATGCATTCAAGACTAGCACTGCGGTCGCGTTGAGGAAGAGGTAGATGTTGATGAGCTGGAATTGTTTTAAATTTTGAATCGAGCATTCGAATCCCTCAACATGAGCTCTTTAGCTCGAATGGACGGCGAATAGAACTACTAAAGAACTCAGGCATTGGACATGTTCATTTACGATTATCTCTGATAAAAAGAATGATTCTCTAGTGATAATCCACATTGCATAATTTCATGAAAGTATTGAACCATTTGGATGACCGGAAATCATTTTGTAATATGGAAACTACTGAGACGAACCAATCGAATAACGAACAGCGCTGTAACTGGAAGTGGATCAAATCGGCGACCGATTCGACGGGCCTGAAAATAATAGTTCTGGTTCTTAAATTCAGACTACGAAAAATCACTAAAGCATTTGATCGATCACGCTAAGAAGATACCACTAAGATGTGTCGATGTTTCAATTTCTATGGAAATCAGAGAATACCGACAAACCTGCACGAAAATAAATGGAAGTAGAACAATGAGAAACGCTGCCGGAAGGTAAACGAGGAGCTGGAATGCAATTATAATGCTTTATATTGGATCGGATAAAATATTATTTGAAATAGGGATCTAAATATTATTTGAAATAGGGATCTCTTTTGTGCGGGATGTTTCTTATCACTGATCGAATGATGTTGGAGAGTGCGAAAATGCTTCGGAAGCTGCGGCACTGATTAGAGATGAATATTTACGGCTTATGACTAAAGTATGACTAAAGAAAATCTCAAATAAAGAAGATGGTACAGTTAGTCACAGTGCTTTGTGTTTTTCATGAACCTATTTTTCAAATTCAGTCATCAGTCACTTACTGTATGATCAAAGCATTTTGTTAGATGCGGAAAGTCCGTATCGTCTGTCCAATTGCCCTGAAGAGCAGAAATAAATATTGATATTACTGATCGATATTGTTTTTTGATACCTAACAATCCCACGCTTTTCTCTCTCACGGCTGTTAAAGTTTTTTTACAAGAGCAATTCGGAGAGAGAGAAAGGGGCTGTAAAGTAAAGGCCAAATGTTCAACGCATCGATTATTTCTGCGTTTGCGATCAATGTCAAATAATTTTAATTAATTTTCAGAGATTATTATTAAAATATATAATTGTGCTCACCCAGAACTCGTCATCGCCACAAAACGAATCGCCCATTGAGAATATTTAAATGTGTCCTAGTGCTCTGATGAATCGGGTAGGGGCTGAAAAACAGATATTAGATACACAAAAAACGACAAGTATTCCGCGTCCTTGCTCGACCCGAATAACACGCGCAAAATGAAGCGTGGCCGCTTTTAATCGCTGAAGCTGTCTTCGGAAACTGTGAGAAAGCTGTAGCCCCACTCCTCCCCTCGATAAGGCTTATCGCAGATCGCCTAGATTTTGTGACGTGCTAGCTGAGTTTTGCACACAAACCTGTGTTTTCTTGTGTAATTCATGCACGATCTCTCCATTTCTGCTCATGAAGCTTGTCAATGTTTCATTGCCTCCTCTGAAAAGACAGTCCGAAGACCGAGCAGAAACAATGTATCTAAATTAGGATTTCGGGGTCGTGGAACATTCTGTAGTCCGCATGAAACATGAAAGATGTGTGCTAAAATGGGGTGATTAGAAATCCCTAGCATTGGATCTGATAAGCACCACAAATATTCTGTGCGATTTCTACTTTTCATTGGAATATCTTTCATCATCATTTTTTGTCGAATTCAGCCCACAATTTGTTTATTTATTTGATTTTTTTCGAAATTGTGAATAACAACGATTCTCTGATTTAGATTTTTCTTGCAAGTGGCTGATCTGAAAAAAAAAATCGCTCGAATCTGACTGCCATGATTCATTAGTATTTTTTCATAAATATCGTTTCAGGTATTTTGATCGGTTCAACGTCAGAAAATAGATTATTTGTGTGTGCTAGCAATTTTTAAGAAAACAATCGTTGTTGATCCATCATGTCATAATTCTTGTCAAATTTGTTCCATTCTCTAGCTAGTGTGCTTTCATCGATTGGAATAGTGGAGTGGTGTCGAGAACTCAACTCTTTCTTATCTTGTTCAGCCCTCTCAAATTGTCTTCAACTCAGCTTCGCAAGATGGTACTCGCTCTGGGAATTCTTCAATATTTCAATTTATCAGAGGAATTATCGATCATGACGATGGATTCCATTACCGTTATATCCTTTCCTTGTATGACTCCTCCCACAGGCTCCTCGTCACAGCTGTGTTCGGCGATCAGAAAGCGAGAGGAAAAGAGACAGAAAAGAAATGAAGCAAAGTGAAGACAAGAAGTCCTCTTCATCTCTCGCTTTACACTCACCCTTGGCATTCTTCTACTTCTCTCTTATTTCTACGCGTTTTTCCACAATTACTGTATAAAGTCTCTAATAGGCGTTGTCTCGTTCAACTAACATTTTTCAAATTCAATCGTTCTTCCAGATGTCTACACCATCTCACTGCTAACTTCTACACAGTAAGAGAGCAAACTTCGAAATTAGAACGAAACGAAATTAGGACAAAAGGTGTGTAATTGTAATTCTTAAATTTAATTTACTGAATTTGACAAATTCGCAATCAAAACGCTCTGATAGTACAATGCGACATAATGAAATAGTCAAAATGATAATTATTGATATATTGGCAGAAGCAGTAGTGCAAGAAACAGTCGTCTCGTGTCGATTCCTGATGTCCCAGAACTACACAGTGAGAAAAAAGGTAAAAGGAACTAGAGTTCGAAATACGGGTAATCGTCTCTTCATTCCTCGTGCTCTCTCTCACAGGTTAGAGTGACAAGAGTGTGTGCGAAATGAAGATATGCCCTTTTTCGAACTCTAGACAGAATACGCTCTTTCCCATTCCGATCAATTCGGAGAAGATGAAGTTGGTTCCCTATTAGTCCACGAATTAGTGTTCGAGATTTGGTGAAAAAAACGCATTCGAGGAGAATATCGAACAGTGATTCGTGACTATTAGCGAAGTTTCAAAGCCCGGGGAAATCGAAGTAAGGAAGTGTAAGGCCTCCATTAGTGATTCTATTACAGTACTGCCGGCCAACTTCGAAGTATGGAATTTTAAACAACAACCAAAAGTGAAGTACATATAAAAGTGATTGTTGTATTCGTCCCGATAAAACTTTGTGAACTATTATGGTAACCAAGAAGCAATGCACGGATTCACAGAGAAATATTACACAATTCGCCGCAAGTCATTGCAGTTCATTATTTATCATTCCTCGACTTTGCCTCTCAGTCGTTCTTCACCCTCTCGCAGTGTAAAGTGCACGCCACATTTCGTTCTTCTCGTTCGTCTCTCCCCCTCTCTCACACATCCTCTCATACCATCGAATCGCAGCTGTTTTCTTCTTTCTTTCCGACGTACCTTAGCTGCTCTGACTAGGATTAAAATCTGGAGTGCTTCTTATTATGCGCTTCTCGTAAAATCACTCATTTTTTTGTGTTTTGAAACCATTCTTCAATCATATTTCATTGTTAGATGCCTACATCATCTCGCCCGTCGTCTCAATGCGGTCCCAATCGACATCAAACAATGAGGAATACACAAAAATGAAGACTAATGAATAAGTGAGCATCTTTTCGTTGCATGTTACCGATTTTCTTCTGATCATCCCAAAAAATCCCATTCACATACTTCCTTTCAGAAGGACGATCTGAAACATGTGCTGCGAGGAACAATGCTAAATCCTTACTAAAAAAATTCGCCGAGGATACGAGGTGATATTTTTATTCATTGATCTGCAGATCAATATGAGACGTAACAACTTTTCATATAATGATAATTCATTTAATATTATTATGACTGATCCTAACCGATTTACTTGCAGAAACCGTCTTCAACGCTGCGAAATGAATCAGAAGCCAACCCAGAGATTTTTTGGGGAACCGAGTGCAGGCCGCCCCGGCAAAATGATGCTCATTTCGATTGCATGTAATTGCATGATAAATTAATGATGCTCGTGGATATTTATATTCGTTCAGCATAGCAACAACGGCTTCATGCTTAAAGGAGGCATATCATGAAAAATTAGTTCATGTTGTTGAGATTTCGATTAGAATCCAGAACGACTTCAGAATGCCGAATTTTGAAAGTTGTTCTTCCACTCTGGGATGAGATATCTGCGTCCAAAGTATCAGGAAAGGACAGGGAAAACTCCGCGAAAAAATTCAAATATTTTATGGAGCGATCTATCCTTCTTGATCTACCTTCCCTTCCTCCCAATGGGGAGGAAGGGAAGGTAGATCAAGAAGGATAGATCGAAAGGTCATCTTTGTCTTGTCCGCTATTGATTGGCTAGGAAGGGATTTTTGTTTGTTCCCGCATGGCGATTCCCAACGCAAAAATCTGATCTACTCCTTGGCTTTTAGCCAAAAAGATCCTTGGCGTTTTGCCAGATCCTTGATGGGCTCGGCATATCGTTGTAAGAGTCGCTATATTTGAATTTCAAAAGTTAATGATACGCCTCCTTTAATAAAACTCTGTAGGTTAACTTGTGGCTACTTAAATTTCGAGTCTGGTGAACCCAGTGGCGTAAGACAAATACTCAAAGGCCAGCGATGCGTTTGTTTTGCCCTTTTTTTAATTTTCCGAAAGGCTTTCGAAATATTTTCAAATGAAATAATGCGCCTCTGGGTACTGTTTGAACGGTGTGAATCCGATCACACTTTCAGTCAGTTCTTTATCGATAACGGAAGCGTTCAGGGTCCATTTTCCCCTTGGCAACGCTTCAAATCGGGCGTCTCCAGTAGCCTATATAAAGGTGCGTCGTTTCATTCATTCGATCAGTCTTCTCGAGTTTTCGAGTCATGTGCGCTCAAGGCCATCACTATGCTCTCGTCAACAATGTCCTATTGAGCTACGGACCGTTCTGGGACGATTTGATTACGTAAGATCGTTTTCTATTTGCGTTTCGTCGTATTTCCAATGTTTACTTGCATATATTTCAACAATTTACCTTCAGGCTCGCCAATGACATACCTCTTCCCTCATGGATGAGCGTTCGCGAGGAAATTCGAGTCCTCTTCTACCGACTTGAGCGCACGTTGCAGACTGAAGTCGCCAAGTACATCCCATTGTGAGTTGATTCCTCAAACAAACAGTACCAAAAACCTCAAACAGTACCAAAAACCTCAAACACCTCAAAGACCTCAAACAGTTTTTACCCTGTCCGGACTCCATCGATATTTGTCCGACTCTTACGCAATCGGGCTCATATATTATTTCACAATTATCTTCACAATTTAAAGAATGTTATTTCAGCGAGAGCTCGTACCATCCGTTCCAGCCAATCCCCAGATTGAATGAGCATCCGAAAGGAGATGATTACGCGAGACGATCGCACTTTGTCACGGCGGGATATTTCCATGCCGTATGCTGCGAAGTTGAGGAGGACATTCAGCGGTTTAGAGATTATGATGTGAGTTTTGCTATTTTTGAACATTGTCTTCTGAGCTGAGTTGCAGGTCTATCGCTATCATGCCCAGTGGCAGTCCTCGAATGTTGTAAATAGACAATCTAGTATATGGTTTAGAAACTAGGACTTATAGCACCAAAACTATCAGATATATTGTAAATTATAAAATATAATTGCAGGAATATTTCGACGAATCACTGAGCGATCTGGCCCGCGAAATGGCACGTCTACGGATGCTGCTGAACATCGTTTCCACGATCGTTTTGGTGCGCTACCTTTTCTCTCCTGAACTGTGTTACGTCTCTGTTTTGCAACTGAAAAATCAATCATTTCAGACAGCAAACGAAAATGCAGCCACGGAAGAGAACATGCGCTTACTTGATGAAATGAACATTGAAATCGAAGAAACGGAGGAGGAATTTGGAGATGCGATGTTGGAAATTCAAGAACCTGATGTCGAGCCTCAAGAAACGAT
Organism: Pristionchus pacificus; assembly: GCA_000180635.4. Taxonomy (NCBI): domain Eukaryota; kingdom Metazoa; phylum Nematoda; class Chromadorea; order Rhabditida; family Neodiplogasteridae; genus Pristionchus; species Pristionchus pacificus. The sequence goes on from CM026576.1 coordinate 17,168,025, forward strand.
AGAAGAATACCTCACTACGGATGATGCTGATGATAGTGGGTATGTGATCTAATTTAATCTTGATTTTCGCTCATTATGCCTTGCCTGGGGTTTACCGACTTAGATCTGAAAATAAACAGCTTATTCGATTTCAGGATCAGTGACACTTCGTCCTCATCAAGTGTGGAATCTGACACACCGGAATCAGACACACTGTCCACTGGCAAGGTTCGTTCTGATAGCCTATTATTATACGCTCATACTCTGGTTATGTTAGGTTGTGCCGAAAATAGATAGACCACAGACTAGGAACATACGCGAATTGACAGTTAGCAATTAAATGCGGAAATGGGTTGAAATTTGGTTATATAATCATAATCATTTTTTTTCAGAAAAGCTTATCCCCGACCAGCTCGACTTCATCCCTCGAACCATATGTTGAAGACGACTATCCATTGGAAGAGGACTTTGATGGTGTTCAACTGCTGGACGAAGTTGAAAACCATTGCGAAGGCTATCGCCACGAAGCGGCCCATGAAGACTATCGAGCGCTTGTGGCTCGTCTTCAAGCTCCACCCGGTTTTCCGTGTTCAACGCGTATCTGGAGACTCATGCAGGTAATTTTACCATTTTCCTGACTTTCTTGAAACATATTATGAATCAATAAATCGTCATTATGTATTGACGAATTGATAGCTAATGAATGGAATTATCAAAAACATTTATTCCAGGAAGACGCCCTTAATTTAGTCGGGCCTGAGCCACTCGAGGAGTATCCGTTTGAGCTGGAAGCGGGGTGGAAGCCTCACGCCTGCGCTCCTGCGGATGAGGATGAGGACGCAGAGGAAGGAGGAGTGGTGAGTATATTTTCTAATCATGAAAGCTTATTTATCGCTAATATCTATCGAATTCGAACACAATATTGCTTTATTATTGCTAAGCTTTTCGAAAACTTTGGATTGCCGAGAATCGTATCACAATGAGCAAGAAAATAATGCTAATTTGCGTTCATTTCAGTACGTCAACCCTTACTTCGACAGCCTCTCGCCTCTCGCCGAGGACATGTCGGATTATCCTCTATTTCATCCATCTGAAACCGTCGTTGACCCATCGGAATTTATTGGATTGGAGCCCAAGCCGTCCATCCCTTACTGGGATGAGGATCATATGGTACGTTTCGAAAGTCTGACTGGAAAATATGAAAAAATAATAACAAAATTATTTTAATGAAATTTTTCCAGAAGCCGTTAATAGAAACGATGAAGCGCAACGGTCATGATAAATTAGTTTCGGCTATTGAGAAGACGATGAAGCATTGACTAATTTTTCTAACACTTTTTTCAATCATTTCTTTTTCCCTGACCTTCCAACACTATTTAATCCCTTTCATCCCCTTTTTCGATCGTTATTTATTCTGTAAATATACCAAAGTTTTCCTCTCCTTCTTCCTCAAATCCGGGTGGTTTGCTTTGTTGCTATTTTCACCTATTGGTGCGTGAAAAATCATGAATAAAAAGTTTTTTTATAATTTTCATATAGTGCATGGCAAGTTTAAGACGCGAGCAAATGAACAGCGTAAAACAATCATTGTTCATAAAACTGGATCACATTTCCGCGTGCGGATTATCTCTTTCTGCACTCGTGCGCTGACCGGGAACCGATGTGATTATAGTTGGAAATGTTCACTCTCTGAACTTTGAAGGGCAACGCTGCATCGGAATTCTCTTCGATGTCTCGTCTATAGCCAAAATCCGCATAGTACACGCTCTTGCGGAATATTCGAGTATAAAAACGATCAGTCATAATTTCCTCGAATTATATCCCGATGTTGCTCCGATTGTTCCCTATTTTTGCCCTCTTTGTCTCCTCTGAAGCTGCGGACACTGCGGGAATTCCACTTGGCAACGGCAACGCGGGCATAACAGGTATGATGGTGTGCTTAGTGCAATCTGCAAGTCGACATTTCTCAGGAGGCGGCTACGGCGACGTTTATGGTGGAAAAGTTAGCGACGGTGTATACGGAATGGGAGGACGAGCCGGAGGTAGGGTATGCTTCAAATTGAATTATAATTAGAGATTCCAGCTTAAATTCATTTATAATTTTAGGTGAACTTGGCCTAACCGGTCTAATGGGACTTGGTAGCGGTAGGAGAAAGCGACATGTTCGAGCTTTTTGAAAGTAATCATCTAATCATTAGCATCCAGGATTACAACTTTGTTCAAATCGCATCAATTTCGAGTGTTGTTGCGAAGCCAGCGCATGCCGCAGCCACTGCTGCACCAGGGCGAAGCAAGCGACAGGTTGGCGCTGTTTTACGCTACCGTAAAAAAAAGTAATGGTGTATCCACGTCAAGCAATTTCACGTATAATATTAAGTCAACGCTAGGTGGAACCCACTGGTAAGGCCAACTGTTAGGCCAGCAGTACACTACTGTGGTGTTTGGTTATCAGGGTATTCAACAAAATAATCCCAATGAAAGATTTTGGCTTGAGATCTAGCCATTTATGTCCTGGTATTTTTCAATGTTAACTGATTATTTGCAGATCGTGAACACATTCCCGATGGCCAGCGCGCTCGCGTCCGTCTATGGAGCCCAGGCAGTTGCGGTAAGTATTCTTTTCCTTCTTGCAGTATCCTCATTATTTTTAGCAATAAATTGCGGCGTACACGGATAATATACACCATATTCCGCTTGCATTCAGACTGGGTGGAGATTCGAAAAAGAATGTGAAATGAATTCACTATTTTTAAATAATCCTTCGCATTGCAGGGTTCGGCAGCGGGCGCTGGTCCAGGCCGATTCGTCCCCTTCGGTTCGCTCTACCCGCTCCCTCCTCCGCCGCCCCCTACTACCACAACTACTACCACACCAGCCCCGACCCCTGCCCCAACCATTGTTCCTCCCACTCAGGCACCCACTTCTGAAGAGGAATGCGAGTGGGATTAGCACTATGCAGCGTTCAGGCTTATAATGCGTATGGTGAATGATTTGATGTAATGTTGGAGAAGACCGCGCAGTTCCCTCATTTGATGGCCGGTTCAATAATATTTAATTTTATCTTTGCATTGTGGTAGTGACTGGGCTATCTGATATTTCAATGCTGATTTATTTTTCGAGCTAGCTATAACATTGAAATTGTGCAATAAACATATTTTAAAAAACGATATTCATGAACGCATGTATCTAAGAACAACCATTCCATTATGTCCATTGAACATATCGACGGCATTTTGAGCTGAGCTCTCATTAGTAAACTGGCAAAAGCCAAAATGCGCTCGGCGGCCGGACATTGGATAATGGACAGGGAGGATAATGCTGTGCACTTCCCCGACAATTGAGAACAATGTGCGCAGGGATTGCTCGGTCGTAGAAGGATACAGGTTGCCGATGTAGACACTGTAGATGGTAATAGGACCGGATAATACGGTACGAGCCGGTGGTGAAGTGCACCATACGGAATTGTGTGCACAAGTCGAGCTAAGAGAGTTCATACAAGCGGAGGAATTCGATTGATTCCTAGACATGGAAAGGTGTGGAGGGGCCGAAATGGGAGAAAGACCGGAGAGCGAACTAGCGATTACAGAAGGACGGGGTATGAATTCGGGAGCATTGACAGAGAATAGGGACGGACGGGGTTCGGCATTATTACGAGGCGTCAGAGTCATAGAAGGAAGTGGTGAATCAACCTGAAAACAAATAAACTTAGCACATGAAATCAAGGGTTGTGAATAATTGTGAAGAGTAAGTCTCACTTTGGCAGTTGCCTTTTCCTCTTCCTTCTTCTCTTCTTTCTCGTCATCCTTCTCGTACGTATTCTTTTCCTCATCCTCATGCTCCTCGTGCAATTTCACGTAGCCACCTCGCTTTCTGCAGTAAGGGCAGTCCAGACGGCCGTCTTTCTGTAAATTAATGAATATGATGTGAAAATAATAATTCCGAAAAAATATAACTATCTAAATACAATAAATAATTTTAAAAAATATGCTAACCTCCATGTGCAGGACGCAAGCCATACAGGCTGTGTGTCCGCAGGCGGTCAAAACAGCCCGAGACTTGGGCGAGGAAGCAAAGCAGATTCTACACTCGCGAGAGAAGCGGCGGGTAGGTCTGTAATTGCCGCATTTACACTTTGATAGTTGATTTTTTAAAAACATCCTTTTTGTGAGAAAACTATGCAGAAATAATATTTTTTGTTAAAAATGAAAATAACTATTTCTTGCGAATTAATCCCAAATATAGAATGCTTACCTCTCTTCCTCCTCCATTCGCAGCACTTTGATTTTGTTCTCTTTTTCTTGAGGGGTCAATGCGGGGGCTTTTCTTTCCGCTGGTTGATCTTCAAAGTCGTTCACGACAGCGCACACAGCTTGCAAGAGTGTGTCGGCATTCTCCAGAAGATATCCTTAAAAATTATAATGATTTATTTGTATTTTTACCGTAATACTGGTAAAAATACAAATCTTGAATGTAAAAGTAAAAATATAGACGGATCTTATATTCTATGCACTAATTCATGGAGTCATAGGAGTAAAAAAAAAACTATGCTCACCGGAAACCAGGAACGACGTCAGTGCATTGTCGCGGGACTCAGTACCATTTTCATTTAAGTAGGTATGATTCGAAACATTCTTCACTTCGACAAATTTTCCATTAAGGTTACCAACAGCATTGTAGATGGAGATGTTGGGCATTACTGGAAAAAAACGAGCACATTTATGCGAAAAAAATAATGAGAAAGAAAATAAAGATCGAGAAAAAAAACTTTTGAAAAGGACTGAAAGCTGTGTTATTTTCACTGAACGGAAACTAATGGAGATAATATACTGGCCATGCTGGAGACTTCCAATCTAAAAATGGCATCCGATCACATTCCATCGGCAGACTGAGTGAGAGAGTGCGAAAAATGAGGAGAGTCGGGCCTCCGATCAGAGATTGAATGCCACCCAAGAGGTTTATATTATTTCATACTGTCTCAATTCTGCTTGATCTCTTGATCACTTCGAATAGTTATCATAAATAACTGATTGTCAACTGCGATGCTTTACATTTGATCCCAATTTGCAACGATTCCAACACAACTTTGAGAATTCACAAACGCAGTGCAAAGGTCGATGGTCGGAATCCTCTTGATCAGATCATAAATCGACCATAAAAATGTTAATGTTGATCACCAATAATGCACTACTGGATTGAACTGAACAGGAAATGGTATAACGATCGACATGGAAATCCTTTCTGCATTTGCTCTCTGAACGTCAAACGCCGGGCCAAAAATACCCTTTGCAATTTCAAATGCGGAAAGGACAAGCTCGTTCTGTTCGTGATCTAGCTCGGGCTAGTAGTATAAAGAGAGGGCGGAATCGAAAATGAGCACTTCCCGATGTTCTTTCCACTCCTCTCCCTTCTGTCTCTTGCTGCATACGCTGCAGCAGAGGATGCAGCAGTAGGAGAAATCCCACTGCTGAGCGGAAACGGCGGACTGACAGGTGCGTGGTGTGGTGGTGAGATGCACCTAGTGCAATATGGTAGTCGACGTTTCTCAGGCGCTGGTTACGGTGATGCTTACGGCGGAAAAGTGGCGGAAGGTGTGCATGGAATTGGAGGACGGGCGGGAGGTGAGGATTCCTATAGTTCTTTATTTTTTGCATTTGTATTATTTCCCATGTACTGAAACGGTAAAAAAATGCTTGCCGATTCTTAAGAATTTGTTTTCAGGACAACTCGGACTAACTGGTCTGCTCGGACTAGGCGGTGGTAGGAAGAAGAGACAGGTTGGTTCAAATTTTTAAAGTACATAAAAATTAAGAAACATTTGTTCTAAAAAATATTGTGAATAATTTCAGGATTTCCCTCCCTTTTCATTCCTCATTCCCGCACCTCTAGTTGACCCCGTGCCACCCACACAAGAGGGCTCTGGAGAAACGGAAGAGGAAGGCAGGCAGAAGAGAGATGTGGGTGGTTAACCGTTATGTGTTCTTCCTTCCGATGTTTCGAACATGTGAAATCCCCTAGAGTGAGTTGTATGTTGTGGGTAGATGAAGCGCGATTTGAGCATTATTTCAATATCACGAATATCACGTGTCTAACCTCAAAGTGCCAAATCCTAGAAATCGTTCCGGAGCTCAGGAGACCGGTGTGGATCCCGGGGTATCCAACTACAGCGGCTTATATCATTGCTCAAAACAAAATCACTTTTTTTCAGGCAAGTGCCACCGCCGACGCAACTGCGAACGGAGGAGATGCATCGGCTGTATGCATTTCAATATATTTATATCTAGCTGCATTGAGAATCGTTTTGGTATTGTGCTCGAGTGATCCATTTAGTAGACTAATAAGCATTTTTCCAGACAGCCAACGCTGCCGCCAACCCACCTCCAGCAGTAGCTGCTGCCGCTGCAAGAAAGAAGAGACAGGCATGTTGTGCGGCACTTTTCATGGCACGGGCGTTGTAAAAATGCAAATTTTTTCTTACGTTCTAACTTTTTTCAGGCCAGCGCTACTGCCAATGCAAACGCCACATCGAACGGAGGAAACGCTAGTGCTGTAAGTTTCACTTTCTCAAGGACATCGATTTCTCAAGGACATCGATTTCTCAAGGGTCTTGTCTTGGCAATATACAGTATACAATATATTATACTTTCTGCAGGTCGCATCGGCTATTGCCAACCAGAGAAGGGGAAGTCGCACCACAGCAGTGCCTGCAGCGAGAAAGAGGAGACAGGTTGGTTGGGTAGTTGATTAGGCTGCAAAATAGAATATGTTCTGAAAGTATGGTTCCTTCACAGAAATTATTATTCAGGCGAACGCAAGTGCAAACGCTCTCGCTTCGGCAGCCGGAAAAGGATCGGCAAGTGCGAATGCGGTGAGTTTTCACCATTCTTCAAGTAAATTATGCATTCACCTGGGTTGGTGAGAAGGAGAGCCATCATATTTTATCGATGAATTTCGAGTGATTCTCGTGATTCTAGGCAGCTTTGGCAACTGCTGGTTCGGCTACCGCAGCCCCGGTGGCAAGAAGAAAGAGACAGGTGTGAACAGAGCCTCATTACCTCACCTTGCCAGTCAACAAGCAATTAGATATGTGCAACGTTTTTTCGATCTCTCATTCCACAATGCTCTCTTGTTGATCAGGAAAACCGAGAGAGCATTGCGAAATGAGGGTTCGAAAAGTATTTAACACACACCACCGCTTACGACCCAATGAGACAATTTGTTATTGATATTCCAGGTTCTCGGCTTCGTTCCCTTCGAATCGCTTGGCTTCACAGCCCCGGCTCCAGAAGCTGCCACGGGAGCCCCTGAAGCCCCTGCCACTGAGCCCTGCTAGACGCTGAATTGTGATACCGGAATATATAGGAACTTATTTTTTGCCTTTGCTCACCTGAGATTTCTTAAAAGATAAATACTTCATCAGGTAATTAATGCGCGGAAGCAAATTAATTGTCGGTGGTGAGCTTAGCACCGACCACCGAGCCGTGCTAGGCAAGGGTATGCGTCTTCCCTTCTCCCCGCTCTCTCGCAACACTGCAACAACGATATACTCATTTGATTACGGCTACTAGAATGGTGAATTCATCTCTCCCTTCCACGTCTTCTCTTGTCACTCTCATTGAGAACATATGAGACGGTTTCTTCATTCTGTCCTATATTTTTTGTAAACTCTAGGAATCAAGTTTCCATTTTTTTTGCTCAATTTCATCTGAGATTTGCCGCTTGATAAAAGCTTCATGAGGCAATTGGTGAACAGTAGAGGTTTATTGGTGCATTACTTTCAATTTTGAATATATATATATATATATAACTACCGTGATTACCGCCTTGACAACACTCATTCTTCTTCCTCGTCGTCGTCTTATGGTCGGCCTCTCACATCCATGCTCAACTCTCCTTTTTGAATACGAGAGGTGTAAGCAGGTGTGCTGAGCCTCCTAAACTCACTGTGATTTACGCTATCATTCGATCGATTTTAAACGAGGTGAATCATAGCTGTTTGAAGTCACAATTAGAGGCAAATGAGTATTTCGTGTACTGTTTTACTGAGTCGTGGCTGCGAAAAACTGACCCCGATGGAGCAATTATAGGGTCATTTTCGAGTAACTACTGTGTAATGAGGTGCGACAGGGGCGTGGTGGAGGTGTATGCATGATCATCCACTGTAGCATTGTTCCTAAAGTTGTTTTTTTCAGAATCCAAATTGGATTCGCATGAGATACTTGTCGTCGATTTGCGAGTTGGAACTGAGAGCTCACGAATAATTTTACTTTACCGTGTTCCTGAACTTTCACAAGCTTGTAGCGAGCACATTTGGGAGAAACTCGATGACTATACGAAATGTGCGCATCCAACTGTAATAGTTGGAGATTTCAATCTTCCCGAGATCAAATGGCCTAAAACCACACAGTCATCAAGGCGGAAGTCTACCAGAACTACATCATTAGTTTTGAAATTTTGAGTTTACTGCTTCTATAAACTTTAAAAATTCTTACAACGATTTTGTATGTGACTCTTAATATCCACCGGTAAACGCGAGAATTATCATTTATCTACTTTTAATTCGAAGATTAAATCAGCTCTACTTCTCCCAACTAATCGGGAGAACACTGTTGTGATTATTTCTGGTTACAAAACAAACATTGCATACATTATTCACAACAAATAATGAATCAAACGAATAAACTAATTCATTTTTTTTAAATAGTAGGTTGTATGATTAATCTGAATAATCGCACATGAACGAGATAAGATGTTCTTCTAGCAGTGTCGTTTCCAGAATCGTCTCTTGTGAATCGAGGATGCTATTGTTCTGTCCGTTGTGACCAGAGTAGCGACGTCGAGCCTCGACGAATTTCTTAGCCTGTGATGAAAAAAATCAAACATTAGCGCTGATATTTTTAGATTCTATTTGTTTCACTGAAAAGCCTTGAAAGAAAAAAAACGCACCAGCTCATCATCAAATTGTTGTACTCGCACGTAACCGATGGTCTCGAACAAGAAAATCTCGCCGGTTTTGGCCGTGTAGTAGTGTGCCATCGTCCTGCAAGTGGGAGATGCTTCATTAGGTACGTGTCTTGGTTGAGAAATTAACGGAGATAATTATAGAACAATCCCTACTTGGTCGGCGCCGGTTCGGACAATCGTCGGGGATTGATCGGCAGAGGAATGCTTGTCTCGGTGATATACACTGAAAATATATATTTTTTTAATATTTCGAATTACCAATTCCAAAGGCCTAATGTGAAAAACACCCTAGATGGGGCCCACCGGACCTGCACCACAGAATCGAGAAGGGGGCGAATTATTAGCAAGGAAACGTGCCATAGTCGTCAACCCGTCCATGGATATTCTTATCATGCGCCATTTTCTTGCTCATCGCGTATCCGTGTCTCGTTCCGTCTGGCTGCAAGGAATTAATTAAATTTTTTGATTATTTTTTGATTTTTTAAATTTTTTAATTAAAAAAATAGTTTAAATTGTGTGTTGATTATGTAAACGACTTCCGCTAGTACTCCACCCTCGGTTGATAAATTAAATGAACTGGACTAGAGTGGACAGATGAAGAGCTAAAGGCAGAGTCTGCCGCTGAGGAATGAGAATGAGGGGAAGAGGAGAGTGAGAGCAACTCTTGCAACTCTTGCGCAAGAGTTCGAACTCTTGCGCACGAGTAGAATTCAGAATGAACTCTTGCGCAAGAGTAGATGTGACATTGGGGTGTTTTCGATCGTTTAACTTTGGCATTTATTGTCAAGTCGGCATGGGATTTGCATAAGCACTACTAATTAATCTTTTGAGAACGTTTTTGCATAGGATAGACCTATCATTGACCGTTTTGAATAGAATGACGATTAATTACAGTTTGGATGCATTAATCATGATAAAAGTGATGGAATTGGACTCAGCTGTCACAACAAACCTCGTAAACATCGAAAAAGCTCATACACCCATGTTCTAGTGAAAAACTCATCGTGAAATATCAACAACTGAGATCGATTTTTGATCAATACTATGCACATCTGGTACTATCACGCTTGAATGAATATCAGTGTCGCTTTCTGGGCGCTGATCAAGATGGGGTGTCAGAAGGCCGTTCTTCTTTTAAGATAGTCATTTTGAGGGGTCTCGGGCCAGTGGATTGGTCTTCTTTCCTTGTCACAGTCGCAATGGCTGGAGAAAGAATCCTGCTCCCTTGGTTCCCGATAGAACTATCACGCTAATTTGTAGTTATTATGGAACCATCATGTCAATAGACCTGGTATCTCGGCGTCAATCGATCGAAATTTCCACTTTGAATTCTACTCTTGCGCAAGAGTTAATCCCTCTCCCTCTCCTCTTCCCTTCATTCGTCGCCACGCCGCGCACTCTGCCCTATTCATTTGTCCACTCTAAACTGGACTATAAAAATCAATAGTCTTACCTCATACGGATTGAACAAGAAGAACCAGTCAAGGTGATCGGCAATGTGTTGATTGAACTGAAATAGATGGAGGTAACGTACAAGAGTAAGAGACAAGAGGCCACGTCAAGCGAATTTACGTCGTAAGACAACGCTAGGTGGGACCCTCTGATAAGGCCAGTTGTTACACAAATGAAGGAGTCAAACCTAGTTCAGTGAGCATTCAAAATAATTAAGAGCTAATGCAGAGGGAAACACAATCACGAAGCTCAATATTGATTATCGGTCAACATTACGCTATCTAACGTACCTCGATGGGCCCGAATCCATTATAGACAATGTGCATGAGACGAGCGATCACGCGAGTGAAATGATAGCAGGAGACGAACTAAATTATCTTACAATTGGTTTTTTCAGTCAACTTTTCTGTATTTAAACGTACAAGTTATTATTGATTGGTGTGCTTCTTGCCCAAGAATCAAGCAAGTAAGGAATATCAATGATAAAGAGTTGGTTGCATGAATGTTCTTACTCGTGCATCATAAACAGGTTCCTCCACCGAATTCGAAGTCGTCTTGGTCATGCACAGATGCTCGAAGCACAAATTCATTTTTGCGTTTCTCACGATCGCCTGAAAACGACGATTTTTCACACATAAAAGAATATATTGAGTTATGTACTTGACGTTGTTGTCGCTGTTTTGCTTTAAAGTTACATTTTAAAACTCACATAAGCGATTTCGGCATCCCTTACTGAGAAGGCACCCTCCCACGAGACATTCAGATAAAGGCCATTCATCCACACGAATCGATTGCCTGCAATCATGATAACGGATAACGGAGGAAACTGTGCCAGCGTCCTCTCTGATCACCATAGGTAAACGTTTGCAAAACCGAAATCGGCAAATGAAACGGCTTCGAATTTTTCCAAAATCGTCCATCTTATCGTGAGATTATTCCCCTTTCCACGCGTAGTTGAAATTTGACGAACTGAGTGGAGGGAGGAGGAAAGAAGAGGGCGGGAGAAGGCTAGTGATCTACCGGCTCTCCTCTCCCCTACCAATTCCCTTCCTCTCTCTTCCAGACAATCAATAGGCTATCCAGCACGTTGAGTTTGCTGAGCATTTGAAACGCACGATATGCCTCGTATTGCTCACCTGATCCTTCATGCTTCTCGTTCCTTCCGTACAGTTTTCCACTCACTGGCTCACACGCATCGTACGCCATAGTGTGCTCCTCGAAGGTGGTGGCTTGCTTGAACGAGCTTGTTTTAATTCCACTCACATTTTTCAAGTTTAAATGTACTCCTAAATTTACGCTTGAACAAGTTCGGTTTATTTCAATTAAACTTTTGGGGAATTGAAAGCCTCTAAATAATGGTGTTTCCGCTTTCTACAAAAAATAAAATGAGTCTTTTTGTATGTGAATAATGATCTATCGATTGCATCAAAACTTATAATCGAATGTGAATTTATCCATACAAACAGAAACAAACACGACAACAGTAAAGTTCAGTACAGGTTCAAGTGAGATTGTTAATATAATTCGTCGATGCTTCGACCCTTGGGTGAAATTTGTTCATGGCTGTGAACACATACACGTAATACAGCTGATTCAATACACGATACAACACGCTAGTTACCAAGTTGCGATGGCAATACGGCATGCGCTTCTCGAGCAATCATGTCGAAAGGCGCCTGCCGAATCGCCATTACCATTACAAATCACTATAACAACAGGAAGGTGAAAGACAAAAAGAGGCTACTACAGCGAGAAAAGAACCTCTTCGGCCATTGCCCTGTACGAGCTACAAATCTCGGTTATTGTCTGGGCGAGGAACAAAAAGGCGACGTCCGGGATGTCCAAACGCCAGTCGTTCGGCGGGTGGCAGGATATTTCCAGGGGAGACTCGTGGAAACGTCCGCGCTCGAGTTTGAAGAAGATGTAGTGCCGGAGGTTGAGGAGACAGCGGGCGAAAGAACGACGCTCGGCACGAGTGAAGTTGCCCGCCTGCGCACGGAACAACGATGAATAGTGATGACAAATCGGCACTCTCCTCGATTTGCACACTCTCTCGTCTGACCGACGAGAGGGCATGCGGAAAACGGAAGAGGCCCGTGCCGCTTAAAAAAAGTATTGTGCACTTTTTCGACCACAAAACCATCACAATGTGCATTTTTGTCACAAAACCAGATACTGAGTGTTCTTCAGGACGGTGGAACTACCTATGAAATGTGCGATGTAAGTACGTAATCAGGCAACTCGCCGGCTCTATGACTAGTCCTAGGAAAGCAATGACTACGAAGGTGGGATAACGGTTTTTAAAAGACGGTACCTGATCCGCCAGCTCGACGATCGTCTCATCGTGATATTCAGTGACCGAGTAATTTTCTGGAGGATGGACGCAGAAGGCAGCACCGTCGACGCCCGGCTGAAGAGAGAGTATAATGGTAAAGTTGCTTCCCCATTCAAGGCGACTTTACAGTTGCCATGAGACAACCCTGTGCACAGGTGAAGCCAGGCACGGCAGGCTGCAAATCGTTTCGGGCAAATGTAAAAACCATCTATTAGTAATGAAGCAAACTGGATCGCTTGTGTGCATCTGTGTGCGAAATACTGTGCAATAAGCAAAGAATTTTCTTTAGTTTATGTATTTTCGAGAAATCATAGACAGGGTAGTAATCACCTTGTACACCCAGAACAGACACTTGATGGTGTCTTCGGCGACGGGAATGCCGGATTGCGGGAGCAGCGGCTTCTCAGCCTCCAATGCATCTGTCTGCAATTCGAATCATTCAGGCGTTTGTATTGCTACTGTTGTTTGTTTTCCCATTTTTTTAAAACTTTTGTCGGAAACGCGTTTTTTTGTTTCCAGGAACAGATTGTAGACAAAACGCCTCTCATTTTCTATGTTCTTTCGCCGATTAGAGAGAGTATGCAAGCCGAGAAAAATAGAGTCTCGATTGCTCATGTATTTATTCCCTGTGATGTTCGAAAGGTTTCACTCTGGCCCTTTTGGGGGACCAAACATCATTATCACCCGACATACGTAATCCGGCAGGAGCCCGCTGTGTGGCGCAGCGTTAGAGGTCTGCTGGGCGACGGGAGTCACGACGGGCAGAGGTATCTTAATGATTGTTCATGAGTTGACGAGAATTAATAGGAAACAAAGGAAAAATGTGAGAAAATTTAAATAAAAAATTTGAACGGAATCAAGCTTTAATCATGCCTATCTTTGATCGTTTTTTTTCTGTGAACGATCCGATTCGATCTTTCAATGGTACTCACGAATAACAAAAACGGCGCATTACCTTCTGGATGACGTGGAACTGTCTGCCGTGCCAGAGGCCGAAGCCGACGAATGCGATAACGAAGAGAATGGCGAGGACGGTGAACTGGAAAATCGAAATGATCATAGAGTGCGAAACTCGAAAAAAAGAAAAAAAAGAAAAAAGTAATCGTATCTTCAGTCCACACACTGGATCGTTACTCTGACTCTATTATACAAAAGTGAGGCGGTACCAAATAACGTATGGACACGCCCATGGCTTACGTTAGGGGCTATTGCGGAAAAAATAATAATCTCACGCTAATCAATACGCTAACTGTGTAACGGAATTGGAATGATCATTTCAAAAGTTTCAAAGCCGCTCACCAAATGGTTCCAATTCGTATAGTTCTCCTTGTTTCGTCTCAACTCCTCGTAGAACTCCGCACTGATCGCAGGAGCCTTCTTTCTCCTGGAAAATTCATTTTAAACTCCCTAAAATATTTTTTAAATGTCGACAGCCAACAGGTTTCAATGAAAAACCCAGCTTTGATCTTGATTGGGAACTTGCTTATTTTGCATTGAAGTTTTCAACTTAGCTTAGCGAATTCTACACAGTTATGAGCAAAAAAGTTGAGCGTGACACTGACATACTCAGAGCGACACACAGACGGACAAACTGATTTACAAAGTAGTCTCTTACTTTCCGAGGCACCTTCGCAACAGGGATTCAGGCTGTGCGGGCTTGGACGAGTCAGGCGTGTTTTCCCTCGAAGCGCGCTGTTGTTCCTGTTCCAATCGCTCTTGAAGCCGTTTCTCCTTTGCCGATTTCTCCTCCAAGGCCTGGAACAATATTGAAAATTTATATAAAACTGAAATTGATTAATTAAATCACCAACCTTCCTTTTCGCTTCGGCCTTCTTGTCCTTATCATTCAGCTCGGGAACGACGGGCACGTATTGCTGGAAAATTTAATTAATTTAGTTTTACTAAAAATAATAAATTACAAATAAAAAGTTAACCTTGGCCTGGAACTTGATAGGCGCCTCCTTCTTCTTGGTCTGCTTCGATACGGCCACCTGAATTAAATTTTTTTTTTCGCTCGATCATCCTACAGTGCGCATCCCTATAAATTGGCGGTTGAAGGGTCTACTTCGAGACAATGAACGACGGATCGGATGCAATAGAAATTTTTGAAAAACCGCATTCGCCGTCACCTAACGATATTATCTCCAATTGATGGTCAAGAAATATCAAAATGAATCTGCTCTGCTCACCTGGAACGCCGGACATCTCTCCTCCTGCTCCTCCTCAATCCTCTCCCTCTCCTTCCCATCCTTCTCACTGCTTCCTCTCGTATCCCTCGACGCGTCTCTGCTCGTCGTGTTCGACTGATCGTTCGTATCGAAGGAATCGGTTGATTGGAGACGGGAACCGGTCTGGAAATACGGAATAATTTATGACTGCTTTTTTTCTGTAGTTTTTTCTGCAGACTTTCCGAATGCAAGCTCGAACTCGACAAATGCACCGAAACACATTTTTCCACAGTCAACGCTATACTGTTTTTGCATGGTTTAAAATGCGAAAGGTTATCATACAAAAATACGAATAGCAACAGCTTTTTATCGTGGTGGCTCACCTTCCTGCCCCTTCGCCTTGCTGACTTGCTCACGGGCTTGGCCTGTTCGGGTGTGATCGGGGGCGTGAGCTGAGAGGCCAGAGCAGCTTCCTGGAATGTAATAATAATTTATCAATGCACGGGCCGCGGCAATAAAAACAGTGAAGGATTGCCCACCACAGATTTTGATTCAGATATGTTTCACAACGATTTCATAACACGAAATTTTACAAAACTTTCAATGGGATAGGATAAAAGGCGGCTGGCGGCTGGCGGCTCGAGCATAGGATAAAAGGCGGCCGGCGGCTGGCGGCTGGCGGCTGGCGGCCCGACCATAGGATAAAAGGCGGCCGGCGGCCCGATCTTAGGATAAAAGGCGGCTGGTTGCTGGCGGCTGGCGGCTCGTGTATTTGTTTCAATGAATGTTCACCTTTTTCGATTTTTCATGTTATGTGCAGTCCATTGTGTTGCCCATTGTGAGAAAGTTTTCTAATAGGTTTGAATTTCTCTTAGATTTCGGAGATCGGAAGTCTAGACGCTTGATCAAGATTGGACGCGAAGACTGGAAGCCCCTTTATGGCCCGAAAGCGGGCACCCGGCATGCCCTATGGCATCGATGGTGTTTCAGAGTCGGAAGGCTGGAAGTAGGAAGACGCGAGTTTATGACGCTTCCAGGCTTGAGCGTTAACTTCTGCAGAGATTGATTCATTCATTCGTCTCATTCATTCAAATTGAAATGCAATCCACTTTTCTCAGAGTGTGCCACTGCATTGAGGACTCCCACTTGGTGGAAGAAGTCTTCACAATTCAACTTTCTCCACTCATATTCCATCTACACACCCACTTTCTCAAACCCTCTCCCTCCTCACCCTTTCATCATCTACAGTGATGACAATGCCAACTACGGAATGATTGTCTCGATCGATGATCTATATATAACAATCATCTCTAGTTCCCCAGATGCTGAGCGTCTCGGTTACCTGGCTGAATTCACTTCAGCAGGTGCCCGTGAGGAGAGAGTCTCAGTGCGCGTTTTGCCCACACAGACAACGGAGTCCCAAAATGAGAAACTACCTCTCTTGCTCATACTCCTACTTGCGTACAAGACAGATAGCAGCGATCTGAGAACAGTCAAGTTCAACATTCCTTCTCATCCTACAATCAATTTGATTGTGAAGGCTTCTGAGAAGAGGATACCTTGCTCCCCTCACAATGCTATCCGTAAGAAGACGTACACACTGCAATGCGCTTGTGCTCGTCCTTCCCACAATGAGGAAATGGGCTTCATGATCCCGAGACTGGTCAAGTGCCAGAAATGTGGATGGAAGTATGCCGACTGCAAGCATGGACCAATTCCCGAATCGTCGAAGTCAAAATGGACATTCACTGATTGCATCTCCTTCTGGAATGTTCCGAAATGGGGAGGAATCGATACGACCCCGGAGGGAGACAAGATCATTCACAACACATGTGCCCTTGACTCCTTTCTGGCTACTCTCATCTCGCAGCATCGTCTGGATCCGCGGCTTTTTGAGTAAGACTTCAAAGTTTATGCACAACTTCTTAATGAATTCATTTCAGGAAAATTGGAACAGCATCTCTTTTCGAAAAGTATCTCCGCTCCATGCTCATGGATGGTAATATCTCTGGTGTCCGGAATCAACTTGAAATCAAGTAGAAATGGGTTTTCAAGTTGGAATCAAGTTCAGTACCCCTGACCCATTCCCACAACTTGGAATCAAGCAGGCTTACGTACTCGCAGCGTCCAGCACAAACATCGCCTATAAGGTCCCTTTTTGCAGCCCTATTCTGACTGCCTTCGGGCACGAGTGCGCTTGACTATCTGCGGACCCCCGCTGGACCGCCTTTTGGATGTGACCTCCCCACATGGTCGTACCATGCGGGGATTTTGGTTACTGTGTGGGGGAGCTCATGCTCTCTATCAATCAATAATAGAGAAAGCTACGGTAGTCCTCGCCCATTTCAAACGATCCCACAAGTTGGAATCAAGCACTTCCCCCAAGTTGCCATCAAGCTTGATTCCAACTTGTGGGAATTGCTTGATTCCAAGTTGATTCCGGACTCCAGAGATTGATCAAGTTAAAGACGAGTTGATCAAGAAGATTTTCTCTAATAAAATAGATAAGAAGGTATGCTAAGTGTGTAGTATGAAAATGATCGCGATTCTCAGGGACGATACGATATGTGGGCGTCAGAATGCGAGATTCTGGATCGTCTTTTTGAATACTCATCGAAGTTGTTGTTCAATCTCAAGTGCAGAACCTGATCAGTGTAGCCTTTTACTACGCTTCATGAGATTAATAATCCTATGTGAACTTTTGTTTCCCTCTTGTAACTTCCGAATCCTTCGATAAACTATTCATTATAAGATGATGAGAAACTGATGTACAGACTTGTACAGATGTACAGACTCCGAAATCTAAGAGACAAGAAATTCAAACCTATTAGAAAACTTTCTCACTATGGGCAACACAATGGACTGCACATAACATGAAAAATCGAAAAAGGTGAACATTCATTGAAACAAATACACGAGCCGCCAGCCGCCAGCCGCCAGCCGCCGGCCGCCTTTTATCCTATGCTCGAGCCGCCAGCCGCCAGCCGCCAGCCGCCTTTTATCCTATCCCACTTTCAAAGAATTCTTGATTTTGTGTCCAACAATCTTTATGGAACTTTTCTCATTCCTGTCACTCTCAATCCGCATTTAGTGCTGTTATTCAGTGCGATGAATAGATCATTATCGTAATTGCCCCTCAACCAACCTGCAACTGCTCCATCTTCCTCCTCTTCTCCTCCTCCTCCAACTGGATACGGGCGCTGAGCGACAGTGATTGCCGCGCTTCTTCTTGCTTCTGCCGTTCCAGGGCGGCCGCTAGCTTGTCCTGCAGAATTGCATTATTCTTTCGCAAATTGGGCATTCAGTCGGTCATCTCTACAATACTTTCTTGCGCTCTGCACGATTTATGCATATTTAGTGAAGGGCGGCAGCTTGCTTTTCCTAAAGACAAAGAAGGTAAAGGATATCATTTTAATAAAAAAATGCGCATGTGTCCTGCGGGAGATCACTGCTGGGTCAGTGATTATGAGGATTATAAAAACAGTTAATGAAGCTGAATTATTCAGAAACACGAATATTTTGCGAGAAAAATCGTTGTTCTTATTATCCCATCCTTCACTTCAAGCAAATTGATAGCCATATGAAACTCAACTTAAATTCTCAAATATTTAAGATGTGGATAGTATTTTTACAAAATATTTGACAAGTCAACCAACCCGCTGTTCCTCTCTCCTCCTCTCGGCGTCCTCCTCCCGCTGTCGCCGCTTCCGATCCGACTCTTTCTGGAGGGATCAAAGATCAGAGATTCGGAAAGATCAAAGACCAAAGGCCAAATGGCAAAGATCAAAGATCAATTCGCTCACCTTCGCCGCCTCCTGCACAATTTCCTCCATGCGCATCGCCTCTTCGGCCTTTTGTTTCTGGAATCAATTATTTCGAACATCCAAATATGTTTCATTGTGATCACAAAGGGAAACGGGTTGGGCTCACATTGATTGTTCGAGGTACCTCCGCTAAAACCAAATTATTGAGAAAACCCACGAAAAAGAAAAGAAATGCACAATGTGCTGCTTCTGTATCTCATATCGAAAGAAAATTGGTGATCTATGAAAGCACCCACCTCGATTTCCCTCCTCTTCTCCTCCTCCCTCAACCTCTTCTCTACAGCAAGAGCCAATCTCCTCTGCTCCTCTTCTTCTCTCTTCTTCCTCTCTTCGGCCTTGCGCGTCTCGCGGTCGAGCTGTTGTCTCTGCAACACAAACATTTTAAAAATATTTATAAAAGGGTAAGTCACTCTGAATTAGGATTTCATCATAACATTACGAGGCTTAACAATTATTTGACTGTGAATCGAATTGTTCAGTTCAATTATGTTTCACGAAAGAGTTAAAAGAGGACGGGGTCCAGAGTGATTCGATTATCATCGACCTCAGTTGATAAAAATATGAATTAACAGATTACCTGTCTCTCAGCCTCAATCCTCTCCGCCTCCTTCCTCTCCTCCTCAAGTCTCTTCTCCTCCTCCTCTCTTCGCTTCCTCTCCCGCTCATCTTCCTCCTTTCTCCTGTCATCTTCTTCCTTGATCTTCTTCTGTTCCGCCTCTCGTCTCCGATTTTCCTCATCGGCCTTCCTCTTTTCGGCTTCTTTCCTCTTCTTTTCCAAGGTCTTCAGCCTCCTATCCTCAGCGATGCGAAGTTCTTTCCTCTGAACAGCTTGATCGTATAATTTACTGGGAACTGAAAGGCACCTCGCTTATGAAGAAGTGGATAATCAAATAACCATGTCTACTCGTTTATTAGCTGCATTGTTATTATTGAACGCATTGCTCACCTTCTCTTCCTCTTTCTTCTTCTGCCGCTCCTGTCGCTGAGATAGCTTGACTCCTCGATACGGTGGTCCAGCGACTTCCCTTGCCAGTCTCCATCGCCTCTCCCTCTCCTCTTCAGCTGCCACCTCCCATGCATCGATCGCTTTCCGCATGAAATTCAGCCCGAACTGGCTCTGAAAAGAGGTAATTATAACCTTCACGACACTAAAAAAATATCATTGTATCACACTTTATAAAACGTTTGGAACTGTCTGTCTACAACATGTGGAAACCATGGTTGAGAAGTTAGAATAGCTTACCAAGAGGATGCTGATCCTCCTCTCCATCCTCGCTCGTTTCTGCCCGTTAGTGGACAGGTCAGGTTTCATGAAGCTGACAAGGAACTGAAAAAGCGGAAATTCCCCATTTTATCGCTTACAAACAGACCAAGTCGAAGCTACGTAACAATAGTCCAACAATTTAGTTGATTAAATTGTACTAAAGCTAGCCAGGAAAGATTCACCGATTCTCACCTTATATTCCATCAATGTGAGTGCCAATACACATTAGTTTAAAATTTCTAGATGGTTATTGTCGGACTGGTTATTGTAGTTGCTCCGGAAGATGATGTTAAAGTTAACCCTCACATCGATTCGCATCTTGTACTCCATCAGTGGCTGCATGTGGTGCGGTGGTATCTTGCGATTCATCAGAATAAACTCGATCAGTGCCGGAATTACTGAATAATAGTTAATGTTCGTTATTTTTTTGCCTTTTAAACTTTCTTTTATTAATAATAATTAAGAAATGAGTAAAACTGGCTCACATCCATTCCTCATTGCAACCAGCCTTGCAGAAGCAAGTGGCTCCTCGAGACAGAGGTAGTGAGGGTAGTCGTCGTCTAGAGTAGTCTTGTCGGAGTGTTCTGCAATCAAACATATCATCAATCATGTTCTTTGCGTGATGTCATTATGCACTTGTGTATCATCAAACAATAGGAGAAATTAGTGAAGCAAGGTATCATTGGACCGAATATTGAAAACTTCGCACCTTCACAAATTGACATGGATCTCGCCAGTCGCCGTCCGCTGCTCTTCCACTTGTTCTTCATCGGCTGCACTGCAGGTGGTGGTGGAGTGCAGACTTTTGGGCTCTCACTTGGACTCCTGACGGGACTCTCTCTGGGTTGCTGAGGTGGAGGTCTCTGAAAAGAGCAGAGGATGATAAAGACCAAAAAAAGATCACGCTCACCGCAACTCTCCTTTCGGCTACATTCTCCTCTCCGATCTGTTCTCGCACTTTGGCCTTGAACTGCATCCGCACTTCCTCAAAGGTGAGCGGCGAGGACTCACGGGAGGTGGAACATCTGTGAAATTTGAATTTTATTGCTTGCCGCCGATGTTTACAATTTTGGAGAATTCTGGACTTTTTATGTGGAAGTTTTGAATTGAAGAGAGCTGCGAAATGTTTGAGAAAAATGGAAATAAATAAATTTAAAAAATACTCACTGTGATGCACTCGAGTCATCGGTGTCTATGGCGAGCTGGCGATCGAGGCTAAAATACTTTTTATTTAATTTAATAATTTAACTTATTCGTTTCGAAAATCCCCCCCCCCCACTTCAAGCACCTCTTCGCTCAAGCATCGTTCATTTAGTAGGCAGTTTTCCCATTTTTTCCTCCGCACTCCACTTTAATCAGTAGTGCACTTCAGACAGCGTGAAAAATCGAAAAAGCCCGTACTCCCACACGATACTCGAGTGTTTTAAGTAACAAGATAATGAATTAGGTGTTAATTAGTTAATCAAATCAGCCCACTTGATTCGAATGAGTTCCTCGTTGACTGGATGCGGAGAGTCGGCTACGCCCGAGTCTTCGGAGTCGTGGCTCTCCTAAATGTCGTTTTGAATGTTTATGTTTATGTTCTTGTTCTTGTTCTTGTTGTTGTTTTGAACTCGTTTTGAATGTTTTTGGTGTTGTTTGTAACGTGCTAATGATGGTATCAACGAAACAGTTAGTCTATTTCGGAGGAAAAGGCCCACTTGAAACATACTTCACAAACTTCCTCCTCGACTTCCACATAGTACTCTTCGTACTTGCTGTAGGACTGCCGGGGAATGGGCACGAAGTATGCCTAGAAAATCGACATCATGCTTCTGCCGAAATCTAACTACCGTAACCCCATCTACAGTAATTGGTCTACCGTTACCCAACTACCGTAACCCATCTTCCGTATCCCATCTACCATAACCCATTTACCATAACCCATCTAATACCTCGTTGTTTCCGTCCAGCATTCTTCTCGAATACTTTCCCCTCGCTTTCTTGTTCACGATTGTCACTGACTGCTGCAGTTTTCGATCAGACTGAAGCCAGGCGAAATCTTGCGATGAGGGGGATACCTGGTGCGAGAAGGAGGGCAGCGGTGGGGGCGGCTGCGTCTGCAAATTAAATCTTTACTATCCGATTCTTTTCGAAAAAAAGCTAAGAAAATGCTTGAGTATCCACAACAGCAAAGCCGGTACTCGAAATGCCATGCAAACTTTGATTTCACGAAACGTTTTCAATCACACTCACTAAGTCGGGCATCCAACCGGGCAATTCGATGGCGAGACGAAATCGAAGATCCTCCGGAGCCTCCATTTCGACGACTCCTCGCTAGAACGATTACTAGCTGGGTGAAATTGTTAGTTGACAAGGGAACAACGATCAGCACATCATTGAAGTTTTTGCGCACGACATGATTACCACAATGAATCAGTCTTTCATGCCACGATTTGCCTGCACATGTTGATTACCTGAGCACTCCCCAACAGTTCTCGTCTGTGTTCCGCCACTACGTTCGGGTAGACATCGGGATTGAGCTGCAAAATGGGTACTGTAATCAGCTACCAAATCAAAACAAAAAGTAACTAAGCAGACTACAGTATCCGCATACACATCGTAGCCCATATGCCTTACCTCATAATATAGCGGCGATTTCATCAGAATGGTGCCAATGACTCGAAGTGCTCTGTCGAGTCGCTCGAAATGCCCGGGAGCTGACATCTGTAGCTGGAAGGATTAGCGATTTTTCAACTGTCGCTAAGAGGCTTGCAATGGGCAAACGAAAAAATGAATGGTTATTTGGAAAATAAAATGCTGTGTAAAGTTGGGAATTGCATTGTGAAACGAAAAAAGCCGTAGAAGGTGTGAAAAAGACCACAACCACACCCAAAAGTAGAATCAGTATTTTTAACAGAACAAAATCACTATCTCCAACTCCACGACTTCGTACCTGTTGCCCGTACACATCTTTCTCTATCTTCTTCGTCAGATCCCACGCCTTGTCCGCTCTCATGCAGTGCACCGTGTACTCCTTGAGCAGGCGAACTGCAAATATTTACAATTTATATATAAAATTAGTACGAGATAATCTATTTTTCACACACTTCATCACCGCTAGAGTAGAGGGCGTGGAACTATTCCCCCCTATTTAAACCACTAATTTCCAGGCGAAAGAGTAGGCGGATGAGAATTGATCGATGATCGATTCTTCAACTCACAGTGTTCCATCCTCACGTGCTGCTGCGCGATGCTCTCCTCGCGATCGGTTAGGAACGGTTTGCGAGGAACGAAAGGCGGCGAAAGAGGGATGTACCTGGAAATATACATTGAAATGTATCAAAATGGCTTGTCAAACAATATGTAAATTAGCGTAAACACTTTCAGATGGAAAGCAACATAAAAATGGTAGCTTGGGTTTCTGAACATTTAAAATACTATGAGCAACCGAAATTCTCATAAATACTAGTTAGAGAAGCGAATGAATAAGCGACCACTCGCATTTCGAACTATACAAAAAAAAATTGATGAAATTGCTGACATTCCCGTGTTCTCACTGTACTCCTCCCTCAGATACTGCTCAATCTTGTCGATGGCGAACGTGATTTCCTGCATTTTTCTATGAATATTTCTCATTGATATTGGTTGGCTCACCGCGATCCGGAGCTCCCAGAGCGGAATTCTGCAGCTTTGCTGCCTGAAAAATTCTCTTTTTTTTCAACTTTTCTTTGCTCTAGATAATATTC
Organism: Pristionchus pacificus; assembly: GCA_000180635.4. NCBI lineage: Eukaryota > Metazoa > Nematoda > Chromadorea > Rhabditida > Neodiplogasteridae > Pristionchus > Pristionchus pacificus. The sequence continues at coordinate 17,191,736 of CM026576.1, forward strand.
GAAATGAATATCATATAAATTATCATAGATTCAAATGCCACGAATCAATCAATTTACTCAAATTCCTTACCCGATCAATTGCTCGATCAGCTCTCCAAAGAACCAGAACTTGTAGGGTCGATGCAGGTCGGGCCCGCGGTAGTGACTGGCTACCACATCACCGTGGTACGGCACCACAATGCCCTGGTTTGGCCATCGCTGGTACCGTCGATGCGCACCAGACGCCATGTCGAGGCCACCGTCGAGAGGGGAGTCCTGTAATGGGCAATTGTCATTTCCCTGTTATTTTTTGTAATCTTTATATTCCTCATTATCATTCTCATTCTCTACTTCCTCAACATTCAACGCGGGTTCATATCTTTCCAAAAAAATTTCGAACAATATTTTTCAGATATTGCGATTCAGTAATGTTTCAGAAAGGGCTCAATAGTTGTGGAGATGAAGAACTGTTGATAGCAGGTGCATGTGCGGTACAATTCAATTATTCGGTAAACTATCTAGCATAGAATGAATCAGAATCGTACCTCGCTGTCTCCGGATTCTGACGGCGTGTCGAACGGGTGATCTGGGTCGGCCGAAGTATCTGGAAAAATAGGTCGCGATCGTGATCACTACCACACTTTGGAAAACAGTGCGGGGAACTGCAAAATCACGAGGCCCATATTTGATCAATTCTCGCTAATTTGAGTTTCAAAATTCGATAAAAACCTTCGGAACGCGCACTCGGTGATATGGAGGAGATCTTTGAGATACTACTACGGTAAGTACACGCCAACACGAATATGCCAAAAAAAAATCGTTACTTTTATGGGGGCATGGGAGGAAAATCGTGGGAAAAGGAAAAGATGGGGCGAAAACAGTTGCCCCGTGTGATTTCCTATTTCGTAATCGACTGCTCCTCAGTTTTCGGGCACTCTTTCGTTCCTGGTTGTCATGCAGTGCCTTCAGATGAGTCATCAAGGCTCTATTGGCGCATCAATTGAACACTGATTAACCTATTCAATGGTATTCTATTCAGTATTCATGAGCGAACGTCATGAAACATGAATGGTTTTGATTGACGGATTAAAGGTATTTTGGGATTATGAGTTTCTAAGGTCAAGCAAGAGAATGATGTCATTCAAAACTGTCGGAAGATGTTTGAAACCAAAGTGATCCGGGGCCCATTCTCCGCGCGTCCTTTAAGTGGGAGAAAAGAGGCGATAAACCTCCTCAAAAAGGACTTCCGAACGCGCGTTGGCAGAGAGAGGCAAGATGAGTCAAAAGAAAAGGAAAGGATGGAAGGAATAGTGAATATTTGAATAGAGTCGCTCTATAACTGCACGCGCAGGAAGCCCTAGGATCTATTGCAATTTTGCCTAGATTTCACACATTTGAGAGGGAGGAGGGAGCTGAATGTCGACCCTAATCCTATGATCGATAAATCCGTGAAGATAATTGAATGAGCTGAATCGGGAGCACTTCAGGCATTCCTGGTAGAGTTCGAAATACTGCTTGCCGTTTGCTTCACTCTTCTCAATATCTCACGGGTCAGAGAAGCGAGAGAGCGTGCGAAGTGAAGAAATGATTATGCGAATTTACAACTCTAATTCCTGGAAATGCTCGGGAGGGGCATCCAAGGTTGACACGTGCGATTAGATGAATCAAGGGGATCTGGAAAATTACAGGAGCGATTGGGAACGTAACATGCCTCTAAGAGAGAAGGACAAGTCACCATCATAAAAATGCGCTAGAGGACTAGACGAGACGACATGAGAAATGACAATGATGATGCAAAGAGACAGGGCCAATCAAGAATACTTTCAGATGCAAGACGTCTGTGAAGCCAGGGGAGGCGTGAGAGTACGGTAGGTCAAAACACATTCAATTCATGCGGATTGTTGACAGGATAGCAACCATTGTTTACCCCTCCCTTGATTCGCCTTGCCAGGTGGCCTGATGCCTTCAAGACAGACAAGACTACGCCACAAGTAGGGAAAGTTTTCGAAAATCTATGCGACCAGGAATGAAATTATACGCCGCGAAATTCGAGCCGCCCGCTAAGCTCTAGAAGAGGTGCAAGAAAGACTGAGATTCTCCTCAGAAGGAGGAGGGGGAGACACAGTGGGCGGGGCCTACAGGGCTCCTCGGAAACTCCACCCCCTGCCTAGTGATAACTGCGAACTGCATTCATTCGGGGAATATTAGTGAAGGTTTCAGGGAGTTCATTGCCCTCAAAATTTCTCTCCCTCCAAAAAATATGTTGTTTTCAAGAATTCGGCTGACGTTACGGATTAATGATGCGAGTCGCACATATAAGGTTGCCTGGTCAAAAATTCGAGCAAGTGACGAAAATCAGGTGAGGAGTGGAGAGTTCACTCGGCCATTGGTCAGTGAGAAAGGAGGGAAGTTATGTCACAATAGGCAAGGAGGGGAGGAAGGGGGAGTGGTGATGAAATGGGATCGAGGGGTGAGGGTCGGGGAGAACGGACAAAGAATGGTCCGATCTAAAATAGATAGATGAGGAGCGGTTGGAGAAAGTGTCTGGCTCTTTCCGATTACCATACTCGTAGGGCATTTTGGAAGAACCATCTGCCGATTACATTTGGTGATCTTCGGACCAATGAAAGGGGAAGAGGTGCACTCAATTCATTGACAACGGACACTCATTCTGACCAAAAAGAAAAGGGATGGGTACAGTTGCACCTTTTCACATGGGTGAGAGTGAATGGAGCCTGGTGTCGTCTACTACTCATCTATCCATTCACATCCCATTCAATGGAGTCGAATTCCAAAAAAGTGGAGTTAACAGATGGTCCGTCGGACACAACAAGGAACCACAACAGCATATTTGATCAGTGCATCCTAATACTGTTTGATTAACCATTCAGATACAGCAGATGAGAAAGAACAATGAATGAGTTTCTGAGATCTGATCTGGCACAAGTGAAACTCAACTCGTCTTCCCGGACACCCACGCACCACGCTCACTCCCTTTCAAAAGGCAGATGTTCATTTCATTGTACGGCCCCTGGATCGTTTTCTCATCCATCCTCGCTCTTCTCTCAATAGGATGGGCACCTCCCATCCTCTTAGGAGATGAATAAACGACCGCCCGCCGGTCTGCGTCTCTACATTTCGCACAGTCTCTCATCCTGTCTGACCGGCGAGAGATCGTGCGAATTGAAGAGATCACTAACGTTGTTTGAGCACCACTCTAATGGAGACTGTCAATCCAATAGGAAGCGCGGAAGCGTGGCACGGCTATCCTATTGTCCGGCTCCTACCGTAGTTGGATTTGCCGGCTCTCGAATGCCTATTTTCCCGTCAGACCGTACTCTTGCTATCGCTCAGCACCACTTACACAGCAACATTTGATTTTATGGGCAATAGGGTTAACGAGGAGTCATGGGAAAGGACTTGGTGTGAAAAAAGTGACGGCGGTGCCCGAGTGCGAATCCCAAATTGCCCCACTCACAATCTATTCTCAGCGATACAGCATGGTAAGCCGAGCCGGTACCGTGGAAGTACGGTAGCACGAAGGGAATGTTCGACATCGTCGGCTCATAAACTGCAATGTACACGAATTCACCAGTGCCCGGGGAACGGTAGGAGCACCAACAACAAATTGGGAACTGCAATGATTGCACCAGTGGACGAGGCATACGGTAGGCATAATAACGATTTCAATGTACCGGTATGCACCAGAGACCTAGGTGTATGGATGGCACACCATCTAGTATCTCAAAATGTAATGTTTGAAGTGCGCGGTTGACTATGATAACTTACATGAGCCTTTTTGTTTACAAACTGAAATTGCAGCCCATTTGCATTTTTTGATAGGTTTCACTCACTCGAGTAGCTCAGATTGAATTGTACACGTCATCATTCCACTTGTGAATACGGTACTCACCCCATAGACTATCCCAGACTTAGGGCGCGTCAGCACTAGGGGAGGTATGAAAAGGGAGACCCTCCCCTTTTCTACGCTCTTTCTCATCGAACTGACCGGTAGAGAATACACCAAATGAGGAGAGCACACGTTCTCTTCTCATATGCCAATCAGCCTAACCGTGCTTGGCATTTGGCAACACATTCTATCTCATTTGGCCCGGTGACTCTGTTTACAGTGATGATTGCACATATTTTCCCATGCCCCAGAAATAGATGGCAAAATACGAAACGCTCGTGATTTTACTGACATTGAAAAAAGGTGGCGAGAACTCCTATGACGTCTACAGTAGTAGACCACAGATTACAATAGGCCGGATACGGTAAGCACACCACCCGATTACGGTTGCTCCCATTCTCCACTCACCGATGGGCAGCTTGGGCTGACTGAGCGCGCACCAGACTTGGAAGAGCACCGGCGGCAACAGGTAGGGGTCTGCAAAACACCTTCCCTTGTCGAATTTTGAACATGCGATGTTTGGTAAATCACACCACGACTCACTAATCTGTGGAAGCGTCGGTGGCGTCTGTGGCAGGTCGATGGATAGGCAAAGGGTGCCGGAGGGGTCGGAGGGAGGGGCCGACCAGGCGTCCTCGACCTCCTCCTCCGCTCTCACTTCTCCACCGCCCGACGTTTGGCGTTTTCTTTTTTTCGCAATCTTGACGTCTTTCTGGAATAATTTATATGAGTTAATTTGAGCACAATTTGGTTTCAAACGAGATGAGTTTCACGAATAATAGAAACATCGGGCGGAATGAGGATTTCAATGCGAGAAAGGCCCGGGTCGTAATAATAAAAATAATATTGTATTAGGTTTTTGCAGGAGTGAATGATGCGATCACAAGACACTCGAAATTGCGGGATCCATCACGGATTCAATTTCCATCGCAGGGCCCAAAATGATAAATGTCTTTCAATATTGGGGGTTGGCTCACGCGCGCGAAATTGATGATTTCCTTTGAAAAATATGGAGAGAAAGAAGAGTGGTTGGAAGCGGGCTTTATGGAATGTCTGGTGCAGCTAATATTGGCGGATTTGCGTTTATCTCATGATGTTTGCCTGGCGCATTAGGCAATTGCAGGAATGCTCGTGCGACAAGTTGGAATGACGCAATTCACAGGTGCGCATCTAGCAAATACGATTTAAGAGGTACAGAATCGAATCGAGGCAAAATATGAAAACCAACATAACAAAATATAACCTAGTTATAAAAAATAAATATAACCTAGCTAGGCAAAATATAACCTAGTTTGCATCCCTACTAGGCAAAAATACATGGCAGTTGTCAATATCACATTCAAAATGTCAGATAGCGTCGCTGAATATCAAAGCACAGTTGTTGTTACGCAACGATTAGCGTAACTGTGATTCGCAAGTAGCGGTCAACAAGCCATTGAAAAACAAAGCCAAAAGAGGAATCCGACTTTGTTTAGTCAACGTGTTCGTTAGTTTGTTGGTTGCGCAATGATGAAAACCGCGTTGCGCCTAAGCAAGGCGGAGAAGTCATCGTCTGACTCTCTCATATCGCCACGCTCTCTCGGCTCTCTGACGTGCAAGAGATAATGCACAAATGGGAGACGATTGGCAGTGGAGAGAGCGATGGTGCTGTAACAGAAGGAGTCTCTCCATCAGCCCTTCACTCTCGGCGGTCAGAGATGATGAGAGAGCACGCAAATCGAAGAGACGCAGACGGCGCGACGATTAGTCATCTGCAATGGGTAGCAGGGGAAGGATGAGATGGCTTCCCTGCACTCTCCTTGTATCACATGATCTCTTGCAAAATGATGACTGGTTAGAGATAACGTAATTTGAAGAGACAAGGGCAACTCGGGGCAGATTGCGCGGTCAGATGTAGGCATGTACTGTTCTCGAAGGGGCAAGAAATTGCTCTCTCCAAAATTCTCTTTTTTGTCTGACCGGAGAAATAGTGTGAATTGATGGAAACCGTGAATGGTGCAGAGCCGCTTCCTCGCTTCCCTCACTAGCGAGAGGCAGTGCGCGTCAAAATGGTCGGCAGAGGGTAGAGTATGCGCGGGAAAGAGGACAAAGGAAGTAGGAATGAGAACACATGTCGTATTGCGGCAGAGATGCACTACAAGGTTGCTCGATCCGAAAACGCGATAAGATGAGATGAGTTTCGCTTATGACATAAACGCTGGCAGGAAAAGGAAATTCAGTATTCGGTTGACTCATTGACGTTCTACAACTACAAATATGTGCCATAAATTTGTAACGTAGGCGTATTTGCAACTGAAATAGATCAAGATAGACACATAGCACATATTAGCAAAAGAAACGCGTTTAGGGAACTCCGACCGTGTTTCAGAAGATGCAATGCAAGGTTATTTGAACCGATACACGATAAGATGAGATGAGTTTCACTGATGGCATACAGACTAGAAGCAATACGGAATGGCTAATTTCGAGTACAATTCATGTTAAAAATGCTAATAAGTGTCACGAATTTCTTGCGTAGACGTTGCTCGATAACTGAAGCACTACAATGTACAATAATGTACATCCAGCATACATTACCAAAAAAATATTCGGAATGAGAACACATGCTGAATTTAGGCAGATCTTATCTCCACTTCTTACACAACGCAAGGTTACTTGAACAGAAAAACCATAAGATGAGATGAGTTTCACAGATGCCACAAGAGAAAAAAGTGGATAAGAGTTCAATCTTATCTCCACTCCTTACACAAAAAAATATTCTGCTACATTTACGCGTCTTTGAACTCGCTCAAAGTGATCAAAATTACTAAAGGCTGCCTACAAATACGAAAGACAATGCATTTCTCAGCATTTTACTTCTTTCTTTCACCGCTTGATCTCACGTCGTTTGATCCTACACATTGCACTACATCTGGACTGAATTCACGGGGAATAATGGATGGACTCTCTCCATTCCCCATACTCTCTTGTCGATCAGAGAAAGCGAGAGAGCAGGCGGAATGGAGAGATCGTTGATCTTCTCGAACGAGAGATATCGTTGACATTTCGAGTGCGTCTCCATTCAATTCGTAATGAAGGTTTGTTATTCTGCCTGAATTTCATCACTTCTTCAAGATGAAAGGAAATCATGAAGTCCACTTGGAAATTGGACCTTTGGCAACTTGAAGTGCCTCTAATTTTAGCATGATAACATCCCGTCAAAACAAAGTTGCGTCAAAACTTTTTTCGAAAGGACTTATGATGTGATTTCCCATAAATGTTTGTGAACGCGTCTCAAGTTCAATTTCGATTTACTTCCTGCGCCATTTATAGACTGCCGAAAAACATCGTCTGACACTTATTTATTTCATTTGATTGACTCTCTCCGCGTTTCTCTGACAGCCTAGACAGCATGAGGAATGGAGAGACGAGAACATTGATAGCATCCCTTGCCTGGCACCAGTCCAATTACTGCGCTAAGAGGCTTTTAGATAGGCGAACGGGCATGGGATGATACGCTAGTGCATCAGAGTTCCATGAAAACATGGAGTGATTGATGAAAGGGATAGATACGATTTTTAATCACACTGAACATGCAATATAATCTAACGAAAAACGGATGATTTCAATCTAGAAAGGTCCTGCGCAACAATTTCGAATGCTGAAATCAGCGAGTAAACTGCAGTTTCCGGATTTGAAACTTGGAATTGAGGATATGTTCCACCGATCTTTCAAGAGCAATGAGAGCATACAAGTTTAGAACCGCATAGGGTTCCGGCTGAACAATATCGACCAAGTTGATCGCCTGATGATTTGACGCGACTACAATCTTCTTGTTCATATTGCGCACGCAAAGCCAGGACCACCGATGAAAACACCACCTACAATATTCACGTCTCACAATTAAGGATCAAAGCGCGGACTTCCCTTGGATGTAATAAGGTTCCATGATTCATTAAAATTCAGATGAGTACGGGCTTTTTTTTAAATTTCAAACCACGTGGCCTGATATAAAAGTTGTAGTAATTTCACTAATCTGCTCACATGACCTTTTTCGTTCAATTATTGAAGCTCGAAGACATCTTTGCAACGCCGGACACGAGGATAATTTGTGCTAATTGTAAGACCTTTGTGATTCGATTCAGTATGCATTTCTGACGATACATGATACTGATACTATCTAGGACTGATTAAGGGCATAGTAGTGACAGTTTTGAGCAAAATTGGATTGCCTACGCACCAATTACGCACGTTGTTTGGAAGGAGATCCATCGAGATCTCGATAATTTCTACTCTGAAACTCGTTGAGTTTCACTGTTGATACAAAAGAGGAAGTGGGTTTCTCAACTCAGTGAAGTAATGGTGAGCAGAATAAAAAAAATGAAAAAAAAATCCAGACAGCATCAGCTGCCATTCGATAGTGTCCATTATTTTTCGCTTATCCGCTCTCAAAACGCCCTTGCAAAAAAACGCCCCTGACGAAAAAAACTATCCCGATAATAATTACTTGGCGGGATTCGTCGTCAAATAAATAAAATGTGAGCGAAATGCGTTTCACCGTGCTTACTAGACCACAGCAGTGCTTGCAATTCAATCGATCCAAGATCTCGCCTATTCAAAATAGCAATGACGCCAGTGGCGCGTTTCCACATCATTGGTCATTCCCTCGAGGACAATTGCAACGTGCACCTATGCGCCCGCACAAATCGGCTCGAGTGGAACCGAAACACAAGTTCAACTTTTTGAGACCAGAAAAATCAAGTCTACGAAAGATTGGCGAGGTGAACTGAATAGTGATGTTTAGACAATCCATCAGCAAGAGCTGCCTGACAGTTGACTAGTCGAAATCGGATTATACTAGGGAACAAAATAGATCCGGCCGTGCATCGGATATCATGTGTTCGCTGTCAATGCAACATCAAATCGAGCAGGAATTGTCATACATCCGTTGCGGGACATGAGAGTGAAAGCCAAATGGAAATCAAAGAAACGTGTCTACTGATCAAAAACGTATGATTAACATCCTCATCAGACAAAAGACTGCACACAAGGCACAATTCACGTTATGCTTACTACATTTCAATGAAGCGACGCTGTTGAAATCATTTTTCCTTTTTTGTATCTAGCACATAATCAGGAACTACAAGAGTGCACTCTCGGAACATTATATGAGCTTATTATCCAATTCGTCGAAAACACTTTTGCAAAGTCAAGATCAAATAGCGAAAACTAATGAGACAAGACTAACACTTTTGCCTAGAAGACTTCACGAATCTCATCCGAAAAAGTGCACTTTCAATTACATGCCGATAGCATCCGCCCGGCACTAAGGCCGGTACGATTGCAATTACAACTGAGAGGCTTATGAAGTGTTGAAGTGGGATACGTTAGCTGATAAGGGATAAGACTCCGTTGAGATATAATTTTCGATAGGGACCTACGTTCACCAGCGTCATTTCTTATATATTTCAAGTATTAGATCGGAATCTATTCGAAATAATGAAGTCGCCGCTAACCATATTAGGGATCGGGAAACACGAGAAAGAGAATTGAACGAACGAGAGAGTCTCTGGACAACTACTGCACGGAAAGTGTTCGACAAGGTTCGACAAAGGTTCGCTCATTCCTTGATAAGTCACATCTCTTAGTGTCTGTCTGTCTGACTGTGTGTCTGTCTGTGTGTAACGTCTGTCACGCTTTCGTTTTTTGCTCATAACTCATCGTACACGTCCATCTCCGGTACCATTGGACTCCTCATGGACAGGCAAAAAATTTTTTTAAAAAAATTTCATCATAATTACGTAATATGACGAAATTCACTTGTACACCGTTTTTCGCGCCTTTTTCGCTGGGAACTCAACCGATTCCAGCGTGCAACACACCAAACGACTCGTCATGAAGTGCACTTTCATTTTTTTACATGAATTTCATCATCCTTATGTAATATGACGTAATCCTTAGGCAATAACTCGTTTTCGCGGTCTTTTAAGAATATTTCAACCATTCAAGGACTGGTCAATGTGATAAATACATTACCCGGCGTTTGACAGCCTAACCTGCGAGTCCCTGGCGGAAGGCTCGTGGGGCCGAGGGCGATCCGAATAAAGGGGGATGGGGCGGAGCCCCATCCCATCTTTTTTCGGATCGCCCGAGGCCCCACGAGCCTTTCGCGAGGGACGATGCCAACTGGGCCCACGACTGTGAACATTCTATACTTTCATGCATTGGCCAATATTTGAAAAACACAACCCGGCGTCACGCGAAGCACTCGCAGAAGACTATCACAACCCGGCGACACCTAGCCAGCGTAGCTGGCTAGTAACAAAGAGCGAATTGTTTTAGAACTTGGAGTTCTCTCGCAGTAAGCCAGGAAGTTACAACCATCCACTGGAATACTGCAGTGTGCTATGATCAAGAACGAATCGGATACCCGGAAAACCGATTATGCACGGGGAAAATGTTGCGTCTGACAGTGGTTTCCAGAATATAATGCGGTCAATAGAAGGAAAGAATTGCTCCGTCCGACGGTTTCGAACAACAAAATGAGTACTGCTTCAATAGTTCTAATCCCAACAGGATATGGGGGGTCATGTGTTCTCAGACAATAAAAGTCGAAAGTCGACATTGGGATAAAGGGATCATGCATCAGTAGACACATTAGAACGACGAACAGTGAAAATTCGAAGTGAAAATGTTCATAACATTCCACAATGATAGAACAGGCTGTAATATTTGTGAGCCAAACGACTATCGGTTCGATACTCCAAAGAAGTGGAGAACGAGTTTAAAGAGACGCGTACATTGAACAATCGTGTAACTCAACAACTGTCTGACTCTCTTCGCTTCGCATACTCTCTCGCACTATCTGACCGACAAGAGAAGAAGTGAAATAATGATGTTCGAGAACATTCCGCTAATCGTTGTGCATCACGCGCGAAAAAGTTAGCGGAACTGAAGAAATGGTGAGAAAAAGTACAGAACGTCTCTGCTAATGTGCGCACAAGCGCTCCTAAACAGTTCGTATCGAAAATGTACTCTTTGAAGCACTGCTATAGTGCCCAGTGTGAAAAAGGGAACTGATTTGCGCTATTGCTACCGTAATGAAATTTAGCGAGGACATCAGCATTCCGTAAAAAATTGCAGTAGAGGATTGAAGGGAAAGAGAAGGGAGGTTTCTATCTCTCTCTAAAAAACGGTTGATTGAGAGTTGAGGCGGGGTGGGTTCGGGCTGCCGCTGCTCTGCTACTCTCTCAACTTCGCGTTATCTCTCGGCGCCTTTTTCTCTGCGCTCTCTCGGTTTCACGTTGTCTCTGCGCTTCTGAATTTCTCTGCCGTCTCTGAGTTCCGCGTGGTCTCTCGGTGTCCTTTTGATCCCTGCACTCTCTCAATTCCCCATGCTCTCTCGTCCCACCCACTCGCTGCGGCTCGTGGAATGATTCCCCGTCAGGTATCAGAGCATCGCTAACGGAAGGAATAGACGGGGAGTGATTCACACAATCGCATAGCACACCTCACAAACTGTTAAGGTTTTATGAGTTTTCACTGCATAGAAAATAAATGATACTTTATTTCCAAATTGAGGACAGAGTTGGCTCACTCTCTCGACCTTCCTGAAGCTACTCAAAAACAATGAGGGTTTATGAGTTCTATTGCTGCACTTCCAATTTCACATTATACCGCAAGATTGAGTTATAGTTCGTTGCTCTACTCTTCTCATCGCGTAAACTTTAAAGGGTTTCAATCGTTTCACTGCTCAGTTGATCCGATTACGCTATACCAGAAAAAGTGTGAAAATTATACGGGTCGCATCGTGATAATTCGAAGCAAAAATGCTAGGATCACACGTATTCGTAAGTATTCTCTCTCACTGGAAAGCGACAGGCTCACTTCTATGAGGAGATGTAGGGAGCCGTGCTCATTACATTTTTTTCTTGCAGTGCATTACTGACGAGAAATCGTTGAAAATGAAGAGAGTCGAGTTGGTTTGAACTCTCCTTCATTTCGCTAAAATGAGACTTGTAGGAAGAGACCTGTCAAACGGAGAACACGTGAAGCGAGAGCAGGGGAATTGAAGAGAAGCTCTCTCTTCATTTGCGCGGAAGCCTATAATAGAAAGTGCACAGAGGAAGCCAAGGCAGTTGCCTAACTCTCTCAATTTCACTTTATCTCTCGCTCGGTATGACCAGAGTCCCAGCTCAATATCGCCGAGGCCAATGCATCAACCATATCTTATTAAGACGGAGAAAACGAAGACGGGAAAGGAGATGAAAGAGCGTTCTTTCCTCCGAAAAATGAAGGATTTCTCGAGAAAATGCGATGAATTTCGAGCAAAAAGTCATGGGGCCCCACGCAAATTATATGAAAAAGAGGAAAAAACAAAGAAAAATGGAGAAATGCCATGGAGACTTGGAGAAGGTGTGGGAGGAAATTACGAGATGGAAAAAAGTAAAAACTCGATAGGAAAATGCGAGGAAATTACGAGCTTGAGATAGGAGTAATAATTCTCAATGAAGGGAATAGACAACTATTTTTTCCTTGGAATTCCTAACAAAATACAAAGGAGTACGTACGTATGTGAACGAGAGAATTGTGCGGGTATCCAGCAAGGCTTTATAGCGGAAATCCGATTTAGGCAAAGTGTAGAAATCCGAGGGGAGGAGAGTAAGTTGCGAATTAGAGATGCGATAGAGAGAGAGGAAGGATTCAGAACGTATTCTCGAGTGAAACACAACACAGCGCACTACAATCGGTCCGTAGAATCAAGAGAATACACGTGGATTGCTTTGCACAGTGGTTCTCAACTAACTCTTGAAAATAGCGATTGAATTGTAAATCGCGAAACCTAAATGCAATTCACATTGTGTGAATTCACTGTGTGATTGGCAGAAGTAGACAACTCGTCAATACCTCGAAGATTCTTGAAGTCAATCAAAAGCAATCGACTGCGTTGTAGTGCGCAAACAGAATAGAAGTTCATAGAATGGAAAGCTTCATAAGTTAAAAAGTGGGTGAGCACTGGGGTAAGAATATGTGCCCTTTCTGTTTTCCGAGCTACTGACGTTTCCCTGAGAGTAGGGAAAGGTACAAATGCTAAGCGGTCGCCATATCACCCGTAAGGAAAACAATGTGAAATATTATCGATACTGACGTAAGAAAAAATCCCGACAGGCAAGCGTGAGAAAAGCCATTATCGCGATATCACGAGGTCAATCTAAATCAGAAAAGAGCATCGAAAGGGCTGATCAATGAATCAGAAATGCTAAAAAAAACGGAAAGTCCATGAAGAAAAAAGCGAAAATAAGCAGGTGAATGCGGAAAAAGTGGTTATCGGTGGACCACGAGGTCAGGCCCTTGAGCATACGAAAAGATTGTGCGCGTTATCAGTGGGCTGTGATAAAAAAGCGGGTCAAAATAGTGTACACACTGCACGCGTAGACGAAATTCCTGAATGATGTAATACTCCGTTGAACATCTTCGGAATTCTGACATCGATGGAAAAGGAAATTGATGGAACGCGCTCTAATCAGGGATAAAAATACGTGGAAGAGTTCCGCTGAATGGGATTAGAAAAACAGGCAAATCTCATCTATTCTCTAAACCGTCTTCTCTCTTTTCTCGATTGAGAGACACTAAAGCGAGTCATCGTCAGTGGAGAGGCGAGTAAGAGAGCAAACAATGAGCAGATGAGTAGGAGGAGGTATCCTGGGACTCTCCTCATATCACTCAGTCTCTATCCTCTCTGATCTGCGAGATAGTGTGCGAAATGAAGAGAGCATTTCTTTTAGTAGCAGAAGGAGGTATCCTAGACTCTCTTGATATAATATACTATCTCGCCTGTCAGAACACCGAGAGAGCATGGGAATCCAGGTGAGTGTCATCAGTACTGACAGAAGGCACGCTCCTCATATCACACACTATTTCGTCTGACTTACACGTGTAATAAGGCAGTCTAGAAGGTTCCCTAAATTATTGTTTTCTAGCGTCTGAAAACTAAAGAAAATGCCATTAGGATTGAAGAAATCTTGCCTATCAGCTATAAATCACTACTGTGCTAATGTTGGATAAAAAGCGATTCAACAGAGCCTACTCCGCACGACTCCTACGAAATTTCTTCAGTACTCACCCAGAAGTACGTTCATAATAACATATGATATGTAAGAGTACGCAATTATGCACTAAATTAACCGCACTCTGTACAAACGGCGACGAGACGATTCATCGGGGGAGAAAGGAGAGCCAATTTGGAATTACTCGAGCCCGTGGTGTTTTATTACCTACTTCTCGCCGTGGCTTGGGGCATTGACCATGAGGCATTTTGCCCGCTCCCGAGAAATTGGTTTCTAATTTTGCCCGGCCATTTCCTATTCCAAGGAGGTCAGAGGACTAAATAGTGCACGAAATGAGGAGGTTCAGAGACAGGAAAGACCTACGGAGTCGCAGAAAGAGGAGAAGAATAAGGCAGAAGAGGCCAGATAGCTCGTCGTCTCTCTTACTCAACCATGTCAGACAAAGGCGAAGTGAATCCCGCCTCTGCTCATTTCACAACAATACTTTCGAGTCTTCACATCTCTGCCTCTTATGTCTCCTCTCCATGACCGCCCAGAAACGATACGGAATAGGAAAGCTCTACCGATTTCACGCCTCTCTAGTTCGCAGGGGAAGTCCATAGCGCGAATAGTTCGAGAAAGTTGTAGCTTACGGGAGCATTAACTGCGTCAATGCACAGCTACAATTAGTTCTTTTCTTTTCTATCTGTTCAATCAACCAGCAAAATCAGGAACTCAAGAGCGCCAAACACTAAGGGTTCTCCAGACAGAAACATAACACCGGAGCAAGAAGAGGTGAGGACGCAGTAACCCAACAACACTGAGGAGCTCTTCTCACTCGAGTGAGATGCTGCTTCACTTTTTGTGTTCCTCAAAAAGAACACACATCAACGGAGAATGGAAGATGAGAAGATAGAGGAGGAAGGATTCCTTGATGCTACAACAACATCTACTGAGTTATGATTACGGGAAAGTGGCGAAAGTGAACTTCGGGCATAATTGCGGTAACGACGAGAGCAGTGAAATATGTTTCACCGATTCATCGACACGGGAAATTGTATGGATGCCGACGTGTAATAGGTAATGTGGGAGCATCAGCGAAACAAAGATGAACAGACAGAAGATGCAAGAGTTTAAACGTGGTTTCGAAACGAGAAAGGTAGTTGTAAAACCAATGTGGGAATGAATCAATGAGGAAGGCCTGGGAATGCTCCCAGACTGCGTCAAACGAATGACCGGGCAGTGACGGAGATAGGAAATTCAATGACGAGTATTGGCGAGCGAGAAGCGTTTGACCTCCCAGAACGCTGCTCAAAAAAGGAAACGTTGCATAGGAATGTGAGGCTTGTGGTAGGGGGATGTGGATACACACGAATTTTAATTCATTTGGAGCACTATCTAATCGGCAAGGGAGATGATAACACGAAATGCGGAAAGGAATTCAGCCTTAGATGGGAAGTGCATTCGACAGCCTCTTTACCAAAGGAAATCGCTATTGCGACGCGAAACGATAATGACATCGCTGCTTCTGTCACTGTTTCGAAATGACGATTCGCATGCGCGCAAGGAAAAGGATTGGGAAGTCGATTCGTAAGGTCCAACAGAACAACCGCGAGCATCAAAGGGCCTATCATGTAGTTTGACGGAAATATGACCAATAGTCTCTGTGATATTGACGTCGATACGATCATCTTCACAAGCAATGACGATATTTTACCAGACCGCTTCTAATCCAAACTAAACATAACAAGAACATGAAAAGCTCCATTAGAGAGCCAACACCCACCAAATGAAAATGGGATGAAGGATTTCAAAAATAGGAAATGCATCAAGCTCATTGGATGAATGGGGCTCGTGACGGAGAAAGGGAATGCATTGGGCTTCAAATCTTGGAATCCCTTGCAAAACCACATGAAAGTCACGAGAACTTTGATTTATCAGCAAATCGCTGAATTTCAACGAATGTTCTCGTGCAAGGCTTTGCAATCGGCCAAATTGCTGCCATGTATAGTAGTGTTTGATTCTCTGAACGGGAAGAGCAACAGAAGCCGTTTTCGCAGACTAAGGGAGCAAGAAGGATATAAGTCCTTTTGGTACCAATAACTAGGGATATTTATACGAATCAGGTGCATTTCGGTTCCTGCTCTTGTGCTTATCTTCCTATGAATATCACATTTTGACGCGAAGTTGTTTCTTGTTCCGCGCGTAACGAAATTGCTACTAAACCACGGTCGCGTTTAAATTTAAGCATTAATTATATTATTGGTGCTTAATGAACGCGAAGCCATCCCAGAAATTGAGTTTTATCATTAAAAACTAAGAAAAAATAGTGAAAATAGAAGAAAACGCGTGAAACGAAGTGAAAGTGGGCGGAGCTAACGCGTTTGCCGCGCGGAATAGTTTAGTAGGTGTGCAATTACAATCGTATAATTTTAAAAATGTGATAGAAGTCGCCATGAATAGCTATTGAGTCTAAGCCGTACGCCCATTATGCTGGAACTGCATACTACCTACATAGTTATTGAGGTATCGTTTCCGAAAGTCATTCGAGAGACAGAATAATTCAGCTAAGCACAATGTACAACACAGTTGCTACGGTACACAAGTTGACCACTAAAGGAACCAAGGCCAAAGGGATTGTTTTCATGGATAGCCCCCTCTTCCCTCCCTCTTCACTCATCCATGCCTCCCCTGACTCCACCGGATGACTCCTCCCTCGTTGTCATGCCGAATTGTGCAGCGACGGACAGAAAAACGTCTGAACCTCTCGATTTCGCGTGATCTCTCGCTTTCTCTAACCATGAAATAGAGGCAGACAAAAATGATGATGATGTGGACTAACGTCCCCTCTTCTTCCTCAATCGGAGAATTGGAGCTACTATACGAGACTAATGGGACCACGGGCACACGTATGCTAATCCCTGACTCGATGAATGAAAGCTTGCGTGGACGTAAAGGTAAAGGTCACCCCGTACTCTAGGCACACGAAGTCCTGCGGGAGCCCACTGCTAGGCCAGTGACTATTTCAAGCTTGCGTGGAAGTGGACATAATTTATGCGCAATTACATGCCCGAGATATGGATTGATACGGGAAAAATTGTCTGCTGAACATTAAAGTCAGAGCAGCTTGCCTTATCAAAAACATTGTATGATTTACGCGCTGTAACATGTCTGGAATAATGACTGATGCAGGGAAATCTGTCCGCCGATCTTCAAAATCAGAGATAATTGATTATCGAATACTTAAGCATTTGAAACTGGCATGTTTTACACCCCATAGCCAGCTTGCGATAAGGACTGATGCAAGGAAAAACTGCCTCCAGAAGACAAATAACCGCACACGATAAACCTTGATTTCTCCAATCCTTGTTTTACGCACATCAGACATACTGAGGCTTTGCAATAACGATACCGATATCATAATTCATTTGTTTTCAGAATGGCGAAAGCGTATTATTGCAGCACATACTAGCATTACTGAGTGTCCTAGAGGAAACTTAGAAGACCAAGTGCACTACTGGAATCGATGAACACCTTCGAAAGCTGATTCAAAGTGCACACTTTACACAGCTTGATCAAGATAAGCTAGCAGGAAGTCAAATAGAAAATTTCAGGGTAAATGTGCTGGTATTGAAATAAAAAACCATACACGTCATGACTGCAAGAGAATAGATTGTGTGAAATCGAGAGAGTCACCACAACAGCAGCTAACATCGGCGATAAACGTCATCAATGAGGAACCATGCATGATGAAACACCCGCAAGAAGGAGCATCAATGCATGGATACGCGTCTTGATCGAAAGTCGAACTTTCAAAAGCCAAATGGTACTCTCACGGGTAGTCGTAAAAGTGCCAATCACAAGACTAATCACGCTTGGTTGACTGAAACGGACGAAAAAGTTGCGTCGATCTGACTCTCACCATTTCGCGTGCTCTCTTCTCTACCTTTACTATGTCTATTAGAGGATGATGCTAAAAAAAACTGTGAAAAACTACAAAAGCTGAGACTTTTCGGGTGAAACATTCAAGTAATGAAAAATCCACAAAAAATTTGAAAAAGAGAGCGAAAGTCGGGAAATTGATGTGGGAACCGCTCACGCCTCTTCACAAGTGTTAGGTTTCACCGACAGAATCGACAATGGTCCCAGCACGGTCTCCATTTCATTCTATGTCCCCGTCAAAGTAAGCAAATGCGAAAATTTAAGAACTTTGCCTGTGGTTGAATGAATATGCGGACTCTTCCCATATCTGGAGCTCGATAATGATGCCAAATGAGCAAAGTAATCAAAGAAAGTAAAATTGAAAAGTTGAGAACTTTATGCCTTCATCGAATGCCCCAGAGTACACCCCGAAGACAGGCAAACAGGGAAAACAGGCAGGGAGTGCTTAGCACACGCAAAGTTATTCAAATGGAAAAGATGCGGAATCAATAGTTCGCGAGTGTGTGAGAACTACGCACTCCGCTTGGCTCCAACGCATGGCCGGCTTCAGGAAGTTTTAAAGAGACGACTCCCACACATCGAATGCGAAAATCATGAAAACAACACCAACAAAAACAGCGAAAACAAGCCCCAATTCGGGGCCGGGCCGAAAAAAACGCTAGTTCTGGCACTCGATTTCGGCCAATTGCAAGAGAGGGAAAGAAAGAAAGAAAAAACGGATGAGGAGTAAGAGAGGAAAGAGTGGGAGGGAAGAAGAAGAAGAAGGGAGAAGAAGGGAAGGGAGGAGAATGAGTCTCCCCCCCCCCTCCCTCCCTCCTCCCACTGTCCCCTCCTCCTCCTCGCCGCACTTTCCGCAGCAGTAAGAACACGTAGTCTTATCTCGGGGGGAGTTTCGTCATCCATAGCCAATGACCTACCATATGTCAGTCTACCACAGCACTTGCAAGGTGCAATTTGGGCTTGTTTTCGGAACAGCAAGATGAAAAATAATTGAGCCCTACAATTTCGGAACAAAAAAAATGCACGTAGAATCGCAATCTCGAGGGAGCAATCTATTGCAGTGTTTCAGAAGCTGAAGAAATACGAGAGCTCACACACCGTCCTCTACATTTCCCATTATCTCGCCGTATCTGATTAACAATGAAGCGCTGGACGCAGACGCCGAACGTCGAGAATGAAACGCGAAAGCTGAGAGGGTAGAGGTTGGAGAGGTTTCGAAAAAAATAAATCGGCGCCACGGCATTTACACACTGCTTGCGGAGGATTGAAATGCGAAGGAAACTAATCTCAGACATGAGTAAATCAGATAAATTGCGAAAAAAACGCGATTTACGATTTTTATGGGTAATATATTTATCATCCTTGGAGACGAAGTAAAAATACACGAGGTAGGAATGTGGATAAGAAAGGAATGAGGAAGCATGGTGTTGAAATTATGGGAGATGAGTGACAATGACTAATTTAATGTGTGAATAGTCGGCCGATACGATACTAATTCACAAAAAATCTCTCTGATCTTGCTGTCTAGGCTGAAATTTCCTTCATGCGATATCCAAAATCATTGAAACATCTGGGGGAAGGACAAAAAGAAATGAAGAAAGAGATATTCCAAGTGGATACGCATCCAATTTATTGCATTGGACTCCTCTGGGGATCTGTGATCTCCTAGAGACTTTTGCCCTTTCTCTCTAAATGATACAACTGGGCAAAAATAAGAATCGCGGACACCACAAGCCGCTCAGTAAAATTATGTTTCAGGGTAATCATAAGATTTGATGAATCTTTGAAGCAATGATGCGCTGCCCACTGCATTCCAACATAAAATATAACGAAAAAAATCATTGAAAATCAAGTAGCAGTACGTTCAATCACCACGCGATCATCCTCTAGTTTGGAGCGCTAGTCCCTTGTGAAGTGTTAACTCTCACGCCGCGTATGATTCGCTCTTGTGAAAGTGCGATGAATTTCCCAATTTTCCCACGGTTATTCACCTTCCACGTCCATCTTCTTGTGAAATAATCGTAAAATTCTGTCTCTTCCCACGGACATTTGGCTCCTTTGAATAACAATGTAGCCAAAAATTCACAACGACTCGAATGCACGAATCTCAGCAACATTATTACACAATTTTTTATCATGTCCTAGAAATTCACATCAATCAGAACACGAGCGAACGTTGTGCATACAAGACACAGACAACTGTTGAGCCGGAACAATCAATCGATATTCACCGGGAGGAGGAGGAGGAGGCGAGGATTACTGTAATATATCCGATCATGAGGGTTTAGACACGAAACTACTGTAGCTCAGGCGAAACAAACAACGAAACAGAGTGCACACTACCTATTATTACTCTGGAATATTAGCTAATTTGTGTAGAAATGAAACGGAAATGGAAAAGGAAGGAAAATTCAGGACACCTGTAGAGAATTTACAAATTGAAACGAGGTTTGAACGAGGTCAGAGGATTCTCGATGATGGATACACCTCACGGATACTAAAGACCAAAGATCATCCTATAAAATCGAGTAGGCATGCCTAATAGGGACGCTATATGCATGGCAATCGCACGAATAATCAAGGATTCGTGAGAGGTAGAAATCCTGAGGGGACAAGCATGGTTCCTAGCGGGAGAAGGGGCGGTGTTACGGTAGGCGGGATACGGTAATCGATTCATCTCTAGCGCGAGATTGGGGGCGGAATACTGGCGCGAGGCGTGTGAGTAGTTGTGGGATGGGGTTGGACGGCGAACCTGTAATGATTGTGTTTCATAGTGATCGGAAAAGAGTAGATAATGACTCGAATTGATGGTTGCTAGCTGGGCCTTCAACACACATAATGAACAGAAGTACCGAACGGGAAATTGTTTTAAATTCCAACATCTAAAGGTAGTTATCGGATATTTGCAATTTTTCATAATACAAGGTTCCCGTGAAACGAGAGAGCGCATCGGCTAATTGCAAGCCATCGTAAATTCATCTTGAAATTACCTTCTCAGCGTTATTACAAAAAAATATTTTTCAGTGGCATTTGTATGAGTCAATACCGTAACCCAACCATCAATCGACAGCCGGATCTTATTCTACTACCGTACTCATTCTTAAACTATCGTAAACCAATCATCAGTAGACCACCGTATCCTTCATCACCACCGCAATCCATCAACCAATAATCGACCGTACCATTCTCAACTACCGTATTCTCAACTACCGTATCCTTTATCGTAACCGTACCCCGTCAATCAATGAACTACTGTACATTTGCCTTCTACCGTCCTCCTCCTTTCTTCACTACCGTAACCCATCAATACTACCGTACCCTTCTCTACTACCGTATACTTCATCACTACCGTACCTTTCACATCTACCGTACTCCTCATCGCTGCCGCGTCGTCTGGCTGAAGGCGCCCATCACCTTCTCCTGCATGTCGTGCACCTCCGTCGACACCTAAGCGATCATTTAATTAATATTTAGTTAATTATTTAATTAACTAATTAGTGTTGATTACTGATAGCTAATCGGCACCAGCGCCTATACTGTAATCAATCACGTGGTCCCTCTACAGATGACTCTTTTCAAGCGAGTAATTAAATCGGCACTTGGTTGATTGAGATTGCACGAAGATGTCAAAGGTTGGTCAAAGTTGTCCAGAATGATTTTTGAGCGCAGTGCAGTCCAAAAAAAATGTACAAACTCCAAATATTTCTCCACCGATTTATATAATAAAATTGTACCCCAGCCAACACATGGATTTGGAAAACAGCGGAAACCTAAAAACGGCATTTGAGAGCCCATGGAAACGAACCAATGTACGAGCAAGCCTACACGTCGCATGCTTGATAATATACTACTGGAACAACTACAACGCTTGTGTAAATGGCTCATTAATGTGAAAACCCGAAACGTCAATCAACAAAGTCGAAAATTGGCAGATTCAAAACGTCATAATAATATTTACACTTTCCAACGTTCGCATAATCACTCAGCCTCATTCCCTCATCTATTTTTCGCTATCGGAAAACCTCAAACCGCCGGAGCTTTTAAAAAAAAATTAACGATAAAAATTTAAAAAATTCAAAATTAAATTTTTTTTTTAATTAACGATCCTTGATCCTTTTTTAATTAACGATCCAGCAACTCGTCTTTTTTGTCTGCAGTAATCCGCATACCCAATCATAGCAACAGTAAAAAAAAGACAGTAACCCAATACATATTTCAGTTACAGCAATCTACCAATATCGATTACAGTACTCTCATCTTGTTCGTGAGATTCATAGCCTTTTCTACAGTATCTCCTATACAATTACCCTCACACTCATTCACAGCTACCGTAACCTACGATCAACGATTACAGTAACCAGCTACCGTAATCTACCATTACTGATTACCGTAACTCTCACCTTGCTTGTCAGGTCGCTCACTTCCTTCCGCAGGTGGTCGATCACCCACTCGATGCCCTTGCGACCCTGCAAAATTGGATAATTAATCAATTATGTTTTTGCCATGAAATAATATTGTATTTGTTCTATTGGAAACCTATTGATCAGAATCTACATATTGATCACTCGAAACACATCCCCACTTCTATCATTGCTGAAGCACAAATGTTACATAATTATCATTTTTTTGTAGAACCTGATTTGATGCACATACTGTCTGTCATCTGTCTCACAACCAGTGAAAAAGGATCAGTTATATCAACTGTGAAACATAAACAAAGCGTTTTAAAATTAATATTTCGATTATTTCAGCCCGTTGTAACCAATTCACTCCCCTCTTTACACCACTCGCACATCTGTTCGTTCTCTGGTGCTACTGCTCTCGTTTTTTTTTTGCAGTTTCACTCTCTTCCCATTCCCCACGCTCACTTTCTCTGTGTAACTTTTCGAAGCATGGCAAACTCTGAGGGGCACACCATAGCTTCTGACGCAGTCGCGCCACTATTTGCCTTGGAATAGCAGACGGAGCGAGAGGGAGAAACCGTTTGGCAGAGCAAATCGAACGGATTTGCAAAAGGCGTTTCACTTTTATTGGTTACTATACAGTAAAACGCCACTCAGCCGCCGTTTTACGTTAAAAAAAAAGTAAAACGGCTGTGGAGCCGAGCGATTAAAATTTTAATCCTATTATAATAAGAAGAAAAGGGAAGCATTGATTCGTCATCTCCGTATGCATTCACATATTTTTGGAACGCAAATATTCCAGCTCTCAATACGATCCCCAAAGAAGTGAAACCTATCACTCTTACGTGAGATGACAGAGGGAAAGGGAAGACGCGAGAGAGTAACGATCGATTAGAGAGGCAAAGGGGCAAAAAGTGAGCGCGCTTCATTCTCTCACCACCCGGTTGAACTGGGAATCAGATGATTTCTTTGTCATCATGTATCAAAATATTCACGAGGCGCATACAATTGATCAGGGCAAAGAGTACTGTAAGCAAAGACATCGTCATGAATTTTTTTTAAGAAACACAATCCCTGCAAGCATCAAACACAAGTTTCAGTTATCGTTGAAGCACAAACATCCCTTGTACACCCAATGATATAAAAAAAAACCTTCCACCTCGATCCCCCTAGATACTAATCTCTCCCCTTCCTCTGCCAGTACTTTGCCACCTTCGCGTCATCAACCTCAGTCAGTGGAGGGAGGATAGGCGGTGAAGGAGGGAGGAGGTGGAGGGCACCAAACAAACAGAGGGTGCGAGATGCCTAGGGTTCACGTGAATGTCAGCTGTTTTCTTCCACTTGGATCCAATTCAAAGGCAAAGCGCATATCAATAAGAGCACAAGATCAAACAATGAAGTATCTGTATCCTATTTATCATTAAGAAAAAGAAAAACTTCCGGATATCGACACTTTCTGAAAAACAAATGCTGCCTTCGCGAAATATCAGTTCTCCTAAATTAATACAATAAAAATTCCCCAACCTTGGCGGCATTCGTCTCGTACACGTGCAGGAACGTCTTCTCGCAGTAGTCCGTGAAGGCGGGCAGATTGATGCTCACGATCGCCTCCTGGGAATGGTTATTAATTAAATAATTATAATTATACAATTTTATTAGTTTGCACCATGAAGACAGGCACACAACTCACCACGCTATGCAATCTTATAACACAAATTATTATTGTATAATTGTAAATTTAAAAATAAGAATTGATAAAATTTCGTGGAAAGAACTGCATAGCAGGGAGATCAGTGCAGTATCAAGTATACGTGAAGCACGAACAGTCGTGTCAGATTTTCGCCCAATTGATTATATTATCAACGGGCAAGCAGAGGTGTACTAAGCATATTGCGTCTCACTCCCACATCAATAATCCGTGAAACATAAATGAAATGGGCACAATGGTCGATAAATTCGATTTATTTCTTGATTTTTTGTCTAATAAATCTAAAGGGATGCATAGTGAGGAAATTCTAGCTTAAACACATATCAAATAGCCCTGAATCACGAATTCACCTGGCTCAAAAACATAAAAATAAAAATACCTGTGTCAGGACGGTCTTGTCGCTCTCGGACGCGTGCGGTCTGGAAATTATTAAATTTAATGGATATTTAAACAATTTTGAAAGGAAATTAGTAAAATAATAGATAAATAAAGCCATAAAGATAAGATGTATTTTTAAAAATCAACTGACAGCAGGATCACCAACTCCAATTCACTCCTGGTAATATTGAGAGTGTGAAACAGTAACCAGCCTAGTTTGCAAATATTTTTGCTGTGTAACACATCAATCTTCAGAACTATCATAAACCATGGATCAAACGTAGGAATATAGCAAAATCAAAGCCCCAATACACCAGGTTACAATAAGTAAATACTGAAACTAATTATTGCAATAATTAAATAAATCACACCTGTACGTCAATCGCTCGTCGACGCGCATGAAGCTGCCGCCGCACAGGTTCCGCGTCGTTAGTCGCATGTGTCTGCAAGCGTGGTGTGATTGAACTGTGGTGTATGGACTAGCAAACGTCGCCCTGTTACTTTTGGCATAAATCGCACGATTCACGGTGTAACGGCGAGTATACGCCGTGTATCTCTTTTTGGCATCATGAACTATTAGTAATTCTCGCCCGCATTCCTTCCCTACTTCAATACGTCACTTTGATGAGCGCAATCAACAAAACGCTCACGACACAAAACATCATAGTTAACGATATTTGGCACAATATAGAGCCAAACCCAAGTACAACTAAACTATAACTTAGCCAGTCGATAAGAGTGCAGTAATCTAAAAAATGAATCAATAATCCTATCGTACTCCAAAAATCAATCGATAATGCCTACCGTACCTCGCGTTGGGGTCGATCGTCGTGTACTCGTGGCTGTACTGCGTGCCGGAGAAGCCGGTCAGCTTCGTCGCCCACGACGGAATAGCGAAGTGCGACTGCAGGATGCGCTCCGACACCAGCTTGCCCTCGTGGAACTGTGTGGTGTATTCATTAGTATTCGTCGTCTGCCACTTTTTTGACAGCACAAGCGATCGATAATCGTCACTCGTCCGCGCGCACCCGGCGAGTTTTCCTATTTCGCAATAGGAAAACAGCGCGCGCGCCGGGCAACCATGACTCATCGCCGGTTTTCATGGGTTTTCACGATTTCGTCAGGAAAAGGAAAAATAGGAGTGGACCAAAACTAACTCAACCAGGAATAACTGGTTTAGAATCGATTGAAAACTAGAAAATACAAAATGGAAAGGAGAACCAACCGTTTCAGTTTGTTTTTCAGTTTCCATGTTGTTTCGAGGTTTCTTCGCTAATTTATAGTAAAACTAAGTGAACTTAACGAGCGGAAACTAGTTTCGCTTCGATTTTAAGCCTAATCGGACCGGAAAGACGAGAAAAGTAGGAGCGGAACCAACCTTTTGGTCGACGACATCGATGGCTGTCACGGCGCGGTTCTCCGGGTTCGGGTACTTGCGCCAGGCGGCGTGCACGACCGTCTCCCAGTCGTGATCGAAGATGTGCTCGGACGTCCAAATCTTCATTGGCAACACCGAGGGGACCCACTGAAGAAAAGTATTGTGGCGAATGACGAAACGCGGTACTTTGAACGCGGAAAAGGGCGGAATGTATGGCGAAATCGATAAGAGTCGATCAGGTGGACGCATTGGCCACAGAACCACGGCTAAATGACTTCATAAAGAGCACTTGGTGTGCGAGAGTAAGCGAAAGTAGGTAACAAACGTCGAAATGCATCCGCCGGACTTTACACTAAGCTCGAGCACACTCTCGAGCACACCACGAATTCCTTCCTCCCCCTTTTCCCGGTTCAGGCTTCAAACACAAATTGGTGTATTTTTAAAAACTGTATTTATATTTATATAAATAATTTGGTTCGAGTGAGTGATTGGGAATCGACAAGTAATCAGATGCTTGGAATGAACAAGGGAGAGTACCTCGAGCGTGAGTATGCGGGCGGAATGTGTTCTTTGTATGGAGAGTAGTGGGCAGAGGCGAGGGAACAGGGAACAATGAGCGAAAGTTTTCTCCCATCTACTCTCCCTAATCGATAATCGAGTTCTACAGTATCACTAGGCAATCAATAAATTGCATAAGCCAGTCAATCGGGGTGATCGAGGGAACAAAGAGATGCAAACTGTGGCTGTTATCAACGATAAATGTCGATAACGGTGACTGGCGATGAGAGGGGAAAGGGTAAGAGGGGGAAACATCAGGGAAAGTTCGCATGATAGTGCGGACAAATCACACCATCGAACGGGCGACCGGAACTTGAGCCGGCGTTTAGGCGAACTTGCGACGATCTTCCACTAGCAGGGACTGCTTGTCAGATATTTGCGAGGACGGGGATACGGTAGCCGACGCTTCGAGCGCACACGACATCGGCACGATGACGTCACGCGCACGCGGCTTCTGCACGACCGTTCGCAGGGGCTGAAATGAGCGGAGATCAAAGATCAACCATTTTACGGAGAGACGGAACCACAATACTCATAGCTATGCTCAAACGGTCTTTACTCTCTTGTCTTTAATGTTAGTCCATATTTTCATGTTGTGATGAAGTCTTCAATACGAAAAATTGTGATCCAAGATCAAAATACAAACTACAAAGATCAAAGCTGACATTGCGCGGGAAGAGGTACCAGATGGTGAGGCCGGCAGTGACTCCGGCTACATGCAGCGCCAGCGAGAGGAGAAGATGACCGGCGTACGAGAGCATACTGGAAGAGACCAAAGATCAAAGATCATAAGTCTGGATAGCGTGCAGGGCAATGCATATGGTGACGCAAGGTGATCGGGGGTCAAAGGTCAATAAACGAGCATCGAGCACGACGGTACGTCTTCGCTACATACGCGATGCAGATAGAAATCAAAGATCAAACTATACTACAAGGGAGTTGAGGGGAAAGAAGCGATCACAGTCCAAAGATCAAAGATCAGTCGGCTAGATCAAACCGCTGAATGGGGCGAAGATCGCGGCTCACGATAACGATCAGAACACGCGATTTTCGGCGCAAAACGAAAAGATTTCATCGCAATTCGGTCGGGGCAGAAATGAAGCCAACCTGGCAGAGAGTAATCGATGATTCACCGGCGACCGCTACGGGGCGAGCAAACGAGCGATAATGATCAATAATTCGCGCGAAATGAGTGAAATGAATTATCTGGTAAATTAGGCAAAACGGGGGATTTACGGTGGCTTTGCTTGGCGAAAAGGGTGAAAAGGAGGGAAAAGCTCTCGAAACGAAGCGAGATCCGGTCCGCTCCCCCTTACCTTAGGGCTGTGCCCGCGAGCCTCTCGCACTGCTGCCCTCTTTATCTCTGCGCTCTCTCGAATAGGCACCCTCTCTATCATTTCTCTGTAAAGCAAGCTCGTTTCAAGCAGCGTCGTTTTGATCCGTGACCTACCCGTAGGGTGCATTTAGCGGAGGGATATTGATTTCCTAAGAACCTATTGGAGATACGGAGAGTGAGAGCTCACAGTTTCGAAAGCCAAAAGTGAAAGGGCGAGCGAGATTTCTCCTTTCCGTTTGAGATAATTTGACAGTAACGAACTCGCACGTTGCGGCCTTTCAAGATCACTCTTTATACCACTGTGCGAATTTGCAGAGATATTGAAGATACTCTGTGACTTTCAGCGAACAACACAAATGCTATTCAAGTTCTTGCAACAC
This sequence comes from Pristionchus pacificus, assembly GCA_000180635.4. Taxonomy (NCBI): domain Eukaryota; kingdom Metazoa; phylum Nematoda; class Chromadorea; order Rhabditida; family Neodiplogasteridae; genus Pristionchus; species Pristionchus pacificus. The sequence continues at coordinate 17,219,733 of CM026576.1, forward strand.
TCTACCCACCCATCCTTTCATGCCATGGTTATACATCGTAATGTTGTACATTGTGACATCGTTCAATGTGTGTGATCGTGAAAGTCACAATCCTATCTTTTCCCTATAGATGGGCCTCTCTCTTTTCGCAATACAATCCCATTTCTTTGACTGCAAAGAGATAAGGCAAAATGAAGAGGTCATTGCACTTGTATCGGCATATCGGTACATGGCAGCAATTCATTTCAGAGTGTGTACTAAGGCGTGCACTGATAGGACACCGATTTACAATCATCATATCAATTCAAATTACAGTCGAAAGTGGACGTGTGGAATCAGTTTACGGGCGGAACGCTTTATTGCAACCGAAATATGAACGGAACTCCGTGCCGTTGAATACGCGGACCGGCCTTCCGGATCAGTCGAAGCTGTACTTCATCTGGAACTGAAAATGCGGTCATGGTGTAAGCATTAGGAAACGTCGCCTTTCACTTGTTCGACAGCGTTGACGGTTCTCGTCGGGTTCCATGGTGGGCTGCTGCTGCGTTCGGTCGGGTACGGTATCCTCCGTGAACGAGGAGGGGTACGGTAATCTCCGGGGATTGGAGGCCCTCGAGGGAAGAGGGAGGATAGGAGGGCGAGCCGACCAGCGCGAAAAACGAATAATCTCTCGAATGGTCAATAATTTGATTTTAACTTTGAATATTCTTCATTTTTTAGTTCTCTTCATTGTAGAATAGAAGGGGTATAAAAGACCCACACCTCCTCCTTCCTTGCCATTCCTTCCCCTTCTCTCTCCTAGTCCACTCTCATCTCCCTCTCCTTCATTCTCTCGATGGCCGGTGTCAAGTCTTCTAGAGGTAATGGACGAATCTCCGATACCCCCATCAATCTATACCGTACCCATTGAAGGTCGATCTCGTTCGAAGGCAGTTTCAAAGAAATCAGCGATGAAGTCGGTCTCTCGGGCGTATTTAAGTTCTCGATAAGTTCTCGACGAGGCCGGTTAATCGCAAGAAAAGGTACGGTAATCACCTTGGAGTGGAGTGTTCAAGTACATTCATCTATCCTTCAGTATTACTCCCGCACCGGCCAAGTCGGCCTCTCGCGTTCGGACGAAAGCCCGATCGACATTGAGAAAGAGGTATATCGCCCCCCCCCCCCCCCTCATTTACCGTATCCTCCTCTCACTTACCGTACTATCCTTGTAACAGTGCGCGCTCGGTCAGCACACGCAACACTGCTGCAACGAGAGCGCGGTCTGCTGCCGCATCGAAAAGGTACTGTATCTCACCGAGAGAGAGCCCTCCCCCCCCACCACCAATCTACCGTACTCAGACCGTCGAGCAAGAGCGCATCGAAGGCGGGCAGTCGAAGTGCAGTGAACAAGCAGACAAAGAGGTGTACGGTAGCTCCTCCCAACATGGCTGGGCGAACATTTTACGGATCTCTCATTTCGCAATACTCTCTCGCTGTCTCTAACCGGCGAGAGAACATTGTGAGACGAGAGACCGTAAAATGTTTGCCCAGCCCTGCCTCCCATCTCCTCGCCTCATCACTCTCCATTCAGAGCCGCCCGTTCCAAATCATCGTCTCACAAGCTGGATTCATCGCGCGTTAACATGAAGGGAGGCCATGCGCTGAGAAAGGTGATTTGAGATCGAGAAATACTGGCAATCGTCTCTTCATTTCACTCGCTCTCTCACCGGTCAGAGTGGCGAGAGAGCGCGTAAATAAAGAGCTGATTACCCGTATCCCGGACTCTACTCTGCATTCAATTGATTGAAGTTCCCGGCTCGAATCCCGCCGCCCAATGTCACTGTGATGAAGATCAAGAAGAAGGACTTGCGATGCATGTGCTGCTGGATAACCCCGCCCAAGTCCCGTCCATGCAAGTGCTGCGGGCTCGGCCCTTTCTAACTAACCCAATCTCCCCCTACTCGAACCCACTAAGCACGAACGAATAAATGACTCAATATTGGATGTTATCTTTCTCTTACGAGTTCCTGAAGGCACAGAACAGACAGAATTTGGATAATTCTTCCTTGTGTAGATCGTATCAGCTCGACCATTGTTCTCTATTCTCCCAATTCTAATCAGAAGATATTTCATTCTGTGAAAGATCAAGAAACCTAGCATGGAAATTGCCAGTGTGGCGTGTACACAACGTTTCATCGGGGTTTCAATTATCTGAATTGATGAATTTGCATTGGGAACTGAACTTTCGATTTTCGTTAAATGTTCCAGATGTTCTTCATTTGACCCCCGAGTTCAGTAAATAATTCCAAGCTGCGAAGAGTGAGACTCCGAGCAACGCACTCCTCCCCCCCCCCCCCCCCCCCCCCAAGACCCATTAGGCAATTCTTAGTTAATCTTCTCATCCAGGCAATTCGTACAACTATGATGCTGTAGATACTGTTCTCAATTTCAAGAAAGCCGATCTTTCACTTGATTTCAGTTTCTGTTCAAAGATCGGTGCACTTTGCTTCATACCTCAAGCAGAAACAATACCTCGCTAGGGAGGGGATGAAGATATTTAAAGGGGAAGCGGTCTGATAATTGAATTCTAGATGAGATGTCACGAGCACTCCTTCAGTGTTTTTTCAGTGTTGTGCATTTCAGTGTGAGTGCAAAGGTGTGGACTGATATTACGTTTTTCACAAAACTTGACAAATAAATTGTACGCGCGTATGGGGAAATTGACGATTATCGGAAAAGGCGCCTGACCACACGAAATGCTTATAAATACGTTCAAATAGATTTCTCTGGCTCCAAAATGGAATTTAATACTTCCTAATAGTTGTTTTTAGCCGATTACAATGAAAAATATTGAAAAGTATTGACTAAAAGGCATAGAAATCTAATCTAAACGATTTGAGTACGCGGAATTTCGTTATGTCCGGACTAATTAAAAAACGTAGTAGCAGGGCAACGCTCTACAATGATCGTATCACTCCAAATTACAGTCGATAGTTGACGTGCGGAATCAAATTACGGGCGGAACGCTTTATTGCAACCGAAATATGAGCGGAACTTCGTGCCGTTGATTATGCGAACTGGCCTTCCAGATCAGTCGAAGATGTACATCATCTGGAGCTGAAATGCGGTCGTGGTGTACGCTTTAGGAAACGTCGTCTTCCGCTTTTTCGACAGCGTTGACGAGATGGTAAACGTCGGACACACCTTGTTCGGGAACGGGTCCGGCAGCGCGCGCAGATCCTCGATGGACGACTTGCAGAAGTCACGCAGGCCCTGCAATACCGTAATTCATCCCTTCGAAATTAGTCAGTTGTCGATCGGTCAACCGACACCTACCGTAATCCTCAGGTTCTCGGGCTCGTCGACGTTTGCGAACTTCTCGTCGTCGAAGATGCCGGCCAGCTCGCGTGCGTAAGCCGACGATTCCGGAGAGAGCGCGTACTTGTTGTGCATCTGGTTACGGTAGAATTAGGAAACGTCGTCTGTGGTTTTTTTTGACAGCGTGAGCGATTAGTAAACGTCGCCCTCCACCTGGTTGTTCACGTGCAGCTCCGAGCGCGACGACTCGACGGGCGCCGTGAACGTCGACGACGTCTCCGACAGACTGCGACTGCTGAAGAACGTTATGGTAGTCGATCAGTTCTCGATCGGTGGTGCACCTACCGTATCTCCGTGGTGTGCCGATACGACGGACGGCGACCGAGCCGGTCAATGATCGACGACGAGCCCTCCTCGTCTGTCGTGCAAAAGTCCTGGAGTACGGTAGGTCTGTTGGGTCAGATTCTTGAGTCCAGATTACGAATCTGACCCGGCCGAACTACCGTATCACCTCCGAGTACTCCTCACGGTCGGTCAGCGGCACGTCCACGTCCAGGTCGTACAGCTGCGCGAGGTAGTGGCTCCACGCAATCTGGAAGGGCGAGGGTACGGTAGGAGTTCGGTGGGGCGCATTCATGATCGTCTACGGATGACACGTCTCTAATACGGTACTTAATCTTCAAACAACTGGATTGGGAGACTCCTATCGATCAGATAAACAATATTTTCAGTAATCCGGAAGTTCTTTCCCGGCAGTCGATAAGATACGGTAGTGAGTTCGGCGGGTCAGTTTCGTGACTACCTTATACCTCGTTTCGGTCAATGTCGCCGGCGACCGTCTCCAGCGTGTGAATCTGTGGCAGCACCACGGTACGGTAGAATCGATCCTGAGCGAAATGGCGGGGTTACGGTAGGATATGGAACGCATTTATCGATTAGTTTGATGTCTGAGTGATAACTGGCATGATGAAGGTACGAATTCGATAACTGATGTTTACAGTAAGTAGGAATACCGTACCCACTGGTCGAACTGCGCCTGGTACGGGTTCTCGTCAGGTTCCATGGCGGGCTGTTGCTGCTGCGGTAGGTCGGGTACGGTATCCACCGTGTGGGCGAGGAGGGGTACGGTAACCTCCGGGGGAGGGAAGGAAGGAGGAGAGGAGCGCTCCCCGACCACTCCGCGCCGAGCGAAGAGTAGAAACTGAGGGGGGAGAAGAGGGGAGAATGAGAATGAAAAAAGCAATTTCACAGAACAACGCACTTTGAATAATTGAATTTATGTGATTCAGTGCAACAACACGATCAATACTTTATCCAAAAGAAGGTAGAGAGGGCGGAGTACAGAGTGGAATCAGCAATTTCGGGTGGAACGATTAAAAGGGCTGCTACACGAAAAGGGGCGGAGCTTGATCATCGACCGATCCACGTCTTCCTCATCAGGTACGAGAAGTCGGCGGGACCACCCTCGCCACTATCGAGCGAGCCGTCCATCGCACCTCGGCGGAACTGAAAAAAAAACAAGTGGAACGGTTTATTCTCTAGTTCGTTATTGGCTATCTGTCATTTTCTTAGTAAACGCTACTACAGCAGGAACCTATCAGTAACATCAGAAAGACCGTACAGTTAAATATTGGAATGACGGCTAGGAAGAAGAAAGCGGAACGGTTAATTCCTTTACGATAACGAGGATGTCAGGAGGTAGAGAACCAAAGAAAAAAAAGGACAAGGATGATTGTGAAAATTATTTCTAAGATATAGATTCGGATGTGCTTCACGATGAGTACCTAGCACAATGTATAGGATTTTCATTTGATATTTTTCAATCATTTATTTTTAGAAAATAAACATCTTTGATGTTCAGTACCTGCTGAAATCTCTCTAATACTCGTCACTTATAAAGATTAAGAGGTTGTATGAACTTGAGAGAACCAAATCATGGTGTTCTCTTTATTCACAACTAGCTGGTTCTCCCCCCGGGGACCGCTGTGATGACAAATCGGCACGAGCCTCTCCTCGATTTGCATGCTCTCTCGTCTGTCTGACCGACTAGTGATCATGCAAAACGAGGAGAGGCTCGTGCGGATTTTTCATCGCTAGTTCACCGCTGTGCGGATCGGTCTCCATCCATTTGCAATAGATGCAGAAAAGTGCGCACGACATGTTTGACCATGGTTACTGTTTCATGACCTGCCTTCGCGGCTTTGTTAATAGAGAGGAAACACGCACACATCGGGAAACATCTCTCTTTTTCATATAGCAGATATTCACCTTGAGATGTCCATCGGAAGGGCCGAATCCGGTTAGAAAGCGCTTCTTTTCGGTGAAGAATCGTTTCCTCTGAAATTGTTTGAAATTTTGAGAGAATAAACCAGATTCAGTCAAATGCAGCAATCGAGTATCGAAATAGATCTCTGCTATGTTTCGTGATCATTACCAATTTTGATTCCTGCAGACTATGCGTTTTTTTCATCTAAATAGGTTTCACAATGGTTATTAGAGAGATACGATTGCGGCAAAAAGAATTCCGTCGTGCCAAATTCTTTTTAAAAAAATGAAAAAAGCTCAAAGAGCATTTCGGATCTGCCATGTTGACCAAAAAATTAAATCATTTCGCTTTCGTTTTGTCTTTTTGAAGCATTTTTGTAAAAGAGCATGAGTAGACTAGTGATATGGTAGGTATTTCACTTGAAAAGGGGCTAATGCGACAGTCCACGTGCTACTTTATCAATACCGAGTGGGAATAGCCGGCGCTACCTTATCAGTGAAGAATGCGCTCGTGAGAGCGGCGAGACCCAGCAAGAGGAGAGCGAGCGCCCGAGTGAACAGCATTCCTTTAATTATAATTACTTAAATAATTAAATACATAAAACCGAGATAACGACATGAATCAGAGAAAACAAGTGAACATGAGGACTCGAAACTCTTGAGACAGTGTGAATAATAATGATAATCTTCAGACGTCAGTAATACTGTATCAGTTGCCTCACATAATCTACGAACAGTAAATAATTAGAAGGCGAGGGAAAGCAGATGTGTGGAGAGAAGAGTAGGCGGCTGTGGTCGTTCACTGCATGGGCATAACTCATTGAAGGCAGGGATGCACCGTCTCTCCATTTCGCCTTATCACTCGCCAGTCAGAGTAAATAGAGAGCGTGGCGAAACGAGAGACAAAGACTATCCATCCAAGCTCGCGCGCAAGATAACTCGTCTGATGTCACATGAATAACTAATAAATCATGAATGAGCGTGGAAACGATGCCCCGCGCGAATTTCCTCATTCAGAACAAAAGCCAGCGGTGCTCCAGCGAGAATTCCTACTGGGAAACGGGGCAGTTATGTTCCTCATAACTCGTGCGAGTTTCTAGGAGGTGAGAATGTGCTAGAGATCAGGAGAAAGTGAGAGAGTCAGACCAAAATAGAGTGGAAGGCACCTCTCAGTTTCGGACCATTGCACGCATGAAGACTGATTAGTCTGCGGAGAAAGTGCAAAGAGTAAAGAATTGTTCCTTGGAATGCTATCTCTCAAACTGTTTTGATGAGTACATTCGCAAAATGAGGATTCTCGATGAAATACCATCATGCAATGCTCATGCTACGAAACGCTTCAAGTGGTATTCGACTGGGGATGGCTTGGGTTGGTGGTTAAATTGTTTCTTTTTTTACACTATCTTGATAGATGAGAAAGCACGCGAAATGAGAAGTCTCCAGGCTATTCTACGTATGAATGAGGTCGTTAGAGGCAGTAAATGATCACAAAGAATCGCGAAAAGCGGCCAGTTCAACAGTCTACGTGCGACCGTACATAGATAGTCGTGGCTAGTGCTAACTTGTAAAGAATTGATCATTAATGACTCTCATCAGTTGACGGGCTTTCGTCTAACCAAAAAGAGATTACGCGAAAATAAGAGACCAGTGCTTGAAGAAACCAGTCGCAAAGATCCACCGTGTGCTATTTCAGTTATACGAGCTGGGCTGGAGCACCTAATGCGAACTAATTTCCAATGACGCTTCCAAACGCTCCAAAACAATGCAATACAGAAGAGACCTCTACTTATAGAGCCCCATTTCACATGCGCTCAGATGTTCTGAGAAAGCGAAAACTACTGAAGAATGGATAGCGCCAGTGTATTTCTTAGCCATTTTCAAATATGGAATGCCGGAGTGGGGGCTGTCTAAGAACGGCTTTTTCATTTCGAACACAAAAATGTCTGGCTCTGACAGTAACGAAAAAAATCTGTCCGGAACAGTTATTTGGTGGGGGAAAAGTACACTCTAGAAGGTACGAAAAGCGCACATGCCACAATTAGCGGGCATAATTTTTGATGAATTATGACATATACGCGGTGTGACGAAAATAGCTCTAGCCAAGGATAAACGGTCGTTGTTTATGACTATACTTATGACCGCATGTATATTTTGTGACTGTAGTGCGGAACTATAGGCATGTCAGATTGAGTGGGTTGGGTTGTCAAGAAACACCGCTTTCATGATTGTAAGAGGGTACGGGGAATACCTAAAGTGGGCGAAATATACATCACCCTGTCAGCACTGCACGGAACCACTTCTGCTAAACCAGAGACTAGACGAAAAGCGAGCAGTCGAGGGGTAATTTCCTCTCCAACACTAATCCCCTACGTTGCCGCCAGTGTTGCAGGGTCGATGACGAACAGTTTTGGACGATTGGCTGGAAAATTTTGGAAGCAACGATACCTCATACGCTTGTGCGTGGAAAATGATTAAGGCGGAAATGGGTTTCAGGAAATGCAAAAATGCAGAGAAATCCCATTGTCCCGTGTACAAGTCTCAGGAAATCGAGTAAGCTGTGCAGCAAAACTTCATTAAATGCATGAAAAAACTATATTTTCACGGTTTCTCCCACCTAGGGAGCAGACATGAGATAGTGGTCAACTAGTTGAGAATGGCCAAGACTCCGAAGCGTCCAGACATGCATCTGAAATCAGTGTGAAATCCTCCCCAACCCTCGCCCCTACATCGTCTCAATGACTTCCGATGACACCCATCGCCCAACTTCTTCTCCTTTTCTATTTTCCCTTGTTAGAAAAGCCGAGAGGCAACGGGAAACGGAGAGAAGCAGACGGTCAGAGCGACGAGAGACCACGCGAAATGCGGAGAGTACCCGCTAATTTCACGATAGCCCCAATGGAAGATGGAGTGCTTTGACGACGCCTCCGGAAGCCACTCCACAGCTACTGAGAATCGCGTCATTGTGCGAGGCACAAATTAGTGCGAGAAGTCAGCGAGAAATTGGAAGAAATTGGGGGCCGAGCGAGGAAAGATTGTCCCCTTGATTGATGGCCTAGCATCACAGCATGGTGAAGTGACGAAAATCAGAGAATCAACTACCGAATTTTTAGTTCCTGGATTTGATCAATTCATTTCTAAAGTGAGAAAAATATCGATAAAAGAGTTTTGAAAGTCTCATTTGTAATCTCAATTGCTCAAGTATGTTTCACAGGCGGGAATATTAGCCGAAAGGGCGGTGCTCTTCAATGGAAGGAATCTTGCCATATGCTGAAAAAATATTTTAAATCCTTGCTTCACAGCAGTGAATATTTGTCGCGAACATGTTTGTCAATAACGCTACAATTTTTTTCCAATAACACTAATTTCTAGGGATGTTTCACTGTTGTCGTCAGCCAAGTCAGGCGTTTGTGGCTGGCATTCAGGGATGGGAGATGACAGACTAATGGACTCGTCGGATGCGTAACCAGGCTACGATGTCTTACTTTCGAACACTATTTCTCCGGTTAGACAAGGCGAGAGAGCAGGCGAATTTGAGAGAGTCAGACACTCTATTGTTTCCAGGAAACGTTCGCCCCATCTCCACGGCGATTGCTTCGGATCTCCCTTCCCATCCCCTTCTTTTCCCTCCTATCCCTCCTTTCCTTCCATCCATTCATACCAAGCAAACACCCAAGGGAGAAGGATGCGCCTTCTACGTATTCTTCTTATGATCTACCTCGTTTCTTATGATCTGGTCGTTCGGGCTCAAGTAATCGATAAGTCCGGTGGAAAACCCGATATTCCCGTCGTCGGAGAAGTTGATGTGCCGATTCAGTTGGAGGAGACTACCGTACCCGGCACTACCGTACAAGAGTTGGCCGACACTACCGTGGCGGAACAGCCAAAGACCACCGTCGTGGCCACCACTATAAGAGCACTTAACGGGCAGACGACCGTGCCTCCCACCATCGCCCCTACCACTGATACCGTAACCACCGAGGCCTCGACTACCGTACCGCAAACCACCAAGGCCGTTACCGTAACAGCCACGGCACCAACGGCTACCGTACCTCCGAGCACTACTGTCGCGAAGACCACTACCGTGCCTACCACAGAGAAGAAACCCGAGGACTCTACGGTGACTACGGTAGCGGCAACTACGGTAGCTGAGAATACGGTAGCTGCAAGTACGGTATCGACCAAGAACCAGGAGGGGGAAGACGTGAAGGAGGCAGCCACGACGATCGAACCGGAGAAGGAAAAGGAGGAGACTCAGGGTGAGTTATTATTTTCAACTTTTTTTTACTATTCACTGGTCAAATTCGAATACGTTTCAGTATAGCTACAGAAGTTCAGTGAAATTAAACTATGCTGATTTGCTCAACGACCTTTTTGAAAACAAAATCATTAATATTTGCCAGCATCGACGACGATTTACGGTAGTATTGATGGTTTACGATAGTCCAGGGCTACGTTATCGCGCGGGGGTACTGTATTTATGTCTCGCGGTATCGTACACTGTAGGAATGAATACGGTAGCGTACTCATACTGTAGTTAGTTACCGTAATAAAAGCTACCGTATTAAGAAGTGGACCTTGGCAAGGAGCAGACCGCGGGAAGCACGGAGAGCAGTGGTGAGTAAGTCTGCAAATGGCCAAAGATCAGAGATCATAGATCAAAGATCATCATCTCAGGAACGGAATCGCCATCGGATTCTTCGACGAGCACGAGTTCTGGCACTACCGAATCGACGGCGTCGACAGGTTTGATCTTTGATCTTTTAATTCTGATCTTTGCCTGTATCAACCTGCCTGCCTGCCTGTATCTTATCGACCAGTGGTTGCGGATCTTTGATCTCTCCCTCAACGTTTCCGATTTCAGCTTCAACGACTGCAGCTGTTCCCGTTACTGAGGCTGAGGGTGAGCAACTGAATATTTTGCGATATTTTCCCTGACGCTTCTCTTTTATCTCCTGCAAATCGGTAAGTATGCACCACACTGTACAATATTCTCCTTTATCAGATACAGCGAGCACTGGTGATCCCACGACGACTGACTCGACGACGTCCGTATCGTCAACGCCGACGGCGTCCACTGCAGCAACGGGTAAAAAAAATGAGCTGGGGGTCTTCATCCAAGGAGTGTTGACATAGTGTACCTAATTGTGTCATGTAGCGATTACAAACAATCAGCGACGAATTCCTTGTCAACAACGATGTCTACTAGAGCTGGAAATATGAACCGCCGTCTCTTCATTTCACGCACTCTCTCACCGGTCAGAGAGACGAGAGAGTATGCGAAATGAAGAGACGGTGGTATCACTTCTCGAACTCTAATGTCTACTGCAGGCACGGATCCAGCAAGAGGAGAGGACACGGACGACACGACGGTGTTCATCACGCCCGGAACAGGTATTGCATTTTATTTTAAAGAGTCGTCAGACAGTGAAAGATCGAAGCTCTTTTGATTAAAAAAAACTTGATAAAGCACGCCTGAAACATACCTGAAACTAGCGGAAATGGAAATGGAGCAGAAGGCAGACTGACAGGCAGACTTTAGCAAAATGAATTAGTTCGGACTAACGCAGAGGGTCACCAAATACTAACCACGTTCAGGCTCAACAACAGCTTCTTCGCCCATGGTCACGCAGAGTCTCACTGACACTTCGGAACAGGTGACGAGCACGAATGGAGAACCGATTGCTACTGGTTCGTCTAATTTCGTCGCTGGGTTATTCACTCTTTATTCACGAGCGTATTATGATTATTTTTCATAGACGGCGTGACAATCGATCATTGAATACTTACAAGTTTCATTGCATTATGAAGGTGGTGAAACACATTCCAATCTCGCTCAAATTCTCTGAAATTATAAAGCTGCTCGATTGACGTTACTTTCTAAAAAAGAGGATCAACGACCTTTCTCATGTTGCAGATACTCAGCCGCCCGCTGCTACCACTCCGTCCAACTATCAAGTCGTCACGGGTACGAACGGAAAGGCGCTCACGAACACTGATGGCAGTCCGGTGACGGTTACGGGTGTGTTTTCGGCAGCATATTCTCTAAGTCTTATGGCTACTCTGCTGGCTTTGATCACCACGTTCAAAGCAGTTTATAACTGATTTTGTGCAGCCCAGAGAATATTTTGGGATGGTTGATCGATTTTGCGTCCAATCTAATAATCTATTCAGTCCCCGCCACCACAACTACTGTTCGTACGGAGACTGTGATGGGCCCGGATGGAAAGCCAGTTACGGACACTGATGGCAGTCTGGTCACGGTTACTGGTGCGTTTGTATTAGATATTGATGAAAGATAGTGCTACCAAAACGGAGGAAAATCGATAAGAAAACAAAGAAAACATAGTGGAAAGATGAAAAAGTCTGAGCCTTCTGATGTAATCACGCAGGAGATAGAATAGATAAAATTACAGTGCCTGCAACCACCACTACTGTTCATACAGTGACGGTGACGGACGACAAGGGAAACGTGGTGACAAATGCGGACGGAAGCGCCGTGACGCAGACTGGTGAGCGAAGCAACCGAAGCAAATTCACCGTCGTCATACCGGAATTGCGTGTTTTGTGCGCTGCCTGTCGAAAAAATGTGAAATAGCCTTCATCCAGTGATCAAATGGGTTTCCTCTAAGATGCAACGATCCGGGGATCATTTCGGTCCAAAAAAAGAATAATTCAGTCCCTGCAACCACTACCACTGTGCATACTGAGACTGTGATGGGTCCTGATGGAAAACCGGTTACGGACGCCAATGGAAATGTCGTCACTGTTCCTGGTATTTTTTAATATTGATATTTCTGACATATGTTTCACACTCGCTATGATTATTCAAAAGGATTCTTGTTTCCAATGTTTTTCGCGCATCTTTTTTTAATAAACAAGAAACAATTGCGCTCTGCGTTCAGTTCCCGCAACCACTACCACTGTGCGAACCGAGACAGTGACGGGCCCTGATGGAAAACCGGTTACGGACGCCAGCGGAAATCTCGTCACCGTTACTGGTAAGACATTAGCCTTTTAGATATGTGTTTCACCCTCGTTATGACTTTTCAAAGCGGTTCAGGTATCCAGTGATTCTCGGATCTCTTCAATAAATATAAAAGAATGTTCCGATTTCAGTCCCCGCACCCACCACCACTGTGCATACTGAGACTGTGATGGGCCCTGACGGAAAACCGGTTACGGACGACAAGGGAAATCTTGTCACTGTTACTGGTACGAAAACAAGATTTAAAAAATATGTATCGCAATCGCTATGATTGGGCTGATGTTTATGGAATTCAGTATCTCCTGGACACTGTCTCTATAATAAATATAAAAAATGTTCTGATTTCAGTCCCCGCACCCACTATCACGGTGCACACTGAGATGGTGACGGGGTCAGACGGCAAGCCTGTTACGGACGCGAGCGGCAATGTCGTCACTGTTACTGGTAACATTTATTGTATTTGAATTGAGTTTCACGCACGCTTTATATGTACTTGTCATTTTCTCTTTACGATTCGATCGCCGTCAGTTCTGAAAATTAATTTCAAATTCAGTACCCGCAACTACTACCACTGTACACACTGAGATCGTGACGGATCCTGCAGGAAAGCCGGTGACGGACGCCAGCGGCCGCCCTGTGACCGTTATTGGTAGGCTTTTCTCTCGATTATCCGGCATTTATTGCAGTTTGCGGTCACAAAATCTAGAAAATAGCGTATACTGAGGGTTATTTTCTCCAGTGCCTCCCACCACCACGCCAGTGCACACGGCCACGGTGACGGACGCAAACGGCAAGCCGGTGACGGATTCGAGTGGAAATACCGTCACTGTTACAGGTAAGACATTTAGCGTTTTCAAATATGCTTCGAACGTACTATTATTTATCGAAACGGTTCAGTTATCCAGTGATCCATGGAAATCCTTTTAATAAATATTAATTGATGCTTTGAATTCAGTTCCTGCGACGGTGATGGGTCCAGATGGAAAGCCGGTGACCGACTCGAGTGGAAATGTGGTGACCGTTACGGGTGAGATTTCCATTTCTCTCGTGTACATTTCATAGCGGTTTGAATGTGTTTCAAACAACACACAATAATAACAAAATTCTCCTCAAGGCGATTCAGTTTCGTTGTGTCTCTTAGCAATAATAATTATTGAAAGAACTTGATTGAGCACTTTGTTTTTTCTGCATTTTTTTATGATTCAGTGCCCGCCCTGACCACCACTCGTGCATCGCGAGTGGTCACTGACACTGCGGGCAATGCAGTGACGAACCCGGACGGAAGCAAAGTGACGGAGACGGGTAAAGATTCTTCAACACAATTGCATTTTATTGTAAAAAAAACTTTTCATCACTATTTAGTTTAGCTAAATGAATGAATGCCCCCTCCGACACCTTTTTGATATATCCAATGCAGAGTCCGAAACTCAAATTTTTAGTCGTCGAATCTATTGTTACGCAGAGTTTCGAGAATCAAATAGAAAATCGAATGTGCTTCACCACTTTCATAAACCATCAAAAAAATGTTCGTCAATGATTAAACACGCGCATGTTCCTCCAAAATATTTTCCTGCCAATCCCGATGAGTGGCTCCCGTTCTGTTCCGTCTCTGATTTTTCGTACTCATCCGACACTGGGCAGGAAACTGGACTAGCGGCATGCGATCCATCATGTGAATCGGCCATGCGCGTACCCCTCGATGATTAACTGGCATGTTCGGCATATTTTCGCGACGACTAAAAATTCAGCCAGTTCCCTGTCCTTTCTGTTGACTGCTGCACACACTGCAAAATTGACACTTGAATCAGCTCTGTAGTGGAGGGTTAGGAATTGTTCCCCAATTCGGCTATTTGGCATATTATCGGAGCCTCAAACATGCTTGAACGATCAGAAAATTCGGAAGTTCCTGTAGGTATGCTACAGCTCCGATGTTCAGTATTTGCACCGAACAATGGGAATGAACATGAAAGGGAGTGCAGCTACGCACATCCAATCCGTTTGTTTGTTTCGTACATGATCATTGCAGATTTTATTGCTCTCAATAAGCCAATTCCGCGACAAACGTATTTTTTCGATATCACTGATGCATGTTCAAAATGCGGATACCAAACATAATTTGAAATGGGAAAATTATGAAAAGATCCCCAGAAACTTTCAAAATAGATTCGAGAAATAGACACTACATTCGAGCGAAGAACGCTCACGATACATTTCTGTTTTCAAAATACCCCCTTTCGATCAACCACTAGACTGCACTGTAAGTGTATCTCGAGCCGGGAGTACACCCAGAGTAGCGCCAACGAGCCGGGTCGTATTTTTCCTCTTCAAAATAACAACTGACTCTGATCTGCATCACTAGTCTTTTTTCGCGGGTTTTTTTAAACTTGCGATTGCATTTCCCCAGAGAAAACGTGCAATCTATAAAATTTTCAAAGAACTTGATATCGTACTGAAGTTCGGCCAAAGTGCGGCGGCCAAAAAGTTGGTTTTTTTTTGTCTTGAAAGGACATTTCACTAGAATATATGACAATGATCAGTAGAGTAATTAAGTGCACTAAACCCTAATTTTGCACAATCGAAAATTATCAATGATAGGTTGTTGCTGGACTGGAAGTGCATACACACTTCACTACGAGTCGTTTGTAGTCGCAAAAACTGTGTTCGATGGAGTGTACCCCACATACGCATCCTGAAAACAATCCGAATTTTGCGGAGTCTTCGCATGCCATCATACAATGACGAGTGTTGGAGGGCGCGTGGGGTGAACCTGATTTATGGAGTCAGTTGAGGAGCGTGATTGTCCGATTTTCTGATTGCTTCATGTGTTTGCTAGCGGGTCTGCCTTGAGAGGCAGGTTATGGGAACGGAAAGATCAAAGATCAATTTACAGTGCCCTCGGGAGACGATGATGTCGTGTTCATCTCCAATGGCGGTTTGAGCACGACGGTTGCAGGTGAGCAAAGATCAAAGATCACTATTCAATACATGAGAAACGCCAGAAACCAAAGATCCCTGATCACATTTAGCATTAACAAGGAACTTTCTCATTTATTATTCACTCAAACAACACCACGAGGGCATCTGTTTTTGAATATTATCCACTTGAAGAAGTAAAATTTTTGAAGTACGGAGATCCCTAATTACCATTGCCAAAAAATACATGTTTAGAACAAAATACACTCGACCAAGAATCATTTCGTAAATCGAAGATCCCTAACGGAGTATCCTCAAATTAACGAGGAACTGTGGTTTCTCACATAAACAAGTGTGTGCCATGTGGATGCGATCCTGTTTGTGTCATAATCGACCACCGGTCAGACAGAATATATTTTACCGTTTGCCCCATCTCAAAGATCGCAAATCATTCGAAAAACAAAGAAACTGATAAGAAATGAACATTTATCGTCCCTTGAAGATCGCAAAACAATCCGAAAATGGGAAATGAACTCCAAAAAATGAATGAAAAACTACAATAACATACTTTTCTTACAGGCGCAACGTCACCTACTACCGCCGCAGGTTAGCAGTTTTGCATGCAGTTTTGTACTGTACTTTATGCTTCTTTTGCTGTATTTTCCTTTTTTCTTCATCTTTCTTTCTCATTTCATTCTATTTCAATCAGCTGCTCGCCTTGAGAGACATGATCCTCGCAACCTTCCTTCTCTATCGCTCTAGAACTATCAGCGAGCGGGTGAAAGTCTAGAAAGGGATCACGATCTTCTCCTTGATTGATAGAAGAGAAAAGGATAGATAAGGGAGAGATGGGACAAGAAGAAGGGGAGAAGAGGTATTTTGAGAATGCGCTGCCTGTACCCGACCTATAGTACACGTGCAGGTTCACGTGTGTGTATGATCTAAAAGCGACGACGATGGGGAACAATTTCTTTCTCTTTCCCTCACTCATTCGATGGGTGAGCGAACCTGCTCGATTACTATGTACGGTAGTCACACGAGCGATGACAATGACCAAGTTGTTTACCCCTCGTCGACACGGAATGAATCTTCCTCTTCTTCCTTGTGATGGTTGGAAATTAGTAACCCGAGAGTGATTTCTAGCCCTGACGAAATCAGCGCCTTATCAGATTATCGCCTAATTATCGAGCGCTATTCTCGACTCGTCGACTGTCCACTACAACAAGTACACTCGCTGGGCGTAGATGTGGGATCAGTGATCTCTATAGTGATTACAATGAGTCTCAATAGCTTCCGTTCCACATTTAGCGCAGCGTGTTTCTTGAAGATCTCTGCAGACACTTTGTCCGGCCTTTTTTCGGACGCGCTGTACTATCTCGTCTATCTTCTTACAAAAATCGGCGCGGTGTGCGCAGTTGTCCTTTCAAGGCCGGATTGATAATGAAGGAGGAAAAAGATCGAGAATTTGGATCCTGAGCGGAAATCGAGAGATATTGGGAGATAAGCGCCCGGGCGAAGTGCAATGATCTCTTCATTTCCTCAGCTACGTGCTGATTGCAGAGGAGAAGAGTGCGACCGACTTGTTGCGATCTGCAGAATGGTCGCTAACTTCACTGCGTCAGAGCCCATTTTGAGCGCGAACCGCCCGACCTTTTAATGGGTTTTCTCGAGATATTTCCACGAAATGGTGCGAATTCTCGAACGCAGAGGGCTGTGGCTCCGTGCATACACTGATCACTCGACTCATTTCGTCACGATATCATCTTGGGTTTAACTCCAACTATACTGTCCTTTATGGGAGGGATACTTGATCGATGGTGCGAGAAGAAATTTGCTGCAAGTGAAGCCTCTGTGCAGCACTTTGGTCGCTCACTTCGCTACGTCACAGCGCAGCGCGAGTTCACCGCGAACCATTAGTGGAAGGCGGTGGTGGAACTGCTTAGGCTCTCCTCAAACACCACTGTCTCTAATCGGCCAAGGCAACAGCCCGATCACAAATCCCATTAGCGTAGATCGCTCTGAGAAGCAAAAAGATGAGTGGCCCGAGATATGGAACAAACATTCCCAACTACTCTCAAGCTTCCAAGCAATTGAATGCCGATAAATTCGCCCCTTTGAAGTTTCGGCGCATTCCACGCGTGGTTGGCGGCCATTAAACGGTTTATCGATCGTCAAACTACAAGTGTCCCTTACACCCCACGCTTTGGCAAACGTACACAACGAAGACTAGAGTCAAGGATCAGAGATCCATGGATTCTGACCCTTGCAAGATGCTATTTCGAGCGCCTGCCAGTCAAATACCAAAGATTAGAGATCAGTGGAGTCACTTTAACACACTCATCCTCACATCCCTTATCTTAGGAATCATGGCAACGATAATCATGATATCGGTAGTACGCATTATATCTCCCTCAATCACAAATTAATGAGAGCTCGTTAACATGTTTATGTAATAGATTGCTTTACCAGTGGGTCCCACCTAGCGTTGTCTTTTGACTGTACAATCGCTTGACGTGGATACACCTTTACCTTAACCATTTATATTTCTAGGTCCCCCAATCGCAAGATAATGAGGCCCATTAACATCTTGATCGGCACATGGCGCGGTTACACCCTCGTAAATCTCACTCCCCGAACACACCACCGATCACTTTTATCTAATTTCGTCCCGCGAACTATTTCTGTTCACTTTTCTCCCAATTAGTCTCTTAAACCGACCACGTCACGGGTTTCCTACTAGAAAGAACGTCGATCCGTCAAGTATTGCTAATTTTGGATATGACCAATAAAGTTTTTGATCAGCGAGCCTGTTGATCGACGCCAAATTTCGTACACCGAGTAGTGATTCAACGCGCGGAATTCGGGGACCACTGTAACCTTTTGAGCGAGGGAATTGTTTGTGAAACACAGATCAATCACAACTTGAGCTCCTTCTCGCCAAATCGAATCGAATTGAGTGAGATGCGTGGACTTTGTCTCAATCTAACGAGAGAGAGTACGGCAATCGAGGAGAGCTCTTGACGTAGAATGTATATGAGGCCGTTTGCGATAGAGTCGGACAATGGTTGGCACAGCTCAAAAATCTCAATTCTCTGAAACAATGTGATTTGGGGTTCTCGAGGGTGCTGATGACGATCACCATATTAATTTTTCGTATTGAGCCCTCGTTGGCTAGGCGAACGGCCTCATATGGGATTCACATGGTATACGCCCTCGGTTTGACGTAAGCGAGACGAGTGTTGTCACAGCTTGAGCTCTGGCAGAAGAGCGGGGCTATTCAACAACAACAAAAGCAAAGCAAAAGTGGAGTCGAGCTCCACCTCGGGATCGATCCCCTTTGCAGTTTGCAGAATTGGAGTTCGTAGATTAGCAGTAAACGTTTGCAATTCTGCAGAGCCTCCTGGGAAATGAAGGGTTCGATGCAATACGGGCTAGTTTGGAGTTTCAATTCGACGCGCTCCAAATCGAGTTTGCAGTTTGAAGGGACATTCTGATAGCGACAATGGGCCATCGCATCCATTCAATGGATCTCTGGCCGTGAAGTATTGTGGAAACAGGCGAGAACAGATGAAGATCCCAAGCCAATCTGATAAGCCTGACGGAGCCAGTGATGTGCAGTGATGCTGCTTCCTTCTTCTAATCGCTTATCATTATCATCAAATTTGAGGCGTCAGTTTTCGTGGATTTGTGATGTGATCGCTGATAAGGGCGTGATGATAACGCGCGCGCTCTTCGGGATCTCTGATTGATGGAAAGCGTGAGGGAATCGGAAGAGTGATTTCGGACGAGATCTCAAACGCAATCGGATGACTGCACAGGGTCAAAGTGATTCCCCGGTACCATTCGAGTGAATCAACGGAGCCCCAGTAATCCTGATATCTCATTAATAACGTTCGATCGGAACGAGTATCAGGAAAAGAGAGATCTCATCTGATGACTTGACACGCACAGGGTCAAAGTCGTCCCCAATCAGATTTCGCGTACCGTCCGTACCACCCAATCGGGTGATTAAGAGATTTCAATACATTACTAACCCATTAGTCGGAACCACTGGGGCCAACAATGACTCAGCGATTTCAAAGCATCAGGTGTTTCCCTCGGAGATGCGATTACGGAAGAGATCTGAACGGAAGATTATATTTCTCGGTACCACTCCAGTGATTCAAAGGTACCTTAGTAATCCATCCCCTGATTACTATGGTTCCATCCGAGCAGATATCAACAATGACTAAGCGATTTCGAAAACACCAGCCACCAGTTATTCCCGGAGGCGCAGTGTTTACCGACGGCGATGATGGTTTAGTGTGTGTTGTCTCCCACTCAAACGTCGACGACATCCATCGCCGGGTAAACGATCAACAACTCTACGGTGGACTCTGGGGCTGTTTGCCGACTGATTCATTGCTTCATTGTGGCGTCAATTGTGATTCTGAGATCAACAGTGAGATCACGCAGGGAGCGTTCTCAGATGGCCATCTTAGAGATCATGGTGAGGTTAAGCCGCTCGGACCCGATAGCGAGCTGAGTCAGCGCATTAGGATGATGTGGGAAACCATACTTTGAAATCCTCCGTGAACTTCAAGGAATGATCGGCCAACTTGTGAGATGCACTGAGGCACTCCTCAAAACGTGTCCTTCATTCCGGCTTCCTTTCTAGTCTAGATACCCAGAATGTCCCCGTAGGGCCACATCACTGCTTGGTTACGGAGACTCGAGTCTGCTTATGCGCATCATCTTTCCCGAAACGGGAAACCCCTCGTGGAAGACCCGCGTGGGCAATCAAGCCTCTGTCATCCGTTAGGGGAAAGGTTGTCCGCCTGACAGCATGTGAGATGTCCATGACCGATGGGAGGGTGTCGCGATCGCCCGTGATCAAGTACAGAGTGTGGTGAAACCTTCGTGCATAAACTCTAAGGATCACTACACTATTGCTAGTGGACTTAGTGAATCAGAAGATTTCGAAAGTGTGACGAAATGAGTACTCAACCTGGTGGTCAACACATCAATCTCCCTTAAGCATGGGATCCCCATATGTTTCCACTTGTGACCGGGGCCAGACAAAGAATGAGGGCAAAGTGTGCTGGGAACCCGTGCCCTCCAACAGGGAAAACACCTGTTGATCCGGGGAGGAATGGCCCCCATGGGACTCCCCAGACTAGTGTTTACGCCGCTCACTCTCACCAGATCATCGGACTGTTCAATGGAGGACAGAGTAAGGTCGGCAGTAGAGAATCACTCAAGGGTCGTGTGGAATTATACGCCTGAGAACGAGGGCCATAGAACACCTGATCGAGAATCCTGTTGAGTATGGCTCTTGAAAATTCGTTAAATCGTTGTTTTCCTCTTGATACAGATCACCAGACAGGCATTCTCTGATCATGCAAGGTTCAAAGTGAGCCATCGCTACGCCGCTCCACTATTTTGTCGACTGCTGGTAGTGGTATCAGCATTGAAGGAGCAACCAATATCCACAGAACTCAAAGGGCCGCACATCACATGCCATAGATCAGCAAACTGATCCCGATTCGAAAATGGGGAAATAGCCAGGCGCCTCTTTTCTTCTTGTTATGAGGCCTTACATCACATGCCATAGATCAAGGATCCCGGTCCCGATTCCTCGGGAAAAGGGGTGCCTCTTGCTCGAAACCGTGCCGGATCCAAAGAGCACCGCTTCTCTCCTTGAGAGATCCGCTGACTCAGGCGCGCATTCCATTCCGATCCCACTCATTTCTCGCTCCCTGGCTCCTTTCCGATGGAATGCGTTTGCTTGTCTTTCCTCTTCGCACGATACAACAACATATCGGTGCAGTGAAATGGTGATTCGGCACGTTTTGAAATGTACACAGGGGGGTTTGAGGGGTACGTTAACCCCTTGTACCATCCTCAAGTGTATCCACAAGATGTTGAAGGTTTTATTTCGTCACTTCGTGCAATATCTCGATGAGGAAACACCGTGCTGTTGTTCCCGGATCTCTTCGCTTTACGTGTCATTGTGCAAGAAAGCACCATCGTTTTGTGAAAACGAAATTGCCCAATCCCTGCTCGGAATTGTATGGTGGTTTTGATGGAAAAGCGTAGGAGTAGGAGAAGAAAGGAAGAAGAAGAGGAGAGAGAAGCTAATAGCAAGAACCAGAGTGTTGATGATAGGAGTAGCTGCTGCAGACAGAAACGATTACTTACGGGCGCGTGAGCGCACCCCTCAAACCCGTTGACTACCGTAACCCCCGCAGACAGAGCGGGGTCTACCGTATCCTTGAAGTTCCCGGTTTCGATCACGCGAATCCCAAAGAACAAAAGAAAATTGGATATTGAGGTACCGTCACAGAGCTGAGTCTACCGTAGCCTAGCCGTAACCATAGCTAGGTTAAACTTCATACTGGGATATCACGAGGAACCCCAAACACTTAAACAGTACCCTGTACCCAGAGCGCCAAGGTTACAGTAGCGCCTGTTCGCAGCTGGCACGATCACAATTCGAACCCGTCCAGGTAGCGCCGCTCAGATCAGCGCGTTCGCAATCTCTCACTGCGTCACACGACCAAAGTGATCTAAGGGAAGGGAAGGGGATAATTTAGTGCTGCTGGGTAGGGAGTGATAGACAATGCGCGTGTGCACGTGAACAAATGCAGCGCAAACGAGGCCGCAGGGCCCCCGCTCCGCTTTCCCTTTCTCCTTTATCGTAGCTGCTCTATGCAGTTTGCCCACTGCCTCGACGGCCCGCTGTGTTAGATCTAAAGATAGGTGATAGCGGACAAAGTATCGGGGCTCAACAAGTTTTGCTGTCCTTTCATCGGTTCTGATGGGGGGCGGAAGCAGGCACCAAGGCCATCATTCTCGGTCACTGCACTGTCCTTCATGCGTTCTCCGCATTCCCATCCTTCTCCCATTCCCATTCCACTCCTTTCCCTTCACTGCAGCTCCATCTCTCCTTTCATTGCATCGCAGGGAAGATGGATGGGAGATGAACAAAGTGGTCTGCGCGCGCTCGCGAGCGGGTACGAAATGTGTTCGGGTTGAACGAGGGACTGAAGGCGGCCGAAGAGACGCCAGGCGGCGAAGACTCTGAGATGTGAAGAGAGCGGACAGACACGCAGAGGAAAAAGAAGAAAGAGGTAGAGCACAAGAGATAGCGAAGGGTGTGGAAGAGAGCGGAAGACGATCAGAGTGGGAGGGAGAGCGGGAGGAGCGGGCTAGAGAGCGAGAGGAGGGAGAGGGGCGCACTCGCGCTGAGCTGCCTACGTCACCAGACCGCGCTGGGGCCGCGCTTTCTGCCTTATATGACGGCCGCTCGCCGGAGCTTTCTCCGCCCCCTTCGTCAGTGTGGTTCCTTCTTTCCTCCTGTCGAGCTGGTTCCTGGTACCACGCATGGGCCCCGTGGTAGCGTTATGAAATACTTTGGTTCGCTGTGCCTGTTGTCTATTTCCATCCCACTCCTCCTTCCTCTCACATCCTTGTAAATATTGACGCCCGTCTTTCTCCTCCTCCTTCCTTTCTTTCTCTATTCTCTATTCTGCTCGAGCAATGTCGTGTGTGTGGAGTAGTCTTGTGTTCGCTGGTCATTTTCCTCATCACATGCGCCCCCATCCATTTCTGCCGCCTATATAAGGGCCCCCGATGCCCGACCCCACCCTCCCATCCTCCCTCAAAAGGTCCCTCATCCTCAAACTTCCTCATTACAGTTTCGTGCCCCGCGCCCAACCTCAACGCATCCAACGCCAAGGTCTTCCTGCTCGGTTCAAATCAAGCAGATCCCGTGTCGAACTTCCCTATCGGTAAGTGGATTAACAATTTATTAATTCATTATTAATTAGATTTCCTTTAACACTACTTACTTCCGTTCTTTCCAGGTTCGACCATCGTTCAGCAGTGTCTGAAATCGTTTATCTTGCCTCAAGGACAACCGCTCCAGCTCTACAAATGTCTGCCTTCTGGAACGTGAGTGGACTCCTTCAGTAATTTACTCATTTTTGTGATTTTACTAGATTATACGATTAGTTCGCCCTGTCAGATTCATAACTTGCAATCTATCAGATGGACAGCCAACACGCGGCCTCAGGCATGCACAACTGCATCATGATGCACAACGAGCGCGCCTCGTGCGGCGGCTCCGTCGGCCTCTCTCATTCCCCTCGGTAAGCGATCTGACCTATTGAACTACCGTATCTTGCCTTGCTCATCTTGCATAAAAAAGGTTTTGAAAACCCCGGCTCTGAATCCATAGTCATGATTTCCCGTTGCAGTTACTCCTTCTCGCTCGCTGACTTTGGCAACTCGCAAAACTCGTCCAAGGACTCGATCCTCGCGTTCAACCAAATCTCCGTAATCGGCACCAGTCCCTGCTCGTCGTCCTCCTTCCTTTCGAAGATGGACTCAACCTCATCCTCCTCTTCCTCCGTTTCCTCTCCAACCTCCGACAACGGCCCGGTCAAGTTCTTCATCGGGACACATCCCAAGTGTTGAACTTCGCCAGGCTTGAGTTAGCTTAGTCGCCCCGTTCATCCAAAGTCATCGAGAGCTTTACCCTTGCTGTGATCTCACTTTCCCCCCTTTCCACACACAAACGCGTTCCGTCCCTCCCGCCTCTGGTTCATATTGTAGCCATTTTATCCTGTCGTGTTTCATGCCCTTGGACACATTGCCTCTTTCACGTACGATCATCAATAAAGCGGTGATATTACAAATCCTTGTTACTGTCTTATGCAGTAGAATAATGATGAAATAGCCTCCAGAAGAGTCGAAAAGGCCCGCTGTTTTGCACAACAACAACAGGTGCCCAGAGGCAGGCTCGGGCGACGGGCTGTGATGTCTTCTAACGGGGTCACCCTATCCTGCAACTCTCCCTGCTCCCTCCTTGCAATGGATGCCCCTTTGTGATGTCAGCTGTGTGTGAAACGGAAAGAGGAAAGACGTGGAAATGTGAAGGGTTTCTGACGCGCGTGGAAACGAACGATGTACATTCATTACACGTGGAGATTTCTGATTGTGGGAATTGTCAATCATTCTTCCAAGCTCTTTGATTTTGTTTTTTTGTTGCTTCTGTAATAGACGTCATGGGTACATCTATAGTTCTGATGAGTACCCATGATTTCTGACGTTCTGATGTTCTGCTTTCTGTCGTGATATTGGAATAATGATGACATATTCTCAGTCATTATTGACGCTAACGATACGTCGAACATTTGCGTGCACACATTATCCACAGTCGCTGATTTCTGGTTTTCCGATCGTTAGGCGTCTACTCCATCTGCCCGACTGACGCCCCTGATTAGAGATGTTCCGGTTGACATCGTGCGATGATGATGATGCTACCCAGTCATTAGTTGACGCCGTGCGCCATGGGTGCATCGATCGACGCAGACGTGGAGACGTGTGTCTAGTGTGATGATGGTGTGTGATAGTGCGGCGGGTGTGGCAGCCAGCCGCCAATGATTCTCATGATAATCGATCGACGAGGAGGAATGGGAAGTAGTAGTGAAGAAGAATGATCGAGTTAGACGAAGGGAACTGCGTGAAAACAAGGAATGCTCCCGCACGGTCAAAGTTCTCTCCATTGTGTGAGTGAAGGGCTATTTTCGGAGGAGTTGTTGAGAGGAAGAGGTGGTGGTGAGTTGCCTAATCTCACCACTTCGCGTTCTTACTCATCCAACCCTGGCACACCGTGACCGGCCATGTTGTTGACATGTTTTTCGCGGAACGGGGCAGCTCCTTCTCGAGAGAATTCTCGAGAATAGCCTTCTCGATGTTTCTGGAAGGATTTCGCAAAAGGTTGGAGGCGAGAAGCTCTCGTGATATACCTATCTATCTGTTGACCATTAAATGGATTGTGAGGGGGAGACTATAGCAGTGTCCTGAAATAGAATCTCGCCCCTCTCGTTTAGATAAGCACAAGAATAGAAGAGGAGAGGGGGAAATCACTCTTCGCGATATTGGCCGGAACTGCCGCTGCTTCCACACAATTCGAACCCCATTTCCGATTGCCTTTTTTGGCATTGAGTAAGAGAACACGGGGAAACTTCATGCTCAAATGTGTGGGAGAAACTACGGATCGTTCCAAATTCTGACTGAAACATTGCTAGTGAGCTGGAGTGACGAGGGAGGCTTGGATAAGAAGAGATTCCCAACATCTGTTCCTCATTCTGACGCCAGTGTGACTCGAGAGACACGCTCAAGCCCATGGGAGAGTCCTTCCTGCTTAGTCATCCTCCGCACATCTTAGTCAGGGAATCGCCCACAGAAAGTGCTGACAAAGATGAGCAATGAAGGGTGTGGGCCAAGTAATCACACGCTTGAAAACGCAAAAAAAAACTGAGTCATGCCGTGATGATTTCTTCCGGGAAGGTCGACCTGAATCATCCAATCATTTCCATTCTTGATTCAGCAAGGATATCTTAGTCATGGAAAATCGGGGAAAACATTATTGAGATAACGAGATGGGTATTTTGGAAAAAGGACTTGCTGATGTTTGCAAGAGGGCTGCAGTAGCTATTCCGGGCATGATGGTCGAGCACATTCAACGACCACCTGTTTTCTTCCTCGTCTCGCCGTGTTATCCTCGAACAGCGATCAAAAAACTGTAGCGAGTCAACATGTTGACAAGGAAGCTGCGCGCGCCGCGCATTGTCCAGTCTTTCTCCGTAGAGGCAGCGATACTGTCTCATTCACTCATTCATTCCCGCTCCCAGTTCCCCTTCCTCGTTCAATCGTTAAACGGGAGGGAGCGGGATCTTTGAAACGATTGGGTGGACTAGAATCGATGTAGTTCTTTGCAGTTCGCTCTCGAAACGGTTGGAAGTGCTCTGCCCCTCTCCGTTTTGCATTATCTCTAACATTCTCTGACCAGTTTGAGCCGAGGGAATTGATGAGGTTTTGTAGATTAGTTGTAAGTGGATGAAGCCAAGTGGAAGTGATCTGCGTTGCACCTCAAGATCTGTTTGAGAAGATGGAGAATACAGTGTATCCGTGTCAATTTACAGTAACTGCTCGGGATGAGCTAGAACTTTCGTTTGCTCGCTGAAAAAAAGGCAAATTGAGTCATTCGTGGACTAGAATCTTGGGCAATTAAACCGACTTCATCGTCATTGACTCCTTAGAGGCAAAGTTCGCCCATAGTTGTTGTCGATAATGGTCAAGGTTCACGATGAGCATATTCCCTCCATTCCAAGAGTGTTCATGGTCAAACTGATGTTGTGCAGCGGAAACCGCATTGCAAAATCGGGTTTCACGCGCTTCCAAGTCGTTCAAAGTTGTCGATGTTTTGACTGTGTAAGGGCTAATCGTGAACAATGCGTGGTTCGCTAATTGGCATAGCATGCTTACGAGAGATAGTGTATCGAATGAGGAGACTCGCAGCATCGAGCGAGAAAATAGCAAGCGGTCGCAAATTGGTCGGGGTTGTACTAGGCACAAACATGTGTGACTTCTCGATTACAGACGTCTCTTCATTCATCATACTCTCTCACCGGTTAGAGCGACGAGAGAGCACGCGGAATGGAGAGATGCATTATTCAACAAGACAGCTCTATTCTCGATGCTTCAATTAGGCCGCTGACAAAGATCTGAGTAGATTTGTTGATTAGGCCGATACTTGCTGGTCATTGTTAGTTTCTGAGCTTATCTACTGATTTACTAGCTCAATTCGTTGCTCGTTCGCCGATTTTCAGTGATTGCTTGATCAGTTCTTGCCCAATATTGACAGAGGACTATTTGACAACTTTTTACGGAATCTGTTGTATGCTCGCACTTGTACTATGAATGATGAAGTGCGTCAATGCTCGAGATGTTTCGCCCGTTTTTTTTTTTGTTGCTTGTCATATCTTCCCGAGCGAATGGGAGAATGCAGAGAAACAGCAGAACGCCATAACCATAACGCGGATTCTTGACCAAAATTCGAAGATCAATGTTTTCCGCTAGGTTTCCGTCTTGTGCGTAACACGAGTTTTCTGTAGGAATGCAGAAGGAATTCTTGCCACCAATGCTGAATTATTGATGCCGATTTCAAGGAAACCCGGTTGTGAGGAATCTTGGGGTGTTTTGCGGGGTATTTCTTCGCACACAAACGTGACGGGGTCGAGCAACTCATGATCGGGATCTACTGTCCTTGCTGTTAATCATCAGCACAACTTTCAAGCACGTTATGAAGTGACTTCCGCGATGTCCGTGTTGACCTAGAGGCGCCAGACGATTCGTGATCAAACACGCCAACCGTGGTGGCTTTTGGGACGGTCTGCGTCTCTTCATTCCTCGTGCTCTCTAGCCTCTCTCTCTCTGGCGTGCACTGAAGCATGAATTTGGCCGAAAAGACCACAGTTCACCAGACATGGTTCTGCCAAAATACACTACCGGAAGACAACACAGACCACTTGGAAATTCAACATGGAAAAAGGAGAACGTCATGATGAAAACACCACACACTTAGCTTCTCCTAGGAAGAGATCGGGGAGCAATGCTTTCTATGTTTCTTTTACTATCTCGGCAGCTGGAGGGATGAAAGAGTATGCAAATGAGGAGAGCCACTAGCAGCCGCCGTATGCGTCCCAAATGCAGGATTCGTAATGCTTTCGAGTGGGTTGGAGATTATCCCGAGTGTTTTTGGCTTCACGTCTCCTCACTTGCCTAACTGTTCGAGAGCGTCACAAATATGCGGTTCAACGTCACAAACTGTTTGCCATTCCCAGTGACTAAGATGATGTTTCAGCGAACGGCATCGGGGATTTCCCGCAAACATTTTAATTCGTTTAGTATACGTCAATAACCGTCTAGATATCGCTGAAAAACCACGCAAACAATTCCACAAAGCAGTTCGAACCTCAGCGAACTGTTCTCTGAAGGGAATCACTGAAAATTACTGTTTGTGTGATTGGACGTCAGAAAGTGCTGTCGATTCTCTGGCTAATTGTATGTTTTGCTTTTCGAAGGATCTCCCATAATCTTTCCATTTTCCGCGAAATGTTGTGACTGTCTGGCCACAAAACCACCCACAAAACAGCACTACTCGTCTGCCCCCGCCGTCTCTTCTCTTCGAAAAGCCGCTGTCTAAATAAACCTCCCTCATGAAAAGGGCTGAAAACAGCACAGGTGTGTTCAGAGGAAAATAAGAGTTATTGGCTTCTGTCTGCTTCACCGTATGAGGGATTTGCCTGCGTCAAATCCAATATCAACATGATGAGAGAAAAGCGTTATTGGCTTGAAAGGGGTAAAGGACAGATGGAATATTGGTGTTGTTCTGCGTCTAGCGAATTTATAACAGACAGGGGTAGTTGTAATGTGATACAGACCGAACAAATATAATTTTTGATCCGTGAATCAGGAATAACTCCAGCCGCCAGTAGAGATTGTATCCCGGAACAGTCGTATTCCACCTGATTTCCGATTGTAGTGACTACTCAATAATAGCATCGATAATGAGGAAGCATCGAGTAATTGTCTATGATATTGAAAGGTTTCTACGATAAATAAAGGAAGCGGAAGTTCCAACGTGAAGTTGGCAGAAAAGAACTTCCGAAATTGTTGCCACTAGCGCCAATAATAACAGGAACGCGGAAGCTTCTGTGAATACCGGCGCCTTTACGTCCTATTTTATTGCTGAACACAATTTTTTTTTCGAAAACAATTTTCTCGTCCCAACAAATCGTTAAACTTAAGCATCCCGGTTTCCCGGGGTAGAATGTGATGCTGAACACTACTTCATTTTGTATCATTTTCAAAAATAAACTTTAAAAAAGAACTTTTCACTGAATCATTTGTGGGTTTAGCAACCTGGTAAGATCGGACCGGCTTGGCGAGTGGAGTCTTAATCTATATTTTGAGCAAAATTGTCCATGGGACTTTCGAGCCCGGAAAAATTATGCAAAGATTGTGAAAAAATGTATCATCTCTTCTTCAAGGAATGATAAGTTTCCCCTCACTCTTCCTCTCCGCTTGACGAGCTATTCGCAGCCGACTTCGCGAAGGCCTCTCAAAGTTTATGAGATCACATTCCCTGTAGGGTTGGATTGCAATGTTTAACGAATATTAGCTCCAAGCCAAATCCACTAACACTCCATAACATGCCGTTCAAATGCCAACCCTATCCTAACTAATTCTACTAAATCGCAACAGAATCCGAGAAATCGTACACGAAATATCTTCACCCATACTCTCGCTATGTGAACATGGGAAGCGTTTAACAATTATATAAAGCTGAAATATTTTTTTGTTATAAATATTAAGCCCGAATATGTCTCACTCCTTTTGGTGCATCTCGATATACTTCCCACTCATTTTTCCAGCTTTCCAAGTAGTGCTTGTTTTGCGAGGGTATAATAAGTTTGAGTGATAGTCTTGATTCGATACCCTTGTTGTCGATGAAATCATAAATTGCACAACTATGAAGTGCTGGTAGCCTCTTTAATCCCGAAATGTGCTCATCCACAAGCGAATGCCACGACTTAGAAATCTATGAATAATTCTTCTGATGATATCTTGAGGAATGCTAGACAGATTGAGATCATCATCTTTCGACAGCATCTTCAATGAGAAGATGCTGTCGAAAGATGATGATGCTCACTGGCGCAAATAGCTCGAAATAGCTAGATGCGACGCTAGGGAGAACCCGCTGGCCTACACTTAGGATCCGTTCATTATTTTAAATTGACTATGACGACTCCCTCCTGGCAGCACTTCAACTTTGAGGATAAATGCAAAATCACACACAAAAAAATTCGCAAATTCAAGAAAAAATCGACTTCTAATCAGGAGTGAAATTTGTCAAACAAGCCTACTCAACTATTGAAGGTACACACTCAAGCACGTATCGAAACAATAAAACGACACGCCTTAGGCGCTATTGTTTACACTTCCACAACAATCCCTGATAAGCATGGCGCATTCCGATCGCGTGCAAGAGGACAACTGTATTGATAGTAGTATCTAGTCCACTTCGCCACTCTTCCTTTTCCATATCTAATATCCTCCATATCCTCTGCATTGATTTTGAAAAATAACCTATCGAATTATGTGCGAGGGTGGATGCACGTGGTTTTTTCACCATCTAACCTCGAAACTCAAACGTGCTCGCAAATGGACTCGCCGAACAAAGTTCGTACGTGCACTGCTCGAATTTCTCTGCTGGATGTTCGGAAGTGACGCCGGAACTGTATGCCATTTTCAAAATTTTATTGTTTTTTCAAGTTGAAAACGGAGTGTTATTTCAGCGAGTCGAGATGTCCGACGAAATTGTGAATGAGATCATGGAGCATGAAAATGAGGTATAATTCACAACTATTTGTCTTCGAGATATGCCATTCCAGACTAACTTCATCAAAAATTTTGTAATCGAAGACGATCGGGTTCCGCTCCAAAATGTGAAAGACAGCGCAGAGGCGTTCCTATTATTCTGCGTGGGCGAAGTGAGTTCCTTCGAATTGATAATGATTATGTATTGTTTCTTGATTTTAGTACTTCGATCTTGACGAAATGATAGCGATTGACTCGCCTTTCCTGGACCGTCTTCTTTTTACCCTATTCAAGTACGATCTAATAGTAAAACTAAAAAAATTTAGTTCTCACAGATGCTCATTAATTGATATTCTTCAAGACCAAGAAATCGATTTGTTTATTAGAGATACGATTAGAAATGGAGAAGTGGTTGAGAGAATTTACAAATCGCTCACCATCGCTTACGTTCTAAAGTATGTAACGAATTGATTCAGGGAGACCAACAAATTACAGAAAAGCGGCTGATCACTTTTCTGACAAGCACCAAGTAAATCTGACATCTAAATACAAGGAGCTCTCATCGTAAGTGTTTTATCCCCAAATTTATCGAATGCATGTTGCAGTTATTACGAAAAATATGCTGAAACATCGCTGGAGAAGTGTCGACAAGCGAGTTTCACCTCGGCCATGGTTTGTGACATCGGTGCGAATAGACCTGATTCATGCCTTCAAGGATAACCTCAATCCTTCGAATCCGAGCAGACCCAGCTGGAGTAATATTTGTATGCAGGATATCGCTTTCCACGGAAAGTTCACGGTAAGATCATTTTTTGGAAGATTTGGCAAAACTGATTCTCCTCCTTTCGTGTGCACCCCTGTGAATAAACTTGCGAGTTCTTGTGAAACCATGGTAATTCTAGGAGTTTCTCAGCCATCGCACATGCGTCATCGCTGCAGGTGAGAGATGGGAGACCCCAGATGACGATACAGGCATCAAACCGAGCACTGCACGGAGAGCGCATGTGGTTAGTGGAAAAATATAATGGCAATCCAACAACATTCAATTATTTAGTTTTCACATCTGCTGTTTGTTGCGCTCTTCACTGTGATTATGCTGTCCATGAATCGGATTGAATTTAGAGAGAAGAAATATGGTAAATGTTTCAAAAATCCATGTTTATAAAACATGGATTTTTAAACTGGCGCTACGTTTAATGGTTTTACAGCAGACGAGCCCATGCTTATTAATAAAATTTTATGGCTAATTCTCAGATTGTTCCTACTCTTTTGGAAGGTATGTGATAGTGTTGACAAATCGGCACGAGCCTCTCCTCGATTTGCATGCTCTCTCGCCGGTCAGAAAGACGAGAGAGCATGCAAATCGAGGAGAGGTTCGTGCCGATTTGTCATCACTAGTATGTGCTAGTAGTTGTTTGACATTGCACTCTTCATTCGGCCATCTCTTCAGCTTCTCTGATCATGAGAGAGTGTGCGAAATGAAGGGAAAATCTCGTAAAACCATCTTTAGAACAATCTATTCTTTTAGATAATGTTCATTACTCAAACTGTGATGACGTTTGATAGCTTCTCTGGAAGTGAAGTTTATACGAGCATAGCATACGCAGCGAGTTCGTAAATCCACCTCAATATCCAAAATATCAGAATTTTTCAGACATATTGATTTTCATGCTTCTTCTAATTGCCAATTTCATGCTGCAATACTACAAAGCGCCCTGGCACTTATACAGTCCGTTTCGGGTACTCTACGAGTAAGATCAAGTTTCGGTATCGGTATTTATCCCTTTTATGATACGTTCAGAGTGAAAAAAAATCAATTTCCAGCATCACCTTCCTCATTTCTTACGTACTGTCGACGCTGATATTTCTTCGTCATTTTACTGCCGATCGATTTTATGGATCAGTTGTTCGACTGTTGTCAAAAATGGTAGGGAACTAAAATCTCCCATAAATTGAATTTCATTTGTTCCATTCCAGAGTCGAATGCTGCTCTGGTTCGTCGTCGTATTCATGGTGTTCTGGTTCACCTACTCGGTTACTGTTCTCTCACTGACAGGTTTGTATGAGGCTCCAATGACTCTCGTCAGGACCAAAAACAGATAAAAAACAGCAGTTAAATAACGAACGATTTGTTGGGTATGAAAATGGTGATAAAAATTCAGGAGAAGCGATATCGCTGGAAGAAGTGCCTTGGAAAGTCTTCACGAATGGGGCATTTGAGATCTTCGCGGATATGAAGGAAGATGTGCAGGAAGGTGGACGATTTTTCTTTAAAAAAATTGAAATTTCAATTTCCAGGAAAAATCACAAAATGCGAAGGAAAAATGATAATGTCCGACGGAATAGAATGCCTTATTCGATCTTGGCTGATTCCATTAAGTTTTTTTTTTTAATTTGATAAATATTAATTAAAATAATGATCACAAACATGTCCAGGTCTCACTGCTCATCTACGTCTTGGTTTGCACCATTGTGTTGATAAACATCATCACTTCGTTCCTCACGTATGTTTTAACATTTTTTAGAACAAAATTACACCATCAGAACAAAATCGTAGCAAATTAATCGTCAGATCCGCTTATGAGGAGCTCCTGCAAGACTGCAGCCCGCAAGCTCAGGCGAACTATGAGTTCTACGGGGTAAAGGATATTTTTCAATGCCATTTTGAAGTTATCTGTTCAGCGCCTACTGGAGTATCAGCGGAAACCATCGCTTCCTCCTCCGTTCACATTCATTCCATTCTTGCGTCAAAGGGGCCCTAAAATGAACTGCTTCGGACGTGCGAGTAGAACGAGAAAGCGAATGCGGTGCTGTGAGAGTAGCAGAAGGGCAGACAGTCGAGGAGATTTCGTGGCCATACCGATTGACTATCCCGTTGACGGAAGTGAAGAGGTTGAGATGGTGCCGATGACCAGCCGAACAGTGGATTGATGCGTAACTATGTTCTTTTTTGTTATATTTGTATGCTATTTTTTTTATTTTTTTTTCCGATAAATTGTTATCCTACCTCAAATGTATGTCTCATTCGCTTTTCTGACTCTCGTTAAATAGGGCGCCATTGAGGGATAATTGAGCGTGTTATCGATACACGAGGTACTCTAGCGGTAGAGAGCACCGGCTCTAATTACCCCCCCCCCCCTCCCCCTCCAATGCCCCTTAGTCCCTCCGTGAAGGTCAACTCAGAATATGATGGATCAGCCAGTGATCACCCTATCGGATTGTGTCTTCTAAATCTGATTGACAAACAGATCGACATACGATTTATACTTGAAAGAATGTCCCATAAAAAAAACCGCTAAATCGCCATACCTTTCCGCATCACACTGCCATGTCAAGGGTGGTACTAGTTTACTCGTGCTATGCTGTAGCGCTGTTTTGACGTTTTTCTCGCTAGTGTATGTGTGCAGCCCCCGATAATCGATAAAGATTGTGCGCAAACGATGTTATGGGAGCATTGAAAAGTTGTTTTCATCAAAAAATTGACCACCGAGTTGTCCTTCCCCTCTGGAGCTGCTCGAATGAAAATAATATGCTAGTACAAATCTAATTCGAAAGTGAGAACGCATAACTTTCTGATTTTTAGAACATTTCTTACTTTTTGTACATCTCATTGAATGTTATCAGCGCTGCAGGATAATGGAAGATGATGATATTGCGAATCTTTACGAGATGCTATTCGAGCGCCTGATAATTTTACGTCAAGAAAATTCGCATGAAGCTATACATTTGGGGACCTATAGAGCTCAAAGTATCGGAATAAATTGCTTTCGTTTTTGGGAGATAGTTGTTCTGCTGAGCAAGAAAGAAAACCTCGAATACCCTACCGGTTTCCACATCACACCATATCAAGCAGAGGTTTCTTCAAGATAAAATTAAAATTATGTATTTGTTGCAGACATTCAATTACATGTTGAAAATACCTAGTCAGCTATTTCCAATTGAACACGAAATGTACGTATGCAAGGAGGAAATGAGGTGAGTGTTTATTCGTTTTCAAAATATTTTTTTAACAGGATGGTTGTATTTGCGATTGCATTCTTCCGAATTGAAATCATTCCCCATCTCGTTCACTTATTTATAAATGCCCGTGTGGTAAGAAAATTATGATTCCAAGCGATAGCAATTTAGAGAAATCAATTCAGACAAATATTCTAAAAACTTTCCAAAAACACGAAAACTTCCTGAGAGGAAGAATTCAGAAAACGATGCTTCCCGAGCAGGTTCAATTTGTATTATTAATTTTTCAAAGAAGTTTTTCGTTTGTAGAGTGACGATGCTAAATACTCAAACGCAAACTGGAATCTACGGTGGATAAGTGAATACAAGGAATTGCCAATATTTAACAGCACCGAAGAATACGATCTACTGGATTAGTCGACCGATGCAATTGCATTGTTCTGCTACGATAATTGTTTTCAAATTGAATTTTTTAATCGAAAGATAATGTAATAGAAAAAAAACTTTTTTTTTCAACACGTTCACCTGATTTTGAAATATCAAAATAATAACCATACGCAGAGAATTCCAGTAATTCAGAGATTTTCTTTTTTTAGAACGATCGTTTTGAGCGGAAGTTATTGCCAAACAATTCCGAAGTGTAAGAGACAGATAAACAAACGACAATCAGAGAATAAAAATATAGTCTCGAAATATGCGAAATTATACTACGGAAGTTTATTGACAGTTTCGGGTCTCAGTCAAAAATCGGCATCGCAAACGCGAATATGGTTTAGTCGAGGTCGCGGCCATACTCCAGCTGTGGATCTCTCGAGTGTTCAATCCATTCGGGGCTTCCGTAGACCATGAACCACCAATAGTGGGTACAAGGTGATAGGTAACGAGTAGGAACAAGAGAAGCGTAAGAAACATCTAGAAAGATTCTTGTATTTGGGAAGGGTGATCAAGCAAAATGTAGAGCGACAATAGAATGATATAAATAAAATTATTACATTACAATTTCTTCTTCTTAGTCTTCGTTTGAGATACCGGAGCAGCTGGAAATGTTATCTCGAATGCGAAGAAGAAGTTTCGTGAAAATTTGTAAGCACGAACGTGACGTAAACGTAGGCCCACTTTTAAATATTTTTATCGGTACGAAATTATCACATAGTTGGGATTGTATTATGCGTGAGAATAATCAGAAACATGATAGACATAATTTAGTAGATGATGAACTGACAGGTTTAATATCTGGTTACGTACGTCTTGGTACACAACGTTCTGGACACGAATGATGCCATGCTTCAATACATCATTTCTAGAAGGTATAGGTGAGGGCAGAGGCCATCATCAGTGATGTACTGGGAAATAATCTTAAAGATGGGAAAGAACAAAAACTGTGGTCAGTAATCGACTGATTGGTAATCAGATCATTTAGCTAGCGTAGACCAGCGAAGCCGCCATCATCATCACAACCGATCCCATCAAGTACTGAGACGGAGCTGCCTTCGTAGTGCAGAGATCCCCAGTGCAGCAGCACGAGACGGCAGAGTTGAGGCAGGAAGTGGAATTGATCGACTGAAAAAAGAGTATACCGTGACTTTAATTGCTTGTTGTAACACCTTCTCGATCTGAATAAGTTCATTCACATCTTTGCTCAAGTTTATATTTTGATGCATGATCGATATAAAAAAGAGCGAACCTTCATCTTGACGCAGTCCGCCTGCGAAGCACACACGAGGCCGTTGACAGTGGCGGTTCTGAGGATAACGTAATTTTAATGTTCTTTTTTTTAAAAACTCTCTTGTTCTATTTGGTCGGACAATGAAAAATCGGGCAGAAAATCAACTAAAAAGTGAGAGTATGATGATGTGGTTCGATGATACCTGAAGACGGCGAGAGGCGAAGTGTAGTTCGGCTGAAGAGCTACGCCGTTCAGCACGACCACATCGGAGAGGTTCGTGGGAGTCTGAGAAAAGGATATAAACAATGAATCATCATCAGTAAACACCATGATTTGTTTTTGGTAGAAGCAAAAAAAATTTAACCAATGAAATCGTTTACTCGAAAACAATGTTCACGGTCATGCATCTGATTACTCAGAACATTCAATTTTTGCACACCGTTGCCCCATTACATTCGTCATTTTCATCAGTTGCATCGGATATGCTCACACAAAATCTGCACACACCATTTGGTTCACCTGCACGCAAAAACAGATGAATTTGTCATAGAGAATTCGCAATTCACATCGCCGTCTCTTCATTCGCAACACTCTCTCGCAGTCAGAGCAGACGAGATAGCGTGAGAAACGGAGAGACGGCGACTCGTATTTCAAATTATAGTGCCAGAGAAACAACATCGCTCTTTCTTTTTCATGGTCTCTCATCGGTGAGATACTCGCTAAGCTGTTTCGCTGAATTCATGTTGTTTTGTGCTCGGATGTCTGACGAATGGGTGGTAGATCACAACCAGGTCTGTCAGAGTGCATAATCCGTCTCTTCATTTCTTGTGCTCTATCGAGAGTGACGAGTGACGGATTGAGCATTGCGAAATGAGTCAGAGAATAGGCAGTTCAGATGGTAGTAGATCACAACAACGTCTATCAGAGGGAATAATCCGCCTCTCCAATGCTCTAACTTGCGCAAAAGTAACGAATGAGCAGGAGGAATGAAGAGGCGTACTCTACATTCTCTCCTCAGACACTAATCCTTGACGAGAACGTCACGGCGTGATCGATGTGAAGTCACAGAGACCTCATAACATAACAAGGATGTAACGTGAAGCAATGATTCATTTCCGGAATGGTGCATCGGTGCGAATCAGGTGCGGAATTCAAGAGCTGCTTATGATTTTATGGGGCATTTGTCCCCAATCCGATACTCCTGTTGAGGAAATAGACAATCACCGGTCTCTTATGGGACTCTTCGAAAATATAATTATAAATCGCACAAATTTCCGCTAATTCTGATTTGAGGGAAATAGTTTATTTTGAAATCTTAAATAAATACAAAAATAAAACTAACGAAGCTCATGCATCGGTCCAGCGTCGCAGGGCAACTGACAGTGCCGAGGTTGATGGTCGTCGTGTTGCTGGCTGTTCCGTTCACATTAGGAATGGTGGTGTTGCCATTCTGAAGAAGAATCAAATGCCATCTTCATTACGCTCACACACTCTCTCTCTCTCTCTCTCGGAGATCGCAGAAAAAACATGTCTCTTCTCCTTTAGATATTGCCATTTTTCGATCTGATTGTAATACAATACCATATATTGGGGATAGTTGTGCAGTAAAAAAATCACAGGAAAGACTCACAAAGTTCATCACTCCATTGGACACGGTGGCGCTTGTGGAGCACGTCAGGCAAAGGGCTGTTCCAGCGAGGGCAGTGAGGAGGAGCAGGGAACGAAGCATTCTGAGAGATCAAAGATCAACTATGTTAGAAAGTTTCTTTCACTACAATAGAAAAATAACGAGTTAGAGGTCATCGAACAACTAATATTTACGATTCAACAAAAAAGTCACAGGTATAAGAAGCAGTGACTCGGTGATCAAAGATCAACAATTTTGAGGGCGTAAAATAGCAGGCCAAAAAGAGCTGGAGATGAAATATTTTTAGTAATGTGAGGCACAAAAAAAACAAAGTAACGACTTTAAACGGCGTCAGCGACCGAAATTATAAGTCAGTTTCAGAAGAATTGAATCTCGCGGGTGGCCTACGCAAAATTGTACACACAGACATCGCACACTGCCTAGGCAACGCGATCGCGAGAGAGTGTATCACAAACAACGTGGATACTGCTGAACTCATTAGAGTTGAGGAGGGAGTGGGCGGGGATTCAGAGAGAGAGAGAGAGAGCGAGAAGAGGGATCACGAGAGGGATGTTGAAACCTGGGGGAGAGCGAAAAATTGCAGGTTATGAATTCTGGGGACTGTGGACAAGATATGCAGTGGTCCGGTGAAATTCATGGTTAGAGATCCGCAGAAAAGCATCACTCTCGGTGCATCTATGCACCATCACTTGTTCTATATTTCTGGGAAATTGAATCACAGGTTCGGTGATATGAGAATAAGCGTCTGGAAACATTCTCAGTCCCATGTTTAGTGAAACAAGGCTGACGATGCTGGGGAAACATATCTAATAATTATTGTCTTATGTTGTGACGATGCATTGACGGAGAGGGGGAGGCGCCGCGGTGAGAGAATACGTAGGTTTGAGCAGTATCCAGTTTCGGCCAGGTCTCACACGAATAACTAATGTTTTAGTCACTGAAAAATCAACTAACCAAAAGATGTTTTCGAAAAAAATAACGATTACATTGGCAAGGTATCGTAATAAAAATGTAGTTGAACTCATTAGATACATGAGCGGGATTTGAAAGGTGAGGGTTCACGATTATTCTAGAATGTTTCACGAAAAGTGATCCTCCTAATCGGAATGAGTCTCGAGATTTCGTGAGTTTTCTCTTCACTATCACCGATGAGAGAACGCAGAGTATGAAGAGACATAGTAGCAGTCTAATTCTTGAGATGTCTGTGCAGCGTGCGCTCCTAATCTTTCAAGCCTGATACGTCAATACTGGGAAAGCTACACTAGTGTTGATGTGTGAGATGTGTGACGCGCCATAAGGTCCAGCACAATTTGTTTCTTGAAATTTATTTTAGTCAAATGAATAAAAAAACTTCGCAATACATTGTATCTTCATTTCGTACTCTATCGTGTTCTCAGAGATGTAAGGGAGCGGTGTGAAGTTAATCATTCGTCATTCCAGTATATTTGACTAGCAAAATCGGGTAGGAGTAAGTACACGGGTACTTCGACCACGGAATCTTTGTTTCAATGATCCAGAGCTAAATTGATTGCAGACGAATAAGAAGTGGTTCGCTGATATGGGAACAGATGTGTGGAACATGAATCAAAGTTTGCACGACCAGCGAAACTCGCACATAGGCCAATAGCAAGGAGTGAATAAGATAAGCGGAGATATGATTCGAAAACTAAAGCATCATCCAAGCTTCGGCCGCACCCACCACATCGAAAGACACATGCACATACTCATCTTTCAATAGTGCCACGAATATTGCGAAACGTGGGCTGAGTAGGATCGGATCGGTGATAGAAACCTCAAGTAGTTCAACAGTGAATGGATGAATGGGAAATAAGCAACTATCACAGAGACTATGCGATATCGCATTCTAAATTGCGAAATCAGGAAGAATTTAAGTTGTCACTATATTTTGAGTTGAGTTTCAAGTGATGTACGAATGCGAAAATGAATGATGTATTTCATTAATCTTCTGTTCAACTGATATTATAAACTAGAAAAACAATTTTCATTTTCCATTTTCCGTTCAACGGGAAATATCAATTTCATTACGGCATACTTTTTGCAAAGCGCATGTAGAACGATTTACAGAAGATTTTTTTCTCTACAGAAGACTTTCGTCATCATCTGACTTTCTCAATCTACTCCTCCTCAACTTTGTCTTCGACATTTAGGTCTTCCTAATAATACGAAGAAGTCAGCACAACCTTGTACATTGTGCACCAGTCAACTTTGTAGTATCTGCTCTATAGTGTGTTTCCTCATCTTTCACTGTCTAATCTCTTCATCTTTCATGCAATCTCTATTCACTCTGGTTGCCTTGAGAACGGGCAAAAGGCAGAGAGCAAATCTTTTCCCTCCGTCGTCTCCCCTCAATCTCTCTTTTTACTCTGATTGTCTGTCATCTCCACGCGAGAGTTGATCTCTCGCACACTTCTTTCACTCGATTCGAAGACCCGCGCGATTTTCGTGCGTGTTCTTCACGTTTGTGATGATTATTGCTCCAATATTTAAGGAGGAGTAGCATTCGTTGATCCCAACGAGCCTTGTCCTATCAATTCTATCCTAGGAACCGCTCTTATCGCGCTATCTAATCGCTGTTTATGCTCATTCTCTCACTATCGCGCTGAATTCCACGCATCTTTCGCGTCCATTCAATCCTATCTCCTTTCTTCTCCCCTCCTCTAGTCAAAATGCCCACAACGCTCGTCGGAGGCCATCGAGTCATTGTGCGCTTTATTCCTTTTATTTCATTAATTTATTGTTTTTCAGCCACCTTCGAAAATGTCCGCCCTCAAGCTCTACTACTTCGCCATCCGCGGTTAGTTTCTCTGATCACCTGAACCCTAAGGACTCATTTGAACTCTTTGATCCCTGGTGAACTTTGCGGTCTCTTATCCAGAATTAACCAACCCAACAAGGCGAGAAAATTTTGAAACACGTGCCTGTTTATTTTCTCTTAGAAAGGAGGAGTGAAACGTAACTTGTGCATCTCGGAGTTTCTTTCGTAGGTCACTGAGCAAACTAGGTGTGCATTCATGTGGCAACTCGCATAGAGTCAGGGAGTAATTGAGTACTGCCGAGATAATCTCACGGGTAAACAACCTCAAGGTTGATCGCGGTCTTTCCAAAGATGACACCAGTGAATGACAGATTGATCTTTGACCTCGCGAAATAGAACCTGTGTGTCGCAAAATTGATCTTTGATCTCTCCCTTCAGGTCTGGCCGAGCCGATCCGCATGATGCTCATCGATAACGGCGTCCAATTCGACAACATCACCTTCCAGAAGGACGAGAAATGGTTCGCCGAAGTGAAGAAGCAGTTCGTGAGTAGTTTTCTCCTATAACATTTCTGATTTAAAAAATTCATTCGAATATTTACTGGCCAAGCAGTAATCTCCCACAGAGTGAAAATGGATTTAGTGGAGAGCAATTCATTCTTTACGTTACATTTCCAGTTTAGTTTCAAGTATGCGCTAAGCGAATGGGAAGGGATGCTCTTTGATGCGTACGAGGTCTTCGTGTTTCTAAAATATTCTATAATTTTCCAGGCGTTCGGCCAGGTGCCGTGCCTCAAGGACGGAGACATGGAGATTCCCCAGTCGGGCGCGATCATCAGACACCTAGCGAGAAAGCTGAGTGAGTGCATTTATTCGTTTGTATCAAAGAGTGTGTCATTGTGAAGAAGCGAAAATATGAAACGGTATCCAGTCGATACAAAATTCTTGAATTCATCTGCGAAACCGACCGTTCGTGATCATTATCACACCCATCCAACAATAAAATATATTGCAGACCTCGCCGGCGAGACCGAGGCCGAGAAGGTGTTCGCTGACTTCTTCTCAGAGGGTCTCAGAGATGTGCATGAGAAGTACTGCCAGATGATCTACCGGGATTACGTGAGTTTATTCCTTAAATAATAATAGAAATAGTTAATCTACGCCCGATGCGCTGTCATTTTTGAACAAGTGTGAAGCATAATAGATGTTCTTGTGAAAACATGAGTATTTCCTGTTCGAATAAAAGCATCAGTACGGAAAGTGTTGAAATGGGAAAATCGTTCATGAGAAGAAATCCTTGATTTGTTCAGGGATCCAAGGACTCGTTCCTCGCTACGATCTACCCTGCTGAGTGGGCCAAGGTGCACTTTTTCTTTTTCTTTTTTTTTTCTTTCTACCTCCCAATTCATAGAGTTCAGAGCTGAATAATCAACCGATAAAAAACCGTAAGATTCAATTGTCCAGGTCGAATCGCTGCTCAAGAAGCACGCCAACGGCGAGAAGTTCGTGCTCGGCGACAAGGTTGGAATTATTTGTTGTTTTGACGGAGGTAGCGCACATTAATTAAAACTCACTTCTTCGACACGATCTAATAATAATGGTGAAACATATTCGAATGCGCAATGCAATTTATTCGAATTTCGTTACCGATGAAATATGGAAAATAATAATAAGCAATAATCGGAAAATTCACAGATCTCGTACGCGGACTACCTCCTGTTCGAGGAACTGGACATCGCTCTCGTTCTCTCGCCCACTTCCCTCGACGCTTTCCCCGTGCTGAAGGCGTACCACGGACGATTCGCCAAGAGGGAGAAACTTCAGGTGAGCTAATGATCTGTCCTCTAATCGTTTTGGCGAGTTTATGAGAATAGGATCATGGAAAAAGTGAAAATCTAAATTTACAGGCCCATCTGGCCAGCCGCAACTACCCAGTGAACAACAACGGCAAGCAGTAATCTACTCGAATTATCGATTGATTTTCTCCAACCTCAACCTCATTCCGATATTATGGAAACGTTTCGCTATGTACTGTATTTATTCCGACGATGTTTGCAATAATAAACAATTATTAATTCGAGAATAATAATAGTTTACTCCCATGGTCGAAAGAATCCCGATTTGTAGAATCTAGAGCTGTCCTTACTGACAGAGTTAGAAGATGACTTGATGTACTCGGCGGCAGTTGTGAGAAGGGCGGGGACGGTCATTCGAGCGCTGAAAATAATTTTTTGTGAGCTGAATGAGAATCTAAACAGAGATCGGACGGTTAACGATCAATATGGAAAAAAAACTGAAACTCACTGTGCCTCCTTACAGTGTTCCAGTAGCAGCTTTTTCAATTTATCGATCTCTTGACGAATCGCTTTATCGCTTGACGCAGAATTGCTAGATATTTCCGATATACCTGGGCGAATTTCAGTGATCGATCACAAAAATATGTCATACCTCCAATCTTTTTCTGTATGAATTTAATTGCTCCCCCAACTATGTGAATTTTCTCCGACCGCCATCTGTAATTATCATAAATTAGTGTTGTAAACCTGAAATCTACTGCGACCTGACAACAAATTGAAATGCAATGTGACTTGAATCAGGCATTAAGAGACCGGATCTGAGAAAAGTGACCACTGCCCGGACATTGCCCCAGGACATTCGATTCCGGCCACCATACTCATAGGGCCTGAGGGTGCCTTGACCTTGTTTACAAAAATGATGACGTCATTGATCGTATTGCGAAACGCGGCGCGCCAGGTGCGGGCATGTGTGAAAGTGATGAAAATTCACAATTTCTCAACCGAACAAGATAGATTCAAAATTCCTTTTGCAGTGTATTAGGCATGCTCTAAGTGTGCTATAGCACCATTGGGATCAAATTCAGGTCGACTACTATGCCGATTTTTAGACCCAGATTTTCACATTTTTCGAGTTCTCAGTATCACGGAATAATTTCCGACCGACTAAACTAGGTATGTGGGTACACCTCATTACCCCCTTTATCGATGCCACCACTAGTGGAAGGGATCGGAGCATTAACTTTTTTGAAAAGGCCATCTGAGTGATTTGAGGTCGCTCGATGGTCTTATTTTTATTGTGTCTTCGACCTTCTCGATATGAAATTTTTCCAACATACCACTCAAATAATATAATTAGGCCGTCTTACGAATATTTATCACCATAGGAGTTGAATCCGCGACAGTTATTTTTTTGACCCATGACCCGGGGTTCATGCTTCAAAAGTGATCCGAGACCATGAACCCGGGGTCATGGTCCGAAATGGACCGAAAAAGTCATGACCGAGGAACTTCAAGTTTTATATATCAATGTTTGCTACAGTAGCTCAGTAATACATAGTAACCGCAAAACACGTCATGACTTTTTCGGTCCATTTCGGACCATGACCCCGGGGTCATGGTCTCGGATTACTTTTGAAGCATGAACCCCGGGTCATGGGTCAAAAAAATCACTGTCGCGGATTCAACTCCTATGGTGATAAATATTCGTAAGACGGCCTAATTATATTATTTGAGTGGTATGTTGGAAAAATTTCATATCGAGAAGGTCGAAGACACAATAAAAATAAGACCATCGAGCGACCTCAAATCACTCAGATGGCCTTTTCAAAAAAGTTAATGCTCCGATCCCTTCCACTAGTGGTGGCATCGATAAAGGGGGTAATGAGGTGTACCCACATACCTAGTTTAGTCGGTCGGAAATTATTCCGTGATACTGAGAACTCGAAAAATGTGAAAATCTGGGTCTAAAAATCGGCATAGTAGTCGACCTGAATTTGATCCCAATGGTGCTATAGCACACTTAGGGCATGCCTAATACACTGCAAA
The DNA here is from genome assembly GCA_000180635.4 of Pristionchus pacificus. Lineage (NCBI taxonomy): Eukaryota > Metazoa > Nematoda > Chromadorea > Rhabditida > Neodiplogasteridae > Pristionchus > Pristionchus pacificus. The sequence continues at coordinate 17,264,273 of CM026576.1, forward strand.
AGGAATTTTGAATCTATCTTGTTCGGTTGAGAAATTATGAATTTTCATCACTTTCACACATGCCCGCACCTGGCGCGCCGCGTTTCGCAATACGATCAATGACGTCATCATTTTTGTAAACAAGGTCAAGGCACCCTCAGGCCCTATGAGTATGGTGGCCGGAATCGAATGTCCTGGGGCAATGTCCGGAAAATCGCCGAAAAGGTAGATTTTCTCAGATCCGCTCTCTTAAAATGCTAAAAAACTAAAAATATAAAAAAAATGTCATAGTTAAGCACTCACTGTTCATTCGGTTCCGCCCAAAGCGCTATGCGAAGACTGTTGAAGGCTGCCGACATCCTATCGCGATACGCTTGATTTTTCAAGCCATTACGAGAGATCTGGAATCGCTTCACGAGTTGATGGAATTGAGAATTATGAAATGGCCTTCAAAATGCTATAAAAAACTAATATTTATGTAATTACTCACCTCACCAGCCTTTTTCCGCTTTCGAACCGCCACGTTCATTGCAGCATATTAACTGTGATAAATGTGGATGACAAGACAACTCCGCCGTCGCTCTCGATGTAGAAACTGGCCCATTACTGCTCGCTACTTTGACAATAATCCTTTTGATTGATGTGAGCGGTGGTATTTATTCGGAACGAATTGTGAAGCCACCTCCCACGATCAAATACCTTTAGGGCGCCGAAGCGTCTCTTCACTTTACACAATATCTCGTCGTTTGAGATATGTGCAAGTTCGGAAGCACTAGCGCAGGTGAATCCCCTCTGGCGACTCGGCCGAGAATAAGTAGCGTAAAGAGCGAGGGCTTCTCTTTAGTTTGATGGGAAGGGAGAGGCCCGGCCTTGTTCTGCCCTGTGGCGTAAACGTAGATGATTGGATCCGATTTAGTGCTGGTCATGAGATCACGCGTTTTTTTTCCTTTTCAGGTGTCGCGATGAACTCGGAAATGAATTTACCCGAATGATTTGAAGTGGGGATTCAATCCCCCATTTCAATTCAATAATTACGCATCATTTGTAAGATCTGTCGATTCTCTTTTTTCAGTTTGTCAAAGTGCACATTTGTGCACGTGATAGATTTACAATTTTATTATCTTATGAGCTTCTTTCTTTCTTGAGATAAGCGAGCGAGGTTTTTCAACGATGAAGTATAAAGAAAACATGGGAAACACAAGAGCTATGTACAGAAAGGATGATTTATCTTGATGCAATCTGTATTGGAGAGGAAAATAAACAAATAAACGTTTAAAACTGCAACAAAATGTTGTGATATTATTTACAAACGCTAGATAATGGACTTAAGGACGGTTCTGAAATGATTGTGAGAGAAGAGAGACTCAAACATTATGGAATATTTGTGCTGGTTCTGTATCGTGATTAGATCGGTGTATGAACCAACTGAGGATATCACACAAGAAGGGCTGATAAAATTAAAATCATTTTCCATGAAATATACGAAACAGTCCCACTGGTCGGAAATGTTTTTCACCGATAGTATTTGAGTTAGAAAATTTAGAAAAAAAATTCTGAGATCGAGTGAAATTTTTGAAAATAAAAGTTGGATCGCAGCTACAAGTGTATTTTCATGTCGGACGCTTTTGTTGATTTGTCTAATGCCGGAGGGGACGTATTTGAATAAGATTGGTATAGATTGGTATGGAAATCATTAATTGCAAGGCCTGAGGGAGACTGTTGGAGAAATTTACATGTCGGACACATTCGTCGATTCGTCAATGGCCGAGTCGGAAATAGAATTGGAAACAGGCAGTCCGAGCAGGTTGCGAATAGCACGGCGATACTCCGAACTGGAAAACAACATTGATTGATAGGCAATGAAAATGTTATCCACGACAGCGGTTGGTTAGTCAAATCTTACGTACTTTTTTATTTGAATTTTTTCCTTCTATCATTAAAGGGGGAGGGGCACGAATATTTTCTCACATAAGCTGAGCCTGTGGGGTAATAGGGATGCTATACCCGATCACAGATCACTTTATCCGAAGTTCTAGAAATGCTTCTGAAACTCACTACGGATTTTTGAAGTTTCATTGATTGTGCAGGCACGATTTGGGGTACTGTATTCTTGTATTGATTTCCCTAGATTGGCAGTCGAAAATAGCAGCAATAGTGAGGTTTGCACACTGCGGGAGTCGAACCAGCGGGTGCCGGATAGCGAGGCAAAAGCACAACCACTAGGCTAAGGGCCGTTTTATCAGATGAGTCTAGACGGCATAGTTAAGGGAGAGGACAGAGTCAACCGCTGTGCTGATTACTGTAGTTACAGCGGGGTGCAGGCACGTCGTGGTGGGACCCACCAATTTCGATTCGTGCCCCTCCTCCTTTAATAAACAATCATAGCTCGTACCTGATCCAGTAGTAAACGAGGGTCTTCACAGCAATGCCACTGTTGACGAAGAGACACGCGACGTAGTGGAAGGGCGGGCGACGCTCTGGGAATTGCTATTTTTCACACGCGAAACCTATTTTTTGGTCCAGCACATTTTTTATTATGAAAAACAGGATGTTACCAGGCACGACGTAGACCTTGGACAGGTTGATGAGCATGGAGGAGATAAACCAGCCGGTAACTAAATTGAGATTTAAAAGATGAAAGCTCGAAAATCAATTCAAAAAAGAGAAACTTACCTTCAACAGTCATGACGACGGCAATGCTCTTGAATATCTTCTTCTGGTACAGCGAAACTGAAAATATATATTTGATGAACTATCGGAAGAAGAATCACTCTCTACAATCCACACACTCTCTCATCGGGCTGAATGTGAGCAAGGCCTGTGAAATGTAGGGAAAGACTCTTCATCTTGTTAGCTCTAATATGAAGAAAGTTGTCATTATTCTCAAAGACGGTACAGAAGGAAGGAGTGTGACATCGCTAACCTCCCCGGCTCTTGACCACCTGCCACGTCACAAAGTAGAGAAGGGCGGAGAAGATGTTGATAACGGTGATTGAATTTGACCTGTCCATATTATAAAGTTATTTACATACAAAGGCAACAAAATGGTAAACCCTTACCAGAGTCCAAGGGAATCTCCGTGAAATGGCGCTGGCATGGAGCAAATCTGTTTCCTGGAAGAAAAGTGATATTGTATTTTTCTGTTCTTCTCTCGAATCCAAATTATCTGAAGTCTGTCCATCACTCACTTCGAAGCCCAATACGCGACCATCAAGTACACCGTCCATCCACAGAACAGACCGATCGAGAGAAGGTGACACTATTAAATTATCATTATGGAAGTAATTATGCCGGTGATTGTATTATGGTAATAATGCTATTGGTAAGATAAGTTCTTCTTCTAAGAAGCGATTTACAGATTTAGAAGAGAGTAGGCGGGCAATAAAAATGGTAATGGTAATACGATATTATCATTATTTGAATAATTATTATGCGATAATAATATTATTGGCTCTGACATATTATTTTCATGCCGGAGATCAAACCACTTACCGTCAGATGATCACCTTTTCAAGATGTAAGGACTTCATCGTTAGGCATTTGTTTAAGCCAAACCATAACAAAACCTTTGATTTAAGTGCTCAATGGGCGAGGTCGAGCGGCATATGATTATTATTTAAAGGACGTTATGGGCTATGGTAATGTGCTTGAGTCACGGTGATGTACGCAATCTACGGTTTCTCCCTGATCAGGCCACTACCGTATACCCACGTAATAATACCGCCTGCAACAACACAAGCCTATAGGGAACAGCTTTCTTGCATACTGATTATGTCAGTGAACAAAATTGCTGAAAATGGCTACTGTCCCTACGTCTGGCAATAATCACCGTACCAAAAGCAGATAGGTCTTGTTCATCTTCTTATAGGCGATCGAAACGAGCAGACACAGCGTGCGATCGATGCCCGTGCACAGCACGCAAACGGCCCCGGCGGCACGGCCCATCGCGGGGAGGAACTAAAAATGGGGAAGATGTAGGGATTCGACAGCGGTAATTTTGAAGGGAAAGGAAAAGAAACTTTCAATGCTGCTTTCTCGGAAATTGCTAAACGGTCAACGTATTGGGCGAAATCGTGCATGACCATCCAAGAGATGTTAGAAGCCATTCGCACCTGCATTATGCTACAGTAGAAGCTGTCGATGTAGTAGTCGGAGAAAAGGATCGGAAACTGGATGAGGTAACCCGTCTGAAATGTTGTTTTTTTCGAATCCTGGCCAATTTTGATTTCAAGGTTCACCTCATGCATAATGTCAAAGAAGGCGCAGAATCCGATCAGAATGTTCGTCGCGGAACGAAGGTTCCTGGAATCGATGAAGGTCGTATTATTTGGGTTACGGTACCAGGCTCGCCAATTCGAGTTACGGTAAGATATCGATTTCTCACTTGGAGCATATTGTCGCCAGAAGAAGGATACTGTTGAGGCAGAGGCCTACGACAGCGACCTACATTATTAAATTAGAAAACATCCTTATAAATTTAACATTTCAAAAGATTATTTTACCGATGCAAGAACAGGGTAGACGGATCGGGCGATCTTCCACGCGAACGCATCCATTGCTGATCGTTTCTTTCTTTGTTGAAACTGAGATTCTGAAGTTGTAACAAAAAAGGTATGCGATTCAATGAGAACACCGAAGAATCCCGCCTACAAGTTGAGAAAGTTCAATTAGATAATCAGACAAGGAAATGTTATGGCTGCTAGCTGCATCCCTAGAGACACTAATGCATAATAAGTGGAGGCGGCCGTTCCCAGTACAACGGTAATACCAGCATTGAGATGATACGTGCACAAACTACTGAATACCAAATAGAACTCCGGCACATTCGGTTTCCAAATTTAGGAGCACAATGACCCGACTACCCCAGCTTCATGTCATGTGATAAATAAACGACGTCTGTCATGGCATTTCGATGCGGTTATTATTGTATAACTTATCGTAGCCGTTGATCGTATCAGAAAGAGAAATTGTCTGACTCTTTCTCACTCTCTAGCTTCTCAGACTGACGAGGGAGCACTGTGAAATGAGAGAGTTTGACGATTGGCCAATATCGGAGATCAACACTCACAATCAGAATATGTCGATCAAAAAATTCTGACCAATCCTCCCATTATCATCGCCTGATATGCCTTGACTGAGTATACCGTATATACGTGCACTGTATACGGTAAAAAAATGGACGATAACAGTTCTTGACATTTGAGCATGACCTCTATTATGATAGCGTGCGTAAGCAGTGAGGTCGAGTAGACTAATATTATTATGAGTACGGTGCCTGTCCTATTCCGATTGGTATTTGGAATTGTTCGGTCATGATTGTCAGCGCCAACTTTAATGCAATGGAAAAAAGCAGCTCATTCCTATGGAGATTCCCTTGAGACACTGCTGCTATGCGAACACAACGGAAAAATTAAATATATATTTATAAATGCCGCCTGCTCACCGTGGAACAAAGGTGCGCAAATTTTGTCAAGTTATTTTTTCAATTATTATGGATTGATTTTTTTGCGAAATATATTTATTACACGCGATAATAGCAAAGCGAATGAGGAGCGTCTCTGCTGATGAGTATAATGAAGTCAGCAGACTCATGAAATGTGAGCCGGGAATAGATAATCTCTCCTGAGTGGTATTTTTCCCTATGATAGGTGATGAATGGCCGCAATTCACTAAAACGGAAGTTATAAAAAAATGCGTGCCCAGAAAGCAACTTCTAAAATGTTCCTCCTTCTCAAAGCTCTTCCTTTCAATTGTCCATCTATCCTGGTTCGTAGTTACAAAGCCTATGTTCTTCCATTACTTGACTTTGCTTCTCATTTCTGGAATCCCCACTACTCAAGTGATATTGCTACTTTTGAAAAAGTCCAACATACCTTTACACGTTAACTCTTCTATCGTTGCTTCCCATCCCCTGAATATCCTCTTTCTCTCCCCTCCTACTCTGACCGTATCAAAACCCTTGGCCTGCGCGCGCTTACAGAGTGGAGAGTCATAAGTGATCTTTGTATGACTCACATGATTATGAATGGTTTCACTATTATATCACGTTCCCTTTTCTACGTCTACAAGCCATTACGAGACCGCACTTCATCCTTCGGAATCAACATAGAGTTGACAACCAGTACTCCCAGATACCACTCTTTCCCTGTCAGAACCTCACGATGGTACTCCCAACTTCCAGATAGTATTCGAACTGCTCCCAATATCCGAATGTTCAAGCGTCGACTTGAAAACCACCCCATCATCGCTCATTTAGCCAAACTCACCTAACCCAGGAGAGTCCCCCCCCATTCCTGCTCTCCCACCTTATTATGTAACGTTTCGGTCTCGTTGCGCCTCGGGCGTAGATAAATTATTATTATTATGACTCTCCGTATCTCTGGATCGTCTAGATTCCTTCAATTACTGCTCTTATATTGTTTTTATTTCAAAATTGAGGCTGGCTGAAAACTTTATTTTTAAAAATCATAATATTCGTTTTAAAAGTGAGAAAAAATTGCAAACTGCAAATTTTTTGTATCTAAAATGTATACAAGCTCAGCATCTTTCGAAAAATTCTTCCCACGGTTTTCCCCTATAAATGTTCCGAAACGGATGCAATATTCAATTGACAAATGAAGTTTCTTCTTCCTTTCTTCGCTCTCTTCTTTTCCACTCTCGCTGAGCCTCCTAAGGACATCATTCCGATGCCTCCTTTTGCCGTTAAAATTATGAAAGTCCGTTTTCAGCGAATATTCTATATTTTGAACCCCTCGGCAATATTCTTCAATGAATATGGCAATAATGCAGACGCTTCGCTCGAATATTTTTTTTTAATCGCTCGAATATTTTTTTAGAAACTAATATAGTAATTAAGTTCATGAACGACGAAAAGCCTGGCAGAGAGATCGACCAAGTGCGTGTCGGGTAATTCATTTCATAATTATATTTTTTACCTTCCCGGATATCCACCTGCTTTCTCTGGGAAAGGAATGGGGTAAATTGTCAGCGTGCCAGCACGAAAACGAGTAATCGTCTCTTCATTTCACGTGCTGTCTCATCGGTCAGAGTGACGAGAGTCTGTGAAAAATGAAGAGAAGATTACCCTTAATTCGAACTCAAGTCAGCACTATTCATGATATTCAAGGTGCTTCGTGCTCTTCTGCCATATTGACGACGCAAATTCGTGCGTGCACTGGATAAAAACTGGTTGTCACTGCAGCGAGAATTGCACGCAATTCTCCAAGATTTACACGCGTGAAAATGTACGTATTTTGCACTCATTGCCCTCGCTGCCGGCGGCTTTTTTAAAAATTTTGTACACGGTCAAAAGGAGTCGCCGTCAGACCTGACATGCATTGTACTGAATATTTTGAAGTATACGTGCCATTAGTTGTAATTTACAGCTGCTTCCGAAATCCGAAAAGAGATCGATTTGGAAGACAACAAAGGAGTGTATCAATGAGTGGGTGTACAAATCGGTTCAAATATAATATGCATTTCCAGCTGCATTCTTCTCTTGTCGAAGCGTGACAAATCTGATAGCATCTGCACTTCAATCTGTACTTTCCATTTCTCGTATGCGGATAGGGAGGAATACCAGAAGAACGTGATGGACACATTCGCAGATTGGTTCACTCAGTCTCATCTTCGTCTCATTTGATATTTGATCAATAAAGACAAATACATTCGCAAATTTGCCATATCCTCTTGCACAGAATTCGTACTACAGATATGTGTTGAAAGAATATGGCTCATTATTTGTGCATATCCCTTTTTGAATACAAAATACAGAACTAATCAGGTCGCAAAGTTGCGCAGATCAAGATGGGGTAACAGAAGGACCAGTTGGGCTTGAATGGGGATTCCGATCTTGAGACGAAGGGACTTAGGAGAAACCGCGCTTAATCAGCGAGAATGGAGAGGGAACAGCTTGTGACGACTAACATCTAACAACCACATTTTAAAAGATGATCAATTTATCGTTTTCCTTCTTTCTCTCTATTCTTCTCTCTATTGCAGAATCAAATGATGATGGAACCATTCATATTTCCGATGTTTGATATGATATGATATGATGAAAAATCTTCAATATTGTTTGCTTTTGCAATTATGGCGCTTTAAACACACGAACTGCATGCCGAAGTAAAGTGATTGATTTCCCTTGCACACATTAACAATTAGTGAAATGTCAAACCACGAGATAGGAAAGAATCATACGCCATTCTTCGTCACTCAAAATAAATACCATTAATTTGATTCATAGATGCTTCTCATCCCGCGTCAGCTACGTGGTAAATTGCAAAACTCACTGTGGACGACAATCAAATTGCAAAACTCACTGTGGACGACAATCAAATGCACAACTCCATCAAGAACTTCTTCCTAGTGTACTTCACGATATATTTTTCTTTTATTCGCTCAGAGGAATTTGCAAGTAAACGTCTTTTTTTTCGTTTTTGTACGACATTTTGGCTATTATTTTATATAACAAAAAAAATGATCAGCCTGCCCCGAAGGATTCTTACGAGTGGGCGCATGGTGCCATGCAATGGTCAAATCTCGCAATGGATTCACGTTCACAGTGAACAAGTTTCATTTACTACCATTACAATTGAATAGCCCTACACAATCACAAAAATGGAGGTTTTAATGCATTTCTTTAGTTTTGGTAGAAGAGATTTTTTTTAAAATTTGAATCTTTGCTAATTAGGTTGGTGTACAAGCTTCTTAAACTCTTTACGTGAAAATCAGCTCAAATATTGATTATCTGAACCTTTGTGATGTGGTGCTCTCAAGGTGATGATGACTTCTCTTCGAGGGATCGTTGAATATCTTCATATTTGTATTGAATACTCCTAAAACCTCGGAATGAGTAAAAAATAATTACAGAAACCTCACTATGGACTTGGCAAAACTCAGAAAAATTCCAATTCGAAGCATATAGAGATACACCAGGTGAGCAGAAATACTTCATTCATTATTCTTACCATAATGGCGCAACCGGTTTGTGAAAAAATATATTTAAAAAATCTTTTTTATATAGAAAGATACGTTGGAAACCAATAGACGCAGCAAGACGTTTTAATCAGCCTACAACACAAATTCCCACACCTTACGAATTCAAGGAACGTGCCATGGAAGTAATTCAAGTTTTGGAATTGATATCGACGGGAAATGGGCTCAATTCGAAAAAAATATACAACTGAGCAGCGTATTATGCGTGACGAGGTAAATCGCGTTCGTGCTCTGATTGATTATTGTCTTATATTTTAAATCTCAAAGGAATATTTAAATATTAATACACAGATCCCTTGATGCGAATCTTTCTAATACAATCCTAGAAGAAAGATACAATGGCAGGTAATTTCAGTAACGCAATTAACGCGAATTTCAGAAAAAAACCATGAAATTACCTTAGTAAAGGGTTGCAATATTTAGAGATAATTCACACTGCATGTCGTACTATAAACGATTTTAAAAATGTGAAACGACAACGATATTTAGCTCTTCAAATACAGTGTTGATAATATTGGGTGGTGTGCTTGCTCTAATCGTTCTTTGCGTGGCAATACTATACATAAACAGAGAGTCCGTTTTCGGATTGATGGAAAAGGTATCAGATATTGTTGCATAATTTTAAACGTTATTGAATCTTGAGGAGTTATCTCTAGAGGAGATAATTGATCAAATTAGCAACCCACCCGAATCAGAGTAATCAAATTTTCAATATTATATTCTAATTTCCACATCACAAGGTTCCAAATAGTGAATGATTCAGCTTCATCCAAACTGAGATAACGATAACTTCGAATGGAAAATTTGTCCGAGCCAAACCTTCATCGATCTATCTCTGGACCATGGAACTTTCTGAAAACAGAAGCGAACTTTCCCGTTTTGTGATTCAGCCCGCAACAGCACGAAACGGAAAAGTTCGAACTTTTCTTGCGCACAGTTTATTCAATTCGCAAATGGCCATTCAGGTGACCATTCGAACCTACTCCGAACCCTCCCAATTCGTGAGTTCGCCATGCAACGGACGCCTTCGACTGTCGTCCGAAGAATCCACTGCGGAAGAGTGGAGCGTAACCATTTTTTCTGATGGAACGTATGGTTTTCAATCGTGGATCGGAGGCTGGCTATGCACTGAGAATAACAGAGTGACCACAGAGTGTCGTTGAAGCGTTCTCACTGGAGAAATGGGATGAGCGCCCAGAAAAATCACGTTTCGTTCGCCTGTTTCATGCATTCTTGGAGATGATCGGTTGATGTCAAGCTGAGGTCTAGTGTCATCTTCCACATATTGAAAAACGTTTATCTATTTGTCTGTATCTCTCACAAAATAGCAAATCTTGCACATTCGATGAATTCAGTGTTAGTGAGAAGTCTATTTATTATATTCAAACAGACCTTGTTGACCTTACAAACCTTTAGCTCCTTAGTAAATGATATATGGCAAAGGTGGAAAATTAACGATACTCCTCTTGCAAGTTGTGGCACGAGCCACCGGAACACGATGACTTCGATTATGAACAATCATCGAGTGAAGATGACTGATCGAATGGAATAAGAAAAGAAGAAGAAAAGGCTTGATCGACAAGTTAATTTTCTTGTTAAACTTCGATCATTTTTTATCACGCACATATTGCAGCGGACAATAAAAATATAATTAAGCTAGCTAATTCTTTCGATTATCTTATTATTGGGAGGGGCGGTTAACATCAGTATTGGCGTTTGGAATTAAATCACTTATAACACGCATGACGCCGCGAGAGTGAGCAACCCGTAGTCGCCAGTAGAGATCAGCAGAAGCCATTCTCCGGCCATACACTGCAGTGAAAGCTGAAATTGGCCAATATTTATAAATGCGAGCGAAAGAAGTCTGCAAAAGTGTGGAAAATAACTGGATAGTCCGGTGAGAAGCTCTCGTTGGGTCTCTTGTCCCATACGATTCTGAATAGCAATCACTCAGTTTCGAATTTATGAGTCTCCATCGTCTCACTATTGTACACAACTAAGGCCACGCCCGAGGTTGTTGCTTCTATGTTGTAGATCAGTGGTGAGGAATGATCAGCAAAACCAGCACCTGCTCTGCAATTATTCTGGAATGCAAACCTTAGCCATCATGTTTCGGCCGTACCCTGCCCGGTTTACACTGATTATCAGCTATGAAACCGTTCTGATTGTTATGGCAATTGTGTCCTACCCATTGTTTCGCGACCCTAAACGGAAACGGCATGCCAAAAGGGAGGTGTTATCAAAGGGAGAAAACGGAGAGGTTGGAAAAGCAAATAGGTGACTGTTGTGCACGCGTGGTGTTCGTGTTGCTACGCGAAATGCAAAACTACACTAAAAAGGTAGAACTATTCGTGACAGTAGCATTCAATATCAACTTAGTATCAGACTGAAAAATCAAAAACTACAGATTGATCGATTAAGCAACGATAATCCGGATTGAATGCAGTAGGGTTTGCGAATGGAATATGTCATAAAGATTTTGGAATGGAATGCAACAGCAGATGAATGTAACAGTTCGTACACAATAACTATATAATTAAATTTATTCATCAAGCACAATTCATCACCTTCAAGTAATCGTACAATATGGCATTGCAACAGTACAGTGGCAAGCTCAAAGAAATCTCTCTGGCGAGTCAGCAGCAAATACGATGCCTCCTGCTTGCACGGTAATCTTGCCGCCGTGCACACCGACGACGCGATAGTAGGCATTCGGGAGACTGAAATACGAAGACAATTTTCTCAATCTAATCATTAAATTTTTTTTGTATAACTCTCATTGGGCTCTTCATTTTCTGAAAGTCACAATTTTCGCGCGCTATTTCACAAATGTGATCTGATATAAAACTCACTCAGTGACCACCGCCCATGCCTCCATCGTTTCCGTGTTGAACACTTCGAGAGTCGGTCGGAGCATGCTGAAGATCAGGGGAGAGGAGTCGTCAAGGAAGCCGAAGTCGTACCCCGGGAAGGCCTGAAAGGCTCTTTGCATTCTTTTTAGGTAACTCTTAACTTCTCTGCTGAGTGACTAATCTGATTCGTGAGAATGTGAGAGAAAGAGGAAATGACTTACCGATCCAATGACGATAATGTTGTCGGTGAGTTTCTCAATGCTTTGGGCGTCCTGTTTTTCCATGCGCTCGAAGATGATCTTGCCTCTATAAATCCCAAATATAGACGGACCACAAAACAAATAGTATCCTGCCCTAAATCCACATTCCACAAGACTGTGATTGAGAAACATTATGCATTATCCAAACTTTTTTCTCAAAAAAATAAACAAATAATTCTCGGAAATATACAAGCACCTGTGCACGCCCTTCATCATCAGTCCCTCCAACTGCTCCTCCGTCGCATCAATGAGCACGCCTTTCTCGGGGTCATCACAGATTCGGTAGACGTACTTCTTGCCGTCTTTGATCTGACTGACCATCGATCCCCGTTCCGCGCTCTCGTCTTCGACCTATTTTTATTGTGGTTCATGTTTTTTCGAGATCAAAGATTAAAGATCAAAGAACCAGTTGCCCTCGGCATCGTTACTTTTGCCATTGTCTTTCAGCCTTTACCGAAAAATAGCGGTGTAAGAAACAAATCTTTCGATGTAATGGTAAAAAAATACCTCTCCGATCTGTCTCAAATAGTTTGTTACGATTCCAGAAGGAGGCTGGAAGTCGACTCGATAGATCTGAATTGAGATTACCATTTTGACAATGATTCGATTAATCAGAGCTGAAAACAAGTTTCCTTTTTATTTATTATTCCAAACTTCGAGAAACAGTATACTGTATTTTTTGTTGCGAAAAACAATGAGGACACAGATTAGTAAATAAATAATATGGCGACCTTTCGCCCCTCTGTCTGCATGTAAATGCCTTCGTCGATTCTAAAGGCAAAATCGATCTCATCGGGTGCGTAGGCGGCGGCCTCTGTGCCGTCACTGAAACAAAATTTATATGTTTTTGGATGCGACAGCTCTGATTGTGGAGAGGTGGGGTATGAAATTGAGAGGGAAGCAACTCTGCGATGAAAGTCTGTTCCAAAAACGACGCGCTTTCTTGCAGCTCTGACCGAGAGCGAAGAATGAAGAACTGAGCGAGGATAAAATTATAGACAACACGGGAACGTACTCAGCGAGGGCATACAGCTTCTGTGGCCGGCCTCGTTTGAGGTAGTATGGAGTGCCTGGAACTAATATTTTAGAAACTCATTACAATACACTTCCTTACTATGAATAAAAAAAATTAAAACATTAAAAACACAAAAATCATACCTTTCCCGTCTTGATACAAATTGACGACATTCATCTGGAATTCGGCATGCATCTGGCATTCCTTGAAATTCAAAACTTCAATCATCTCTGAAATTGATCAAGTGAAGAAAAAAAAATAGAAGAAAGAAGAGAGAAGAGGTACTCGCGCAAGAGTGGTAGCACCCAAAGGTAGTGATGGCTTGGCAAGAAGCGACTCTCCTCATTTCGCGTGCTCTCTCTCTCAGAGACCATTTCTTGCCAAGCCATCCTTACCTAAAGGGCAATTCGCAGATAAAGTAAGTAGAAAAACGATCACTTTAGAGATCCACAACTCACGAGCAAGCGTGTGAGGATGAAACGGCATGCCCAATGGGAGGTGTTATCAAAGGGAGAAGACGGGTAGAGGTTGAAAGAGCAAATAGGTGAATGTTGTGCACTAGAGATTTGAAATAAGGGTAATCGTCTCTTCATTTCTCGTGCTCTCTCGCCGGTCAGAGAGACGAGAGAGTGTGTGAATGAAGAGACCGTATTTCGAACTATTGTGCACGAGTGCTGATCGTGTTGCGACGCGTAATTAGACAGATGGAATCGAAATGCGTAATCGCAGAAGGGTTTTTGCACAGAAATCATCATAATGATTTTTATGGAACGCGATGGAAGGCAAGTGCACAATAACTCTTCAATAATATTGTATTGCTTGATAACCGAGCAGCAGCATCAACAGTTCATCATTTTGTTCAACTCAATAATATCCAATTCATACAATATGGCATACTATCAAATTCACTGCAATGTTCAACGGAATCTCTCGGGCAGATCAGCTGTAAAAACGATGCTCCCAGCCTGCACAGTAATCTTGCCTCCGTGGACTCCAACGACACGATAACGCGCATTCGGAAGACTGGAATACGAAGAAATTCAATATCTCCATTCCTCTCGTTTTCATAATTTCTAGAGCCAAGAGACAGTGAGTCTCTACCATCATACTAGAAAGATGGCCACTCACTCAGTGCCTAGCGTCCATGCCTCCATCGTTTCCGTGTTGAACACTTCGAGGGTTGGTCTGAGCATGTTGAAGATGAGGGGCGAAGAGTCATCCAGGAATCCGAAGTCGTTCCCTGGGAAGGCCTAAAAAGGACTTTGTTAAATATAATAAATAAAAATTTTAAAAATTAAAATTAAATAAAACTGCCTTACTGATCCGATAACAATGATGTTCTCAGTGAGTCTCTCAATACTTTGGGCATCCTGCATTTCATTTTCAGTACGCTCGAAGATGATCTTGCCTCTATAAATCACAAAATCCCGTGACAGATCACAAAACGAATCAAATAATGTCCTGTCTCCTCATTGTCCTTTTTTTCACACACAATAAAGCAATTCTCCGATATACACTCACGGCTTTGATCAACCAAACACATAGAGCTAGAGAGAATTAACACCCATACCTGTGCACTCCCTTCATCATCAATCCCTCTAATTGCTCATCTGTCGCGTCAATTTCAATGCCCTTCTCCGGGTCATCACAGATTCGATATATGTATTTCTTGCCGTCTTTGATCTGACTGACCATCGATCCGCGCTCCCGGCGCTCACCCTCTGCCTGAACGGATTAGGGATAGCTTGACGTGAAATAACACTCTCCATTTCACGTGTACTCTTGACCGTTGAGAGAGTGCATGTAATGAAGAATTCAATGGTGAATTCAATCACTACTAAAGACATATATACTTTCAACATCCGATCGATCAAAAGCTTTAAAAAAACTATCTTTTGGAGAAAATGATAGAAGATAAAAAACCTCGCGAATCTGTCTCCTAAAATACTTTGTCCTTATGGCATGCGGTGGCTGGTAGTCGACTCGATAAATCTGAATAAACTTCCCATTTTTGTCATTGACTCGATTACAAAAAAAAAAACACATTTCCTTTGTATCGAATATTTCAATTTTCGAGAAGTTTTTTTTCATATTTTTTCTTGTTGCCAAAAACAACGAGGGCTTTGATGAATAAATAAAAGTAATGTTGACCTTGTTCTCCTCCGTCTGAATGTAAATGCCGTCGTCAATTCTCGATACGGAAACAATCTCGGCCGGAGAGTAGGCAACGGCCTCATAACCGTCACTGAATTTGGAGAATATTTTGACGCGCGCTTTTGTTGGGATGAGATTCTATTGAACGAATTTTTTCCCTGCAGTACGATGAATCCACCTCATTATGTTCCGCACGCTCTCGCTGCTCTGGCGAGAGAAAACGCGAAAAAAAACATACTCGGCTATCGAGTACAGCTTCTGAGGCCGGCCTCGTTTGAGGTAGTAGAGAAGTCCTTGAATTAATAATTTCGATACGCAGTGTAAAACACGGCGAAGTGTAGGAAATTAATAGAATATATTATGCGTACCTATTCCGTCTTGATACAAATCGATGACTTGCATCTCGAAATGCTTCTGTTGCGTGAAAATCAATTTTTCAATCATTTCTGAAAAGATTCAAGTATAAAATAAGATCAAAAATTGAAATTGAAAAAAATTGATCGAAAATTTATAATACTCAAGTAAGAGCCTGGCATACGGGAACTGCAAAAAAGGCGTTACAAGCCAATTCATTCCTTAGAAATTAGAGTTCGAAATACGGGTCGCCGTCTCTTCAATTCACACGCTCTCTCACTGGTCAGAGTGAAGAGAGAACGTGTAAAATAAAGAGACGATTATCCGTATTTTGAACTCTAATAGAAATACTAGCGCTCTTGTGAATCATTGTGCCGTGCAAGAGTGACGGGAAAACGGCATGGAAATGTGTTATCAAAGGAAGGAAAGAGATTGGAAGAGCAAATAGGTAAATGTTATGCGTGCGTGCAGCTCTTGTTGCGACGCGCAATGGGCGGATTGAACACGTTAACTGCATTGAATAATGAACGCACAGTGAAGGTTTTTGAATTTCGACGAACACTGTTGAAGGCGGAGACCAGAACAGCGCACCCGGTGGTGGTAATTAGTTGTTTAAAAAGCTATTGACTAAAAGCTAGTGGTTAAAAAGGCGAAAATTGAAGTATCAGCACCAAAATGAGAGGGAATTGAGGATAAGGGTCAAAGTAATGCAAATTGCACATGGGAAGGAGGAGACGCCCGATTATCTCGCTCCTCTTGACTCTTGAATTGTTAGCCTCGCAATTCTGCACACTCCGATTGCACAACATTGGGAAATTTCACGGAGTAAGGGTTCAAGGAGCACCTACTCCGTGACAATTACCTTTGCTTGAGTGCTTTGTTAATACGTTTTATTAGGCAAAGAAGTCAATGATAATCAAGACTGGTGAAATCATTGAAATGACACTGTGAAAACAAATGAATTAGTCAAATTGTTATTCCTGCGCTTTCAATTTGTTGGGATTGATAGTCGATTATCGCTTGCAGTTCACGCTCCTTCTGTTCCATCTGAAAATTATAGTACTTTTTCATCTGAAAATTCATAAACGATCAGCAACATTAATTATCTAACAAAATCACTATAAATAAATAGACTTCCCGAATCAATTATTGACTGTAATTGCTGAATTCGCAGTGACTGGTCCTCAATCGTTGCTTGGAACTGTTGATCTTTCAATGCCATATTCAAAGTGAACTAGCCGGGCAACAGCGGTGAGCGTAGCCGGCTGGTTTTTTGTGTTTCTCGATGCTCACCGCTGTTTAACGTCTTTTATTGTGATGATATATGCTTCCTACAGGGTTTACGCGGCATTAAGATAGCACGAGTACGGCTGATGTCAGCAATGTCTGCTTCTCTGTCTTCCTCGTTATATTTTTCCTCCTGTGTCGCATGACAGACCATTCCTCTCTGATAAGACCACTCCTCTCTGAGTCTATTTATTTATATAGATTTTGTCCTGAGTTTAATAATCATCACGATTTTTTCTAGGACAATCTTGTGGTTTGGATGACTGCTGAAAATGAGAAGCATCGGCCAGATTGCAGAAAACTTCTTCAGCGGTTGACCCAAATGCGTATCCACACTAATAAGCAATCTCAAGAATAGAAAGAATTCAGAATTTCACAACATTACAAGTGTATTCGTAAAAACTTATTGTGGATGCACACTCTAGTGCATTCCCTCGTGAGTTTTCAAAAACAGTCACAGTGAAATGCTGCTATCGTTGAATCCTCGGCGACTTTCTGAAAATATTTTTTAAAAAATAATTGTACTTGAACTGAATAAAAACAACAACAAAAACAAGAACTCACAAATCCCTGCGGCAATTCCACAGTAAACAATCTCAGCTGCCCCTTCTCGTTCTTTCCACTAACAGTGAGAACACCATTGTCCACGCCAACTATCGAATCCACGAGGACATTCCTGAATGTTAAATAATTTCACGCCACTTATAATGGACCAATGTATCGTGCGTTTCAAATGCTCAGCAAACTCAATGTGCAGGTTAGCAGCCATTGATTGTTTGAGAGAGGAAGGAAAGAGGTAGGAGAGAGGAAAGCAGGTAGATCACTAGCCTCCTCCCGGCCTGTTCCTCCCTCCTCCCTTCACTCAGTTTGTCAATGGTCAACTACGTGTGGAATGGGAAATAATCTCCCTTTACGCGTTTTGGCGCGATGGCTCATTAAAAACTGATAAACGAGATGAAAATAGTAGAGATCGCCAAATGAATTATTCATTTCACGAATGACGAGAAATGAGAATCATTCAATTGCCTCTCTCAATCGAATGACGGTTTCAATCGAATATCCAATCGATTGATCATTCAATTGGCCAATCGAATAAAGCATTTTCCACTAGCTCGAATGAACGAGATCGGCCGTTCCTTGAGAAACAATGAGAGGGAAAATCAATCGAATGACGACGTGAGAAAGTGAACGGCCAATTGAACAACAAAGGATAATCGATTGAGGGAATCGAATGCTCATTTCAATATTTGATTCGTCATTCGTTTGGCGATCTCTAGAAAATAGCTCACATGAACCGCAACGTGGGCAGAAAGTGCATGGTGTCGGTGTTTAGGGCAAATAAACTATTCTGATTGGAAACATATATAAAGGGCGAAGACTCGTCGGGCCAGACAGATTGAGATTCAGCAATTGGGAACTGAAAATGTAATTTTTTTTCAATTAGCACTAAATATGTCGTTTAGTTTTAACTAACCTCAATACTCAACACATTGCTGCTATGTTGATGAACCACTGGTTCGGAAATGTTTTCGTTTGCTGCAGCAAAGATAATTTTGCGCCTAAATTTTTACTCGTTCACATCGCATTGTTTTCATAATAAATCGAACCTATGCACTCCTTTCGGCCTTGTACGCTCAAATTTGTCGTCATCGAGGGTAATGAAATCGTTGTCCGCTGTTTCGCTCATTCGATAGAATCGCTTTGGGCCGTTTCGTTTCACACTAACAAGAGCTCCCGAATAAGCCATTTCATCCTGTAGCAGATCTCATTCGATTTAAATATTCATTATAGTAATACCTTTTCTATAATTCGAACAAACTCGACAGTGATTCCTCGTGCAGGCTCGAAGGAGGCTTTGTATATCTATAGAAAGTGGTTGATGAGACTAGAAACTACTCTTGAAGTCAGACGATCTCCAACCATAAACTACACGAACCCTGCCTTCGGTCAGAAAATACAATCCATTGCCTATTGCCCCAGCACCGCCCAACCATTCCTCGGGAAGTGTTGCATTCAGTTTGATTCCTCTGAAAGTAAATAATAAGTTCAGAAATAATAATTGTTTTAAAAAAACAACTCACTCCCACTTCAGATATAATCTCTGTGGCGCCGAGTATTTGTAGTAGAAAAACGTTCCTGGATAGTACCGAGTAAGAGGTTTTGTAAACTGTCTTATTCAGTTTACGTTATTATGTAATATCTTTTTTCGTGATTTATTATTTGACAACTGACAATGAAATAATGTTTCGCAAAATGCTTACCGTTCTCTAACTGAAACACATCCGTGTGTTCAGGTAGCTTCTCTAGCTCTAATAAGGTAAGGTTAGTGCAGTAATGCTCCATTTCTGAAACATAATTTAAATAACCATTCAAATTCACAAGGAAAGAAATGTTGCATAAATGTTAATGGATCAAAACGGGTGATTGATTCGGAAGTAGGACTAACAAAAGATATCACGAGTTTCTTTTCAACATTCACTGTTGCTGTGGTGCGCTGGTGCCGAAGTTTGCGCAAAAGTGAGTGACAGATTACGGTAAGAAAAATCTCGTCACTCTCCATAATCTCTAAGTTCTCTGGCCAGTGAGGGAATTGATAGAGTGAAGTGTCAAATTCTTGGCCGATCGTTCCTTATCATGCGCGGTTGTGAGAAGCGCGAGTGAAGGAGGATTATGCACTTATTTCGATCTCTCTTTCTCTGATCTGATTGTGACTCTCTCGATTTTATGTTATATTTTGCAGCGATTTCGATTTGGCAGCAATGGACGTACACAGTTTTCAATAAGAATCGAGTGTGGCATGTGCATTGGAATAAAATAATTCATGGTTGATCATGATTGCCTCCAGAATCAACTACAATCCAAAAAATATAAAAACAATCGCGCAAATACCGTTTTCGAAACGACGGTCTGGAGCCAACCATTAACAACACCTTCAAATATCCCAAATACCCAAATCGGACAGTTTCAGAGAATCGACTTTTTTGAGTCGTAATAAATTCAGTCCGCTCTGCTTGACTCTTTCTCGTCGACTTTATGATCTAGATAAGAGTGGGTGAGTGATTGATTTTGATGATCAGCTCTATTCACCCCATCGATTGAGTATTTTTACATAAATATCAACTTTCCAACTGTTTTTACACAGATCGAACGATATTTGTGTTACTTTTGAAAATAATGTAATATCAGATATTCGAGTTGTATCTACCAGAGAGGAAGGAAGACCAAAATTCTTCAGTACTTGCCCGAATTGGTAAGGAAATCTTGGCTCTACAATTTCGAAACAAATGTATTTCCAGGAACAATTTGTTGCTTTGCTGACAAGCTACAAGGATAGTGATCGACCGGACTGCGTCGAGATTCTTCGGCATCCCTTTCTTCCTTAGACATATAACTAAATGATCTCGTTATCACAGGGATAAACCATGTAAATATGTGTTTTAATTGCAAACTGCAATATCTTTGTTCGATATATGTACAATTTAGGCTGAGCATAACTACTAATCGTTTAGTACTTCTTTATTCTAGTTATAATTGTTTCAGAGCATCAACGGGAATCGTGCGACGTGAATCTGAGCTAACTCATTGTTTATATTGCCTGATAAGAGATTTTGCTTTGATCTCTTGAAACTACGCTTCTCGCTATTACCGTTGTTTCCATTGCGCACACACTCCTTCTCTTTTCAATTCGTCTCTCACTGTGCTCATATCGAATTTTCCCATTCACATTCAAATCGCCAATCGCGGTTCTGTGATTTTAACTCATGGGATTTGTGCGTTTCGCGAAAAGAAGCAATTGCCAGAGGATACCCATGTATACCTGTTGGACAATCATTATTTTCAACATCATTTTTTTCAGGAACTATATTCTACTATTGCAAACGTCCGTCGAGACTTTACGTTAAATGGCAGTATGTTTTATCGATCAAGTATAGTAGCAATAACTTATGCACAGGGGGCATGTGGTAAACGCAAAATTGCCGAATGGAAAGGAACTCTGCGATTTACGAATTGATGTGCATGAGAATACAATCTTCTTTTTCAATAATAGCAAAGTGAGTTCCGAAGAAATGAAGAAATTTGATTAATTTATTTCAGCTTTACAGTGCTGAATTCAATCAATCGGAAGAAATCGCAGTAAAATATTTTCGATCTCAGCAGAATGTGAGGTCTAAAACTTTCTCCACCGCAGATTTCAATATATCCTACCGAATAAAATGTGGAGAACTGAGAACCTCTGTTTAATATTCATTTTAGGGGCGAACGTGTACATTATGCCGTTCATGGGAGGCCGATATGTAGCATAGTGCGAGGTGGTGAATTGTTCGTCTTCCGAATATTCGAGTCACATGAAGATGGTATAAAAGTTGATGTCTCGCCCCAAGCGCTTGAGGGCCTGGAATTGACAGGAGTGCATAGGTAATTGTAGTTTTCTCATTAAAATAACTATACATGGGATGCTAAACATCAGAGGACAGGCTATATACACATCTAAAGGAACGTGGAACTCAGTTATCAGGATTAGTGATAATGTTATCGTGCTGAAGGTTAGTTTATTACGTTTTCGACGCTTTTAATTGAGTTGTACTCAGAAAAATTGCAGCTCATCCGTCCATGTCTGTCTACTTTCTACCGCGAGAATACCCCATTCTTCTACGTAACAGAAAATGAGAGTATGACAATTTTCAACACTGACACTGTCCAAATATTGCCCTCGCTTTTCATTCAGTAACTTGTTTCCATGTAATCTGTGTTCAATATAATATTTACAGTAGCAATTTGTGCATTTATCATATGTTGCCAACATTCGCAATGAGATGCTTGTCGTTGAAGGAAATATAATCGTAGAAAACGGTCAATCAGAGAAGTGCATCATGATCACAAAGCTCCCTCATGGATACGTATGCTCTATTTAGAACGTGTTTTTTTTTCAATTTATGAAGTAATTGTAGTACGAATTCTCGCTTAGTGGAGAATAGTTTACAACGGGCTCATTCGCAATTTGAAGAATGTGAAATACTTTCAAATGACACGTGAGGTTTCACTAATTATAAAATTGAATGTTATATTCAGAGACTCCGCTAGTGATGAAAATGCTCATAGTTCAAGGGAAGATGCAGATTTGGGTTACGCAACAATCGACTTTATGGATAAAGATATCCTACTTGAGAACACTAATCTATACAAAATCGATGACGGTAACTTTGCAAATCATTTAATGCGGAATTAAGCGTTATTTTCAAGAACCGCCTTTTATCATAAAAGTTGTGTTCCGTCTCGTCTTTACGTAAAATTCGAGTAAGTTAGAAGTTAAAGTTATTTTTGCGCTCTACGGTTGTCTTGCTGAACATCGTGAACTCGCGATGCAAAGTGTTCGCAGTTGAAACGTATTGACCAATATTGTCCGATAAACGTTCTTTCTGCGGAGATTCGCTTTTACGACTGCTATTTCCATCATTCTCACCGTCTTTAGATACAATAGCAACGACCCTTTTTCTTTTTTCGTTGCATAAGAATTATCCTCTCACTATCGCATATAAATGCGCTGCGTCGCAACATTCACCAGCAGCTCCTTTTAGATCACCTTATTTTTGCATATTGTTTTTATCGATCTGGTAACCATGTATGGGTGTGACGCATAAGGCTGGCACAAGATAGGGTGGGGTGTTCGATCTTCTCGAAATCTCTTTCCTGTGACCGTTCAGTCGAAAAACATCCTGATCCGGTTTAGCAGCCTGTCTGATTTGGGGTTACGTGATTTTCGAGGCGTATGCAAGAGCGCATGCAGATTAGTGAGAGTTTCGTCGACGAAAAGTCAACGAAAAGGAGGAGATAGTGGAGTTAATGGGAGGAGAAAAAGGAAGGAACGTGGTCGAATGTTGCGCATGTTCATGCCTATTAGGCGGCGGTTGATAGAGCACAGCACTCGAGAAACATTTCGGCCGTTAAACTCCTCCTCCCCAGCAACGTGCTCACTCGCTTACCATCGCTTTCGATCAGTTGATGACAGTTGATGTGAACTAACGTCACGTGGCGCACCGCCGTTGTGTCTAGACCGTGCTCGCATTTTCTTTTTCTGCGATTCTTTCTCAACATTTATCTCATGAATCCACTTCTTTTCTTAATCACCTGCTTATCAATACTCAACCTTTAGTAGTGCTTAGTTGTCTATTGGAATGTTTTCCAAATTCTATCTCCGAAAGCTCGTTGTCAGTCTAGACTTTTCCTCCCTATCATTCGATCCTAATCAGTGTGAGAAAAAAGGAAGTGAAAGTGCGGCAACCTCGCGCTGTGTAGGGAATGCACTCGACTGTTTCATTAACGACCACAGATTTTTTTTATAATTCAAGCACAAAATCTTGTTCGTTGATCGCAAACACCCTCTGGCAGTGCTTGTTCGTTTCCATAGTCCTTTGAGCTTTGATCTATGATTATGTATATTCCAGATTACAAATAATGCATCTCGCCGGATTGATCGCTCGCGTTCGTGAGATCTTCGCTAATGATAAGGTATTTAATTAGAACATGTATTTAATTAATTAAAATTAATTAATAAATAATATTATTATTTCCAGGTCGACGTCGACGAGGTTCGCCGCGCAATGGAAGAGTACAAGAGCAATCCCGATGATTGGAGACACTTTGCTCAGTTTGACCCGAACAAGTACGATTATTATGTAATGCTTCTAATTTTGATTTTTTTTTAGATTTTACATTGGTACATTTTATCATGTCTTGAGGGCACACGAATCACCGTTTATTCTATGGAACCATGCTCAGGTACACTCGCAATCTAGTCGACACAGGAAATGGCAAGTACAACTTGATGTTGCTGTGTTGGGGACCGAGCATGGCATCCGCGTAAGTAATCAACCTTTTATTCAATTAAAACTATCATTCAGATACCTATTGTTAGCTCACGAATGATTTATCTCGGGTTTGTCCATGATTAGTTTGCAAAACAAGATTTTTTTCCTTTCCTGCACGCATTTTTTTCTCTTCTGCCGTCGTCATGGCCTTTAACTTCCCTGAAAATATGTTTGAGGAGTGCACGTTATTCCTCTTAGTTATCGCAGTTCAATCAACAGTAAAAAGTTCAAACAAACTGTTGAGTTGACTAATCCCAACAAGTTTGTCTGCCGTTCTCAATGCAATACACACAATTTTTCTTTCCTGCCTAATTCGATCATCTGTTCGGCTACCCTCTCCACTTTGCAGGCTCTCTATTCAACCTTTTAGACGATATCGCATAAGCAGTCACAAATTCCTGTGCGCGTTCACTGTTCTCCCATCAAATTTGGTCACGTAGCCTCCGCATGGCCGCAACATGTAAAGAAATCAAGAGGAAGCGATGGAAAAAGGAAGACAGAGAAAGAAATAGGGAAGAGAAACCAGTTATGGGAAGAATGGCACCTCTCCTATCTCTGCTACCCCAACACTCTTATCGATAGAGCGGACCACGTGTTGTTGCACAACGGGGGTTCAATGACCAGGCGAAAGCGAGAGTACTCGCCAAGTGACTGTGCATGAGTGATTCAGAAGCTGGTTATGAATGTTGTATGATTCATCACGAGACGCAGATTGATTTGAACTTTTCCATTTGAAACGATGAAGCATCCATATAGCATGGATTTTTGTTTTTTCTTTCTCTTGAAAATATATGATGCCCGGAAAGAAGGATATTTTATTCTAATAATTTGCAGCATCCACGATCACACCGATGCTCACTGCTTCGTGAAGATCCTCGACGGAGCATTGGTCGAGACAAAGTATGAGTGGCCCAAGGCGGAAGGTAACAAAGTTACGCTTTGTCTCATCTATGACTAGACTATGACTAATCTTTATATATGAAAAAATCTTCGCAATGAGTAGTGCGCATGGAAACTTGAATTCCAAGGAAAAATGTATCAAAAATATATTTAATTAAGGCGAGCAACTGCACGTGAAGGAACGCACAGTCTACGACACCAATGGAGTCTCATACATGAGTGGTGAGCCATTCTTTTACCAAATAAATCAAATTTATTTATCTATGTCAATCCATCAGAAGCACATCCTTTTTTCTTGCTCAACAAATAAATTTAGACACGCTCGGTCTTCATCGAATGGAGAACTGCTCCCACTTTGACGGCGCCGTCTCCCTCCATCTCTACATCCCGCCCTACACGACGTGTAATGCATTCGATGAGGTACAAATTATAATTTTATTTTTTCTTCGTGGTGGGCTCACTAGTTTAAGAGACCTTCCACGATAAAACGTAGCTTTTAGGATGGGGCCACGGATGAGATTTCTGCAACCTATGCCAATTTTTTTTTGGTGATGTTGTCATACCAAGTGCTGATATTTGGCCAAAAATCTAGGGTTTTGATGCACTCTCCGAAAAGTTACAGGCCCGGCCCAAAAAAAGTCGATTTTTTCAACGATTAAAAATATACGCTTTTTTTATTTGTATCGTAGTATTTTTGCACGTAGAATCCGAAAAAGATACTTAGAAATTCATCCGACATCGTTGAAATGTCGAAAACCGTGATTTTCGATGATTTTTATTCGTCCTGAAAAATTTTTTCGTCTGTGTACCTTTTTTGACTTGAAATTCGGATTCTACGCATGAAAGTACCCCGCACAGTATTTTTTTCACAGCCATCCTAGTACGCGCCCGGATAGCGAATCTCCTGGAAGAAAGCGCACTTAGTGCCCGCGCGCCGAACAATGGTGTCTAAATGAGATTGCGAAATTGTGAACACTCTTTGCCCCGTGAATTTCTTTATATTCTTGTAATTTTCACTTAATCTTCATATTCGTTCGTTCATTTTTCATCTTCCTGAGATTGTTCAGTTTACACTGATTGCTGATTTCACTTGATTTGGCAGTTATCTTTTATCTCGGATAACATTAGCTCAACAATTGAGAACGCTTGGGAAAAAATACAAATCAACGTAATTAGTTCGAAAATAAGAATTTAATATAATAAGAATTGAAATGATTCATAGATAGATCAGCATAATCGTATGTTATGTTGTATTACTTCTCGATTCAAACATCATCGTCAATAATCGGATCATCATTCTCGTTGAAAAGTTCATTGAAGCTCCCTAATGATGTCATGGATCACATCGTCTCTTTCTTTTCCGAAATCATCAATATTTTCTTCATCTTCATCAGATAGATCACCATAATCTTCCTCATCGTCCTCGTTCAACATCATTTCTTCATCCTCATCTTCGTCTTCCTCATTCTTATCTTGTGTTTTTCTTCTCTTCGGTGCCTTCGGTTCCTTCGCAGCCTTCTTCTCTTTGAAAAGAGTTCCAAAGTACGACCGAATCTGTTGAGCATTCATTCGTTCGTATGGTTTGATGCTCTCCTCCTCCTTCATCAACCTTTCGACCTCCGCAGGATCCATCTTTCTACCGGACACGTCTCCTCGTTTAAAAAGTTTCTCAGCAAATCTCTTGGCTTTTTCCGAATAAACACCACGTTTTCTCTTCAATCTGAGTGCCCTTCCCGCTTTGGAAGAAAGGTCCGCTCCATGACTCATCTCTGTCATCGCTTGCGATACTTCCGAAAGGACATTATTATGCGCTTGGACGTCCTCAAGGTTCCTCTTGAACAATCCAAGGGCGTAATCATATATGTGAATCTTCTCAGGTCGAATGCGATGTCGACCGATTTCCATATGACGAATAATATTACCGTAATTTTTGAAGGATGAACTGCATTCTTGACACGTGAACAGTCCCTTTGCTTCCTTAGTATCTCGTGTCCATGATCATCAATCTCGTCAACATCGTCAATCTCCTCTTCATTTGAATCTTTCTTGGTTAGATAGGCAGTTCAGAATCGATCGGGATTATCACCCTTTTATAGCGATGCTTCGAATCGATCGGGATTATCACCCTTTTGTATCGATGCTTCGAATCGATCGGGATTATCACCCTTTTGTATCGATGCTTCATCTGCCTTGGCTGATTCAGAGGAAGCAAGAAATCCGCCTTCTTCTTCAATATTGAGAACACGGGTGAATCCAGAAAGATCAGTGTAGAGAGACATCTCCAATTCCATAAAATGAACTGCAAATGAACTGGCCGGTGAAATTAGAACGAGCGAATTGAGGAGTTGCATCAATGAAGAGTCCAGCACCACGAGCGAGAACTAATTCAAGTTCATTCACAATTCCGAACTGATTAGTTTCTTAATTTCTTTTCTTCTTTCTACTTCGCAGACTATTGTTTCTCACCTTGTCAAAATTCCTCCGCAATTTGTTGTAACCAATTCAAACGCTTTGTTCAGATTCTCAGGTACTCGATCGAGGATCTTCATCCGTAATGATCTCCTGAGTCCGAAGATGAAAGCATCCATGGATGGGGTAATTCTCTCCTCTTTTGATTGTGGATATGCAAAGCCAGCAGCGTTATCAATACGATTACGGAATGATCGAACAGACTCTTCGCTCCCTTGTTCCATTCTCGTCAGTACTCTTCGAGCGATTCGAATTTCCGCTTGTGTGTGAAACACATCGAAAAGAGCCTTGATGTAGCCATCCCAGTCGTCGTTCCGTTTTAGTTCTTCAGGAATTTGTCCGTAGAGACGGCGCTCCTCATTCTCGATGAGACTCTCAAATACTCTTTTAGCAGTCTTCACTTCAAGCTTCGCATTGAGGACTGCTTGAGCATTGTTGAACTCATCGACGAAGGATCCGAAGTCTTGCGTTTTCAGATTGAACTTGGGTAGCTTTTCAAGAGCTTCGATGACTTTCTCGTTATTTATTGCATTTTGCCTGTCGATCAAACGTTGTACTTCAGTAATAGATGGATGGTGAGCGACTGGCTGTTTGTTACTACTCTTGTTATTTCCCATTTTGATATCTGAAATGCATACATGAATGCAATTCGAAACAAAAATAAGCGATAATGAAAGCCAGAAAAAAACAATCGCGAAAAGAATAATTCGAAATTTCGGAGCAAACACGAGAGTGTATTTGTTCTGGGAAAGTGTGCAGAGACGATTTTTGAATAACCAATGGGTATTTCATATAGGCGACAGCAGAAGATCATACCCACAGGAAAGTTGCAGCATGTAAGTTTAGAAATGCTTCTTTTCAAGACAATCCAGGGGGCCTTTTTAATTATGTTGATTGTAAAACAAATCAAGGAATTCCAGAGGATATGAGCACTAGCCACAACATCGGAGTTAATAAGTAACGAGAGAAAAAATATGAGATCAAGTGAACATTTCGAGAACACGAATGATGTTAAAGAAAATTACGATGAAAATAGAGCTTTTTGAACAAAAAAAATCAGTGAATTCAGCAATCAGTGTAAACTGAACAATCTCAGGAAGATGAAAAATGAACGAACGAATATGAAGATTAAGTGAAAATTTCAAGAATATAAAGAAATTCACGGGGCAAAGAGTGTTCACAATTTCGCAATCTCATTTAGACACCGTTGTTCGGCACGCGGGCGCTAAGTGCGCTTTCTTCCAGGAGATTCGCTATCCGGGCGCGTACTCGGATGGCTGTGAAAAAAATACTATGCGGGGTACTTTCATGCGTAGAATCCGAATTTCAAGTCAAAAAAGGTACACAGACGAAAAAATTTTTCAGGACGAATAAAAATCATCGAAAATCACGGTTTTCGACTTTTCAACGATGTCGGATAAATTTCTAAGAATCTTTTTCGGATTCTACGTGCAAAAATACTACGATACAAATAAAAAAAGCGTATATTTTTAATCGTTGAAAAAATCGACTTTTTTTGGGCCGGGCCTGTAACTTTTCGGAGAGTGCATCAAAACCCTAGATTTTTGGCCAAATATCAGCACTTGGTATGACAACATCACCAAAAAAAAATTGGCATAGGTTGCAGAAATCTCATCCGTGGGGTAGGTGCGTTCTCTCATGGAAGGTCTCTTAAAAAATCACTAACAAACGTATTGCTCGTCATCTTTGATTTTGCAGAGAACCGGCCACAAGACGAAGTGCACCGTTACTTTCTACACCAAATACGGCTGTAAAGTAAGCACTTTTCATTTTAATTTATTTAATTATGTTTTTTTTCAAAATTTAAATAATTATTTATATTTATATTAAATTCTTTCCAGGTCGACTACTCCGGGTGCAAAGAAGGCCGGTGTGACGGTGAAGAGCTAAAGGTATTATCATTATTTTAGTATTTTTTTATGAATTTATTAATTTTTTAATAATTAATTAATTAAATTCCAGGAGATCACCACGACCTTCTGCTGCGCTACTCCAACCACTCCCGAACCACACTCGGACACCGATTCTGAAACATCGGTTGCCACTGCTTGAGCAGATTTGTCGATCAATTTTCAATGATTTCGAAATACGACTCACCCGAGCTATCTCGATCAATGATGATCTAGATAGTCCTTTAGTCTTCTTGCCACACTTGTTTGCACACAATGAGTATTCTTGTCATTTGATCTTGAAAAGTAGAAACCGATTCAAACATATAAGGGGGTCGAAAGCCCCGTTCGTTAAATCTGAAACCGTTTCAATTTTAAGACGGCCGCATCGCTCGGCCGCAGCGCTTTCTTGGCGAGGGGGGAAGGGGCGATGCGGCCGAGCGATGCGGCCGTCTTAAAATTGAAACGGTTTCAGATTTAACGAAGAGGACCCTTCCCTCCCTTATATTCTGGTCAGGAACACTTGTAATAAAGCGGTTCATGTTGTTGGTTCAACTGTAAACTTTTCATTCAATATGATTCAGCTACAAACACTGAAAAAAGATTTCGGATTGTTCCTCTGGATAAGAAGTGTGTTTACAACCTCTATCAATCCCTTAACTACCTTCTCGAAGAATGAATAAAAGAGCGAATCCAAACTATTTCTCTATCGTTTGGATGATGATTCGATCGATAGTGCTGTTGGCATTCTATCTGCACTCGATTGCAGGGCAAATTATTTCTAAGCCCTCTTCGCATTACTGTAGGTCTTCAAAAGCCTTCGTTAATCTATTCAGAATTATTTAGCCGATGCTCTCAAGATCAAGTGCGATGCTCTTCCATATCGCACAGTTTACTTCGATCGAAACTGCTATTTCATCATTGATGCAGATGTAAGAACTTGGTTATATTGTCTAACTATTTCTTCTTATGTAAAAATCATAGTTGCAAATGCCAGAAGTAGGTTAGGCGTTACTCAATTTAATTCAGGCTGACGTTTCCACCTCTACCAAGCGATGCTCAAGTGCTTTATCCAATGCGAAAGTTGCTCAACCGGGTAAAGTACCCGACGAAGTGTGGAGTTGGCTCTTTGTTGATGTGAGATTTCCGAATCCATTCGAAACGTGTAATCTGAAAATATTCAGGAAAATTTATTCATAAGTGATGCCGAGGAAAAAGGAAAGACAAAGGCAATGTGCATCTTCGGTAATATTTTCAGTCATAATCAAAAGAACCTAAAATATCTATTATCAGAAAACCGTTTCCTTTCGTCGACCGCGAGTGCTCCAAGGACAACTATTAATCAAGGATTAAATCTCACAGCTCGTGTTGTATGTTTGAGCTAATATTGCAAAATTTCCGCGCGTTGAAAAATACGCTGAATACTGAACTACCTTTTCATCTACAACTTTTTAAAATTGCAAAAAAAACGTATAGGCCATAACAAAAAAAGGAATAATTATTAAAAATTCAGATGGGGGCGACGACGAAATTCCCTGACGAAATCGAAGTTGGACAGACAATGATTGTCAAGGGATATTTTACTCCTCAAGCTCCTGATCTGTACGTTGTAAATGTTGTAAGTTCATGATTTTCCATACATTTCTAGCATATCGTTCAATCTGCAAACCAATCACACGGCTGCCATTGTACTGCACCTTTAGAGGATCAGTGGTACGGCATTGACTATCGATTGCTCTTCATTTCACACTGTCTCTCGTCGTGCGAACGGGCGATAGAGTGTGCACAATGAAGAGACGGCGGACCTGGCCAGTTTAGGCCTGCATGCACACGCTGCGAGCGTGGGGCGGAGCATGGGACCCAGCTGACGGCTGTGCACCACAACCGTTCAGAAGAGGACAGCCCTTCGATTTTCGCGTCCGATTCCACCAAGATCATTTTCAGGTGGGATAAGTCTGTTTGTTAAAAAATACAAAAAAATCTAGGGAATCGCATCTCTGTACCATACAATAGAGAGTTGGTGGGCAACTGCTCATTCGTGGAAGCTCGCGCTTGATACAATCATGATTACAGATATTTACTAACGGGAAGGAGTTTGGCGTGTACAAGTACCGGCTTCCACTTTCCTCGATAAATTATCTTGCGTTCGGCGGTGGACCTGATATGATCGCAACGTATATACAAATGGGAGAAAAGTATGCTGTAAGTGTGCCTGACTAAGGTAAAATAATAAAAAATAAATATTTCAGCCAGCATTTCCAAACGGATTCGAAAAGGGATTCCCGGTTTGCGGCAAGCAATCAAAGTGTTCTGCTAATAAACAGTACGCCAAATCATCATAAGGCGCAGTTTTCACCTTAGCTAGAATTTACCACAAATTGAAAAAAAGGTATTTCGAGGGAACATATTCTAGGAAAAAGAGTATTGTGAGTTTCTATTCCATTCCACGCGTAGCTGATGGACTTTCGCGCGAGAAAAGGGAGGAAGTGGCCGGGAGCGACTTCTTGATTCCTCTCGGGGATACGATAACTCGGAAATCAGCACATTAATCTTTTTTGGAATGCACTATGTTAATTACATAATATAATGTAATGTATTCATTATGTAATTCTCGACACAGGTATGCGAGCAACATGACCAGAGCCGACTGCAAACCGCTGATAATCACTGGAAGATTTATACCTTATTTAGCATATGCAGGGGGCGTACCAGGCAGGTACATTGTACTCGTATCGAATGATGATTAGAACAATAATTGTAGATTTTACATCAACTTGAAGCGCAAAAACGGAGACTACGCTTTGCATTTCGGAACACGCTTTGCACAACCTTTTGATGTTAGTTGCGATTATTTGAAATGTGAATTGGTGCTCCTAACAGCATGTTGTGCTCAACACCTGGATGGCAACCCATTCGGGCGGTTGGCAGACTGAAGTGCAAATCAACAAGTTACCGTTCAAATCGGGAGAAAAATTCAAAATCGCCATCATAAACGATGTCCACGGCTTCCAGGTACGTCCATATTTCAAAAAAAGGTGACAAAAAAACACAAAAAAAAAAACTTTTGAAATGGGGCCTGGGTGTGACCAGCTCATTCTTTTGAAATTTTTTATCGACACACTGTGACCGGGATTTGCCGGCGAAATCTCAGATCAATTACATTGTTCCAGAATTTCCACACTATTATGGAGAGACTGGTTGGTGTTCGCGGTGTGAAAGGCAAGAAGCAATCAATAAAGAGTATTTACTAATTGAACTGGACGAGAAAACGATGATAATGACTACGGAAATATTGGGGTTGGAGAGGGGATGAAGTGACAAGTGAGTTGATGATTACTGACCGGTTGAAAGCAGGATGAAGAGAGATTGCTCTGCCCCGGAGGGGAGAGGAGTGAGCGCGCACACGCCTGGCGCTCTGGTCATGAGGGAAGAGAGGTGAGAGAGTGTGGAGAGGCGAGAGAGGTCAGGGGGTAAAAGGACAGAAGGGCATGTCGCACACCGCACCTCAGATCGCGGAGTGGAACGACCACATTCGCTACCGTAGTTTGGTGGCGTACATGGGGATTGATGATTGATTTGATTACAATAATGATTGCAAAGTGATTTGGATAGAATGTATTTGGGTATCAAATTCATGGAATTTGGTACATACATAGAGTGAGAATCAATCAATGAGTTGAGGTAGTTATGGATGTTCAGTTGTGGTAGAATAGCTCAATGTCATTTGACAATACAAAAAACAAGATGAGGGCGATATTGGGCCAAAGCGGGAGCATGATTCACTGATTGAGTGCCTCACGACGCTCGATCTGAAACATACAAATGGTTTTTGAAGGTGAGCAAACATCGACGATCATTTCGTAATGAACATTTGCACTTTAAACAATGCAAAAATTCCCTTACCTCAGTCATTCTGACCGCTTGGTACTGTGGCGCATTCGGGTAACGTTTGCGGAAGAAGGCCCAATACACGAGTACGCCAATCGCAATCAGTGCCACAACGAGCAGAACCGCGAGGATTACGATGATCTCGTAGAGAACTGTCTCCTGAAAGCCAGGAAATGGTTCAAACCCAGAAAAAAGGAAAATGCAGAAATCCCCAGGTCAATGAGAATCATCATGGAAATCAAAAACACGATCAAACGCGTCATAAGGAGCACGTGACCACCATCAACATGAAAAGTAGAGAATACTAACCGAAATCGGTCCTTGCATGACTCGGACGTTGAACTTCTCGATCGTACTGTCGTATGGGTCCTGAAACGTAATGCTGCATAGTGATTCTTTGAAAAACAACAATTTTTGGAAATTTGAGTTCCAGTTGTTTGGTATCATTCACGATCGATTTGGTTCCGATTCTGGCATTAACTGGGTGAAGATCTAGTTTCAACTCGTCCCTTCATTCCTCGTACTCTCCGGCTAATCGGATTGCCGACAAAATACGCGGAAAGAAGAGATAATTATAAAATTACTCACAGTCGCATGCACAATTTGATAGAGTGGAGTAGTGGAAGCCATTGTGAGAAACTGGAAGAAATGAAGGAATTACGGGATCAAACAGGGAAGTGTCATGGAAAATAGAAGCAATTGTGAAACTCAAGAGTGAATGAATGGACCGCATGAAATTTTTTATGGCACCCGTTACGCGAACGAATGGGATGACTCAGACGCTCTAAACGAATTCGCGGGCACTAAAGCGCCCACTAGTATCAATAGTGCGAAAAACGAGAACTGATTATGTTATCAGTTGCGAGGAGACGATTAGATTGTGAAATAACGATATCCATTTCCATAAAATTGAGCTTCGTAGAGAATGGATGCAAAATGGCTAATCGAGAAGCACAGACACGTCGGATAAGAGTATTTCACTCGTTCACTGGCGTAGCTTACATGCTATCCCATTTCCGTCACAACCCTAGATAACCACAGGAAGGCGAGAGTGAAGTAATTGCTTCTATGACAGCGATAAGTCACGGGAAGATGGAAAGGCCAAGTGTCATGTATCTGACGAAATTGCTCGACTCGCTCGTTAGAATAATAACCTTCACTGATCTTCGATCAACTAGCATACTTTATCTGCATTATGAAACAACTTGAGGTAGGAGGCGAGTGAAACAGAAAGACTTGAATTATAATCAAAAAGGGTCAATCATGTGAACAGACGAGGAAGCCGCTTCAGGCAGGCGGAGTTTTACCTGCAACAATACTGGGTGTTCATATCTTATAAAAGGCCCTAACACCTTCTCTCTTTAGCATACTATCTTGTCAAATGCCGAAATCTCTCACCATTATTCTCCTGCTTCGGTTCCTCCGTATCCACCGGCAGGTGATCATTGGGGAAGCAGGATCGACGAATGAAGAAGTAGGCGAGCGAGAGGAGGATTGCAATTATCAGACAGATGGTGATCACGAGTGGCATCGCGAACTGAAAATACAAAAATTATTTTAGAAATATCGGAAAATTTACTCTACTTATCACACATTAGTTTCAGCCAAATTATCTGTGCGGGCATAATACAAACACATGCACGGTATTTTATTTTTGCGTATCATAGATTCGGGATTCGTTTAGTGAATGGGAAGAATCTGAATATCTTGCGTTGAATGCGTCACCCATTTCTATCTGAATTAGTGATGCGACTTGAATCACATCATTCTGATAATGTCATGTGTTCATATCTGACGAAAATTTAACGATATTGAGCCCAATTCCTACCGCGCATTATAATTAAACTGGCCAATATTTAAAACGTTCGAATGTTGATACTCGTTCAGGTTTATTAATTTCTAGACAGCATTGAAAATCAGAACAGTACAAATTGACCGAATTGAATAGTTTCCTTGCATCACTCACCGCGCCCACGCCCTTGTCTCCATCCTTATCGGTGTACTCGATATCGAGGTGACGGAATTGCTTATCGTACTGGTCCTGGAAAATATTGTCAATAAACAAGAGCTATCGGCATGACCTTGACGTCATTTCGCTTCGATGACATAGTTTCCTCGATGGATGATCTCACAAGGGTTAGAGAGACGAGAGAATGTGCGAAACGAATAGATCACTGCTCATATTTTCACACCTACTCATTCCCAAAACGTGATCGATCGCGGTTATTGATAGGGGCAATGGAAATGATGTTGCGAAATTTTACCACGAGAATCGCAGTTGACACACGACACAACACACGGTATCAACACACGGTTTCTGATATGAATAGGATAGGAACACAGAAAATAGTTTCAATTTCATTCATTTAAAAAATTCACAGTTGATTCGACGACCCTAAACGGCGGTCCTGGCTCCCAGTCTTCGGGGATCGTTCGAACGGTAGGCATTGAGTCTGCAAAACATAGATGAGGCTCAAAATTAGCCGAAGTAATAGAAACAAAACGATTCCTACACAGGACAATAGGAAAATATAATACAATGAAAAATCTAAAGAAGACAAATATACAATAAAATCCATGGAGCCCTGAACAATGGAGAATGGCTCATAAATGAAACAAGAGAAGAAGACAACACGCTGGGTTTGCATTGATAGGAATGAGGGAAGAGGAGAATGAGTAACCTGCTGATAAGTGCAACTATCCTCGTGGGAATAGGGTGGTGTTTGAGTGAATCACTAGCGCGCGAGTCGAATAGAGTCGATGGTAGGCTTCCCGTTTCGAAAGCGAATTCGTGATTCCCGCACCCTATTCCCTCCCTCTCCCCCTTCTCTCGTCAAATCACGCAACCCCTTCCGATCTATGCCAGGGGGTGCGGGAACTTCGCAAGGATGCGGGAACTTCGCACTCTCTCCCCCTTCCCCTTCCCAACTCTTCCCATCTTGTCTCTTCTCTCGTTCATTCCCCGCCCTTGCTGTGAGATATCAAGGGCGAGTAATGATTGATAAAAAAGACATGCTTAGTATAAAGTTATTTTATTTCTCAATATTCTGGGGAATGTCAATAAGGGGATAAATGAAAGATTATTAGGACTGTTCTTTGGGGTAAATCTCAATCGTTCCGAAAATGAATGAAGAACCGTCAATAATGATGGTAAATGCTCTTACATGTTTTCAGTGTTTTCTCCTAAGATGCTCAGCTCAGATCATAGGCCAACCGTGAAAAAAACATTCGTTCTTGGGAGCGGTTCACGAACAACTTTCGCAACATATTTAGGCCGATATTTCGCCTCAATTTAGGTACGGGTAGCGTAGACACAGTTGCATTTCACGGATAGTGTTCTCATTCCAAGTGCTGATTCTTGAGCTGTTGTCAGAGCTCAGTCGGGGCTGCTACATTATGATTGGTTGATCATTATTGATATGATCATTATTGATCAGGAAACAGTAGACAAGATTCTTCATTCAGAACGGTTGTTGTAGAGCTTTTCAAATGTCGTCGAAATCGGAATCGTGTCCACTGCTAGAACCCGCAACGAGGTAGACCGAATCAATCGTAATGTCATATTGTGCTCAAAGTATACTTAAATAAGATCATATTTTTCACCGTATGTCGATATCTCATTTCTAAATTGAGTAAAAAATCATGCAAACGAGGCTCAACAGAGAAGTATCCCAAAACAGGACGATCCAAAAGGTCATTCCTAAAAGTCGAGGGCGATAGATTCGCCTTCCAGTGAGAGACAAATATAGAGGGAAAACATCCCTTGCCTTGGCAGGGTGCGTGCTATCCACGACGGGTTGGAAAACAGCGATGGGAAGAGGTAGGAAGGGGGCGGAGTTAGCAGAGCTAAGCAAAGGGGAAGCGAGAGGGAGATGGGAAGAGGGAGGGGAGAGAGTGCGAAGTTCCCGCATCCTTGCGAAGTTCCCGCACCCGCTGGGAGAGGGAAGGAGACTTCGCGAGGGAAGGGGCGCGCGACCCCTTGGGAAGAGCATATGCTTGGAGGGAGGGAAGGGGTTGTAAAAGGAAGCGAAGTCTACGCTCCCGAACCTGCAACCCTAGTCGATGGTTCGAGTAAGTAGCAGAATAGTATCGAAATTAGCAAAAGCAAAGAAGCTCTAAGAAGCAAAGCAAAGAAGTGATTCATATGGGTTTTCTTTGTCACTATTTGTCAGACACACGCACGTTGACTGACAACGCCACCTCATCCATACGAATTGAAAATGATAAGGTGTTCCAGTTCTTTTGAAATGAATTTCGAAACGGTAATTGGGTTCACTGATTACATTCGAATACATCGACATTGTTCATCACCATGAATGCGTTTATTTTGATCAAGTAAAGCTTTTATTTACATAAATACAATACGAATTTTCGAGTTCTCTCAGTTTGGCGATTGTTGTATATCCAACTGTTGCAGTGGCTTGATCAACTGAAATTGCCTCATTTCTAGATAAAACAAAACGGCATTCATACACAAGCGTAAATATGGTTTGTGGCTGAATTCGAAGACGTAGCTGGCGAGGTATATTTTGGCCATGAAGAGCACGTCTTCGTTTCCGAATCGACGAACATTTCTCGTTGAAATACTTCTAAATATGGCAATTGTTGCCTACAATGAAGGCATGAAAAACGAAGAATGCAACATGAAAGGTTCGTAAGGGTGGATTGCAAAATGGAGGTGTGTCAATCATCTGATAAAGCGCAGAAAGAAAGAAGAATGAAAAGTAATCGATCTGCCGTTGAGAGTGGCGTGTGAGTCATGGAGCGTGCGTGCGAAAGATTCTAGAAAAATTGCGCAGACTTTGCAAAAAGAGAGCATTTCCCGGTGATTCAACTAAAAATAAATTCTTCGAACCCCGAACTCTTTGAATTACTGGGAAATATGTGTCTGTTCAACCGATTGCAAAACTTTACGCATTGTATCAATACAGTAGAGTGAGATCAACGGTGAAACTCATGTTGAGGTCACACAATCTCATCAGTGAGAATACCCAGTCGAATAATTCCTTCAATCCTTGTGAACGGTAGACGAGGAGGCTGCCTCGAGCAGTTTGGCCGACGACTCGACATTATCGAGAGTAGCGCGTAGTGGGGGAGTAGTCTCAGTGGCCTCTGGAGTGAACCGAGATTCGATCGGAATTACGATAACAAACCCAAATTGTTATATTTCGATAGACAAAGAAAAGGATGAATGAAATACAGCCATATCAATATTTTCATTTATTGTTGCAGCTCGACAACAATAAAGGACTAACCATTGTTCGACGGCCCGCAGGGTGTCGACCACAGTTTGTAGCAGACGAAAACGCCAATGAGAACGATGATGAAGAGAATGACACAGATGGCGATGGTCAGAGGGTTCTCCTAGAAGGAAAAGTTAATTTTCTAGTTCATGAAGTATTAGTTTGTAGGCGAGTACTTGTGGCTTCAAAGTTTGATCTGTCAAGACTGCATAATTTCAATTGAAATTCCACCGAAAAAATGATTGAAAAATTACTCACGTAGGAAGGCGCTCCATCGAACTTCTGGTCGAGTTGCACGAACTTCTCCTCTTCTTCGTTCTGAAATTTAATTTGATGCCATTCACTATTAACACACACACACATACACGCATGCACATTAACACATTAACAAGCAAAAACTAAACATTCTGGTTCAAAAAGCTTTTTAAAAGAATGATTCATGATGTACCTTTCCCGGAAGAACACGATGTCCTGCGGTAGTGGCCATTTAATTAAGAGGATGAAGCTGAAAAACCAAAGATATTGATTTAAAAAAAAGAGAAGAAATTAAAGAATAAATCATCGTCTATCGAAATGAGAAAGTCACTGGCCTAAGCCGCGCACGCGTGCTAGCCGCATCGCTTGCGACGCCGCGAGGCTACTCGGGTCTGTTCTGACTCATGATGAAATCTGTAAGAGAGCATAGCCTGTGTTTCCAATTTCGAAAAAAAGGATATTTTTGTGCTATTCTGTGAAAAAGCAATAATGAAAACGATAGCATTAGCTAAATGAGCAGTAATAAGAACAAAAGAGCGAAGACGGACCCGTGATGAGCCATACTTCTAAAGGGAGCAGGAAATTGCCATACATTATCATTTCACCATGTAATTATTATACAAAAGAATAAGAATAAGAATAAAAAATGACTGGTTTTTGAAACAAACATCGAAGTAAAAGGAAACACAAAGAACGTTACTTTGACACACAGATTTACATATTTTATAACATAAAAGCATTTGAGATGGTGAGAAGAAATGTGGAGAGTCAGGGAATCATAAAGTTGATAGATAGATACGTTGAATGTTCTTATCAACTGATCGATGCGCAATAACGTCATCGATAAACATTGCGATCCACAATTTCGCACAAGTAAGAGTTATCGATAAAATGGTAGTTGCGATGCATATAAGAACCGATTATGTTTACTCATTTGTTGACAAACAAATATATAGTTTCACAATTTTACAAATATTAGATCATGATTTTGGTGGCTACTGATCAATCAGTATCAACTCCATCGAATCGTCTCTTTTCTCCTCGTCATCGCCGATTATGAATGCTTCCTCCTTCGGTTGTTCAACTGGTTTGTTGTCGTCTTTCACACCCGGATTTCCTTGATCGCCAGACGATCCGTTCGCCCAATGATCAATCGACAGATCGTTGCCGATGTAAGCGAAGAGTTCGGGGAAGGTGGATCTTAGCGCAGCGTCGCCTCCGTTTGGCAAAGCCTTGATGCAGCGTCCTCGCCCCTGCAGGTTTAATTCTGTCGATGTTTTATTATTATTTTCAATTTTTCGGTAGATGATATTCATCTCACCGTGGTTGAAACACAATCTTCGAGATAGTTCTGATCACTGTGATAGGTTCTCCAATCTCTGTACATCAGCTCTTGTATTTCCGATAGAGGCATGCGAGCATTTGCGAAACCAGAAACGGCATGGAATGCGAGCATCTAAATTTTAAATTATGGTTAATTATTTAAATATTATTTTACCCAGTCAGCAAAGGCTCTGGCTTCCTCATTATTGAGATCGTGATACTGT
The DNA here is from genome assembly GCA_000180635.4 of Pristionchus pacificus. Classification (NCBI taxonomy): domain Eukaryota; kingdom Metazoa; phylum Nematoda; class Chromadorea; order Rhabditida; family Neodiplogasteridae; genus Pristionchus; species Pristionchus pacificus. Next base: position 17,304,249 of record CM026576.1, read on the forward strand.
ATGTAGAGCACTTCAATAGCTGGAAGGACTTCGAGAGGCGCGATGTCGGTTGAATTCCACTCTTTCCAAACCCATTCGGCGAACTGGAAATGGGATTGAGAAAAATATTAATAATACTTTTTAAAATATTAATAATAAAAACTTTAAAAACTTTTTGCTCACTTCTTCAAAAGATGATTGAACGAGTGTATACGAAATGTGAGTTTGCTGGACAAGCTGATAAATCTTGGCGAACAATTCTCCGAGCTTTTCGTTGTGAGTCATCGTTCCGACCCTTTCAATAGCTGAAACATATAAAATTATCTCTAAAATCGGAAAATGTCTGTAAATGACCTTTCAAAGCAACGTAGATTCGATGCCGCTTCATCTCGGTAGTTTCAACCATGCCAAAGGCGTTTTTGTAAGCTTTCATTAATGCGAATTGGGCTTCCAGTGTTGGTATGTGAGCGAAGTCCAGGAAGGTCAAACTCAGCATCTGAAATATGTTTCACATATTACGATATCATGCAATTCAGAGAGCAAATAAGGCAAATACCGTCAACTGGGAATAAAACGTTCCACAGACGATATTTTATCATATTTTATCATAAAACACAATAATGGCTCCCATTTCCGTCAGAGTTGATGAAATTTCACAATTTTTGGAATTTGGGAGTTTCAAGTGATAGTCTTTAAGACACAGATAAAAAGAAATAGTCAAAAACTCAAGAACGTACAGTGTCAAAATCGTGGTGTGTGGTGTGATTTCGAACCGCGGAGTGCGTGTGGCGTGCACCGGTGCAATTCTCAATTTGCCATTTTTTGCACATATCGGTTGAAATACGAAATGGTGACGAAATGTATCAATTGAATGCCTCGAGTGCGAAAAATGGCAAATTGAGAATTGCACCGGTGCACGTCACACGCACTCCGCGGCTCGAAATCACACCACACACCACGCTTTTAATACTGTAATTTCTTGAGTTTTTGACTATTTATTTTTATCTGTGTCTTAAAGACCATCACTTGAAACGCCCCAATTCCAAAAATTGTGCAATTTCATCAACTCTGACGGAAATGGGAGCCATTATTGTGTTTTATGATAAAATATGATAAAATATCGTCTGTGGAACGTTTTATTCCCAGTTGACGGTAGTAATCACGTTACCTCTAAGAGAATATTATCCATGGGCATCCGAGCTCCGATTGTGCGAAATTTGCGCTGGTGATCAATAAACTGAAAAAAATTTGAGGTTGTTTCAACATTCAATTTTTGGATCAACTTACTGCATCAACGTAAGATCTGGCCTCTGCATTCTCCAACGCGTTGAACTGTTCTCTCAGGGAATCATGAAGGGTACTGTACTGTGTCAAATCCGCATCGTTCTTACCATTGTCTACGATGACCTCAAAAGTAAATAAAAAAGTTTAAGCGCAACAATGATCATTTCCTAAACTCATTGGATGGTAGGTAAAAATATGAACGAAATTGTATTGTAAACTACTTACCATTTGACCAATGACAATCTGATAGAATGCAGTTGACCAGAAAGCTGTGGTAAAGTTTCTCCGACCGCATGCCGTATCGATTGCCTCTTCGAGTAGCGCATTTCGAGTCGCTGAAGGCACAATCCAAGAGTACAAAGGATGATGCAAAAATGAGTCAGTAAAGAGCGTACAGTATGCATCAATTTCTTGAAGAACGGCCGGACACTCGGCAGCTGCAAGAGCTACTACTGCGAGAAGAAGAGCTGCTCTCATGAACCTGAATGATACATTTTACACAGAACGACCCTTATAAGAAACGCAGAAAATCGCAAACAAGAGAAAAGACAATGTTTCTCTTACAAAACAAGGGAATGCACGGATGAATAAGCTTGCCGCGATCTTGACCCAACTTGACCCTGCGATAGGAGAAAAGGAGAGATATTCTCGCGATAACCACTTTCACTTACCAGAGATGTGAAGTGCTCAATAAAAAGGTAGTTTATTGTGGATAACCTTTTATCGTGGAACAATCACAAATTTTCAATTAGTAGCCGGAAAACAACTTGAAAAAATTGCAAATGTTATCGAAAAATGATAATTGATAAGTTCAGATAATTCATGTCTATCAATCGCGTACACTTTCATCCAACCATTTTTTTCAAAGTATGCGAATAGTTCAGGAAATGTGATGTACAATTATTTTGGCCTGTTCTGACAGAGCGTGATAGCACTTGACAATCTGTAATAATATTTAATTAGGCTATTTTTTCCCGGAAATGATGACTTCATAAATTTTGAAAAAAAAAGATAATGGTCTCACATCGTTTGCAGGACAAGCCTTTCTGCACTCGCACTTGTTCTCCTCCAATGCAGTTTCTAATTGTTCCATGGTTTCCGATGGGGTCTCGTTGAATGCAAGTTTTCGCGCATTCTTTTGCGCCAACGATGCCAGAACCTGGAAATGAATAAATTATTGATTTTTTTATTTGCGCGATAATTTCTCAAACCCATTCGATCCACGCTTGCGCCTCGCTGTTGCGCAAGGAGCGTTGTTGTAAGTATAGCGATTGGATGGCCGGTACGATTTCGAGTGGCGATATTCAAGTGCCGTTAAAGTCCTTTTCTATCCAGTTGGCAAACTGTAAGATCATTTTGAATGGTGGAACCAAACCCAACTACAAGGTGTGAAGCGCACCTCTTCGAACGAGGTCGACCGCTTGGAATGATGAACAAAACGCGAGGGCTTTCCCGTCGATAGAGAGCAATCTGGCCATCCACAGTGAGGCGTTGCTGCATTTTTAGCTCCATGACACCTCCAAACTAAAGAAAATGACAGTTATTCTCTGATTCATATATATGCGACTTACAAATTGAATCAGTCCAGAGAAAGGATTGCTCTTATCTCGATTCTCAATTTGTTGAAACGTCTTTTGAACTCTAGATTTCACCTGCAAAAATATGGATTTACTCTAATTCGTGAGGCGTCGTGATAGTCACCCTGTCGATGTGCGCCTCGGCTTTAGCATCGCTTACAGCTTCAAACTGCTTGTTGAGCGATTGTAGAAGTGGTTTGAGCGACGCGATTTTCTCTTCTTCTTTTCCCAATTCTATCATAACCTGCAAACGTGAAGCAGTGATCACGGTCCAATTGTTATTATTTGATAGTATTTTATTTTATCCAAGCTCACAATTTGCTCCAGTGACTGATCGTAGAACGTCAGCGACCAGAAGAGGGATGTGTAGTTTCGGCGGCCACACGCGGTATCGATCGCTTCGATGAAGCGATTTTCGATAGCTGCAATAAAAATTCAAGAACGATGTAAACAACCCTTAAACAATGGTATAGAATTCTTAACCAACGTCTTAACTGAAAATTTAGAGTTTACTCTGGTTCGCATCGATTCCCTGCAAAACTCGAGGACATACTGCACAAGCCAATGATGAGATTGTGAGAAGCATTAGAGTTAGCCTCATCTGAACTGAAACAAGTAAATAAAAATACTAGAATTAATAGGGCCATCAAATCACGAGAGAACAGTAAACTGAACTACTGGGTAGTACTCTGTATACTATCTGCCACTTACATAGTGAAACAGATCATATCTCCTTGACCTTGCCCTTATCTGGCTGCGGCAATCAAGATATTCTCCCATCAGGATATCCCACTTTTCGAGACACAAAAAAGACAGTTCAAAGAGTCGATTTATCAGCACGAACACTCAGGCAAATGGCATGTCAATCACGGATGCTCCACTGGCTTTAATCTTGTCCATATCAATAACTGCAGCTCCACCGGCGCTAATCTTCTCCCTGAGTCGCTCTTTTCTCGACGATGTGTTCTTCTTGACTTGAATCTGCTTAGGCTTTCTTTTCGTATTCCATCCACCGTTTCTACTGTAGAAATTGGACAGCTCGGGGAATGTGATGATTAGAGTGTTTCTGGCCTCGGTAGAGAGGCCGGAGTAGCACTCATCAACCTGGAAGAGAATGCAATATTTTTGAAATAAATCTCAGAATCCTAATAGAGCACATATCATCATATCATATTTATCCTGAAATCAAGGCAAAGGGCCTGCGGGATGGTAACTTTAACACAGGGGATAATTACGTCTACTCATTCTACAACAAGATCATTTTATATGCTCTACAGTTACTTGCGAGAATGACGATACTTTTTTTTCATTTTGATTGCCCTAGTCATGTGGTCAGTAATGAACTTTTTGGAAACCCTCACATTTCTCGTCGGACACACACTGATCACTTCGTCAATGTTCTCCTCCAGCGTGTGACCGATTTGCGCCATGACATCGGACAGGCGCTTCGTGGTGTTGGCTGTCGGCTCGTAGTTCTCCATGGCACGGGAGACGAGGACCTGAAATGGATTCGTTGCGCTATGAATGCATGAGAAGAAATAGTATTTGTAATTCACATTGTGTATGTGACTTTCAAAAACTTGGGCACTATTTTACATTTAATTTGTTGATACAGATTGCTGCCACTGTATAACGCATTTATCACGTAAAATATGATTAATTTTCTACTTTCTGAAGTGATTGATCAGTAACTCACCCAATCGACGAAGGTTTTTGCCTCGTAGTTGTCAAGTGATCGATACTGCAGATAGAGAGTCTCCATTGCGGGGAGGATTTCGAAGGCGGAAATTATGGAGTCGGTGAAGTCCGTCTCCATCCACTCGGCGAACTGTAAATCGTAATATTTATTTGAAAAATCAGATTATTTTTTGTCCAGTTGAAACAAAATTCTTGGCTGCAGAAATCATGAGAAACAATAGTAATAAATCAAAAAGATCTACAGATTCCAGTAATTTAAGTTGAAATTTATGAACATACCTCCCAAAACGAAGTCGAGTCCTTCGTCACAGTAGTCTGTTTCGCGGGCCGCTCCTTTGCGAGCAGATATGCTTGCGCGTACAATTCAGTGATGCGATTCTTATCAATTCCTGGTCTTCCGATGGCTGAAGTTGGTTGAATTGTAGACTCAATATAACTGAACTGTTGAAATTATTACCTTTCAGCGCAGCATCCACTCCCTGTTGCTTCATTCTAGCCGTTTCGACCATGCCGAAAGCATTTTTCATCGCTTGAGCCAACTCGATACGGGCATCAGCGGAGAGTCGATGGGACAGCATCAGAGAAGTCAAGCTGAGCATCTAAACGGATTGGTTTCATAGAATGGATGGAATTGAAGAATCCCCCTCTTCATTCCTCTTGCTGATTCAAAGGGCCAGAATGCCCAAAACCCTACGAAGAAATTCCACAATTGGTTTTCCTTACCTCATCCGCGATCTGTCCCGATGTCATCGGCACAGCGATCGAGCGGAATTTCAGTTGATGCGCGTAAAACTGCAAAAATAAATGATATCGATGGCAAATGTCTCTTCAATCCGTGCGTTCTTTCACCACTCTCACCCGTGTTACAGCAATATATATCGCACAGAAGCACTTTTCTTCCTATCAGCTCTACTCAACGAGGATGAAAACTAACATCATGAATCAGCGCCTTTGCCTCCGCATTCTCCAGAGATCTGAATTGATCCCGGAGCTTCTTGAAGAGCGGCTTGATCGATTCGTCCGTTGATTGTCCTTTGTTCAACTCATCGACTGCCTACAATTATCTCTCACAATCGCATATATGAGTATATGAGTATATATATATACGAATACATTCGAACAATCGCATATATGAGTATATGAGTATATATATATATACGAATACATTCGAAACTCGTGAAACTACCTCTACTCCTTTGAGAAAAAAAACGCACAAAAATGGAGAAAGGGGTTTTAGATCGAATGCTTTCACTGACCAACTCGATCAACAGATTCTCCACGATATGAATGGACCAGAAGGCGGAGGCGAAATTCCGACTCCCGCACGCAGTTGCGACCGCCTCATCGAAATGCTGTTCGTTATCTGCAAATGGAAACTTTTTCTCTGACTCACATGTTCGTTTTCTTTCTCGTTTTCCCTGACCGGCAAAGATGAGCATGGTGTAGATATAGGGGAAAATGGCTAACCGCCGGGCATGTGGATGGAATTTTTGACAAGGGGCTGCAACACGCGAGGGCATTTTACTGCTGCTGCGAGAGGCGCATTCACGGCGAGAAATAGGTACATCATCCACATTTTCCTGAAATAGCCGAATTATCATGATAGTCGAATTAGCAGTTCATTCTTCGAGTGCCACAGGTAGAGTTCGAAATACGGGTGATCGTCTCTTCATTTCACGTACTCTCTCGCCTCTCTGACCGGTGAGAGATCGTGTAAAATGAAGAGACGGCGACCCGAATTTCGAACTCTAGTGACAGAAGGGTTACATTCGAAGAATGAACTTTCCCTAAAAGTAAGAGAAACCAATGGGAAGTTATCATCGACTACCGGCTGAAATAATATCAATCCGCTCGACCTTGCCCTATAGGTGAAAGTCGAATTGATTGGCGATTTCTATCTTATCACTTCGATCTCGTTTGAACAGCGGAATAGGAAGAGGGAAACTCGCTTTCTGTTATTATGATTGCACCAATAAAGCCTTTATGATGCCAAATCGCTAGTTGTTCTCTTTGACATGCGTGGAATGTTCCGATTAAATAAATATTATTTATTATTACTCAACAGAGATTAGTGAACAAAGCGAACGAATCTTATGTGATTACACATTTCAGATAAGTCTTCTTCTCTTGAAAATCATGTCGCTGAATGAAAACGACTTCTTCTTTTCAATAGGCGCTGTTTTTCTCTGAATTCCATCCTCACTCCAGCCATGCTTCTGCAGATACGCTGCCAGTTCGGGGAATGCAGTGCCTAATGCGACCTTCGTCTCGACGGAGAGTGAGTCGAAGCATTGTCTGGCCTGAAAACTATTCTTCAATGTTTGGGATCCATAAAGAAGCGAGAGAGAACGTCAGATGAGGAGATTATATTCTAGCATTTCCAAAATATCATCATCACTCACCCCTCTCGTCCTCCCGCATCCGCCGTCAATGACCTCTTCCTCGTGGCCGTGAATTGCCCGAGCCATCTGGGTCATCACTTCTACAATTATTCTTTGTGAGATTTTGCTCATATCCTAACCAATTTCGGAACGGAATTTCCGGTGCTACAGATCAAGTATGCGTGATGAGTAGCAAGATAATTTACCTGACAAATTCTCCTCATCCTGCAGGTTCACTTGAGTATTCAATACAGTACGAGTGGCGAGAAACTGCAAGTTCATAGTTGTGGACGATTTCATAATAACTCGAGCACAAACCCAGTCGACGAAATTCTTCGCTTCCGTATTGTTGAGTGTTCTAAACTGCAGATACAGTGTCTCGACAGCGGGTGTTATCTCCAGCGGCGACACTCCAGTTGCGTTCCAATCGTCCTTCATCCACTCGGCGAACTGTAACGAGAATAAATGTATTTCGAGAATATCCTGAAGCCGTACCTCTTCAAACGACGTAGTCTCCTTGATGATGGTCCAGCTTTGCGATGACTTCTCCGTCGCTAGTAGATACAACTGTGCGTACAGCTCCGACATCTTTCCCTTGCCACTCATTGGTTCTATTCTGTCGAATGCTGAAAATAGTCTTCTGAAACGAAAATATGCTCACTCGGAGCTCACCGTTCATAGCAACTTCAATCCGAGCTCTCCTCATCTCCGCAGTCTCTTCATACTCAAAGCCCCCCTTCAACGCATCCATCAATGTGATCTGCGCATCCACAGTGAGAGGATGCGTCCACAGCATAGCGGCGAGTTTGAACATCTGAATTTTGTTTACGATTTTCGGAAAAAACAAAAACAAATAAACAAAAACAAGACCTGAAAGAACACCCTACGCATGCTCATCGGCTCGCTACCGTCGAGGAAACTGCGCTGATGTTTGGAGAACTGAAAGTGATGAGTATAACAATTTGCAATTAAAAAAATAAGTCATAGTACTCACAGCTCGAATATATTCCTTGGCCTCGCAACTTTCTAACGCTTTGAACTGTTTATTTACTGATTTGTAGAGTGGCACTAACGATTTCTCATCTTTATCGCCTCCGTGCAGCGATGAGTGCTCCTGAAGTATGAAACTCACGCCAACTTACAAGATTATGGGTGAATTATACGAGAAAAAATCAAAATGTACAAAACTGACAATATTGATGATCATGTTGTGCAGGAACTGCATGGACCAGAAGACGGATGTGAAATTTCGCCGACCGCATGCCGCGTCAACGGCTTCCCGAAGGTTGCCTGCAATTTTAAGATTCTTGTACACACAATTCACAATTAATCACACAATGGATAGACAAATAAACGCTGAATACAGTGCGAAGCTTGAAAATACCTCCTGATTCCGTCGAATTCCAGGTGAGACCCTCCAGTATCCGTGGACAAGCTGCTTTTGCTAGGGATGAAAGTGCATTGAGAAGAATGAGCAGTCGCATCTTTCTAATTGAAAAATAGGATCAATTTATAGGAAAGTAGTAATAACAAAGAGATGAAATGAGCCGAGCAATAATTGCAATTCTTATCAATCCTATGGATCTTGCAAGCGCGGATCTTGCCACATCCCAAGCAGTGACCTTGTCCTCGCGAGATGGGGATTCGCGCATCCTTATCAAAACGGATTGTGATCTTTCATAATCCCGTTTCGCAGCAAGATTATGAATTCGAGAAAGTGAGAACGAATTCGTTCAATGGTGTTTTCTGGGCTGTTTAGTGTTTTGTTTATTAAAGAAGGCGTCCCACGAATATCTGGCAAGGTGAGTTCTCCATGTGAGGTGGTGGGTCGCTGTTACCCGGTCACACATTCGAAACTCGCAAGTCACCATTTTTCGTTTGAACTGAGTTATGCTCGACTGGCTGCGTTCCAAGTGACCCTGAAACGCAGGCAACGAGCGAGAGAGCGTGCGGAATGAGGAGAGCGCGCCCTCTCATTCCTCACTTTGCATAATCGCCCGAGCGGTTCGTGGGACGCCTTCTTTAAATGTTAGCTCATTTTGAATCTTCAATAAAAATACACTGTTATTGATTCTGAAAATGCATCAGGAAACAACAAAAAAAAATAAGAGATTGACTTTTTCTTTTCCTGTTGATCTTGTAGTTGGAAAACTTCGTGCGAAAACTTTCATTCGTGCGAAAACAGCGTCTTTTTGGAGGATTGCCAGTGGCAGATTTGGTTAATCAACTCTTGGATTTCGTTCGCTCCTCTTGATTATAATTCATATCTTGGCTATTATTCAGTTCTCGTTTTTTTTCCATTTTTGGATTAAAAATATAATCGGCATGTTCACTACCATTCCGACCGACTGCATTTTGGAAATATTGCCGTACCTCGAAGAGTGAGTGGTGTCCTTTGACAGTCGGTTTTGAATTTTTGTTCAGATTAAAAGATATTATTATCTTTTTCTTGGATCGGAAATCTAGAACTTTCCAGGAACGACTTGTTCGAGATAAGCTGCTTGAGTCACCGAATATTTGAAATTGTCAAATTTCCGCTCAAGAAATCAAATCATAGACGAAAGGGGTGTTTACGAATAGTGGAGGTATTCGCTTTTGCATGTGTTTTCTGCAATTTATCTCGCGAGATTTACACACGCGATTTTCGCTATCGTTTTCAGAGTGAATACGGTCTCTCGTTCAAACTTAAATACAAGGACGCAGACATCAATTTCTGCTATACCCTTAATAATTGCCCGTGGTGTGGTCCGCATAAAGGCAAACGATTCACGTTCACCGACGAAATGGATCATGATTACGAGGTGGGAATACTGTACCCGGGTGATTTCGCCTCTTCCTATTGTTTGTCTAATCCGGTGATGAAAGAACGACAATAAAATGATGAATTATATTTCAGAAATTCCTTCTTCAAGAAAGACATTTCGTCACACCGCGTCTAAATGTGAATTCGAAATTTTTGGCATGCCTTAAGAAGAAGAACGGCATTCATGGAACCACTTGACATTGAAAAACGTTGGTGCATTTATTTCGAATTTTGGAAACGATTAATAACTCAGATAAGGATCGATTCGGATTTCATAACCTATTTGGAAGATGTGTTCAGGAATTAGACAAATTGGGTTTAATCGGAGTGAAAATAGAAGAAAATTGCAGGAAAAGATAGAGCACCGGAGAGTAAAACAATAAATTATAATATATTTTCATATTTCACCAATACGTTTCAAAGTTAAGACTGCATACTTTTGCATAGATGTTTGTACATTGGACCGAAACATCCAGCCGCATTTTCTTTAGGAAGTCTTCAAAATTAGTTTCTTCCTAGCAGTTTCTCTATTCTTTCGTCTCTTAAACCATATTTCATTTTAATTGATAATATGTCGCTTACAATTGATCCTCGATGGATACCTGAAATAATCGAGGTATAAGAAAAATATGTATCTAATTAATAAAGTTCATTTATTGAATTTTTCTTATAAATTCATTTAGAACCGAATGAAAAACAGTAGCTGCAAGTGGTTTCACATATATTTGCTCTAAGTGAGATGCCAACTGTGTGGGATTTCTCGCAGTTTCCTCATCTTATTGTATGTTTTTAAAATAAAAAAAAACTTAATATGAGAACATTAAAAAAACTTTTTGCAAATTCTATGACTTTCCAGTTGCATATAGGCGCAGGGTATAAATTCGAACATAGTCACCACTCACCATCCCATGTCGTTATCGACACGCAGAGCAGAAGGCGGATCTCGTTTGCGGCATTTGTAGAGGGCGATAATATAGGGTTTCATGCAACCTTCTCCATTGGAAAAGAATAATCTTCTCGAATCTATGCGTTTTTATTATTAAATGATTATGCTCATGAAAAATATGATGTTGACATTCGTATGATTGTATCGTATGCACTCCAATAATTTCTGAATAATTATTGTATGAAAATTTTGAGCGAAGAACAGAGAAGTACTAGTATATTATACGAACAGTACGTATTGCTTTTTGTCCTGATGAATAAATTTCCATTTGAAAACTCACTTTTTTCGTTTTTGAAATGAACTTTTGTTTCTTATTCAGAAAATCTAAACAATAAAGAATTGGATCTCCAATACCCATATCACAACTATTGGAATATTCCGCTTTATTAATTTCAAACCTTTTTTTTAATTTCGCAGTTTAAAAAAAAATTAAGCAACTGAAACGGCTTAATTTTAAAAAAAACAAACAAATATTTGTTTACCATATTTATTTCTAAAAATAATATTTCAAAATCATGGTTGAGTCTGTTGGAGGCGTGTACATAGCAGACCACGATCGTCTTATCGTCCCATAAAGATAAGAGCAAGGAGAGGAAAAGAGGGAAAAAATCTTTTCGCGTTATCACTGTGGCTCCGATGGTAGTATTGATCGGTCACATACACTATCTACTTATCCTAACTTCCAGAGCCGAATTGTCCCGTTTTTTTCTGATCTTTTCTCTTGGAGTGATGCCGCCTAGCATTATGAGATATACACATCTGTTTATACTCCCGGTAGTGTAGGAATAGATTTTTGATATCATTATGACCAGTTGCTTATATGTTTAATATGAGAAATGTTCAGAGATTGCACCAACAGGACTTGGTCGATGGAATATGTGGGAGGCACAAATGCTCTAATTAATGGTGCATTATGGAACGACACCCAATGAGATGGTGTGTCGCAGCTCTATTTTCTATTTTTATCAATGGTGAAAATTACCAAAGCCTCTTCACGGTAACAGAATTTGCTATTAATGATAGCCAACTAAGCTTTCAAAAAATTTCTCAAAAATATCATCATCATAAATGAGCTAACCATTTAAGTTCGAACGCCATGACCAGCGAAGCTACGGCGGCACATCTACAGTTTCAAACGCTGTTGAAATCGTCGCTTGATTGAAAGGTATGAGATTATCGTCAATTCACAATACGTGCTATTATGGACACGGTTGTACACATAATGAACTGTGCTTCAAGAGGCACACTCCAACCTCTATCAACCCTAATCGATTCCGCGCACTCAGTGCCTCTGATCATGTTATCATGATGAATCACTGAATCGCAGCGCATGAGAGCGACGCGTTCAATTCAAACAAATACTAAACGGAAATTACCGTAGTTAAATCGAGGCCGATTCAAATGTGGCAACTCTTACAACGATGAATTCGTTTTCCATTTGTCATCATACTCATATTTTTACTGTTGTTTTTAATAAATGTTGTATAGAGATAATACAGTAATCAATTATCGTAAATAACTCGCATCATATTATTAAAGTCCGTAGTCAATCACACACACAACTACTACCGTAGTTAGTCGGCATTTCACTATTCTCATTTCTCGATATTATTGCGTGTGCCTTTTGTCAGCATGAGCTCTGCCTCGTTTTCCTAGTTAGTTCGCTCTCTCTTGTTAGTTTTTAGTTGGTAGATAAACTTGTGGTTTATCCTACTACGTCTCGACGCCTACCACAGCTAGGGTTGGATTGCCAAGCAAGATTGCAAGATCTTGAAAATAAATAACTCAATTATCCCTTCTTGGCAAGAACAACGAGTTGTTTTTCAAGATCTTGGTTCTTGAAATGATCTTGAAATTCAACACTTTTCGTCATTTTTAACGGATAGACCGGTCGAAGGGGGTAGGTGTGGGTGGAAAATGATCAACCAATCTTGAAAATCTTGAAATACTCTTGAATCTTGAAATGATCTTGAAAAGAATTGGCAACTTGCCAAGTCTTGCCAAGATCATTCTGTGATACTCCAATCTTGAAATGCGGTTTCAATCTTGACAAGCCAACCCTAACCACAGCCAAGGGACACCACAATAAAAATTAAATTGTTCATTATTTTTTCTTGCCTATAAAGGTATAATGATATATTGCAGGAGAAGAATGCCTCTGCTGACTACGATCGCTGCAAATCTTGCAGACCAGGTCCTCGTTGACCATGTAAGTTATTTTCAATAATATTTCGTCCAAAAAATAGATACTTTTCACAGTCGAGTAGAGGCTTATGGTGCTTCCCACGCGTTTCTCGCAAATATTAATTCTCGCCATAGTAGGGTCGAAACCAGAAATGAAGAAAATAATTAGCCATGCAGTTAGATATGTAAGTCAATAAATGTCATTTTCAGGATCTCGAGAAGTTCCCAAAACGCGATATCATCGAGATCCCGGATGCGCCGTTTCCCGTGAGTGTTTTTTGTTGATTTTCCATGGCTTTTAAAAATTATTTTGAGTAATTAAGCCGCATGCTGAACATAGTAGCCCACCATTTCGAAGATCAGAAACACCACCACGGGAAATATAATTGAATCGGGGAAAGTAAGGTCTCTTGCTTAGAATCCGTGTACTTTGAGCTATTTGAGCCATCATGTAGAGAATTTTCATTATTTTCGCATGACCACTGTCCGCACAGTATCATCCTCTCTATCAAAACTTGCGCGTAGACCTAAAAAAAACCTAAAACCTTGACCTAAAAATTAAGCGCAAATCATATTTATTTTTATTGATTCATTTCTTTGGAAGTGGTGGCTCGTCATCGTTGCTGTCATCGTCCTCGTACTTCTGGCTGTTGCCGCCGGCGTGACCTACTACTGCATCCGCTGCCGCGGCAAGGGCGGTCGCGCGGCTGCAGCTGCTGCTGATCCTGCTGTAGCCCCGGCCGTAACGGAGCTCCGCCCAATGCTCTCCAATGCGGACCGCCTCAGTCAGTGAGAGGCCACGGAGACAATTGATTTGCAGCACTGCTCTTGTATTGAATGGCTTTATTTATTCCTGTTTGTATTTATTTCATTAAACTGATGAATGCTTTATAACCTGATGAGTGAGGCTTGTGGAGTAAGCATGCGGTGTAACAAAGTGCTGTAATTACTAATTTGAGCTTTATTTAACAATTTAATCGTGTGAATTGTTCGATTCATCCATTGATTGATCTTCAATCTCATTTCTCTCACATGAATAGGGGGGTCGTGTGGCCTGGAAAGCTAAGAACAACACATCCATTCTACACGCTTACTCGTACCTGAATTTACCTGAATTGAGCTTGCTTCTTCATGTTCTTACCTGATCTCTAAGTATGATACTGCAGCAGCAGATGAAAATATTCACTTCCGATATTATAGCATCACTTTTTTTGAATTAATGAGAAAGATCTTTACTTGGTTGCGAATAAAAAAATTCTCAGCAAGCAAAAGTTACCAGCAACGACTAGTAGTGATGCGAACACCAGTAAGTTAAAGTTGCATTCGTAATCATTGCGGTTTCACAGCCGTCAAAGGACCACCATGTTTGAGATAAATTCAGGTAAGACCGGATACTGCAAGGCGTTCGTAATTTAGTGATGCACGTAAAAACGCAAATGAAATTCATAAAACAATGTGTTCTACTCCGAACTGCCATTCACCCCGCAGGCTCATACCACAAGCATTATGTGAAGACGTCAATCAAGCTTTGAGGAAATTGAAGCTTTCATCAGAGTATGTGCACATGCATTAAAAATACAGCTTCCAATCAATGGTTTGCATATGGGAACAGGATAAGATAAGCAATAGTGGAGATTGGGAATGGCTAAGCGCGAAATGATGTGACATTCATTTCTCACCAAGCCACTCTCAATATCAAGCTAGCACAAGATCTCCCGGGATAACAAGAGTAGTGACAGCCTGTCCCCTATTGTCGCAGTTCTCCTCACTGTCTGAGGAGGTCCGCCTTGTTGATCATTGGGCGGACCTCGGGAGAGGCCGGGCCGGATGCAGGGGCTGCAGCTGCTGCAGCAGGACGACCGCCCTTTCCTCTGCGGCAGAAGCAGATGAGGCCGGCGACGACCAGCAGCAGGATGAGAACGCCGATAACGATAGCAGCGTAGGCCTCGACCTGAAATGAGATCGGATCAATTGCTGAATTGAGATATTCCAAGTACACCTTTTTTTTTTCTCTACACCTTTTTGTAGACGGGGCCGTTGCCAGGAATTTATTTCCGGGGATGAAGTAATTGTCAGCGAGCGACAATGAATTTGTAGTAAACAGATCACGCCGGACAGAAAGCCCAAAAACAGCTAAATAAGTCCTACTTTGCGAGAATATTAACTGGCCTCACAGTGTTGTGGCTCAGGACGAATGTGAATTTGTTACCCGTTATTTTTGCTTCTATCCTATCGATAACATCCTCACCTACACTTCATATTTTTACTAATAGATGCATTAAAAGCTCATCAATCTCACCGTTAGTGGCTGATCGACATCGGTGATGATAGTAGTAGTAGTCTGCTGATGCTTCAACTCCAGTATGCCGAACTTTCCAGCATGCTCATGCTGAAATACGTGTTTGGACACAATGTATGCTACTTAATTTCTATTACAGTGCAATGTTGTGCACTGTCATATGATGTGAAGCATGTTTCGACAAAGGTATTCGATTCATCGAAGCTCTACACTTACTAGGCCGATAGTAGCACGATGTGCGCGCGTAGTCGTTGCCAGAAGATCCATCCGGACGAGTTTGCTGAAATTATTAAGTTTATTAGATTATGCATATGTATAAAAGGTAAATGATAAACAATTCTTGAAGGAGCATTCCCACATTAGAAGGCTCTTCGCGTTGCGAGCCGCAACGCGTCCGGTATGTTGAAAATTCAGCAACACTCAGCAGAATTATTATGTGACCGTTTTGTACCCACTGTGTACAATCGATTGGTTGAGTGATGAATGCTGAACTAGGCAGCAATGCTTACGTCGCTCATATTTCGAAAACACCCAAAAAAAGAAAAAAAAAACGAAAAACCTACCGTCCGATATCGTCCGAAGATTAGGATGGGTTTTCCTCATCTTAGAAGCATCTTGTTGGCCTCTTTGATCTGTAATTGGAAAATTATTGCTGTAACGATTATTAAATTTAAAATACATTTTTGACGGGTTTTTTAAAAAAATAATCTAATAATAATCTACAGAATCGTTTGCCGCTACTATATCAGCATATTCCGTGAGCCTTTCGCAGACCGAAATATTGATTTTGTATAAAAACTCACCTACCAGTACCTTCATCACTTCTTTGTGCGAAGGAAGAAACAAGTTGTCAAATCTTCCATGATTAAAACGCAATCTGAAGGACGAGTGAGGTTGGTTGTCGCTGGTTGTGTGTGAAGAATATTGAAAGGCTCTTATTGACTCGTCTTATCAGTCGGCGTATGGGACGTATGGGGGGAGGCGTACAGTCGCGACAAAAAGTATTTGGACACTTTTTCATTTAGATGTAACTTTTGAACCAGCCAAGATATCCGGCTGATTTTTTGGCCTGGTATAGGTTGACTGTCGGGTAACAAAATATTAAAAGTGTGGTGTCGGAAAAATCAATACTATTGCATAGTGATGACGTAATCAAAGGTACACTTCTTTCGAAATTTTTATTTCGTAGAAAGAGTTTTCTGTTCCGGCCAAACTTGTTATGCAATTAGACGTTGTCGAGGCCTACCCGAAAAAAAGTTTCAAGTTGCTGCCGCTTGCTGCAGAAGCTGCAGGGTTGCTGCAAGTTCAGGGTCGGAAATTCATAACTCCGCTCCCATACGTGCTAGAAACTCGTTCTAAGGATCATTCTGCTTCTTATGACGAGAAACTAAGGTCCTGAGAGTTTGGCGAAGATCGGTCATCATTTACATTTTTGGCGCCCAAAAATAACTTTTTCAGATGATCTGACTTTGACCAATCACTACTCCAAGGGTGAATTTTGTAAAATCATGGTTACCGTGCAGGAACATTGCAAAACCATCCAATAGTAACATCCCAAATTTTCAGAGCGTTTGCTTAACTCTCCGGTCTGTGGTGATCGATCTACGGAGGTATACTCAATTTGAAGAGTGTGAAAAATTGAAGAGAAATTCTCTTCAATTTTTTAAAAAGAGGTTGAATCAAGCCTTACTTACGCAATAAATCAGTCACCCTCACGTTATTATCGTCGCACAGTTTCAGGGTTCTAGCTCGGATAAAACGCAAAATATAAAATCGCAAGCTTCTAGAAGCTAAATTTGTCGAACTGAATATGCTTCCGTAGATCGATCACCACAGACCGGAGAGTTAGGCAAACGCTCTGAAAATTTGGGATGTTACTATTGGATGGTTTTGCAATTAAAAAAGATTAAAAAGAAACTTGGCTTACAATTGAAGGGGAATAGAAAAACTGCTAATTGACACAAAGAAATGAGAAAGACTTCCTAGACTAATGCGGCTGGATGTTTCGGTCCTTTGGGTCGCAGACACCCAACCGCCTCACGAAGGGTGGACCTCGTCAGTACGACGCCCCTCGCAAGTGGGGTACAAGAGAGATATGGGGAGATGAAGATGAAAGTAAACAACAAACAACTAACGCGAAACGAGTCAATCTATAGCGAAAATGAACTAACGGATGTATATCGAAATTGAACTAACGGGACAGTAAGTATCTATATTGGCTAAATGGTGGGTGTGGAATAAACCAATCTTGACGATGAGAGAAGAGACATCCGATCGTTGGCTTGAGTGATTGCTGTCAGGGGAGAGAAGGGAAGCGATCAATAGACTGGGAGAGGAGAGATCGGAAGGTCAACAGATCAATGATCTACGCCCTGCCGGGAGAAGGGAAGATAAGGAAGGAAGGACAGATGCTTCAAATAGTGAATTAATGGGAGGACATCACAGTTTTTCGATAATATCATACACTATTAATAAAGCAGCAGTGACTGTCTGTTAAGCCCCGCCCACTTTTGGTTCATGGATAACTGAGGTCCTACAGTAATCCGTGTACCGTAACCCTACAGTAATCCGACTACCGTACACCTTCCGTAACCCTGACTACCGTATACCTACCGTAACCCTGACTACCGTATACCTACCGTAACCCTGACTACCGTATACCTACCGTAACCATGACTACCGTATACCTACCGTAACCATGACTACCGTATACCTACCGTAACCCTGACTACCGTATACCTACAGTAACCCTGACTACCGTATACCTACCGTAACCCTGACTACCGTATACCTACCGTAACCCTGACTACCGTATACCTACCGTAACCCTGACTACCGTATACATACCGTAACCCTGACTACCGTATACCTACCGTAACCCTGACTACCGTATACCTACCGTAACCATGACTACCGTACACCTACCGTAACCCTGACTACCGTATACCTACAGTAACCCTGACTACCGTATACCTACAGTAACCCTGACTACCGTATACCTACCGTAACCCTACAGTAAGCAAACTACCGGGAACTAACTTCCAGAAACTTCTAGAATGTTCGAAATTGAGGGGAAACTTCCAGAAACTTCTAGAATGTTCGTAATTGAGGGGAACCTCCCAGAACCTTCTAGAATGTTCGAAATTGAGGGGAAACTTCCAGAAACTTCTAGAATGTTCGAAATTGAGGGGAAACTTCCAGAAACTTCTAGAATGTTCGAAAATGAGGGGAACCTCCCAGAAACTTCTAGAATGTTCGAAATAGAAGGGAAACTTCCAGAAACTTCTAGAATGTTCGAAATTGAGGGGAAACTTCCAGAAACTTCTAGAATGTTCGAAATTGAGGGGAAACTTCCAGAACCTTCTAGAATGTTCGAAATTGAGGGGAAACTTCCAGAACCTTCTAGAATGTTCGAAATTGAGGGGAAACTTCCAGAAACTACTAGAATGTTCGAAATTGAGGGGAAACTTCCAGAAACTTCTAGAATGTTCGAAATTGAGGGGAACCTCCCAGAACCTTCTAGAATGTTCGGAATTGAGGGGAAACTTCCAGAAACTTCTAGAATGTTCGAAAATGAAATGGACGGGTCCAGAGGCTTCTAGAAAGTTCGAAATGACGGGGACATTTCCAGCGGCTTTAAGAATGTTTGAAAAGACGGGGACGGCTTTACGGCTTCAAGAATCGTCGAAATAACGGGGACGGGTCCAGAAGATTCCAGAAGGTTGTAAATAACGGGCATAGCAGATCAAAGGCTCACACAACCCAGCTAAATACATATCCCGGCGTCATCCAGCCGGGGAGCGCGCCGTAGGCGCGCGATTCCGGCTTGTGCATGCATATATCATTATTACAAACTGCGTATTTCAGTGATATCGCAGGAGTTTTGTTTAACGTTGAATACATTGAATACAATTTGAGATCGTTTTTGTGATATGATCTGCCACTGGTATTCGAGTTGTTCCGATCATATCTGACATTAGTTCCTTGAACCACAATGTATTCAGAACCAGCGTTTTTGAACATTAAGTCGATGAGATAGTATAGTTTTTCCTTCACTACATTATGGGGAAGGTTTGTAAACAGTGAGGAGAAATCAGCACAGAAAATTTCAGAACGTTTGTTTTGAACTGTATTTAGTTGTTGAACCACTCGGAATGTATTTTGTATAGAGAAGAATCTATTAATTTTATCATGTCCTGTAATATTGTAACAATACCTTCTGAAGTGACCATGTAAAAATCTGAGAATCTTTTGCAATTCAATAGAAAGTGGTTTTAGGGTGCTGTCATGAGCTCCAGTAATGAATCTGAATTTTATTGGATTCTTGTGCATTTTGGGAATTCCGTATATTTTAGGTAGATTTCCCTCTGTTTGCACAGCAATACCGAAACTGCGTGTGAACCTCTCATGATTTAGTTTGATGCTAACTGGATCAAGTTGATCTTTGATTTCGTAGGTTTTGCCATCATCACTCTGTGTATTGAGTTCTTTTTCCATAAATTGCAGATACAGTTTCTTACAGGTAAATGCGTAGTTTCCTGATGCTTTGTCAACCATGGTGACCACGAAATCTCTGTGTAATTCTGATACCTTTTTTGTAAGAGATTTTATTTGGACGTATTCATGTTGGCGCATTCGTAACTTGTTATTTATAGTCTCTGATATTATTTTTGAGAATGCATCATGATTGTCTTTTATTTTAGTCTTTGCTGGTTTATGTTTTCGTATGAGATTAGCAAACAAATTTTGACATGAATCTTGTACAGTATCTATTATTGTTTTTCGATCGGTGAACGATCTAACTCTGAACTTGGTTCCCTTTTCGAAGATATTTCTTAGATCGGAATCATCAATTATGTTTATGTTACCCGAGCAGACATGTTTATAGTGTGGATCCACAAAGTTCAAATATTTGTAACAGTTACATGAGGAGTTCATGATCGTTTCAATCTCTTTGGGGCTCAAGTTTCTTAGGAATTTTCCATAATTGCATAAAAACTGTGAGGTCGAATTGTTTAGAGAATAAGTGATTTGCACGCGTGGTATTTTCTTCTCATCTCCGGTGATTTCTTTAAAGATGTCACGTATTCGTTTAGAATTGAAAAGTTTCGTGAGCTTCAATCTTTCCATGAACTTTCCGAAGTACTGTAGTTTTAAAATAGCTTTAGGTTGGTCATCACTCTGTATTTTCTTTTTGGATTCCCAATAGTGAGGACAAATAATTGAGAATATCTTATATTTTAGCTCGTGATGCAAGGTGTTGAAATCTGTTGAAGCGGTAAAAAATTCCAGCTTTCGGAGGTCGTGATGTTTGAGTGATCTACCATATATGAACAATTCACGCGTATCTCGTATCTCAATTTCCCCCACAATATCCCGAGCTATTTTAGTGCATTTGTATGCTGGTTTTCTTCGTGTTCGTTTTCGTTTTCCTCTGCAATTTCGTGGAAGATCAGAAATCGGTAAAGTCTGGTATGGATGAGATGATTTTTCGAGAGGATTTATTCCTTCAGAAATATAACCAAAGTTTTTAATGGAATCATTCAAACCAAATGGATATGCTGTGTTTAATGCTCTAATCCATAGAAGTTCCTTCTGCAGTAGCTCTGTTTTATCTTTTCCGTGGTCGAGAATGTCTACAGTGAAAGAATATCTATCGTGTAGAGGTTCTTTAAAATGTTGACTGAGAAAAGTATTTAAGTGATTACTCTCGAATGAATAGCTGTGCTGTGAGATCCTTGTCTTCAGATTCTGTGTAGTTTCACCAACATACTGCATGGAACATACAGTACATGTGATTAGATAAACCACATTCTTTGTCATACAATGATCCTCAGCTTCTTTATTAGTAAGGAAAATGTCTTCCGTAATGTTACTAGTGACTCCAATTCTGAAATTAGTTTTTGGACAGATTCGGCACCGCTTATTAACACAAGAACGACCGGTGTGTGAGGTGTGTTTTCCGAGAGTGACGAGATTTCTCCCATACTCTCTTCCAATAAATTTAGAATTTGATGATTGTTTGTACGCGTTTTCTGTGTTTTTAGCGGGCTACTATGAGGGGATGCCCATCCCTTACTATGATTTCGATCGACGGACATTCGGTGGGACTGCCACCGTGGCGTGACCCCTCTATGGTGGGAGAACCACATATTTCTGGCTCGACTACTCCGCCCTCTCCTCTCCGCCGATCTATGGATCAGAAGAGAAGACGATCACTGCAGTCTGGAATTATTAGATGGGGAATTGAGATTCGATCTATGTGTTTCAAAGCCAGTTGAATCTATTCGATTACGATTGGAATTGCAAGTTTGAGAGGGTATTAGCAGATTGGAGAATTGGGGTGATGGAATTTTGGGAATTTTTTAAAAAATTGGGATATATTTGTTCAAAAAGGCACTAAAAGCCTATGCGCATATATTTTTGTTATTGGATGTAAAAGAAGTTGGTGTCGGGAGCCTCCTGCTCCCTTATTTAGGTATGAGGAAGAGAGTGAGAGTGTATTAGATAACATGTGACACCAATTCCACTGCTGGGTGAGGACATAAACGATGTTGCGAGCGGCTTTGAATGTTTTATAGACTATAAACTGGAGTCTGTCAATAGTGGTAATGGGAATAATTTCCAAGATTTCAAAGACTTAAATTTCAAAGAAAAATTTTTTGCTAAAAGAAAAAGTCAGTTTGAGATCTGAGGGTTCAATTGTTTGTACACGAGAGATTACTGTATGTTTTGAATCGTGGTGTATAGTGTATGTGTAGTTTGAAATTACAAAAGTGCTAGAACTTTCCGCAATTCTATGGATAATTCAATGTTTCAATTTCCTGAATGTAATAAATCTATCTAACATCCCACGTTCAGGGCATCAAGCGTGAGGTGATGTTGGACGTCACACCACCACCGGCCGCCAATGGCGAACCAATTCAAGGTATTTGCCTACAAACTAATCCTCCACGGACTTATACGGGATTTGATTTTAAGGTACTAATTGGACTGAGGAAGGAATAGTCTCAATAATCAAGAGGGAAACTGGTTGTATGCTGGACTTGGCCAATGAGAATTCAAGAAGAATAGAGCTTGTGGAGCAACGTATTAATTACCAATACGTAAGGGTTAGTCTGATCTCCGCAACAATACATGAACATCACTGTACCTGCAGATGATAAATGTCTGCAATAAAGTGTTACCCCCACATAGCGACTGGATGATCGGATTGAGGAAGGCCTTTGTGTCTATGGGCCTCGTGCCGGAAGGAGACGTTGACAATCAAGTGTTGTCCATCGATCTGTGTTCCTCAAGGCCGAAGAATAAAGTTTTTGTGGTGAGTTTATTGATATATCAAACCGCCCGACTAGAAAGGTTTTCAATTCCTACACTAGTGTTATGAGTGTTTTATTGTATTTGTTGAGGTACAAGTACACGAGCATTTGAGAAAGAAGGTTCTGAGTCCATCAATGGAAGCACGGAAGAAGATAGAGGACTATTGCTTAGGAATTGGAAAAGAGAAGAAGGACACGATTCGTTTCTACTCCAATCTTGTAAGTTAATATACTTGTGTTTCATAATTTTGTAATAATCCATTCAGACCAAAGGAGAGGAGCTGACTAGAGACAAATCCAAATATTTCTTGGGAATTCTCATCAGATATAATGAGTCGATTGGACGTAATTCGTATGTAGTAAAGTTACCCACCTCCGGTCAATTAGATCGCATCATACTGGAGAATAAGGATAAGACAAAGGATTGGAAAAGAAAGGTATGTATACGAGATTTGTTAATGCTTTAATATATCTATTCATCAGTTCATCGATTATGCTGAGGTAGCCAGAATGGTCGGGAAGCCCTTGGAGTCTCTACTTTCGGGCTATGAGGCTGAGAAGAATAAGAGAATTGAGTCTCTAAAGAGGGCACCCAAGCGACCGAACTCCAACTCCACATCCAATGAAGCTAAAAGAGTAAGATAACATTGTAATACTGATGTATTTTGCTTGTTCCTGCACGGTAACCATGATTTTACAAAATTCACCCTTGGAGTAGTGATTGGTCAAAGTCAGATCATCTGAAAAAGTTATTTTTGGGCGCCAAAAATGTAAATGATGACCGATCTTCGCCAAACTCTCAGGACCTTAGTTTCTCGTCATAAGAAGCAGAATGATCCTTAGAACGAGTTTCTAGCACGTATGGGAGCGGAGTTATGAATTTCCGACCCTGAACTTGCAGCAACCCTGCAGCTTCTGCAGCAAGCGGCAGCAACTTGAAACTTTTTTTCGGGTAGGCCTCGACAACGTCTAATTGCATAACAAGTTTGGCCGGAACAGAAAACTCTTTCTACGAAATAAAAATTTCGAAAGAAGTGTACCTTTGATTACGTCATCACTATGCAATAGTATTGATTTTTCCGACACCACACTTTTAATATTTTGTTACCCGACAGTCAACCTATACCAGGCCAAAAAATCAGCCGGATATCTTGGCTGGTTCAAAAGTTACATCTAAATGAAAAAGTGTCCAAATACTTTTTGTCGCGACTGTACGCCTCCCCCCATACGTCCCATACGCCGACTGATAAGACGAGTCAATAAGAGCCTTTCAATATTCTTCACACACAACCAGCGACAACCAACCTCACTCGTCCTTCAGATTGCGTTTTAATCATGGAAGATTTGACAACTTGTTTCTTCCTTCGCACAAAGAAGTGATGAAGGTACTGGTAGGTGAGTTTTTATACAAAATCAATATTTCGGTCTGCGAAAGGCTCACGGAATATGCTGATATAGTAGCGGCAAACGATTCTGTAGATTATTATTAGATTATTTTTTTAAAAAACCCGTCAAAAATGTATTTTAAATTTAATAATCGTTACAGCAATAATTTTCCAATTACAGATCAAAGAGGCCAACAAGATGCTTCTAAGATGAGGAAAACCCATCCTAATCTTCGGACGATATCGGACGGTAGGTTTTTCGTTTTTTTTTTCTTTTTTTGGGTGTTTTCGAAATATGAGCGACGTAAGCATTGCTGCCTAGTTCAGCATTCATCACTCAACCAATCGATTGTACACAGTGGGTACAAAACGGTCACATAATAATTCTGCTGAGTGTTGCTGAATTTTCAACATACCGGACGCGTTGCGGCTCGCAACGCGAAGAGCCTTCTAATGTGGGAATGCTCCTTCAAGAATTGTTTATCATTTACCTTTTATACATATGCATAATCTAATAAACTTAATAATTTCAGCAAACTCGTCCGGATGGATCTTCTGGCAACGACTACGCGCGCACATCGTGCTACTATCGGCCTAGTAAGTGTAGAGCTTCGATGAATCGAATACCTTTGTCGAAACATGCTTCACATCATATGACAGTGCACAACATTGCACTGTAATAGAAATTAAGTAGCATAAATTGTGTCCAAACACGTATTTCAGCATGAGCATGCTGGAAAGTTCGGCATACTGGACTTGAAGCATCAGCAGACTACTACTACTATCATCACCGATGTCGATCAGCCACTAACGGTGAGATTGATGAGCTTTTAATGCATCTATTAGTAAAAATATGAAGTGTAGGTGAGGATGTTATCGATAGGATAGAAGCAAAAATAACGGGTAACAAATTCACATTCGTCCTGAGCCACAACACTGTGAGGCCAGTTAATATTCTCGCAAAGTAGGACTTATTTAGCTGTTTTTGGGCTTTCTGTCCGGCGTGATCTGTTTACTACAAATTCATTGTCGCTCGCTGACAATTACTTCATCCCCGGAAATAAATTCCTGGCAACGGCCCCGTCTACAAAAAGGTGTAGAGAAAAAAAAAAGGTGTACTTGGAACATCTCAATTCAGCAATTGATCCGATCTCATTTCAGGTCGAGGCCTACGCTGCTATCGTTATCGGCGTTCTCATCCTGCTGCTGGTCGTCGCCGGCCTCATCTGCTTCTGCCGCAGAGGAAAGGGCGGTCGTCCTGCTGCAGCAGCTGCAGCCCCTGCATCCGGCCCGGCCTCTCCCGAGCTCCGCCCAATGATCAACAAGGCGGACCTCCTCAGACAGTGAGGAGAACTGCGACAATAGGGGACAGGCTGTCACTACTCTTGTTATCCCGGGAGATCTTGTGCTAGCTTGATATTGAGAGTGGCTTGGTGAGAAATGAATGTCACATCATTTCGCGCTTAGCCATTCCCAATCTCCACTATTGCTTATCTTATCCTGTTCCCATATGCAAACCATTGATTGGAAGCTGTATTTTTAATGCATGTGCACATACTCTGATGAAAGCTTCAATTTCCTCAAAGCTTGATTGACGTCTTCACATAATGCTTGTGGTATGAGCCTGCGGGGTGAATGGCAGTTCGGAGTAGAACACATTGTTTTATGAATTTCATTTGCGTTTTTACGTGCATCACTAAATTACGAACGCCTTGCAGTATCCGGTCTTACCTGAATTTATCTCAAACATGGTGGTCCTTTGACGGCTGTGAAACCGCAATGATTACGAATGCAACTTTAACTTACTGGTGTTCGCATCACTACTAGTCGTTGCTGGTAACTTTTGCTTGCTGAGAATTTTTTTATTCGCAACCAAGTAAAGATCTTTCTCATTAATTCAAAAAAAGTGATGCTATAATATCGGAAGTGAATATTTTCATCTGCTGCTGCAGTATCATACTTAGAGATCAGGTAAGAACATGAAGAAGCAAGCTCAATTCAGGTAAATTCAGGTACGAGCAAGCGTGTAGAATGGGTGTGTTGTTCTTAGCTTTCCAGGCCACACGACCCCCTTATTCATGTGAGAGAAATGAGATTGAAGATCAATCAATGGATGAATCGAACAATTCACACGTTAGGTCAATTAAAGTTTCTCACCTCTCGCTCAATCTTGAGACGCAATTCACTCCCTTTATCTCGCGATTGTAATTATAGCTCGATAAATCGGAAGAAGAGAGAGAGAGTGTGTGAAATGAAGAGACGGCGGTATGAAAATTATTTTCTTTCTTTGTTCTTTTTGTTATTTTCGATAAAAAAAAAGAAGAGAAAGAGATAAATTTTATTGATCATTGACGTATCACGATGAACGGAAATTTGACTCGAACTGCATTCAGAACTTTCAACTTTCTTTTTCAACTTTAGAGTTTCAACGAAATGAAAAAACAAACGAAACCTCCGTTTCGATCTGTGGGAAAATTACGTTCGACATCAGTATCTGGAAATTCATTTTGTCGTAAAATATGGCGATTTCTCACCCAATCAACGAAGATGATCGATTCATTGAGCTTTAAGCTCCGGTACTGTACATAGAGAAGTTCAGCTGCGGAAATAATTTCGATTGGCCCGATGTCTGGCGACTTCCAATCATGCTCGGCCCAATCGGCGAACTACAGTCCTGGCGATTCCCCCAGTGAAAACGGAGCGCTCCGGGTGACCCCGGGTGACCCCCAGTGACCCCACGCTTCGTACTCTTTCAATTGTTTTTAAAAAGTCGCCAATTTGATTCCATTGTCTTCAGCGTTCGATTCTGCATCGATTCATATACAAACATATAAAAATAATTAAATTTTAATTAATTAAATTAATTTTCAAAAAAAGTGAAGAATAAAACGATTCGTGCATCAAAGAGTACACTTCCGATATTTATGCGCAGCCGCTGCAAAAAGTATTTGCTAAATAGCGTAGGTGTACTGCTCGATGCACGAATCGTTTTAATCTTCACTTTTTTGAAAATTAATTAATTAAATTTAATTATTTTTATATGTTTGTATATGAATCGATGCAGAATCGAACGCTGAAGTCAATGGAATCAAATTGGCGACTTTTTAAAAACAATTGAAAGAGTACGAAGCGTGGGGTAACTAGGGGACACCCGGGGTCACCCGGAGCGCTCCGTTTTCATTGGGGGAATCGCCAGGACTGTAGAGCAGAATAATTATCTTATTTCATTCCATTTTTGAATTATTTAAAAAAGAAAGCTCACTTTTTCAAATGCACCTTCGGTAATGCCAACTTCTCCAATTACGAGGATGTAGAGTCGCGCGAACAATTCACTCAATTTCTCGTTTTGTCTGTTGTGTCCAACCCGCTCGATGGCTGTAATTAATGATTGCATACTGTTTGTCAATTGACAACGCGCTCATTTAGTGCTCATTAGACGACTAATTTGGTAAATTGGTGTACAGTTGGCCTCAGTTATTGCAGAATTTCTACCGATCGCGCCGCACCTCGCATAGCCGTGTCCAACCGATCTTGCATGATTGCATCAGTATCGATCACACCAAATCCGCTCTTCATCGTTCGTACCGTAGCAATTTCGGCGCCAGGAGTAAGTCTGACGTCCGTAATGTGTGATAGAATCATCTGGAATTACTATTTCAATGTGTAACACTACATCGCTTCAAAAATCTCATGTAGTCAAAAATATTGCAATCTGACCCTGGAATAAAAATCAAAGGAATTGAACCAAAATCTATCCACGAAATCTGATGAATTAGTAGGCGGGCGCTCATTGAAGGAGGCTTGAGCTGCGAACATTTTCCGATTTTTCGAGAACACCTTCAATTTACTTTCGATTGCATCCATTTCTGTTAGAATTAATGCCTGGGGATAGCGGAATAAAGTAAGAATTGCATGAAGCTCACGGAATCGATGAAATATTTGGCTTCAGCAGCGGTATCCGTAGCATCTTCTTCGCCAAGGGATTCTATTTTCTCTTGAATGTGGTTGAACATCATTTCTCTTGAATGTGGTTGAACATCATATATCATTGATTGCTCACAGTTGTAAACTTGAAGAGACTCCTGGTCCAGCCGAGCTTTACTAACTGGTGCAGTCCCGGGAATAGATCTGCCATTCGCTCGCTTTTGACATGTGTTCCGAATCGCTCGATCGCTGAAATATATAACATTTGTTGAATGGAAGAGATCAAGCAACTCCATACCTTGCATCGCCGTATCTACTCGTTGCTGCTTGGCTTCAGCGCTATCGACCACTCCGAAAGCCCTTTTCGTTGTTTGAGCCAGCGATATTTGCGCAGCAACAGGTATAGAGTTTCCGAATTGCAATGCGTAGAAGCCCGTAAGCTATAAATATTTTTCATGATTTGTAACGCTAAATAGCCAACCTTGACCATCCCACGTGCCTCGGGACTGAAATTAAATAAAGAAATTCAACGAATTCACTTTGTCAACGAATTGTTCGGCATAAGCGTGGTCCAACAGTGGTCTTTAACCGATTGGAAAAGTGGCCGGAAGCTAATTGATGTCGAATTTTCCATCGCTAATTCGTCGGAGACCTGTATAAATTGCAGTTGCTAAATTATAAGAGACCTGCTGAGTCAAAACAAATCAAAAGTTTTGAGGCAACAAGAAGGAAAGAAGCATTAAAACAACTTCAAGAAAACTCGCAATTTCCTTGATCAATTCCTGCGCGAATTTCAGCGACCAGAATGCGGTAGTGAAGTTCCTCCTCCCACATGCCACATCTATCGCTTCCTCGATTCTGCCGACACTACTTATCGATGTGATGTTGACATTCTCAAGCATTAGCGGGCAGCCTGTGGCCATTGCGAGCGGAGCCAAAGCGAGGAGCAGGATGGGTAACCGCATCCGGCTGCAAACTGGCTACTGATGGATGCGATTTCGAAGAGTAAATTCATAGATATTAGTACACGAACTAGTGCTGACAAACCGGCGTAAGCCTCTCCTCTATTTGCATTCTCTCTCGTCGGTCAGACAGACAAGAGAGCGTGCAAAACTAGGAGAGATGCACACGCCGAATCGCAATCACTAACACGAATGCAGGAACGAATTGAGGATAGGGAACATCATATCATAAATGTTTCAAGATATTATAATATCTCGACTGAAACAAGGGCAATTAGAGTGACCTTGCCCTTAGAAACAGTGATCGTATCAACGGAAGAGATGTGATTACTAATCGGGAAATCATGATTTCATCAAAAGTGAAACACTGGATAGAAGGATAACAAGGGAAGAACAATATCTTTATTCTCGAATCTAACTTTCATACAACTGCGATATTGTCCCAGAATTTGTTTGCATTTTTTCTTCTTAGTTGCTTTCGTACTTCATCCGCTCCAATTTTCCAATTATCAATCGATATTTGCTTGCTGAAGCACTCAAATAACTCGGGAAAAGTCGTTCTTAGTGCAACTCTAGTCTCTTCCGAAAGCGCCTCGTAGCATGTTTGCACCTAGTATGATCCACATTTGAATTTATATTCACTTTTTAGCAGGGATGATTACCTTTTCCACAGGGCAGGAAATGTAGCGCGAATCTTTCATTGCATTGGCAATCAGTGGATCTCCTTCGTTGCCATCCTTGAAACGCTCATCCGGATTTGCAAGCGTCATCGAGGCAAGGTACTGCAAATATAAGTTTATATAATTAATTTTTAAATATTTTTTTTAGGCTTACCCAGTTAACGAAAGCTTTCGCGACGGCGTTATCGAGAGTATGGTACTGAAGGTAGAGTGTCTCGAGGGCTGGTGCTATTTCCAGATAGGAAATATCCTGCTCAGTGTCTTCCCAAAGTTCTCCCAGTTCAGCGATAACCTGTAAAAATTAGAAATTGATCAATTCATTTTGCTAGTCAGTCAGTTCTCAAACGGATTCTCACCATTTCGAATGATGTCCTTCCCATAGGTGCTTCCTCCTGCACAAGCACATAAATGTTGGCGAATAACTCGGCCATACGTTCATTTTTTCCGAGCGTTCCAAACCGTTCAATCACTCAAGGAAAAAATGAGTTGTTCAACATGTATTGCGCTTTGATACGGAAAAAAATATGCGGAAAATGTGAGAAAAATATATTCACTCTTCATAGCAGTGTCGATACGCTTCTGCTTCGTTTCCGACGTTTCTTCCATTCCGAAACCTTTCTTCGTCGCTTTAGCCAACTCGATTTGTGCCGCGACTGGCAGAGTGAGTGATGCATAGAAGGGGTGGTCTTCAATCTGCAAATTCATATTTTGAGCCACAATTTTAAATTGTAAATGTTAACCTTACCTCTTCGATCAACTCAGTCTTAGTCAAGTTATGCAATGCAGATTGACGATAGTGTTTGAATAACTGAAATAACATTTTCGAATTCAAACTTTGAAAAATACACAAACATCGGTGATAAATTCCTTGGCATCACTCTTGTTTAGTAGTTTATATTGATCCTTGATCGATTGAAAAAGCGGTCGGAAACATATTGATGTCGAGTTGTCGCTTTCCACCTCATCCGACACCTGGAAATCGTAAATAATTGTTCGTGCTTCAAGGACTCATGGCAGGATAAACTAGAAACCGCATTTCTTCTTTCTGCATACTATCTCACGCACACGTACTTGCATGAGATGGAGCGTTGTTAAGACATGATATATCGAGTTCCACTCACAATCTGTACGATGAGCATCTGAATCCATGCAGGAGACCAGGGATCGTGAGTGAAATTGCGCCGCCCGCACGCCGTATCTACAGCCTTATCGAATCGGCTGAGCGGGATCACGGTAACATCGAGCCCTTCAAGAAATGGAGGACAGTTGCTCACCGCCAGATGGCTAATAGCGAATAATAGAAGTAGCAACTTCATCTGACTGAAAATTGTATAATTATTGCACAAAACTTAGATCGATATTTGAAAATTCTATTTCATGAGAAATAACGTGCAGAGTATCTCCTTCAAACCAATCGGAGAAACGATATCAAACAAGAATGACAAGAATAATTGAGATAGTATTGACCTTGCTATCGGAGAAACGATATCAAACAAGAATGACAAGAATAATTGAGATAGTATTGACCTTGCTCAAATGATTAGATATGCAATGATTAGATATGATAGATATGGGTATGCAAATCTTGCCATCTCTTTTCCATTGTGTATAGCGAGAGCATGAGAGATTAGAAGCTTTATCATCGGCTTTATCAACGACCAAAGAGCAATGCAAACAATTAATGTTATGAGAAGTATAGTCATAGTTTGGGTTTGCCTTATTTCCAACGCATTAAATGACAAATTGATCTATCGATACGGCCTTCCGATGTCATTTTTCCCATCCAAAAATTACCACACGTTCGTCATCATGACGATTGTTGAGTTGTATGGTGCTGCGCTCCCGGTCAATAATAGTGCGCGCATAATCGGCAATTGAATTGCGAACTCAATTTTGACAAAGCAAAAACTTCATCAAAGGTTGAAACCCCCAGCCGTGTGCAAAACCAAGCCGCTTTTGTGGGAGTCGTCGACAGACAAACCATCTGAAATGTGCATTGAAACCTATTGTCTATGAGACGCTAGACAGAGCAAGCGGCAGTAAGAGATCAGTATACTCCTCTTTATGAATAGAAAAATCATTGTCCACCTTTTTTCAATTTTGCCACCAGTTAATTTAATCAACACTACCCAACTCTACCCTCTAACCTCAAATGCACGTAGAATTCCATGAGGGGTGTATTCTCCCTCGTCCTCTACAAATGCTGCATGGGCATGAGTAGTTATGAGACCGTTTGCGAGAGAGTCGGACAAGAGTTGGCACATCTCAAAAATCTCGATTCTCTGAAAATATGTTTTTTAGGGTTCTCGAGGGTGCTGATGACGATGGGGATACTCATTTTTCATATCGACGTTCCGTTGGCTCCAGACGGCGTGACGTCTAAAACAGTTTTTCCAGAATTCCTCAGTTAGGATAAAAGCGAAAATTAGGCGAGTTTGGCTCCCGAGGTAGAATTCGATGCTGATTACAGCTGCAAACTTTATTTTTTGCGAATTACAAAAATAACTGTGTAAAATGGAAGTTATCAGGGAGCTAATAGGGAACGGGGGGAGTACCATAGATCGGACGGGAATGATGCAAGGATTCCAAATGTATTTTTACATTGTCAAGAAAACATGCGGATAAGGTTTTATGTAAAAGATAGTACACCGGTTTGTAAGTAAATTTGACCATCCTTCCACTTGTTGACTTCTGAACTTTTATCGATCTCCTTCCCTCTCCTTCTCTCCTTCCCGAGGGAAGCGAGAGAGCATGGGGAATAGAGAGAGAGCACAGAGAGAGGGAAGAGGTCAAGGTAGAGAGACTCGGGTAGATCAAGAGATCGGAAGTCAACAAGGGGAAGGATGGTAAAATTTACTTACAAATCGGTAAACTATCTTTTGCATAAAACCTTATCCGCATGTTTTCTTGACAATGTAAAAATATATTTGGAATCCTTGCATCATTCCCGTCCGATCTATGGTACTCTCCCCGATCCCTATTAGCTCCCTGAGAACTTCCATTTTACACAGTTATTTTTGTAATTCGCAAAAAATAAAGTTTGCAGCTGTAATCAGCATCGAATTCTACCTCGGGAGCCAAACTCGCCTAATTTTCGCCTTTATCCTACTGAGGAATTCTGGAAAAAACTGTTTTAGACGTCACGCCGTCTGGAGCCAACGGAACGTCGATATGAAAAATGAGTATCCCCATCGTCATCAGCACCCTCGAGAACCCTAAAAAACATATTTTCAGAGAATCGAGATTTTTGAGATGTGCCAAACTCCTTTAGATTTGTCCGATTCTTAGGCGAACGGCCTCTTATGTGCAGAAGAATCGAGTCATTGAGACCGTTATTTTGTCGATTACCCGTTATTTTGAGCCACTCGATTTTTGGTATCTTGAGGAGTATTCCAAGAGGCGAACTATTCAAGAGAATTTTGATCTTAACATTTTCCTGATTCCGGCTTCTAACCGCTGCTGCAATCAGCCTGAAATATTCAGATAAAGTAAAGTAAGAATAACAAGTACTTCAACAGCTTTAATGATGTTGTATTAAAAAAACTTAATCATGATTGCTTTCATGAAATATTTATCGTTCATTTATTAAATCGAGAAAAAAGCAAGCGTTGTTGTTCACCCTTCTGCTTCTTCTTCTTCTTTCGAGCGTTCCTCTAAGAGCATTATCACTGCATCCGGTGGACTATCTCGAGCAGTGTGCGGGTATCGACGAGTACGGCGGGACCGTGGCCATTTCAAGCAACTACAATCGACATTCTGGGTTCTCAAGCTAAGAGCGAGCGGTTGGGTGCGTATTTCGTCCTTCCGTCTCCGGTTCCTCTACGCCCAGAGTCCCCTCCCAGAAGCGTTTGGCCCGCGGGAGGTGTACGCCAACACGATGAGTCGCCCCTTCTACATCGGCACACTCAACACGCGGACGCTGGCGCCTAAGGACAAGCTGATCGAGATCGAAAACGCGCTCAACGAGATCAGATGGGACGTGATTGCTGTACAGGAATCGAGAATTGTAGGTTGTGCCTGCTTCAATTTAACATCCTCAGGCACAATCATATTTTATTCTGGAGTCACTACTGCGAATCACGGTGTCGCATTCCTTAGCTGTCTTCCGCGGTCTATCGGACAGACTTGCAACCCTTCAACTTCCCGACGTCAAATTGTTCATCGTGAACGGCTACGCACCGACCTCGTCTTACGACGATTCCATCTATGACGATTTCATCGACAAGGCTGAAGCAGCACTGAAGAGCGCTCCCAAAGGATATATGCCCATTTTACTCGGAGATTTCAATTGTCGAGTCGCGAGGGAGCAAGGAAACGAACGATACGTCGGTAAATATGCGTCGACGGCACCGAATACACGTGGTTGAACGTTTACGGAAGCATGTATGCGGAACGAGTTAAGAATCTGGAATACTGTACCGAAGAAACGACATGGAAGGATCTGGACATGGCTTTCCAATAATGGCATCACGTACAACCAGATCGATTTCATTACGGCTCCGATCTCGGCCAAGATCCTGTGAAGTAGGCCGTTTTAACTTCAATAGCGATCACCGTCTCGTGAGAATGGTCCTCTCTCTCCCGAATAAGACACAGCAAAAACGGCACAAGAAAATAATGGACTTCGATCCGGCCGCGTACAAAGCTAATTCAAACCTCCCACTTTCCCGACCTACTTCCGCTATTGATGCGTACAATAAGATTGACGCATTTACAAAGGCCGCAGCAACCTATTGCTGGATAGTGCGACAGTTCCCTCCCTGGATTAGCCTTTCTACACGAAATCTGCTAGCAAAGAGACATCTACTCCGTTCCAATCCAAATGCCACAGTTGAGTATACCATAATGTGCAAAGCGGCAAGAATCGGGCTAATTGAAGACATTCGAAGAAGAAAGGAAGCACAGGCCATGAAAGCAGCTACAATGGGAAGAAGTGTAGTGAAAACAACGAGGAACCTTCACACTTCCAAAAAACGACTCCTTGTTCCCGACCCAGCTAGTGGTGCGCATTCTCAAGATGCTACTAAGACGGCGGTCCGCGCCTTCTACGAAGATCTTTACAGTCCCAGTGTGCAGCTACCACTTGCTATCCCACTCGATTTCGAGGATCCACTTCCTCCCTTCTTACCCGATGAGACTAGAGAAGCTCTGAAATGGCTCAAATGCGGCCATTCGCCTGGATCGGATGGTATTCTTCCCGATATGCTCTATCATGCACGAGAACACCTTGCACCTATTCTGGCAGACCTCCTCAATCTACTCGTCGACGGTGATCAAGTACCAGTTGATATGGTCGATGCCATCGTTTCTCTCCTCCACAAAAAAGGAGATCCTGCAAACATCAGCAATTTTCGTCCAATCTCATTGCTTACCGTATCCCTGAAAGCAACAACAAGGGTAGTATTGAAAAGAATGGAATCATCGCTAGAGGAAGCCGAATCACATACTCAAACAGGATTTCGGATGGGATACAGCACTGTTCTCAACTTGCATATAATCAAACAGCTAGCTGAAAAAGCCCACGAATATCAAATCCCATTGTACATTTGACTTGTCGACTTCCGGAAGGCCTTCGATTGTGTTGAATGGAGCGCTGTTTGGAAGTCACTCTGGATCGCTGGAATTCACCCAATACTAGTGCATCTTCTCCGCCGATTATACGAAGCATCGAGAACTCGAGTTAAAGTTAACGAAGATCTCGTCCCGGTCGCGATCAACAGAGGCGTTCGTCAGGGAGATACGCTCTCCCCACGTCTATTCAATACCGTACTCAGGATGGCAATGAATGAAATTGATTGGGAAAATGACGGAATCAGAGTGGATGGAAGAAATGTCAGTCATATCGAGTACGCTGACGATATCGCGCTTATCTCAAAGAGCAGACAGGAATTAGAAGGAATGCTGAGGAAGCTAATGGCCGCGTGCTCTCGTGCTGGACTAGAAGTAAATGCATCAAAACGGTACTTCTCAAATCATGTACTACAACCAGAGCTCCGATCAATATCGATAAGATGCAATTCAAATTCGTAGAAGCCGCAACCTATCTAGGGGGGACAATTTCCCTCCTTCTCGATCATTCACTCGAAATTGATCACAGAATTCAACTGGCCTGGTTTGCATGGAGCAGACTCTCACATCTCCTTACTTCGAAATTACTCTGTATGAATACGAAACGGTGTCTATTCCAAAGCTGTATCTCCTCTACAGTACTCTATGGATCAGAGACGTGGGCCCTACGTGCAAGTGAAAAAGAGAGGCTCGCAGTCACACAGCGAAAAATGGAGCGAAAAATGCTACGAAGAACCTTGTTGGATAAATGGAGAAATGCGAATATTCGAGCAGTAACCGGGATCCGTGACTGGAATCAGGAGGCGTTAAGGAGAAAAGCGGCATGGTCACTGAAGCTCCGAGAGATGAATGTCGACCAATGGAGCAGATCTACGACTGTCTGGATACCGTATAACAGGAAACGCCCCCAAGGTCAACCAAAAGCTCGCTGGAGAGGCGATCTACGACGAACTATTGGCGACAACTGGTGGAGCGCGCCTATAGAAGCATACCGACCCATCCTCATCTGACGAAAATCGTCTGACATGATAAAGATTAAAGATTAAAGATTAAATCGACAGCCTTGATGAGCGCCCATACACAGGCTACAATGGGAACACAGGCGCAGATGGTGAGAAGCATCATCATGGTTCCCACAGGGCCGCAGCAAAACAGTCCATGCGAAATCGCCGCTTAATACGAATATTTTTGTTTGAAAAATATATAAAGTTCTCACTACTGATAGACGACATACTTTCGGGTCTCCTGCTTGGAAGAATCAAAAGTGATAGAAAACGTGTGAAGAGTGTTGGCTCAGATAAAACCAACAAAAAGGAAAGTGAGTCTTCCCTGGACGATTTGAATAAAGCCGTGCCCATGTCCTTATCAATGGACGAAAGCAAATACTGATATCACACGTGAGCGAAACATTGCTAATGTTAAAAATACGAAGCTGCTTTTGAATTACAACAAATTAGAAAAACTCATATTTCATTACAATTTTTTATATTTATTCAGTGATTCATCCGTTTAGTTTAGACTATTCGCCTACTTTTGTAGCTGAAAAACACGTAAACTAGGGTAGAGTAGTTGAGAGATAGAGGAGTGGAAGAGAAGTAAAGATAAAGTCGCATTCTAGCTCTCGGTATTTAAAACTCCGATAAACTATTAACTTTTCATTCTATTCTTCGCAGAATCAATGGTCTTCCGACAGTTCATCGTTCTTCTATCTCTATCTTCCATTTCTAACCTAACTCTATGTTTCGGTGAACCGGATAATTCGGCCATTGAGAAGAGCTCGGCGATTATTCGCGAAGAGGCTAAGCTTCTCAATATTAGTGCTGTCAAGCTCGTATTAACTTGCACAGGTTTTGTTTTCACGATTGACAAGGTTCACCATTCCAATACTTCAGCTACGTACATTGATGTTGTGGCAGAAAAGTATCGGGAAGGGTTTCTGAGCGGAATGATGTATACTAGTTTGGACCTTCTGAGAAGGAAACGAGGCGTCGCGAAACCCAGAAATGCAATGACATCAGCGAAAAATTCATAACATCAAATTGAATTCAGATACGAATGTCTTACGAGAAGGAAATTCGCTGGTTCAATGAAATGACAAACGATTTGAGTAACGAATCGAACAAATTCTTGAAAATGGTGAAAATGGTTTTACACATACGATAAATATATATATATATATATACTATTCTCTTTTTTCAGGCTATATTAGTAATTTTACAGGCTCTCGAGGAATTTCTCACGACAATGGACGCCTACGATGAATCAATGGAATTTTCCAATGATAAGAACATTACTAACCTTCAGTTAAGGGCTTTGGAGAAGATTCCGCATAGCCACAATAAGGTCCGTTTTCAATCACATTTTTTTCTTGGCTTTACATCATTTTCAAGGTCATCCGTGCGTACAACAAACTGTCGACGAACTCAAAGATGGAACTGGAGACAACGTTCTGTCTTCGAACAATTTATAATCACTTTCGGCATAATCTCTTAGTGCGAAACGCAGGCAGCGAAATGCTCACACAGGAATACTGGGACAAAATCGAAATTTCGAATCATACATTGAACTTTCCGAAACTGGAAGTGATCAGTGGCTATGTCTGAATACAAGATTAAACGAATGAAAATATGATATCAACTTATATCCCGTTACATTTGATCGTTTTTAGTAGTCTGTACTATTTCCTCCGATTGTTCATTTTTCAGTTTTTCAGTTCAGTCGAAACATCGTAAATTTGAGTAAGCACAATTCTTGTAGTTCTTCCTTTATTCAAGTGATTATTCGGCTCTAAACTTTCAGTGGCGGAATGTATATTGGGCAATCAGCGAGATATGGGTGATCAAGCATCTCCTCACAAGACAGTCTTTTTCCTCGATGTTGTTGAGGGCATTATACTGTACATACAGACTCTCAAT
The DNA here is from genome assembly GCA_000180635.4 of Pristionchus pacificus. NCBI lineage: Eukaryota > Metazoa > Nematoda > Chromadorea > Rhabditida > Neodiplogasteridae > Pristionchus > Pristionchus pacificus. The sequence goes on from CM026576.1 coordinate 17,342,153, forward strand.
CCCAGGGACAATTTCGCGGTGCGAAATGGATGTCGAATTAATCCACACGTTCTTTAAGTCGTCAGCGAACTACAATTTTCTGGTTTTATATAATTTCACAACAAACCTCTTGTAATACAAAAATATACAAAGTGCTCACCGATTCGAACACGGAATTTGAAATGGCGAAAGAATTCATGACTGCAAGCTCGAAGATTTTGGGAAAGAGCTGGGCTATTCTCTCGTCTTTACTGTACACACCAAGACGCTCGATCGATGAAATGATTTCTTTTTTAGTAGCTTTACATTAAATTATATATAATTATTTTTATTACATAATTCTGTGTAGAGCACTTGCCTGTCATAGCAGTGTCTATTCGGAGTTGCTTCAACTCATCGGTTTCCACCACTCCGAAAGCCTTTTTGTCGCTTGAGCGAGCGCAATTTGAGATTTGATTGGAAGAGTGTGGGCATAGCCCATTTTCACCAAGTCCATAACCTCAAAGTGATCTGTTATTGCAGAGTTGACAATGAAAAAAAAAGATGATGAAAAAACAGAATTAAAGGAGGAGTAACAGGAATGAATGTCAAAGACTCCCACAACGAAATCCCGGGACTTCCAAGTACAGTAGTTAGCCGTTGGCTCTTTGCCAAAGTACCTATTCCCTTCTCTCGTCCCTTGTTTGCGAGAGGGAGGAGTGCGATCGATGGGAAGAGTCTAGGGGAGACAATGGTAGATCAAGGCGTACTCTCTTCCCAGTCAAACCCTCACTTCAAAATCCCCGCCGTTTTCTGGACTCAGGGGAATTCCGGCACTAGGCCAACTCTCTATAACTCGGTTCATTGATGTCGTAGAAACACGGGAGTTTCGGAAAGCTCATATGGTTATAGATTGCTACAATGTGGCGTTAACAGATTAGTCACCAAAATATTCATGTTACTCCTCCTTAAAGCGTTAAAATGCCTAATGATCTCCTTCAATTGTCTGCCCTTGGCCATTCGACGGAAACCTCTGTACTTCCGCTGATGTGCGAAATACTGAAATTAAATAAATAATAAACTATTTTTTCAAAATAATTAATTAGCTAATTTAATATAAATATATAATATAGCATGGTGCATTTGCGACCAGGTTTAGAATGTGACTAGGGATGTCAAAGTGAAAAATTTGTCCGTTTATTCATCATGCTCTTTCGTGATAAGTGAGAGATTACGATGAATGAAGTAAAGAGTTCTTCATCCTGACAGCAATTACATAAACTCACTGAATCAACGTGTGCTTTGGCCTTCTCATCTTTGAACTCGGCATATTCATTTTTGTATCGATTGACTAAGCGGCTGAGAAGCTTCATCATTTCAGTTTCATTCTTGCCCACTTCATCTATTACCTGAAAACCGAATGAATGTTCTCTTTCCGGACGCTACAGAAGAGAGAGAGAGGGCGCAAAAAAAAGGAAATACACATGACTGAAAAAAACACAAGGTTTACGTCAGACTTTGGACAAAATAATTCGACCAGAATGCAGAAGTGTAGTTGCTGCGACCGCACGCAACATCCACTGCATCTTTGAGGTCGTCGATCTAAACATTAAAGCAAATTTTCCACTTCAATCGGCTGGTGAAACCTAAACTTATTCAGCGATCAACAAATCTGTGCGCCGCGAGAAACCCGTGAGGTTAGATGAAACACCATAGTCAGCATGCGAAATTAGTCCACATTTTCTCCTTCATTATTCCTAGCACAAAGGATAATCCCAACAACAGCAGTATTCCTTCATTGATCTCGCGGCCAAATTTCCGGTCTGGTACTGATTTGCCTGCAATTAAATTTATCCGGAGTGCTAAATTTCGCGAGTGTTGGAAGTCAATGATGCCTGATCGTGATTGCAATAGATTTGAGGTCGATCCCACTGAGCATAGCAGGACATCCGGCCCACACTGCAAGAGGCGCAGAAACGAGCAAAAACAATAACTGCCGCATTTGCCTATGAATTGATGTCATTGACCACGCGACTGAATGAGGCTCTTGAATCCTACCAGTTGTGTGTCGTCTTTGTCCGACTCATAGACAACCTGCACAAATTTCAAGCTCAGTTTTTGAGCTTTGAAAGCAACAAAAAAACTCGCCGGACATCCTCCCATTACAGAGGCGGGCGTCAGAGCGAAGAGTATGAATAGCGGTCTCATCCACCTGAATGCAGGATGTACCTTGAATCATATACCAAGCGTCTCTTCGTGCCGCGCTCGCAGAACACCAGAGTTAGAAATACGGGTAATCGTCGATTCATTTCCCACACACTCTCACCGGCCAGAGAGGCGAGAGAGAGTGTGAAATGAAGAGACAATTACCCGTATTTCTCGACAGTACGCATTAGAGCACAAGCGATTGTACATGATAGTTTACAGCGACGAGCAACCGTGATAAATAAAATTGAGAAGATTACTTGGAAATATAAATTATACTAAATACGAGCAAAATGTGAAAAAATCAATGACAAATTCGAGGCTGAAGACTAGAGTGTGCAATACGAGTAGCCGTCACTTCATTTCTCACTCTCTCTCTCTCTCGTCACTCAGCCGGTCGAGAGAAAAATGAAAAAAGGCGACTCGTACTGCGCACTACTGATGACGAGCGCGCGGCGAGGATGAATATCCACTATCCCCCTGTAACATCGGTGCGTAACTCAAGTGGAGGATAATCTGTGAAACTGATAGTGGCCTTGCCCAATATGCGGAAGAGAGGTTATCGGATAAGATAATTTGAACCAAGAAAGAGAGGAGTTGTGTCACCTTTATCTTGATGCACTATCAGTGCGGCAAATGAAGGTTAAATGATGTCGAGCAAACATACTGTGAAAGAAATACAACAAAAAACGATAATAATTCAACGTAAATGATCAGAACTCTCCAGAGCCCTCAGTGGTCGAGGCGTCCGCTACTTTCTTATTGCTATCCTTGGTCATGCCGAACATCCAATTGTTTTTGGAGAATTTGCCGTTCAGGTACTTGAACAATTCGGGGAACGCGGATTTGATTGATTCCTTAGCCTCCGTTGACACTGCTTTGAAGCACATTTGATCCTGGAAAAAATAGCAGTATGCATACTCCAGAAAAATAATCAATGGAATAATTGCCACTTACACTTTGCGATTTCATGAAAAAGTTAGGTCGAGAGCATATGCCCTTTCCCGCAGTTTTGATGGCTTCTTTCGCTTTTGTATATTGCGATTTGTCGATGTCGTCTTCTTTTACAGGAACGTAATCAGAATTCTTCATCACCATCACAGCGAGATACTGAAAATGCATTTTCTTGCCTTCCAGAAACCACATTTTCAATATTAACAATTGTCCCTCCAAGCCTCCAAGTCTAACAACAGTATTCATACAATTTTTAGTATATTATGAATAAAATTCTGACCCAATCGATAAATTCTTTGGCCTCGGTATTGTTGAGTGTATTGTACTGAATGTAGAGAGTTTCGACCGCCGGCACGACTTCAAGGTGCGAAATTGACGTCGAATTCTCCCAGTCGTTTTCGATGCCATTAGCGAACTGAAATAATAATGACCGTGATACTTACTATCGAAATATAGAACTTTAAGGAGAAAAAATGGGAGACTGCTTACTCCTTCGAACGCGGATACTCCAAGGGTGAAGTTGTTCATGGCTAGCTCGTAAAGTTTGGGGAAGAGTTCGGCCATCCTCTTGTCCTTACTGTACACACCAATCCGCTCGATCGCTGTAAAAATAATGTATGTTAGAAACGACGCGAGCTCGTCTGAAAATGTGGGCTAGAAACGAAATTTTTAACTGGAGAAGCTAGTGTACACGGTTAGAAACAAAAAAAAAAGAGCCCACTTACCGCTCATAGCTGTATCGATTCTTGCTTGTTTCATCACATCAGTTTCCACTACGCCAAAAGCCATTTTCGTCGCTTGCGACAGTGCAATTTGAGAGTGAGTCGGAAGAATGTGGGCAAAGTTCAAGCCCATTATGGCCATCATCTGAAAAGCTCGCGTGGAAAAACCGCATTGAATGAACTGATTTTCTCTCTCATTCAGTTGGACCAACCAAGCAGAGAATAGCAAATAATGATGTATCTGACCATTTTTACCAATCGAGCGGCGGTCAGTCTACGCTTTAAAAATTTGCGATGATGAGCGAGGAACTGAAAAGAATTTCAATCTTAATGGCACAAGCAGTATTGCCAGCCCATCAGGTTACACAACTAAATAATTTTTTCTCACCGCATCAGCATATTTCTTCGCTTTCTCATCCTTCAGTGCAGCGTATTGGTCTTTGAGAGATTGAGCGAGCGGTCTGAATCCTTCTGTGTCGTTTTTGTTCAATTCGTCTTGGACCTGCAAAGTAGCAATTAGCTGAATTATGCCGTTTTGAAGGGGCAAAAATACAGAATTTTACTCACGATTTTCACGGTCAGATGCTGCACGAACATATTGGACCAGAAAGCGGTGGTGAAATTCAAGCGCCCACACGCAACGTCAACAGCTTCGCGGAGCTCGTGAACCTTGAATGAGGGAGTGTGAATCAACGCAGAAAATATTATAATTTTCTTGTAAGACCCGCTCACCTTTGCTTGTCCAGGCATTCTCATGGAGCTCGCATCTGCCTGCAATTTAAACCGTAAATCCCGATCGTGAAAAACATCAGATAGAGCAGTAATGATCTGTCTCTTTCTAGTTTCTAGATGCTCTCTCGTTTCTATGACTAGCGAGAGATAAAGCACAGTAAAGCAACGCGAAATTTCTCAGATAGAAACACAAATTTAGTGTGAACCCGTACCGGAACAATGGTAATATTGGGATCGAGTCCCTCGAGGATGGAAGGGCAGTCTGCTCTGACGGCGAGTGGCGCCAGAGCGAGAAGGATGAAGAGCGGCCGCATTTATCCAAATAACAAAATGATAAAACCGTGTTACTTTAACAAAAAAAAGTTGAAGGCAAAGTGTTCTTTACATTAGCGCACAGTCTTATGATATTGCGAAATTATATTCAAAAAAATATTCTAATGAAAGACGATACTATTTAATCCAGAAGATCCATCGCGCACATCCCATGAGAGGGGAGATCGCTGAAACTGAGAGTTCCCCGGCCTTGCCCCAGCTTGCGTAAGAGAAGATTATCGGATAAGGGAGATTGAATCAATACAGAGAAGTGCTGAGGTATTATTCTCTGTGGAAACATGAAACATATTTTGCGCACGTTTTGCAAATATTATTAGAAAGAATCACAAATAGTTTCATGTCTATTAGACACCATACAACTATTCATCGTGCAATATGATAGAAAAAATACATATTTATCGTTCGAATCAGAAATGTAAAGGGCTTTGCTTGATAATGAGTATCGTAATGTAATTATTAAAATTTTCAACAAGTTATTATTGGTATCTAAGAAATGAAGCACCGATATTGTTCGAGTTCATTCCCGATCCTTCGCATGACCCTTCTTCCCCTGAGCAGGGCTGTGTTTCATCCAGTCTCCCAACTGTACAATTGAAATAAATTTAGATTTTATGCATGATTGAGTGATGTTCGAGTACAATTCCAGTGATTCATTCGTTCGGTTTAGACTGCGAGATCTCTTTTGTTGCTGAAAAAACAGTAAACTGAAGCAAGATAGCGTTGAGTTATAGGAGTGTGAAAGAAGCAAAGATGAAGTCGTATTCTAGCTCTCGGTATTTAACACTCCAATAAACTATCGGCTTTGCTTTCTAATCTTCGCAGAATCAATGTCCTCTCGACAGTTGACCATTCTCCTATCTCTCTCTTCTATTTCTATCCTATCTCAATGTTTCGGTGAACCGAATAATTCGCTCTTTGAGAAGTCCCTTACAATTATTCGAGAAGAGGCTCAGCTTCTCAACATTAGTGCCGTCAAGCTCGCATTAACTTGCACAGGTTTGCTTGAACGCTCGATAAGGTTCACCAGTCCAATTCAGCTAGGTACGTTGATGTAGTGCCAGAAAAGTATCGGGAAGGGTTTCTAAGCGGAATGATGTATACTAGTATGGATCTTGTGAGAAGGAAACGAGCCATCGCGAAACCCAGAAATGCAAGAACATCATCGTAAAAAATCTTTACAATAACTTGAATTCAGATAAGAAAATCTTACGAGAAGGAAATTCGTTGGCTCAACGAAACGGCGGACGATTTGAGTGACGAATCGAACAATTTCTTGAAAATGGTAAGATAATCGTTTTGTCAATTATAATTGCTGTTTGCAGGCTCTCGAGGAAATTCTAATAACAATGGATGGCTACTATCAATCTATCGAGGTTTCAGATGGCAAGAACATTACTAACCTTCAGTTAAGGGCTTTGGAGAAGATTCCGCATAGCCACAATAAGGTCCGTTTTCAATCACATTTTTTTCTTGGCTTTACATCATTTTCAAGGTCATCCGTGCGTACAACAAACTGTCGACGAACTCAAAGATGGAACTGGAGACAACGTTCTGTCTTCGAACAATTTATAATCACTTTCGGCATAATCTGTTAGTGCGAAACGCAGGCAGCGAAATGCTCACACAGGAATACTGGGACAAAATCGAAATTTCGAATCATACATTGAACTTTCCGAAACTGGAAGTGATCAGTGGCTATGTCTGAATACAAGATTAAACGAATGAAAATATGATATCAACTTATATCCCGTTACATTTGATCGTTTTTAGTAGTCTGTACTATTTCCTCCGATTGTTCATTTTTCAGTTTTTCATTGAAAAAAAAACAATAATCATCGACTGATAGGTAAATCGTCACTTACAGCGTTGTCCGGCAGTGAACAAGCCTCTGAGAGAATCAACGCCATCAGCAGGAGAAGTGATACTCTTGTCAATTAGTCACACTCTCGCGTTTCGATCAATAACAATTGTGGGTGAACCAAAACAAAATGATTACTGATATGAGCCCTTTGAAAAGACTACGAGAGATTTTCGAAATTTTTCAAGCCATGGATTTATTGTTTCCTAAGCATTTGCTGCGAAACTTCTAAATTCAAATTACACCACAAAATTGCGATGGAATGGAAAATTTCCGATAGCGAATGAATGTGGAAATATGTTGTGTTCTTCATTCCGCCGGTCACCCGCGGTACGGCGGCGATGACTCTCTCATTTTCAAAATTTTCATGTCGACAAATCAGCTGTTAGCGTCTTATCATCCCAACAGTCGAAGGTGTGGCTCGCGTAATCTATAGCCATGTGCACTCTCGTAAGTAGATTTCTGTGACTTGCTCTCATATTGTTATCACTGTATTTTTCATAATTCCTCAAGGCACTCTCTACTCAAGTCGATCTATTTGACCCAGATGTTACTGTTCAGATGTCACGGCAAAGGATTTCAAGCGATTTTTCTATCGCGCCAAAGCATACCTTTTCATGGGTGTCAAGCAGAGAGCCGTACGCATCACATGCGCATGAAAATTGCTATCTCAGCGAATCCACTGTTTTTTTCACAATCATTTCCAAACGGAATGAATCACTGTATTCTCTACGATCAAACTTTATCAAGCAATTCAATTGTCCATATAAGAATTAAATGCATGAATATTACACATGTTAGACAAAATAGGTCGAAATAGTTTCATGAGAATCGAATTGTTATGAAACTGCTCAATTTACGAAAATGAGCAAACATCTACATACAAGACATCGAATGCTAAAGGAAACTACCAATCAATCATTCTTCAGCGATAAAAAGCGGTTTAAGGACGGTCTTTGCGACATGAATCTATTGTTCATTTCCAAACCTGCCTTGCGCGCGCCCATCTCGCATATCAGAGGCTCGTATCTCTCATCAAGATCCGAAACTATTTTACGCTTATCCCTCTTGTCAAACTTCACATCCACTGGCTCATCGCTCAGTGGTCGCATATTGGTCTCTCCAGCAGCAGCAGCCGGCCTGAGCGGCTGCAGCTCGACGCCTTGCTGCAGCTGTCGGCGCTGTCGCAGATACTCGCGTCGACGAGAGATGAGCTCGCGAATCAAACAAACGACCAATATGAAAAGGGTTAAGAGAATGGAGATGGCGACGATATCCATGTAGAAGGTGCTAAACACGTCCGCAGTTTGGTCCTGAGAAGTTGTTGCTGTTAATGTCTCACCATTACCTTTTCTTTTCACTATTCTTTATTTGCACAAAATATTTTTCAACAACCAATACGTTAGTCAGTGGAGATGCAACAATGCACATAGGTCTGAGAAGAGAATTTTAAAAAAATCTCACAGGCTTCTCTGTCGGGGGCACATCAGGAAACTTCATGTCTAATTTATTGAATCGGTCTTCGAAATCATTCTGAAAATATTGTTTGGAATCGAGAGTTAAGCGTTTTCGAAATATTTCAAAAGAATTGATCGCCCTAAGAGTGTGACGTTTCGAAACCAAAAAGATGAACAAACAATAACCAGCTCGATAATTATTAAATAAAAATAAATAGAAATACCTCGCCCACGCGAACATCATGATTAATTGTTGTGACGCCAGCCATCAGTAGCGAATGACTGGATAAGAAATGAAGAAAATGCTATGTGTTTTCTCCGCCACTACTCTCAATTTCGTCACTCTTCCTATCTCGACTATTCTCACGATGGACAGTGTGTCATCTTATTTCGCACTACTCTATCATTTCTCTGACTGACAAGAGATAATGCGAATTGAAGAGACGAAAGCATTCTCGCATCTCTATCCTATGTGTGAATCACACCGATGCTTCATGCTTATCACGAAGCCTATACTTATACGTTTATCGAGCTATATTTGCACAAACTTTGAATACAACAAACGCTCAAGAAATGGAAGGCGGTTGAACGGGTTTGCTCGATTTTAGAACTGATTTAGGTGGCTCCTGAACAATTTAATATTTTCTTTGTCGAGTAAAACAGGATCAGCCTACCTTCTCTACCAGCTCTATTTCCTCAGGTACATTGTATTGGGTCTCAGATTCATCTTCGTTCACGCACAATAACCAATAGGTCAGACAAGCACCGATACCACCGATAACAATTACAACTAGGCAAATCGTGACCACTATGATTACCGTTGAGCCCTGGAAATAATATTTTAACGATTTATAATAAAAAAATTTCAGGGAGCTGACCGCTATTGACGCTCCGAAAAACCGCAGATCCAGTTCGCTGAACTGCCTGTCATAGGTGTCCTACAACAAGTATATTATTGAAAAATACAAGAACAACAATATAAATAACAAATCAAGCTCACTGTGGCCACATCAACATCCCACGCCGTCGTCAATTCCACATCACCCATATTCGCCCGATCGATAGCCATTATGAATGAGCATAACGAGGCGGAAAGCAATCACGGTGCAGCTAAAAAGATAAGAAGGTGTGACTTTGAAGAGAAGTGTGACGACATTTGTCGTGGAAATTCCGTTGATTAGATTCGGAATCATTTCCACCCTTGTTTCAGTGGCACCAAATCAACATTTTGAAACAGTTATCATTGTCCTTTATCATTGCGGTGGGAATACATTATAATCACATAAATCATAGAATGCTCACAAATACTCATTCCTTCTTCATCATACGGTTCTTCCTATGATACACTTTCGGTCTGGCCATTTGTGTGAAATTCGTTTGTGGTATCTTCGAAAAATGCTTTCTATCTCTAATGGATCGAGGCCCAAGCACCATTGGCATACGGCTGTCGCAGACCACTTCCAGCTCTTCAACGTGCTGCAGAGGCAGCAGCTCGATCTCGACAGTAGGTTGCTGCGGCTGCTGCAGCGCAGCGCGTCTCTCTACCGTCCACGCTCGCAGAATGCCAGCGACCATACCGCCAACGATCAGCAAAATAACGAAGCCGACAGCGAAAAGGAGGAGACTGTCATTGTTACCGGTGGATGCCTGATATAAACTGTATTACCCTTCTTTGAAGTGATGCAAGATTTCTTTCAACACACTGACCGTAGGTTGTTCAACTGCCCAAGTTTGTGTCGATTCTGAATCGTTCATCGCTCGATCGACGATTGTAGTGATGTGCTGTGAAGTCAAAAGCAAGAAAATAAGTAAATCTTTGGATAATGAAGCAACTTACAGACGATTCATTTGTCTGCTGGATTCTGGGTGCTGAGTTGTTTGTGTTATTCAAAAACTTTATGTCGAGAAGATTGAATTTACTGGAGTGGTCTTCCTGAAAATGAATAAAACTATATGAAAGAAACAATTTTTTTAACTAACCCGTCTCCAATCGTCGGCCATTGCAAAAGAGAGAGAGACGATGAATTAGGTCGATGTGATTGTGGATGGTACTATCGACATTTTATTCACCCTTTATCTACCACACCTCACCTCTCGTACCAGCTAGATCATGTGATTCACTTGTGCGTCAAACTTTTCGAAATGTTTTAGAAATGTACATGATTCAGATTGACGATTTATTTATTTACTTGACGATTTATATATTTACAAGAAATTCTAGACAATAAATTTACGCTCATCTTGCTCATCAATCTTCTCCTTATCGATTTTGCATAGTCGAAACGCAACGTATCCAAAAATTACAGCAGAAATTACGAGAACAATTATGGTAGAAACAACAATGCCTGTCCATCCCTGGAGAGGAAAACACGATTGAAACAAAAACAGGGTCACATACCGAAAGTGAAACTCCAAAGAGTCGCATATCGAGCGTTAGTAACTTATTGTCATTGGAAGCCTGAAATACAAGAAATTTCGAGGCTAGTGTTTGAGACTTACGGTAGTAACTTCAACAGCCCATGTTAGTGTCGTTTCCGAATCGTTCATCACTCGTCCGACGATTGTTGTGGCGTGTTGTGAATTGTGAAAGAAGGAGAAAGACATGCTAGTGATAAGGAGGTCATGATATTTCTCGCATTTTTACCAAAAAAAGATTAAAAATATACTTTTTGAATTTTGTTTTGCGAACAAAATGTTAAAAAAAAGATTTCGGTACTGTACCGATTTACTGAGTAAATCACTACCCAAATACTAATAATTAAATAATTAAATAAATTTCCAATAGAATAATCCTTAATCAGTTTCCGATCACCACAATTACCATCTCAAATGAAGCGACGGCCTTGCGCATTTCAAACATAACCATCAACACTGTTCAGATGAATGGAGTCGTCGGGTCGCGGCTCTAGTGACCTGGACGGAAGTCATCGACAAGAAATGGGGACAGGAGCGAGTGAACATCCTCATCGACCACGCCCTCCTCGGATTCGCTGACCAGGTAAACACAAGTGATTAGAAATCGGCTCGAAAAAAAACGCTCAATATGATACATTGAAAAAATAGTTATGTTCGGCATCATTGTTTCAAGCACAATTTATATTTTATTGTGGTGATCACAACATTTTTTTTGTTTCACTGAATTTTGAGGATAGATTTCATTCAAGTACAATTAAATCGATAATATTTAATTTCCTGACATTTCAAGTCGATATATAATCGCGATGAAATGTATTCGTTTTTTTAATAGAAGAGATACTGTTCGGAGTGTCTCCTCTCTCTTGAACACGTCAAGAGAAATTATCATAATTCCCTCGAGAACAAGCACGATTTACTGAACGAGTGCTGAAAAAAGAATCGCTCTCTTCATTTCGCATTCTCTCTAACTGATAAATTGAACCGAAAAACGTGTTGGAATGGGGAGAATCTGAATTCGTATTCAAGTATGAATGCCCTCGCTTCTCTACATTGAGGCACCACGGAAAAAGGAGAGAGTTGGGATTTCGAAATTGGCTGAATTCCGGTATAAAAGAAACCGAAATCATAGGAGTTTTATCCGACAATGGTCCGCTATTTAGCGACTCTACTGGTTATTTTCCATGTTGTGTCGAGTCAAGGTTTGTATTTTGACTATTTATTTCACTGTAACTTAAAAATGGATCATCTGTTTCTGTTTTTTGTTAGAGAAACTATATATTTCAGTTCCGTCAACATGCTCAACATGCAATCGAGACAAGGCAGCTCTCATCGGAAAAGTGACTTGCGATAAGGAAGGAAGGCTGAGCACTGAATGCAGTAAAGGACTGATTCAGATGAAGGTCAAAAACGCTTATTTATCATTCTGATCATTCAAGAATGATAAATAAGCGCTTATTTATCATTCTGATCATTCAATCATCAATTCCAGGTTGACGGAAAGTACTACACCTTCAATCGTGTCACGTGCATTGAGGGCGAGTGGTTCGGAACCAGGTAATATTTTTTTCAATTTTTTAATGTTAATTTTTGTTTTTTGCAATGAAAAATCCGGACTGTAATTGAAAATTGATTTGAATATTTGAGTTGTTCTGGAATCGCGGTCTATCTTTCTGCGGTATTGCCCGAGTCAACGTGCCCCGAAATCGATTTCCCTGAAATACAAATTCCAGGTATTTTTTTAAAATCTTACTAGCATTTTCAAATATTTAAAAGCCTTTTTGCAGGATCGAATTGCTCGGTACGGCCAATTGGCCTTCCCGATGTGTATGATCAGCATTTTGCTGCACTTCCTAAGGTAGATACACTAAGAAAAAAACGAAAAAAATAGAAAAAAAGAACTCGTACTTTCGCCAAATAATGGTGCGAACATACATTATTGTGTGATGTTTCAGTTTCGAAGCTACACTATGCATTTTCACAAAAAAAAATGTTATGGTTCAATGAATGCAAAAAATATTAATTTAAGTTACTCGATTTGCAAGGTTTCGAAGGCTATTACGGGTGCACCGATCAGGAGCAATGGCAGAAGTATGAGTTTAACAGATTTCTTTTCATGTTGAACGCTTCAAATTTGAAGTCCTCTTGAAAATAAGCTCTTTTCGATTCCGTCATACGTCCTCTGACATTTACGGAGAACTTCACGGAAAGTTGTACATTCGCCAGGATGACCGAATAATTTACGTGAGCATTTTCGGAATTATATACGTGATGTGACTGAAAAATTTATAGCATTATTACGTTCACGCTTTCAGACAAATTTTACTACCATCTTTCCAGCCAGGCCTTGTGAAATGCTTACTGAATCCCTCTTCTGGCAAATACGAACTATCGGGAGGCGGTGGGGGGTTCTACTCGACAAATCAGATCGAATGCCTCTACAAAAGTTCGTCTTTAGTTGATTTTGGGTATATAAAGAGAAATCTTGCAGAATGCCCGCCATTTCTCTCCTACAACAAGGTAAACGGAAGATGCGAGCGTAAGTACTAATTGTATAAATATTGTTTCTTATCTATATATTCAGCCGACGACGCAAACGCGTGCGGATATGCGCAAGCCTACAGTAAATATAACGAACTCATTTTCTCATATCCGCTCCCCCGCGAGAGTACCACGAACATTCCATCTAATGTGAGAAGTTTTATCCTTCCAGGAAGGCCAGGGAGAAAGAAATCGCTGGAAGAGAAAAAGTTTACTGTAAACAACAAAATACTTTGTCTTGTAGTGTACGCATCTCATCACTTTCCCGGGCTGCAAAATCTCCGTTTACGGTTCGAAGTTATTCTCGAATAGCGATAAAAAGGTTGGTGGGGCCTAGGGATTGAGGCTGCAAAGATACGCGTAATGAAGAGACGAAATCTTCGCCCTGACAGCCCTAGGATGTCAATCGATATTCTCAAACAGTTTCCCAAGCAGAACTAAGTTTTTTTCTTTTTTTTTGTTTCCAAAGAAAAAGGAATGATTGACGATAACCTCGCAGATTCCTATCGTATTCGAGCAGTCTTTCGGGCTATCGACAATCTACAGTTTCAAGGTAGAATCTCCTACACATCTCAAAAAATGGTCAATTCTCATTTTGCAGTATGATGCTAATGCCGCTGGCTTCAATCTTCCGAACTCAGTTGCTTGCGATAACGACGGAACCTCCAAGGTATGAACAAAAGTTAAAAGATTCCAAAATTTTAAATGAATTTTCAAAGAAAAATCAGTAATGAAATCGATTAATGGGTGCAAAAAACCCGAGCATTATTCCTATTTGCAGACTGCCCCTGTGCTCCTCTCCGACCTTGGTGTTTACGACTACAAGGTATCGCATGAGAGCAGATACGTGAGTTCCATTTCCTTTATTTTTTAAAATTATTTTATGCTATATTTTTATTCAAATTTTCAGTTCTCCATTCCAATCGGAGTACGAGCTGCGTTCATCCTGACCAAATGGAATAAAGCACTGGAACCGGGACTCTCCTTCTCCCTTTCCGGATCAGGATCTGGCGTGTTCGCGGTGCAAACTATCAACTCATAATATCGCATTCGCTTTTAAGATTGAACGTTTACTTCGGAGTTGAAGGGAACTTCCTCGTTTCGTTGGATTTCACAGCGAAAAAATTGTCGTATAACTTCAGTGTGAGTTGTGTGACGTTTTGAATAGTCCCAATCTCTTAATTCAGAAAGTAACTCCAACTGTATCTGGTGAGCGAAAATTAATGATCAATTCAGCGACCTTCCATGTCCGATTTGTGTAAGAAAAGGCTCGAAAAAAATAATCACGGACAACGAATTGGTGATTTATAGAATTGCTGAGCTCGATTTGTTAGAAGTGTACACCGACGGGCGGCTCGTTTTTAGACACACCGACGCTCGCCTGAATTTCAGTGAAATTGTGGTACGAATAATAGCATTTCTCAACCCAAACATTTATTTTTTTTTAGATCGATCGAATCAACGTGGCTGTTGACAACTGCGATTTCTTTGGTGCGTATTTTTCTTTCGAGCTGAAATGCAAGTAATGTGTCAAATTGATCATTTTTCAGTACCAAAGAGATGCGGTAAAGGACATAAATTCAGCGCGAAAACGGGAGACTGCGAATGTGAGTTAATCGAGGTGTCTTCAAGCTTTATATGGCCTTATGAATGCATTGTTTTTTACCTGAATTCCATTTTAGGGGACTCCCCTTCAAAGAATTGTGCAATTATCACTGATGTTCGCACTGGAATGGACGCGCGATCGGAATCATTTATTCAGTCGAATACCATTCCTGAGGATTTCAAATATAAGGTAATATAAGGTTATTGAAATAGCGCATTTATACCATTTTTTTACGAAAAGTAGATAAGTTTGTTCCAGTCATCTCTCATCGAAGTGAGAGAAGGATGCATTGCTTACGCTTATGACGGACTGGACAAGAAACCTCAATGGATGAATGGAAATACGGTCCTCAACCACGGCAGAGGCAGATACAATTTCCCCAGCATTCAGGTATCATGCATTTCAAATAACGGTGAAAACATACGAATGGTGGTGGTATTTCACATTTTTTTAGTCTGGCACATGCAACCAACTTGAGAAGGGATTGAAGAACATTGAGTGCTACTGCGATGATTACAACAAGGTTCGCTTGGAAATATCACGCACAGTTTTATGAAATTTTTTTTGCAGAATCCAGTTCATAACGGCGAGGTCTTTGACGCCGATAACTTGATTGCGTACGATGTGGACTATATTACTGTCGGAGACCATTTCGTTTTCACCGCTCAACTAGGAGTAACAACGTAAGAATTCTGAAAATTTATATTCAGTGAATACGAATTCCAGTCCAATGGCGCAAATGGCGCTTGTCGCTAAAGATGGTAGCATGCCGCTCGTGCTCTTCATGGGAGACGGAAAACTTATTGCCGACAATAAGCCGAAAGTACGCTAACCTAAGGAAAGTCAATAAAATATTTCTTTATTTTTCAGGACGGATGTTTCGAAAACTATCAGATCATGGCTGAAGTGTTTCCTGTTAAGCAAGGAGATTTCTTTGAATGTAGACTAAGGTTCAAATACTTACAGATTAATAACAAATTCTTGTTTTTTTTCAGAATAACGCGTATGGGCTTCGAAATTTATGTTAACGGTGTACGTGTAATGGAATATCCATATCGAAACGGATTCACGGATCTTTTAAATTTTGCCACAATTGACAAAGCTCGCGTATGACTATTATTGCAGTTTAACAGAAAAAAGGATGATTTCTTTTAGTTTTTCAATGGTTTGTATCTCCGGAGCTATCGATCGGACAGAGAAACGATGGCACTCCGCTTCACCACAGTCTTCAATGGCTTGACGATCCTCTCCGTTTTGGTACGTTTAAGCATTTTTGCGCTCTTGAATTTAGAAAGAAATAATGGAAAGTACAACAGGGGAATACGTTCACATTAACGGCATCACTACTGCACCATTCAGTTTCTCTCTCTGCTTCTATGACATTGACGAGCCAGAGTATTGGTGAGTGTTGTCTGGAAACCCTTCCGATTAAACTTTGCATTCTTTCTTTCGCGAAAAATGAAGCTTTGAAAACGATGAAGGTTCCAGTTAAATGATACTTGAACATTTGAAAAATTTGGCGATGTTGGCGATGTCTCAGGGACAATAAGAATTAGAGAGTGCAATACGGGACGCCGAGTCGCAGTCTCTTTAGTGCGAGAGCGAGTAAAATTAAGAGACGGCGATCCGTATTGCGTAATAAAATCGTGGTTCAGGAACCAACCACAGTTCAGCGTGGAAGCAGATGCCCAGCACAAGGTGAGATTTTGAAAACCAGGAAAAAATCCGTTTTTATAGTCTTCAACAAAACTAGCTGTCTCACTTGCAGAACCCTAGTGATCATTGACAAGCTGAATTTATCCTACACTTCTATTTTTTAGATCGTTCAACGCCTAAAGACGAAAAATGGAGACAAAATATTAACCAGCACTGCTTCACTCGTAGTTGGAGTTGAATTCGACATCGTTCTCGTGAACAAACCTCACAGTATCGAGGTTGTCATTTTATTCAGAAAAAGCTGATTATCATGCTAAAGGTGTAGGAGGAAATGTGCACACTCTTCGAAGGGCACATTATACACCTATTTCGTGGCAATAAATGAATCAGCTAACCGCAGTTTAGGTGTACGTCAACGGCGTTCTTCTTCCGGTAATAGGCGAGAATATTCAACAACCGGAAGTTAAATACAACGCGGCAGAGCTATATGGCCGTGACCAGGTGAGAAAATATGGAGAGATACCGAGACACAACCTTCCAAGAAAACATGTTTAATTAAAATATACTTATAATCGATTATTTAGGCGATCTTCTACGACTTGCGCAGAGGACCGAAGAAGATTGAAGGTTCTCCCGTGTGGAGTGGATAATATTCGTAATTTTGCTATAGTCGCCCTTGGAATGATGATTTACTGTGCAATAAACAGATAAATAGCTTTAATACGCAATTCAAATTCGTTACGCCCTTAATCAGCACTACACAACTGTAGAATTTTCATCAAAATGTGCTTCTTCAATGCGCCGTTGTTGTTTAGTCGAACAATGAAATAATTTGTGGCAGATGATCGACGGAGTGCGTGAGGAACGAGTACAGGTGAGAAGTAATGGCACTTCGGAAGGCGACCATCGCGCACACGTCATTGTTGATCTCTCTGGGGCTGTTTAACTTCTTTATTTTCAGATTCTGTATAGAATTTCCATTCAAACTTGATGCATTTAGGTGATAATGTTCGATTTGCATAAAGGACGAAATACGATTGTAACCCACCGGTGTGGACTAACGATGGATGTGACAGGAACAAATGATGATCTTCATAATTTAATCCCCTTGATTCAAGTTTAAACTTTTCACAATGACAAAGCAGCGTCTATGAAAGTGAAATCCGGCTGAATATGCCTGTTGTGAATTCTATCTGGAAGTGATTTGACTACAACTCGTTATCACTTGCCATCTCCAGTGTGTTGCCTTTGTTCGAGAGACGGGGTTATCTCTCGAAATGTGCGCGCGTGTGTCTTTGTTTCACTATTCTTCGCCTCATTTTCGAATTTCAAATGATTGTTTTCTCTTTGTTTTCTTTCAATTCGATGATCGCTACTGCCAAAGTTTTTTTTTGTGTGTCGCAATAAGTTTCATTTTTATTCCGGAGTACCTTTGCATGTATGTCCAATTTTCAAGATTATTAATTAATTTCAGAACGTTCATCATTTCTGGATCATGACCGCGGACAATCCCAAATGGAGTGTACGTGTCGGAAATGTAATATCGATAATTTTTATCTTCAAAGCGTACGATTTGATGCGAAAAAAAGAATAAATTTGAAATTTGAGCAGATTGTAATTATTTACAGAACTCACACTACAACCTCTTCAACCAACTGGACATACGGTTTCTTACGTCTACGCTACCCAGTGACAATGCAGCGCCGGCCGAACCAGTACGTTTCTTGCAGCAAATATAAATTTCTCGGAAATAAAATAATGCGAACAGCAAGGCCGAAAAAAAATATTATAGATGGACTACTTCCTGATGGGCCTCATTGCTACTATCGTTGTTCTTGCTGCCGTTGCAATCGGCGCAGTGGTCTACAATGAGTGTATCGCCAAGAGAAATGCTTATGTTAACGTCCCTAAGCAGAATATTTAATTACTTTCGACCGACTATCTCCCAACCCCCCCCCCTCCCAACAATGTCTCTCTCACGTGTGTATGCTATTTCCCCATTTCTAACTCTATACAATCAGTGTATCGACAAGGAAAATTACTACGCTAACGTGGACATTTTTTTATAACATTTTTTTATCACGCTTGCTATTTCCCATCTCATACTTCTTAAATATCCACTCGATCATTTTGTGACTTATTTGATAGATTGTACATAGTTTTGTTATACTAATTATTTATTCGATTCCACTGAACTAATTGGCTCCGAAATTAATACAGTCGTATTCAGATGTGTCTTCTTATGATTATTCAATGCTTTCGAGCTTGCGAAGCGCTTGTCACACGAAGCGCATGCGTGTGGCTTTCTTGATTCATCGTCTCCTACAAATTATTTATTTTTTTCTTAAAATTAATATAAAAAATAATTTTAAGAAAATTGACCTAAATGAGATCTCTTATGGTGCTTTAAGCTTGCTGCTTGCGTGTATCGGCTGCCGCATACATCACATACGTACGGCTTCCTTGCAGTCTCACCCTCTGAAATGTTAGCGATGATAATTTAAATGATAATATGAATTGTTTTGATGAAATATTAGTTACAAATAATGTGATTATTGCCTTAATGAATATTTCTACGCAAAAACATAAAAAATTGCCGTTATGTGTTAGCTTGTGCCTAAACAGGCTGCTTGAGCTACTGTAAATTCTGCCGCAAATATCACAGAAAACTGTTTTTCGAGGGTCATTATCGGCTAAAAAATTAATAATATGTTTGATTTTTTATGGTTAAACAACTCACGGAGATGAGTTTTCTTGTGAGCGTTTACGTTTGATGGTCTTGAAAAGCGGTTGTTACATATATCACACGCGTAGGGTTTTCGCTGACTCTTATCTTCTGAAAATGGAAAATATTCAAATGAGCAAACAGAAAAGTGCATACCGCCGTGAATAGTTTTGCTATGAATCATGAAATGAGACGGCTGAGTGAATCTCGTCCCACAAATATCACAAACGTGTGGCTTCCATTCAGTTTCAGTTTCTGTTAGGTGAATTTAAGTGAAAAAAAAACAAAATTTAACTTACGTATGTGAGTTTTCTTATGGGGTTTTAAATTTACTGGCAATGCATACTCTACGCTCTCCATCATTCCGTCCTCACGTGGAAAATGCTAAAGAAAAAAGTTTAAATTTCAGTGATGCAATCAAGAAAGTAGATTGCTGAGCAAAAATTACTTTCGAGTTAGACTATTTAATTTATTACTTGCGATAACTATAACTTGCGAAGACGCCGAATGAAATAACTAGTCCGATGAAATAACTAGTTCCCCAGCTGTTTCTCTCTTTTTTCACGCGCTATTTGGCATCTCTAGCTGTCTTCATAATTATATAGACAATATTAAAATATTACTCACTGCTTCTCGACGTGTACTCTCTCTCTGGCCAATCCAATCCATAGTGTTTTTGAGGCCTTTCGAAAGATCAAAGATCAATCCAGCCAAACCGGATGTCCTAGAAGGTAATAGATATAGCCATATTCACGTCAAGCGATTTTTCATACAACTACAAAACCAGCGGTCCAATTCTGTCTTTGGTGGGTCCCAGATCTCAAATATCTATAGAAACTACAGAAAACAAGCATCAAATTCAACTTTTTTGAACTGTCGAACTCCAACTAACGGTTTGCAATAGAATTCCTGAACACGAGCTTGTTCCGTGGAAATTGAAGTTCTGATGGAGTCTATTTTCTGAAATTAAACGAATATTTGGCAAAATGAGGAGAAATACCTGGGGATCTGCATCAATATTTATACAATCGTCTAGCAAGTCTATGATTTTTTGAGCACTTTCCACGAAACAATCGGATGAACTTTGTGTGTCTTCATCGTACATTCCTTCTAACCTTCAATTGCATGAAATTACAATACTATATTCGCGAGCAAATGATTCTAAACGCGAGAAGAATTCTTAATGAACATGTATTTACTGTGGTAGAGACAGATTTGTTCGTATTTTAGCGTGCTCGGCTTGAAAATCACAATTTGTGAACCAAGATAACGAATAACTTTTAACAAAATCCTTCAAAACAGAAAAAAAGCGGTAAAATATAAATACAAACAAGCAATATTTGAGGGGCCGAGGTTTAGTACGCGACGGTGAAAACACATAGCTTCTACCATATCACACACAATGAATGCGAATCATCAATTGACTTTTAAGTTATCACTCGTTGTAATGCACTTTTCCCGTGCATTACTTTATATCTCACATCCATCCTTATTTGACAAAATTATAAAGAAGGAAGTCCAGTGGGTACATATACGGGCACTAGACGAGACTGGATATGAACCGTTTTTACGTCATTTGTTCTTCTCAAAATCGTAGCTCCATCGAAGAATTTTTCTCATCGAACTGAAATTATTATTATTATTTTCGCGAATTTTGTTTTTCGAATACCCTTCCAACGATAGCATGTGAATGTGAATTTAACTGCATGTTCATTTCTGACTCACATATCGCTCCGGCAACTGCGCAGTCATGAGACACTCCACACCGTCGTTCCTGCCTCTTACAGTGATCACGTCTTCGATTACGGATACGATAGAGCGGATGGGCGTGTCACTGGAATAAAAAAAAATTCTCTTAAATAATTCTAGCAAATCTTAGACTCTATACATGTACACGTTTAATGGAAGGGGGGGGAGAGATATTTATTTACCAAAAAAAAATTTACCCGCAACTGAGTAGCGGCATGAACAGTCCATACACACTGTCCAACACGAAGACACAGTGCTGATTGGTGATGTAGATATACCGGCTGGAATCGCGCATAAAGGGAGTTGAGCTGAGCAGGCACTGGAATTTATTAAAAGGTTTCAAAAAAGCGCAATGCAGGTCCTACAATACTTCCAGTTTCGCTAAGAAAAGCGGTCAGAAGCAACACTTAAAATTTAATGGAAAAATATTCGTGCTTACTTGCAAAACGATCACATTGTCGAATATGGCCATTGCCGATGGCTCGCGGCCGGCGCGTGTGTTCAGGTAGATCGCTTTCCTCCTAAATTTATGAATAATATTATCGATATGCTGGGAAAACCGAAAACTAAATTACCCTAACAACACGATCAACACCAATTGCTATCACTTGCAAGAAATAGATAAGAACTTCGCAACGCAGGCTTTCCGAGCATACGATTCACCTATGAATGCCTCTCAGCTCCAGATTCTCCAATCGCTCTCGTGGCACATCGATAATGAGTGCATCTTTCTCGGGTTCATCGCACAACCGATAGGCGAACTTCTTGCCATCTCGTACTCGACTGCACATTCCACCGTAGGTTATCGTTTCGCCCTAGGCAAGTTTTATTATTTGAGTTCCCCTATGCCCTACATTTCTATACTGATTCCATTTCGGGTTAGTTCTGCCGCGAGGTTGACAAACATTGAAATATTAAATTGAAAAGTTAGGTAACCTCAAGCCGATCCCGCACGAATGAAGCAGTGAGTGTTTCAGTATTATTGAATTCAGCTCGGTAGATCTGAAATTATTCTTCGGAGTGATGTATGGAAACAAACACTCACCTTTCCATTTTCGAGAAAAAATATGGCATTTGCGTGAACGATCTTCGCATTTATGTCTGCGATGCTGCTACCGTCCGGTAGTTGTACATCTAATTCCACTTCCCTGAAAATAAGTGGTTTAACATTCCAAATTATGCGATATTGGAAGAAATTGAAATAACTTACTCCCGTTTTACATACAACCTCTGCGGGCGCTGGTACTTGTAGTAGAATATGGTACCTGAAAAAAACCAATTAAGTTACGATTTTGTTTGTTTTTTTTTAACATTCACCATCATCCGTCTGATGCGCACTCGTGCCCGCTGGTAAGAGACACTTCACGGCAAAGTCAAGCACGGCATCTTGGTCTCCCAGTCCCATTTCGACGAAAAGATAGCTAAAAAACGCAACGTTTCGAAAAAATGTGCACACGAGAGTTTACAAAGTATAGCGTGTTGAAACGAACGAAATCAAGCTAAACACGCAAGGTTTCGGAAACATAGGAAATACGTAATCAGAAGGGGTAGAAACGCGTGAACCGAGCGATAAATCGAAATATCACGACCCCACCCTCTTTTATCGCCAATGCAACATGAGTCATGCAAAGAGGGAAACGAAGGGTTGGAGAAAGAGAGAAACAAACACATTTGCGCGGGGTTGTGAAACGAATGTGCACGATGAGCGGTCAGAGAAACGAGGGAGAGCGCGATATGACGAGCAGGGCTTGAAAAAAGGATCACATCTTCAGTTCATACGCTTTCTCACCTCTCTGACAGATCATGACAGATAAAGAAGGAGGTTCACCTGCATTTCGAATTGTATTCACAATTGAGAGAAACGAGCTAGCATTGGACATGTTGCGTTCTTCCTTTGTCACTGTGCTGGGGGGATGAGCCCGCTGACCGACTCGAGTGCTTTACTTTGATGGCAATTTCGTGAATGTGATAACGTACACGCATTTCGTTCAGAGAAACGACAGACATCCTCTCAGTGGACTCTTGTTAGGATGACAAGAAATAACTCTCTCCTTATCACGCGCTATCTCGCTTCTCTGACCGATGAAAAAGTGGACGAAGAGAAGAGACTATTTCTGTGAGGCCATTCTGCGAAACGCTCGCGCGCTTTAGCGTGATGATAATTTCGAATATGGTGCTGATGTATTGGTGCTTGCAACTTTGCTACAGAACGAACGTACTATATCGTTATTGTTCTGATCTGATACTAGATATCGATAAGCGTCGATTGTCATTGTCCCTTATCATCCCGCATTACCATTCCTTACCGGCGAACTAACAATCTTCTTCGGTCCTCTACGCAAGTCGAAGAGTTGAAGCTGAAAGGGGGGAAATATTCTTGACTTTTACTTACAGCTATATTTATCGAATTTTGACATAGCCTTGAATCAGCAAATGCTGATGGAAAACTCACCGTGTCCGCTTTCGCATACACGGCGCCGTACGATCTCTCCGGGAACGGAAGATTCTCGCCCAAGATGGGAATAATCTCGCCGTTAACGTACACCTTAATACTGGTACAATTGTATTACTAAATCGCTGCGTTGTACCAATGACGAGCTCCCCGAAATCCCTTCTTTCTAAATGCTTATTATTTTAGAAAAACATCTTAAATATTGCTGAAGTTCAAGTATGTTAGAAGAAGATGAGCAGGAACCAGTAGAAAACAACATTACCTCCATGATGTGAGGTTTGTTGGCGATGACGATGTCAAATTCTACGTCTGTGAAAACGGAACAGGATGTCGTCAATTGCTTCACGCCTCTGGCCGTGAAAAGGCGTTGCGTGATCTAACAAAACGATCTAATTTTTTTCTAAATACTCTTTCTACCGTTCTTCGCTACCCCCCCCCCCTCGTATTGAGAACGGTATGTTAATGTGCCAAAATCAGAGGCACCGATACGATTTTATGAGCGAAAAGAAACAAACCGTGTGTGCTCGTGGATCCACATGAAGAACGAATCGCGGCAATTGGTGAACATCGTCAGAGAGCAACGAAATATTGAATTCATTCCCCAATGACAGAATATTCACGTGGACATACTCTCCTGAGAGTATTACTTTGAGTGGGAATATATTGATCAATTAATGAAGTTAATTCATATTAGATACATCGAATTCAAACAAATCATATTGATTGAACTATGAAAAAGAATAAAGTCTTGGCTAACAGATCTCTCAATATCTGACCGAAGAGCAGCGGATCGCGCATGATCAGCCAATCATGTATGAGTCCAACATCATTTTTCTCACGATCCGATCGATAGTGATAGATCCACATTCCATTGAAAATCTGAAAAAAACGCTGCAAAAAAACGCTCAAGCGCTCATGTTTTTATCGAACCTGAGCTTTTTCGATATTATTGCCGTAGTCGCCCTCGAGATTACCGTTGCGGTACGGATATAGCATTGTAAAGACGCCGTTGATGCGGATTTCGAAGCGTTCTGGACGCATTCTTCAATTATTTTCGATAATTTTATTTATTGTGAAGGAAAGTACCTGATTCTGCACTCAAATCTATCGTATTTCTTCACTGGGAAATTGGCAGCTTGGACTTGATAATTTTCGTAACATCCATTCTGAAATAGAAAACACAATCTAATTGTTTCGTTTTTACTCATCTGAAAGTTGTGAGCAGATTTTAGGAAAGTGAGATCAAGTGAGATCTTTACTCTGTGCGACTTTCACACGATGTTCCGTATGAAAAATACCCTCCGGATGTGCTCCCTACTGTGCGATCACTCCTGCGCTAGGCATGAGAAATATTTCGTAATTGATAACAGTGGCCTCTTCTTCAAAAGTTCTCTTCCGACCGAGTGCCATCAATCCTCTTACTTTCACACATGTTCTTCCGACTATATTGATTGATTTTTATATCCATGTTTTCTGTCTTTTTGGTAATATTGAGATTGACTTGAGGATGAATGCCAAGGCTACCGGAATTTTCTCATCTTCCGACTCACTCATAAAACTCGTTCAAACATTCATCAATCTCATGAATGATTTCATAAATAGTGAAGCAGATCCCAAGGTATTCTAATCTCCACCCCAGATCAAATTCCAGATCATATTTTAGAAATTGGTCTCCATTAGAACATCCTTCTTAATGGAACAACGTTATTTTCATGAATGTGATAGTAGAATGTACGTTCTCTTTATCAATCTCGCAAAATGTTATCATTTCTTGTCAGGGGCTCGAAAATGTGTGATTTGATTTTTGATCTTTCGGACGCTCTTGCAAAAGTGATTGAATGGGTTGGAACCAAAGAGAAGACACTTAAAGAAGAAGTGAGTGAAGTGATTGCATGTCTGTTTATGACAAATATAATTTGAAAAAATGTTCCTGAACTTTTCCTCATTAAAATTTCAGCATCCACCGAGAAATTACGTTAAGAAAGACTCTAGCGAAGGATCAGATCATTCTCTCTTTATATTTTCTGATGAAGATGATTTTGATACTGACTGTGAAAATACAGAGGATGCTAACGAAAATGAGAATAGGAAGAAAAGGATAACTAAGAGTGGAAAGAATGTTTCCCCGGTGGAATTGCAGTGCCAAATATGCGAGAAACAATTTGCAACGAAAAAACAGATGCAGAATCACAATAGAATACATACTGGTAAGTTACAATGCCAAACTTTACACTAGCATATCAATTTCAGCAAAAGAAGCGTTCGAGAGTGGCCTGTTCAAGTGTGAATTATGTGGAAAATGTTTCCGGACCAAACAGAATCTCAGCGTTCATAAGACAACTCATTTGGGTAAGTTTGATAAGAAAATTATTTTGAAAAAATAGAAAATATAACATTTCAGAGGATGAAGCTGCAAGAAAACATCGGTGTAATGTATGCGGAAATCTCTTTACACAATTCACACACTTGAAAGAGCATCAGAGAATTCATTTGGGTAAGAGTGTACCCACTTTAAATATATAGTTATATATTCTCTTAAATTGTAGCAGATGAGGCTGCTAGAAAACCACATGCATGCGATACATGTGGAAAACGCTTCACACAATCGTCTCATTTGCGGGAACACAAGAAAACCCATCTGCGTAAGATACAGATTTATCCTGATATCAAGGCACTGGGCCTGCAGGAAGAAACATCGTTAGGGAGGGGATTGGGATCTTCGCACTCAGTATCAAAAGGGTCAAGGGATGATATCTTCTTAGCTTTTTGTTGTCGGTGGCCCGTCGCGCTTAGTCGATGGTTTGAATCCAGAAGAAGATCATCCAGCCGCCGAAGTCCTGACTTGCGTGGTTAAGAGTAAACTCACGAAGTAGTCTTCTTGAATGGGGCTTTTCTTGACCGTAGATCACATGAGGCGATTAGAATCCGTCCTTGGTCCTCCTCTAGATGATCCAAGTGGGCGATACTCGTCGGGTTGCCCAAGCTGACGGACGAGGATTCTCCAAACTGGGGATGGAAGAGAGCGAGGGTGAGAGTGGACCGCCCGTCGCGAGCGCAAGAATGGAAAAATAATAAGAATACACATATTAAGAATAAGAAGAATAAGAATACACATATTTCTTATTTGAATTATTCCTACTTGCAGAAGATGAGACGTCAAGAAAACCACACATTTGTGATATTTGTGAGAGACGATTCTCTCAGGCAGCACATTTAAGGAAGCACAAAATGACTCATTTGAATTAGCCATAAATTTTCATATTGTTGCGTGTTGAACTGTGCTGCAATTGTTGAAATGCAAAAATTAATAAAAGTCTACATTTAATAATTAAATTATTTAATTTCTATATTTTTGTATGCACATGTAGCGATCGTAACGAGAGCTCTCGATAATCGAACAAAAAACATTATCGCTAGCATTAGCATCACAAATATCGTTGACGCGACGATTCAAACAACATCACTTTGAAGATGCACTTTGATCGCTTTAAGTCATACTTCGACAGCAGAATGATCGGTGGAAATAAATTAGTCTTTTCATCCTTTTCGTCTTCCCCTTCACGATGTCAACATCTCCCTTGGTGTTCCTTTGTGTTCCCTTTTCGGCGCCATTCCGACCTCAAACCCCTTGTAAATAATACTCGGTCGCGCTGAATTGATACCCTCTGGATGTTCTTCTCATTGATGTACAAAAGATGAGGGACGTGTAAGCTGTAATCTTTGCGGGAAAACTTTCCGATTCAAAAGTGGCTACAGTGCGCACAAGCTGACTCATCAGGGCGAGTTGCAACATGCTTTGAGTATAATTCTTTGTATTTTACATCAAATTTGAAGAATTATATCGTGCTTTTGAAATGCTCAGCAAATGAGATGTGCTGGTTAGCGAGCAATCGATTGTCTGGGAGAGAGGAAGGGAAGAGGTTGGGGAGAGGAGGACAGGTTGATCTACCGCCTCCTCCCGGTCTCTTCCTTTCTCCGCCCCCTCGAACGTTCGTCAAAGGTCATCTACGAGTGGAATGGAAAATAATCTTACGATAATCATCTGATGTATTCAGCTGAAGACGACCCTCGGAGGTGTGTGAGTTGTGATGTTTGTGGCAAAACTTACAGGACTAAAAGTAAATGCAAAGTGCACAAGCATCACGGTATTTTTTAGACTTTTTTTGCATTTTTTAAGGTTAACAACTCACAGGCACTACTCAGCCCAAACAAACTATCGGCAACTCAATTAAATCTAACCGTCAAACAGAACATGATGAGACCGAAGAATCTGAAGATGTATGCTCTACGGAAGAACAGTCCGGGGATGACAAACCCTCTACTATTGATGAGAAGAAGAAGAGTACAGGAATCCGATTGATGAGATACACTTGAATCCATGCATTATATAAGAAATGTTTGAATGCTGTTTCTGTTTGTTAATTTTATAATGTTGTAATGGGACTTTGGAACCCCAACCCCGAGCCCATCCTCCTTGCTCCCAGCACTTCTTCCTCTTCCTACTATCGCATGCGCATCGGTAAACACACCTGAAACACAATGGACGAGGGGCGCTCGCCCGAATTCGGCATCATGTTACTAATGGCGAGGCGTGCTCTGCCGATTCGAACTCGCCTCGGGGAACTCGTGGCCTGCAGATGAAAAATAACTGTTCGACAAACGGTCCAGACGGTCCTTCTATGCTGCATAAATCCGGAATACTTTTGGGTAGTACGATATCATGGATTTTGACAGGCCCACATTGCGCAAAAGTACGTGAACACTGATCAGTAGTTGTCCGGGACCCCTTGACTACAGTGGTTTTGCGCCACCCGTTGCGTGTTCGCGCGCGCGCTTCTTGCGTCGTTCGGAGCGCGAGATACTTGATCGTCCGATCTTGTCTGGCTCTCACCAATTCGCCTGTACTCTCATCGACTCTGCCCGACTCTTGAAACACTGTGCAGATCTCACACGCAATGTCATGCAAAAGAAGTAGAAGAAGGAGGAAGAGTTACCCGACGACCAGAAATCAGTACCTGATCAGGGGCGATTGTTTGACATTCATTGCGTGACATCGCGCGCCCTCTCGATTTGGCAACTAGACAGTAGAGCTCCTTTATGTGTTCGGAGGAGATCAAGCAAGAGTGCAAGCTCACGCTAACCCGTTCCGCTGGTAAGATTCGCACATGTAATGCACATCACGAACGTATCGGATATGGGAAACAAATTATCGACGAAGGGATGGATAACCGCCTTTATTGAACATTTAAACATTACCCGTTGAAATATTCAATATGCGAAACATAAAGTGGAAACGCATCACACTCATGGACTTTCAGGGGACCAGAAAGGAGAGGGAAAGGTATTGAGTCGAGACCAATCCACTGATCCCACTTGACTCAGCCCCTCTCGACTCCAGTCTTCGACGATCCCTCTTGTTCATCTTCATCTTTGACGAAACATCTCTCATCTGACTAGACTCTTCGGGAACGTTCTGCAAAAAGATCAGAAGCGGGAGATCCAGCCTGATCTCCAGGTTACCCGATCCCCTCCCTGCCTAGATCGCCCCTACGTGGGGTGATATGTTTGCTTTAGGCGAGCGCGCTCGCCTCTTTGGTACCTACTTCCGGAGATGGTGCACAGGGAATGCCCCTTGGGCATCAATGGGGGCGGAGCCTGGAACCAGGGAAGGGTATCGAATGGCATGATGAGACTCACGCAAGAAACGCGCGTGGGGTATAAAAGGAGGGAGGGAGGGGGGAGTAGCAAAATTGCTTCTTCCTCTTTCCTGTCCTTCGTTCAGTGCTCATATTCCTTCCGTGATTTCGATATTCTCAAACACTACTGGAAACGGACTTTCATAGCATTCGTTCCCAATGGTTTCTTCATTCACCTTCCTGCATTCAATAGTCATATTTTTGTGATTTTACCTGTAGCATACTTTTGTGCTTGTTCTTTCGTGATTCATAATGAATTATGTATTTCCCTGAAATTTATTATTGTATTCAGAACTAAAATGCGACTCGGAACGGTCGTATTGCTCGCGGCTGTTACAGCAAGCGCAGTTGCTGTGAGTTTTAACTTTCTACTCTATCCCGTTTTATCTCCTAGAACTGCTCAAAAGGCATTCCATTTTAGTTTCCGGGTGTTAAAAAAAGGGGGTGATATGGAACTCATTCCATTTTTTGCCAAGTAGACATCCTGAAACCTACTTGAATCTCAATCAGACCATTCTCCTTGTAGACCAGTTTCATTCATTAAATCTCTTGCCAATAATCATGACATCCTCATTTTCAGTCCTTCTCCTTCCCCGAAGTGACCTCAGTGCGCGTTAAACGACAGCAGTGTCGCTGTTTGCGACTCGTAAACGGAGGCGGTATGCAGTGTAGTTGCATGCAACCACTAGCGGTTAGTTGATCTTTGATCTTTCAATCTAACCAATTTTGTAGACAAACGAGCTGGGCTCGGGCGGACTCGCGTCGCAGGTGTCCCAAGCAGCTGGAGCGCCTCAGGCCAGGTTAGCTTGCGATTTTAAGGTCTTGAACATAGGAATCTCAACGATTCGATATCGTGAAATGTTTCGCTTTTTCGACTAGACAACAGATGTTTATTGAAGATCGCCCAGCCTCTCGGCCTGTGTAGTAACCATGAAACATACTTTCTCCGTTCTTCGCAAATTTCGACTGTTTCACAAACCTCGGTTTTGAGTTTACCAATGAAATATGTTTCACACTCTCTACAATGCCTGAGTATTTTCAAAAAGTACAGTATTGCGAGGTCCTTCTTGATATAAAAAAAGTTAAATTATTGTTTGCAGCTGTCAATGCATCCAGATCTTCATCTCAGATTCGCCCACGTATCGCTGTTTGTGCGATCCGGTACGCCCCTCTTTATTTTCTTCCTTACCTCATCCCTCCGCCCCACCAGGGCGCCCGAAAGGTGCATTGGAAGTGACTAGATCACGCGGTAAAGTAGGTCCGAAGAAGAGACTAAGCCCTCCGGACTGAATTGGCCCCATAATCACTGGCCTCGCTGTGATCTCCCGCAGGACGCGTCGATTAACGGGATGACCATTTAGCCATGACAACACAACTTCGTGTATTTTGATAGCCTAGAACCTGGGCAACCACTTACTGATCTCCTCCGCAGGATGCTTTGATTAAAGGGATAACCTTGTCTTTGCAGCGCCCACCCACGCCCACCGTCGGCGTCACGATTCAGACGACCGTGCCCATCGTCACCCAACCCGCGACCACCCAGACCTCCACCCTACCGCCCACCATAATCACCGTGCCCTCGACGATATCGACCTTCCCGCCTATCACCACGCCACCAACGACCACGACCACAACAGTGACGATGCCGCCAGGTGAGAATTTTGGGAGGGGGTCAGGGCCATTTTTCTTGAAAACAGAATGCGCTACCGTCTGATAAGTGCTCATCAAGTGATCATTAGCCAGAATCATGCGCGTAAATGATAGTTAGCATGCTGAATTCTTATGGTGTTGTCTTTCGATGAGACAGAAGACGACCACCAAACTTGTTCGATCAAAACCCGTAACATTGAAACCCATTTTCGAAATGCGCGATTGAATGAGTTTCACTGCGTCTCTAAAAGCCTTTTATTTCTCAATGTTCAATTAGACCTTCTAACGCATTAAACAAATAAATACTGCAGCGCGGCTTCCTAATTCAAATAGTGTGCTTTACATCAGTAATTCTTTCAGCTGTAAATAATTACCGTTTCAGTGACCACTCTGCCGCCGTTCTCCTATCCCACGAACCCGCCCGTCACTACCACTGTGCCCACCGTTCCCACCGTCCCGTCGACCATCTCCACCTTCCCGCCCATCACCACTCCCCCTACCACTGTGACGATGCCTCCGGTGACGTACACAACAGCCCCGACGACGTTCACGGTGAGTCTCGGATACCGTAATCTTGATCGCACACGCGAGGCGATTGAGGAGTGATTTTATTATTCATTGAGATACTCATGATTTCTTAAAATAATCGAAACGAAATTGATAATCTGCAGACGCCCCCTCCCATCACCTCTCCTCCCCTCATCACTCCCACTTCCACCTTCCCGCCTATCACCACCCCGCCGACGACAGTGACCCTGCCGCCTGTGACCTTCCCCGTGACGGTATGTTAGCTACCGATTTATTGATTTGTCCATTTGTACCAGGTGCTGAAGAGTCACAACTGTCTGCAATATTTTTTTGGCACAATACTCAGACAAATCGAATGGGAAGAGAGTTTACAATAATTGTGTAGATCCCCACCGTGACCACCGCCAGCCCGCTGCCCACGCCCGGCCCGAGCAGCAGCACCACTCCCGGTATGCGACTACTCGTGCAAACATAAATCGTTCACGTTACATATCGCCTTCTGGAAAACTCAAAGCATACGAAGTATGAAATCCTCAATCATTCCCGTGCTAAGAACAGCCGTTACTTTTAGTACACAAAGCATAGTCGTCTCCTGACGACTTTGAGTGTTCAAGCACCTCTACAGGCTACCGGAAGGCCCTGAAAATTTCTCTTTCACAGTTTACTTTCAACATTACAGGCTATGAACCGCCCGTGACGATCACCGTGCCGCCCTCACAAGCCTGTCAGTGCATCATGATCCGCATCAACGGGCCACAGAACGCGCAGTACCAGTGTAGCTGCCCGGGCGTGGTGTGTTCAATAATTATTTTGATTTAAAAGATGAAGGGCCAAAAGTGTTTTATAATACAAATGTGAAAGTAATCGTGAGTGGTACAGAACAATTCAAATTCAAATGCGCGTTGGGATATGTTTCGCAATGAGCATAAGAAGCTGACCCATCTGTTCAAATCAATGCTTGCGTGTTCCGCTTTCGGAAAAATAATATTTGAAAGGTTATGGGAAATTTTCAGTGCACTTTATCGATCTTCAATTGAACTACTTTTACTGAAACTTTCCCCTGGCCAATCGTCGCTCCTGGAGTAGGCTCTAAATATTAAATACGTAGTCAATACCTGTGCGAATAGGCCCAACCCGCGTGAAGAAGAAGTGTCAATCTAATGACCATTATTATCATCATGTTCAGGCCAACCCGATCCCCGTCTCCCCAGGAGGCACAGGCACCGGAGTAACTGGTGCTCCCGCGATTCCGTCTCAGAACGACGCGCCCACGCTACCGTACGTTTAATGCTCCCAAAAACTAGGGCATGGTTTACCCATGTTCTTTACCCTTGAAAACAAATGGCTTCGATGGATGCTATTTAGCCAGTCTAATCTATTTACAGTTACCCGGCCACCGGTGTGACCAACGGAACGAGCGCCGGTTGTTTCTGTCTGGATGGAGCGAATCCGAATCTGGTAAACTCATTTCCAATTTTGAGTTTGTTCCAAGGCACGGAAGCCGCAGTTATGTTTCACGTGCATCTTATGCGTTCGAATGAACATATCTTAACAATTCTGACTTCAGGTCCTTCATACAACAATTAACATACAATTGTAGGGCTGCGGATGCTCGTGCGACTGCCTCACCCTCACCGTGACTATTCCCACTGGGGTCTGTGTTTGCCCGCAGGACGACTCAGGCAGAG
Source organism: Pristionchus pacificus (assembly GCA_000180635.4). NCBI lineage: Eukaryota > Metazoa > Nematoda > Chromadorea > Rhabditida > Neodiplogasteridae > Pristionchus > Pristionchus pacificus. The sequence goes on from CM026576.1 coordinate 17,375,075, forward strand.
TAGTCACTACACCCGGACAGCCCAGCCAACCAACCCCTGGATACCTCAATCCCGGTAAGTTCGTCAAATTTCGGAGACTTTACAACGAAGATAATCCTAGCCGGGGTGTGGCTCTAAGGTTTTAGCGAAACCGAGAATCTTCGATTAGGTTTCACCATTCATTCATTACTCGTGAATGATTACTCGCATCGATTCCTCGCCTTCCTGGTTTCTAACAAAAAATATTCATTACCAACTGAATTTCTTATCGATGCTAAATGGAATATTAGGGATCAATCATCGCCTATTGGCTACTAAGACTACCTTCGAATTCCTCCTTCCTTTGCAGTAACTCCTGCCCCGACTGCGCCCGTGGTGCCCGGTCAGCCTCAGACTCTTCCTCCCATTACTCCCGGACATACTTATCCCGTGGTAAGCTGTTGGACATGGTCACGTCGACTCCAGTGGCCAGGGCTACTGAACAACTAGGCTGTACGAATATCTGAGCCGTGTCACAGCAAACAATTCCAGACATACACGCCCTCGCCCGTGACCTTGCCTGTCGTCTATCCCACTGGCGGTCAGAGCGGACTGCCCGCGCAGCCCGTCCAGCCGACCCAACCAAACTTGCAGCCGATCACGACGACGCTGGCGCCGATTGTGGTGAAATATTGCTCCTCTGATCTTCCTATTCAGCCATCGGAACTGATTTCGATACTAAGTCATGTGTATCACAATGATTCAATAACAATATGAGACGATTTACTTTGTACTTTGAGTACAGTTCCGATGAGCGAGATTTATTTCATGAATGCCTTTCTTTGTTTGAATTGCCTTATTTCAGCAACCCGGACAGCCCGGAGCGACGCCCAGTACTGGCGGTAACCATTTTCTCCATGTTTTATGTTTTGATCTCACTTTCGGGTTCGCTCGCACCCCCAGACACTATTTGCTCTCCACACCCCGGCCGTCTAGATTGCCTATTGACCTTCCGTAGACACTAGTCTAGGCAGCCGTCTGATTCTCTCACTTACCCTTAATCTGTCGTCGCTCTGAGGGACTAGAGATAATTGCGAATTGAGAGTGTCATACGGTTAGACAGCGCAACGAACGTGCACAATTAGGAGAGACAACAGTGGTCTGTCACCGATCTATGTGCTAACAGTAGTGTTCAAATAGGGAAGTGCGTGTGTCTTGAACAGAGAGACTTTTTTCATTGAGCCATTCATTCGACTGGACACTCTAGCGGGAAGGATTGCATTACCGATCAGTCACTGTGCTAATACCGTGAGATCAAAGCCCCTTGGCGTTCGTAGGAAGGGGGGGATCAGCGAATTCATTGAGGCAGGAATAAGGGGTCATGTAACTACTGCCTTAGTTTGCAATGCTACCTAAAAGTACTGTGGATATCTTTACTTAGAATCTAGGAGCTCGCGTTACATAGAGAATGGATACTTCAAGTGTTTGTAGGTGCTTCAAGTATGAAATTACCAGCCAGGAGAAAGCCATACCCAGACATCACGCAGTTCAAATTACAACAGCTGATCACCATAACTGGTCACGTGAATAGTTTCGGCGAGCGCGTTTTTATGCGAATACTGGTCAACACACACAGAATCAACACACTCACGGAATGGCAAACATCAATGCACGGTGAATAGGGGTAGAGTTACCACGGAAGACACGCAGCGAGGGGGACTTTGATACCCAGTGGGTTTCATCGCTCCAGTTCCTGCCATTGATATATCGCTTCCGGCTTCCAGATTTCTATTCAAAGCCTATTCGTTGTACAAAGAATGTGGTGTTCATAAATGTCTTTGGAGGTGGTGGTACAATAGGAGGATAATCTATTCAGGTACGACGACTCTTCCACTGACCACGACATGCATTCTGTATCCGGTGAATGGAGGATCAACGCAGCAGCAACAGGTAATCTGAAATTGGTATTTATTCCAGAACATGAACAAAAATTGAAAATTCGCCCCGGCCAGCATTTTGATTGAATAGTGAAATATAGAAGAACAAATTTAAAAAATGGTTCAAAGATCAACAATCGCTTTTCCAGTGCACTTGCATGCCGCAGTACGAGCAGTGTGCGCAGAACGTGTGCTGCCTCTCGTCGCGATTCCGAAGCCAGAAAGTGAAAATTCATAGTTTATATTTATTTCAATCATTTTTTATTGATATCATTTCGTCATCGAGACCAGGATGCATTAGTGCTCGATAATTTCAACGAACTTAGATCTGCGATGAAGCATAACCAAAATCGAGAAAAAAAGTTAGAATTAATTACAATCTGTATTTTAGAACGAAATCCTCCGCGCTGCCGCCGATGCGACTGGCGTGCAGGAGTCAACGCTCGACATCTTCGTTGACATGTTCAACAAGATCAAGAATCGATTCTCTGCAACTGCCTAATTACCGTACCTCCTTAATCCTAAGCCCATTAGTCTTGTGAAGTTATAGATGTATTCCCTATTGAGTTGGTGAAGCAACCTCAATAAGTATCCCGTTAGAGTTAAACTTCTACAATCGAAACTACTTAATTTCCCCATCTGTGACCACCCGTGAAACACCCTCCTTGTCTGGCTGTACATATTGTGCGATATTACGAGTTGTATTTAGTTGTGAGGTCGGAACACGTATCGCCGATTCATTGCGGCGATCCGCATTCCGCACTCTTTTATTTAGAGGCGTTGATTAGTTGTCGAGAGGCTCATCTCTCTCGCCTGCCCGACTATTCATGCCATATATATTTATATTTTAGAATGGATAGGCGATAAAGTTATGATTGGAATGAATCCATCATGATGTTAAACAGAAACAAATACACACAAATAGCCAACCTGGGTTCATTTCGAAATAATTCAAATGATACTCATAAAATATTGTTTTTTACACGTATTATTTGTGCACGTGACGTGCGTACGTGATAGTTTAGAAATGATGAGGGAAAACACCTCATCCGTCCTCATTCTCCTCGTGTGCTCGCCACTCGCTCTGTTCGTGCCATGTCGTCGACGATAGAAGTATGCATTTCACGTCTTTTAGCGAAGTCAAGTGATCTTTAATCTCGCTTAAACGTATTATTACAAATTCTCTTGAGGATATTGACGTACACTGCACAAGGATGATGGGAGGCGCCACTCGTTCTGAGCAGGTTTAGCTGTGTCTGTCTCCAATAAATCGACATTACGTCGAGTTCATTGACTACTGTAGGACATGAAAACATGGCGGGTACGGTACCTTGGGGGTACTGTAACTTAAATTCTCAGGATGAATCGATCGGTTTCTTCGCAGTGCTCGCCGAAGACGACAAACTGCCCGAGCAAATCGATCCGCAATTGGTACGGTATGGTTACGGTCACCAATCGAATACTGAAACGGCAGATCAATGATCAATCGAAAGTACTATTGTCTTCCAGATCGATATCTTCATATCCACAGCAAGGGACAAGCGACGCGTGCTGGCTGTGCGGTACCGTACTCTTATTACAGAATGAGACCGTCCGCATGAAGAACTGACATCCAAAAACTTTCGCGTAAACTGTTCACTCTTATTTCCCATATTCTTTTAGCGTAAACGCCCTGAATATTGTCGTGAAACTTCTCGAACGGCCAACATCGCACACCCACACCATAGTGGACAAGGTAATCTTCGACTGTCTTTGATTTTTGATCTTTGCGAATTACTCGATTGCAGGGCATCATTAATGTCATATCTGAAGTCATCTATTGCAGTAGTCACGAGTGAGATAGAGATCGAAGATCAGATGCCAAAGATCAAAGATCAATCTCAGGCTACGTGCTGCAAGCATCTTAGCCGCACGTCATATCTCAAAGTGCTGCGACGACTGCAGATCGAAGTTGATCGAGGCTGGAGTGGCCGCTACAATTATTCGGCAGGTATACGGCTGTTGATCTTTGATCTTTAGAGTTGATACTTGATCTCTTGATGGGAGTGGATTGTGTCAATAAAGTCATTCGTCAACACAATTGCTGATCTTCTTTGATCTATAGATATGTAAAGGGTTATTAGAGCTCAAGGCTAGGGTAGGAGTGTAACGCATGAAGTTCAGCGACAACGGTAATGGGTGAGAATAGATGGGTACGGTAGATGAGTCTTCCCAATTTAGATGCACTGTGGCTCTGCCGAGGACGTACGCGAGTTGGTCGCCGCCGCCTCCACACTCGCTCTCAATAAGCCGTCGGTGATCGCCATTCAGTTTTCTGAAGAATTTGAAGACAAGTGCAAGGTGTGTTTGCTCCTCAAACCATGATATTTCGAAGCATTCTTCACCGCCTCACAGATTTTATGGAATGTGAGGCAAGAATAGATATGAGGTGAAGATGTAGAGCTCATTTTTGGCTGATGTGTCACTAACAGAAAACGAAATATTCGTCAGAGCATTCCCGAGCAAAAGTATGGTTAGAGACCGCAAGCTCCGCCCACTTTTGAGGGACAGGGAAGAGGGGTAAAAACTGCGCCGAGAGCTGACAGCCGTAGCTCGTAACCGATTGGGACGTTCAACATCGCGTTTAGAAGCTATCGTTCCCCACAAATGACCAATGGGGAAAATGATTGGACTAGTTTGAGTTGGTCAAAACTGACTTGAAAGTGTGCAGAGTACGTAATTAAAGGCTTTCTAGTGTTCGGACATGGCTCCCCCTTTCGTAATACATTCTTTGGATTATTAGGAGACGATCAGAGAAGAAATCTCGATGATTGGAAGTGTTTGGAATTTGTCAGCTCCATTCAAAGATCGGCTTTACGCGCGTGACGATGTTCCGACTTATGGTGTTTACCGCTGGCGCGTATTCAAATTTCGTCCCTTCCCATCTCCCCCTCTCTTCCCCTTTGCATAGCTCTGCAAACTCCGCCCCCTCCTTGCCTCTTCCCATCGCTATTTTCTTACCCGTCGTGGATAGAACACACTCTACCTAGGCAAGGTATGCTCCCCCCTTGAAAATGTCTCTCACGACTGGGCAAAGCTATCGCCGTCGAACTTTGGGAATGAGCTTGAAATAGGCTCCGCCCTCTTTTGCCTCGGAGTGGTTTCGGTCACTTCACTGTTGAGCCTCGCACGCTTGGTTTTTGACTCATAACTTTGTTCAGAGGTGAGATATCGACAAACGGTAAAAAGCATGATCTTAGTCAGACCGAGAGGGATATTTTGAGCACCCAAACATGACCTTACGATGGAATCGGTAAGCCATGTTGCGGTCCCTAAGTATGGTTAATGAAAATTGTGTTGTTAAAATAAATGTCTTATGCAATTGTTTGGGAGATTTGTCGCATAACAGTCGGGTTAGTAACTCGACTACCGTACCCGTGCACACGATATCGACGACTGATTTTATTGCTATTTATTGTTATTTCTGTACTGGCTGTACTCACGGACCGTAGTGATCGCCGGCTAATTCTGTTCCCACTTTTTAGGTTCCGCTCGAGCAGTTTATAGCAGTTTATATATATATATTTTTTTTCGAGCAGCAGTTTTTTTTGCCCTCGTGTGCACGGTGAATCAATTTGGCCTCAATGATGACGAAATTGCCAAGGTATAAGGTATACTTCAAATCGCCTATCGAATATTGAACATAATTTTTTATTCTTTTCGCCCTTTCCCTAGGCTTTTCAGTGCTTCGAAAGCTGTTGCGGATCTCTATCGTTTACTCGTGTTTTCGTTTACAATGATTTTATTGTATTACAGACCTTGCTCCTCATACTCCTCAAGGTCCGATACTGGTGCTACTATAGCATGTGGTTACATGGAAACATGGTCAGATTTCTACGGGCCGTTATCGCTTCCGACAAGACAAAGCTCGCCAAGTAATTGTGTTTTAATTGATCAATTATGTATTTAGCTTAATTACTTTTTTTCCATGGAGAAAGCGATGCACATTGTTCCACTATTTCAGAAGGGCAATCAATTTGATCCTGCGGCTGACACCAGCAGGTCAGTTGATATTCCACTGGGTTACGGTTCTTATCTCGAAAATTCTTCATTCTTTGCAGATTTCACCTATCGCATTCGAACCATTATCGATGAACCCGGCTTCATGCTGCACGTGGTATGCGCTGCAATATTAGCAATAATCAATAAAAAAGAATCCTGCGATCTCTATTCGTTTTTTTTAGCAAAAATTAGTGGTTATTTTCAGAAGAGTTCTTAGCGATTTGAGAGAGGTGTGCGAGATGAAGAAACGATTGCCCGTGTTTCGAATTCTTCAAACTTCAGGCGCAGTGGACTGAAGGGGAGGATGAGGTGGCGCACTCGGCGAATAACCTGCTGCGACGCATTGCTGAGCAGGCGACCGACCAGTACGCCGACATTGTCCTCGAGGTAAATTTACATCTACATTTATCTTGTTTTAAGGCAATGTGCCTACAGGAGGAAACATCATAATGGATGGGATTAGGATCTTCGTACTTAGTGACCATGGGTCAAGGGATGGCTTCTGCTTAACTTTTTGTTGTCGATTGTTCGGCGCTATTAGTCGATAGATCTTGAGCAACAAAGTAGATCATCCAGCTCGAGGTTAATAGCGTCAATCAATTATTAGTTAATTTATGAGTTGCAATTGCATGGAAATATCGAAGACATAAGGCTTTCGGTAGTCTAAATTGATTAATCGATCGGAATGTTACCGTTCAGGACCAGGCCCTGATCATGCAGCTGACGCGCGGTCAACCTGGCGAGTGGAGAGACGAAGGGGTAGGTCAATGTACCGTTTTCTACCGTATTCTACCGTAGTCGACCGCATTGTTCCACATTCCGATCTGTTTTAGGCCATCGCCCTGCTCCTGAAGGTCCTCGAGCATGTGACTGTCGGCGGGCCTACAACCGAGTCTGAACACTTGCTCGGCTATGGTAGGCAGTATTGTCGTATTATTTACTACAAGCCGGGACCGCGCGCCTACGGCGCGCTCCCCGGCTGGATGACGCCGGGTTATGTATTTTGCTGGGTTGTGTGAATCTTTGACCTGCTATGCCCGTCATTTTATACCTTCTGGAATCTACTGAACCTGTCCCCGTCATTTCGAACTTTCTAGAAGCCGCTGGACCTGTCCCCGTCATTTTCGAACGTTCTAGAATCCACTACACCCGTTCCTGTTATTTCGAACATTCTAGAAGCCGCTGAACCCGTCCCCGTCTTTTCGAACATTCTAGAAGCCACTGGACTCGTTTCCGTCATTTCGAGCATTCTAGAAGCCGTTGGACCTGTTCCCGTTTTTTCGAACATCCTTGAAGCCGATGGACCCGTTCCTGCCATTACGAACATTCCAGAGGGTTCTAGAAGTTTCCTCTCACTTTCTCTTCATTTTCGAACATTCTAGAAGGTTCTGGAACTTTCTCTTCAATTTCGAACATTCTAGAAGGTTCCCGAACTTTCTCTTCATTTTCGAATTTTCTAGAAGGTCCTGGAACTTCCTCTTCAATTTCGAACATTCTAGAAGGTTCCCGAACTTTCTCTTCATTTTCGAACATTCTAGAAGGTTCCCGAATTTTCTTTTCATTTTCGAACATTCTAGAAGCCACTGGACTCGTTTCCATCATTTCGAGCATTCTAGAAGCCGTTGGACCTGTTCCCGTTTTTTCGAACATCCTTGAAGCCGATGGACCCGTTCCCGCCATTACGAACATTCCAGAGGGTTCTAGAAGTTTCCTCTCACTTTCTCTTCATTTTCGAACATTCTAGAAGGTTCCCGAACTTTGTCTTCATTTTCGAACTTTCTAGAAGGTTCCCGAACTTTTTCTTTATTTTCGAACATTCTAGAAGGTTCCCGAACTTTCTTTTCATTTTCGAACATTCTAGAAGGTTCTGGAACTTTCTCTTCAATTTCGAACATTCTAGAAGGTTCCCGAACTTTCTCTTCATTTTCGAACTTTCTAGAAGGTCCTGGAACTTCCTCTTCAATTTCGAACATTTTAGAAGGTTCCCGAACTTTCTCTTCATTTTCGAACATTCTAGAAGGTTCCCGAACTTTCTCTTCAATTTCGAACATTCTAGAAGGTTCCCGAACTTTCTCTTCATTTTCGAACTTTCTAGAAGGTCCTGGAACTTTCTCTTCAATTTCGAACATTCTAGATGGTTCCCGAACTTTCTCTTCATTTTCGAACTTTCTAGAAGGTTCCCGAACTTTTTCTTTATTTTCGAACATTCTAGAAGGTTCCCGAACTTTCTTTTCATTTTCGAACATTCTAGAAGGTTCCCGAACTTTCTCTTCATTTTCGAACATTCTAGAAGGTTCTGGAACTTTCTCTTCATTTTCGAACATTCTAGAAGGTCCTGGAACTTTCTCTTCAATTTCGAACATTCTAGAAGGTTTCCGAACTTTCTCTTCATTTTCGAACATTCTAGAAGGTTCCCGAATTTTCTCTTCATTTTCGAACATTCTAGAAGGTTCCCGTTCTTTCTCTTCATTTTCGAACATTCTAGAAGGTTCCCGAACTTTCTCTTCATTTTCGAACATTCTAGAAGGTTCTGGAACTTTCTGGAAGCTTCTAGAACGTTCTAGAACCTTCTGGAAGCTTCTAGAAGAAGTCGAACATTCTAGAACATTCTGGAAGCTTCTGGAAACTTCTCGAAGAAATCGAACGTTCTAGAACATTCTGGAAGCTTCTGGAAGCTTCTGGAAGAAATGGAACATTCTAGAGCATCCAAGAACATTCTGGAAGCTTCTGGAAACTTCTCGAAGAAATCGAACATTCTAGAACATTCTGGAAGCTTCTGGAAGGTTCTGGAAGGAATGGAACGTTCTAGAACATTCTAGAACCTTCTGGAAGCTTCTGGAAGGAATGGAACGTTCTAGTCGGGTTACTGTAGGGTTACGGTAGGCATACGAAAGTCGGGTTACTGTAGGATTACGGTAGGTGTACGGTAGTCGGATTACTGTAGGGTTACGGTACACGGATTACTGTAGGACCTCAGTTATCCATGAACCAAAAGTGGGCGGGGCTTAACAGACGGAGTCACTGCTGCTTTATTAATAGTGTATGATTGAACAGAAGTATTTATCAGTTTAAATGTAATTTCGGCGTAACATAGCACTGCAATAGTGATGCCAAATCGGCAAGCCGACCTCCTCATTTCGCATTAGGGACGTCTAAACGGAACTCGGAACTCCCTCACTTTTATTCCTTCTTCTCATTCTTTCCGAGATGCCGTCGATCTATATTATTTCGTATACTCTGAACTAGCTCGGAACTCGGAATTCCGCCATTCTCATTCTTCCGTGTTCATTCCGCCTGGCGCTGTCCGCTTTAATTTTTCACCGCGAATGAAAATGAATGAATAGGAGAATGAATTCTCGAGTATGTTTCATTGCTCGGAACTCCACTTTATTCCGTCATTCCGTGAATAGAGTGAACCGGTTCGCTGGAAACTCAGAGTGGAACTCAGAATGAGAATGTAAATTCACTCGGATTCACTCGGAACTACGGAACCAGTTCCGTTTAGACATCCCTATTTCGCATAGCCTCTCTACTGCCTGACCGACGAGAGAGTATGCAAAAAAAAGAGAGCTGCGTGCCGAATTGTCATCATTACAACAATGCTTGCAGGATTTCTTCCCAAGTTCGTGCGGTACGTGGCCGAGCGCAATGCAGACGATGCACTAGTGGCAGCGATGAGCGCGGTATTGGAATTGATCTTTGATCTTTGATCTATTGTCCTTGATCTTTGATCTCTTGCCCTTCTCAGGTGCTGCCGTCGGTGCTCAGCGCGCATCCCGAGTGGTCCTTCCGCCTTCTCGAGGTGGGGCATTTCTCAGGGAAACTTTCGCTTGATTAAATCTATTGTTTGTGTCCAATAATGTTAATAATACTATGAGTCCTTTTGCGAAAGAGTCGGACAAGAGTTGGCACAGCTCAAAAGTGTCATTTCTCTGAAACAATGTGATTTGGGGCTCTCGAGGGTGCTGATGACGATGGTCATATTCATTTTTCATGTCGACGTCCAATTGGCTCCAAATGGAGTGAAGTAGACAGTTTTCGGACAGTGAAAAATTGTGGGGGAAAACGACCCTAGATCGGATCGGAATTCTGTGAGGATTCCAAAAATATTTTTTTCAAATTTTTCTTGCGTGCCCGTAAGCTTTTATTCTATGCACAGTGAAGCCTCTTGTAAGTAACTTCTTGCACCTTCCCACCTCTATAATGCGTTTGGTCTACCCTGAGTCTCGCCTCTTCCTCCGCCTCTCTCGTGTCTGCACTCTCTTCCTTTCCCCTGTTCTCTCGCCGGAAGAAAGGACTGTCTGGGAGGAAGGAAGCGATCGATGGGAAGGGGAGACTCAGAGGAGATCAAGAGCAGTTAACAAGAGTAAAGGTGCAAGAAGTTACTTACAAGAGGCTTCACTGTGTATAGCATAAAAGCTTACGGGCACGCAAGAAAAATTTGAAAAAAATACTTTTGGAATCCTCACAGAATTCCGGTCAGATCTAGGGTCGTTTTTCCAACAATTTTTCACTGTCCGAAAATCGCCTGCGTCACGTCATCTGGAGCCAATTGGACGTCGACATGAAAAATGAATATGACCATCGTCATCAGCACCCTCGAGAGCCCGAAATCACATTGTTTCAAAGAATCGACATTTTTGAGCTGTGCCAAACTTCTTCAGATTTGTCCGATTCTTAGACAAACGGTCTCCAATAAAAAGTAATGAATTAGCAAATAAAAAATGGTAAAGGTCATCCCGTAAATCAAGGAACTTGCCACCTGCGGGAGATCACTGCTACAAATAACGAATGAAAATGATGAATTTGGAGAATAATACTTGGTTGCAGGCCGGTGCGAGTCTCCCGCCCCTGCAGCTGGCGATCCGTCCAAGAGCAGAGAGACAGGTCTTTTCAACTTTTGCCGTTAATTATATTTACGAAATTTCAAATTACTTTACCAAAATCTCCTTGAATTCTTTGATTTGCATGAATTTTTCAAATAAGTAATCATAATTTCGCATTTCTAGCCGCAGCTGTACATCATACTCGACGAGGACTGCATCTCCTTCTGAGGAAATCGATTCATCGATAATCGATCGATTGATCTACCGTAGTGAATTCCTATCGTATCCCTTTCTAATCAAATTGCTCTAACGGATAAATGAAGAGCTTAAGAATGTTTTCTTATTATTATCATTTCACAAGCACATTAACGATACCAAAGATCAAGAGATTGCTTTAATTACTGTTGAAATCTTCGAATTGTGGATATCGCCTGTGTTAATCGCCATCTAATCATTTTTTATTATAGTCTATAGAAGCGATTTATAGTGGGGTTCACATTTCAACTCGAATTTCAGATTTTGCGATTAGTTGATGAGAGAGGCGTCTTTCGCCTGCCCCTTACTGCAGAATGGATATGCTTTAAAGGGGGAGGGGCACGAATATTTTCTCACATAAGCTGAGCCTGTGGGGTAATAGGGATGCTATACCCGATCACAGATCACTTTATCCGAAGTTCTAGAAATGCCTCTGAACCTCACTACGGATTTTTTAAGTGTCATTGATTGTGCAGGCACGATTTGGGGTACTGTATTCTTGTATTGATTTCACTAGATTGGCAGTCGAAAATAGCTGCAATAGTGAGGTTTGCACACTGCGGGAGTCGAACCAGCGGGTGCAGGATAGCGAGGCAAAAGCACAACCACTAGGCTAAGTACCGTTATATCAGCTAAGTCTAGACGGCCTAGTTAAGGGAGAGGACAGTCAACCGCTGTCAACCGATTACTGTAGTTACAGCGGGGTGCAGGAACGTCGTGGTGGGACCCACCAATTTCGATTCGTGCCCCTCCCCCTTTAACGTTATGATAAAATAATTTCAAAAAATAGCTATTCACCATTTCGACCGCTTGGTTTTTACATAGAGAACATTGAACATTGTTGTAGTGTTTGGTCGGATATTCAGAAATATGAGGCCGGTTGCGTAAAAATCAAACAAGATTTGGCGCAGCGACTTTTTGAAAATTTGCGAAAAGATGTTATCGATGATGGTAATCATCGTAAACAACTTCATTTTGCACCATCTCGACCGATAGGGCCAGGCTGCACCTGAGCTGATACTGCGCTAAACAGGTGGTTTTGTACATAACTTCTGAACCGTTTATCCGATTCAGTAAAAAATTTAACGGCGGCTATGTGAATGAAAGATGAGTATCATATCAAATTTTCATATTTTCCAGTGATATGATAAGACTGATAAAGTTATATATTCGAATACTAGGGCATTGTGGAACTATTCTCTTACACGGCTGGATGCGCCTTGTCCTGGGGATTCTTTTTCATATGCGGAGTGCAGGTTTTCGTTTAGTCCTTTTTTCACAATCGGCCATTTTGTCAGTACATTATCAATTTGATACCGCGCATTGTGCACGAGAAGTGAGGAATGAGAATGAGTTTGGCCAGTGAACCTCTAATTTACATCGAATTTCGTGAAATGAGCGGGTACGAGCAATGAAACACATTCTTATTCCTCACTTTCCACGCAATGCGCACGGTTTTGAATAGATACAGTCACCATAAAAGGGTCGATTGTGAAAAAAGGACTGAACGAAAACCTGCACTCCGCATATGAAAAAGAATCCCCAGGACAAGGCGCATCTAGCCGTGTAAGAGACTAGTTCCACAACGCCCTAGTATTCGAAAATTGAATTTTATCAGTTTTATCATATCACGGGAAAATGTGAAAATTTGATATGATACTTATCTTTCATTCATATAGCCGCCGTAAAAATTTTTACTGAATCGGATAAATGGTTCAGAAGTTAGGTAAAAAAACCACCTGTTTATCGCAATATCAGCTCTGATGCAGCCTGGCCCTATCGGTCGAGATAGTGCAAAATGAAGTTGCTTACGATGATTACCATCTTCGATAACATCTTTTCGCAAATTTTCAGAAAATCGATGTGCCACCCCCTTTGAAACATTGTTCGATTCTTACACAACCGACCTCATATTATGCCATTTGTTATCACTTTGTAAATTGTAGTAGAAAATTGTCTCCAACCACGTGTGTTGACTCACTATTTCAATGGATGCGGAATATCTCTACATCTCGCAATGTACATTCACTATTCTGTACGTTTGGATACTCAGGAGCGTTCTTTGTGATATTCAAGGTTGTTGTTTCCAAAGATCCCTTTTTAGGGCGATTACTCCGTAAAAAACGTGCCAATTTTAATTAGCATCTTCAACGTCCTCGACAAATTGAGAAACAAAATTTAGTTCAATTGGCATGACCTTCTGGAAAGCAGTTTCTCAAAGCAGTCAACAAAATGTTGTGAAATTACGTCGGCGTCGTGGAGATGCGGAATCAAATAAAACGTAAATTTAAATGTTTACTATATTTCCACGCGAATTATTATTCTTGTACAGTTATATTCGAATGCCAGATAACCTCATTAGACGTACGATAACGAAAAAGTTTCCACTGGTTAGGCAGTCTTTTTATTCATCCTCGAAAAGTTATTGGACAATTGATTCTTGCAAAAGCTCTTTTTTTTAAATTTTAAACTATTGCGAACGTGACGTGGGTACGTGACAATTCACAAATCATGGCGGCCACATCAAAGTGGAAAATATCAAAAGTCACGTCGCGTTATTCTCATTCTATCTCATTCTACTTGTTTACTCACTTCTCGAACGGTCGGGTGCAATGCGGTCGACGAGAAAAGTATGCCAATTCTGCGACTTCTTTTAGGAAAGGTAGCTGATCTTTGATCTCTGTCTCATTATCACATCTTTCCTTCAGGATATTGTTCTTCACGGCGAGAGATTGACGGGAGGCGTCATTCGGTCTGAGCAGGTATACGGTAGCAAGGCTGTTCAACTTGAATAATGTAGAATCTGAAAATGCAGTCTTGGTACCTCGGGATACTGTAACTCCAATTATCAGGCCGAATCGGTCGAATTCTTCGCCCGGATCGCCGACGAATACAAACTGCCCAAGCAAATCGATGATCAATTGGTACGTTATGGTTACGATGAAACAAAGATTAATAAATAATAATCGATCGAAACTACTATTTGCTTCCAGATCGATCTCTTCCCCCCACTCGAGGCATTCAATTGATAGATTTCGTCACCATTTCGTATTTCAACCGGTATGTGCAAAAATGGCAAATTGAGAATTGCACCGGTGCACGCCACACGCACTCCGCGGCTCGAAATCACACCACACACCACGCTTTTGATACTGTACGTTCTTGAGTTTTTGACTATTTCTTTTTATCTGTGTCTGAAAGACCATCACTTGAAACGCCCAAATTCCAAAAATTGTGCAATTTCATGAACTCTGACGGAAATGGGAGCCATTATTGTGTTTTATGATAAAATATGATAAAATATCGTCTGTGGAACGTTTTATTCCCAGTTGACGGTAGGGTTGTCAGAGTCTCTTTATACTGTCGAACAATGAAGAGATGAATTCTTAACCCTATCAGACCCAAAAATCACGTTTTTTCAGAGCTAACGCCCTGAATATTATCGTGAAACTTCTCGAAAGACGATCAACATCGCTCACACACGATCTGGTGGATAAGGTGATCGTTGATCTTTGATCTTTGAGTTTTTGTATTTTTGATCTTCGATCTTTTGCGAAGCACTCGTTTGCAGGGCATCATGCGCGTCCTAGCAGATGTCGTCGTCGGCAGGAGCGACGAGTGAGTTAGAGATCAGAAATCAAAAATCAGAGATCAGAGACCAAGGATCAAAGATCAACTTCAGGTTGCGCTCGTCAAGCGCCTTGGCCGCGCGTCATATTGCCGAGTGCTGCGATGACTGCAGAGCGGATCTGTCCGTGGCCGGAGTGGTCTCGGGCATCATGCAGCAGGTATACTACGGTAGTTGATCTTTGATCTTTGGCATCAAGTTGCAAAAAAAAGTCATTCGTCGATTCCGATATGGGTGAGAGCAGCCGGTTACGGTAGCCTAGTTGCTCTATTTCAGCTTCGCGATGGCGGTTTCGACGCGTCAGTAGAAGCAGCACGCGGCGCGGTCAGCGCTATCGCCACATTCGTCCTCAAGCTGCGCAAGGAGTTCTGGGTGTTGCCGGAGGTCGGTAATTCATCGACTACCGTACTCCCCCAGCTCACCACATTCGATGATCGACGACTGACTTTATTTTCTCTTCGAAGGTTGCGCGCGAGCTGATGATCCCTGCTCTGGCGCGCGCGCTGCACCGACTCGGAGCTGACGATGACGACATTGGAAAGGTATACGGTACCACCCTAACCTTCCATCGTACACTGATTTGAATATTTTCTATTCGCCTTCAACGCTTCTCTAAGAATTCGCTGTCTGTTTCATTTCTCACAACCCACAAGTTTGAGCGCGGCTTTTGGGCACTAAAGTAAAGAAGCTTTGAATTTTCACATTAGATGTCTCTGTCCGTCCTCCTCAAGATCAATTACTACGACGGGTGGATACTGCGGCATCGCAAGCTGCTCAAGAACTACCTTGTCGCAGTAATCGCTTCCGACAAGAGGCAGCTCGCTAGGTATGCCACATTTTGCCATTTTTAAAATTGAAAGACTAAAATATTCGCATCTCAGAATGGCTCTACAGCTGATACACCGCCTGACACAACAAGGTTTGTCGTCTGTTCCAAACTCCGGAAGCATTTTCAATTTTGTCGAAATTTTCCTTTCTCGTTCAGTGCGACGAAGAAATACTCATTTGGGCTCTGTACGGCCTTTTCAGATTAGGCTGGCCCTTAAATGATTTCGTTGGCCCTTACATTTCGTAGGCTCGTCAGATTACATACGTTGGCGCTTAAAATGTTTCGTTGGCCCCTAAATGTTTTTGTTGGCCCTTTAATTTTTTTGGTGGCCCGTTCTATTTCATGTTTTTTTAGTTGTTTTCATAATTTGGTAAAACAACGCACTGAAGACAAAATATTGTGCTCTTCTCGTGAAGCTCATCTCAGACGCTTCTGATCAGGGCTCGGTACTTGGTAGCCCTACTTTTCTCGTAAACTTGATGACGAATGTTGTTGCACAATCATATCAGTCAATGTGAACGATAGAGATCTCTCAAGAAACCAACCTCTGGTACTCTTTGAGCCGTGTCAGAAGCGTCTGAGATGAGTTTCACGAGAAGAGCACAATATTTTGTCCTCAGTGCGTTGTATCACCAAATTATGAAAACTAAAAAAAACATGAAATATTTTACGGCCTTCGAAAAAAATTAAGGGCCAACAAAACATTTTAAGGGCCAACCTGATCTGAAAGGGCCAACTTATCCGTACAGAGCCCTCATTTGCATGTTATTAGGGTCCCGCGGGTTTTTCATTTTTGACATATTGCTTTCTATCTTACGGTATAGTAGTTCGAACTGCTCGAGCTTTTCAACATATGTTTGGTGCTTGGATGCTCTTCACAGCGCACATCAGAGAAGAGCAATGCAATCAAAAGTCCATGCACAGTGTTATTTCAAAGTTGACGGAACGAGCAAAAATGCACTCTCTTTCTGAGCTCATTGTCAGTGTTCAGCGGAGAGCAATGATTTGGATCTATTTCGATCACCATCACAAAGCGCAATACCGAAACTAAAATTTCGGCATAAAACAAGAAGTACGCCGCAAATGCCTAAAAAGAGGTAGATGCGCAATCTTGAAAATGCTGGATTTCAATTTCCTTAAATTCGGCCTCCATTGATTCGCACACTTTTGAATTGACCCATAGGTCTCAATCACAACTGAATATCACGCCTGTCACGAGAGAGTCGAGCTAGAATGGATTTTTTTGGGATTTGAGCGAAATTCCTAAAATGAGTTAACATCAGTTTTAGGCACCTCTAGGCATGCCCTAACATTACACAAAGTCCCATTGTGCAGAATTCATTTTGGAGCTCCCTACACCGGGTTGGTATCCTGGATCCCCAACTTTAACCGTTAATATCTCCGTTCTAGTGCATTTTTGCGATAAATTGTTCTAAGATTAACCCCAGCTAATTTCTGATGCTCTTTTGATCTGTCCCGGTTAGAAGTCATGAGAGTGCCGCTGGGCGGTGGTACACTCTATGAGGCATAACTCAAAAATGGCCGATTCGAAGGAGCCCAGTTAAAACTATGTTGTACATCTCGTCAAGATCTTTCGAATGAGTGACTTACAGAAAATATAAAGTCATGGAGACGTATCGTTCATTCCCTTGAAAGTTTCCCGATCATTTGAAGTCTTTTTTTACTCCATCATTCCACACCGACACCGCGCACTTCTGCGAGCGCGGAATGGAATGAGTCGTTCACTTTCACTTTCGGACGTGTTTCACGATCATTCTAGTGATTTTTCTAAAGTATGTTACTTGCATAATCTCAATCTCAACATCAATCTCAAGTTCGACAGCTATTATTGAATAACAATTATTTTTAAAAAGACTGTAGGACCTCACTACCGAAATGTGAATCTAATGTATTAAAAAATCAACGAATGATGCAAGATTTTTTTTGTCATCAATTATCGATATCATGAAGGTTATCTATGGATCTGATCTGTTCTACGCAAAAATATTCATGAGACATCGAGAGCACTATCGAGACAGCACTGTGGAATCGGAACAGGACAAAAGACTTCTAAGTCGAAGCTTCTCTCAGTCGATTCAAATTTGACAATTCTAAAAGAAGGAGGTTTCCTTACCGACGATAAGTTCTGGGTGCCTCATCACAAATGATAGTGAAACACAACTGAAAATCGAAAAGGATTTGTTCATTCCATTCCGCGCTCGCAGAAGTGCGCG